>OX439141.1:165149486-166556209 GCA_949318255.1 Pollenia labialis
GGAATAAGGTGCAGTATAGTATTCAGAGCATCTGAAGGACTAGTGCGTAGAGCGCCTGTTATTCCAATACAGGCTGATCTTTGTACTCTGCCCAGCTGGTCCACAACGTGTTTCCTGCCCGTCGCTGTCCACCATGCCAGAGATCCATATGTAAGAATAGGCCGTGCAATTGCCGTGACGTGTCTATTAAATAAGATTTTCCCGCTGGGTGGTGTTGAATTTGCGTTCTAAAGGTTTGTTTCGTATAAACTGCGTGAAAATTAACAGTTTTGACGTTAAAAATACGCTTGCCGCCCTTATTTAGGTAGCCCAGATAGTCAGACTGGTTTACTAAGCCGGGAGCTACTGGCAGCCGAAGCACGATCATTTAAGAATTGAGGTAAACTACGGTCTGCTTGAAATAATAAGACCCCAAACAGCCCTGTCATTTCGGATGTTAATCGCTTCCTAGGTATGCATACACCTGATTACCCCAACATAGATTTTCAATGTCTGAGGAAAGAATATCGACACAACAATAAACTGACATGCTGCTCTAGCCCGCTAAGATATCTCTGTTCCGAGGAACTCCATGGAAGTACGGCTATAAAGCAGAAAAGATAAATCTTCCGATACCTCTCAACGGGTTTTCTATGTGCCCGTCAACGTTCGCCTGCAATTCATTGAATAGTCAAATTTGAATCCTTGCGAATCCCAGGATTGGCCTCAACCTTATTTGTTCCGGAGGATGTAACACAAAAAAGTTATCCGTTAGACTATCCCTACAACGCCCTGGGAAGATAAGAGTTACAGTAAAGTAGCAGAAGAGACTAGAGTGTGAGAACAATTGGAGTTAATTTAGAAATGGGCGCCGAAATTGCTTATGACACTACCGGTGACTTTAAACTGTATTTGGTGATAAAAACTAAACGCACGTTAACAATGTATTCCTATAATTGTTTTTCGTTTTTTTTTTTATTGCGATCCTGTTTAAATTTGTTTAAGAATTTTTATGATATAATAATTGTGTATTAAACAAATTGTAATCTTTTAAAACTTAATTTATGATTTACCATAAAAAATATACATATCGAAAGCAATTAGAAATATTATAGGGTAAGCATACATGAATAGGGAAGAGCCCTAAAGTTTTTTTTTATAATTTCTGAGCTATGACAAGAAGCCGTTAAAAGTGGTTAGTTCAAGAATTAATTATTATCTAATATTTGAAATAATCATGGCAGTTATCGTGTATGGAAAAAAGACAATTTATTCAAACATGTTTGTATATCAATTAATTAAAATAGCGAACATTACACGTTCATATAGAATTGAAAATTTTTGGAATTTTCTTCGCAGAGGAAATAAAATCATAAAAAAGAAAACGAAAAACCAATAATATTTAAAGGAATAAAATCATAAAAAAGAAAACGAAAAACCAATAATATTTAAATGCAAATTACATAAATTAAATCTAAATCGTTTACAAGTTGTTCGTTCGTTCATACACAAGAATTTGTAGAAACAACAATATCTTGTTTAAAACACCAGAAAAAATAACACACATTTAGTGCCTCATTAACACTTCAAACTGCTCATAAAAATAAATACAAAATATATTTCCCCCCTCCTTAAACCATAAAAAATCCAACATAAGCTACAAGCAGACTGCAATTGCCTTTAAATTTTTGTTTTTTTTTATTTGTAACACATTTGTAGCTACAACATTCTGATGATGTGGCTGCTGCTCTTTCCGTCTCTTAAACACTCAAAATTGAACAGTACATCAGTTTTTGTATTGATTTGTGGAATTCATAAACAATCTGGTTGTGGCTTTAGTTACTGATCCATTATGACCTTAAATATTTTAAATTATTTTTATCATTTCAGGATTATCACCAGTACTCGTTGAGTGTTAAACACGCTTGATGGGAGAAGAGAATGATTTGAGAACATCAATGTGTGTGTCCATATGGAGTGATTTAATTTTAACTGCCTCTTTTATTAATTTAGTGCCTTTTTCGAACACAATTTATGAACTTATGTTAATATTTATTTCTAACATTTTATTGTTATTGTTTTGGGGGAAAAAGTTAATAAATTTTAGAGACAGGAAGAGAAAAATGTATTTTAAGATGCCTTGTTTCAGGTTATGTGTAGGTCACTTTGAAAGCCTTTTAAAGGAACTACAATATATTGTAGAACGATTTCCAAAAAGTTGGGTTTAATTGCAAATAAAATAAACCAATTGGAATTTTATTGGGAAGTGGCTTTATGTAGCAATTTATGAATTAAAGATTATGTATTTAGTAGGGAATATTTTTCAAGCCTTTTGCTTAAAAAATAAGTTTTACAAAAGAAATATGTCCTGATTCACACACACCAAGTTAACCTGTGACCGTATTCTGTAATTCGCTAAAGCTTAATCTCTATCGCTAAAAATCTAAAAAGTGGATTTAGCGATTTTTGGGTACGAATGCAATACTGTAACGTGCACTGCTAAATTTGGCTTTGCCATACAAATTTAATTCGCCGCAATTTTAGCTTTTAATTTCATTGCTAAAATTTTTCAATTTTGTATTCTCTAAAAGCCCAAATACACTGATCAAAGTACTTATCAAGCATTGTGGTAGTATTAGTGAAAATGTGTTTGTATGTGTGACACCGACAACGCTTGATGAAAAATCAAAAAATTTAGATATGACGGCGAATATTACGTCCAGCACACGTACACGTTGAATTCGCCGGCTGGATAAGCATTTGACAAGTGTATTTGGCCCTTAAGGCATTTAAGCGATCGAGATTTAGCTTTAGCTAAGCGAATTGCAGAATACGGCTGCTGATCAGTTTTTGTTAAATGTTCTTTCAAATCTGCGTTTTCGTTTAAACACTAGCCCCCTTATTCAGAAAAAAACAGGTAACAAAGCAGTAGTCTTAAAACTACTCCATTGTATACACAAGAGGATGAGTTTTAACTTCGTTTAAAAACGAAAACGTGCCGTCTCACTACAAACGCTTTTTAACAATGACATGGTCCATGCTTACATTACATCAGATCAGTCCATGGAGTAGTCCATTTAATAATAATGGATCAAGTGGTCTAAAATTATTTGCAGGGGAGATATGTCATTGTTTTTATTCCCTTCACCAATTCTTAAACTGTACCGTCTCAATGGCAAAATTGTGCCAAATTTATATAAATTGAACCAAAATTTTGCTATAAAATAAAAAAGCATACATAGTAAGAATTCATAACACTTTTTTATTTAATAAAAACAAAACAATTAAGAAATTATAGTCCGCCAAGCCCGAGCATTTGATACTCTACGCCGCAGTATAAACAGCAAATTTTTCGGTAGTGAGACCCATTGGCAATCATGGATCCGCCATGTTTAAGTTTTTTGGTCGACTTTTATAAAGATATTTTCATCTATTTAAGATTTGTTTACCTTTAAGTGATCTAAGGAAGGGTGTTTATATAGGACCTAATTAATTTTGGGTCCACCAGCGTAATATTTTGTATTGACAATGTGGCTACCGTAAAAGTTATTGTCGCCAATTTGTATATCAATACCAACATTTATAAGGTAGTCGTCGAAGATGGACCGATTCCAATAAAAAATGGAAAGATGATTTAGATTGCAATTAAATATGTCTGGTCCAAATTTTATCTAAATAGCAACGTAATGGGATGGTTAATAAATACTTACACTATTCCGGAAAGAAGTTTGTATGGAAACATGTGAAGTTATAGAGCGATTCTCACCATTTTTAGTAGGCTTTGTCCTTATATATTAAAACCTTTGTTCAAAATTTCATCGAATTACCTTAAAAATTACGACTTGTGCTTTACGCACTACGTTACATGGACAGACAACTAGCCAGCCAGCCGGACGGAGGGACATCGTTAAATCGACTCAGAAAGTATTATTTTATGTATTAAGGCTCAGTTAGCCAAGAGTAACAGTAACCTAACCGTAAAAATGGAAGACCAATATATTTCTTACAGATTGAGACGTACCATCTTACTGCTAACTATAATCGTTCTAATTGCTTTACATACAACAAAACGAATCAGCTGATTTGCAACGTTACTGTTATTCCCGGCTAACTGAGCCTTTAGACACATCAGCACAATCACATAATACCCTCTCCACTATTGTGGTATGGGTAAAAAATTAAGAAGAAGCTAAAAGGCTGACAAAAATAAAGCCACTTGGTTGACAGTGTTGCCAAAACAATCGACAAAAGTGGCGATTCTGAGAACCTAATCCTAGTCTTCTACATATAGTACTTATGTATGTATGTATGTACATTACATGGTAGTACAACATCCGAACATTAATTAACAATAATACAATTTTGGTAGTTCTGGAGATACATATGTTATTTAAAATTTTTTTATTGAAAAGAAAAGTGAGTTAATCCATCTCAAAGAAATGATAAAACTTCGTTGGTATTTTTTTTTTAATTTTTACCAAAAAGGGATGAATTATACCAGTGTACCACTGAAGTTTCAATTGTACCAAAAATCCCATCAGTGGTGGAAGGTATATACAGTGCCAGCTCGCTAATCCGAAGGTGTGTTATCCGAATTCAATTTATGACGTACTCTATAGTTCGCATTGATTGCAAGTTGGCTAAACCGACTTTTTATTTATTTTATTTTTCTGTTTTCTTATAATTTTAAGAAACGATTTTCTGTGCAAACTTTGAAAATTTGCAACTAATTTTACCGCAATAATGGCGTGTGAATTTCTGAAGAGGAAATTCTTAGCTGGATTATTAAATCTGGCAATACTTCGTGAGAGCATGTGCAGTGCAAGAGAAGCAACCCTACACCACAAATTATGCATGTTTAAAAAACATAACATTTAAAAAAGCTTTACTGCGTATTCATTAAAAACTAATATGGTCTTGAAATATATTTTTAGAAAAATTTGTATAGAAATTTTGTTTGAAAATACGTTTGATACAAGGCGAATTCATTCAAGTTTGTCTTATTTTGAAAACGATTACAACACTGTAAAATATTTTAAAGTTGTTTCAAATATTCAAACATATATTTCATTGTGTTTTTAATTTGAAATTGTGTGTTTTGAAATATAATAACTTAAAAAAATTTTAAATTTCATAATTTTAATCGAAATTTATAGAATTTATTCAAGATTCCCCAGAACCACTAGAACGGTATACCATTTTGACACAAGGTTATTTGTCAGCTGTTGCTTACGTAGCAAGAAAAGGCACCTGGTGTAAATTCGCTTAGGTTTGTAATCTAAATTATTTTTTTAAGAATACAAAACTCAAGTTTTTCATTCTTGATTAATAAAAATAAAATAAATTTGTTTTAAAATCCTAGTCTGCGTTTTAATTTTGGATATAGTGAATTATAATACATCTCGTTAATCCGAATCAGGGTCTGCAATCATTAATTCGAATTAGCGAGCTGACACTGTACATATGAACATGAAGAGCATTGTCATTTTTTTTTAATTTATGCAATATTGAGGCGACCACATTTTTAGATTAAAATAAAGGACATAAAGAAAAAAAGTAAAACATTTATTTGACTTCAAGATTTTTTACATATTTTACAGAAAAATTTGCATTCACTTATTTATTATGTAAAGTATGTATATAAAAAAATATATTGTATGTACATATGTGTATATAAATTTACATTTACAAGATCTTGTTTGTCGTGCTTAATTCCCAATTTTTATTCTTGATAAAAACACTGAAATTTATTGTTGATGGAATAAGCTATTCCTATGCGCATTTCACTGGTTGCTTAGGCCAGATTTGTGAGGAAACTTCATCCAAAGATTTTAAAACAAACTAAAGATATTAAACCAAAAAAAACTGTTAAGCGTAAAAGAAATATAAGTAATAGTTTCAAGAATAAAAATTGGGAATTAAGCACGACAAACAAAATCTTTCAAATTAAAATTTTGTATTCCCAAAAGTTACTTTGATAATAAACTGGTAAGTGCACGGCTTAAAAAAAAGAAACTGGCAACATGCTTTATTTTTTCGAGAGCAATAAAGCAGGTTATTTTTATCTTGTTTAATCACTCGTAAAACTGCTCTGAGTGGAGAAACAGCTCGCGCTTTTTGTCATTATTTCTTAAGGGCAAACAGGTCGATCTTGTTTGTTTGCTTTTCGTGCGTTTTGCGTTGTCACCCCGCATTGGTTATTGGTTCGGCGTCGTAAAACTGTACCGAGTTACAGTTTTTGTGGTTTCTACATTAACTATTTATATGCAATCATTTTTGACCTCAATGTTTGAATGTGTTGTCTGTTGGAGAACCAAAAATAACTCAACGTGACTGGTGGAGAACCATACACAGTATAGCCTCGTTCAACGCAACCCTCGATATGCGCAACCCCTCGCTTAACGCAACACCCAATTTCGTAACATTGGTGACTCTGTAAACGCAACTTTTCAAAAAAAAAAACAAAGCCTCAATTAATGCAACTTTGCAAAATTAAAACAAGTAACAAGTATTTTTTTGTTTTTTTTTTAATTTGGTTTTTGATAAATAAAGGCAAAAATAAAACGTGTGTATGTAAAATCTTATGCTTAAGTGCAATAGTCTTTTTGATTTACCGTTATTCTTAAAATGACAAATATTTTGTGCGTATTATGTACTTCAACGTTTGTCTACAATGGGCACAGGAGAATAGGTGTTATTTAGAGGATATAATGGTATTGCAAAAGATTCGTGAGATTGCAGTTCAAAAAATATGACAAACACAAAAAATCAGTCGAAAATTTCAGAATTTTTCTCTTAAATATGTACATAAATCTTTAACTCGATAACAACCATCAGTACAAATTAACATACATTTTAATGTGTATTATATTAATTTTTTATTAAATGTATATTTTGTTTTTCTGTTTTTATTCTTTATTTCAATCAAATAAATATGAATTTTAAAAGCTAACCTTAGTTTTTTTTATAAAATTCTTGATTGGCTTAAAATAAGCTTTTTAAAACTCAAGTTTTGTTGTAGAAGCTCCCACAAATAAATAAATAAATAAATAAAGTATAAAATTATGACTACAACTTTGTGACTTGGTTTGCGCAGCAACTCAGTTATCGCAACAGCCCAAAATTTCTATTGGTTGCAATCACCGAGGTTACACTGTATAACTCAGACGTTTTACTGGTGGACTACCAAGGAAATAACTCAGACGTTTACTGGTGGAGACCAAAATACTCTGGAGCGGATGCTGGAAGCTCTCGCCTTCCTATACGAAGGTTTAGGTCGAACGAGGTTTTGTGGTATAATAAATAAAGATTCGATTAACATTATGTAGCTCTGTGCCAACAAGCTGCTAAACTTAATCGGCATTATTGTTAGCAGCTCGTTGTACATAGTTTACAAACTGTGGCTAACTTTTTATTATAATTATGGCTGTTAATATTTATGTTAGAAAATCAAAAAGTACTTGTTACGGTTTTAAGCATACTAAATTGTTTTTCGAGATTGGGGAGTATTTTGGCCCTATGGTAAATTACGGACCAATCTTCATGAAATTTTGTGTTATGATTTCTGGTCATATAGAAGAAATTTGTGCAAAATCTTATATCAATAAGTTCATTCCGTCACTAATTTATGCTAGTTTTTGTAACAATATGATCAATTTCTTAGGGTTCATAACCGATTTTGGATTTAAATCCCAAACTACTCAGGATAACTAGAAAGTCTCTTGCGCAACTCTTGGTTTGTAAATGTCAGCGGTAAGGTCGGAGTAACGAAAAAAAAAATTGTACAGACTTTGTTGTTGAGTGTGAAAGGGGTCTTATTTGGTTACAACTTGAATTCCTCAAATTACAAACTGTGTATTTTTAATCAAACCTTTTTGCAACCCCTAAAGTATGCTTACCTTCATATAACTTTTCAATAACACGTAAAAACTTGGTATCACTTTTAAACAGATGTTCATAATTGTTTCACTCGCATAGCATCTCTGTGCTAATATATTTGACAGTTCATCTCGGTATTATTTATCTTCATTTTTTATTTGTTTATTTGGCTAAAATTAGTACAAGATTCAATAAAAATAAACAAAAATTTTATTTTGGATGCAATAAATCTAATATTATGGAACTAAACGAATACAATGGTTTCGAAGACCATTGCAAAAACAATGATATTGTAAGTTTTGTTTTTAAGTTAGTCAAAAGGTTACAAAGCAGTAAGGGATTGGTAAACCGAAAATAAATCTTATTCTTGTTCCGTTTGTTTTAAAGGATCTAAAGGGCAAATTTGTGCAAAAAGAAACTAATACTATTGATACCATGGAACAAATTATGCAACGCAAGGAGCAAGAATATATAGATCATGTAACATTTTTTGCATGAATTATTTGACAAGTATAATGCTCTTAAATTTCTTTTAATAGGCGCTCTTGGCCCCAGAGTATATGAGGGATCCAAATAATTTTATTATGGATTTGATAAATTTTCCCAAAACAGAGACTAGTGCTCACAATAATGGTGACAATCTTAGCACAGATCTACACTTTCACAATAGCTTATTTCCCGTGGTTACAGACGATCATCAGCACCCAAATGAAACACGCAAGACAACCAGCAACTCTGTGTTCATGCCTTTAAATAATGATTTTCTTATGCCGGTACAAAAATCTTACAATAATGCTGTAGATTCTGTTACCACTGATGTAGATAGTGGTGTTAAAGTGGTTCAGCATTTATTGTTAACTGATGCTAATGTCACTTTAGATGTGAGTTTTTATATGTTCATGTATTGAGGTTTTTTATTTATTGATTTTGTTTTTCTAGGATGCATCCATTGATGATGACTGTGATATATCACGTTTTGATTCCCACAAAGTCTTGCCTCATAAAAAGCGCATTTCCCGAAAATTAAAAATCAACCACTGTGATTCGGAACTGCAACTGAATGTCCCAATGGCGGATCATAAGTTACCTCATGTTGATCAATTGGTAGTGGGTGGTGGAAGTCTGCAGCAATTTCGTTGCGAGCTTTGTGGCCATGTCACTTGTTCTCAACTGGAATTTTTTGCTCATCTTAAACAGCATTATGAACCCTCTACACCTGACACAATTTTAGCAGCAATGAAAACCTCATTAGATGTTTTGGGGCCTGAAAAAACAGCGGAAGATTTATGTGCTATTAAAAAGGTATATGGGTTATATTTCTTTCAAGAACAAAAATTAGCACAAGAAATTTTCTTTTTTATTCTGAAAACTACGTGATTTCAAAACGAGTGCATTTAAAATCGCAATATTATTTTGTGGCGTTCTGAAAATCACACCGCTACAATACCAAACGTATGAATTTAAAAGCACATGATTTTTGAAATCACGTGATTAAAAATCAAGTGGTTTTCCAAACAGTGGGCTTATTTTGACAGTCGTGATCGAATACGTTTTCGAAACGTGGGGAACCTTTAAACTTAGTTTAACGTAGTCTGAAACAGGGACGTTTCCGGCAAAAGTGTTTTTTTTTTATTATTTCATTAAAGACCAACATTTTAAGCAAAACGAAGCTGTTCAGTCAACATTTTGTATACAAACTTGGTAATGGCGGCACAAATCTGTTTTAACTTAAATAAACCAAGTTTAACTGAGATCTCAAAACCCCAGCATAAGTCGTTTTTAAAGTAGATTAAAGAAGACAGGTTTTGTGTTTTACTTTAATCTCAACGTTTACGCTAACGCTAACCGTAATCAGACTGAATATTTTACGTTCAAACAAATGATGAATACAAGTCCTGATCACTCGCTCAAGCACTGACTCGCTTTGGTACTTTTTTAAACATTTTTTTTCATATACGTATAAAATAAGGTCTCCTACTGCAATATTGATATGTTTAATACTTAGGGTGTGTGTGAAACGGTAGCAAAGTACTCATGAAAGTAAAATTTTGACACTGTTGAGGTTAATAAAATTTCAGTAGCTCTGTGGGCTAGTATAAATTTTGACTTCAGCGTAGAACTTTGCTAACGTTCCACACACACCCTTCATTCGTAAAAAAAATATATGAAAAAGGGGAAATACGGAAAATTTAATTTTTTCTTTTACAAACTGCATGTGGGAGTTTTTCAATTTTGCATAATATTTAAAAAAAAAACAAAATTAAAGGTGCAGGGACCACAGTGAATGAGAACCTATAAGATGAAAATTGTAGGTACTTTTTTGTTTCGTTAATATTGTAAAATTAAACATACGCGGTCCTTCGTGAATAAGAATCTGTAAGGGGAGCTTTTTGGTATTTTTTCTTTCTACAAATTGTACTTTTTATTAATTTTCGTAAATATTGGACCTAGAAACATTAAATTAAACATGCGTATGAGAATCTAAAAGAATGAACTTGGTAAGTTTTTTTTATTCAATTGTTAATTGTTAATTATTGTACCATGTCGTTATTTTCAATTATTTTTCAAAAAAGAGACGACCCTCAAAATACATATGATCATTTATTTATTTATTTTTTAATAATTTTTGCGTGTTGTGTTTCAGGCGCAAAAAAGGCAAAACGCTACAAGAAAGAAACTGGCCGTAAAATTGTGCTTGTTGTTTTTATTTTGGAAGGCAAAAATGGTTGAAATTTTCGGTAACGATTGTATTGTATTTTGTTTTTGTAAAAAATTCTTTGATGCATTTAAATTTAAAAAAGGGTGGGTGTTCTTCGTTCAAGTGCCAAGTAGACAGAAATTATTGAAAAAAAACTAAAAAGAACTGAACACGTTTACTTTGTTTTTGTAAAAAAAATAAAAACTAGCGAGAAGCGTTGTGATTAGGCCTGTCATTTTTACCGACTTATAGGCATTTTGACTATTTTTTGCCTCTAAATTATCAAAGTGCCTAATTTTTGATAGACACTTATAACACGGTAATTTTTGGTTTGTTTAATGTAAATTATTAATTTTGGGAAACTTGTTACACTAAAAAGAGACAACTGTTATTAATTCAGCGCGTATACTTAAGGAAAAAAAATGGTTATATTTATTCCATATATGCAGTGTTTGTATTGTGGGTCTAACCCAACAAACACATTTTGAAAAATATACAACTACATATCGCACTCGTTCAACAATACTGTATTAACTCAAAATTTTTATTTTTTCACTTTTTGGAAAAAATGGATACGGATTCATATCTACCCACTGTAAAAATATTGTGCAATTTTGTCCACTTTTTTGTAATGAAACGGCTGCTTTAAAAATTATTTTTCATATGCCTGTAATGTTAAATTGAAAATTGTTTTGCTTCTACTGAAAATTTTTAAATTTTGAGTTAATACAGTATTGTTGAACGGGTGCGATATGAGGAGCTTAAAGCACAAGGGTGTCCATTTTAACTTTGTGCGCAAAGTTCAAGTCGCAGTTTTCAAGATAAATTGCTGAAGTTCTGTACATAGGCTCTAATTGTCCTAAAAATCAAGCCTATGGCAAATGGTGAGAACATTGACCTGAATCTTAACTTTTTAATATAATTTGGTTTCCTTAAGGTACACTCTTAAAAAGTGGCATAAATGTTGTGGTGTGGAGTATCTAAGGGTCGGGATTAACGGACTATACTTTCTTATTTGTTTAACTTGGATATTTGTAACCAAAAAATTAAATTGTTTCTTTAAAATGGATATTTGTCACCCGAAAAATAAATATTTTTTTCCAATAGACATTTATTTGTAACCAAAAAATTACTTGTTTATCAACAACAAAAAAAAATTTACTTTAATTCTTTTATCTTCTCACGTTCGAGTAGGAACCCACAACTTTTGATTCCTAGAATTTCTTCTACCTTGTTTGAAAGATTTTTTACGATTAGGATTGCGAGGTGGTGGAATGAACTACCTTTTGAATTGCGTATCTTTTCCCACTCTAATAATGTTTTTCGTTTAAAACTCCTGCGTTTTTTGACTGTATGATTTTTGTATTCAGGAACTATATTGCTAGTATATAGACATCCATATTTGTACTTATGCTTATGTAGGGATGTATACGAGTGTGGGTATGCACTAAGATTTGTCATATTTTCTGTACTGAATTGGACCGTTACTTTACTTTTCTTTAATTAAATTTTTAATTATTCTGTATATTGGCTGGGGAGCCAATGTTTAAAATGGTAGGGATGTTTTTATTTTTAGTAGACTGGCATTTATTTAAAATTTTGTTTTTGTATTATATAGAATGTTATGTAGTTTTAAAATCTTAGGTATTTTTTAATGGTATGTAATATTTTTACATTAGCCACGGAGGCTTTATATTACATGTTATCAAAAAAATAAATAAATAATTGGTTACCATAACTAAATTAAAATATATGTAACGATAATGGTTAAAAATTGCCAATTTTTTATATTTTTTGAATTAAAAACAAAAAAGTCCATATAAAACAGTTCAACGTAAAAATAAAAGGTCAAGTTTATATCTTTAAAAAAGAGAGTTTTACTAAGCCGTCATAAATTAAAACTCAGTTGAGGAATAAAAGATTGAATAAAACCCTTAAAACGAGAGTTTTATTCAGTCGTCAAAAAAAAATCATTTCTGGAGTTTTTTAATTAAACTCATATTTGTAGATTGACACCCAAACCTTGTCGTTGGTCAGATTACTACAATCTGTAAAGCAGTGTTATCTAAACAGCTTGCACTGCAATTAAACTATCGTCATTACAAAAAAGAAGAAAACGTAAAAATAAAAATCCTTAAAAGAGTTTTATTTGTTGACGGCGAAGTGAGTTTTATTTTAGACCGAATATTTTATGACTGCGAAATAAAACTCTCGTTTTAAGACATCCGAACTTTAATTTTTTAATGTGGAGTTGAGATCGTTTTTTCTAGATCACCATAGGTTCTTAAAGAGAACTTTAGGACAAACCTATTGGTATATGACAGTATAGGTCTCCGTTGACTCTAATATGAAGAGTTTTTAACCTAAAATTTAACTACAATACTAATTATTGTTAAAGCTAGGGCACGAGCTTTGTGTGTACATTTGTCCTTCAAGTTGTGCTGGAAAAGTTTAACAGGAAAAAGAAAGACAAACATGAAAAAACAAAAAAAAATGTACTTTTGACTTCAATAAGAATTATTGACAAAGGGTACGAAAAAACGGAGGCAAAGGAAAAACATGTAAAATCAATTAAAAAATGGATAATCATTCAAAAAAACAAATTTCGACCTACCAAAGGGTTAAAATACAATTTGGTTTAAGGATTGATGTTTGACTATTGACGTCAGCAGTCGTCGATGGCTGCGAGTGTAAGACGGCAAATCCTTCTGGGGAGATCGAGTGGTAGCGATCGAAACATTTCAGGGTAACCGGCCGCTTGGGTTCGAATCTCAGGTCAGTCAAGAATGAATGATTATCAATAACAATTTTAATTTATTTTTATGTTGTAAAATTCCTTTCTTCATAAAAATAATTTAATGAAAATTAAATTTGATGAACTTAAGCCTGATTAAAAATATTGAAAATTTGGATTAAAAACCATAAATAGTTCAACAAAATTACCACAATACTAATTACTAAAATGTTATAGATTACTCTTATTTACGGGCCCTGCAATTTACCTTTGAATACAAAATGTTCATATACTTTTTTAATTAACTAAAATTTATTTATAAAACGTTTATTTTTATTGATTGTTTTTTAAAGGATTAGGTAATGTTTAATTGTTTTGCTTTGTTATTTTTGCCATTTTTGTTTTATTGTGTTTAAAATAGTAATTTTAATTTGCCAATTTTTTTTAATTTAATTTCTGATGCCAGATGCACCCCTGGTTGAGATCGTATACGAATTTTTATAAACTCTCTTATTTTCATCAACTCGCCAACAATATTTTAATATTGTACAACAGATAACCATAGATATTGTAGAAATACTTATGTATGGTGACAACAAACATTTGTATGAAAAAAAAAAATTTATTACATACTCAATCCAAAACCATAAGCAACTGTTTTTGTTTTTGAGATATGGTGAGTGGGAAAAAGCAAAACTATACAATATCAATTACACTCATTCTATCATTTATATCAGTTGTAACAGATAAATATCTGGTATATCTGTTTTGCCAATACTTTAAGATACAATCGTGCAGGTCTATGATAACCTAAAAATTTAGGGCCTGTTCGTCGATAACGAATGAAAACTTCGTTCGCTTAATTTACATTTAAAACAAAAACAAATTTTAAAATATTGTTTTGTTTAACATGTAAGTTAAGCGAACGTAGTCTCCATTCGTTATCGACGAACCGGATATTAAAAAGGTTGGTACTGTTTTGTTAAAACCTTGAAACATAAGCCTTAGCATATGTCCACGAAAAATAGGGAGACGCTAACGATGTATCGGGTAAAATGCTAGCATTTAAAAAAGTTAAAACCTAGATACAAACATAAAAATATGTACACGAAAGAAAGTCAGATGCATTCGAAGTAGCGAACTAAACGCTAGTATTAAATAAAAATGTATTTCAAATAACAAAAACATATTGAACTATATATATGTAGATGAAAAAGAGGGTATTAAATCAAAATTTGTATTTTTATTTATTTGTATTTAGACTGACGGGCTTGATCAAGTCTTCCAAGACGTTCATTTTCCATTTGAAAACTTTACACAAACAAGCGAAGTTGTTTCGGTGCGTGTGGTAATGGAACCTCAACATCATCAGCATGAAAGGGATACCTTAGCGGAAACAAGAATGAATGTTGCAACCACATCCCTACAACAGCACCAACAACCGCAGCAGCAGCAACAACAACAACAGCAGCAACAACAACAACAACAGCAGCAGCAGCAAACAACACCAAATCTAGTGCCCGAAGAATTCAGTGACACAGAAGATATGCTAGAAGGCATAAGAGATAAAGTACTAATTGAAGATACCTGTGATACCATGGATCTAATGACACCAACCTCAAATGGTGTAAGACCGCACTGGTAAATTAATAATTTAATTTGTAATTAAGAATATGCTTAAAATGAAAGTTTTGCAAATATTATTCAGGTTCACTAATAATTGCTTCAATGGCATAGATTTGAAAACGAAGCCGTTTTGTGATGTTCTATTTTCGGGACAATTTGCTCCAATTTTAAATACCGACGCCACAGTGCCTCTTATGCAGACCGAACCTCATTTAACCACGGGCAAAATAATGCATAGAGACTTAGAGCATAATGCTTCCGAACTTCAACCTGATTCAACACAAGCCCAACCTCCACCGCAAATTTTAACTCAACCAGTTCAAAATGAAACAGATTTGGGTTTACAATTTACACATCCCCAACCATCGCTACATAATAACGAACAGTGTTTTGTTCTCGAACAACATCAAACATCTTTACCTCCCCATCCTCAGCTGAACGAGCAACAAATTCTACAAGCACAAAACATTAAAATGGAAGAAACTCATCCTGAAGTCAACGACATTCCCTATCAAAATTCCGAAGACACTCTAAGTGGCAGCGAGCTAGGGCACGATGAAGATTACCACCAAGATAATGAAGACACCGATGATGAGTACAATGCCCTTTTAAAACAAGGAGAACAAGAATGTCATGATATAAAACATTCAGCCCATGTTAAGAGCGAAGATTGCGATGAAAGCGTATTTGATGACAATGGCGAAGAGATTGGCACGGAAAACGATCACAATAGTGAAAATGGTAAACGCAAACGTTATATCTGCAATAAATGCCAACGAATTTTTAACTCCTGCAATGCTCTTAAATATCATAATCGCACACATTCCGGTTTAAGACCACATCATTGTGAGATTTGTGACAAATCTTTTTTTGCCATTGGTGCCTTAAAAGCTCACATACGTACTCATACCGGCGACAAACCCTTCGAATGTAAACACTGTGATCGCAAGTTTAGACAATGGGGCGATCTAAATTATCATACAGTTTCTATACACAGCACAGAGAAGAATCATCAGTGTGAATTTTGTGGCAAAGCTTTTTCGCGTAAATACTCGTTGGTCTTGCATTTGCGGATACACACAAGTGAGAGAAATTATAAGTGTGAATTTTGCACGAAAACTTTTCGTGCTAGTACGTATTTGCAAAATCATCGTAAAATTCATACAGGTAAGATTCACTACTGTTTGTTTAGGAAAACTTTTTTAAAATGAATATGAATTGCAAGTGATATTCTTACAATGTTTCTGAAATAAAATGATTGCATTTTTTTCTTTTTGCAGGTGAAAAACCTTATGAATGCGACATTTGCTTGAAAAAATTTCGGATATCTGGTGATTTGCGACGTCACAAACGCGTTCACGAACGTAAAAAACAAAAGCAGGAACTATTAAAGAAAGATAATGAGGCAGAGGTGTAAACGGGCCACTGATCCTTATCTTTTATAGTCATTATTTTTAGTACATACTTTATGGATTTTTTTATTTATTATTTTAAACAGACAAAACAATAATGCATATTAGTATTACATACATACATATTTGTGGTAAATCTTAAGCATGTGTACAGTTTTAATTGTAGGCAAATACAAAAGTTTTATATTTTAAAAAAATAACTAATAAAAGAGTTATAATTGTCATAAAACCAAAATAGTTAAATCAAGACGAGCTCATTACAGGTAATCTCGGTACAACAACAATACAAAAACCACAATAAACTTGTTTCTGTGAAATCCTTGTAGGTACAATGTCAAAAACAGAAACAAAACAAAAAATAAACAAAGATAACGTAATGAATTCGCTTTGAACGCTTAATTTTTTAATTGAAATGATTTTCAATCCTATGTTAATAAACAAGCTCGAGGCCACAATTGATTTTTTAATAAATTTTATTCATTCTTTTTCTTTTTTCATTTTTCAATATTTCCCCATCCTTTGAATGACATCTTCAGGATTAATAAAAGACGAGTTACGATATTAAAACACACAACGACTAGTCTCGTTCACATTTAAAATTGCACTGTGGCCTCGAGCTTCTTTATTAACATAGGATTGGAAATTTTAAACCCGAATAAAGATAAAAATATTTGAAATTATTTTCTATATTAAACATTTTATTTTACGAATGAATTCTATGAGGTAAATTTCAATTTTATCAAGGCCCATCTATCAGGTCTGCTTACTTGTACAAAAACAAAAAACGATTCTTTTTAGTTGTCAAAAATTTACTACCACATATACAAAGCAAAAGGAAACAACGTGTATGTGTGGCATACCATAAACGTAAACAAACGTATACATGCAAATGTAAGCAAAATGTAAACAACTTTTGACAACTAAAAAGAACATAAACAATGATCATCAGGCTTCTTGCGCATACCTTTTCAATGGGCCTTGAATTTTATAAAGGTTTTTTTTTGTAAAAGTTCTATTCCTTCCATATTTCACTTACTTTTTTGCTTAAGCCAACCAACTAACCTTTGGTTAACATTTAAGCTCTAGATATGGACAATGTACATTGTACATATGTTTATTTCGGAATGATTCCATACACTACCAGGCTATCTTGTAAAAATGTTTAATTTAAAAAGAAATAATTCTCAGATATGATTTTTTTTCTTTAGATCGAATCAGCATTTTCTTAACTAATTGATGCAAACAAACAAACACGGCCCAGAGCAATTTTACGAAAGACATCTATTTTATGACATAACTTATTTACAATTATAGATGTGTTCAATTACTAAAAAATTTTTACAAATTCGTAACAATTGTTACTAGTAAAAATTTTTTAAACGTGCAACAATTTTTACAAATTCGTTACAATGTTTAGTAAATGAACACAGCTTATATCAGCAGCAAATTTGCCATAAAAAAATCTCAAGAATTGTTTATCTGAATTGCATTTACTTGAGCTATAAAGCTTGGACTCGGGAAGATCTATGGTTCCCGAAAGTGGGTATTTAAAAAAAAATTTAATTTTGGTCATAACTTTTTTGTATCTGAACCGATTTTTGGTATATAAGTCATATCCAAAGGACATATGGCAGGCCTATAATTTAGGTTTTTATAAAATTTTTGATATTTTTTGTACGGGAGGTACCACGCCCACTTCTCCAATCCCGCCCACATTTTGTAGGATGGTGTGTATTGGCAACCTAAATGTATGTACCTAATTTGGAAACTTTGGCTCTTGCCGTTCCCCAGATATACAGCAAAAAGTAATAAAAATACCACAACCACAAGGGATTTTATGGAAAAATTAGAGGTAGTCGTGGTTTTTTGCTCATATCTCAGCCATTTTTGCAACGATCTGGCTGAATTTCAATAGCAAACAATTCCGGACCATATGTGACATAAATGTATAATAACCTGTCCCCCATCATATATGGGGTCTTCGGGAAACCCATTTCAACGGACAGACGGGCATCGTTAAAACAACTTCGCTCCTCATAAGGACCCATATATACTTTATAGGGTCTAATATCAATATTATAGAAATTACAAACGGAATGACAAACTTATATATACCCTATTCACCACCTGTGGTGAAGGGTATAAAAGTATACAATTTTTAAGGTGCATTCTATTTTTTGTGGCGTAGTGTAATTTAACATAGCTCCCACAAAAATCCCACTCATGAAATAATCTGACTGTCGGTGAAGTGTATCAAAGATTCGGCATAGCCGAATACAACACTCTAACTTGTTTTTTTTTAATTTAATACAGTTACCTAGTAAAAACTTTTCTTAATTTTTCAAAATGAATAGCTTCCTTCACTCATTATTTAGTAGCTTTATTCTATAACTACTTCTAAAGAGTGGTTTAATTTTATGGATAGATGTTGATTTTGAATAAAATATAAATTATTTAGGAAATTATTGTCATTTATTGTCCATCCGATTATATCCGGTTATATGCCGTAAATGTGCCGAATTATCTCATCCTTTGACTCTTGAATTGTTGCTGGCTTATCGACGTACACCGTTTCTTTCAAATAACCCCATAGAAAGAAGTCCAACGGTGTGAAATCACATGATCTTGGCGACCAATTGACATCGCCACCAAGTGAGATAACAGAGCCATTGTTTCGTTAGCTGTGTGGCAAGTGGCACCGTCCTGTTGAAACCACATATCGTCCACATCCATATCCTCCAATTCAGGCCAATAAAAGTTTTCACATTAACTGCCTGACCGGCCTTATTTTGGAAAATAATACGGCCCGATGATGACGCCAGCCCACAAACCGCACCAAACAGTCACTCTTTGTGGGTGCATTGGTTTTTCGACAACCACTCTTGGAGCAATTCTGCTAATTGGCGAATCCACTGAGGTGAAAATGTGCCTCATCAATGAATCACGAAGTGCACGATATGCATTTAGATTTGAACGCCCATTTTCATAATTAGCCTGAATAGCTTTAACATTTAACACGCTGCTCGATTGTGTATCTTTCCATGGTTCAAATTGAATTAGTCTGAAACTAAGAAATGTCAAATGAAATGCAGAAAAAAACTTGACGTTTAGGTGTGGTTCACATTCAACATCGGCCTTTAAAATTAACCACCCTTTATAACTCCTTATGTATGTGTTTAAAAAAAAATGCGTTCATTTTGGGACATCCCTTGTAAATCGTTTTAGTAAATAAATTGAAAAACCCCGTTAATTCGCATTTATTTTATTCTGCGTTAAATCGAAACCGCGCTATATCGAAAACCCCAATAAATTGTAAGAAATGGCCGATGCCTTACGATTACAAGCTATCGGGATTTGATTGTAGTATTTTTATTATCTTCTGATTACTCAACACATTAGCGGTTTTCATCCTTGATAGTAACGTCCCTTGTAGTCCTTGTGAATCTTATTAATTTAGTTAAAGTACTCAGATTTACAACACTGCAACAAAAAATGTATTAGACTAAAATTTACTACAGTGTGGTTGAAAAATCCAACAAAAAGCTGTAGTAAACACGTTTGTTAAATAACCTAGAAACAAAAACAGCTGAAGAAACTATATCTGTCTCTAACCCTCACTCATTAACTTCATTAATTTTCAATACTAAAGAAAAAGACACTCATGCTTTGTAGTCAGTGTTGCCACTTTGTGGGTAATTACCCAAATTTGGTATAATTTTTACCGTCGTGTGCAGAGCGTGGGTAATTTCTCTTAGGTGTTATTCCGGTGTAATTTGAAATTCTTACTTTAGATACCCAAATTAAATCAAGATTCGATTTCAGTGATGACATTTACTTCTTTTAAATATTTTTGCTAAAAAATGCACAGTCTTTTGGACCAAAGTTTCGGTTTCTTTTTAAGAAAAGATTTCAATCAATAAACATATTTTTTAAAAAGTTTTGTAATGAATATCGCAAGATGGTCGCTTAGATTTGGATAAAGATGCCTCTTAGAGCGATTTAGAACCTAAAGTTTAAAACTGAATTACGAAAGTGACAGTTGTATAGTTGTATACAGTTGTTGAAGTCAAATTGACAGTTTATTTTCATTATAGTTTTTCTTTTCCGGGACTTTATCATTTCCCGGGAAAGAGGGATTTATTTTTCATTTTCCCGGGATCCCGGGAAATCCCGCTCAATACAAATCGATGCAAAATATTATTTAATTTAAGTTATTTGAACAAATAATATTCCCTGAGATCAATTAAATAGGTTTATAAATGCATTCAACTTTCTCAAATTTCTGTGGCAAAAACGAAACAGTGCTTAATGGCACCTTAAGATCTTCAAGGGAAAAATTTCAATTATTTTGTAGGATTTTTGAGAAAGTTATAGCAAAATAACTTTATGGTTATCTTTTTTCAATGTGCAATAACATTTGGAATAAAAAAACTTCCGATTTGTGACATTAGGAGTGTTAAGACATAAAAACTCAAAAAACTACTACCGCAGATAACTGATGATTATATAATCACATTATTTTTTGCTGGGCAATCGATTGAGACTATTTATTTTAAAATCGGAGAGGGGTCGTCCAAAAGGTGATCGCTTTCATATGGAATTGCTCTATGTTTATTTACACTTATTTCAATGAACAATTTTAGGTAAAATTGATTTCAGTTTATATTATTAACTTAATAAATGTATAAATACTGTATACAGATCAGATTTTTTATTTTTTTTTATGTTTGGGGTTTCACAAATTATAATATTTTTAATAAATTTCAAATTTATTAATTACAAGAATGTATGTAAATTAAACGATTTGGGGTTTTTGCTGTTGCGCGCAATTGTCTTCTTCTTAAGTTAGACCTTTCGAAAGTTGATAAAAAAGATGAAAACAAAACCAGTGGATGTTGATTGCAGTTGATGTGTAGGTGGTGATTGACATCTGGGATGGGATTGTTTAATTGTTCACTGAGGTGAACAATACCAATTGGAGTTGTGATAGACTAAAGTAATATAAACCATACACAGAAAAAAATCTCGTAGGTAATAATGAATAAAATGGTTCGTAATTTATTAAAGAAAATAAAAGTTGAATCATCAGGGTTTTTATTGAAATCAACATAAAAATTCTTCCAATTGAATATTTTTTAGTTAAATAAACAATAATTTTTAGTATTATATTAAATTTAGATTTACATGTTGGTTTGAATAAAATTTCTTAAAATATACCCAAAAATTTTGTCATATTTACATTTATATTGTTAAATGGGTAGTAAGTTTTCGTAATCGACTTAAGTAAAAACAACAAAAAAATTTATTCAAATAAACAACCTTTAAGGATGTTAAATTGAATAATTTGTCTGTTAACGTGACAATATTTTGTTAAGTTAAGAAGATGAAGAACAAGAGCTTTTTTTGGTAATATATTTGTGCATACATACCTTTATGTGTATATGTACATTAGACTGGCCATAGCGTTATATAGAAAAAATTAAAAATGTTAAATCCAAAAGTTTTCGCACTGAAAAATATGAGGTTGGAGATAACAATAATTATGCATATTTTTTTTTTTTTTTTTTTTTAATTTCGAGTACCTCCGGGTTGAGCCCAAACTTTTATTACATTACCCATTTGTCACTATTTTTGTTCCTGTTTGTATTTAAATAACAAAAAAATCTGACTTTATGTTCCCAACTGAATTTCTTCGATACCTTTAATTATTACCTTTCCAACGAGCCGCAATAGTCTGCTGATAAACTACAGATAATCTTGCCCGGAATACCCAAAAACCAAAGTCCAAAAAAAAAATTTATTTTTTAATTTTTTTTTTTATTTATTTTTTAATTTTTTTTTATTGCTGATAATATTATACTAATGAAGATTTATTGTGGGATGAAAAGTTTTTTCTGTAGTGCTCCACAACTTGAAGCAAATACTGCTTATCCTCTTCGTCGTATGTCAATGCCCGATTGAAATCTGTTATTAGTTTTATTGCTCTTTCTGCCGGGTCATTTACAACGGTTAAGTGTTGGCATATTCGTTTTGCGGTGCAGTATTCTTCTTGGTCCTTCCAAATCGATGGATCCAATTCAAAAAATGTCACATCGATTTCTAAACGATGAAAAAAACGCTTGGTGCGAGGAGTAACGAAAGAACTTAAATCCTTATTTTCAAACGATTTCACTTGTTCCAGCGTTAAGTTTAATCTTTTTGGAATAACTTTGTCATTTTCGTCAACATGATTGCCAAGAGCTTCGACCATTTTCCGCTTCACTTCAATAGATATAGTTTCATCGAGAAATCCAAGAGCCACCGCCTCTTCCGATAAATACCATAAATATTTAAACATTTAGATCGAAATATGAAATAACGTCTTTAATAAATTGTAAATCTTGACGCGGTGCGGATACAGCGTTAACGCATCCGAACCAATACGAAACATAAATTCGCGTCAAGAAAATGCAAATGTTTCGAATGCCTTTCAGCGCGGAGGATGTCATCTTGAATTGTTCGCGAAGCAAAAAAATCTTATAGCAGTATATAGCTTTGGACATAAACCTTGCATGAATTGTTGCGCCAGGCAAACGCAACTGCGTAAAATTTGGTACTTCCTTACCAAGAAAAATTAGCGAAAGTTGCAACAACTCTTTATAATCGGCTCGCACATAATGAGATTTCAACGCCTCAAGACAAAAGTTCTTGTGCGTCTCTATTTCGGCTGCTGTTAAGTTTTTTTGCACTGCTTCATCCAATACTAAACTCTTGAAAGTATTGATATTCATATTTTTCCAGTCTTTTGAAAAACGATTAAAGATCGTTTTTCCGAAATTTAAATCAAACACAGCTTTAATAAGCAATTCGCTGATATGATGGCGACACGGTAGAAAAAGTAAATCGCGACCCAATTTACTTTCAAGCAAATATGCTGAGCCTTTTTCAATACCAGTGTTTGTAGATGTTGTGTCAAAAGCCACAATTTGCACTAAATTATCAATCTTCCATTTGCGTAGGAATTTTTCAATGCCTTCAGCAATATTTACACCACAAGATTCTTCAAGTTTTGCAATGCCAAGGAGTTTTTCTTCGTTCTCTGCGGTTATAACGAGAGCCAATGGATCAACTTTGTCCTTGCCTTTCATATCTGGAAGCATTTTTCCGTCCCAGTGCAAGACAAATACTTCAGGAATCTATGTTGAAATTAAATATTATGTTAATTTCCTTCAAGCTATTTATTTATATTTAATTATTAAATATGTACCTTGAATTCATCTATGATCTGTTTCGCTTGTCTGCGCCGATATTCCTTTCGCATTGTTTGAAACGATGTTCGGTTAAAGACGAAATCTTCCACTTTTATGTCGTTTAAGTCAGGTTGCATTTCCTGCAACTTCCGCAAGACGGCTGTAATTGTAGCAGATGTTAAATGCATTGCATCGCGATCACTGATGCGGCATTTATCCATGCTTGCTAACATTCGAACATTAACGAAATGGATTTTTCCGCGGGATCGATGGATTCCTTGATGTTGGTCCTTCATAAAATCAACTTCCGGAGCTGAATTATTCATTTCTACACCTTCGTATATAATAATTTCTGAGGAATCTGTATCAGACGCAACCTCATCTTTGAACAACAAGCTAATTATTGCTAAAATAACAATAAAAAAAGCCATAATATTGACCAATACCTTGAACTTCTTGTGACTCTGCTTGATGTTTTCGCTTGCGCTTTTCTGATTCTTTCAGTAGCTTCGCTTTGCGTTCTTGTTTTCGTGACAGCTTCAAATCCTGGCCTGACATACAACCTGGCCGACCCTTTTCTCTTTGCAACAGAAGGAAATCTTTGTCCTCTTCAATAGTGATCGTTTCAAGTGCATCTGCAGCTGCAATATCAAATATATAATTTTCTATCTTTTCACAGAATTCGTTTTCATCGTTTCTATATTTTTCATATTTGCCAAATCTGTTCTTGGACAAATTTTTCCATTCGGCATAAAGTAATTTAAATTTTTTCATGCAGTTGATTTCGGTCATTGTGGGAATATTTGCTTTTTGCCAAAATTCAACAGTTGAATGCATTGTATTTTTTATGCTTGCCTTCACAGGGAGTTTTTGCACTCGGGTTTTATAAAAAAATAATTGAAGAACTTGCTTCATATTAGGCAACTTTGCGCCTTTCAGTTCACTTTCGCATTTTCCCACCAAAAATATATCATTATCAAATCGTAGTTTCTTAGATGAGCTTGCCATTATAACTTTATATTGTTTTGTTTTATTTAATTTGTTTTAACTTATTATTCACTGCCCACTTGTTTCTCTTATCACTTTTACTTTAAAACTGCAAATTTTTCACATTTTTGTAGAAAAAAGACAAAATAGTCTACCTGTTTTGAATGTTCTAGTAAAAAGTCATAAAACCACAAAATTCCGTTACATTTTTAAACAGTTATTGCATGTGTTTTTTTTATCAGAATGGTTGGAAATTTCCATAACCCTTCGACCAATGCATTGACATAATCTGATGCAACAACTGATCATAAAAAATTACTTCAAGGTTAAGCGTTTTTATTAATTTCCTTCAATGGTAACAACCAAACTTATTTTTTTACATGTAAAAACTGGCAAGTATTTTTCGACATAAGACAAAATGGTCTACCTGCTTTGGATCTTTTAGTAAAATGTTTACAAAAACATAAAACCAAAAATTCCATTAGGTTTTTTCTACCAATTCACGAAAACGATCTAGCCTAAAAATTGGAGCTTGTGGTTTTTCATACCTTCTATTAAAAATATTTATGCATATGAGCACAAATTATAGCGTATGAGCTGCAATTTGGAAGGACCAAGAAGAATACTGCACCGCAAAACGAATATGGCAACACTTAACCGTTGTAAATGATCCGGCAGAAAGAGCAATTACTAAAAACTAATTACAGATTTCGACGACGACGAAGAGGATAAGCCTACAAAAAGGCTTCATTAGTAAGTTATCAACAATAAAAAAAATTTTAAAAATTCACCTATTTTTTTGGACTTTGGTTTTTGGGTATTCCGGGCAAGATTATCCGTAGTTTATCAGCAGACTATTGCGGCTCGTTGGAAAGGTAATAATTAAAGGTATCGAAGAAATTCAGTTGGGAACATAAAGTCAGATTTTTTTTGTTATTTAAATACAAACAGGAACAAAAATAGTGACAAATGGGTAATGTAATAAAAGTTTGGGCTCAACCCGGAGGTATTTGGAATTAAAAAAAAAAAAATAAAATATGCATAATTATTTTTATCCCCAACCTCATATTTTTCAGTGCGAAAAATTTAACTTTTCAAAAAAATTTCCACTATGGCCACTCTAATGTACATATATTTTAAAACAACTTAATAGCATGTTGAATTGAAGAAAATTCTTGAATAAAATTCCTAAATGGGAAGAAATTTATTCATATTGAAGAAAATAACTTAGAAATGAATAAACTTTAATAATATAAACAGGGCTATGTTAGTCTTATTGAAAAAAATTCTTCGTTTTGAATAAATTTATTCATATGTACTAAAATAGCGTAGATTTGAAGAAATTTATTCATTTGTGATAAAAATTTGCTAATCAAAAGCAGTTATTTTCTCTTAAATGATTGTTGTTAATATCAATTACTATTGTGTGGTGTACAAATTTAGTGCGTATTTTTAGGCTAATATAAAAAAATAAATACAAATAAATAAAAAAATTATAATTAAATATAAATAACAATAAACTTAAATACAAAGAAGTTTTTAAAAAATATAGATAAATAAGTATATGCATAATTATAAAGTGTTTTATATTAAGTGTGTATTTTAAGACATATATAAAAAAAAAATAAAAATATTACAAATAAATAAGAGAAAATATAATTATACAACTATTAACATAAAAAACAAAGAAGTTTTTAAATAAATATAGGTAAATCAGATAAATAATAAAGATGCGAAAAAATTAAATGCCGATGTCGATGTCAAAAAAATATTGAATTCATCATCTCAAGGACGATTGGTTTTGGATTACTATAAAAACAATTCAAAATTAAATGAAGGAATGCGAATACTTATTGTAGAGCTTAAAACAACTTACACGATTCAAAATGATATTCGTATGACTGTGAACTTGGTTGAAAACATTGCAAAGCATGGAAAAAATGAATAATATAACAGTAAGTAAGATTTGTTAAACATTCACTAAGTTTTTTACCATTAAATAATGCAATAATATTTGTCTTTTCAGATGGTGGATAGTAAATGGAAAAAAATTATGCACTAGATACTCTATACAAGATTCACAAAAGAGTTTTATTATTGATGGAAGCACTGTTGCAGCCTGCGAGGAAGAGTTGTTGAAAAGGCAGGAAGCAAAAACGTAATCCAACCAACGATGTTAGTATCAGGTTCTATTTTAGAGGCACAAGAAATAATAGTGTACTTTGAGGGCATACAATATAGAATGCATTCTGCAGTTAATGCTATAGATATATACTTTAAAATATTTTTTACATTTAATATAGAATATCCGAAAGAATCTATATTAGTTTAGTCTTTCATTTAAAAATATTTTAATAAAATTTAAACAAGTTCTGATAAATAAATAAATTCTCTAATATCGAACCTTAAATATCATGTTGCAAGGAATTCCAAAATGTTAAATTGCACTTTAATTGAAAAATTTTATAAATTAAGTTGACTTTTATTGTTTATTGGTCATTAACACAATAGCATAGTTTTTGTATACAAAATTAAAAACAATTTATTAAAAATATTTATTAAATATATTAACAGACGAATTTGATTTAATTTCTAAACGTATTATTACAATGTATGTTTTTAAAAAGAAAAAAAAACACTCGGGATTACTTTAAGTACGAGTCGTACTCAAAAATTCAATTACGAATAACACTTAAACGTACTCAAAACAATCCTAAATGGGATTACTTTCGAAAATCAATCACTTTTCAAAGTTTTTTTTTTTAAATTTGAACTCATGCTACTCATTTAGTTTATATTTTTGGTTAAATATGTACATAAGATTTCTAAAATAAAAACCATATCGGGCATGATGTTGGTGTTTTATCATTCTGTAATGTGTAATACGGGTTAGTAAATCACTCATAATCATTTTTTCTTTGTAATTTCTTTTTTTTTTTTGTTTTTTTCAATCATGAATTAGGGATAAAATCAACTTTATATTACTTGAATCAAGCTCATTTTGAGATTGATTCAATCTTAGTTTTAATTAAATCAATCTCATTTTCGGATTATTTCAAGTACGAAAACGGGATTGAATATGGATAATTTAAGTATTTTGGGATTAAAAATCCGTACTTGAATCAATCTTTCTGTACTTGATTCAAGAAAATCCGTACTCACCGTACTATTAATACCGCTTCGGATTGATTTGAGTACGGATGGATTGATTTTTTTTTGAGTGTATTTATATTTTTCAAAATCTTTCAAAATAATGGTACAAAATGTTTTACTCTCTAAATAATAAATCAAATTAAAAAAAGACTAAAAAATCGTTGCTATTAGCCACATAAAATTTCTTAAATCTCACGATTTCCAATCAAACCGAATTACAGGACAAGTTAAATTTTTTTATTGTATTTATTTAATTATAAAAAGAAATGAATGTATAATTGTTAGTTTGTATAAATTTGTATGTAATAAATTGCGCTAAGATTTTCCTCTTTTACGTTGTTTGTTTTATTTCATGATTATTTTGTACAAGTGGAGAATAAAGTTTTTACAAAGTTATTATAAAGATAAAGATACTGTGTAAGGCTTTGGCATAAATGCTTGTGTTTGTTTTTTGTAATAGGTTAAAGTAACACCGTGTTATTTAGTCTACTATAAAAAAATAACTTAGGCTTTTATGATTTTGTATAGTTAATAGTTCAATTTAATACATTAACTGCCAATTTTACAATGTCGAAAGAACGCTTTCATTCGCACAAATACATTTAAAACAAAAACAAATTTTTGATAATTTAACATTTAGTTGTGCGAAAGAAAGATTTGTTTCGCATTTAGTGAAATAGCAGTTGATTATTTTGATACTCAAGATTACAAAATTGTATTAAATAAAACATAGGATACGTTTTAAATTTTTTCTACCGGGGTTTTGAAACGCTTTGAAAATTAATGATATTTTGTTGAATTGAATAAAAAAAGGGTAGTTGAAATGAAGAAATATTTTATATATGAAGATTATTATTCGTTATTTTGACAATTTTTTTTATTTAATTTAACTTAATTTTCGTCAGTTTAACGCCATGCATAGTAACGATTGATATTATTCATATTGACAAATTTTTCTTCATATTGACTATTTGACTAAAATTTAAAATTTGACTAAAAAATGTGTGTTAAATAGACGGAAAAATTTGTTAGTTGTATAATGATCTACTTTTCTTCAAATCTAAATGCTATTTTGCGCTATTTACCTACCACTTTTGGTTCAGTGTACAAGAGAATTAAAAAAATTGGGATTAAAGCTAATCAAAAACTCAAAATTAGCTTCTTGTACCCAAGGCCTTTTTGCCTTACGGCTAAAAGTTGCCAGAATTAAATTTTAAAAAAATCCCGGGAATTCCCGCACAAATTTCCCGGGATTTATTTCCCAAAGAGTGTGCGGGATCCCGGGAATTCCCGTATAAAAAACACTAGTGGCAATTAACTTTATTAAAAAACACGATCGATGACTGATTTTCAAAATAAATTTCTATAATTTGATAACGTTTTTCAAGCTTGAATCTGTTCAAGAGGATTTTTAAGAGTATACTGGTCATAAAAATAGACAACACTATGACAGTGCGATTGACAGCTAGCCTCTTTGTAATTTCTATCGCGTTAAAAACCCCCTTTTCATTTAAAAGTTGAGTGTTCATGACGCACGCCACACAACGCACGCTACAATTTTTCCAGTAGTATTTAACAAAACAAATTATATTTTTATGAATTGAATTTCTTAAACTAATTTTGTGCTTATTAATGAATATTAATTTTTTTTTTAACGAAATTTGTATTTTTATGAGTCTGCTGTAAGTGGTATTTAAAGCCCATAAAGCACCTAAAATAATATTAAATTCATGTAAAGTGTTCATTGGTTCGCCATAACTGTACAGTAGAAATCGAAATTATAAGCGGTAGCCCACAACAATCATATCGTCGGCTTAATATGCAAACCTGCTAACTCCCTTTCAGCACATTTTACAGGACAGACAAAAAACTTTTGATTTTTCCTATTTGCAGCTTGACAGAAACTTAAAAATACAGTATGTTTTACACACTTCAAGACTTAAATAGAAGAAAAACAACATGCTGGTCGACGAGGCGTATCTTTCTCTACCACACGGCATCAAAATCTCAATTTACCAAAAAGTAATTTGTATATTAAGCCGACGATTTATTTTTCTTGTATTATGTATTATATTATGACTACCTTGTGAATCCCTTAAATATGTATTTATTAAAAATAGACTGAGATACATAATTAAATTAGTTCTTTCAATAGTTAAAGGGGATCTTATAAAATAATCAGTTAGACAAGTAATTTGGTTTGAATGTTAAGGATTAAAGCGATTGTTTTCTTTAGTTTTGACAAAACTTGACTTGGAAAAAATTCTTTCACTTATCGTAGATGAATATCTAATTTCTCAGTCCTTTTCCAGTATTTCTCTAAACATTTAAAATACTCCAATATGCCATTTGAGTGCTGTTTTAATTTTTTTACATTTTTAACACTTCTAATTGTTTTGGTTAATTCTGTTAAAATACACTGATATGAGAAGATACCCTGCAAATATTATTGGACCACCTGATCCAATTTCATGAAATGGACTACTCCATGGACTGGTCCGATGTAATGCAAGCATGGACCATGTCATTGTTAAAAAGTGTTTGTAGTGAGGCGACATGTCTTCATTTTTAACGACATGTTTTCGTTTTTAAACGAAGTTAAAACTAATCCTCTTGTGTACACAATGGAGTAGTTTTACAACTACTCCTTTTTAGTCCAAAGATGGGTTATATGGTCCTGCCCTAGGACATCGTAATGCTAAATAGACCATGTTTTTCCATACGTTTGGGCTGGTCCTATTATTTGCAGGGTATGAGAAAAAAAAATAAACACATACATACATTTAAAAAGTACGTGAAACAAAAAAAGGTGTTGGCAACCAAACATTTAAGCCATTTTTCGCCACTTTCCTGTTGATCGATAATGATGATGAAAAAACAGAGTAAGAGTGCTTGTAATTTAGATCACAGTGATCACCTTCTTTGTTTGCATGAAAAATATTTTTTAAACACATACCTTTTGTACATATGAGACGAAACAAATAATTAAAAACACAAAATAAATAGGTATGTTATAAATAATACTACAAAAAATTAAAAATTTTATTACATTTATTAATCGGTTAATCGACTGAAATTAACTGGTTTTATCGTTAGTCGAAAAAGGCCAATTTGGAATTAACCGATCAGTTAAAAGGGTGGTAATTAATCGGTTAACCGAATGAATACCCTAGTTAATACCCTCTTGTTGATCAAAAGCGATATGTATGCATTAGGGTTGTTTTAGTAAATATGGCAAAAAAAAATTTTCCGAAATTTAAAGTGCTCACGTCTAGAAATGTTCCATTTAGTGTTAAGATACAATTGTAAAAGTTTTAGCTCAATCGGACATTGCTTTCCCGTGCCTAAAGAGCCCCAAAGTTTTAGAAAATGACTGTTTTTCACGAAATAGCGCCATGTTTCTGCTGATGAATGCCATAATTTATTACAATAAATTTACTATCAAATGAAAGGTAATTTTAATGACTTTACATTTAATTCTAACACACTTTCTTCAAAAATATAAAATAATACAAAGAAAAGCAAAAAGTTATAAAAGTTGTATTTATGTATATTTACAAATGTCAGAATTCATAGTTAAATAAAAAATCATACTTAAAAATTTTAAAATTAATCCATATGTATATCATATACATACATCAAATACATATACATATATCATCAGCTAAAGCAGAAACATAGCGCTATTTCGTGAAAAACAGTCATTTTCTAAAACTTTGGGGCTCTTTAGGCACGGGAAAGCAAAGTCCGAATGAGCTAAAATTTTTGCAATTCCATTTTAACACTAAAATGCATAATTCTAGATGTGAGCACCTTTAAAATTCGAAAATCGATTTTGAAAAACCACCCTAGTATGCATGTATGTATTTACATCGTCAACACATAAATAAAACAACTTAAGAATATATTTTTTTGGATTTTTTGCTATTGCAGAGCTTCCTTTATTATTTGCACTTGTACTTAATTATATGTACAATGTAGATGAATTTTATTTTATTTCATTTTTTTTTTATTTTTCACATCTTTGTTTACTTTGTTTTTATTTTTTTCTTTTACAATTATATATAATTTTTTATATATATATTTATATTAATTATTTTTGTTTCAGAGTTTCTCATATATTATTTAAGACTTAAAAAACTACAATTTAACTTTATGTTTTTAATATTTTCTGTTTTTTTTTTTTTTGTTTTTATTCAGTCAATGAAATTCAATGTTAATTCTTGTGTTTTTTATTATTTCTTTTAATAATTCAAAGTTTTTAAATAAAAAAAAAGATTTAAAATAAAAAAACATAGTTTTTTTTAAAATATTTATTTTCTCTTCTCATCCTTCTACTTCGTTTCACTTGTTTAATTTATTTCTTTTTAAAAACATAATTTGAAGATTTTTCTTTTTCTTTTTATTTTCATTTAATATTATAATTACAATAAATAATAAACAAAAATTCATAACTTTTTTCATTCAAATTTTAGTAATTTTTTTTGCATTACTTTTTTTGTTTTTATCAGTTTTGACTTAAATATGATTTCTTTTTCAATCCTTTTTGTTAATGATGATAAGATGGATGATATACTTGCATATGTAAGTTGTTTTTCCATTTTATTTTTTAGCGTAAGTGAATATAAAATGAGGGGAGCTATTGGGTGTTTTAAGTATGGCGGGGAGAAGAGTTAAAAGAATGAGTGGGGTCCGAAAAAAAGTTGTATAAGGGGAAGTTTAGTTTAGTTAGGAAGGTAACAAGATGGTCGGTTGGTCTGGTTAATCCAGGGAGATGGATAAAAAATTTTAGTTAATCGGATAATTGAGTTGAAAAATTTTTCCACTTTTGGCAAGAATAACATTTTTTTAATGTGTGTTATTTTGGTTTTTGCTTATATTTGAAAATCAATGAGGAGGTTTTAATTTTTTCTTAAATTGTTTTGATTTTTTTATATAAATTATGTGCAAATAATTGAGAATATGGTTAAGATTTATTTAATATTTCTTTTATATTTTTGTTTGTAGTTTCCTTACAAATATTTGAATAAAACATATTGTATGTCGTAATATTTTGTTGAAAAAAAAAAAAATATTTTAATTTTATTATTTATTTTATTTCTTTTTGTAGTGGGGAGGGGGGGAGAATTTCTATAGATTTCTTATTGTTGGTTTTTGTTGTATTTATTTTCGGCAAAAATTAAATTGCTTGGGTTATAATTTTTAATATATTTTATTTAAATTTGTTTGCATTTCTTTTAATAAAGCTGTTAAAATAAAAACAATTAAAAAGACAAACAAAATATTTTGTTTGGCATTTTTAATTTTATTTCTGTTGCTTTTCATAAGTTAGTTTTAAAATTTTTTATTTATTTTTTACTGTTTTATAAATTAAAATGACATTGATTTTTTCTGTTTTTAGTATATTTCGTATCTCTTAATTTTGGTTTCACAATTATTTACAACTACTTTTATATATTTTAAGAGAAAAAACGGCGAAAATAGGTTTTAAACAATACAATTTTATAAAATATTAAAAAAAACTTTAAAATTTTAATTGATTACAAACTCGTTTAATCAAAACAATAAAAACTGAAGTATAATATTGTTTCTTTTTAATTGATCGTTTTTATTCAATACTTTCAAACTTAATAAACAGGAGAGTATATGGGCAGATTTATTTAAAGTATCTTTTAGCTATTATTTAGCCCGATAAAAATAACAAAAGGATAAGCTGTGAAACCAACTGTAATACTGCGCATACTTTTTGACATTTGTTATCATTATTCTCTGGCAAATCATTATGATTTGCTAAACGCTTGAACAACGATATTTTATTATCCAAAATTCAGTATATCGCTTAAGTATTAGAATTAATATGATCACAAATGTCTTTTAAACTATATAAATCTCTATATTTTACGGACCATAGGTTTTCTTAATAAAAAAAAAACAAAAAGAAAATTAGTTTTTCGGGAAAATATTATCTGTAAGAGCAAAAATATTTATTTGCAAACTATTTTCTTAATATTAAAAATGAAACTAATTTTAAAAATGTCTCTAAAGTTTAAACGATCATTTCAATCCTATTTTCGCCAGAAATTCCCCAAATTTTCCATTTTTGTAAATTATTTCTGTTAAGAATATTGAATGTGAAATATGTTGTATGTATGTATTTGTATGTTGTTGTTTTATTATTATTTTTGTTTATTGTTGTTGTATTATCACTATCATATTGTTGTGATTTCGGTTATAATTTCAGTTATTTTTTTTTAATTTTTTGGGTCTTACGGTTTTTTCTTTTTTTTTTTTTTTTGTTTGATTATTATATTTAAGTTTTTTTTTTATTAAATTTATGTTTAAATATATAATAGTGAAAAAATATGTTTTCATTTTATTTGTTATTTTTGTTTGAGCGTGTAAAAACAAATGAAGTATGAGTTATTTTTTATAAATCTTGTTTTATTAATTATGTTAAATTAATTGTTTAGTGTTTTATTAAATTATTTATTTGTTGTTAATCATATTAATTTTAGTTGTAATCATATTTCCTTGTTCCGTTAAATATCGGTTGGTTATTTGGTTGTCGACTGTCTAATGATTGGTTGGTTTTTGTTTTTGTTGGTTGGTTGGTTTATTTTTTAAAAATATCTTTCATTTCATATACTTACAATATGATACAATACAATACGTTACGTTACGTTACGTTACTATACGATACGATTTGTTGTATGGCATCATACATAATTTGTATACTACAATATACATATTTTAATTATTCTTGTTTTATGTATTTCATAAATTTTTATTATTATTTGTTTGTTTGTTTTTGAGTAGAGGTGTTTGGTTTTCTTAAAAAAATTTTTAAAATTTTCTTCCATTTTTTTCGTCTAAAGTTTCTTAATAATTTTATTTTATTGGAAAATGTTTTTTAGATTTAGATTTTTATTTTTCATAATGCGGTAGTTGTTTTATATTTTTTTTTTTTTTTTTTTGGGGGGGGTTTTCGTTAATTTATGTTTTTCTTTACAATTATTTAAAATTTTTATTCATTTTTGAACGATTTTTGATATTGTTTTTCTGTTTGTTTGTTAATTTTCTGAAAGGAAAAGTGTTCATTTGTTAGCTCTCTTTTCATTTGTTTTTTTTTTTTTTGTTTTAACAAAAATATGTATGTGGTGTGTTCGAAAAAAAAATCGAAAAATCTTAATGAGAGTAAAAACACAAAAACTTGAGATCAAATCATAATTTTACTTAAAAGTTGAGGCAATAAATTGCTAAATCAATCTTTCATACTAAATAAATACATATTACAATTATTTTACATACGATTTCAAATACAAATTAAGTCCAACACTCATTTTGTTGATTTTTCTTTAGTCTTTAATCTAAGTGAAATAAAAATCTATAATTATTTCAGTCTCTATTGATATATTGACCGGTTTAACATTTTATTGCACAATAAGTTTAAAAAGTTAAAATAATTAATAAAAAAAAAAATTAAATAAGAAAAAAAATCAAAACCAATAAAGGGAATTTTGGAGTTGCATGTTTTGGATTTTAAATTCGATTTAAACCGATAAATAGAGAAATGTTTCAAAGCATTAAGCTTATTAAGATGCACTCATATTTAATGGCTACGCGCAAAGAAAATACATTTTTCGATGTGCTCATCTCCAACATAAATATTTTAAACGAACAATTTTTAAACATATTGTGGTCAACCGTATTATTGTGACGCGTAACCAAAATAAGATTAAATTAGTCTTCCATCAAGAAGTTACAGCCATATTTTTATGCTTCCAAACATATTCAATTTAAAAATGTTTAATAACGTGAACTTATTTCCTTTAATCAATTTCCAAAAGTCGCAGGAGTATTTTTCTACATTTAATTTATTATAGAAGTACAACTTTGCTGAAACGTTATATGATTAGTGATCGGAATTTATATAGGGCACTATCGATAATATCGATAGATAAACAATATCAAAAATATCCATGCCATTTAAACTATCGATAGCGATAGTATAAAATAATGTTTAAAAATTACACTTACGGGTCTGTTCAGAAAATCACGTGATTTCAAATCACATGTGTGATTTTATGGTGTTCTGAAATTCACAGCGTTTTTTTATTATCGGTGTGCTTACGGCAATTGAAAATCACATTGAAAACCCCAAAAACGGAACACCAAAATATAACACGTGTGATTTTTAAAGACTCATGTGATTTGAAATTACGTGATTTGAGTTTAAGTGCGCTGGCATGGGCCAGGAGGAGGCACTTGGGGCATGGTATAATGTGTGCGTCCCGAATCGGTGATATACCGGCAAAGGCCCTGGTTGGGTTCCTATGGGAAGCGGAGCGTCTTTTGGCCAACTAAGGGGAGTGGGTACAATAGACCTAACCTGGTCGCGGTACCTGTCACTGTGGGAAACCTCCCCGCTCTATCTATATGGCATCACAAAAATTTTAGCTTAATTAAGGGATAACCCCAATTTTTATTTCTTTCTTTGTAACGTGCTTGCAGGTGTGCAAATGATCGATCAGTGTGAAGAGAATCGATTGTGTTCTGAAAGCGAAGAACTGCTATCGTTTGTACGATAAAAGCATGCGCTTATTAAGCGCAAATCGACAACAGATGCATCGAAGCTTAATAAAATACATTAAAAAAACGGTTACAAATCTACTGACAATATCTTTTTGGGTTGAGAACAAAAGCCAGTTTCAATACATATCAAATATGGCTTTATAAAATATATTAACCGTTATCGTTGTTGGCGTTTTTGTGGAAAGAGTTAGGCGTTTAAAAAATGGTCTCGTGGTAAGCAGCAACGATATGAAATGCAACACTATTAAATTGCTTAGAGAATTGAACAAAAAACTGCATTTAAAAAAAATCGTGACTGCAAGACAATTATTTTTATTAAGTTGTTTCCTTCTCCTGTAAAGTAAGGAAAACATTAGTTAGGGCTTTTCTATATTAAAGTAACGATATGCAAAACTCTGTCAAAATTTTTGTATTTTAAATCACAACTCTTGACGATGTTGAGTCATTGTAAGTGCAATCGTCATAAAAATCAGGTAGAAATAAAATTATCAGTAGATACGATTTGTTTAATAAATCCTGTATCCTCTTCAGGGAAATGTTAAGATAGTTGACTAAGTCAACATGTTTAAAAAAATACTAATCAAGAAGACAAAAAGCACATAAGTATGGTCCCAATTAATAAGAATTTATTAATTGACAAACATGTAAAAAATTGAGCTCTACTAAAAGCAAACTTAATTTGACTTAATGCTCTGAATAATCAATTAAATGCTAAATAAATTCACGTTAATTTGGGAAAATTTATATCATTCAAAAAAAACTTTGGAAATAATATTTAGCACCATATAATTGTGCATAAAAAAAATTTAAATACCTATTGACTTAAAAAATCGCTTCACCTCTTAAATAGGGTTTAAGTATAAGAAACTCCTGATTTTAAATAAATACTTAAGACCGTTTGTATGTAAAGTATTCTAAGCTTTGCTTACTAACAATTATTTGAGAAATATTTAAAACCCAAGTTTAACGCACATTTTTCTGCTTGTGCCTTAAGATGACCCAAGAGAAAAATAAACGTCAAAACATTCCTTCTTGTGATTTATAATGACAATTAACAAATAAACGTACGTAATTTAATATTATAGAACAATTAATTATTACAAACATCAAACATTTGCTTAAGTTTAGAACGACTTTAAAAGTTTTTTTTATTTTGTTTTTTGCTTTTAGAAAATTTATTATCCATTTGTATTTTTGTGATTCCCTAAAAGAGACATCATTGAAATCCAAATAATTCAGAAGTTAAATTTAAATTACTACTTAATAAATTAAATTAAATTGTTTATAATATAAAAAACAGAACCTGTAATTGAATAAGTTTAATAATAATGATATCCTTTTTCCTGTTATTGTTCTTGTATTGTTTATAACTTATACAATATTACCTAGTAATATTATTTAAACTGTTTTCTTTTGTTTTTTTTTTATGTTAATATGTTTATAAATAAATTTATTCATTTGTATGTGTGAGTGTGTTTTTGAGTGGGTTTGGGGATTTTCGGAGATATAGAGAGCGGGAGTGATGGATAGAGAGAGAGAGAGACTTTGCTTTTTAAAGAAGTTACATTTTGTATCAAAACACACCAACCTCTGAAATGACATATACGGAGAAAGCAGAACGACTGCATAGAAAGTTGGACCAGAGTGATTGCTGCTGATGAAGATGGCCTGTTTGGAAATTTCATCTTGTGATGCTTTTAGGTATACAACAATCGCTAGTTAATGTTGCGGCCGTTGGCCGCTTTGTTGCAGTCGCTGAGATAATGTCGGTTGTGTGATTAATGTTGCTGTTGGTGATGATGGTTTTGTTGTTGTCAAAGGTGATGATCGACTTCTTTTTGTATATTTTAGTTCTGTTTGATTTGGCGCTACATTACAAACTAACCTGCTGCATTTTATCGAAATCTAAACATGGCCTGTGCGGTCTCTGTAGCCGCTGTGAATTGTGTTGTGTGCGCATGGGTCGGCGTCTTGGTGATATTGCACAATGGAAGAGTTTCGCCGGTGGACTTACCGATCTTACCTCAACATCGAGACCAGTCGTGGAGGCAGGACTGCTGCGCGAACTGTTAAAATGAAAATTATGCTTGGCTTGAGGTTGATAAATATGATGGCTACTCGTCGAATTGATCATTTTCATTTTAATAATGCTGCTGGCTGTGCCCTCATCATTTTCGGTGTTTTCTTCCTCTGTGCCCATGGCACAGGAAGTATCACCGTTGTTGCCACCAACTACAACACAACCTCCTCCTTCTCCACCGTTTTCATCATTAACACTATTATCACATAACTTAATATTTTCAATACCGCAACGTGCCTCTTGTAAAATGAGTGGCGTAGTCGAGCGATACATGTGGCTACGATTTGGCTTGAAAGCCTCCAAAGGCGGTGATGTGCGAAAGTTGACAGGCGTCAATATCGGTTCCAAAAAATTTCGTAACTAAACATTAAAAAATAAAAGGAAGATTATAACCATAAACATAGTTTTTCTAACAAAAGTAAAACATACATCATCATCTGAACTGTGGGCCAATGAACGTTTACGATTTTCCCCCAATGTTGAACTGGACCTTTTCAAAGCTGCTACTTCACCTTGTAACTCATCAGGATCTAGTGATGACGATCCCCGCTCTGATATTAATGATGATGTACCACGCACTGTCAATACATTACTGGCAGCAGCTTCTGCAGCTGCCACTGATGAAGGTCCATTTATAACCTCTAGTTCTTCTTCCGAACTATGCTGATCGTACTGAAGGTGGGATTTACACATCATCGCAGAAGATTCTGATGAACAAATTGTATCTGTTGGAGAGTTTGCATCGGTGTAGGAACTAAAACCTAAAAAAAAAGAAATGAATGATTGGATTTTGAGTTCTGTATCATAATGTAAATTGTATGACTTCGGCCATAGTACTCATACGCAAAGGTTCCTGTCCTAACATCAAAAAATAAGTGACAACTTAAAAAACAGGGGTTTGATCACCGCATTCGATACGGAGCAAAAATGATGTTCATTTTTTATTTTGATATCATTACACTCGACATCGAATGAAATGTATAGTAATTTGCATTCGATATCGCGTAATCAAAGACATTAAATCTCTCGAGTTTTCACTCGAAACGTCAGTGTCTATCGTATGCAAAAAAATACGATAGTGTACTCGATATCGAATGCGTGATAAGACCTTCGATAATTTATAAATGAATGCAATACTTATTTTGCATAATAAGTTAGATGCTTTCGTAACAAACGGGTTGTTTGATAAGTTTAGGACAAGCATAGCACGGTTGCCAGTGACAACAAAACAGGTTTAAAAATTGTTTGTTATAGAAGTATATCGAGCCTGTATAGCAAAAATGGTGTAACCAACAAAAACAACATTTTACATAAGGTTTTTTTTTTAAATATCTTTGCTCCAAGTCTAGGGTTTCGTTTGAAATTGCTTTTGCTCTTATTTCGTTACGGTACTTCTCAGAGATATGAGATTTTTAGAGATGATGCAAATGATCAAAAATTATCGATTTTCATCAAAACACAAAAATCTAAAATGTTCTTGGGGACATAATTTTCGCTATTAGGGCTCGATATCTTTCCTTTAAGTGGAGACCCAATAAAAAAATTTCTTGTTTTGCGAAGCGCTAATAGTAAATTTTAAAAAGTAAGCGCACATTTATGTGCTACGCAATTAGACACACAGAGATGCAGTAAGGTTGGTGAACGAATTCTTAATAAATTTAAAAAAATATATATGTCGCTGGAAGTACCACGACATTCCCTTATTACTAAGCAGGTTTGTAAGGGGGCATTTTAAAGAATAATCGTAACAACAGAAAATTCAGTGTGTAAAGCTAATCGCTTCATTCAGAAATGTATTGCTTCTAAGTGGGAATTCGCCATATAAAATTCATGTCTTCCGTAAGGGATACGGTTAGCGAAACTTTAACGTTTTTCTCTTACAAAAATGTTTCTTGATGCTCCATTTTTTATTGGGCAGACACATGTTTTGTTTGAAGATTTGAAAATAGATACATTCAATACCTAAATTTCGGCTAGGAATTTAAAAAAAGTTTAATTTTGCGCTATTGAACACAAGAAGTCGCTGCTGCCGTTGAGGCCCCTTCAAAAATCACGATGTCGTGTAAACCTTAATTTCGAGGAGGGAGTTTTAAAATTTCTTTAATCTTGAACACATCTAATCAAGGCAGACTTAGCCGAGTTGGTACCACTGGAAAAACTAGCCCCTACAAATTAATAGATTTTTAAATAGTTTTGAGGTGGTTTAAAATTTAAGTACGTACATTTAGCTAAAAACGATTAAACTGCTTGATAATAAAAAAAATCTTAAAGAGAGTAGTAAGAAAGCTACTGCTTTCAATTCTCTTTTCCATCATTCGTCAAAAGCTTATTAAACTCTTCAACCATTTTGCCACCACGATCAGCTATATTATTAACAACTTTCAAGTTTTTCGGGATATTTTCACTGATTATGTGAAAATAAAAACACAAGCTAAAGTTTTTCTTTAACTTATCAAACAAATGAAATGATTTTTATAGACACATTCAGCCAAAACGGCTTGGTCGGTTAAAAATTAAAATTTTTCTCTTCCTTTTCGATTTACAGACCAAGTTTTTGACTATTGATACCTTTGCTCACTAGATAATTTCTGAGAATAAACTTAAGAAAATTAACTGGTATGAGAGTTACCAAAGATGCGACTTAATGGAATTTTTAACTAATTCATTAACCTGAAGATCTATAACTACATAATTGGTTATATCTTTCCACCTAGAAAGGTTTGCCCAAGATGCCTTAATATCCAAAGGGTCTTTAATATAATATTTTACATATGTTTGCATACAAAAACTCCAAAATTAACAGAGCGGCCTAACTACCTTATTACCGGCGAAACCAAAAATATGCAATTGCATGTTTATCCTTGTGCGACAAAAATGAAACCAGAAACAGTATATTTATCCATTTTAAAGCTCATTATGAATTTTGGCATCGATTTGTTGGTGCGTATTTTTGCATATTTTACCCTTTGCAGCATTTTTTTCATAATTCAGTAAAAAGAGCCTTTTTGCAGGAATTTTTAAGTTTATAGCGCATTTTTTGCCTTTTTAAAGCATATTTTGATACATGTTAATTTTTTAGATGGCTACACTCACAATATTATTACAGTAACGGACTGTAGTTTATTTAAGAAGTATTCCGTTCAGTAATTTTTAAATAAATAAACATTTAAAATTCCAAGCAAATTTATATTTAACTGATTCTAACAGTTATTTAAAAAATGAAGTGCATACTAATACTGATTTTCAGTTGTAGTTATTATTGTCCGTTCATTAAGTTAAATTCTTCTTTATGCAAAATTAAATGAAAATGTATTGTACAAATGATAAATTAACTGTCAAAAAATTAACTAGTTACATATTCCGTTAAAACAAATGAATATTCAGTTATTTTATATAATTTAACTACCAAAAATAAATTTTTACTTGTCTATAAAAAACAATTTGCTTGTTTTATGTAAAACAATTCCCAGTTTCTATTTATGAAAATAATTTAGTTAAATACATCAAATTTTTAAAGTAAAATAATTGCGAAAGCATATCGGGCATGCTGCTGGATCTTATGATTGTGAGTTCTTCTGTAAACAAACGAGGTCAGTACAACAAAAGTAAAACAATCGTGTGTAACAGGGGTAAGCAGGGCTGCCAGAAATTTTCAGCAAAAAATCTTAATTTCACCAAAAAAAAATCTTATCTTTGAAAAAAAAATCTTATTTTTGAAAAAAAAAATCTTATTTTTGAAAAAAAAAATCTTATTTTTTGAAAAAAGTAGTTTTTTTATTATAAATAATAAAAACAATTCATATTTTATTTAATACATAAAATAGACAAAAAATTTAATTTCTTATACATACTAAATTGTATTATTTAGTTTAATAATTTTTATATGGGAACAAAGAAGGTTTTTTTAATTGAACCTAACCTTCGTCTAGACAAAACAAAAAATCTTGTTTTTAGGGAAAAAATCTTCAAATCTTTTTTCGGTTAAAAAATCTTAAAAAATAAGGTAAAATCTTACTTCTGGCAGCGCTGGGGGTAAGTAAACAATAATGTTCTCTTTCTCATTAGAAGAACAAGCGTACAGGTGTCTGTCTGGTGTTTTTTAGAAATTCAATAAAAACAACTGAATATTTCTTTGTTTTTACGGAATATTCAGTTAATTTTTTGATAGTTAATTTATATAAAATAACTGAAAATTTATTTGTTTTTACGGAAAATGAGTTGAATTTTTGACAGTAAAAATTAAAAGAACTTTTCGTTAAAAATAAATGAAAAATAAGTGACCGGGTTTTAACTGAATTTTCATTTATTTTTTATTACAAATCAGAATTTACTAATAAAGTGACCTCACAAGCGCAGCTGTTTGCAGTGATTTTGTTCGTTTGTGACATTTGGCGTCATTTTTTTTTTTTTTGTTTATTTACATTTTTTATAAAGGCATTTTGACATTTACCGTCTCAATTCTATTGTTTCATTGTTGTAGTACTGAGGTCACTTTGTTAATACATTTTGTTACAAATTCAGTTAATTTTATGTACAGAATATTGTAAGTGTACAAGAGCTCTCACAACATATACATATGTATGTAAATAATTTTTTTTTTTTTAATATTTTGACTTTTCTGTTTTAAATATCTATCTATCTTGCATTAATTTCCCCATCAACATTTAATTTTTATTCGAAAATTGTAGGACAAAGCAGGTTGTCGTTAAAGATTAATGTTATTTTAAACGTTAAAATTTTATATATAAGAAAAAATTAAGGAAAAAGCAATTATGTACGATTTTGGCGACGTATGTTATACATGGAAATCTGGATCAATATTTTAGAATCACTTTTTTAAGTAATATAACAATGTCCATCCGTCCGTCTGGCTAGCTGTCTGTCTATGTTAACCTTGTGCGCAAAGTACAAGTTGCAATCTTGTAGATAATTTGATCAACTTTAGCAAGTACTCTTTTTAATTTTACTAAAGACAAAGTCTTTGTAGAAGTTGAGAATTGGTTTACAATTGCACATAATCCCCATGAAAACTTCTTTCCAAATTAGACTCTTTGTATCCGTAGACTATCTTATTATGTTGGCATTTAAATTAAATTCGCGACAAAAATATTTTACTGCAAATTAAATTATTTTCGAATCGGTTCGCATTTGCCCAAAGTTCCCATCTATAAATAGCTTTAACTTCCTGTTAAATGTTAACATTAATAAAAAAAATTAGCGACCTTTCTTAAAATCCCTTTTAGATAAAAAATCTTATATGGATGTTAATATCTGGATAATATTCGGCACAAATAACTCTTATAGAAATTTTAACCTCTTAACATAACTCTGTTTTAGTGCGCCGATGACGGCCCATAGTTTGCAAATAGGGTAAAATAACGAAAATTCGTCTGTAAATACTATGGAGTTAAGGCTTTACAGATTATAATTTTAGGATTATTTTTATTAAATGGAACTGTTAATTAATTATTTTAAAATTAGCATTTTTGGGGCATATTTTTAACAATTTTCAGGGCATATTTTCAAGTTTTTACTGCATATTTAATGCGCATAAAACGTGTTTTTAGAGTATATTTTTGGTTTCCCTGCTTATTACTATATATCATCCCCTCAATATAACAATAGCGTATAATTATTTTGGGGTTTTGAGAAAATCGTGTTTAAAGTTTTTGTCAAATCGGATGTCTATTAAAACCTCAATATCGCGGTAAATAAAAATTCTTCATATTGGATCGTTTCTTGTCTTTAAATTTACCAATTTTTTTATATTCTACGCATCCTTTAAGACCATCCATATGTCATTCAAAGAGCAAGTCCTCCATATAGGCTATTTTATTTTTTAAGGAATTCGTATGAAGAATCTGATACACTATTTTATTTTGTATGGTATACGCTGTTTTATTCAATAATTTTACGGTATTTTTATTAAAATATTTGATCTCAAAAATATCAATTTGTAACATTAAAAAATAGTGATTAATTCATAGTTTTGTTAATTCAGTGGCATATATTCATTTCTTTTCAATTTGGGTTATTAAAAACAAAAAATTATGACAAATTAAGGATACATTGCGTAAATCAAAAATAACTAGAAGTCCATTCGTCTTCTTTCTCTTCCTCTGCTTCATCTGGCTCATCTAAACAAGTTCGCTTCTTTCCACCTTCTTGCTCAAATTTTGGAGATCATGCAGCTTTCGATGGTCGGAATGAAACTATTTCTCAAACAATAGAGCATATTATTATAAGCTATTTTATGAGTTAAAGTTTTCATAAATTGTATTTTTTTTCTGCAGACTAAAATGGAGTATAATGCGTATACACTATTATTCTTTTAACAATTTTGGAGTGGCAATTTCAAGTAAAATAGCGCTATGAGCTTACACACTTATTGAAGGAAAATTTTGAACAAGAAATTATACACTATTTTTTCCAACGACATTTTGACCCACTTTTTGGAAGTAGAATTTGACGAAATTTTGACCAGACATAAAATCAATGATGGAGATTCTAAATATGCAATAAAAAAATAATATCGTATGAGCACATACGCTATTGTTATATTAAGGGGACGATATATTTTTACTAGTCCAATTGGATTAGCGGCTTTGGCTAAACTAAAATCAGTTTTTCTACAGGGCTTTTTTGCTGTATAAAAAAATTAAACAAAAAAAAAAAAATTAATAAATTTGAAGACGTTGAGCACTGCTTAAGGTAAAAAGAAATCAGTGGGTTCTTTAGTCCACCTTTATGGACAAGTAAAAAATAAATATTTCGTGTCTTGAAGTTTTAGGTTTATATCAAATTATTAACAACCTTTTGTAATTGTATATTTCTTTATTTTTTTTTTAACTAAAAATTAATCTTTAATTGATAAACAAGATTGTGTTAACACAAATTATTTCTTTTTTACTTTTTGGCTGAAATTTTTTGCATTTAATCTGGTAAAACACAAAATGTCCAGAAATGCACCCACATCACTTTGATTGATGAAAATTTTGCTTCAGGCCAATAAGACTCAGACATGTTTTTGTGTATAAGATTTTTTTTTTAAATTAATTCTTTACGGTTTAAAAGCAATTGAGCTATGTTTTTAAACAGTAAAGTAAATTGAGTTTTTAAGAAGTTGTTGGTTGCATTTTATCGCTTGAAAATAAAATGTTGCCCCTGAAACTATGCTATGTTTTACATACGGATTTATATATTAACTAACTATAAGCAAGAAAAAAAAAACTTACTAGTTTCCATATCCAACTCTAAATAACGATGATGTTTTATATCCGCATCTAAGATGTCGCCATCAGATTCAGTACCAGAGTCATTTGATTCGCCCTAAAACACACACACAGACACAAACAAAAATCTTAGATAAATTAAATTTTAGCAAACTCGAAAATTTTTTTTATTAGGTTAAAAATTTGTTTATATTTTTGTTTCGTAGCACAACCTTTTTCCTAAATTTTTTTTTTGCTGAATTAAAGTTAGACTCTTGTAAAAGTTGCTGTTGTTGCCTTTCCTGTTGTTTTAATTGCTGCAACGTAGTAAACTGTTGTTGTTGTTGGTGTTGGAATTGTTGTTGGGTATGATAATGTTTTTGTCCAACAAACTTTAGCATTATTTTTTGTCGAAAACAAACTTTAAAACTTCATTTAAAAATCTTTTTTTTTCACTTTTTTAGAAGTTTAGAAATTTTTTATGTATTCATTTTGGCTGTGATTTGTTAAATAAAAACACTTGCGTTTTTAATTGGCAGAGTTATTTGGTTTTTTTTTTTAATATATTATTTATCATTTTTTCATAAAATTTTAAATTTCACAAGACATTTTCTTGTTTTTGAGAAGTAAAACGAAGATATTTTTTATTCATATTCATCACATATACATACATCATTGAAAAGCCAGACACTTCTTTCTGTCTGTGATATTTTTGTGCGTCTGTCTGTCTGTCCCTCCGTTTGTTTGTTTGCATGGTTGTTTGCTTGTAGTCAGTTATACATATGTATGTTTTTGTGCAAATAATTTGCAATAGTGTGTGTATTTTTATATACATACATATGTACACATGTATATGTATATGAAAATTTTGTACGTGTATTTTAGTGTGTACGTCTGCTCGTTTGTTTATGTGAGTGATTTGTACGACGAGAAAATTTACGGAAAGTACAAAAATTTTTGCCAGCCAGAGTAATAAGTGGCAGCGATGCAATAACCCAACCGAAATAGTAGTAGATACTAAGAAGACAACTCACTCATACGTTTAACAAACTTCAACGACATCACAGTGATGATTATTATCACTACTACTATGTTTTACATTAGTAGGAAAAGTAAAACTCAACGACAAAAAAAAAATAAATGCTATACAGGAAGCTAAGAATGGCGCGGAGCTGCACGCAGTTACGGTAGGCAGGCAAGCAAATAAATGTTAAGCAGCCTGCAACTAAACAACCACACACATTAAGGAATAAAAATTTGTAGAATTTCCAACTAGCAGCTACTAAAAACCGGGGCGGCTTTACGAAAAACAAAAACGAATACGAGATACTACTACATCGTTTTTATCGTAGCTGTCGTAGTTTTTGTTTTTTTTTTTTTTTTGCAACCTACACATACACTTGTACACATGCATACATATGTGTACTGTTTCTTCTTCTTGTTTTTATATATGTATATATTTTTGTTGTTTTTGTTATTGTAGTCCCCGTCCTCTGTGTGCAGCCTCAGATCACCTTTGCCGTAAGATACAGTACTGAATTATCGATTTTTTACTTGGCAGTCAAATTTATATATATTTAGAAGAAAAAATAACATACACACACACACACTTTGAAAAGTGTTAAGAAGTATAATTATGAGACACTTTTTAGTAAATATACACATTTAAGAATTTATTATCTTCTTTTAAAGGCAGTATTTAATCCATTTCATATAACGCTGCATTTTCTTGATTAATTTTACTTTTCCGGTTTTAATCACACGCACAAACTCGTTTACTTGAAGTTTTCTCTATAATATTTAATTTTATTCCTTCTTTAGACTTTTTCCAATTTACAAGTTTTCATGTAACACACACATAAAAAATACTACAAATAATTCGCCTGTCACCGGCAAACGTTACACACAAACTAATGGCGCTCTCTGTAAAGAATCCTGCACGAACATCTTATTACATTTGTTGATGATGACAACAACAATAAGAATCATACTAGCAACTAAAAATACGATTCAACTACGATGATAAAACAACAGCAACAACACAAAAAAGTAAGCGAATTGAGAATGAGAATTTATTAAAAAAAAATGTGGAGAAAATTTATAAAAGCGAGTGGTATTTTTAAAGGGCAAAACGAAAGTTGTGGTGGAGCAAAGATCATGTTTGTATAATGGCCGGCAAAAATAAAAAATATGTATTTGCATCCTTTCGAAATATTGTTTTAAAGGGGTTATTTTGTAAATCACCTCACCTTGCGTTAAGAAATTTTTCATGTAAAACTTTTTGAATATTCAAAATTTATACGAATGTATTTTAGAGAAAGTTGCACAGTTTTAATTAAAAAGAAGGATTCACCAACTGATTTCAAGCAACTACTGCAAGCTATAAACTTAAATGTCTCTTATAATAATTTCTATTTAATATGATTGGGAGACGGAAGCGAAGACAGTGCAAGAATTTGAGAACAAAGGAACACAGATCAAGACAATCAATTAATTTTTTTTAATAAAGCATTAATGCATTAATATTATTAATTGTCATAAATAGCATTTCCTATTTATGGAAAAAATTCATAAATATTTTAAGTTAAAGTAAGTGAACTCCCATTAAATTCTGGAGCCATTGACTTGGGTTTATTACCGATACCTTAGGAACGAAACATTTTTTGATTTAGTCCGTTACAAAACTGGATAGAGTTAAACTTTGCGAAGAATTCATAAATACATATACATATCAGCTCTGAGCCGTTCATATATTTCCGCGGTATTGAAAAAAAGTAATGATAATGAATTGCAATCAATTCGCAGGAATCGGCACTTGTCTTATTCAAAACAAGGACCTAAATCTAGTATACATATATATAATTTAAAAAAACTGGATCTTGCAAATACTCTTAACATCAATATAACGGGTCCACAATCTAACGATATTTTTTTCAACTAGTGCTTATTTCGTGAATAGTAACACTTAGCTCATGTCTGATTTGACAGATAATTAGTTTTACCCTTCCGCCGAAAGAATATGGTTGTGTATACGCTTGAACAACCTGGGAAGTGGGCCTGCGATCGACTTACAGAAGATGCCGATTTTGCCAAAAAAAATCATATTTTCAGATGAAGCTCATTTTGATCTTGGCGGGTATGTAAACAAGCAAAATTGTCGCATTTGGGGCACAGAAAACACGCACGCATACATTCATAAGCCGATGCTCCCAAAACGAGTCACTGTTTGGCGCGGATTTTGGTCCAGAGGCATAATTGGGCCATTTTTCTTCGAAAATTAGCAAGGAGTGGCCGTTACAGTCAATGACGATCGTTATCGGACCATGTTGAACGAATTTTTGTTAACAAAAATTGAAGAGGAGGATATTGGCAGCATTCGAAGGCAGCACATCCGAAGCTACACTCGATGTTTTGCGCCCTGTTTTTGAAGATCGCATTATCAGCCGCAGAGCTGATGTCGTTTGGCCACCTCGGAGCTGCGATTTGACACCGTTGGACTATTATTCGTAGGGTGCCGTCAAAGATAAGTGTTACGCCGACAAGCCAGAGACAATTGACGCTTTCAAGGACAATATTCGTGAAGCAATTGGTGAAATACAGCTGCACACAATCGATAATGTGCTTAAAAATTGGACCGATCGTGTAGGCTACTGCATGCAAGGATTGTACTTTCAAATAAAAAAAGAAATTTGAGAAAATATTCAGTAGGTTTTTTATAGCATTTTCAAAAAAAAAAGTTATTTGGCGGATCCTTTACATCGTTTATGTCTTGACCCAATAGTATATAGTATAGTATAGTTTTATAGTATAAGAAGTCATATGAGTGTGTGATCTATATGTTATTCCAAAGATATATCGTGCAACTCTATTAAAATACTGTTTAAGTCTATTGATACTAGTTTGCGATACACCCCGAATAGACTTTTAGTCCATATAATAATATAGGAAGACATAATGCCATAGCAACGTTCCTCTTTACATTACTTGATAAATACAGGGCTAAAGCCTATAGTACACGGAATGTAAAAAGCTACATGTGCATGTGGTTCTGACGTTATTATGTCTTCATCACACAACACGAACTTGCTATTGTGGCTTTGTAGTGTCGTCAAAATTACGTCAGAACCACATACGCATGTGGCTTTTAACATTCCGTGTACTATAGGCTTAAAGCACACAACCTTCTAAAAAGAAAATTAATTCTTGAAGCAACATGATTGATATGAAACTTTTAAGAATCTTTAAATAAAAAATGCTTATCTGCATAACAAGATCAGTGGGAGTTATTTTGATAATAATATGCATCGCTAGTATGGCTTAGATAAAGCTTATTTAATTAAGGCCTTTACATTTACTAAGAAAAATCGTTCTAAATAAATAAATATTTTGGTATAGATTTAAATCATGCAATACATAATTATTAAGACTCAGTCTAGCGGATCTGGCAAGGCCCAAAAAAAATATATGTATACATATGAAAGTCATAAGCATTGCTCACTTTTTAACGAATACCCTTTAACTTATTGCAAACTTGCTAATAGAAAATAAATATCCTTTCTATAACGTATTTTATAACGCAACCCAAATGGAATTGGTGTGGGTTATACATACTTGTATTCGAGAATGTTTAATCACGTTCCTAAAATACGAATACGTACAACTAGCCTCTCTCAGTAAACGCTTTTCTGCGCAGACTCCCTTAAAGTCGGCAACATATTTTGAGCGTAGAAACGCAAAAAAATAAATAAATAATGTAATACGAATACGTCCAAAAGGTACTTTAGCTCTTATTGTTCATTGTGTATCACATATGTATATAATTTTACAAAAAAAAAATATACATACATATATATATTTATATATATATATATATATATATAAATTATATATGTATATTATTGTATGAGTATATACGCAAAAGACCAATTTGTTAAGTCTGGATACTCAATGAATGGTTTACATCCAAATGCCTTGAATGAGTTTTCGAAATCTGAATACAAGGTTAGAAAAGTTGCACAAATATGTTTATTTTAAATGACCTTCATCTTTGCGATCCACGTAAATATAATATGATAATTTGATAATATATATGTACTTTTATGCATGTACAAAATATAAATATATTATTATTTTTGAAATTCGGCCCTTTTAGGGAGTTAACGGGAATTTTGGTACTTTTTTGACACCCCATCTACCTTTTGTCTTAATAATGATAGAAACAAAGTTAATACCACATTCGAAACTTATCAAAAAAATACGAATACAAAATTAGTACTTTTTCGAAATTCGAACATTTAAAGGGGTGAAAATTATAACTATTCTTGGTACTTTTTTTACCAAAATTTTTTTCAATTCATTGACATATTCGTACTAAATTATGGGCTGCCACCACAATACTGAAATTTTTGATACTTTAATGGGGGGAAAAATAGTACCCAAAAAAGGGAATACGGAAATTTGATATTTTTCTTTAGCTTTTTGGTTCTACAACTGGTATTTTTTAATAAACTTTGGAATAAAAATTTGTCCACGAAGGAAAAGGACACGCTAATGAAGCAGCGGGTTAAATGCTAGTATAATATAAATATATTTATTTATCTATTAATTACCTTCATATGTACATAAAAATAGAGGGGATTTTGGGCTTACGTATGTCGCCGCATCACGCTCAAACGCATCGACTGATATCAACCAAACTTATACACAAGTATGGGGTATGGGGACCTTTATGGCTTAGCTTAAGTTTGTTTAAAATCAGAAATCGCAAGTGAGCCATAAATAAATTTCAAGATGCCATAAATTGATTGTTTGTTCTATTTTATTAGTTCTTTTATTTAAACGTTTATATTTTGTTCCGCAACCAGGCTCAAACGGCTGAACCGATTTTAATGAAACTTGGTACGAAGATAGAATGTTATAGTGAAATTCCTATAGGCTACATTTTCCACGGAATTTCGGACCAGAAAGGGATAAAATGGTCAAAAATAAGAAAAACTGGAACCGATTTATTTGAAGTAGCCCTTTATCTTAGATGTAAATATTTTTTTCGTACGAATTTCTATAGTTACATCGGCATGGCACAAAAAAGTTTATTTCGAAAATCGACCTTTTAGTTGGTAAAAGTAGGTAAACCGGAGAATTTTAGCTACATTTTGATCAACTCCATTTAAACTGCAAAATTTTAGTTTATATGCATGTATATCTGTGGCATTTTGGCAATTTGGCAAAAAAAAAAAAAATACAAAAACAAAAAAAATAATTTTTTTGTTTGTTCATTTCTTTATCGATGTAAAAAGAAGCTCAATAGAATGTTATATTGTCATAATGTTTTAACATTTTGCAATGGTTTAAAAATATTGTTGTTGCTTTGTAAGCAAAAAGTGTCTTCAATTAATAGAACTTTGCTTGATATGTTTATTGTGCTGTCGTAACTAATCAGAAGAGACATGCGCTGAGCCGAGGCGCATACGTTTTTGTAAGCCGTCGCCGTTGATGGTATAATTTTATCCGGCTAACATCCGAATTTAACCTGCGGCTAGCAATTTTTACAGCAAATCACTTGCGGCGTCAAATTAGATCGGCTTAGGTAAATAAACAAAATGAAACGTAAATTTGCGTCTGAAAAATGAAAAACAGTCTAAGTTAATAATCTAATTTATTAATTCATGGATTAGAATTAAAAAATATTTGTATTTTAGGTAAATATAAATTTGTTGTATATGTTTTAAATCAGCTGATTTAAATTCAAAATAGCACACTGAATTATAAGGAATTGTTCTCAACAGTGGGTTTTTTCATGTTATTATTTTAAGACAGACGACTTTATGACATCTTGTGAATCCCCCAAATGTATGTCTACAGTTTCACTACAATTGTTATATTTTATAACGACGAACAGAACACTTAATAATGTTAGTTACTGTTTTGAAAATAGTTACTAACTCTATTAAGGGGGCTGATCACGTCAAGCATTTCTCTCAAGCGCCATTAGTGAAAATGTATTTGAATGTATCACACCGACGCGGCTGGATGGAAAATTAAAACATTTAGATATGACGGCGAATATTACGTCCAGCACACGTACATGAGTGAATTCGACTGCTGGGCAAGTATGCTTGACGTGTACAGACCCCTTTGAAGGGTTGTGTTCGTATACACAAACACTAAAAAAAAATAGATTATGTTTCTGGGTGTGTGAGCCGTTCGGTAATGTTCTGTTTATTTTCGAACACGGATTTAAAAACAAGGCGAATTTTTGTAAGGTGACCGCACTATCCTATTTTTTATATTGAGCTTACGTTGGGATGTTTATTTGTTTAAATTTTGCACTTATTTTGGCAGTGTCGAATTCACTTTTCTTTTTTTAATTCACCTTTGCGGTCACCTTGTATAAATTCGCCTTGTTAAATACATACGTACAACCTTTCCTTTTTTAATTCACCTTTGCGGTCACCTTGTATAAATTCGCCTTGTTAAATACATACGTACAAGCCACGGTGGTAGTATGCTTTATGGTAGCAAACCTATATTCCCATTCTTAACAAATCGGTATCGCAAATATTTTGGGAGTAAAAATTTCTATTGTGAAGTATTTGTCAGTTTTTTATAAACAAAAGTCTCTATTGCGAATAATTTTTCAGTAAAATATAATAAAATAAATAATGAATAGTGTTTTTCTTAATTTTCTGTATTTACACTCCTTCAATAAAATGAAAAAGTAATTTAATTTAGTCCTACTTTAGAATACAAATTAAAATTTACATGTTCCCTTCTCGGTCACATTAACACTTGCTGGGAATTTATTTAGTAAAAATAGTCGCGGTAGTAAACATTGCCGATGCCAAATTTTTTAAGTTTGGGAATTCATTCCCAAAAAAATTTGTTATGGGAATCATTCACAATACAAAATAAAAAACCATGGGAATATTTTCATGGGAGTAGTTGTTTGCGTGTAAAGTAAATTATTGTTATTAAAATTGTAATCCAAGTTGTTGAGTGTCATTTGGATCAATCAAGAATTAGCAACACATAAATTATGAAACTTTTTTACAATAAAATTTAAAATAGGAAGAACTTTTGAATAACGAAAATTTCAATACATAATAATAATGGCAGCATTCATCACTTTTTTGGTCAAAAATTTTCAAAAACTTAAAGAGGAAATTTTGCTTAATAAAATATATATGTATGTAGCTAATGGCTAAACTAATTTTTTCCCGGCTTAAAATATATTACAAAATGTGTATCCAATCACTAAACGGCTAAATTGGTAACACTGGTAGAAGCAATAGCAACACCAGCAGCAAAGATTGCATTTAAGACGGGCAGTACAAGCATCTTTGCAAAAGTTGTTAACATTGTAGCAAAAACAAATTAACTTTTGCAATTATTTTAAGTAGAATCAAATACGTCATTTCGCAGCTCTCTTAGAGAGTTTACTGTTATCTGCAACTTAATAATTGCACAAGAGCGAGTTCTGCAAATTGTGCTCAATTCCACCCACCCACTATTTCACTACAACAGCTCCAAAACTCTTTAGTCAACATGCGCTTTAAAATTTACGATAAACATGAAATAACAAGGATACAAACGTGCAAGCGTGGGAGTGCAGTCGAAATGGATGGCTGGACGGACGGTTTAAACACTTTGTTTTTAACTTTTAGTGCAAGTGGAATTAAAGAGCTTTAGGGAGTGAGTTAGTTTGTGAGCGAACGATAACACACTAAAACGAACTAGCGAGTGAGTAAGTAAAAAATGTAGAGTGGGCTGCTAAGAATAAATTGGTTGGATAGATTTTCCTTTAACAAGAAAATTATATTTTTTTTTTATTTTTGCTAGCGCATTTGTATTTGTAAGCGTCCATGTTGTATGTATGTATGCATGTGTAAGTGAGTGTGTGCTGCATGGTCATAGTAAATATTTAAAGGTATTATGTCGCGTGTTGTTATCTAGTAAATAATTTTAAACGACGATACACGGATTGAGATTGTGAGTAAGCCAAGTTAAGCTTCGATGTTTATGATTTTTCCAATTTTTTTCTTTATTCGTCTTTTTATATTTTGTACTTTTTCTTTTTCCTTATTCTTGTGTGCTGTTGAGTTTGTTTATTTTTTCGTAGCTTTCTTGTTTTTTGTTTAATTTGAAAGCAGGCGCACTCTATACAAATAATATTTGGTTATTGTGTTTTGCTTGGTTTTTTGTTTTTTCTGTCTTCATTTTTTTTTTTTTTTTGAAGAGGACTTTTTTTAAGTACCACAGTTTATGTAAGTATGTACTAATGTGCAGTAAAAAAAGTTTTGTTTGTAGTCTTCCTTGTTGTTGCTGTTATTTTTCAATAAAAGTGTATGCAACAACTTAAACATAAAATAGATACTCGGTCAGTGTTGCCGTTTTGTAGGGGAATTGTAAAACAAATGTGAAAATGTTTTAAAATAAATTCTTAAACACTGTTTTTGTGTTTGTGAATTAGTTCTGTAAAGAGTCAGCTTATATTTGTATGTTAGCTTAGGAGCAGATAATTACATATACTGCCGTATTCATAAAAAATAAAATAAGTTTGAAATGTGTTTTAAGGCAAAATTGTCATACAAATTTTTCTTAAAATGCATTTCAAATCCATTTTAAATTCTTATGAAAACGGCAGTTAATGTTTAATATAGTAGTAGCAGTTATCCCACGACTTCGTCTCCCTTTCTTTCGCGGACATATTGATGTGCCAAATTTTATGTTTCCAGGTTTGAATAAAAAGTACCAAAATTTTCATCTTATAGGTTCTCATTCAATGCGGACCCTGCACCTATAATATTATGTTTCTTAGTTACATAATATAGAAAATTCAAAGCGTACCACATGTAGAAGGGAAAAGTCAAAGAAAGAAATTGAATTTCCGGCTCTGCGAAATATGGCCCCAAAAAATTGACCCTAAATTTGGGGTTATTTTTCATAATGCAATATGTAATTTTTTTAATGAAAAATTACCCCAAAAAAATTACAATTAAAAAAAAATAAAATGTAGTATGACCCCAAGTTTGGGTTTGTTCTTCACTATGAAAAATCACCTCAAAATTTATTATTAATTTTAACCCCAAAAAAGAACACAAAAAAGTTATATTAAAAATTTTGGGTGGAGTTCATATGCCCGAAACTAAAAATCCTAAAGTTAAAAACCCGATTTCAAAATCCGAATAATTATACAGTTTTGGTTTTAAAAATCGTACGATTGATAGCATGGTTAGGCTTTCCGCCATGCGCAATGATTTTTTCCTCTATGGTAAAACGAACTCTGGCTTTGCTTTCTAAAGCTTTACGTTATAGCCGGCATTGGGCTGGGCACAAAGATTTTCTTCTCTATGGTATAACGAACACTGGCTTCGCACGCTAAAGCTTCACTACATAGCCGGCCTTCGGCAGGGCGCAAGGATATCCTTTTCTATGGCACAACGAACACTGGCTTCGCTCAGAGAAGCTTCTCTAAATAACCGGCCTTCGGCCGGGCGCAAGGATATCCTTTTCTATGGTATAACGAACACTGGCTTCGCTAAGAGAAGCTTCTCTAAATAGCAGGCCTTCGGCCGGGCGCAAAATTTTTTCTTCCTCTATGGTATAGCAACCACCGGCTTCGCTAACTAAAGCATCTCTGCATAACCGGCAAGGATTTTTTCCACTTTGGTATAAGAATTCGGGTTTTTTATACTATTCATAGTAATTTTTACATAAAATTTTATATAATTTGTGTAAAATGTTTGGGGATGATTTTTCATTTCTTAAAATTTACATTTTTATTAGTTAACGAAAAATAGCCCCAAAGTAAAAATTTGTGATTTTATTAGGGGCCATTTTTCATTCCTTGATATTGGAGTCATTTTTCATTCCACCTAAAATACAAAAACACTCAACGAAAAAATTAAAAATAACCCAAAAAAAAACAAAAAAATTGCACCAAAGTTGCGTGTTGCTTAGAATGGTTTTTAAAAATCGATTTTCGAATTTTACAGGTGCTCACATCTAGAATTATACAATTTAGTGTTAAAATACAATTGCGCAAATTTTAGCTCAATCGGACTTTGCTTTCCCGTGCCTAAAGAGCCCCAAAGTTTTAGAAAATTACTGTTTTTCACGAAATAGCGCCATGTTTCTACTTAAGCTGAAGATATATGGATATGTATATGATGTATGTATATGATATACATATGTATTAATTTTAAGTATGGGCCGATCTTCACAAATTTGAACAAGTAATTTATAGTCTTAGAACTATAACTGACCAAATTTTTCGAGATTAGGCTTTATATGAGGCCAATGGTAAGTTATGGACCGATCTGCACGAAAGTTAACAGTGTAATTTCTAGTCATATAAAACTGTGCCGGACCAAATTTCATACAATAACATTATTTGTTACGGTTTTAGGCGTACTAAAGGTTTTTTTCGATAGTGGGCTTTATATGAGGCCTATCGTTAATTATTGGCCGATGATTTTTAGTCATGTAGAACGAATTTTTGCAAAATCTTATATCAATATGTGCAATCCTCCACTAATTATGATAGTTATTGTAACAAAATCATAAATTTTTTAGGGTGGTTGTTCCACATTTTAATTCATAACTTTTTTGCTACTGAACCGCTTGTGCTGGATTTCAATCCGAAGCTGCGTAAGAGAATTCGAAACAATTTGACACCAATATTTATCTTTTCTTTTGAGTTGGTGGGAAGTGAGCGTGAGCGTGACGGACGCAAAAAAGTTTATAACATTTACGCTGTTGTTGGCAATTATTTGCCGTTTTAAGTTAGATGAAAGTAAGTGAAATATATTGATTGCGATCTATCGAGACAATTTTGATTAAAACCTTACCATTTGTTTCAAATTTTTTAGCAGATTTAAAGTTGTGAATTGTCACATAAAGCCCAAGCAAAATACCAACTTAAAATCGAAAAAAAAAATTTCACATACAATCAATAGTTAACAAAAACTACAAAAGAAAGTAAAACCGTGAGCATAAACCGGTAGTTTTAAACCAGAAAAACAAAAAATCTTAATAAGAAAAAGTATAAAACCTGCCAAATTTAAATATTGAGGAATGTTTTTGTAGCGCAAATGAGCTGTTGATAATGGCTAAATTTCCCGCTTACCACTAAAACATATTTTCCCCGCGATTGACCTTTTAATAACGCTAGATTTAGAGGGAAAATCTCTAAATTGGCAACAGTGGTAAGAACAATCTCCTATAGCATATGTTTTTAAGCTTTAAATGTATGTTTCTTTGATTCTGTAAATACATATCGTTATGTGCATACACATGTATGTGTATGTGCACAGCCTGGTTGCACGTCATATAAATATAAATAAATATGTACATACAACATTACGTAAATGTGTAAATGCACCTTATTACACACGAACATATCATCTGTACACACACAGAGTGTTTGTAAATTTATATGTCTGCCTGTTAGTTTGTTTCTGTGTGTACTTAAATATTTGTAAAGCATGTCTGTGAGTTATTTTATAAATGTATTTAGTACTGTGCGTGTAAGAGTATTGAACAACCTATGAATGTTTGTAACTTTATAATAATTACTGTCACCAGTTTATACAGCAGCGAGCTCTATTATACGTGGGTGTCAGAACAAAACTTCTGAAGTTTCGTGTAATAGTTATTTGCACGTAAAACGTAAATGTATGTATATATACAAAAACAAGTGTGCACAAAAACTCACACATGTACACAATTTAATAAATATTGTTTTTTTTTATTTATTTTCTGTTTCCGTTTCATGCTCATGTTTGAGAAGGTTTTTACTAGGGAGCGGCGAATTTGTGTTAAGCGAATACAAAGCAATCAATCATTAAAAAAGCGAATGCGAAAACTTACTATTACGGTTGTGATGAATATTCGATTTCGCAATCGCATTTGCGAACTATGTATTCGCTTATTTCTCTTATTTGCATTCGCATTTCTAGTACAAGAAGTAAAAATATTGCCAGATTAAATGAAAGATGGTATCAACAAGGACAAGGTTTTTGTGCAAAAAATAATAAAATATGCAATCAAAAAAGCTTAAACAACAAAGTATAGGGCAAAATAAACCACACAAAATGCTTAGCAAACACAAACTTTATTTCCGTGTTTGCCAATAAACAACACAAACATTAATTTTTGATTTTTGTTTTGTATTCTTTGAATGCAGACGTTGGCAGTACTGCAGCAATTTTGTTGATTTTTGCTTCAAACGGAGAGAACTATAGTGATTAAAACAACGAGTTGTTTTGTGGCAAAAAAATACTGCTAAAAAATTTAAATATACTATTGAAAATGATTTTATGTTATGCTTCTTTTTCAAAGTTCTCACTCTGCATAGTTTTCGCTGAAATTAATACATTAGGCATTAGACGCCACAAAAAGTTTTACAAATATCCCACATGTCTGCCAAATAAAAAACATTTTTAATAAATATTTCTACAAACCTGCTTTAAATGTTTATGGAAATAGCAAACACCCCAATTAACAATTGGGGGATTCACAAGGTGTGCTATCCAGTCACATCGTCATAATGTCCTAAATAATATTTTAAAATTGTTTAAAATAAATGTTGTTGTATTTTAAACAAAATAAAAATGTTAATGCTGTGTTTATTGATTCGTCATAACTGCACAGTAGAAATCTTTATTATAAGCGGTAGCCCACAGCAGTGTATATATTTCTTGTAATTATTTTAGGACATATGACTTTACAACTTTATGACTACCTTGTGAATCTCCCAAATATAAAATATTTGTACTAATGTAAAATTTTATACATGTTTGCCAAGCAATTTGTGTGGTTTATTATTCCCATTATTTGCTTAAAAATATTCAAAAGAGCATGAATATGTTAACATACATATGTATGTACATATTTTGTTAAATATATTATGGACTAAAAATATACGGTTATTAGGGGTGCGGCGAATGTGTGCTAAGAGATTACGAAAACATTCAATCATACAACAATTTTGCAAAAGCGAATTCGAATTCGAAAGCGAATAAGAATACTTAATAAACCCAAGGTATATTTACACAAGGTAAACTCCTTGGCCCATATGTTTGTCAGCTGTTTACCTAAGTTGGAACACCAATGTCAAATTCCGTGTATATGAGCCAAAATTTGTACATGTGTGCGTTAAATTTATATGAAGACAATTTTGACAATTCCGTTCCACTCGGTTATTTTTATAGAGCAGCATGTCTACACTCCCAAATGAGTCTACCTTGTGTAAATATACCTTGAATAAACCTGTTTTATTTTTTTATAAATAAGGCCGACAGAAAATGAGTTCTTTCAATTATTAAATTAAAGTTAAAAATTATAGCAAAGATCAACAACAGAAAATGGTTATTTTTTAAAGATTTCAAATTAAAATTAGATGAATAGAGTATATAAAAATAATCACAATATTCCTATTATCACACTTCCCAAAAAAGGAGTTGATACAAAAAATTATATTTTTGTTAAAAAAATTATTGAAATATTGCAAAATCATAATGTAAATAAAGTAGTTATTACGTATTTTTCATGCAAAAAGCTTTAACAACATTTTCGTAAAAGCCTATAGTTTTTAGGAGAGAAAGGAAAATATTTGGCATTCTCTTTTCCCTTCTGTCCTAAAAGCTCAATTGATGGCTAAAACTTTAAAATGTGAACTACCACTTTAGTATTACCATAAACATCTTACAATCACAACGGTCGAGTCATATAAGCTTTTGCAAATTGTCACTAAAGCCCCTTTAACACTATTCTACAAATCTTAAGAATTTTGCTACATACTTCAATATGAAATGTTTTTTGGTCTGGTTGTTAAAAAATCAAATAGAAAACGTTTTCGCTACATTTTGCGTCTGCACTATCAGATAAAAAAAAACTCTTTGAAGAATACAAACAGCTTTGCATTTATATTTTTGTTTAGGAACGGTTTAATTTTTTAAATCTTTTTTTTTTTTTGAACAGACTTCAAATGGTAAATAAAAGTGAGAAGCGAATAACATAAATAGTAATTTTTCTTTAATATTTAATAATTCTTATTCTTATGCTGGCCACATATAGAGGCGACACGAGAATGAAGATATTGTGTTTTTTTTTGTCTTTTTCTCTAAAAAGTTCCCTTTTTGCATTTCTTATTGTAGAATTTTTTCGGAAGCTGCCCTCGCAACTGATTTGTGCATTTTTCATACGTCTTTTTTCACCTCTGCGATGCTGGCGACGAATTTTTTGGCAGTTAAGCAAGTTTCCAATCGTGGATTAGAAATTGTTTCCTCTGTTTGGCTTTAAATGTGTGTAGGGTACAACAGCGGTATATCAGCTGGTATTGTATTCAAAGAAATTGAATAAAGGTATACTTACTTTGTGGTTTGTTGATTAAAACCAAAGAGACTGTTAAAATTTAAGAAGATTCAGTGTTTTAAGTATTTTCTTTTTTTTATGTTTCCGTTTGTTCAAGCCAACGTATTCTTTACCTGTTTTCTGGCAGAAGTTTTGTGTTTGTTGTGATTGTTATTGTTTGTAAAACTTATTTTTTATTTAATGGTTTTCAACTTCATGTATGTATAATACAATGGTTTTGTTGATTTTATGATTTTAAAGACTGATATTGCACTTAAAGTGCATCTCCGTTCGAGATGCTGCTTTGTTGATTTGACGGTGACAAGTGCCGTTTTTCTCTTCTTTTGTCTTGCCGCTGTGAACTGTACGCTTTTACACGACCGGAACTGTCCCTTTGAGTCGAAATCGATCAGGTCGCTTTGCTTTTAATGCGGGCGATAGCAACTGATCGATCTTCGACATTGCAATAGTGCAATGTTGAGAATAGCGAATGGAAGTAGAAGCCGTTGGTGATGTGTTCGACGATACGCTTTGGCTGGAGAAAAATTGCGGGTAGCGATTCGTACCAAATTCGTCAAATCAATTGGTAGTTTTCCGCAAAAGGGTCGCCGGATGGGTCCGCTTGTCGTGACTCGGCCTAAAGCCGAAGAACCCAGTCGTAACGACATGGTTCACCGGAATTATCAGTTGCAATAGTCCCTATGACCCAAGTTGGAAGGGCTAGTCGCGTTAGTATGCATTCAGCACGAGAGTGGATCAACATCAAACATCATCAAAGCCGGGACTACCGCATAGTAACGATGTTCCTTACTATCAACGACAGGGCAAGTCGATCAGGACAAATAATGTCATTCTGTCGCTCAGAGCATAGGAAGTCAGCTTGATCTAACATGGAATGCGGAATTATCAAAATGGTTAGCATCAACATAGTTTTCCAGATATCGACATTTATATGACCCTTGATAGTTAGCTATCAAACTGCGCAAATTCCACTTGGCCTCATCACTCATGTTTGGGACATCATTTGTTGGGAAGCAGAGAAAATTTAATCTAATCAGAAAATTTAATTTAATCAGAGATGGTAACTTCCTGGCACGTTAATATCGTAAATAAATATACCCCCTTTTGGTAGGGTAAAAGCAAGCAATTGTAGCCAAATATCACTAAAAACTGATGGTTTGTACAGTGGAGAGCTCGTTTGGCGCGTTGGCACCCCCCGTTATCTAGCAACGCTCGTCCATCCATATAGATGCTTAACATCACTTCGTTTTACAGAACCGCTGGAAACGTTATTATTAAATATTGCGCAGTGGATAGACTTGAGCGGTTGGGCTGCCTTGGGTTGTACCATGGGGGCTTCTTTTTCTACAAAAAGGGACATAAAAATTCCTCTAAGATAAGGGAAGGTAGTGTTAGAAAGTGTCAAGCATTGTACAGACATAGCTATTTGTTTGGCACGATGAATATCGTCATTAATACTCATGGGTTCATTAAGGGAAGGTAGCAAGAGAGGTATCGTCCCCCTGGTAGTAGGTCGTCAGCCGTAGCAAGACCTAAAATAACCTTATTTTAATATTTTATGTTAAAAGTGATCATTGTCAGGTTATTATTCGCAGCAATGGCCTGATGCACAGTGAAGCCGTTTCTTTCGTTGCGGATGGTAGCGTTACAACAAATCTGTCAAGAACGGGGTGTACAGTTCAGACGCCTCCGTGAGAAGTATGACTAAGAATGCAATATTGAGGACGTCCGCACCACCACTTAACTTTTAACTAAAAGTAGCTAAAATGCATTTCTTGAATAACGACAAGGTGTAGTGTCGCTCTCTAAAGTCGCCAGCGCATTGAACCTTTTATCAGACAGTAAATTTAAATCCGCACCCTCTGTAGTTTTGAAAACCAATCCCTTAATCTGTTTGAGCTCCTTTAGACACATCGGATTGGCAGTTGAACCCTTGGATATTCTTAGTGCAACGTTAATGGTAGTACGTTGCTTTTCACTCACTTTAAATTGGAATATTGCAGGCTCCAATAGTCGTTGTATAAGTAGGTTGTACGCAGCAACCAGTCCTAGGAGGTCAAGTGCTATTATTATTAAGGCTAGAGAAGATGATTTTTGGTTAACTACATAAAGGTGGATAGAGTAAGGTCTGCCTAATTGGACATCTAGTAAGGCGTCGTGCAGCCCGGGCTCCAATGCCAAGACATTAGACCATTTCCTGTCTCTAGAAGTGTTTTTGGTTTTTAATGTGGGCTGACCAGACCTGAAAACGTTGCCGGAGGAAATGGGCTAATGGCCAAGTTATCCTCGTCCGTGATCTCCTCGGTCTCACCAATGGCTTGTGGGTGTATGACGTCCTGCTCTTCAATGTATGTTGGCCAACAGTACAGTCGCTAGAAATTCAAGAGGGACAGGAGTGTGGTCCGCTGGTCATGGGTGAAGACAGAATCAGCCTGCAGTGTCCAATACTCTCTCGTCACAATCAATAAGCTGCCAATCATTACTAGTGGGTGTGAAATTTATGGTCTCCAACCACTACACCACCGTCCTCGGGGATTCAGGTAGCAATAACCTAGAGAGCGAGGGGTAACCTCGAGCTAAAACAATTTCCTTGTTGACATTGCATATTTATATAAATATGTCAAAAAAAATTTCATTAAAGGTAAATGGTTTTTATTTAAATTTTCATTTTCCACAGACAAATTATGCAATGCATCTGTTTTATTTAAATTTCTTGCCAAATGTAAGACCAAGTATTTCATTCTGGAAAGCAAAATATGAATCCTGGCGTCCTCGCTTTGCATTTCAATATTAATGTCGCGACGTTTATTATTTTTAATATACAACAATATAAATTTTACAACAAACACATGATTACCAAAGTCTGATATCGAAATGATCACATTACACAGTTTTAGCTTAGCGCTGCGTTAGGAATGCAAAGGATAAAAATGTACTAAGAACAACGTTGTTTTTAGTACAACTTATTTTCCAAGAACAACACACTATTTTTAAAACAAATAAAATATGTGAAATCAATATGAAGCTGATATTTACCCTGTTTGAATTTTGAAGCAAACAAATTTTAGAAAACAATAAAAAATTTTTAGTATAATTTTATTTTACCGAAATTTAAATAAATTTATTTACCGATTCTTTGACGGATTCAAAAGGACGATAAACAAGTTTCCAATCGTGGATTGGAAATTGTTGTCTCTATATGGTGAAACGAATATAGATTATTAAAACAATTTATTACACGAGATGTAATAAAAGTGTGTAGGGTACAACAGCGGTGTTGTATTATCAGCTAATATTGTATTCAAGGAAATTGATTTTACAGTTACGAACAAAAAAATAGGGTCACTAATGTTTTCATTAGTTTTTTTATATTTTGGCAAAAATTATTGTTAATTTAGAGCGTTTTAAAAATATATACTTTTAAAAGATATTGAATTCGGAACATTCAATAAAGTTGTGAATATGAGCTGACAAAACAATAGGCTCACAATTTAGAACACTCAACAATTTTCCTTTTACGTTATAAATATTAGCGAACATATTGTTTGTGTTAATTTGATCATCTTTATAAACTTAATTAAAAAAAAACATATTTCGGAGGACGAAAGATTATTAATTAAAAAGCTGAAAAATTAAGGAATAAACCAACGGAAAATAGCGAAATCTATTGAAAGGTTCCTCAAGGAAAGTGGCAATGCCTGCTCAAGGAAAGTGCCACTGCTTACAAAAAGACAGCGCCGAAATCTACTAATATTCGCAAAAGCTCATAAGGATTGGGATGACGAAAATCAATTTAATTAGAAACGATGGTAAAAAATGGGTAAGGTGTCCAAAAAGCGCAGAATTGAACCCACGTTACACTACTAAAACATTTAGGCATGCGGGAGGTAACGTAATGGTGTGAAGATGCTTTTCCTGGCATGGTGTTGTGCCATTATTTTGGATAAAAAGGAACATGGGCCAATATTTTAACGTTGAAGTTCTAAGTGAAATAATTCTGCCATATGCAGAGTGAAAAATGCCACTTAATTGGCTGTTTCAACAGGATAATGATCCATAACACACTAAGAGTCTTGCAAAAAAATGGATTTAAGACAACGGAGTTAATTTTATGTCTTGGACTGTGCATTCCCCGGATCTAAATCCCACAGAAAATGTATGGAAGATTGTTAAAGAAAGGATTGTACCAATAATATCCCAAAATAAAGACGATCTGTGGGAGAACATTCAATAGACATGGTATGCTATTCCAAGCCAGATTTGTCGTGGCTTGGTGGGTTCCATGCCAAAACGATGTAAAGCTGTGCTTTCTAATAAAGGACATGTGACCAAATATTAGCATTAAAGTATGTGTTTTTAAACGTTATTGTAATTTTTTCATAATAACCCTTTTTTATTTTCCATTAAAAATCAAAGATATAAATGGGCTTAAAATTTTTTTTTTTTTAATTTAGTGTATTTTTTTAAGTTTTTGTTAAAAATAGTAGAAACGAATTCTACAAATTTTAAACAAATACATATTCGTTTTATATATGTATGTATATGTTTTTTGATATAATCCCTGTCGGACTTTTATGAGCTAACTCAAAATTAGGCTGACTTTTAACTAACTCATTTTTAACTAACTTTAGAAATAACTCAAATCTGGTACAGAAATAAACAAAAATTAAAAAACATGAACAGTTGAAACTTTATTATGTTGAAATATTTTTTTGTTTCATTTAACAGAGAAAAATTTGTCAAGTTATTTCATAAAATTAATAAAATTGAAATTGAATTGTAATTTGACTTAGAATACACATTCGGATAATATGAAAATTTATATGTATAATAAATGTACCCACAATGAGAAATAAATTCCCAGATTCTATTTGTTAAAATAATTAAGTTAAATACATAAAATTTATTATAAATATTGTAAGAAATAATAAAAATATGTATATACCTACACAATTAGTTAATAACAATATAAATATGAAGGGTGGAGTGAGTGTTGACTTGTTCTGATGACCTACAAGCTGCCTAGTAAAACCCAATTATAAGTTAGTCAATTTATGCCTAACTAATAGTGCCCTCTTACTTTATGCACTGCAAGCTAACTCATAATGAGCTAGCTTATGGTTAGCTGAAACTTATGCAGAGTGAGTGAGTACTGACTCGCTCTGATGACACTACGTGTTAAAACTGAATAGAGTTTAACAAGGGAAATGAGCTAGCTTTTTAGTCACCTGTGACTCATTTCTGGTTGACAATAAGTTAGTTTTAAGTTAACTCAAAGTCCGACAGGGATATAAACTTGGAATAAGTGACCCTATTTTTTTTATCCGTAACTGTAGGTATACTTACTTGGTGGTTTGCTGATTAAAACCAAAGAGAATGTTCCAATTTAAAAAAAAAATACAAATTCATTGATAACAACAGCGTTTAAAAAACTGCAGTCAAAGTAGAAAAACTGCCATTTCCTTCACTTCTTTATTGGACATTGGCCAGATAAAACTGTTGCTTTTACTTCCGCTTCTTTAAATGTAAAGCCGGCGATACACTATCCCATTAAGTCGTACGATTTATCAAAACAATCGTGTGTGCTCATAAAGTAGGATAGTGTAGCTTAAAAATGAATTGAGTGACAGATATTTTTGACAAGTCTGTTCGACTTGCAAATGTTTTTAAGTCTAATAGAATTGCATCAGATTTTCGTTTGAATGAATTGTACGATTGTGTAGGATTGTAAATCCCGGCCTTAAGCAGTCACCGTCAAACCAACTCAAATTTCCGTTTTTTGTTCGACATTTTTTGGTTTCGACTGCATTTTTTTAAACTCTGGAAAACAATTTCATTTGGTATATTCAGTGTTTGTTTATAAATTTATACGACAATTTATGCTTTGTTTGTTTTAAGTATTATCTTGTTTTAATTGTTTCCGTTTGTTCAAACCTACGTATTCGGTTTAATTGTTCCTAGTTTTGTAAATCCGTGTATCCGTTTCTTTCTTTGTTTTTCTTGCAAAAATTTTGTATTTGTTGTAATTTTTCTTGTTTGTAAAACTTATGTTTTATTTAATGGTTTCCAACTTCATGTATAATTCACTTGTTTTGTTGATTTTATATTTTTATTGCATTGAAAGTGCGGTTGTGTTAATACTGTTTTGTGTTTGCAAATCAGCTGCTTCATTTTGTTGTATGTAAAGCAATTATAACGATTAAAGTTAGCAGTAAGATGTTACGTCTTTATCTGTAAGAAATAGATTGGGCTTACTTTTTTACGGTAAGGTTAAGTTACTGTTACTCCCGGCTAACTAAGCTATTAGTTGTTAACTGTTCTCCGTTGGAGATGCTGGTTTGTTGATTTGTCGATGGCAAATGCCCTCTTTCTCCGTTTTTGTCTCGGCGCATTGAACTAGGCGCTATTACACGAAGGGAACTGCCACTTTAAGTCAAAGTCGATCAGGTCGCTTATAATGCGGACGATAGCGACTGCGATATTCAACCGCAGCTATTCTTGTTATTTTATTCAAGGGCAAAGTTGACATATTCGTATTTGTTCATCATTTTAAGTGTCTGTTTACCGTATTTAGTTAGTTTTTACAAAAAAAATGAGTGATTTATTAAAAATTTAAAAGAAAGCACTTGAAAATATCTATTTTTGTATAATTTTGCTTTTTTTATTTGAAAAAAATTACAGGGAAAATTTGTGAAAAAGTTTTAATTTTCTGATTTTCTTCTTTTGGTGAGGGCCATACGACTGTCAAATTTCTTTACGTATTTTTTGGCGATTCATAACAAATTGTTTTTAAACTATGTATTATATTTATATGTATTTTGAATTTATTAGATGTTTTCGACTGGACGTTTATAGCTTTAAATATGCCTTTTTATACCAACAAGTAACGCTTGTGTAGATCGAATCTTTTGCATAATGAATACAACCAAAAGCAAAATTCACCACAGAATACAATATAAGTTATTAGAAGCTCTTCTTAGAATAAGCACTCACTTTAAAAATAATAATTCAATCTTCTCCTTTTTAAACAAAATTGCATTGCAGAAGATTTTGATTCTGAAGCTGAAATTAATTTTTTACGTTACCCTTGTTACATACTTTACATGTGTACGTACTACGTAGATTACATTGGTTTTAATAATATTACACAAGTTGATTTATTAAAATACATAAATGTATGCATATTTTTCCTTTCACATAATATTTTAACAAGGTTTCGTTTAAATGTGCTAAATTCCCATTTCACACTATTGATAAACTGAAATTTATTGTTTATGGGATAAGCAATTCCTATGCGAATTTAACTGGTTCACCCAAAGACTTTAGAAAAACTAAAGATATTATTCATACAAATAAAACTGTTAAGCGAATAAGAATTATAAACCCCAGTTTTACTTGTAACAATAAACAGTGAGTTTATCTCTTCTTGCAGTCCCGACTACAATTGGTTGATTTTTTGTCAACTCTAAATGTAGTTGTAAGCGGGTAAAGAAAATAAAAAAAAAAATCAAATAACTTTATTTTATTTTCCCAGTTCTGTTTTATTTACACTGCCACATGGATATTCGCTATCAAAGTTTGAGGTATAAGGAGGAATTTTTGGATACAAGAAAACAGCTATTTAAGGGATTTTTGGGCATGAGAAATCGTTAATTAGGGATAATATCTGAAAAAAACTTATACGACCAAAAACGTTTATTTTAATGATGAATTGACATTTTTAAATTTACTTGTGAATTCTTAAAAATATCATCTATAATATTATTATTGTTAACAAACTAATTTTATAAAATTTGTATTGTGATAGTGATACGTTTTTGTAATTAAATCTTGTTTTAACTATATTCAGTATTGAAGAGTAAGTAACACTGCTCTTTGATGATTTTATTATATACTTACATAGCAATCTGTGTTTTTGACTTATATCTCGGTTTCTTAATTATATATATAACCTTTTGTTTTTGTCATCTAATTTTTATTCACTATTGTTTAAAATGTATGAAATAATAAAAATAATGAAAAAAAACCGTGCACTTCGATCAACATATATACGTTGTGCTTCATCGACCTTCCGATTCCACTATTGCGAATACCATTCACAAACTTGAGTCTCAGTGTACGTTATTGGATTATTCGCGACCGAATAGACAACATCCAGCCGGTAGTAAGAAAAATTTTGCGAATAGTTAAAAAAAAAAATTATAAAGATAAAGATTGAAAGTCCATTGACGGATTTATCAAAAAATGTAAAAATTTACCTTTTGAATTGTACTAAAAAGATCACAGGATTGGTGGAATAAAAAAAAAATTTTAAACATTTTTTCGACAAAAACTCGTCTGAAAATCCAAAAAAAAAAAACATTTTTTTTTTTTCGAAAAATTAGAAATCGGAGAATTTTAAAAAATTAACGCGTAAAAAATAAATTTTTCGACAAAAGCTCGTCCAAAACCTTAAGAAAAACATTTTTTTTGCAAAAACTGCTACGCCATCGTTTTTAGTGTACAATTTCATCTTGGAAAGGTAATATTAAAAAAAAAAAATTATATCAGCCGATTTTTATTTACCTTCTAAAAAATTTTGGACACCTCGAAAATAATTTTTTTTTTTTTTGATATGTCGTAGAGGAATTTTTTTCCTCATGCCAAAAGCTATCGAAAAATCAATGGCACTATATCGATTGCTAAATCGACCCACCCTAATATATGGGGCAATCCAAGTCAAATCGGACAGTTTGGAGAAAACATTTTTTGATTTCCTTTATTTTTTTACTGTGTTGATGTTCCTTCTCAACAGCACATTTCAACAAATTTTCATACTTTTTGGTTTATGGTTACAGAGATATCGAATGTTAAAAAAATCGCGTTATAAGAAAACTATGTTCAAATAAACACGCATAACGTTTTCAATATTAGTCCAAATAAAATAATTTTTTTTTGTATTTGTTCTTTTTTTGTCGACTAACTTTTTAATAAATAACTATATTGGCAACACTTGCATCATCACCTTAAATGTCATGGTCACAAAGGGTACGGTTACGATTTTATAGCAAAAACAATTTTATCGTAAGCGACAAATTTCATACAAAATGTATATGAAATAAAATAAAATAACTCTCTCCTGTAAAATTTGTTTTTTGGCGCTTACGTTATTTTCGCGGTTAGGGCTCGATATGCTGAAATGGTCTGTTGAGAAGGAACATCAATGCATTAAAAAATAAAGGAAATAAAAAAATGTTTTCTTCAAACTATCCGATTTGACTTGGATATCCCCATTAGGGTGGCAGCGAAATGTATGGAGCAATTTTTTTGTATTAATATTGATGTCTCCCGGGCGGAATATTGTGCCACATGGTCTAAAACTGATGTGGAAAAAATTTCAGCCAAATCGGATAACTTTAACCCGTGCCCCTTTGAGGTCAAAGTTCAAATGATAAAAAAAAAAAATTTCCATACAAGCAAAAAATTTTTTTTTCGATTTTTTATTTTTTTATTTTTTAATATTAGTTAGCTTTATTAGCTTATTAACAACAAAAAATTTCATTTCGATCGGACAGGATTTGCAGTTTCAAAAGTGGCTATGAAAAAAAATTTTCAGGCTTGTTAGGGGCTTACTCTAAAAAATTTTTCAAAGTTTTTTAGTTTTGACAAGCATACAACATTAAAGATATTTTGTCGCTCTTAATAATAGGTTTTTTTAAACATTTTTTGTGACGTCGTAATTTTGTTTTTTAATAGAGCTAAATTTTTGCATTTAGAACAAAGCGATGTCGAAAAAAAATGTTTAAAAAAAATTTAAAAAAACTGGTATTAAGAGCAACAAATAATCTTTAATGTGTGCTTATTAAAACTAAAAAAAAAATTTTTTTTAAAATTTTTTAGAGTAAGCCCCTAACAAGCCTGAAAATTTTTTTTCAGAGTCACTTTTGAAAATGAAAATCTTGTCCGATCGAAATTAAATTTCTTGTTGTTAATGAGCTAATAAAGCTAACTAATATTAAAAAATAAAAAAAAAAAATCGAAAAAGAATTTTTTGCTTGTATGGAAATTTATTTTTATCATTTGAACTTTGCCTCAAAGGGCTGATTTGGCTGAAATTTTTTCCACATCAGTTTTAGACCATGTGGCACAATATTCCGTCCGGGAGATGTTGAAAATCCAAAGTTGAAATTTAGCTGCCACCCTAAGCCCCATATACCTATAAATATATGTATATAAAATATAATATATATTTACAGACATACAATTATGTAAGTTAGTTGACGTCATTACACGGTGCAAAAAAATATCATTGGTGCTATTTTTGTATCCAGTTATGTTGTATAAATATTTGCTTGTATGTATGAATGTATGTTTAAAAGCTCGTACGTATGTATGTATATCTGTATACATTTAGCTATCTAGTTTAGTTATTGACGCTGAATTTGATTGTACATGCCAATTCAGCCAAGTCTTATTGTTTACAAAAACAAAATTGGCCACTCAGCATGCTTTACAAATACTACTCATAGTCGTAGTAGTAATACTACTATTTTATTTTATACTTGTAGTATTTCATACATACAAACTGGTACTACATATGAGTAGGTACTACATCTGATATTATATGTACGACAATTGAAAATAAGAAAGCTAAAAGAAGACAAACAAAATTTGTATAAGAATTTTGCAAAGTTTGTTGATTAAGTAAAACTTTGTTTCTTAAGGTGATGAAACATATTTTGTTAAAGTTGCAAAGGAAGGATTTTTTTATGTTGAGTGTTTCAATTATTGGCAATTAATCATTTTAGAGGTTCTTATTACTTGCTCAAAGTATTGAAACATAAGATACTTGTAAGTCTAGAAAAATTCTGTACTTTTTCGCATTTTTTGACAAATTGGTTTTTGGTAGTTTTAAAAATATTTGCGTTGAAATCTTTATATGAATCAATTGATAAGCAATAATCTTTTACTATATCCAGGTTCATGCAATTTTTCAAGGAGGCGAAATAAATAAAATTAAAATTAGAGAATGCGCAGGGTTTTTGAACATGATTCTTGAGTTTGCAGTTTTATTTTGGCGATAGACTTTTGGACAATATGGACAATATAGGTGCAATCAAATTTAAGAGCTTTAATTTTTTATTTCAGTTTTTTTTTTATTACGAAAATATGAATTACGTTTTAAATCTTTTTTGTTCCTTACACAGTACAACATTTTTCAGGTGATTGATTCGGGACTCAATTCTGATAATTGTTTATGAAAGTAGACCCAAAAAGAAAAACTTCTGCATCATTAGTTTGGTCCAGGTATCTCAAATAATAATTTAAAAATTAATATGAAGTTAGTAAGTATCGTATAGGGGAATTTGTCACGTTTTATGCTCTTTTGTTTGTCATAACTCGAGAACCACTGGTCCGAATAAGCTGAAAAACTTTAAAAAAATTAAGAATTACAATTTCTTTAATCTGTTCATACAACGTTTCGCTACATAAGCAACAGTTTCGCAGTTATAAATAAATGTTTTAAGAAAAAAAATATTTTTTGCCCAAAAAATTTTAATTTTTTATTTTAAAGTCATAAAAAATTTAAACAAAATATGAACAAAAGGACACATTAATCATAAAAATCGATGAACGGGTTTCGCTTTTATTAAATTGGGAATGGATTATATCGCTGGCGACTGGCGTTTATTCATCGATGGTTCAGTTTCTAGTTTGAAGGCTGTGCTATTGCACAAAACGAACAAAAACCCGTCCATTCCATTCAGATTCAGCACAACATTTGAAGGAAACGTATGAAACATTGGGCGAAATTTTGGAGAAAATCAACTACAATGTACACAAATGGAAGATTTGTTGCGATCTAAAGGTTGTCAACATAATACAAGGCATTGTATTAAAGGGCGGTTTTCCAAAATACTTCTGCTTTCTTTGTAATTGGGATTCACGATATACAGGAAATCAATATCAATGTAAAGATTCTCCCGAGCTCAAGAAACAATTAAAATTACGGAATAAACCTTTGATAAAGGATCTAGATGATATTTTGTTGCCAACGCTCCACATGAAATTAGGAATAGCTGGGAAATTCATCGAAGTGGTAGTCAAAGATATTGATGACGCCTATGACTGTTTGAAATCCATCTTTCCAAAACTCAGTGAAGCTAAAATTATCGTTGTCAGTATTTTAATATTGTCATTTCTAAATTTGTTCACTTCGATATATTCGCATTACCAATAATTTTTACGTAAATGTATTTTATATTTCAAACAGGTACAATGGACCGGATATAAGAAAATTAATGAAAAGCGAATCTTTCACAAATATGCTTTCGAACCATTATAACCACCTATGTGCATGGGACGCATTGAAACAAGTCATCGAAGGCGTTTTAGGAAAGAACCGTGTACAGCCAGATGACATACAGACACGAGTGGACAACATGCTGTATTATTTTGAAAAAATCAATGCATCCATGACGTTAAAATTACATTTCTTGCATTTCCACCTTGAAACCTTTTTGGCACAATTACCTCAGGAATCGGACGAACAAGGAGAAAGGTTCCACCAGGTGACCATGCCAATGGAAAAGCGATTCAAAGGCAAAAAATTCGAGTTCTAAAATTATGCAGTTTGAAATTTGTGGACACACTGCGTCAACTTTAACGAGGATGGATAGTGACAATAATTGAAAATGTTCTAGATTTTGTTTCCATGCATAGATAACATATTAAAATTGTATATTTTCTGTGTTAGAATAGCTGTAATATGAATCGGAATGTTTATTTTCATGCAAAATAAAGAATCAATAAAAAAGTCATCAATGTTTTTTCCAAAGAATTTTGTGGATATCTCGAGCAAATTTTTGAAATTCATGCCTTTAATTAATTGTGAATAAAAGCGCAACGCTTTTTTACCGTTTTGTATTTTTTTTTTGAATTAAAAATAAAAAATTTTAATTTTTTGGGCAAAAAATATTTTTTTTCTTCATACATTTATTTATAACTGCGAAACTGTTGCTTATGTAACGAAACGTTGCTCGAACAGATTAAAGAAATTGTAATTTTTAATTTTTTAAAATTTTTTTTAGCTTATTCGGACTAGTGGTTCTCAAGTTATGACAAACAAAATGGCCTAAAACGTAACAAATTCCCTTATACGATACTTACTAACTTCAAATTAATTTTTAAATTATTATTTGAGCTACCTTGAACAAACTAATGATGCAGAAGTTCTTGTTTTTGGGTCTACTTTCATTAACAATTATCAGAATTGTGTCCCGAAATCATGTGTTGTACTTGTTCTTGTTGTAATTATTTATTGTAATTTATATTTCAAAGTTTCAGAATAACGAGTGGTAATAAAAATATCATATGCATAATGTAAAGATCAAATGTAACAGCAATTAAATGTTGACAAAAACTTAATTTTTGCAAATGATTTACTTTTATTGTAAAACAAAAGTAGAAATTTGTTGAAGGGGTTAAGTTTTTAGGACTGCCAGTTAAATAACCCTTAGCAACATTTTCCAAATGCAACGTTTTTAAAAATCGCGCACACGAAAAATCGCCCAAATAAACAAAAAATGGCTCAAAAAAATAAATGGAAATGCTATCCAAAAATGGTAAATAAACAGGCCCAAAAATCTTTAATATTTTTTACAAAGTAGTTTTAATCATACATACAAACTAATTTTAACTGCGGTCATATTTCCGAAACTTAAAATTCCGAATTCAAAATACAAAATTCGAAAATCCTGAATTTCAAATTTCCGAATTTAAAAAACCCTAATCCCTCCAGGCGCATGGGTTTTTCTCCTCTATGGTATAATAAACATCGGCCTTGCTTACTAAAGCTTATCTGCATAGCCGGCCTTTGTCCGGATGCATGCTTATAAACGCCGGCTTCGATCGCTTAAGCTTACTAAAGAGAAACTTTGGTTAGCGACGGTGGTGTTTGTTATACCATAGAGGAGAAAATGCTTGCGCCCGGCCGTAGGCCCTCTACTCAGAAAAACTTAAGTGAGCGATTCAGAATTTTCGGGTTTTGAATTCGAGATTTTAATGAATATTACTATGTATATCAATTACTGAAAACAAAAGTTCTTTTGTTAGATCTTACAACCGTTATTTGTTAGTATCTAATTCAAGAATTTGTCAAAATACGAAGAAAAAATATTACGAAAAATCTTCCAAAAAGGATTATATTTCGTATGCAAAATCACCCAAATTTGTATGGTTAGTTTTTTTTGGCGATTTTTCACACATTGCTTTGGGCGATTTTGCTGGCAGCTAGTTTTTATTATTCAATATATTTAATTGTTTATTTATTTTATTGTTTTTTTTTTTTTTGCTTAAAGATGTGCCCATCTGCTGTGCGGCGTAAAAAAAGTTTTCAAAGTCCCGCCTGTCCTTGTCTGGTAATGTCTTTACATACATACATACATATGTATGTGGTATATGAACATAAGTACATATAGAAATACATATGTATATTCATACTGAAGGGTCTTCAAAGCACTATCCTAAGAAAGTGTGTACGTGTGTGTGTTTCTTTTTTTTACGTTACTTACGTTATTGTAAATTACTTCCGCTTTGTTACTTTAATGTAGTGTAGAGATTTTCGTTGTTGTATTTTGATCGTAACATATCGATTTACTTGATTTCATTATAAAGTTATAATATTTTTTATACCTACACTACATATATTTTTTTATTTTTCACTCGCTCATTCACTCACGTGTATTGTAATGTGTGTTAAACGATTTTTACACCAAAAAATATACATACTGTATGTAGTATGTTTATACATATACATATGTACATATATTTAAAAGTAACTCACGTAATAGGTATGTTTAGACCGTGTTTTTTAGCGTGTGTCTTAAACTTTCTACACTTAACAAACAACAAGAATTATTTATTCATTTTCTTTATATCACTTATTGTTGATTGAATTTTCCGTAAAACGCTGAGATGCACTTCTTCAGCTGAAACTGTTTCTTTTTCTGCTTTTGCTTTTCGACACTTTTTATGTTAGACAGCTACATAAAGACAGATAGACCAACGTAATCTACTATAACAAGTTGTATTTTAAAAGTTATTATTACTTTATTTAAATCATTGCAAAAACGAGAATAAAATAAATAAAATGATAATTTTATTCAATATATTGTATATTTTTTTTTAATTTTCTGTGCAATAAGTAAAAAAGAAGCTGATGTTAAAAAAAAACGAATATAATAATAAAATACAATATATAATGGCTGGTGACTGACGACTGCACACAACGCAACGCAACTCTCAATACAACCGAATTAAATCAGCGTCAAATATAAAAACTTAATACACGAACGATTTGGCAAAAAAAAAAAAGAAACGGAGACACCGTACAGAGAGTCACCGAAAAACACCAAGAAAAACAATACAAAATATATTTTATTTTTTAAGCTAAAATGCAACAACAAAACATTGATGTATGGTTAATGTAAAGATGAATGAGCAGCATGAGAATTTTTTACTAACGTTCTTAAAAATTCTCAAATGCATACAAATAAAACCCTGTCGTACTAGATTGCCAACTCTTCAATTTTAAAAGGCGCCAAAATCAAGAAAAACGCGTAGTTTTGGAAACGATGCACTACACTTGTTTCTATAAACATTTATTTCAATTTTCTTAAAAAATAAGTCACTTAAATGTATTTAGTTTCGAATAAAATTTCATACTGGCAATAAATTTGCAACAAATGATGATCTGACCTAAGCAACCAGTGAAATGCGCATAGAAACTAGCTTGTCCTCCAACAATAAATTTCATTGTATTTATCAAGAATAAAAATTGGGAATTTAGCACGACAAACAAAATCTTATTAATTAAAAAATGTTTATCTCAAAAATTACTTTCATATTATGTAATAATGCTAATAAAAATGCTAATTTCTTTATTTTGATTTTCTTGCGAAAACAATAAAGCAATTTGGTTTGGTTTTTTTTTAACCCACTTACAACTACAATTAATGTTGGTAGAATTCCAACTAAATGTAAGAAAATATTAACATACTGGTTATTGTTGGTATTTTGTTTAAGCTTTGATATCGTTGCAAATAAGACTTTTTGTGTGTTTGCAATTCTTATTTACTCTGCAGTTTTGTTTTCAAATTTTTTTGGGGAGAATGTTTCCTAAAGACAAATATTGTAAAATAAGCACGACAAACAAATTAAATATACAAAAATCTTTTAAAGAAAATTAACATTTTTTTAAATAAAACATTTTCAACATTTATTTTGCATAGCAGTTTTTGAAACATCTTTTTTTGTTTCACTGCTAATGTTCTTTAGCTCACAGGCTTTTTCAAATCTGTAACCCAAACCACAACATTTAAGTTGCTCAATGTCAGCCTTAGCTATTTTTAAAATTTAAATCTTTAGCAAGTTTTGTCAAACATCTTTAAATAATTTAGTTTGGTCGGCATAATAAGATGCAAATGCCAGATTAGAATGATGCACATCTTCAAAAATATCGGATAAATATATCAGAAGATATAATTTATAAAAAGCAACGTTTAAAAAACTGCAGTCAAAGAAGAAAAACTGCCATATCTTCTACTTCCTCATTTGACATTGACCAAAAAAAACATGTTGCTTTTACTTCAGATTCATTAAATGCAAACAGTCGCAGTCAAACCAACACAAAAAGGGAAAAGTTTTACACAAATTTTCATTTTTTGTTCGACAGTTTTTTAAACCCTGATAAAAAGCATTGTTGAGATACTGGCAATGTTTTAAATACCGCACTTGAATTAAAAGCCACATTTTTAAAATTACCTAGACGAAAATTCCAACTGAAAGCCAACCAGTTTCTAAAATATTAATTATTTTTCAAAAACATTTTGTTACACTTTAAGAAATTTTGTGATAAAATTAGATTAAGGGCAACCGAAGAAAACATACATACTAAAAATAGCAAAAAAAAATGTGCCGAGAACTGACTTAAGAACTTTTCGCGTCGAAAATTTTAAAAAGCACTTATACTGTGCAAAAATCACCGACTTCACTACGCTTAAAATAAATAAAAAAGCAACAAAAAAAACACATTAAAAACGCCAACACCATAAATAAGGAGAGCAGACGATGTGAAATGTATCTGAGAAATGTCGTCTAACGGAAAGAGAATCTCAGAGATACATGCACACATACATACATATATTTAAGCAGGGATGGAATAAAGTAAAGTTTATTTTGAAATGTTTTGCAAACATAAATTCAATTTTTTTTTAGTTTTAACTGTAAGATTATTTACTTAATATTTTTTTTTTATTTTAAGAAACTTTCTTATGACCGTTTTTTCGATGTATCGGCAAACTGTCTATTACTAATTCTTTTAATAAACTGTCCGTAAACGATATTTGTTTTCGCATTCTACCGACAAGAAATTTTTAATTTTTTAATTTTTTAGATTTTTTTCTTTTTATTACGTTTTTCCAGGTATTTTTTTAATTTTAGCGAAATTTTTTATGTTAGTTTTTGATTCTATAATTTTTTTTTTTTAACGAAAGTTACTTCCTTGATTAAGAATAAGTAAAGTATAAAGCCTCTTACAGTTTCAATTTTGCTAAATTTAGACCTAAGTTCATCCAAGTTTTAAGTACGCTGCGATAAAATTCCTATAATTTAGAAAATTTACAGTTAAGCTTTCCATCTCTGTTGAGAATTGTCGTCTGGTGGTAAAAGTATCTCAGAGATGCACAAGCACTACCAAACAGGAGAGCTTATTTTGAGAGCATGTGAGAAAAAATGAACAAAAAATCATCCAATTAGGAATTACATGCTGGATGGGGTGGAGTAGGCGGTGGGTGCTGTTGGAAATGGAAAAATAAAACAAAAAGCAGAAATGAAAAGACGGATGCATAGACAGATTAAAAGAGAAATGGTAAAAACTTTTTTGTTTTTCAATTTTTGTTTTCCGAATATGTAAAAAAAAAATGGGTGATGATAATGAATGGGCTTACAAAATGTGAATTGTACACAAGAACTCGTATAATTCTATTTATTATTTTTATGATGATTACTTTAAATATATTCATTCATATAATTAAATAAATGCACGTTATATCGTGAATTTGGTTTTATATTTATTTAAATGAAAGCGTCGTATTTTAATTTTGTCTATCAAGCGAAAAAATTAACTTGTCTGGTAATTTTTTCCCACTGCATTTGTTTTTTTATATTTTTAAACAACAACCCGTACTTTTGTTTTGTAGCTTAACGAGTTATTATACATACTTCAATTTGTCTCAAAGAAATGTGTTTTTTTTTAATAAGTGTTACCAATAAGTTTCTCGATCTACTTTTCGATATTATATTTTCTTTTATTTTATTAAGTTCACAATAAGTATGAGTTTTTCCGACCAACCCACACAGTCTTCTAAACACCGAATAGGAACAATGCATCTACTAATGCCCCGTGTGCGACCACCAATAATTGTCTCGACCATGCACCTACCCCTAACTTGGCGGTTGAACTGTTCAACAAGAACCTTTCTTGACACCGCAAGGTATATTTTGTTGATTAACTGGGGACATATGTATGTATGTCAGTAAGCAAAGCCCTAGCAACCTATGTTACGGGCCGAAACTAACCTCTTGCACGCAAATTTTAAAAATTGGATTAGGGCACATCCACCAACCGATTTCCGACGGTTTCTTACCAATTAGCATAACAGTTCGATTTGTAACTAGAACTTGTTTGTTTAGGTGAAATCTGTAATCTGAGGCGACGTTTTATGCCTGTGTGTCAAAAAATGGGTTTGGACTTAAGAGTGGATTCTGGTACATAAAAGGGTGTAGTTTTTCTCAAAACTTAATTTTCACGCACTAGGGCCCTTTTCTCGGAGAAGGTCACATATGTACTCATTTTGGTTGACTTATCGTTACACTTCACACACAAAAAGAGAAATTTCATCTCTTAGTCACATTATTAGTATGTTTATTAATTACCGTACTTTATTTGCCAAACAATTTTAAATTCGGAATTTTTTTTTTTTTTGGAAATTTATGTATGTATACCAAAATAACATGAAAAAATAACACAGAGAATTAAGAAATCATTAAAATTAAAAAATCAGCAGAATCTTAAAAAGTCGAAAAACTAAGAAAAACGCTTTAATCTTATAAACAATTAAATTACGGTATAAAAAATGAGATTAATCGCTAACGCAGCAGATGCAGTGTGGCATTTCCGAAGAGGACCAAGTCTTCGTTACTCATACGTAACTGTTGATAAATATACGTTGTAGTCGACGCCATTGGTTGGAAATTACTATAAATGCTTATGTGTTGTTTCCAGGTGACAGGCAATTGGTTGTGTAGAAAAATGTTTATACTAAATCACTCATTTTTTTAGTGCGGAGAAAAAATCACGATTACGTAAGAGTACCTATTTATAAAAAGCTTTGTTAGGAAAACTGAACAGAATGTATACTTTGACGTAAAAGTAACGAGGCGTTAAGATTTGAGGCCAACAATATACCCTTTGTTTAAGATTGCCTAAATTCAAATCTCAGCTCGGCAAATTTTTTTTTTCTTAACGAACATGTTTCTGATAACAAAAATAGGTTTTCTGTTGTAAAATAAAAAGTGTTCAAATGGTTAACAAGAGATTGTCGGTATCATATCAATTTAAATTTGTTAAAAAAAAACTCGCACCTTACACACTCGCAAAAAAATATATTCGGGCATGTTCTAGAAATAGAAATTGAAATCGAACGAGATTTTGAACTCAATAATTTACAAAATGACTGCAGCTTTTACTGTTTTAAACAGTGGTTACTGTTAAGATAATTTGTACTCAAAGTATTTAGTATATAAAGAGGAATATTTTTATAAACTTTCGTTACAGACTCATTTTCAAAATTTGTGCGATTTTAAATCCACTTCATTTCGATTTGTTGAACATGCCCGATTGCTTCGCAATCTGTTTTATTTCATAAAAAAGATATAATGGCAACACTTGATTCCTAAACTCTGTTCTTCGCAAAAAATGTATCGTTATCTTAAAATCAGGGATGATAAAGTTAGTACAATTGTACTTTTTTCAGTTCTATTAGCATTGCAAAAGTACTGAAGTACTCCAATGACATGTTTAGTACAATTTAAAAATTTCAAAAATTTAACATTGAATTATTTTGTTCTAGGGTTGCAAAGTTGAAACATATAATAAATAAATTAATGTTTCCAGATATCATTAGAATTACCACACTCGTCGGTGAATGTGAAACATAGTTTTTCACACCATAATTAAATAAAAACAAAGCAAAGAAATCTACTTTATGTTAATATTGTATCGAATTTATTTCAGACAAAATATTAACCACAGTCTAATGAATATTGTTGCTATAGTTTTAAATAAACACAACACTTATCGTTACTTTAGTTTCGACCCAAGCTTTTTTATACATACATATATTCTTTTTTATCAAGTTTTGTGTCACAAACTGGTAAAAATTATATGTTAGATACGCCTTTTCTAAATTAAAGCAACGTTGTGTAGAAATTTATCAAAAACTAATTTCCGACATCAATCAGACTTTGAACACCTTGAAAAATAATAAATGATTATTTAGGTCCAAAATACGGTTTTTAATTGTCATGTTATTTCGAATCGAATGCCGTAAATTGGCCCCTGGTTGGGGGTATAAAATCTGTAAAATGCAGATAAATCTGCACTTCTGGCATCACTGGGTATAAGTACTTTAAGCAGGATTCAAAATCCAAAAGCAACTTACTTTCTAAAACAATATCGTTTGAACTTGTTTTTTCATATATAAATGTATGGCAAAAGTGAATTTTAATGTATGTATGTATGCTCCGTTTAGGTCCCAAAGGAACCATGTATGTATGTATATATGTATATGTATGTATATCTGTGGGACCTAGACAAAACATCTTAAGTCAAATTTAAAAAGTTGAAAAAATGTTGTTAATCATACGAATTTTCATTCAAACGACATTTTTGTTAACGTTTTTGTATTATGAACGAAACTTTTCTTTAATTTTGGTTTATTTTATTTTTTAACAAAAATTATTTTTTCACCGAGTTCTTTTTAAAAACTTTTTTGCTATCTTATCTCGACTTAAGATGTTTCATCAAAATGCCACATACATAGGTACATAGGTATATAATAGTAGAACAATTAAAAAAATGTATTTCGGTTTTAGCACAATAAGGGTATAAAAAGTACAATTTGTTATATAATTAAGTACAATTTTGAAAATGTCATTTATCATCCCTGATTAAAATGTTCACTTCTCTCTTGTGTTATCCTTTCGACTCTTTTTTTATGAGTTTTGTATTTGGTTTTGTGGCAAAAAAAGAATGCAAATTTTTACTACAAAAAAATACTATTAGTAGATTTGTGGCCGCAGCAGGCAGCATTGTCGGCAACAATACAGAGCAGCAATAACAACAGTCGCTACGAGTGCAGTAGCAACATTTTTACCCGTTTGCACAATTCAGCTGATCTCACACTCACTTGTAGTTGCATGTGAGTGGAATAAACACTTATCGAGTGTTTGTGAATTAATTTTTTCGGGTATTGAAAAATAAAAAAGAATAAATACACCACAGCGAAAAATATAAGATTACTATGTCTACGTTGGGTTGACTCTCCGTTTGACGTCTTTGTATGTTCGGTTGGTTTGGATGATTGCTTGATAATTTTTGTTGTTCACCTTTTTTTCAATAATAAATAACCATACACATCTTTTAATTTTTTTTTTGTCACTGTTTGTATACAACAAAATTCATTTTACAATTTTCATTTTTCCATTTTCCTTATATTTTGTATTTTCCATTTTATAATATACAAACTTACACCACATACAAAATTAAAAGTGTACGTGCAAACTACAATACATTGTATGCACTGCACTGAGTGCTTGATTTTAAGTAGGTATGTATGTACATATGTATGGTCAAAATAATATGCAAAATTGAATTGTTATTGCAAAGTTTCAAAACTTTTTATTCAAAATTGAACTTACTTTTTGCAGTAATATATGTATGTATGTACCTATGTAGGTACCAACAATTTCTTCTTGTTTTATAATTTTAATTTGTTCAGTAAACTACGACCTTTTTCAATATTTTTTTTATTTTTGTTTGTTAATTTCTCATCTGTATTTTATCCCTGGTTTATTTAATCAATCATTTGTTCTTACGCTTTTGTAATTTTTTTCCTGTTATTTTGTATGTTCTTTTTTATTTAATTTTTCAAACCACATTTACTACTACAATTTATACTATTTTTATATACTACATAAAAGACACACACTTCTACTATTTCTAGTATCGTGCTCTGCCTTAATAAATAGCCTCTGTACCCACGTCAATTGCAACCATTTCAGTTGATATCCAACCGCACACTGACTGGAGAATATTGTTGTATATTTTTGAGCTTGGGAATAAATACAAGTGGAAAGGAAAGAAGCACAAGTACAATACACAAAAAGCGCATACAATATTGTTGTTATTTTGTGGATGTTTTCGTTTAATTGCAATTTTTATTTCGTTCAGTAATTTTTTTCTTTTTTCAAAATTTACACTGGTATGTACATACATAAATATAATGCAATTGAGGAGTCTAATAAGAAATTAACTTAAGAGAGCAAAATTTTTGGGGAGCACAAATAATAAAAATTTATGTAGCCCTATTTTTAACGGTATTTATGTGGTAGTTAAGAGAAAAGTGCTGCCAAATTTATATATTAAAGTTTTTGAGAGTTGGAAATATGTATGTTCACAGTTACTCAAACAATTCTTTTCGATGTTAAAAAAAACCAAAATATTATAGGTACCCTGCAAATTTTATTGGACCACCTGATCCAATTTCATGAAATGGACTGGTCCGATGTAATGCAAGCATGGACCATGTCATTGTTAAAAAGTCTTTTATTTGCATAGAATACATGACCTTAATAAGCCCGATTTAGAATTTTCTAAACAAATCAATAAGTTTATAGTTGTAGTTTTTTAATGACATATTTTTGTTTTTAAACGAAGTTAAACCTAATCCTCTTGTGTACACAATGGAGTAGTTTTAAAACTACTCCTTTGTAGTACAAAGATGGATTATATGGTCCTGCCCTAGGACATCGTAATGTTAAATAGACCATGTTTTTTCCATACGTTTGGGTTACTTTTGGACTAGTCCTAGTCCCTTGTGGGCTACTCTTTACACGCGTGTTTGGACTGGTCCTATTATTTGCAGGGTATGTACATATGTATGTATGTATGAAGTTGGCAGTCAAATACACACATATGTACATACAGTGGTTGTCAGCAGCGTTACCGTTCAACATTTTCAAAAAGGGGCAAAAAAAGGGGATTTTAAAAAAAAAGTGTCACAAAAATTGGAATTCTGAGAAAAAAAAGGACCAACTTTAAAAACAGAAATCTGGACCAATATTGTAGTATATCGACTCAGAATCACTTTTTAAAGTGATATAACGATGTCCATCCGTCCATCTGGCTAGTAATCTGTCCATGTTAACCTTGCGCGCAAGGCACAATTTGCAATCTTTCAGACAATTTGATCAAGGGCGAAGTCTATGTAAATAAAAACTTTTTTCCAAATTAGACTCTTTGTGTCCATAAACTATTTAATTTATTTGGTATTTAGATTAAATTCGCCCAAAAAATATTTTACTGCAAATTAAATACTTTTTGAATCGGTTCACATTTGTCCAAAGCTCTCATCTATAAATAGCTTTAACTTCCTTAAAAATGTTAACATTAATTAATAATTTATAATTTAGTTACCGTCCCTAAAATCTCAAAAGATCTTATATGGATGTTAATATCTAGATAATATTCAGTTCCAAATAGGGTTAAATCTCGAAAATACTTCTTTAAATACTATTGTGTTTGGGATTTACTGATTATAATTTTATGATTAGTTTTATTAATTGGAACTGTTATTAAATTGTGGAATATTTTGTTTTCAAATTAGCAATTTTTGATTTTTTTGGGGCATATTTTTAACAATTTTTAGGGCATATTTTCTAGTTTTTACTGCATATTTAATGCGAATAAAACGCGTTTTTTAGTGCATATTTCTGGGGGTCTACTCTCTAATGCGATGCGAAAACAATTTCGATGCGAAAGCGAAATGCCAACTTGGTACTCTCTATCACTTTCGCAAAATGTTCTAAAAATTAAGCAATAGTGGCAATAAAAATTGAAGATGGCGCGGATTTACAGTAATGAAATTTACAGTGTGTAAAAATATTCAAAATTGAAAAATTTAAATAAAATAAAGTGATGATTTAGAAAAGAAAAAAATTAAAAGATACGAAAGACACATGCATGCGCAAACGTATTAAAGTGTACCAATCGCTATATTTGCTACAATTTTCTTTCGCATCGCAATAGAGTGTAGCCCCCTGGTTTCCATGATAGCTAAGTAATATAAAGCTTAGTCTAGACGATATGTTGAATCAGCAAATGTATGCTTACACTCATATGTTTAAAAATAATAACAAATGCCTCTATCAGCATATGCAATATGTTAGGTGTCTAGACGATATGCTGAAAATACTAAATTTTTCAAATTCAACATATGACAGCAAATGATATTTCAACATATAAGTAAGCATACAATTTTTGTGTCTACACGATATGTTGAATTTCGTATGTTGATATGTATGTTGAGTATTGAGAACATTTGTTTAATAATTATACAATATAAATTTGACAAAACTCTTTTTTATTATTTATATTTTTATTTTATTATTTTTTTTATTTAAAATTTGTTTTCATTTATCGCCTTAAGTGCAAAAATTAATAGTTTTATGTATGTATATTAATACTGAATAAATAAGAATGATATATTTGGCTGGGTCAAATCCGCCAATATGTATGTAGCTAAAATATCTATGAACTGAAATTGATCTAAAAATTATTAATAAAACCTCACAGTTTTATAACTTGTTGCAGTTCTACCCCTAAGATAAATTATGGGCCGACCAGCAGTATGTTTTATGGGTTTATTTTTATACCCACACCACCATTGTGTCTGTAACACCTAAAAATATTGGTCCTATAACCATTTTTTAGTATACCGATCGACGCAATCACTATATGAGTCGATATAACGATTTCCGTCCGGCCGGCTGGCTGGCTGTCCACTTTGTAGTATGCAAATTTCCTACTTGTTAATCACATATAACTTTATTTGACCTAATTTGAATAAACTATAATGATTTGTATCAGTTTAGCCAAATAAAAGGGATTTTTGGGTCAATCACCACAAAATTCGGTTGAATTAGGCCAAATTTCAATACAACAATAACAAAATGTTAACTGTTTTAAAGCCCCGCTTTATACGAAACCTACAGTAAGTTGTATGCATCGTGTTATTTCTAGCAATTTAAAGCTAAGATGGACTGGACTATATTTTACCACAACATCGATATTTTTTACGGTTTAAGGCATATTTAAATGATTTCTTAAAGTGGGCTTTATATGAAGCCTTTGGTAAATTTTGGGCCGATCTTCTCCAAAGTTAGTTGTGAAATTTATAGTTTTATGAAACTATGACACCAAATTTTTCTATAATTGCGTTGTTTGGTACGTCTTAGGCATATTGAATTATTTCCGAGAATGTGTTTTATATGGGGCCTATGGTAAATAATGGAGCGATCATCGTAGTGTAATATCTAGTCATAGAAAAGGAGTTATTTCTTGCAAAATTAAATTACAATCGGTTCATTTTGTCACCAATTTTTGTGAGTTTCTTTAACAAAAACATCAATTTTTAAGGGTGTTGGGGTTCTGGTTTAAATTAAGAAAATTAACTCAGCTGAGCGAAGTTAGTGCTCGACATACCATAAAACTAAGAACCCTTATGTCCAATCAAAGACCTGCAATAAAGACAAATTTTATTAAGCGGAGCTGGTGTTTGTCGTACCTTAGAGGTAAATAATACCCATATTAAAACAATTACAAAATGTATAAACATTTTTCCACATGTTTACTCACACCTATGTATATATTAAATAAAAAGATTTATTAGAATATAAATTTTTAACTTTAATACTTCATAACATGGTACGGTGGTGTCATGCATTATATTATATCAAAGCTTGAAAAGTTCTCTAAAAAATAAAATATGTATGTAAAAAAATACCTTTATTGTCACAACAAAATTTTAAGATTAGAGCCATTTTTGTAAAATACATTAGTAAATGAAAATATTATTTTTAATTAGTTCTTGATGGGATGGTTAAGAATTATCAACTTTTATGGTCTTTAACTCTAAAACAAAGTTCGTTGGCAAACATTTTTATTTTTAAAGCACTTCTAAATGCATTTTTTTGTTCCTTGTTTCCAATGAGCCAAAAATCTTGATAAGTTCCGGAGTTCTGTACAAAATTAAGCAAGTAATTGAAGGAATATCAAGTTTTATATATTTGATATGCTAACAAATTTGTCGTATGCTGAAAAGCTTGCATACGACTTTCAACAAATAACATATTTGTCAACATATGTAGAACATTTGATGAAAAGTAAAAAATATTGTGTCTAGACATTTTGTTTTTTTAACCGATTTAGCGCTTTCAAATAAATTGTAGGGTTTGCTATTAGCCAATTTTTGCGAATTTTTGCTAAGTTAGCCAATTTTGGGGATTTTTAGTCAATTTTATGGCTGTTTTTGCAACATTTTTTTGTTGTTATTTTCCCGACATTTTGTTTTTAACCGAACCATATATTTTAGGGGTTGTTACCAATTTTTCGCAAATTTTATCCATGTTTCCGTTAACCATTTGTCTTCCAGTTTTGTTTTTCTTTTACATACTCCTGTTCTAACAAAATAATAGATGCTGCTCTACAGAATAAAACAAATAATTAGGCTTCTGCACGAATTTTTACTATTGTGAAATATATTTTTATTTTTGAACACTTTCATTTAATAATTATTTGATGCAAATATTTGTTTTAGTCTGAACGCATGGCAAACATGAATTAATTTATTTTATTTGACACTATTTGCCAACTGTTTCAACAAACAAAAATTGTCAAATATTTGAGCTTAGTCTGAACATCAAACAAAATATTTTTTTGTTTCACACAGTTTGAAGCAAATATCAGAACAAATATTTTTGTCAAATATTTCATTAGTCTGAACGTACCTTTAGCTTAATATTGCCAGTATAAAAAATATTTGGTTCAAAAAGGGGAAAAAGGGGCAATGTTTTGAAATATTTTATTTTTAAAATAATTGTTTAAATAGCTGTATTTGCGGAAGTTTCGCCTACCCGCCGGTTTCATGAGAATATGATTAAACTTAAAAAAAAATTCTGCTAATAATTGCTTAAGGCTAGTTTACACTATTATACTTTGTATTAATACATGTCAAAAACTCAAGTATTATGTAAAAGTCTGATAGTATGAATGCATGTGTGTTGAAAATGGCAAGTATTAAAGAAAAAATTTTGACATCCAACGCCAAGAGCCAAAGTTTCAAAATTAGGTACATACATTTAGGTAGCCAATACACACCATCCTACAAAATGTGGGCGGGATTGGAGAAGTGGGCGTGGTACCTCCCGTACAAAAAAATTAAAAATTGTATAAAAACCTACATTTTAGGGCTGCCATATGTCCAATGGATAAGACTTATATAGAACATATTTTATAAAAAACTCGGAAAATCGGTTCAGATACGAAAAAGTTATGGCCAAAATAATTTTTAAATACCCATTTTCGGGAACCAAAGATCTTTCCGAGTTCAAGTTTTATAGCCCAAGTAAATGGTAAATTTCTTCTTAAACACATCGGTATATAAATCTTTCAAATCGGTTAAAAAAAGGCTGAGTTATAACCAAAATACTGAAATCCCAAAATTACTCTTTTTATACCCTTCACCGAAGGTAAAAGGGTATATATAAGTTTGTCATTCCGTTTGTAATTTCTACAATATTGATCCTACAGCCTAAAAAGTATATATGTATCTTCTGGTTCCTTATGAAAAGCGAAGTTCAAATCCAGTTGTCTCTTATGTTTCAACATGTTTCAACGCTGTGTCTAGTGTAATGCTGAAATCGATATCTCTGTTTTGCAGAAAGTCGGGCTGATTCGAGGCTGCAGTGATGTCTGGAGAAAAATCTGGTGGATACTGGCTGACTCTATTAACTGGCTCAGGGTACCACAGGGACAGCTATAAACGCCTAACCAGAATATACATAAAGAAACTAAAACTACTGTCAAAATTTACGAAAGGCCTCTCAAATCCATTTAAAAGAAACATTTGATTTCGTACGGAATGTGCTATCGGTTTCGCACTTTGCTTAAGCAAACTACAGTTTCATAAAACTAAACAAACTTAACACAATTGATTTATATGTATTCGCTACGTAATTCACATTCTGGTTGCGTCTTAATGACCCAAGTGAGACGTCCTCGTGTCGGCTGCCCATTGAACCTAACCTAACGCATTTAACTCCTAAGCCATTGAACCGATTGAAATAAAATTATACATACATTTATTGTGCATTTCTGCGAATTATGAGTATACTTTGTTAAATCCGGCGTAAAAGGATCAAAATAAAACATCTTGCTTATTAAACGGTTGGTTTAAAAATTCTTTTTCGTATTCCTGGAAATTTTTAAATTTTGAGTTAATACAGTATTGTTGATCAAGATATGTTTACAAAACAAATTTTCTATGAAATTTTTTATATAAACTTTTGTTTAATTAAATAATCGTTTATGAAAATTGTTTTTAAATTTTAATTAGGAAACTTTTGAATTTCACAATTTCAAATTTGGTTTTTCTCATGCACGATCAGAGTAAAACTTTGTCTAATGTTTCTTTTAATATTTTTTCATAAAATCATTTAATTTTATTTTATTATGATACCTATTTTTAACAACTTTCTAATGAACATAAATTAAAAACAAGATAATTAAAAAGAAAATAAATATTGTTTGACAGCTGACGAACAGCTGCTTTAAAGAGTTTACCTTGCTTAATTCGCTTAATTTGCTTAATTACTAGGTATGGGAAGACTATAAACAGCACGTTAAAGTATAAATGCTCTTCGTTACTTGGCCTTATTACTTGAATGTGTGTGTGTCGTCTACTGCTCCAATTACTCCAGGTATCCCACATTTATTAAAAAACTTATTTTCGCCTCCTTCATTTTTTCTTCAGTCATTTCAAAGATAATATGCTTCGGACAAAGATTTTTTCGATTATTTCACATACCTTAAATAAGCATATGGAAATTGAAGAGTGTGAAAGACGATCTTGGCCAATTTGATATTGGTATCCACCTTATGCCAAACATTTTAATGTGGCAGCTTATTTTATCAATTAAAAAATTAAATCACCTTTTATACAATTGTAGACATACATACATAATTGAATTTGTATTAATCCGATAGTTTTTCACTATACCAAAAGTAGTATTTTTATGATTAAATTTGATAATTAAAAAAAATCTTTCTTACGTACTATTATCAAGGCTCATAATGTCGGATCTTTTATTATTTTCCGTTGAGCTCTTGCTGCAATTGCATCACTTTCTTCATCGCTATCTTCCAACCACAATGCAACAGAATTTAGTTCTTAAACCGTTATTTTTTTATTAATAATTATTTGTTGATTTATTTTGTTTGGAAGCTTTCACTACACTAAGGGAAATAACTTGCTAAAATCATGATTTTACTTTCAAAATCAAATCATTTCAATTTCAATAGTCTGTTAAATGCGAAAATTCTTAATTCAAGTACAAAATCTTAATTTTTTAAGATCGCATTTAAGATTGTAATCTTGAATAAATTCTCATTTTAAGACCGAATTCAAGATTTTGTACTAAATAAAATTCTTAAATTTAGATCACATTCTTAAAAATTTAAGAATATAATCTTGAATTTAAGATTGTGTTCTTATTAGGAATCCTAAATCAAAAAAAAATCTTAAATTTTAAGAATTTAATCTTAATAAAATTCTTGTTGAATGTTATCTTGAAAATAGTCTTATTGGTTTTTATTCAAATTCAAATGTCGAAATAAAATACAAATTTTTATTTATTCAAATTATATATTTATAAAAATTATTTATTTAAATATTTACATGTGTATATGTATTAAAAAAAAAGGAAAACGCAATGATAATGTTATACTTACAAGTAATATGTACATGCTTATATAAACTTAGGTCTAACATATGTCTTTCCATTATTAATTGGATATATGTAAATGTAAAGGAGGGTAGTAAAGAACGAATTTCATAAGACTTAAAGGGCTTATCGAACGCATTTACGTAGATTTGGTTGCACAAGACATAAACTTCATCGTTTTGAATGAAAAAAAAAATTATTTTGTAAAGAAGAAAACTTTTTGTGAGCACAGCTAAATAATAGTTAGTTTCTTTTATATAACGTTCCTTTAAATGTGACTTGTTCACATATTTTACAATGCTCAAAATTAATATCGTCTCTTTTTTTTATTTTAAAATAATAATCTTCATTAGTTAAATTTATGTATATATGTATTTGAAAGACTTTATAGAAAATATTGGCTTCAATGAATACTCATGTTCCAACCAAAAAAGGGGAAAATTTGACACCTGCTTTTATTGCTAAAGAATAAGATGGATTTATTCGAGATGATATGTTATTGAAATACATTTTAGACGTCTTATGTTTTGCTTCAAAGCGCATACACCACAGGAAGTTGAGAGGAGCAAATTTTTTTATTGCAGTTGCATAATGTACTAGAAAATGGTGTTTAGGTTTTAAAGAACCGTACAGAAAAGAATACATTGAATGATGATTTCTGATTAAAAGATCCAAATAATCTAATACTTCAAAAGTATATCAATAACTTCCAGCAAGGTTGTTAAAACTAGCCAATGTTTGTTATTAGGAGGAATTAAGTCTCCAATCATTAAAGGCAAAATATGCACAAATGAAGCAACTTCACTTGCTGACATTCTTAAGTTAGAAGCTTTAAGTCTACCGAAATCTGGTAAATATTTTTCTTTCGAAGGCTATCTGAAGTTTCTGATACATCATTCTGCATTTGTGTCCTTGTTCTAGTACATGTACGACAATATCTTTTTGAGTTAATCACTATTAAACGTAGAACAAAATGCACAATCTTAACTTCGTTTTCAATGACGATTTCTATGCCTTCTTCCAGTAGTTTTAGTTCTCCAACCAAATAAAAGAATGTCTTTTTATTACCGTTTGATTTGAAAACATCGCTTGATATAAAGGCTGCATGAAAAATTTAATCTAATTTTGACAAGAGGTATTGCGGCATCGTTGGAAAATGTAAATAGCATCCACAAATGGAATAGGTGTGGGAACCAAGAGGATTGTTTATTTGAAATTCGTCAAAATAAAGAATAAATAAACCACGACTTAATCTTATCAAAAATGTTTTTATTGACTCCTGAGTCTACTGAAGAAGTTGGTGTGGAAAATGTATCCTTACAATTTTTTTTGTTGTTATTACCTCTTTCTTTTTCCACGCAACCAACTTTTCACGAAACTCCATTCTTAGTCCCAGAGGAGGGATCGCTTCTTGTATGTCTTCTTTCTTCATATATTGCAAACTTTTAAAAGTATCTTTTGAGTCTGAAGCAAATGAATTAGATGTCCAATAACAGGTGGTAAAATAAATCAAGGATTTTAATAAATTTTTTTTATATTTACATATTTCTTGAAATATTATCGTTTCCACAACTGTTTATGTATAAATAAGAAGGCGTACTTACCCTTGAGAAACATGAAAACAGACTCCATTTGGAACTGTTGTAGGAGGTTTTTTAATAATGCGTCGTCTGACAGCTTCGATGCAATTTCCTCCGGCGTGGTGATCATTTTATATTGTCCATATTCCAGCGGTAATAACTCCTCACTCACTGGTATGGTTATAAACAACATTTCGTCTGTGTTCTGATTTTCCATTTTTATTATTTATTTTTACTTTTTTCTAAATCAACGTCTTGCAATTTGCAATTATTACACAACACGCTTTCATTGTTGATAAATTTCAAAAAAAAATCAAGAATTAAATCTTAACTTTAAAAATATATTCTTAAATTCAAGAATACGATCTTTAAATTAAGATTACGTTCTTGATTTTAAAAATGCGTTCTTGATTTTAAGAATGTGTTTTTACAGCTTAAGACCACGTTCTTAAATTTAAGAATACGATCTTCAAATTAAGCTTGCGATCTTGATTTTTAGAATTCATTCTAAAAATTTGAGAACGTAAATCTTATTGACCAAATTTCAAGATTGATATCTGAAGATTTCTACAATCTAAATTCAAAAAGCTGAAATTTAGCTCATAGAATAAATTCGAAAAAAATAAAAAAAGGTGTTGTATATAAATATGTATAATATATGTACATTGGTTAGGTCAGCTCGTTGTTATGAATACGGCTGATCGAATCTGCAATTATCTTTGTCCATAGGAAGAAATACATATTTAAGTTGGAATTTTTTTCCACCCTTTTTACCTTTGCTTTATTTTGTATTTCGTAAAATTTTCAATATTATTTCGTTTATGTTTTGTTTTCACGTGTAGTAAAATTTATATGAAAAGCACTAAAAAAATTATGTTTTAATTGAATTATAGGAGAAATGATTCATTAAACTGAGTGCTTTTCATATAAATTTCACTACACGTTCAATCACTATCACTTGTGTTGTGAAAACAGGGGGGTTACTAAGTATTTCGATTCGAAAGAAATAATTTACGAGTTCAAACAATTTGTACTGTGTATTACGATTTCCATAGCTTATCAAGCAAAAGATTGAGTGGTTAGTGTCAGATACACTCACAATATTATTACAGTAACGGACTGTAGTTTATTTAAGAAATATTCCGTTCAGTCATGTTTAAATAAATAAACATTTAAAATTCCAAGCAAATTTATTTTTAACTGATTTTAACAGTTATTCAAAAAACTAAGTGCATATTAATACGGATTTTCAGTTAAAGTTAATATTGTCCGTTGATTGAGTTTAATTCTTCTTTATGTTAAAGTAAATAAAAATGTATTTTAAAGCAACGAAAAGTTCATTTAATTTTTACTGTCAAAAATTCAACCGCGAATTCCGTAAAAACAAATCAATATTCAGTTATCTTTTATAAATTAATTGTCAAAAAATTAACTACATATTCCGTAAAAACAATTAAATATTCAGTTATTTTATATAATTTTACTACCAAAAATTAATTTTTACTTATCTATAAAAAATTAATTGCTTGTTTTGTGTAAGCAATACCCATTTTCTATTTGTTAAAATAATTTAATTAAATACATCAAATTTTAAAAGTAAATAATTGCGAAGCCATATCGGTCATGCTGCTGGTGTCTTATAATTGAGAGTTCTTCTGTAAACAACGTGGTCAGTACAACAAAAGTAAAACAAACTCGTGTAACTGGGTAAGTAAATAAAAATATTCTCCCTCTCTCGCTTATAAGAAAAACAAGCGGACAGGTGTCTGTCTGGAATTTTTTAGAAATTCGGCTCTTTTGTGGAGTAAACGAAAATTTTATAAAATAACTGAATATTTAATTGTTTTTACTGAATATGGGGTCAATTTGACAGTAAAAAATTTACAGTAAAATTTTAATAAATATCTGAATATTTAATCGTTTTTACTGAATATGGTGTTGAATTTTTGACAGCAAAATTTTACAAAATAACTGAATATTTATTTGATTTTACGGAATATGGTGTTGAATTTTTGACAGTAAAAATTAAATGAACTTTTTGTTAAAAATAAATGAAAAATAGGTAGACCGGTTTTTAATTGAACTTTCATTTATTTTATATTACAATTTCAGTTAATTTTACGTATAGAATATTGTGAGTGTAGATTTCGATAAATGTGAGCTTCATACTAATTTACAACCCGAAGTTTATTTGAAAAAAGAAGGCACATATTTATTAAAAAAAAACCTCTGGAAAAGAAATATAATTTTTTAATTAAAATACAAAACCATTATAAAAAATGTGTGTCTGTGCAAAAAAAAATATACTTAAAGGGAACAGGAACGAAACGAAAAGCCAGAAAAACGATATCGTGGGAATATGATTCAGAGAACGACAATTTTTTGTTTAAAGTAATAAAGCCAAACGATACGGATGTAGACAAAGAGGTTGTTAAAAAGTTTTCACCATTTGATGTGAAAGTCAAGCTTTTCGAATCGGAATTAGGAGGACGCCAAATATATATGTATATTAGGGCGGGTCGATTTATTTTCGACAAAAATTGGTGAATTTGTTCACTCCCTACAAATCGACCCGCCCTAATGTATATATATAAACTTTTTTTAACTATGTAATATATTTTTCTATGCAAGCTAGTTGCATGGTCTGTAAGGAATTTTGTTTTCCATAGACTGAAATAAATATGTGTTAAGTGTCAAATGTGCTCGAAGTTAACATGCTCTATACACAAAGGTGCAATGCTTTGGCACATTCTCTATAGGCGGACAACAGTTTACAGAATATTTGGTAAAATGTATTTGTGAAGAATTAAGAGACGGTTATTTATTCATTTATGCATATTTTAAATGAATACGCGGAAAAGGCGAAAAATACCATCCGGAAATTAAAAAAATTAGATAATATCGTTTTATTGGGCGCCACTTTGCAATCTGCGATTTCCAACAAATATGGTTAGGTTAGGTTAAGACAAATATCCAAATGTCGAAATAAATAGTTGTACAAATTGCAGACAGGCGATGAGGTTGTAGCAGTAGGCTGCGGTGAGCATGCGATATCGAGCAAAATTTATCGTATTTTTTTTTATTTTGGTACCATGAGACTCGATATCGAATGAAATGTATAGTAATTTGAGATGATAGCATTCGATATCCAGTAGCCAAAGACATTACAACTCTTGAGTTTTCATTCGATACGTCAGTTTCTATCGTAGGCAGAAATATACGATAGTTTACTCGATACGATAGCTTACTTGATATCGAATGCGGTGGTTAGACCCCAGATGTCGAAATAAATAGTTGTACAAATTGCATTCAGGCGATGAGGTTGTAGCAGAAGGTTGCGTTCGTCAAACTCTTTACCTGGAGGATTATGATAAACAAGTTTTAGAATCGTCGAAGGAATGTGAATGTGTGGACGAAGAAGTGACTATATGGAACGGTTCAGTGGAGGATGATGAAAATGCTCAAAAGCTTTTGTATCCTGGAGATTGTCCAAAATTGTTGTTTTAAGCATAAAATTAAAACTCTTCGGTAGACTCGGAAGTATTTCAATTGCATTTTGATTCAAACATCAATGCCATCGGGCAATAGGTGATCATTAGCCTGCAAGGCATATGTTTAACGTCCCATTTATAAATAAAAATTCCCCGGGAGTTTTTCCCCTTCCCACATTTTTCATACAGCGCAATTATAAATAAAAATTACCCGGGAGTTTTCTCCCTTCTCCCATTTTTTCCTACGTAAATTCAATTGTAAAAATGGGAAAAGGGAAAAATTGCCGGGGCATTTTCATTCATACAGGGGTATTCTGGAAGTCGAAAACGCAAAACGCTAGAATTTTTAACGTCATTTTTTCCGTGATATTTCTCTATTAAACAGAATTTTATGACAAAAATTATAAAAATTAGATTAGTAGTGTAATAAAAACAACTTTCAAATGCATGCGCAATGCGAATTTGCACCAGGTGACTTTATCTTGCCACGTCAAAATGGTATACCGTTCTGGTGGTTCTGGGAAATTTTTACTTAATTGTATAATTTTCGCTTAAATTTACGAAATTTAAAATTTTTCAAGTTATTACATTTCAAAACACACAATTTAAAATTAAAAACAAAATGAAATATTTGTTTGGCTTTTTGACACAACGTAATAATATTTTCAAAATAAGACCACTTTCTATAGATTCGCCTTGTTCTTGCGTTTTGCATTTTCGATTTCCAGAACAGCCCTGACTATGTATTAATTTGTTTTTTTACTGCAAATAAAAAAATTCAACAAATTACAAGAAAACTTTTACAACTATTATTATTTTCCTTTGTGTTGTTTTGTTTTTACCCTGCGGGAAATTTGTGTCAATATTTCCAACAGACTGGCTTTGGGATTTGTGAAAATAGAACAAGTACAAAGGTACAGTCTTCACAGGTGCTGTGACACATTTTTTGGTACTTTCTAAAACTTGGTTCTTGAATTTAATTCTAGGACTTGTTTTATTGAAATAATACCACATTTTACTAACTGACACTAAGCAAGTTCATTGAGAATAGATCCGTGACTGGTCAAATGGTGTCAATTGACCCCCTCCAATGACAACCCCATGTAAAAGTGATAGGTCTTATTCATATAAAGTATTAGAACTAGAACCGGTCTCTACCACCAAAGACCTATCACGGGACTACTTTGGTGTCAGTTCGCTTCCTTCTAGGCTATTTTGTGTTTCTGAAGGCACAGTGTTCCTATTTTTTTTTGAAGACTCGGTAGAAAATGTTTGTCTTTTTGTAGCAACGAGTCTACTGTGTGTAGTTGTTGTACCATGTCACTTGCGTTGTAAAAACATGACGTATGTATTAACAAAAAAAAAAAACATTTTAAAATTGTATTCAATAGTTTATGTATATTTAATTTTTTAATTATACCATGAGAATAATAGTAAATAATGTGTTTATATTAGGCTGTGCAACTAATCGATTAATCAAAAATTTCTATTAACAATTATTTGATTAATCAAGTTCTTGGTTAATCAGAAATTTTTAATTTACGAATTTTCGAATAAAATTATTCAAGCTTGATTAATTCACCAGCATTTAGATTAATAAAAATTTTGATTAACCGATTAATCGCACATCCTTAGTTTGTATGAATATAATATATATAATTTTGTCTGATTATTGTGTATTTATTATTATTTGATGAGTTTTTTTTAAGTTTTTCTTTAAGGGCTTGCGGTTAAAAACTATATTTTATTGTTTTTCTTCTTTTTCTCCTTCATTTACCAACGTTTTCCGATTCATCTCAATGCAATTAAAAAACTTAAAATTGGACTTAAGACTACAAAACAATAGTAGATAGAACGATATACTAATGTGAGAGCGGGGAGATGATGATGTTTTAATGAAGGGATACAAAGAGATAAATACGAAAACAAAACTACACAATTAGGAAACAAAGTTTACAGAGTGTTTGATTTGTATTGATAAAAATAATAAGTTACTATGTTAAAAAAAAAGAATTAAATAAAAAGCAAGCAATGGATAAAATTTTATTAAACTTAAATTTAAAAGAAAAGAAAAAAACGTAAAAGGTACAAATTTCATTTCAAATTTTTAATTTTTGGCGTCGAAGACGTTTTAGGACTTAAATCTATAATAATCGAAAAAAGTAGAACATAAATTTAAAATACCAAGTTTTAAAACATTTTAATGGAATAGTTTTTTATGTTTCGATCTTTTTTTAATGTTGTAATCTTTTACCGTTGTTGTTGGTAAATTGGAATGTTTTGTGGTAGATTTGTTTGATACTGTTGTGGACCACTCATTGTCATATTTGCCATTTGCTGATGCAATTGCCCGAATTGGTCAAGTGGTCCAGAGGGTGGCAAATTGGTTGCAACATTTTGTGCAGCACCCATAAAAGGTAGCTGTGGTGTCTGCTGTTGTTGATCGCCTGCAGAATGATTATAGAGATGGGGATTGGTTGAGGGTTGATTAGAGGGACTGTTCATGTAGGGAGGTTGGTGGACATGTTGATGTTGTGGTGAAATAAACTGATTAGATTGCTGTTCTGGATGATGTTGTTGTTGCGAAACATGTGAGTGTTGTGTAGGAGGTGCAATATGATTTGTTGGAATTGCCGTAGGTGCCGTAGTGTTAATTGTTGGTGCTTGTTGTGGCATATAATGTTGTTGCTGCTGTTGTTGCTGAGGAGGCAACATTTGATTGAAGTGGTGTTGTTGATTTGGTATATGCTGCTGCTGTTGAGAATCACTGCTAGGATTTAAATTACTTGCACCCATATGCTGTGTAGCTCCATACATGCCTGGTTGCTGAGGCGAATGATTCTGTAGCTGCTGGGTCATTATTTGATGGTTTATGTGTGGTGGCAGTCCTTGCAGCGAATGTGATTGATTATGTGCTTGTTGGGTACCAACATGACCATTTTGGTATTGCATTGGTATGCCCGACATTTGATGTGCTGGATAATTGCCAGCCGGTGGTGAATAAGGTAAAGAATTCATACCAACCGGTAAGCTGTGTGGACCAAAACCTCCGGAAAATGCAGGATTTGCGCCATACATCATATTAGCATGGCCAGTATAGCTAGCTCCAGGTAATGGCATACCAGGCATAGTTGCAGGCATATTGTAGGCTGAGCCTAAAGCATTGCGATCATCTCGCATTAGAGAATGATAAAGATTAATGGCATCCACCAAGTCACTAGACAACTGCGATAATTGGGCGTGTTTCCGATCAACTCGTTCTAGTTCGGCATCAATTAGGGGGCCCATTTGATGGACTTCCTGTTCCAGTCTTAGCATTTCCTCTGTATCTTGGGATGGATCTTCAGGATTGGCCTCATTTAACAAGTGCAGTAAACGATCAATTTTCTGCTCATCCACATCTATTGTTTGCGTAGCAGCTGCTGCTGCAGCAGCTTCTGTTTTTTGTTGCAATTCTTTGGAATCCTCTTCAAATTGACTGCTCTTTTTCATTTTATGTTGTTGATTAATTTCCAAACGATCCGGATCAATGGACAAATCGGCTGTTACAAAATTAGATGGGAATAAACCTTCGCTGCGTTGATTGTAGCCCTTCCACCAATTTGGGTCAGAATCATCAGTGACATGTATAATTTCACCAGCCACAAATGTGAGTTCATTTTCTTCGGCAGCTTCAAAATCATACAAGGCACGTACCTTACGTGGTTCAGCAGCGGCAGAAGAAGACGCGGAAGCGGAAGATGCCATCGAAGGATACAAAGAAGGCTTTAATGCAAAGCAAATGAATTCAATTAATAATTTTTAATTTTTAAGTTTATAGAAACTTACATAATTAGCAGATCCTCCACCTGAAGTTGATGAAGATCCTTGTTTTGGACTATTTTTTGCTTCTTTTAAAGACAACTCTATAGCTTTAGCCAAATCATCCTCTTCCTGTTGAGTGCTGACAACATTCGGATCTTTGGCAGCTGCTAGTTTTGCAACAGACTTTGTTGGTTTCTCATTAAAGTGGCTAAAATCATAATTTTCCTGGCGCAATTTCGTATACAATGAAGGTATCAAATTGAGCTCAGGATCACTTTTAAAATCACCTTCAGCCCAACTCTTCAAAACTTGACACATTTTCTAAAATTTATTAAACAAATTTTTTTTTAAATTATTTTAAAAATTTTAAAAACAAAAATTTTTTTTAATTTTAAAAGAAACACCTTTTTTATTATCTTAAACACTATTACATCCACAACACTTGAAAAAAATGTTTTTTTAAACTTTTAAAAAATTATTAAAAGAAAGAGCTAAATCTTACCGATTGAACTTTTGGTTGAACTTTGCCCAATAAACGTAAATATTCTGTTTGAAACTCTCTTGAGGCGATTTCCAAGTGAAAAGTTTTGCCGCAATTGCTAACACAGGCATCCAACAGAGTAATGGCCTGCATAACAACATGCGGATCATTGTGGCCCATGCGGCGCATAATGGCTTTTAAGCATTCTTTGGCATTGCGAGGATTTAAGGAGACCTTATCACAAACCTCCAATATTAAAGTCCAATTCTCATTTGTATTTGTTTCACTGGTGGCTTTTTCTAAGAAAGTTAACGTAAAGGTTTATAAACACAATTATTTAAATTTACACATCATATTAATTTCATAATTGCTTTATTAATTTAACGCTAATAAATGTTCCTATATTTCTTTGATAAGTTTTAGAATGGTGACATTTTCGAGTCATCTGTTTATTGTTTATTTATTTCGGTAAAACACAAAATTAGGTCTAAGTTAAAAAATTGGAATTCAAAATGATCACTTCCGGTTCTGATAAGAAATTTGAGTAAAAAACTATCCATTCTTGGTTTTATTTTATGTAGTTTAAGCCATTTAACAAAACGGCAATACTTTAAGCACCCCATAACTCGGCAAATAAACAGCATACAAAAAACATTTGGCACACATGTTCATATCTACTAAAGCTATATTTTATTAAATTTAAGTTAATTTTTGCTTCACGAATAATGCCATACGTTGAATACATTAAAAAGGCTAACTATACAGCAAAGACTACAGTACAAAATTTTTTATCCAGAAAATGAAAATGGGAAATGAACCCGAAAAATTGGTCGTACAATAAGATACGCTGGGGAGGTTCAACCTTATAAGTTCATAATTGCCTTAGTTTTTAGACCAAAAAGAGCAGTTACAAATGCAATGCGAAAATCATTGCATTGCATTCAAATCAGTCGGTCATCATGATTTAAACTTCTCTTCTCATCAGGACCCAGAATAGACTACACATACTTTATAGGGGTAAGGATCAATATTGTAGGAATTACAAACGGAATGGCAAAGTTATATATGTGCCAGATCTGTAAATGATTCATTAATTTTTGAATTAAATCGCGAACCATTCATGCTCTGAATTAGCAAATTTTGAATTAATTGTTTTCACACAAAAAAATGAATTGAACAAAATTTGAGAAATGAAATTCAATTCGTTTTCCAATTCAAATTAATTTGTAAAGTGAATTGCAATTCGTTTCCAATTCAAAATAATTTGTTAAAGTGAATTGCAATTCATTTTACAGATTCATTTGAATTGAATTAATTCATAATGAATTGGAAAAAGAATAAGCAATTCATTTCCAACTCATTTGAATTAAATTAATTGATTTTGTTTTGGAATGGAATTGTCAGGTAGCGGCAGAATAGGAATAAAATTATTAGGTATAGGGGCCTAATTAGGCCTTATAAACTTATTCGTTTGAATTGATTCAAATTTCATTAAATTCTTTTTTATTATGAAAAGAATTAATTCAAGATTTAGCTAATTCGTAACGAATTAAAATCAAAAAAGAATGATTTATTTACAGCTCTGATCTGTGCCAATATAGAGAAATAGCTACATCGAATATGGCAGTTTGCAGATAACTTCATTTTTGTTAAGTTTTATTCGAAGAGTTTTTGATTAAAGTCTGTATATTATGGTATTAGAAACATCTTTAATACAGGCTAAAAGTAAATGTTAAAAAAAATGTAGTATAATAATTGTAATAACTCAATTTTTGTTTTAGGTCGACCCCAGCTAGCATTTGGCTGATTATCTTTTGTAAAATCACCCAAATGATTCTTTTCAGATCAGTTTTGATGATTAAAAACTGATTTATCACTTGAGTGATTGAAAAAGCATTAATATGGCTATTTCCACAAAAACGTCAACCACAAAAAATGGAAAAAAAAATTTTTCTTTTCAAGATTTATTAAGAGAATTGCTTATATTTTTTTAATATATGCGTATAAATTAATTGATTCGAAAAAAAAAGATTAATGGTAAACGAAGTACTACAACTTTTAGCACATACTTGTGTATACAGTAGTTTTGACTTAACTGCCTTTTGTTTACGTGCACTTTTGACTTAACTGCTCCAAATTGATAATTTTTGGAATTATTCTTTCTAATTCCATACAAATTCCTTTTTTAAATGCACTTTCTATACCTGCACATTTAAGATAAACGCACAAAATTTTTGGCATTTTAAAATTATTTTCATACAAAAACTCAAAGTTAGCTGCACTTTGACTTAACTGCCCAAAATACATATTTTCTGGAATTATTCTTCAAAATCCTTGCTTACGTGCATTTTGTATACCTGCACTTTTTTCATATTTTTGGGCAGCTTTAAAATATTTTCATACAAAACATCAAAGTTAGCTGCACACATAAAAATATATGGTGGTCACTTTTTCACATAAATATCCAATTTAAGCTGTTTATAAAAATATAAATCGCAATTATTTTGTTTTTTTATGTTTTATGTTCTTTGTGAATTCTCATTGTTTTTGTAAATGTTTCTTTTACATTAAATATATGTACATACATACATGTATAAAATGATCTGTTATTTCCCAGCTAGCATAGGCTGTTTGTTAGACGATTATGTTTAATATACAACTCCTAAAAGAATCTTCTGGTGATTATCTGACGAGTAACAATCTTTTTTTAATTTATTTATTTTTTGACACGCTCGTCTTTAAATCTTGAAATGAACCTTTTGGGACTCTCTGTAAGAGTCGTATAACAATTACTGACAGTTTTTGAAGTATGAAAATGCTATTGCCAATACAATTTTAATAAAACAAATCGACCTAAGGATTTGCAAAAAAGGATTTTCCGACAGAATGGTGTTGATTTCGCGACCTTAAGGTTTGTTTTATAGAAATTGTATGACAATTAGAAGTTTTGGCATGAAAAATACGCCTGATGCTCTTATTCAGGTAGCTTAGTCATACGGCTGAGTATTTCACGAGTTGTAAAATAATACCTACATGCAAACCTTTGTCTTGACAAAACAAAAAATCTTGTTTTGAGGGAAAAAATCTTAAAATCTTTTTTCGGGAAAAAAATCTTAAAAAATAAGGTAAAATCTTACTTCTGGCAGCGCTGCGTACATGAGTCTCATATGACTCTTAGCATGCTTTTTGAAAGACTCGTTAGATAATCTCAACATAAATCATAAACGATTCCCTTTACGATTAATTTAAGCGTTTTTCGCTGCGTTATGGAAGAATCTCTCATACGAATCAGCACGTGTAACAGTTTCTCCCGTGTTAGGAATCGTCTTCAATTAAAAATTGAGCTCGCCGTCGATCAAAAACACTCTTTGTGAGATTCCCAGTAAGCTCCTGGGTTGAAATAAAATTTTAAAAAATATAAATTTATGTATTAAAAAAATAATTTTTTTATTCTACTTTTAAATGAAACACTTTGCTTTAGCTTCACTTTTGTGCAGGTAACCACAATTGTGTACCTGCACATTAAGGTAGGTAAATGCATTTAAGATAACTAAATTTTTGATTTACCTGCACAAAAAATCATGCAAAGGAGATTGTGCAGCTAAGTCAAAACTACTGTAGCAACATAAAAAAATTTTAAATCATGGTGGAAAAATTGTCCCGCTTACAATGTCCCGTTCACAATTTCTTTAACAAAATGTAATTCATATTTTATTTTGAAATCGAAACCATTTTTAGGGCACATTAGTACGCAACATTTTAAAATTAATCCCAATAAAATATTGTCAGGTTTCGCAGAAATCACTGTTTAAACGGTTACCCCTTAAAACCCACTTCCGTTTTTTGTCCCGTTTACAATCACTGGTTTTTTGCAATTATCTCGGAAACCACGACAGTAAGCGAAAAATTTCATTTGCGGAAATTAAAGAGCTAATTGAGAGTTAAAAGAATCATTGATTTAAAAAATGAAAATCAGGTTGTTTTTTTATAGTTTTGTCAATATAAACGTGTGCGAATGTCCCGTTTACAATCTTGGAAGTGCCCATATATGATTTAAAAATTTTGAATTTTTGTTTTTGCCAAATGAAAAAAATAAAAATAAAAACTTTCGTGTCAGCCAAACAAATAAGAAGCTTGTCTCCCGGGGAATTTGTATTCATAATTGGGCTGATAATCATAAACTATATTACTTACGATTGAAAAAGAGACGAAAATGAGTCAATAATGATTATAAAAACTACCATTAAAATGCTCAAAAATTAATCATAAAATTGTATCACAAATGATCCTTTCAGGTGATTTGTCGTTAGAGTACCATTTTATTACAACGAGAGTATCATTATGATTAAAAAATTAGCTCATATACTGGTATTTTGCTCGTAAAACTGATTCCTAAATGATTAGAATATTTGCATTCATTAATTTGTGCTTATTGCATTTGCCACTGTTGACTCTTGTACATACATAGCTGAAAAATTAACTGTTCTTTTTTGTTGTTGCTGTTGCATTTTAACCTGATTATTCCCGCTTTTCTTTTATTTACGTATTTATTAAATTTATGCCAGTTACTCAAGTTTTCAAATGCTCGTTAAGTAAAGATACTATCGGAGAGACTCAGGGAAGTATTAAATGTAGGGCCTGCAAACTATGGCTCCATCTACAATGTGCCAATGTAACAGAAAAACATCTTGCTTTATTTAAAGAAAGGCCAACATCTTTTTTCTTAACTTGTTATACCTGTGTTGATACTGTTTTGGATGATCCGTCTGCTCGTGATTATCTTAAAGCATTAAAAAGCAACTTTGATGATTTTGTAAATGCTTGCTAAGAGGATAATACTGCTTTTAAAAATACTACGGCTCAGATATTGTCTGACTTTAAAAATGAAGTATCATCGTGTATTAAAGATATGAATTTCAATTTCAGAGACGTAGCTAAAAGCATATGTGTCTACCTTATCAATACGTTAGGAAAATTGCAAATTGATAAGGAATGACTGTTTGCATCGTTCATGTGGTGGCGTTTGCGTATATTTAAAGAGTAACTTGCAACATGAAATTGCTTTTCAAATTTCTACCGATGATTGTGAATCGATCTTTATTGAAGTCAATTTTAATAATGATATCATTCTTTTTGGAGTCGTGTATTTGACACATGGGAACATTAGTGCTTTTGAGAATTTACATTACGATCTGCTTTTAAAACACAGTAACACAGTTTAACGTGGTCAAATCTAGTCAAAGGCGTTCATGTGTGTCCGTTTTGGTATCTTAGTTCATCATAATTTCCGCCCAACTCACTTCGATATAGCACATCGTTCTACATCCTTATTGGATTATTGGTTAGTAAGTGATATCATATTCTAACCAGGTACAGTATCCTTCTATTACTCACCAATCATTCATTTATGCAGCTTTTCGATTTAAAGTTGTACGGTCCTCTGAAGTTATTGAATATCGAAATTTAAATGCTATTGACTAGAATGGTCTCATAGAGTTTCTTTCGGGATTTGACTCGTATTGTTTTTTTAATTCCGCCGATTTAAATCTTCAGAATTTAGTTATAGATTCATTGGTTGCCTATCTTAACTGTTTTGTTCCAATTGTCCGAAGAAAAATAAGACGTGACAATGATACTTGAATGAAGTCTAGGGTTATTTCATTGGCTACATCCCTAAGATACTTGGCGTATTCAGCTACCGAAAACTTGGGTATTTTTTGCAGATACCGAACAAATCATTAGTTAAGAAAAAATAATAAATAGATCTGGAGTATGGAAGGTGTTGAAAGAATCTGGTTGTATTGGGAATAGTGAATGGTCATGTAATTTAAATGTAAAAGATATTAACCAGTGTTTTGTTAATAACTCTTGTATAGTAGATAATAATTTAATTGATTCTGGATGTTTTGACGGTGTGGATGGATCGATTTCTTTCAATCGTATAAGTGAAAATGATGTATATGGAGCCATATGTAAAGATAAATCAAAATATATAGGTGTCGATACGACTCCTATTCGTTTTTTCAAAACTATGTATACTTATATTTCACTTGTTTTGACCCATTATATAATCATCATTTTTCTATCGTCGGCGGAGACAGTTTCTATCTATCCCTAAGTCAAAAAATATTTGTGATTTTGAGGATATGAATCCAATTTAATTTTCTTAAACTGTTTCCAAATAGATTAATAAATTTGTTATACATCATGTTTCTTAGATCAAATTTATAGTTAAACAGATATTAGGCACTGTTGATAACTGTAGAGCCCAACATTTCCGTCTTAGAAACGGCATAACGAATATTATGCAAAATTAACAGCTAAAAATGGCAACTGTTGAGTTGAGCGGAATTGCTAAAATATGCGTTTCTAAGACTAACTCTCTGTTTTTAGAACGCAAGCACAAGTGACTCGATTAACTAACATTTAAAACTAAAACAAATTTTGAAATTTTGTTTTAAATGTTAATTAAAAGTCACTTTTGCGCTCGCGTTCTAAAAAAAGTCTGTAACACTCGAAGGTTGTGAAACAGTAACGTCTTATGAACGTGCCCATTGTCAAAGTATTTTAAAACTTTATAAACATTTTACTTCTTGCGACAAATATTAGAAATTAGGCTTTAATTCTTTACTTTAATCTTATTTACCGACACAACTTCAAATAAAAAAAAGAGTATCTAGGCTGATAGGAAGTTGAAAAATAAGAAGAAAATACGGAGTGAAAAAGTGGTGCAAACGAATAGTTTTTGAGATATGAACCTCTGCAGTTATGAATTATGTATATGTATGTATATATGCGATTTCCCACTACATTTCTGAAGGTAGGTATATGTCCAATATTGGTATACAGGGGAGTTTGGAAATCGAAAACGCAAGAATTTGGAAGTTGTTTTTAATACACTTTTAATATAACATTTATAGATTTTGTTATAAAATTTTGTTTAACAGAAAAATATTTGTATAATAATTGTATTAAAAATTCTTTTATTACGGAAATCTTATTATAAAACGACGTATAAAATTCTTGAGTTTTGCGTTTTCAATTTCCAGAACACCCTTGATAATTTTTAATCTTATGATTAGATCTTTCTGGATGTACCTACTTTATTTATTTAGAAATTCTTGGCCCATTAAATAGCGGGGATGAGCTTGCGAAAATACAGGAGTTTTTAGTTAACATAATAATTACTATGGAGAGAATTTTGCTTGGCGAAGCAGGTGTTTATTATATAAATTTTTTTTATTATTTACACTTTTATTTGAATAAAATACACAAGTATTTAAAAATTGTAGTAGGAGCTAAGGAGTTAATGCCCGTAATTTCTACAAAAATAAATCTTGCTGTATATAGAAATCTATGGTGTAAATTTAACTGTTAGGTACGAACACGACCAGCTTTTTTTAATAGAAATTACGGGCATAAGAATTTTAAAATAAATAATAATAGGTAGGTTTTTTTTATTTGGGACTGCGCCGGTAAACTGGATTTGTTCTAAAAATAAAACAAATTTATTTTTGTTTTACATCGCTTTTGGACCGAAAAACCTTTTCGAGTTGATGATCTTTATGAATTTCAAACACTACAATTTAATTTACAACGAACTAGTTATAGGTACCTATCTGCATAATAAAAACATGCCATGGAATGTACCTATAAAGGTATGCTGATGTAAAAACAATTTACAATGGTTGATTACATTTGCATAGCAATAGTATTAATGAGTTGTTTCGCTTTTCATTTATATTTTATCAGTATGTATTTTCAAGTGAACCATTATAAACGCTGCGTTTTTGTATATACATATGTACATATTTGTGTACTTTTCCTACAGTTGTATTTATATTCCTCCCACCTATCGCAATAAAAAAAGAAGGCAAACTAAAAGTTGACTTAATACCCAGCCACTTGCATTCTAGAAATTATCACTGCGTAGGTTTTTGAATAAAGACTTAATAAAGAGCGAGAGTTTAATGACCTGTAGTCTTTATTTTATACTCGCCAAAATTTTCATTGTTGCTAAAAACAAAGTTCTAAGAACTCTGTTAGACAAACAAACGCATCGTGCTTTCCCTGGATCCTTGCAAAGGAAAACTTAAGTTCTTTGTTTCCATAAAACAACAAAAACAAACAAAAAAAATTAACAACAACAACAACAAAAGGCCTTGATAAATGACAACAACTATCTGCGAGTTCAGCTGATAACAAATTTTAATATAATCGGCTGTCTGTCTAACTTTCTTTGTTTTGTTGTTAACTTAATACCTAAAAACTCGCCCTCCCACTCCTGATTCTCGTTTTTTCTTTAACCGATTTTTTCAATAAATGTATTGCTACTTTTTAAGCTGTTGTTTATTGGAGTAAGTTTTATATTGTTTTTTCTTACCCACATCAGCATCAAAACCAGTAGATTGTCCAAAAATACCCATTTTTTGTCAAAATTATTTGGAAATCACTCTTTATTTAAAAAAATTGTTCAAATGATGATGTTAATTAATTGTATTAAACGTTTTTTCTTTGGTCTTTAGGTTTTTCGTTTTTTTACACAATAAAAATTTTATGAATTCTTTTGACGTTTGTTGGTGTTTTTTCTGTTTTTTATTTCGTTGTTTTAGTTTTTATTTTATAATTTTGTTATTAAACTAATTTTTTTATAGCGTTGAAAATTTGTCTTGTTTATTTTGTTGTTTAATTATATTTTTCAGTAGACAAATTTTTTTTTCTTTAAAATCTGCAATGAAAATGACTAACAAAAAAACCTCGTATGTCGTTGAATTAATACGAATAAAATGTCATTATTCCCGTTAACTTCCAATATAGAGTAGCCAGATCAAATAGTTTCCCTCTAACCTTTGGGGAAATTGTTGTACAATTTTGTTGCTTATTATAGTACGCAATTTTATATTATATATATATATATAGAAGACTTAACAATTGATCAGCGTATTATTGGTTTGACATACCGATCTTTTTTTAAAAAATTGTGATAGGTTTATACGGTAGAAATATTTTGAATAATTCTTTTCTGAATCCAAAACGAATTTTTTATAGTTTCTGAAATATTTAGCAATTATATTGCTCCACATCAACTATTTTTAAGTATATAAAGTATTGGTTTGCTCTACACGCAACTGTTTGGCAAATGCTCCGAATTCCTCATACAAAACCGTACAAAATAAATGTTAGTCTTGCTTTGCTGCATTGCCGGAAGGAAAACAAGTAGTTAACAACAAGAAAATAAATTTTACTTCATTGCCGTAAGAAAAAAGTAGTAAAAGCAAAAAAAAATAAAATTTTAACGACTCAATACCCAGCAGTAAGTATACGTATGCAGCACAAAAAATTACTTTTTAGAAATCTATTTACAAATGTGGCGTATGCGGTAGAGATGAGCGATCCCGTGATTTTTAAGGAACATCGTGATTAGTGAACGTGATTTTAAAATCACTGTTATTTAAAACTGTGATTGTGATCACAACTTTTATTTTTGTTCTTGGATATTTGAAAATGTTTTGTTATGGAGTTTGACAAAGAAATAAGGCAACAAAAACGATCACCTGTTTAGTTGGGCATACTTGAACAAATAAACATTGGCTGTAAAAAAATTCTAAAAAGGAAGAAGAGAGAACAACAGAAAAAATAGCAACAATTACATTCATGAGTGCAAAAAACGCTATTACCCACACAAACAGTGAAATATCATAAATTTGTGTATGAAACAAAATAAGAAAATAACAACTTAGCAAGTACCTGTTACTTAACAGATTTGGTCACAACGGTGATTCGTGATTTTTCAGTAACAGTGATTAAATCACAGGTACGGAAATATCGCTCATTTCTAGTATGCGGTGCAAGACAATTACTTTCAATTTCAATAATATACTACTAACTTCCAAGTTCGTTCATGATCGTTCAAAATTTTCCTTCAAAACAAATGCCAGAAACAGTGGTGGGTAAATTTTCAGAAAACTTCATGTAAAGGTCACTACACACTATCCTATTTAGTCGTACGATATGTCAAAAAAATCGTGTGTGTTCATAAAGTATGATAGTGTGGCCTAAAAATTTAACTAAATGACAGATTTTTTTGACAAGTCTGACCGACTTGCAAAAGTTTTTAAAAATTTTCATAAAATGATAGTTTCTATGCGATCAGAGTTGTATTTTCTAATACAGCTGATAAGAAAACAACAATGTCGGCTTCATTGATTTAAAGCATCTTTTTGTGTAATAGTGTGGCACCTGTAACATACTTTTGTTGCGATTTTTTTTGAGTGTGATAGAAATTTGTCAGATTTTCCAGTGAATGAATCGTACGATTGTGTAGGATAGTGCATCACGACCTTAAACCTGAATCTAATGCCTGCAGATATGTACATAGGATATTAAAATAAATTTACTTGGCTAAAACTACTAATATAGACCTTAAAATATTTATGCCTCGAATTAAACAAATATTATTAATAATTTGTATGAAAAAAATATGCAAATATGTGTTTCACAAAATCGCAAGCAATGTTTTTAAGCTAAGTATGCACAATGTTATTATGTACAACAGACATGAAATGCTTAAAATTAACACGAGTATGATGAAAGAGTTAAGTATAGACTCATCATGCTAGAATTTGTCTCATGTTTTAACACCTCTGTTATACCATTATGTTTGAACATCATTTCATGTCTGTTGTAGACTGGGTGTAAGTTATCTAATAGTCTGGGTTCACACTATGAAAGTTTTCTTTCAGAAAGTCTGAGTTTATGGGTGAGAGAGGTCAAAAGAAAAGCATGTTACTCTTCCCCTCTCACCAATAAACTCAGACTTTCTGAAAGAAAACTTTCATAGTGTGATCCCAGACATACCTTCTGCCCTTCTATAACAGAGATAATTATTGCGACATATATTGCAGTAAATGCCAAAATTATGTTACCTTTAATGTAGACAGCAATTTTTTGAACATATTTATTGCCGGCAATTTATGTTTCAATAATTGTTAATCCATTTTTGTTGACAATTATTGCTATCATAAAACGTCAAATTTGGTTGTAAACTGAAAAACGAAAAAAAATGAAAGCAAATTGTTTGCGAAAGAAATTAAATTTGTAAAATGGTAGCAAATTATAATTGTAGTAAAAAAAATTAAATTAAAGAATTTAATAAACACTAAAATAATATTACAAAAATTATTTTTATCAATATAATTTGATCTTTGTTATTTACATTTATATTAATTTGTTTGAATTTAAGTTCTTTTTTATATAAAAATATTAATTTTACTTTAAAAAAAAATTAATATTTTTATAAAAAATATACCATAAGCTTAAACAAATTAATATACATTTAAATAATAAAGTCGAATAAGAAAGAATTTATATTAATAAAAATAATTTTTGCAAGATGGTGTCAGTTTTTACACTGCACCTTCTTCTTTGATTTCTTTCAAATTATAAATACGTTTTCCCATGCCTTTAACCCTAGATCTACACTAAAGATAAATATCTCAGCAAGTTGGCAATAACGTCGGCAGAACAACAGAGCAATATTTCTTATTGCTCAGCTTATGTTTAAGGCATGGGAAAACGTATTTATGTTAATTCAGAATTTTAAAAAAATCAAGGAAGAAGGTGCAGTGTAAAAACTAGCGCTATCTTGCAAAAATTATTTTTATTAACATAAATTCTTTCTTATTTGACTTCATTATTTAAATGAATATTAATTTGTTTAAGCTTGAGGCCTTTTTTATATAAAAATATTAATTTTATTAATTTTTTTTTTTGTTAAAGTAAAATTAAAATTGTATATACCTATAAAGAACTTAAGCAAATTAATATAAATCTAAATAATAAAGATCGAATAAGAAAATAATTATATGTATTAATAAAAATAATTTTTGTAATTTTATTTTAGTGTTTATTAAATTCTTTAATTTAATTCTTTTACTACAATTATAATTAGCTACCATTTGACGAACATAATTTCTTTCCACGCAATATGCTTCTATTTTTGATTCTTTTTTCAACTTACAACCAAATTTGACGTTTTATGTAAGCAATAATTGTCAACAAAAATGTACTAACAATTATTGCAACGTAAATTGGCGGCAATAAATATGTACAAAAAATTACTGTCTACATTAAAGATAACATAATTTTGACATTTACTGCAATATATGTCGCAATAATTATCTCTGGTATAGACGGGCAGTTACATAAGCTGAGCAATAAGAAATAATGCTCGGTTATTCTGCCGCCGTTATTGCCAACTTGCTGACATTTATATTAAGTGGTTTCAATCATTCAATAAAAAGGTCAACAAAACCTATAGGAATAACATAAACATTTCAAGCATTTCACTTTATTTTCGTTGTGCAATAAAAATCGAAAAACCTCAATAAAAATAATAATATTAAAAGCCTTTTGATTGATGCCAATATATTGTGCCACCTTCGAATATCACAAACACATTGGCGATATAAATGTACAATACATAAAATTGGACAATTTTATTGCAAGTGTATAGGCCGCTTTAAAGTTCAATTAAGTAAAAGTAATACATAATAAATATTAGTTTTAATGCTTTATCACTCTTGATACCCGTCTCTCTATACATCAACTTGGTAAGAACAAAGGAACAAACAAATGTCAAACATGAATTCTGCTAGTGTAGACTGTTGACGTTCATATTTTATGCATGCCATCGTTGCCTACCACTAGGTCTACACTAAAGATAATTATCTCAACAAGTTGGCAATAACGTCGATAGAATAACAGAACAATATATCTTATTGCTCAGCTTATGTTAAAGGCATGGGCATACGCATTTATGTTAACTCATAATTTGAAAAAAAAAATCAAGAAAGAAGGTGTTGCATTGAGCTATAATCGCATACCATCTTCCCAAAAATTTTTATAACTTTTCAGGCAATGTAACATTTATGTAACACAGTGTTTTTTTTAAATAAATAAGTGAAAACAATTTTTTATAAAATTTTGAATAAATATTTATTTTTATTATACAAATTTTCATATTATTCGAAAGTGTTTTCTAAGTCAAATTGCAATCCTCAAAAGCTTTTATACTTTAATAGTCTTATTTATTCAATATTTTCCAGGAAGATATTTCTGTTAGTCTGAGATCACATTATGAAAGTTTTCTTTTAGAAAGTCTGAGTTTATTGGTGAGAGGGGAAGAGAACATGCTTTTATTTTCTCCTCTCTCACCCATAAACTCAGACTTTCTGAAAGAAAACTTTCATAGTGTGAACCCAGACTTACGAGGCTTACTTTAGCTATCCTTTGGCTAGCAATGAAGTAAATTGTAAAGAAAATTTATATGCCTACAACTATTAGATAGTGCCTATTGGAAATTTTATGTATTTAACTTAATTATTTACACAAATAGAATCTGGGAATTTATTTCTCATGTTGAGTAACATTTATTATACAAAGTTCATATTATTCGAATGTGTATTCTAAGTCAAATTACAATCCTCAAAAGCTTTTATACTTTAATAGTCTTATGCCTTCAATATTTTCCAGGAATATTTTGTATGCACTATCAGACTTTTTGTTTGTATATTTCTGTTACGATTAAGAATAGATAAATTATTATTTGCACTTAAAATGGCATGTTGCCCGATAAAGGGTGAAATTTTAATTTTGGTTTATTTTTAATTTAGTTCCAGAAGAGGTCCTATTTTTTTCTTATTCACCTTAAACTGCACTTTTGACTTTTTCTTGTTATTTTTTGACAATTAAATGGAACAAATTTCAAAATTCTGATTTAGCTTGAAAATTATAATTTGTCTTGATTCTTGGCACGCATTGGAAAGCCAAATTAATGGAATTTGGCAGCCAAGTTGGTACTGTTTTTCAAAAACAACTAGCATTTTGGCGAATTTATACAACTATGCAGTCTTATTCGATTTTTTGCAACTCAAGGCGAATTCAAGGTGTAAATTCGCCTTGTTGCTAATCTTTTATTTTCTTTTTCAAAAAAAAAAAAAAAACACTTTTGGAAATAATGACAACAATAAACGTCATTTTTGCTTGTATTGATGAAAAATAAAGAGGAAAAAACCAAGACCAAAAACACTATATAGATAAACGAATCATTAAATAAAAAGCAACGACATCTTATTTCCATAACATTTTATTTTTATAAATAAATAATCGTTGAAAATTTAAGTAAACAAAATGAATAAGTGAAAAACTTATCGCGAGTACTCATAAAAATAGCAGCAGTACTGTTTTTCCTCCTCAATACTCAGCAGTCAGTAGAGGTGGCTGCCACCTTAAAAGCAGGGTACTTGTAAAAAGAAAATATTAAATAAAAATACTCGCATTAAGAATATCAAAAGTGCAATGAGGTTCGTCCGGGATCCTTGTGGCGTGGCCTGTCTGATAATTACATACTTGATGGTCATTTATGCTGATTATGTAGTAATGAGATGGATTATTTTGCAAACAATGCAGGACAGGTAGAAACAAAACATGATTGATTATTAAATATCAATAATCTAATAATAATTTGTGTATTCACTGTATGATGTGTATTCTTCTGTAGTATTTGGGCTCCCTTACATGTGGTTTTATTCAATACGGTCGTTTTCTTACTGGGCTTGTCTCATTTGAAAGCTGTTTTATCTGATCCTGGTACAGTACCATTACCAGCAAATCGCCTAGACTTTTCGGACTTACATACAGTGGGAAAAAATAATGGTACTGGCAATGGCCAAAATGAATGGACTGTGTGTACACGTTGTGAAACTTATCGGCCTCCTCGTGCCCATCACTGTCGCATTTGTAAACGTTGTATACGACGAATGGATCATCATTGTCCTTGGATTAATAATTGTGTTGGCGAACGCAACCAAAAGTTCTTCTTGCAATTTTTGGTGTATGTTGGCATGCTGGCCTTGTATTCTATTGCTTTGGTTGTAGGCTCTTGGTTATATCCTTGTGAAAGCTGCAGATCGGATACTTTGGATTCACAAACAAGAATGTAAGAATTATTATTATTATCTAATATTTAATTCAATCAGTGGAGAGGATCAGAATCAATTTTTGAATTGATCTAACGTTGTCCGTCCGTCCTGCTGCCTGTCCATGTTAACCTTGTGCGCAAAGGACAGGTAGCAATTTTGTAGATAATTCGATGAAATTTGGTACATATGGGTAATTCCAAAGTGTTGAACGTGACAGTCGTACGGATCGAAAATGCAATAACATTTTAAGCAACAAATATTTTTCCGTTCTCTTACCCTTTAAATTAAATCACTAAGAGGGCATTGTTATCTATGCTAAAGTTTATGGATGGCGCGATTCTAGGTCAAAGATATTGGCAAAAGAAGTAGCGGTTCGAAAGTGAAAAAATAGAAGTAGTTTTTGTGGCCATGTATAAAAAGCCGTAATTCAGCGAAACCTGGAACAATTTTTTAGTCAAACTACTTTCTGAATTTTACGTAGCAATGTAACATTAAAATGTCTTTGGTTTGATTCCAAAATCTTCTGTATTTTTTTTTTTTAACCAAAATCTGGGTCGATACGTGACATTTCGAACGTGACATTTTTTCCATAATAATTAAACTAAATAATGATTAAAACAAAATAAAAATTTACCGGTTATCCGAATAACATTTTTCTCTTCGAACTCTTCCTTAGATTACAGACCATGTAAGAAAACTTTTTGGAATAATTTTTATCAAATATCACCTCTTTTAAGGAAGATAATATTAAAGAAAACATACTATAAAACATTCTCACAAATTAGAAATTACGTTTGCACAACTTTGCAGTCTGATTGTTCATCTAAGTGAACAAATTTATGGGTAAATTAATAAAATTAGTAAAATCTAAATATTTCTCTATAATAATATCGTAAAATAATCAGCTTTTAATAACTTTTAAATTTTCGGTCATCTTTTGACGGAAATGCCCATATACGAGAATCGGTCTATAATTTAACATAGCCCGATACAAGCTTATTCCCGGAAAAGAGTTTTGGTGTCCATAAACCATCTTATTATGTTAGTATTGAATTTTAATTTTGTCTAAAAATATTTTACTGCAATCTGAATAATCTTTTAAATTTAACCGGAATCTCATTAATACCACTACAAAAAAAGAAGCTTTTAATGTTGAAATTGACATAAAAATGTATGCGATGGTAGGTCCCGAATTGACTATAATGGGACCTATGTTCAATTCTGGACCTCTCCCTAAAATCAGTTTAAGACGAACAAATTTCATATACACAGATGAAGTTATCTAAAAAGTATTCGGCACAATGAACTTTAATATTTATCTTAACCTCATATTCTAATATTGGTTCAGCCGGTTCATGATAAGGTACGCTCGAATAGGGAAAGTTAATCTCTAAATACTTTGGTGTAGACTATCATGTTCTGAGTTGACCGACTATACTTTTATACGTGCATTACCATGTGTCAAACAAAAGGTGTATTTTTTTTTTTGTTTAAAACTTAAGTTCATATTGATAATGAAAATTCCAATTCCCGTTATGCCGTTAATGTGCCGAATTATCAAATCCTTTAGCTCTTGAATTGTTGCTGGCTTATCGACGTACACCTTTTCTTTCAAACATGCCCAAAGAAAGATGTCCAACGGTGTCAAATCACAGGATCTTGGCGGCCGATTGACATCGCCACCACGTAAGATAACACGGCCAATGAATTTGTCGCACAAAAGAGCCATTGGTTCGTTAGCTAAAAGTTTTACTTTTCGAATCAAAATTCGCTGTAGCCCCCCTGATCTTAGCAATTAAAAATGATTCGGTATTCTTAAATTTTTTTTTAAGTTACCGACTTGAGAAAGATATTTGATCTTGTGTTATTGCCGGTTTTCGTGGCAATTTCTGTGATCAAAAAGAATTTTTGGGATTAAAAAATGTTGCCGACTCTTTTTTAATTTTATAGACTTATTTAACCCTACGTTTCCACATGCAAAGTACAAAAATTGTGTGAAAGTTAGTGAAAAAGTGTGAGTCTATTGAGTTTTTCGAACTGTGGAAGCGGGGGTAACAAAAATATAGTATATCAATACAATAGCTGGGAGTAGTTTAATCTAGATGGACTTATATAAAGTAGTCACAAGATTCATTTTAAGTTCGAATTTTCTGCATGTTTCTTTATGTTAAAAAACAAACATGTGAGAAAATGATTCGATAATACTGTTTATTTTTCCATATTTCATTATATCTGTAGCATTTTGACAAAACATCTAAAGTCAAACATAAAAAATTAAAAAAAATGTTGTTAATCGTACGAATTTTCATTCCAAAAACCTTTTTTCTTTACCTTTTTAAAATTTTGAATTATAACCGAGATTTTTCTTTAATTTTGGTTTATTTTATTATTTACAGCCTGTTCATCGATTTCTAACGTTAACGTTCGCATAGAAAATTACATTTTAAACAAAAACAAATTTTCATATTTTGTTTTAAGTATAATTTCCTATGCGAACGTTGAAGTTCGAAATCGTTAAACAGACAGTTAATAAAAAAGATTTTGTCACCAAGTTTTTTTTAACTTTTTTTTAACTTTTTTTTAACTTATCTCTACTTAAGATGTTTTATCAAAATGCCACAGATATGTACTTCAAACGGGTGTTTTTCCCAGAAAATTTCTAGTTGAAGAAAGTTTAATTTCGGGAAATAAGCTGTATATTTGTTTTAATTTGCAATTATGCATTATGTGATTTTAAAATATAAAAAATATACATAAACCAACATTCGCAATATGTCCACACTTGCTTCTAGACTACACAGTGTTATTCTACTATTGGAATCAGCCCTGTTCGGCCTTTTTGTTTTGGCGATAATGGTAGATCAGATGCATGCAATTCTACATGATGAAACTGCCGTGGAACAGGCTCAACAAAAAGGTTCTTACCGGCCAAACAGACGCAAATTTTATTTACTGGCTGATGTATTTGGTAGAGGTCATCCGGCTTGTTGGCTTTTGCCATGTTCAAGTTTTTCATCCTCCTCCTCGACACTGCGTTACTATGATACACCTCTACTAAGTCATGATGTTTAAATAAAATTTAAATATACAAATGAGATAAGTTCTAATATTTTTAATTTCTTAATTATCATTTTCACACAATACTGTTGTTTTAATTTTTTAAAAGATTATTATTACAATAGGAATGAAGGTATGAATGTTTATGTTTTAGTATTTTTTTTCTGTACCTACTATTTAACATTAAATTTTGTTGTAAAATATACTTTAAATAATATTTATTTATTTCTTATGATCGATCATTATACACAATTTCTTCTGTTTATTTTACATATTGTATTTATGTATATTAAAACTATTTTGTGTTTATACAGTTTTCCATTTATTTAAAATCATTTGTTTTTTTTAATGTATGCATATTTAAAAAAAAAAACAAGTAATTAACTTAGGCTTAATTGTAATTTTAATTAAAATAATATTAAACATAATCAAATTTTTAAATTGATTATGACTCTTTTTTTTAAATATTAATTAGAAAATTTATTCATGTATCAATTCAAACCAATTCAACAAACAACCAACCAATAAACAAATCATCAATCCTACTTTATATATCTGTATGAATAATTTTAAGAGGAGCCTTTATAAAATAATTTCAATTTGATAAAAACTTAAATTAAATCAATAATTACCAATTCATAATAAAATAGTTTACTGTACGGATTTGATGGAAAATGCATTTAGGTTTACTTTTAGTACTGAATTGTCATAACATGACGGTACTAATTTAAATACTTTCTTAGGTTTGATGTATTAAAACAAAAAATTTAATGTGAAATATTAGTATATACACCACACACTCAATGTTAAGGGCGATGTTTGGCAATATGAATTTATAATGTAAAATTAACTTGAAAAGAAAACAAAAATTTAAAAGAATACATAAGTAGAATACATATTTTACCAATAAAAGAAAATTACAATACAAACGAAATGGATTTATATTTAGCACATTTACTCCTTAGAATTATTAAAAAAATACACGTTTACTTACTTATACATAAAAAAACGGAAAAATTAAAACAAAATCAACCAAAGCAATTTTCTAAATACATTTTAATTATCATCAATTACTTATATATTTAATAAGAGATGCGATTGATGTATTTTTTTAACCATTCAATTTACGAAAATGTTGTTACCGTTATACCCGGCTATTAAGGAGGTGTTTTGTGTTTCGCTCATATTTTGGCTGAAGGTATGCATGCAAATTGACTATTTACTGAGGCCGGGTTTTTAAAATGTGGATTAACGAAATGTGTTTTTTTTTAATTATTTTCAGTAAAGACCAACATTTTAAGCAAAACTAAGCTGTTCCTTTATAATATTGTATACAAGCTTGGTAATGGCGGCACAAATATGTTTTCAAATTAACTAAACCTAGTTTAACTGAGAAATCAAAAACCCAGCCTTAGTATCATCCAAACAGCTGGATGAATTTCGTCTTTAAACAAAGACAAAAAGTCGGATTTTTGGCGCGAAATACGTTAAAAAAATAAACACAAATATTGAGTAGGATATCAAATTATGGGAAGAAAAAACGGGAATAAAATTAAATTAAAGTGGAATCTCTCTTAAGCGGACACCGAAGGGACTATTGAAATGGGTCCGAACAAGGCAGATGTCCGGTCAAAAGAATACATTAATTAAAAATCAGCAAAATTTTAATGAAATGGCTATTTTTTATTTAAAAATACTTTAAAAAAAATAAAAACATTAACAATTCATTTAGGTTTAATAGCAAAAAAATATGTATATTTTTTTTAATTTTCCTAACCTTTAGCGGGAGTAGCTACGCTAGCCTACCGGTGGGCTTTATGAGTACATATATATGTGTTAATTTTATAAGTTATTTTAATAACGTTTGTTATTGCAAATAGGTGTGAGGTACTTGATGTCACGCTAGTTAATATAAACCACATTGATATGGTCAAGGACTGGATGGTATCTAATGACTGTTCGCTCTCTGATGACAGATACGTGGAATTTAATCTAAGTCATAGGTCTTTAGGATCGAGGACTATAATGAATAGGAGACATACGAACTGGGAGACTCAATACTCCTCTCTGGTTCGGACTCTATCTGATCCTCCTACGGTCGATGATATTGGGGGGATCGATGCAGCGGTGGATCTGCCTTCGAACTCACTGCAGTTGGCGACTTCCTTGGCGTGAAAGCCAAGGGTGCCTAGAGGTAGGGACCGACCACCATGGTCGGATCCTGACATTGCGCAGGCAAGACGTGACTGTCGTAGGTTGTTCAATGTGGCTAAGCGCCATTGAAATTGGGTCATCATTGAAAAGGTTTAGAAACTTGGTTAGATCGGCGAAAAGGAATGCTTGGAGGAACTTCAGTAGCGGCGTTGAGGGATCCTCTGAGACAAAAATAATGGTTTCGAGCCGGTTGTCCGAACCTATGTCCGGAAACCGGATGGTTGTTGGACTACGAATAGTCAAGAAAAACTTGAGGTGTTGATTGACGCTCACTTTCCTGGTAATTCCCAAGGGAGCTTGCGGGATGAAGTGCGGGAGTTGACATCCACTCCCATGTCCATTGCATTGGACCACGATAGGATTAAGTGGGCTCATAATAGCTTTGGCCCATACAAATCTCCGGGCATGGATGGTATAATTCCGGCGGACCTGCAGAGGAATTCGACCCTGATCATACCCTGGCTGATGGCTATATAAGGGGAATGCGCTAGATTTTCGTATCTACCTGCGAGCTGGACCTTGTGCAGAGTGGTTTTTATACCCAAGGGGGTAAGGCTTCTCACACTGAACCGAAGGACTACAGACCAATTAGTCTTGCATCCTTTCCTCTTAAGACTTTTGAGAGAGTTATCGATATACACTTGAGGATGACCATCCCAAGGTGTTTGCGTGCAAGGCGGAAAAAAATGAAATAAAAGAAAATTTGGTGTTTTGTTTATATTTAAAAGAATTTCTTTATTTACCTTAAAGATTCAGTAGTGAACTCTTGGTAGTTATGTCAATAACTAACTTTAGATATGTACAACAAAACTTGAAGATGGCGAAAACAAATGTTTTATTAACCGTTAACGGTATTTTATATATAGGTAAACACTCCGAAAGAATAAGGTTGCTAAAAAAGGGTAGCAAACCTTAAACCTTAACCGAGCAACCAGTTATTATTTAGGTTAACTTAAACATTGCCGGCCACCTTGCAAGAATATAATTAACTAGCTGACCTGGTCCACGTTGCTGGCCCTAAGCAAATATTAGTATTGTATTACCACACGGTTTAAATTGAGCATTTAACGACATTTACGGCATTTAAATAAAAATCCATGGAATACCTATCATAAAGTTTTTTTTACAAAATAACTTACATATGGTGTAGATATGGGCTCAATCAAAAAAGAAACGCATGTATTTAAGGCAAATTTAAAATTATAGTTATTTATTACTTCATCTTAAGACCAGCGCATAGACAATGTTTTTTGTTTTTTTTTATTTGGTGTAAAGAGCCGTTTTCTGATTTTAGGTAAATCGAAAAAAGCGGGCGGGCAAAATTTTCTTTCCGTAAAAACCTATGTTGGACCATGGCGATCATTTTAATGAAAAAATCGTCCAAATCGGTCAAACCGTTCTCAAATTATGCGCTTAATAGAAAAAGTGGGCGTAAAAGTAGGCGTGGTAATTTTATCTTTCGATGAAAACGTTAAATGGATTAATACGAACAGTTAAAAGAAAAATTAGTCATATCGATGGAGCAGTTTTTTGATTTTAGGTAAATCGAAAAAAGTGGGCGTAAAAGTGGCGATAATTTTAAAGAAAAAATCGTCCAAATTATATAGATGTCATTGGTGGTGCAATATGAAAATTGGATTTTGACACGCCCCTCCGCCCGCAGACCGAAAATCAAACTTCACAGTGTCACCCGCCTGAATATTCTGAAGATTCCCTGAAAATTTCATCAAAATCGGCCCAGCGGTTTTGGAGTCCATACGTTACATACATACATACACACATACACACATCCATTTTATATAGATAGATAACTGGAGAATGGCTAGACCGATTTTGGACTTCGAAATCAACTAACCATCATCACTCCTCCCTGTACCTTCCCTAAAAATTTTATGGCAATCGGTCGAGCCGTTCTCGAGTTATGGAGTGACAATCAAAATGTACACTTCTTTTTATATATAGATTGCAAAAAATCAATTTTAAATAAATTTATATAAATAAATTTCAAATTGCAAGCAATAATTCAATATTAAGTATATATTTTTATAGATAAATTAAAAAAAATATAATACAATTTAGTTCTATATATTTATATACATAATTCAACAAAAACGAAGAACATGGTTTTTACAACAGTTCCATGAACTGAGTGATGTTTAAATGGTTTTTACAACAGATCCAATAACTGACATTTGAGTGGTTTTTACGACAGATCCATCAACTGATATTTGAATGGTTTTTACGACAGATCCATCAACTGATATTTGAATACTCCTGAAGCAAGGCATCCTCAAAAATGGTAGGTAAGGCGTCCATGTTACTAGGAAACAACTACCTTGGGCTTTTTCAGGTAAAACAATACCGCCCTTGGTAGTGGTTAAAGCCTCAGCACGTTGTATCAAAATGCGGTCCAACATGGGGATAATTCTCTTAACAGCATTGGAAGCCATTTCTCTAAAGTGTACTTAAGTTTAAGGAAAAAAACAATTTGCTTTTTGTGCAAAAACTTTTTTTGAGTTTTATTGGCGTTTTCTGGCACACGTGCGACCAACTTCGACAACTGATATTTGAATACTCCTGAAGCAAGGCATCCTCTAAAATGGTAGGTAAGGCGTCCATGTAGGGTTGCCATACGTACTGTTTTAAACAGTACATGTACTGATTTTTTGTAATTGTACTGTTTTATGCATAATGTCCAAAACAGTACGCAAATGTACTGTTTTTTACACTTTGTACTGTTTTTTGTACTGTTTTTTTTTGTTCAGTCTCCAAAAAACCAAGATATCAAGAAAAACCCTGTTAAAGTCATATTTTGAAAATATCTTAATATGTAACAGTACATAGCTTTAAAAAAAATGTTGTGTTCCAAGCAAAAATGCTGTAAAATAATAAGACTTTTTACGCTGTGGTCATTGTTTTCTCATAAATACGCAGTAGAAATCTTAATTATTATTTTAAAGACATATGATTTTATGGCTACCTCTTCCAATAGCATTTGCCTTTAAACACCTGAGAAAGACAACAACAAGATCGAAATTTTGTTAAAAATATTATATTTTTTAAATACTAAATAAATACTTACTCCAACGCAATTATCTTTAATTCCTAGAATTTTTTTTTTTTAATATTCGGGCAAGTTCTGAAAATCGAAATCACGTGAAATTGAAAACTACAAATTTAAAAAATTCTCCAGGCTCAATATTTATAAAAATACCTAATTCTTTTCAGAACCACTTTTCTCTACCTAAACTTTTTTTGAAATAAAGAAAAGCTACGTTAATTTTTACAAACATTTTATTGAAAATCTTCAGCGTATAAATTTTATTGAAACTTGTTTTTTACAATTTTAATATTTTCAGATTTTGTTGAATAAAAATACACCAAACTATGTTTTTTGGATTTTATAGATTATAGCTGAACTTGGTAAAATTGGCCGCAAATAATTTAAAAATTGTTTGAAATTGGAAAATTAACTTAGGATACATACATTTTCTCAAATTCTATATAATTTGTGCAACTATTTGTGTGGTGAAAATTGCTTTAAATACCAATATGCTTAAAGAAAGTCCTAATTACACAATCAACGAGTTAATTTTTTTAAGTTAAGTTAGGCTTTTCTCCTTTCTTATATGGCTTACAGGAATGTTATGGTTTTCCTGTCTTCAAATTAAAAAAAAAACATTTAGGCCTTATGCTTCGTTTTAGTGTTTTTTTTAAACGCAAATGGAATAATTTCGCATACGTTTAAAATGCAATAAAACGGAAATTATTCCTTTGACGTTACACATTTTAAGTGTTTTTCGTTATATAATTGTTGCATATTAGATCAAAAGTTTTAAATATATAATAATTTAAGTAAATAGTTGTCTTTTCGCAACAAAAAAAATGTACTGTTTTTTTCTTGATTGTACTGTTTTTGTGTGTTCAATGTACTGTTTTTCCGAATTTAAAATCTGGCTACCCTACGTCCATGTTACTAGGAAACAACTAAGGTTAATATACATATGATAATAAAATAAAAAATTAACTGGTCAGTACAACCAGCTTTGTAATTGGTCGCTTTACAACCCCGTTTGCCGTTCGTATATCAACAACGCGAACATGATCGTCACTCCCCGGATAAGTCTTAACTACCCGTCCTATTTTCCAGGAATTCGGCGCAAGTTGTTTATGACGAATCGCAACTAAGTCGTCAACGGACACGTCCCGCTCCGGAAATTTCCATTTGTATCTTTTATGCAAATTTTGCAAATACTCTTCTTTCCACCGTCGACAGAAATCTTGAGAAAATGCCTTGATCTTGCGATACCGATTTAAAATACTCACATATGTATCCAAAATAGATGGCTCCGGCGGAGCCAATATAGGACAACCTATCAAAAAATGGCCAGGAGTTAACGCTACAGGATCATCAGGGTTGTCAGACATAGGGCACAATGGACGCGAATTCAAACAAGCCTCTATCCTCGCAAGTATGGTAGAAAATTCCTCAAATGTATATTTGACATTCTGAACCTCCCTACGAAAATGGGACTTAAAACTCTTAACCGCGGCCTCCCACAATCCGCCCATGTGCGGGGCACCAGCGGGGATAAAACGCCACGAAAGACCCTGAATACCAAATGTAGAACACATTCGAGCCTTACTTTCCGCAATAAACGTACGAAAGTCCCTTTCAATTTCAATAGAAGCTCCTACAAAATTAGTACCATTATCCGAAAAAATGGTCAAAGGGCAGCCTCGTCTGGCAATAAACCGATGAAAAGCCGCCAAAAACGCGTCTGATGTCAAATCCGAAGTTGCCTCTAAATGAACTGCCTTTGTAGAAAAGCAAACAAAAACGCATACATATCCCTTTGTTATTCGACAAGACCTGCCATTAAAACTCTTCATGTCAAAGGGACCTGCAAAATCAACACCCGTTGTGGTAAACGGTCGATCCAACGTAGTTCGCTCGGGAGGTAAGGCTGCCATCATTTGATTGCAAGAACGCTTTCTATCCAATAAGCAGCGTTTGCAACCATTCGTTATCTTTCGCACCAAGATTTTGAGTCGAGGAACCCAATATTCAATGCGAATAATGCGCAGCATCAATTGATTACCACCATGAATGGAAATAATGTGCACAAATTCAGCCAATAAAACGACATGAATATGGCAAAATGATCGGATACTTCTCCGTATACGACAAAGACGGTGATTTTTCCAGCCTACCATTTAGTCGCATAACCCCATTATCATCCAAAAAAGGGTTAAGAGATCGCAATGAACTTTTCGGTGAAATTGGCCTCCTTAACAATAGAGCCTGATATTCGTCACCATAGTAGGCCCTTTGGGCCAAAATTGCGAGGCGTCGCCTAACGTTAATTAACTCATCACTAGAGATCTCGGCAGAAGTAAACACAGATTTGCCCTTATGCGAAGAATGGGTTCTGTAGAAAAACCTAAGAAGATAAGCTATGACCCTAAGCGCACGATCAAGTTTTGAAAATCTATCCAGAATGTCCTCATAATTAGCAAAAATGGTCGCATGTGTCCTTACAGCCCTCGCTTCAACATCCGTATCTAGGGAGGAAAAGCTCTCCAGGTTCCAACTGGCTTTATCTGCGCAAAGCCATGTAGGTCCATACCACCAAAGACTTCTCCTCTCCAAATCTGCTGGGGAAAGGCCTCTACTACCTAAATCTGCTGGGTTATCCTCAGATCTAACGTGATACCAATTGTGGCCGACGTTCTCCTGAATTCGACAAACCCTATTAGCCACAAACGTGGTCCAACTACTAGGAGTTTTCCTCAACCAGCATAGAACAATTGTAGAGTCCGTCCAACAATAAATTCCCCGGAGCGGAATATCAATTTCCCTAACTAGAGTCTTCATTAACTCTGAAGCCAAAACCGCGCCACAAAGTTCCAATCGAGGCAGAGAAACGGTCTTAATAGGAGCAACCCTAGTCTTACATGAAAGCAAGTGCGTATAATTTTGACCGGATGCCCCAATACGAATATAAATCACCCCCGGTATGCTTTCTCGGAAGCATCAGAAAACACATGAAGTTCGGCCGACGTACAAGGCGCATATTTTACCCACCGTGGGATCTGAATATTATTCACCTGCCTATACTGCTCAACGATCTTCTTCCATTCAATTCCCGTAGAGGGCAGGAGAAACTCATCCCAATCAATATTGTCCTGCCAAATCCGTTGCATAATGATTTTCGCAGTAATAATAACAGGACCTAACCAGCCCACAGGGTCAAATAATCTAGCTATCGTAGATAAAACTTTCCTCTTCGTATAATGCGACTTACTCACAATAGGCTCAGCTCTAAAATAAAATGAATCCAGCTGAGCATTCCATAAAATCCCCAGCGTTTTCGAAGTGCTAGACTCAACAAACGTAAGTAACTTTGAATCTACCAGATGGTCTAAAGGAAGATCCCTCAGAATTTCCATTTCATTTGAGGTCCATTTCCTTAGTTCAAATTTTGCCGAAGACAAAACCTTCCTCAGTTGATCACGAGCCTTCAACGCAGATGAAATATCATGAGCGCCCGTTAATACATCGTCAACGTACATAGACTTGCGTAAAATATGAGCCGCCAGAGGATACTCACCCTCGGAATCATCCGCTAATTGTAACAATGTTCGGAGCGCTAACTCATACTCATACGTTTTGACCTCCTCCGTCGGAGAAGATCGAAATAATATGCGTTGATATGGCGTGTGAGCAGGATCAAGACGAATTTGTCTATACATTTGGGTAATGTCGCAATTAAAAACAAAACGATATAGCCTCCAACGAAGAATTAAAAGAACCAAATCTGCTTGTAATGTGGGGCCCACATAAAGGCAATCATTTAAGCTATTACCGTTAGAGGTCCTATTCGAGGCATTAAATACAACACGTAATTTTGTAGTTTTACTTTCAGGCTTAAGTATTGGGTGATGAGGAAGATAACACGAAACAGAAGCATTTAGAGAATGATTGGGAACAAGTCTCATATGATCTAAACCCAGATATTCATTAACGACACTATCATATAATTCCTTAATATCAGGTTTGCGTAGAAGAGAAGTTTCACTTCTCAAAAATTGAGCCATAACATTCTGTCGAGAAAAACCCAAATTGAGCAAATGAGGAAATTCCGACTTGAAAGGTAGTGTCACTACATAACGGCCATCGGAGTCGCGTCGCGTAGTTCTCCGATAATTTTCCTCACAAATTCTATCTGAAGGGGTCATTATCTTCTGCCTAGGCGTTTCCTCAATTTCCCAAAAACGAAGGAGATTCCTATTCAAACTATCCTCCATAGAAACATCTATTCTCGTCGAATATGCTCTAACTGTCGGCTCCACAGTAGATCCCGTAATGATATATCCAAAGACAGTCTTCTGAGCCACTAAAGATCCTAAAACATCGCGTCTAATTTCGCTTAGAATAAGCTGAGGATATAAATCAGCGCCCAAAAGTAAATCAACAGGTCTAGATTGATAAAACCGAGGATCTGCCAACTGGAGGTCCGAAAAATTATTACGAAGGCCTGGGTCCATTACCAACGAGGGTAAATTACCAGAAATACTGGGCAACACTAAGGCCAACGTTTCCAAAATAAGAGATTGGTTCAAAGCAGAACTAATTTTCAGAGCGTAAATTTTTCTGGTAGTACCAGAAACCGTCTGATTAATACCTGTAACTTTGACATTCGTCGAATGTGCAAATAGCTTCAAGCGGTTTCGAAAATGTTCAGCGATGAACGAAGACTCTGAAGCAGGATCAATAAGAGCGCGAGCTGGGTATGTCATACCCTGGTGAACGATATTCACCATAGCTGTCCCTAAAAGTACCCTGCGATTCTGGGTGACATGAAAAACTTGACGGTTCGAATTAACCGAAGAATTATTACCAGCTGATGTAGAAGGTAAGGACGAATTCATATTAGTTGGGGCCACATTGCGCGAAAAAGATGCAGAATTATCCCTCGAATTAACGGAAGAATTTATGCCATTTGATGTAGAAGGTAAGACTGAATTCCTGTTCAGGGGCACATTGCCCGAAAATGAAGCAGAATTATCTACCGAAGTATTTTCAGAATTAGAGACATCACGGTGCAATAAAGAATGATGTCTTTTGTTACACGTAGTGCAATTAAAGGTACTCTTACAATTTTTGACCTCATGTTCTCGCGATAAACAATTAATGCAACAACGAAATTTTTTCACTGTCGAAAATCTTTCCGATATTGAAAGTTTTTTAAATTTCTTACAATTCCTTAAAAAATGTCCCGATAGACGACAAAAAACGCAGGAATTAGAAGAAGAATTAGAATTAGAGTTCACTACATGGGCCTTAGTCTTCTGTGAAGAAGAAGATTTTGCAGAAGGCTGCGAATCTTTAAGATCTCGAACGCATTCAAGAGTTTGAACTCTTTCTGTCAAAAAGGTATCAAAATCATTCCATTTAGACAAACCAGTTTTATTTTTTACACCCTGTTCCCATAAACTAACCGTAGACGTAGGCAGTCGTTGAATACACATAAAAATTAAAATCGGATCCCAATTATCAGTGGGTACACTATAAAGCGCAAGAGATGTCAGGCAATTATTAATACCGCGCTGCAAATTTTTAAGACCGGCACTAGACTCCTTTTCAACCGAAGGTAAATTAAATAATAATTTTAATTGATTATTAACTAACATACGAGGATTCTCATATGCATCCTTCAAATTTTTCCAGGCGATCTCAAATCCATCATTGCTTAATGGGCACTTTGACACGATTTCGTTTGCCTCGCCGGCGGTTTTGCGAATTAAATGACAAAGTCGCTCTATATTACTAAGACGCGAACTATTAATGGTAATCGCCGTGAATAAATCCCTAAATGCGGGCCACGAAACATAGTCGCCATCAAAGGTCTTGACATCACAGGGAGGCAAAGTTAAATTGTGATCCGAGTTACTAAGATTTGAACCATTAGATTTTGAGGATTTTTCAAAATTAAATGTTTTCTCATTAATAGTGGCCAAACATTTCATATATGCCAAATATGTGGCCTCATATTTATTTGACACTACCTCTACATCCTCAGGTTCGCTTTTTTCGGAACCCTCAAAATAATCTAAGCAAAGCTCATGAGACAATTTAACTTTCTCCCATAATTTTTTCAATTCATCGCCCTGAATCTCCAAAGTAAATACGGTATGCATTTCCTCGCGAAGATGATTAAAATTCGATTCAAATCGAATAAGAGCATCCGAAGCTCTAACAAATTTAGCAAGTGGTAACATTGGCATATTTAATGTTATTTTTTCAATAAAAAATTAAATTAATAAAAAAAATTTATTTAATTGAAAAAATAAAAACTTGTACCAAACAATATTTACTTGACAAAATAGAATTTTATTTAGTTAAAATTTAATTTTAATTCAATTAAAGAAATATTATTCACTTAAAACAAAAATAAATTTAGTATCAAACAATATGTATGCCCACTTGACCGACCGTAGGGTACTAATTGATCTAATAAGGAAAACAAGAAGAATACAATATTCAAGCAATAACACAAACAATTTCTTTGTATATCTTTATTATGCGCACGTTTATATAAATATTTTCTTAAATTTATAAATTATTTTCAAATTTAATTTATAATTTGTATTTAACTTTACTTTATAAATTAATCGACTTTAATTTATAAATTATTTCTGAATTTACTTTAATAAAATTAAATATGTCCGTCCACGTAAACAAACACACGGTCGATCAAAAAGTAACCACGAGAAAATTAATCAAAGCAAACGTCAAAACGAACAAGTGTTGTAAAACGATCAATCACAAAGTATGTAGGTATGTATATTCACTGGGCAAAGGAATAAACAAAAACAAATGTATGCTTCTTCACTTTTCCTTTCCTTTACACTTTTATTTAAAATTATTATATTTAATAGTATTATTTTTATTTTTCTTTTCTAAATATTTTCCACAATCACTTTTAAATAAAATGTACGCACCTTTTTTTATCAAATATAAAAATTTAAATGTTGTTGTAGGTATGTACGATACTTATGTAGGTGATGTATGGATGTGTGTATGTACACGGGGGTTGAAAAACTCAAAGACGTCGATCTTCTTAAAAAGAAAAACAAAAATTTAATAACGTCCGGACAAAAGCTTCCAAAAATCCGGCTCGAAGGACCAAATGTTTGCGTGCAAGGCGGAAAAAAATGAAATAAAAGAAAATTTGGTGTTTTGTTTATATTTAAAAGAATTTCTTTATTTACCTTAAAGATTCAGTAGTGAACTCTTGGTAGTTATGTCAATAACTAACTTTAGATATGTACAACAAAAAATACCGTTAACGGTATTTTATATATAGGTAAACACTCCGAAAGAATAAGGTTGCTAAAAAAGGGTAGCAAACCTTAAACCTTAACCGAGCAACCAGTTATTATTTAAGTTAACTTAAACACAAGGGGTTTACTCTCTGCCTCTCAACACGCCTACACGAAGGGCAAATCTGTTGAGACGGCTCTCCACTCTCTAGTCGGAACTATTGAGAGATCGCTCGAATTCAAGGAGCACACACTCGTGACCCTTCTTGATATTGAGGGGGCCTTCAACAATGTCAACCCGGACTCTATTGTGGCGTCCATGCGGAGTCTGGGGATCGATGTTGGTATATGTAGATTTGTGGACAGAGTAAAGTAAAGCCGACTCTGTATTACGGTGTCGTTGTATGGTGGACTGCATTGGACAAAAGCAGGCACCGCGCGATGCTTGAGAAGGTACATAGAATAGTCGCGTTGATGATCACGGGATCAATGCGATCTACTCCCACGAGGGCACTGTTTACGATATTAAACTGGCTCCCGGTGGACATCATGGCCAGACAGATGGCTCTTTGCTCAGCGAAACGGCTGGTCGGCCCGTGACTGGACACGCCGGGATAATCAAATGTTCGATTGTCCCTGATGGAGTGGACTATTGCACCCCGAGGCCTTTCTTTGGTGCGTGGTTCGCGATACAGATGGAGCAAGGCAATGTGCTGACGGATGGAGTGGACTATTGACCCCCTGGGGGGTCTATACTGATGGTTCGAGGAATGGTGAAAGGGTTGGCGGAGGTTTCTTCATAGGGTAACTGGATTTGAGAGTTTCCTTTCGTCTGCAGGATGGATGTAGAGTCCAGTAGGCGGAGATCTCGGTTATAATGCGGGCGGCAAACTGGCTGAGGTATCATCGCATGTCGGGAGATATACGTATATTTACTGACAGCAAGGCTACCATTGCCTCCCTAGCGGGTGTATATACGACATCTAGGTTAACTGTAGAATGCCGGATATCTTTTTTTTGCAAAATATTCAAGGGTAACGCTAATATAGATACCGGGGCACTCAGAGTGCCCGGGCAATCAGGTAGCAGATGGGCTGGCCAAAAAGGGTGGTCGTATGGATGACACATTCATTGATCAATTCGTTGGCCTTCCAATGGCTCACTGTAAGTTACTTATCAGGCGCGAATCATACAGGATACTATGGCCTGGATATGACGAACGGGGAACTAGGTCTCTACTTGGGTTCAACAGGGACCAGATTAGGACAGTGGTGTCGGTTATGACTGGGCACTGGCCGGTGGGGACTCATGCTGGAAGAATGGGTCTGGAATTTAATGACTACTGCAGAAGTTGTCAGAACGAGTATGTGCTTCACTTTCTCTGTCAATGCCCCGGTCTGCGGGGCATCAGGGAAACATACCTGGGGGAACCGGTGTTTTCCTGCTTGGGGGATCTATCTAGGATAGAACTTAAATCGCTGCTTCTTTTCATTAGGAAGACGAAGTGGTTGGATTTTGCAGTGACGCCATCTGACTAACTGCTCTATAGGATGGGAATTGGCGCTGGGTATCACAAAGGGACCTGTAAAGGTCCAAAGTGAGCTGTCTCTCGATGGCTGCCCATGGAACCTAACCTAAGTAAATTTTAAGCTTTTGTATCACCTTGGAATTTAACAAACGCTAAAAGATCATGTGATTTTGCCAAAGCGTCTTTATATGTTCATATGTTGTTTTTTGCATCTTGAAGACCTAAAGGTTCAATTTCATCTGTTGCAACATGAGAACCTTGTTCCTACTCCGCAATTTATTGCATATTGCAGTGGTATGCGCAGAGGAAGAGAAAAGGCTGTCGAATTCTAGGGTGGCTCAGTGTCGGAATTTTTACCCCATCGACTGGTCCATCCAGTTCAAGCCGAATCTCCTTCGTCCATGTGGCGAAAAGTGTCGCGGATGATTTCGCCGGTGACAGTTTCATGTTCCTACCAGTGAAGGAGGTCATAAGTGTACCGAGGTAATTGTTCACCTTGCCACAAAGTTAATCAATGTTGTGACCCGTCGCCAGTAACATACAGTCGCCCTCGCAGGAAATTAAGTCTACTCCCACTGGTGGGGTGGGGAGCTTCGAAAGGTAGATATTAAACGAAATCGGGGAGAGAACTCCACCATGTGGCACTCCTTTTTTAATCCTACGGGGTTTTGATCGTCTATTTCGAAACTCTACGAACTGGCGGCCACACAGATAGTTTACGATCCACCTCTTCGTGCTGTTTGGGAGACTGGATGTCTAGATGTCTCATCTGTTGGTGAAGATCAGTTAAGCTTTGATCACTAATTCTTGAAAAATTTCAATTCATTTTCAGGCTCTAAATAAACTTCAAACGATGTCAGACATTCCTAACTGTCAAAGGAAACCCTGCCTTACGAAAACAGCTTTGGACTTTTTCAGAAGTAACTTGATCCCACGCACGTTTAGCATCCACTAATTTTACACGTTTCGACAAATTTCGCACACTTAATTTTTCTTTAGTGTAGACTTAAATCACTTCTATATTTTGCTTCAGTGTGTTAATACCAGGGCTGTGGAGTCGGAGTCGGAGTTGAAGAGTAGGAGTCGTAGTCGTAGTACCCACAAAAACTCGCGACTCTGACTCCAAAGTTTTTCGGCATAAAAAATTAAAAAACAATTTTCCAAAATAAAAATTATCTTCTTAAAACACATTTAAAATTTAAATAAATGGTTTATGAATACTGCTCTTATGTGCTGTTTTCAAATGACAGCCGATGAAATTTTACTACATTATCAATCGCCTGTCATTTGGAAACAGCACATTAATGTTGGCGTACGGTAATTTGTTCTCAAAAACTCTAATTTTGAGAAGGCCGTACGGTAATGAAAAATTAAAGTAAACATCACTGAGTCTCATATACATTTAGCATCAAGATTAAAGTAGGAGTCGGAGTCGCACTTAAAAAATTTCAGCGTTTGGAGTCGGAGTCGGAGTTAGAACTTTTTTCGGACGACTCCACAGCGCTGGTTAATACACCCCTCTTTTTTTATTTTGTAACGTCACGCCTGTACTAATGTATACAAACGAATGAAACACTGATTGCCAAATAACAATAGACAAATGCACATCTATTTTATTTGAATTCCCTAAATCGCGCAAGAAATGTATAAATATGTTGGCAATATATACATATGTACATAAGAATGTTGGTTTAAGAGTCAAGACTTATTTGTAAATTATGACATTAAAAAATCGGACAAAAACAAATAAAATGTCAGTCCAAGAGAATTAATTTTTGTCAAGCTGGTGCCCGCATCCGCTCATGAGGAAAGTCCGTTCAAGAGGGAATGGTTACAATGCAGTGTCCGTCTAAAGAAGGTGCCCGCTTAACGGAAGTATTCGTAATGGGAATTTATATTCAAAACAAACAAAAAAATTCAAGTTTATTAATTAATATTCCTAAACGATAATTGTCATTTAAAAAACGGGCAGTTAGTCTATTTGTTTAGTTTTGGAGGAGAGCCATTTTTAACTTTAAAGGTGGTTATCAAAATAATTTTCGTGGAAATACAAAATTTAATTTAAATGATTTTGTTATTCGTGCTTAATTCCCAATTTATATTATTTGATAAAAACACTGAAATTTATTGTTGATGGGATAAGCTATTCCTATGCGAATTTCACTGGTTGCTTAGTCTGCTTTCACACGTTTCATCTTTTGATGCTCATCTCTTATGTTTTAAGGTACGCTTTGTGTTTTTATTCGTTGGTATATGTACAACGATGGCTGCATGTAATTTTTTTTCTTTTCTTTTTCTTTGATTCGCTATGAAAAAAATTGTTGTTGTGTTGCACCGAAAAAAGTTGAAACCGATTGCTGCGTGTGAATATATTGGCATCTTTAAAAGGGAATTGAAAAGAAGTTGAGCATCAAAAGATGAAACGTGTAAATTCAGACTTAGGCCAGATCACCAGGAAACTTCATCCATAAAGATTTTAGAAAAACTAAAGATATTAAACCAAATAAAAATTAAAAAATTACTCCATAACATTATAATCATCACTTCTCTGCGGCTATATATTTTTTAAATTTGTATTCCTAAATATTCATAATGTCACTGATCAGATAAAAGTGCCATTAACTAAAATTTAACTTAAGTCAACTTGAGCATTTTTTCCTTTTTGCTACAGACATGTGTATTAAAGTAACATATATTTTTAGATTTAGCTGCGGATATTACATTTCAGGCGGTGTGAATGAGAAGAAAAATTATATGAAAAGCACTCAGTTTTTTGTGTGTTTTCGTATAAAATTTACTACTCCAACCATTTTAAGTTAGCCAAAAAGTTCTTAGGTAAGATATGTATGTTCAATTGAAAATTTTTTAATTGATTTATTTTCTAGCAGCAAATGATTATGATTAGAAGTAGTTGTGCTAGATTTAAGTTAGTGATACCAAACGAAAAAGTAAAACAAATTGAGTTAAACCCAATCAAAAAATCAAAATGGGCAGTTCCAGTGAAAAGTCTACTTTTTGTAACGTAACGCCAGAAGTAATTTAAATTGTTTCTCAAAAAATTGCATAGTTTACTTTTTCAAATTTTTTTGTGTAAAGCGCAACTAGCTCTACTTTAAGTAACAAAAGGGATAACGGTTGAACAACATGGTCCTTAAATACAACCTTATTTGCATTCTGGCGTTACATTAAAATAAAGTAGAATTTTCGCTGAAAATGCCCATATGTACCTTTAAAGGAGCAGATATTTTTAAATTTGAAAGCTTGAAAAATAAATCTAAATAAGACCAATGCTTACTAAAAAAGATTTTATACAAAACGTCTTGCTCAATTCGCTGTCTTATTCAGTTTTGCAAGTCAAAATCCACTTCTGTTTTTTTTAACGTGACGCCAGCGCATATTTTTGCTTATAGATATTTGCAAATCCTTAGCGTCGATTGCTGTTCTTTTTTTCTGAATATAGTGCTACTTCATAGCTTTGTATATATAAAAACCCCTTTTACAAGTTTGACTTCTTCATTTAATTTTTTTACATTTTGTGGTACAAATATCACGGCACGTCAAAATGGAAATGCCCAAATGCATTAATTTGACTTAACACCTTTTTGCTTAACGTCAAAGATTAAGAAATAATATTGGTTTAACAAGTTCTTGAGAACTTGCTGGTACCTCTTAAAAAAAGTAAGTATTTACATCGTAATAATGACAACTTTATCTATTAAAAATTGGGCGGGTTGGGATAAGTGGGTGTGGCTCCGCCAATACAAAGACAAAGTAGCTTTAAGAGTATACAGAGAACGTTAACAGTTAAAGCTTCCAACTTTGGTAAATATTGTTGTAATCACCCCTGTCGTGAATAGTTTTTCCTCGTAATTTTTTACGTTTCTGCGATCTGAAAAACTCTCACGAACAATTTTTTTTGAGGTAATACAAAGGAGAATAATAATGTGTAAAAATTGTTCGCGGTAAAAACTTCCTCTAATCGTGAATAATTTGTTCCCTCGTAATTTGTTCACTTTTCCACATGTTTGCAGGTAGATTTTCTTTTAATTCAAATATTAAAGTTTACAAAATACAGTTCAATTAACATATCGTTAGCTTAAATGCAATAAGGAGCTTACAAAAATATAATTTTACAGAAGACACAAAAAACTATGTATAATGAAAACTATAAAGTTGTCATAAAAACATGCATTGATAAGTCGTCCATGGAATTCTTCCAACAATTTTCAAAGAAAACCAATTCATTTTATTTTTGCTAGAAAACAAAAAGTATAAATACGTCGTTTTGCATTAATCAGCTTCTCAGACGCTTTCTATCGCATACCTGATTATCAGGTGTGTTCTAGGCTTCGACTTAAATTTTTGAATCCGCATAATTCATAAATTTGTGTTCTAAAATCCGCATGTTTTTGTGTATTCCAAGTTTTTGTTCGAAAAAAATCTTTATGTCAAAAACAAACAACAACTTTTAAGCGGCAGTTCAAAAAAAATTACGTTTTGTTTTTTGATTGTAATAAAAATTATTCCTAACAAATAAAGTTTTTGCAAAAAAATACCAGAAGCTTTTGTTATACCTTATAGAGTAAGGTCTTTTAGCGCGTATCATATAATCTTTTGTAGATAGGAACGTTTGTTTTTTGTTATTAAATCGCTAATTTTGTTCGAAAGATTCAAAAATTTATTGTAGTCATTTGTGTTGGTGCAATACATTAGCATCAATGAAAAAGTAAATGTTTAGTTAGTTAGGGCCTTTTGCTATTTTAGTTAACGATAAACTTACATTTTTGATTAAATTGAATAATGAACATTTCAAACTAATAACCTAAATTTAGTTTTTGCTAAAAATGGTATCAAATATTAATTAAAGTCGATTCGTTTTACTTTCACCAACCCCATACTACTCTAATTGAAAACGAATAAAAATATGTGGATGTGAAATGCAGAATACCGAAAATGCTAAAGTAATCCACTTTCGAGTAGATTCGGATTCTAGAACACACCCGTATTTCTTATTTATAACTATTGAAAATAACTAGTAATTATATCTATCGATTAGTAATAGTTATGAATGAGGTATACTTTTATTTGATACCCATAATAGTTGAGGAGGTCCATAACAAAACGCAATAATTACACCATAACATTTTTTTTTTAATAAACGACAAAATGCAATTTAAGTAAGTAGCACATCATTTTTTTAAAAACCAATTACATATTGAGGTATTATTGTCAACAAAAAATAATATTAATCACAAATTATTTATTTTATCTGACATTTTGTTTTAAAGTTATTTAGATAACAAATTTGGAATAATTGCGTTTTGGTCCAAATCATAGAATTTATTTCATTTTGCTTTGAACTGTATGAAAATATGTATTGCGTTTTGACCTGAAAAGGGCTGGAATTTCTGCTTTTTTGCTTTGAATAGATTTCTTTTACATAATTTTGATTTAAATTGCAACCCTTGTAAAAAAAATTAAAAAACTCATTTTTATTTTATGTTAGCGATTTATTGCAAAGATGTGTAATTATTGCATTTTGCTCTGAACCATTATATTTGATATTGAATTGCAGTGTAGTTATTGAGTTTTGGAATGCTTTATAATGAAGGCATAAAGATATAGATTTCAATGTGTAGGATAGGATTCAATAAAAAAATAAACAAACTTGAACAATTTAATTATTGCGTTTTGCTATGGACCTCCTCAGTTATCATTAATTTTTTTAAATAACACAAGCAAGAAAGTATAGTCGGTCAAGCCCGACCATATAATACCCTACACCACAGTATTTTAAAATAATTTTTCGAGAGTGTATGGCTATATGAATAGGGATCTATCTATGTTTTAAATTTCATTAAAATCCGTTTGATAGTTTCTGAGAGGCAAATATTGCCCCCTATATCCCCTCGTGGTCCTACGATTCGGCCTAATTTCATTCGACTTTGCGCACAAGGTTACATGGCCAGCCAGCCAGCCGGACGGACATCGTTAAATCAACTCAGAAAGTTGTTCTGAGTCGATCGGTATACTTTAAAGTGGACCAACATTTCAAGGGGTTACACACATCAGCACAAATGCCAAATACCCTCTCTACTATTGTGGTGTGGGTATAATAACAAATAAAATGACATAATTTTAAAACAAAATTACATCCATTTAAAATTACGGGAACTACAATTTAAAACACTGAACGTTTGTCGAATTTATGTCGTTCACGACAATCATAATCGGGCATGTTCTAGAAATCGAAATGAAGTGAAATTGAAATCGAACGAGATTTAAAATTCAATTATATATATACAAAATAATCGTGGTTTTTAGTGTTGTTCGTGTAAAAATAATAGCTACTCAAAGAATGAAGTAGATTAAATGGAATATTTTTAGAACTTTCATTACAGGGTCGTTTTTAAAATTTGATCGATTATAAATCCACTTCTTTTCGATTTCTAGAACATGCCCGAGTACCAATTTTCAAAAACGACTAATAATAAGGCCGCGATCGAAGTTTGAACAATATTTTGCAAATTTAGTTTTAATGAAATCATTTTTGTGCAATTTTTTTTTTAATCGAGTCAAGTTTGAAACGATGCTTGTGTGAGAAATTTTTTAATGAAATTTATTAATATGTACTAGTGTTCTCCTAATGGTCAAAATTTGACCATTAATTTTTATATAAATATGAAGGAAACATAGATAATCTAAGTAGATATGAATTTAAATGTTTCGAGCATTTATATTTTCCGTCTTGGTGGATAGATTAGGCAAGGGACGAACCTCCGGTTCATACATATGTTATCTTCTACGTGAGTTAATTTAATTTTGTAAGTTAAATATAAAAAATCTCAGAAAATATCAATTGAAAAACAAAAAAGTATGCAAAAGTCTCCTTCATAGATTGTCATCAAATTAATAAATACAAATACAAATTAATCAAAAAACCAAATGTAAAACGAAAAAGTACCAAACTTATACATGCTTATTCACTCAGGACCAAAAATTTAAATGTACCAGATGAAAAACAAAAAGTACCGAAATGCTTCATCTTATAGGTTCTAATTCACTCAGTAACCTGCACACGTAATATTATGTTTCGCAATTTCAAGAAAGAAATTTAATTTCCTCTTTTTGATACTTTTTCTCCCCATGTAGGCTCGGTAGTCAAACAAAGACAGAAAGCGTTCTTAACGGATTTGCCTGTGCCGATTTAAATGTAAGTACATAAGGTTTCTATAGTCGAAATATTCGAAACCCGGTTTCTGAAAATTTTCGAAAAGTCGTACACCCTATTTTTTATTATTTGAAAATTTAAAAAAACAAATTTGTTTTTGTTCTGCATATGTGCTAGTAAAAAATTTGAACGCTTCCCAGCTAGCATTTTCAATTGTCTAGGAGTCTACTGGGAATCTCACAAAGAGTGTTTTTGAGAAACTGTTACACGTGCTGATTCGTATAAGAGATTCTTCCATAACGCTGCGAAAGACGCTTACATAAATTAATCGTTATAATTATAACTCTGAATTTATTGAACAGATTTTAATAAAATAATAGCTGTCCCGGCAAATGTTGTTTTGCCATATGACTTATTTATTTCAGATGTTACAGTGTCTGCATGTCAAGAAAAACTGGTTGATTAGTTAAGAAGATAATAAAAATCATAGGCTATATTTCATTCTACTTGCCTGCCAAATTTCAAGAAGATAAAGGAAGGGGGAGCTTTACCCCTCTTGCCTTATTTCACGCCCTAAATAATAAAAACTATCGGTATCGGTCGATTAGTTAAGAATATAATGGGAGAGGGAGCTTTTACCCTTCTTGCCCTATTTCACATCCTATTACTTATTTCTTTCAGATGTTACAGTGTCTGCATGCCAAATTTTAAGATAACCCGTTTATTAGCTTAAAAGATATAGGGAAGGGGAGCTTTTACAGCTATTGCCCTATCTCACGCCCTATACCCTATTTCCTTTCAGATGTAACAGTGTCTGCATGCCAAATTTTAAGAAACCCGGTTGTATAGTTGAACAAATTAGAGAGGGGGAGCTTTTACCCCTATTGCCCTATATCACGCCCTAAATAATAAAATTTTAGGCTGTAGTTCTTTCCAGATGTTACACTATTTTCCTGCAAAATTTCAAGAAAATCGGTCGATTAGTTAAGCAGATATTGGGAGGGAGAGCTTTTACCCCTCTTGCCCTATTTCGCGCCCTACTCACTTTTTTCTTTCAGATGTTACAGTGCGTGCATGCCAAATTTTAAGAAAACCGGTTGATTAGCTATTTTGCGCCCTCTAGCGATATAAAATATACTTTACGCCCACGCCTTTTAATGGAGTATTTTTGAAGGTGTTTTCAAATTAAAAAATTTAATCTTTCTTATACACACAAAGTTTCTCATAATATTTATCTACTATCATGGTACAAATTTGTTTTTATTAAAGAAAAATATAAAATTTTACCAAAAAAAAATTTTAAAATACAAAATTTTTTTTTTTAATTTCCTTCATTGCAAAACAGACACAGTTTCATGGTATTTTGTCTACAACTGCATTTAAGACTGGGCTTTACAATACGTCTTCGATCACGAACTGGTTTCAATAGTTGTTTCTGCAAAGACCAAATAATATCACTGGACAAAGAACTAACGCATAGTTTTAAAATCGAATCATAATTTAATGGATTTATAGCGTAGCTGAGAATCGACTTGGTGACTTGTTTAAGCAGGAATTTACGATCAATATCTAGTTGAGAAAAACTTTTGTAAAAAATATTTAATTTAGAAATAATTTGAAAACATATTTACCCAACAACTCTTGTTTAACGTCCATGACTTTGTTCTCGAAATGACACTGTATAGCCGCAAATACTCGACGTCCTATGCCCACAAGTAGTTCTCTTTTAAATTTTGTAACATAATGTTCAATAAACACCAGCTCGTTTCGACATAAATTGCTACATTGGGTCTTTTGGACTAAGCTGGTGGTTGAGTCGACAACTATGGATGTTAGAGACCCCTAGAGAAAGCCAGACGATAAAATTAAATTGAGTAGAATAATAGAGAAAAAAAAATATTAATTCTTTCCAAAGATGGGTGTTTGCATAAAGGGCCAAATACACTTGTCAAATGCTTGTCCAGCGGGCATATTCACTCGTGTACGTGTGCTGGACGTAACATTCGCCGTTGTATCTAAATTTTTGATTTTCCATCCAGCATCGTTGGTGTGACACATACAAACACATTTTCACTAATACAAGTGTATTTGGGCCTTAAGCCAAATATATGATGGATTTGGTGTCACCAGTAATTTCATGAAATGCTGAACTGATTTTTAATAAATTTATATAATTACGTAGCCTTTTAAAAAACTGCAGTCAAAGTAGAAAAACTGCCATTTCTTCCACTTCTTCATTTGTCATTGGCCAAAAAAAACGATGTTTTTACTTCTGATTCACTAAATGTTAACTCGGCAGTTTTTGGTTTCGACTGCAGTTTTTTAAACCCTGTAATTATGCTAATAACACTAAAACATAAAACAGTCACAACTTAAAATTTATAAAAGTCGTTCATTTTTCTTAAACCAGTTCACAAATCAAATTCCACAAAGACCGTGAAAATTTCGCTTGCGTTACTGTCTTCTTTTACTTTTCTTCTTTAACATTTGTGGAACTCAGTTTGATTAAAAATTGCAACAAAGTTTTTGAAGCCAGTAATTTGGCTTTCCAAAACTTTTTTGAATTTTGAGTTGTGACTGTTTTTGATTTAGTGTGCAATATGTACATTAGGGCGCTTCAAAACAATATATATGAGCCGCTTAAGTGCTATCATCTCAAAAGTTTCTAGCAGGTATATAAAAAGCTTTTTCACAAGATCAACTAACCTAAACGGTTAAAAAGTTTTGATTGCTAGGAATTTTTTTCTACAATCGAAAACTACTTGTAAAGAAATATTTTTAAATTTTACGAAAAAATCATATACACAAGAGGTTTTTAACGAAATAAATAATTCCTCACATGTAATTTAATGTTTAAATTTAAGCAATTGTGCGAATAAATGTGATTCATATACATATCGCACTAGTTCAACAATAGTGTATTAACTCAAAATTAAAAAATCCAGTAGAAGCAAACCGATTTTTAATTTTACATAAAACGCATATGTGCGAAAGAATTCTTAAACCAACAGTTTCATCGAAAGAATTCTTAAACCAACAGTTTCATTACCAAAAAGTAAACCAAATAGCATGATATTTTTACAGCGGTTAGATATGAATATATATAAAGCGTTTCGTTTTTTTTTTTCCAAAAAAGAAGAGAGAAAAATTTTGAGTTAATACACTATTGTTGAACTAGTGCGATATGTGGAGCCATATTGAACTTAAGAAATGTTTATGGTTAATTTTATGAAACTGACATTTGCTTAAGCAAGGTGCGAAACAGATCGCACATTCCGTACGGAATAAAATAATTTGTGTGTATTTAAATGCTTTTTTAATTTTTTTGTTAATTTTTGACAATAGCTTAAGCCAGCTTATGCATATTATAGTTGGTCCTTTATATGAAAAAACTGAAAATCGTTGAGCGTCGCACATAATCAAAATATGGAGCTAATCTTGTGGTAGAGCTTTTTTTTAATGCCTAAAAGAAACTTTTGAGATAATCGCTGAAAAACTTTTTTTTTGGGAAGTACCCTAACATAACACATTTATTGTTATTTCTTATTAAGCTGTTTGCAGCAATCCGATATTTTTTACTTTCCTTTAAGGAAAAATTTCCAGTTACTTAATTATCTAAAGAATGTTCTAACGACTTACCGCCGGTGTTGGTTTTCGATTTGTAACTTCTCGAACTTCAATTAATGGATGTATTTGATAACTTGATATGCCAATAGTACTGGGAATGTAACTGAAAGAAACTCTTCCAGTAGAACCCGGTCTAAAATCTTGACAAGCCATAAGTTTAGAACGATCTTGAAACGATGCTATTATTTGGGTAGACCGCTGTGAACAATTAGGGAAGATATATAATATAATCTACACCAACTATTTTTGAAACTTACAAATATGACAAATTTCTTGGCTTCATAAAAAAATTGATTCATACGTTGATAAACGCTTTTGTAAGCCAATTTTTCCTTTGACAAGTCTTTGTGGAATTTGGTCAAAATATGGTGCATTATATATTGAGCAGCTTTGTAAATCGGATCATCGGGTTCGAAAGGAACATTTGCTTTGTCTTCCATATCTAGAGCGGCATTTAAAGCTTTACAAACTTCGCTATCTAAAAGCTTTTCAAAACTAGCATGAAACTCAGAACTATTGGCGGCAGGTACTTTGGTGAGGTGAGTTGCAGGATCATTTTTAACTTTGGAAGTATTATTCCTATGATTTCTTAAAGCTCTTTTTTTGATATTTTTCTGGATCCTCAGCCATTTCTTTTGATATTTTTGTTTATGATTCTCCGTAAACATTTTCTTCTTCTCATTTGCTTGCCTTATCAAACTCTCTACTTTTTCCTGATTGGCTATTCTCTCAGCCAAACGTTTATTCCAGGATTTTATTTCTTTCTCTTGTTGCTGTTCGTTTCGGGATACATAAAGTTTTCTTAAGTTTTTATGCAAACGATCTCTTTTTATTTGGAAAAGTTTTTTAAACGAAATCAACTGTTTGCGCTGTAAATCATTGCGAGTTTCGGCATATTTTTGGAATCTCAATTGGCGCAAGACTTTTTTGTGTTCTAAGGCAGTCTGTTTGATTGTTTTAATCATTTGAATGTACATAAATTTTTCCAAAGTTCTTTCATATAATCTTTTAAAGCGTTCCGCACGTTGTTGATCTAGAATAGATTTTCTTTGCAGGATTTCCGAATGGGTGTGTTCTCGTGCACACAGATTGTTATGGTCACGGTATGTGATACTCTCAGCATTGGCAATTAAAACACGATCTTGTTGTTCGGCTTCCTGTCCTGATGATAGACAGAATCAATTATTACTGAAATTTTATTCTACCTACCAAACGATTCATTTCTTCCAATATATAATACAATTGTGATTTGTGTAATTGCTGGCGATATTCATTGAAGTCCTTTAAATTACATATGACATCATTGTCTATAGTTATTTCGCCATTTTTTCGCAATCGTTTTAGGTTTCTTTCATTGGCATAGAAGGTTTTCAGGTTGGAATCATGCAAAGGATTGTATTCGGGTATATTTTCATGACTTGACGCATCAAATTCGTGTTTGAGATGTCGTAACTAGTTACGTACATAGATACATATGCAGGAGTAAATTATAAATAATTTTTTTTTTATAAAATTCTACACTTTCATTTACCGATTGTCCAATTTTATTTTTCGAAAATATGACCTGAGTTCCGGGACACTTTAACATGGGCAATTTTGAATTAAGCGGTATATGTTCCCACCCTGGCAGACTATTAATCGGCAAACCTGACTGGATTTTTATGTTAGACAATGAAATATTCCGATTTCGCCTTCGTGGTAACGACAACAATTCGATCATATTAATAAACACGACAATTTGCGGTTTTAAATTAAAATTTAATGTTGTTGATAACAAATCTTAATTTCTAAATGAAAAATTATTTTTTTTATAGATTTTGATGGAAAATAATTATTTTTCGATTATTTTCGATCAGTTTAGTTTCTAAATTTAAAGTAAATAAATAAAAAGTAAAAAACGTTTTTAATAAGCTTTGATTTAAATGCGCCAAAAAGAAAAAAACTTCAACTATCAACTTATAACGTCATTACAGTTCGTATAAATGGGGATTTCCTAACGCATTTTCTAAAATATCTGTTAACAAAATTTATTATTTGATACTTTGTAGTTTTGGGTCCCTGCTTGTATTTAAATATTTGTTGCCTAAATTTTTGTTTATGCCAATAAAAAGTTCTTCTGCATTAAATGTACTTTAAATTGTTTTTATAAATAAAATGTCCGAGAAAAACATTTCACTTTTTTTTAAATTATACAAAAATTATATAAAAAACTCTTATTCACTTTTTCGTGCGTTCTCGTTTCATTTCGCATTAACTAATGGTTTGGCGTCGTTTCTGTTGCTTTCATTACACTGTGCATGAAATTGACACTTTTTTTTTTTCGTGACAAGCCGGGCACATGGCGTTTTAACATAATTCGGGGACGCTGAATCCAGTGGTGGCCGCGGTTTTTTCAGATTGGCTCTGGTTTTCGAGATATACCGTTATTTCGAAAATGTTCGTTTTTTACCACATATTTGTAACGCGTTCTCTGACGGAGAAAAATTCTGGGAGTTATCGTAATCCTGTACGAGTTTCTAAGTCGACCGAAGAGTTTTTGGTGAGGCTCCAATATTGTGTGATACCCAAGCAAAATAAATACGGAATACAATAAATATATGAACATTTTATATAAGATGAAACCGTTTATAAGTATGGCAGAAATATCATGCCTTTTTCTGTAAATAAAAACGTTTATAAGTAAAAATCTGATAAATGAAATAGATAACCATGCACCAATAATGGAAGTACAAAGGCGAATTCAACTACAGGTGGTTTCAGAACTACAAAAATCCCAAAACAACAGAAACAAAATAGGGTTTTTTTGCATTGCATTGTTAGTGCTTATAGCTCAAAATGTCAACCATTCTTGGCAAAACACTAAAATATCAATGAAAATGAGCTATAACTGTCAAAATCAGGTGCTGTTTCGACACCACCTGTAGTTAATTCGCCTTGGGAAGTACGTATTAAAAATATTTTTATACCCTCCAAAACTGTAGGGCGCTTGTAGCCTTGTTAATTTGTATTGAATTTGATTTTTGAAATAATTCCAATTTTTTTTAATTAGTTTCAGCGGAAGTTAACAATATACTTATGCACTCATTCAACAAAATTTCTATTGCGAATTGGTATTTTTTTATAAATTAATTTTTATTCAATTGTATATGTATATGCATGTATATGTGCACATATGTATATGTATATTTATATGAAAAATTCAACAATTTTTTTCCAGAAGTTTGTCAGGTGTCTAGGGTTGCATCGGTTGTAGCTTTTCATACCTTTATCGACTAGGAAAACATTTCATGAAATCAACTGAAGCTAGGTGGAAATTGCTGAAATTTGAATATTAATATATTTGATCAAATTCTGATAAGTTGTGTTACTTACGTTGAAAGAAGGAAACGAAAGCCAAGAGAGATTATTTATTTTTGTAGTACAGTGTATTACAACGATAAGGCAGTGTTTTATGCGGTGTAATATAAAAGTAGGTATAGGTGATGGGTGTGTAGGGAAAAATTTTAATAGTGCACTGAAAGTAAAATGGCATGCTGAATTAGCGTAACAATTCCAGGAATTACTGGGTATAAAAATCTAAATCGCATGGTAAAGTGTCTTTCATTTCATTAACTTCTCTGGCACTAGTAACGGCGCTAAATGAAATTTTCTTTTCGAGTTTTCTGGAGGTTTTTTGGTAATCTTATTAATTGAATTTAATTGGCAAAGGAGGAATTTACTTAGAAAAGGATATCACTTCTGGGACAGATAAAGGAAAAGGTTGGTTTAAAAACTAGGATATTATTGAGGGCAAGAGGAAAGTGCGAAAATTTGCCAAACATTTCACAGTGGCCAACGAGTGGTCCAACATAGGACTGACAATTATACGAGGGCTACGGGTAACCCTCTGGAAAAACCCGTGTGGCACCAGCGTGTATATACATAGGCTCCATTTTGGTCATATTAATCGCCAATTAAGTGAAAGTGAAGTGTGTAGTGATAGAAATTAGTATATGAAAGTTAAGAAAAAAAATGGAAAAATCTTAAACCTAAAATTCAGAAAAGAAATTTGTTTAAAAAAAAAAATTATGTGCATGGGGCAAAATTTAATTTAGTTAAATTCTTGAAAAAAAAGCAAAAGACCTGTAGAGGCAATGTTAGTTGCTTAAAGAAGAAGAAGTAATTAATAATTTATATTTAATTGCCAACCAATGAAAAATGTTGTATAAGCAAGTCAAGAAAAAGAATTTCCAATTTCAGTGCTAATAGTCACATAACCTCAAAAGTGGAGAAAATTTGTGTTCGTTTATGTTTATTTGTAAAAACAAAAAAATATATAACTTGAGTGAAATGAAAGACACTAAATACCCGCGATTGCCAACAACAAATTAAAGAAATGATTTATAATTTAATGCATATTTGCCTTATTTAAGTCAGGAACGACAATTCTGTTAAAATGTGAAGTTTTAAAAATTTTTAATTTTCTAAATTTTGATTAATTTTTAAAATAGTTATGAATATTGTTTTTTTTTACTTTTTTTTTAATTTTCACTTTGTATTATGCGGGCAAATTATCAAATTGTTAAATTAATGTGTACGTTCGTAAAACTAAATTATGGAAAAGAGTGACTTTAGATAAAAAGTTATAGAAGCAAAGAACATATAGAAACTGTGAAACCAAAACATACTGATTCCAAATACATACATACTATGTATATATTTAAGCATTTAAAGAGCAATTAAACATAATAACTGAATTCCTAAATAATGTTATTAACATAACCACCTTAAGCTCAACTGGCGATAAGTTTATATACATTTAGTTAATAAACCAATAATTTAACTTAAGGACAATTTCTAAACCAGCAAGGAGCCGCCGAAAGATCTTTCCGGAATCCAGCAACAATGTAAGTCCTAAAAACAAAATTTTTTTATAATTATATTGCCTTTAAATATTTTATTGGGGAGATCTATTGTATACTCAATGGCAACATAAGAGAAATTAATGTTAAATAACATGAACTAATGTTAATTAAAATTGTTGTAATATTCATTTCTGTTATTGACATTGAACAAAGTCTCCTGTAATTTAAATCAAAAAAAATAAATTATTAACTTAATAACTTGAAAAAAAAAAGAAAAGAAAAAAAAAACAACAAAAATAAATAAACTTTGTAATCATTTTAAATAAATGCTAACGGTCCGGTAATAAAATGTAAAGATGTTTGTAGTTAAATGAAACGCGAATGTTAAAAGAAAAAAAGCATTAAAGTTGTTGAAATTAATAATTTCGCGTTCGTTTAGAAATTGCTTACGTAGTCAGGCGGCGAGTTTATAGATTTACCGACTATGTAACCCGGGTTCGAGTCCTACAGAGTATTAAATTTTTTTTATTATTATTTGTATTTTCCATTGTTTTCATTTTTTATTTTAGAAATTAATAACAAACAATTTTGTTTTCACTAACCTACGTTTTGAATGAATTTTTTTTCTCTTGTTTAGCGATTTGATTATTGCCCATTTACATTTTTTTTGATAATTTTTTTTATATACAACATTTCAAATGTTTGAAAACTTTAATTTTTATTTTAGATTTAATTTTGTTTATATAAGTTGAAACTTTGTTTTAGATTTAATTTAAATAATACTTCGATAATTTTTCTCTTGTTTTAAATAAATTTCGTATGAATTCAAAATGAAAGCTTAAAACTTTTAATTTCTGATTTCTGAACATAGCGCAAAGGGGTGAGTTTCATTAGGGATCATGTATATTGATTTATCGTTGTGCTATATGTATCATGATCATGGTTGGGAGGGGTACAAGCGTCCTAATATCTTCGCTAGTTGCGTCAATTCATTCCATTTCTTTTTTTTACCTAACAAATATCCCTCTCTTTTCCTAGTGTTCTTTTTTTCTATACCTATATCTTTTAATATTTATATGGCATGCAAATTAAAATAAGTTAGACTGTAGCTCATTTGAAAAGTTTGAGTTTAGTAAATGAAAAAGAAACCTACACCGTTTGCCGACGAGACAGGAGCCGGAATGTAATGCATGCCTACTAAACTCTAATTTCTTCGAACAATGCCCAAGGAAATCGAAGTTATTCGCTACAGAATAATTATTTTTGGCGCCCAACGTGGGGCCCACACATTTAAAATCCTGATCTTACACCTTTTGAATTTTAATTCAAGTTATGTGTGGCCCTCAATTAAAATTTTTTCCCTTTCCGTTCTATTCTTTTATGCAATTTTTTTTTATTTCCTGTGTTTTTCTTTATTACTTCCTTCCATTGAGTGAAATTTTATGTTCGGAAATTTAACATGAAAGTATATGTTGATTATGTTAACCGCCATTAAATTTCATTTAAAAATGTTCTGTTTCCTTTATGTCTTTTGACACTGCTTTACCATATGGATGAATAATTCTAATCCGGAAATGCTGAGCATTGGTTTTATTTATACTAAACTCAGACCATTAGAATGAACACCATCGGTACAACAGTTCCTTATTTTTTGATTAGTCCGGAAATTTCATGTTTGAATATTTTTTTCTGACAAGTACCGACTAATAACATCTATTTTACTTATTTAATTCTATTACCAATTTTTTTTATTAATCTTTTTCCGGTATTATTTTGTTAGATAAAATTGGAGTTTTGCTCATTTTATATGAAAGTCAAATAACTTATATTGGCTTATGTGGGCGAAAGAGGACTTTTATTGAAACTTTGTGAAAACTATAGGTGCAAGCTTCGACGCTTCGTGATATTGGAAAACTTTTTTTTTGATTAATTTTGATTTGTGGAACCATCCAAATGATAGGAATCTTTGAAAGTGTCATATGCCTACTGTAGAGTCTTCTAGTTAATTTTTAGTTTTGACCACATATCGTTTTTCTATAAATTGAGTAGAGTCGGAACAGAGTGGATGTAAATTTTGACGTGTAATGTTACAAACCCCCTTTTATTAGTGCTATTCAGAAATCAGAAAATCTTATATGAAATTTATTTTGGTTTGCATATCTTAACATCTTTTACATTTTTTTTTATTGTTTTGCATATTTTTTTTTTGAACATTGATTTTTTTTTGGTTTTAGTTTTTTTGTTTGCCTTGGGACATCGGCTAGAGATTAAAATTTTTTTTATTTTCTATTCGTTTTAATTTGTTTTCTAAACGGTGTAACTTTTTACTGCGAACACTATTTCATTAATTTTAGTTTTTAGGTTTAAAATACGAACTTTTATTTCATGTAATTTATTCACCAAGAATATAGTTGGTTTATTTTTTTTCTTTCTTCAGTTCTTTTAAGTTAAATTGGAACTTTTTTTTTTTAGACTTTTTCTATTGGAACCAAATCTATAATTTTTTTTATTTGTTTTTTTGTAATTTTACTTTTCTCCTGAATTGTTTTTTTCTCTGAATTTTTATTCTAATATTGTATGGAAAGTTCTTTAAAAATGTCTCTGAAAAGAAGTACAGATGACTTGGTTACCTTGGGTAATAATCTGCCTAACTGTGGTATCTGTGCAAATGTTATAACGAGCCTTGCGTATCTTTTTAAAACAACATGTGGACATAATTTTCATAAATCATGCTTCCAGAAACATAGTAAGCAAAAACAAATTTGTCCTACATGTAAGACTAAATTAAATTTGGTGGCTACTCCCTCAGCTCCACCACCACCGATAGTAACCAGATCCCAAGCACAGCGTGCTCAAGAATTCAACATTAGTCCCTGTAATCCTTCTTCTCCGAAGTCTGCACAAAATCAGGCAATAGAATCGAATTACTCGGTTATGTCTTCAAGTTCTCCTCAGGAACAAAGAGAACATATTCGGAATTTGGTAACTGCAGCCGTAGGAGCACAACAGGCCGAAATGTTGACCAGTCTTAGTCAACAACTCACCAGAATAATAGAAGAAAACATTGAAGCAGGGTTTAGGCGGTTGAGCCTCAATAATTCTACTCAAGCCAATACTGTCAATAGGGATGCTAATCAGGAAACGACACGGGACAATTTTGAATCGCAGGGTCCTGTTTTACCCTCGGCCGAAAGACAGACAATAGAACAACTTTTAGGGTTGCCCTCGCATGCAGCAGGAAATCCGAGTTTTACAAATCGAAATGGAGACATTAATTTGAATGCTAGTGGCTCGGTAGATTCTTCCCTAAGATCTGATAAGGTTGGTCACGTGATACATAATTGGAAAGTTAGATTTTCAGGTGACGCAAAAGGAATGGCAGTGGACAATTTTATCTACAGAGTAGAGGCGCTTACACATCAAACGCTCAATGGGAATTTTGACTTGCTATGCAGACACATTTCTACTCTATTCGATGCTAAAGCTTCAGATTGGTTCTGGAGATATCACCGTTCTGTTCCTGAAATTCGTTGGGCTGATTTGTGTACTGCGCTTAGGCATCAGTATAAAGATTCAAGAACAGACGTAGACTTCCGGGAGATGATTCGTGATAGGAAACAAAGGCCGGGTGAAAATTTTGATTCATTTTACGAGTCCGTGGTAGATATTTCCGATCGCCTATCCACTCCTTTACCGGAAAATGTGTTGGTTGAGATCTTGCGTAGAAATTTATTGCCGGAAATCCAACATGAAATTTTAAATATTCCTGTGTATTCTGTTTCTCACTTAAGGGACATTTGTCGTCGAAGGGAATTTTTCTTGTTGGATATAAGTAGGAAACAATCGGGTAATAAACCTTTCATTCCGCGCAGGCAAGTACATGAAATTGTAGAGGATGAAGGTGAATTGACCAACGAGACTGAGGTTTCAGCAATTTCTTTAATATGTTGGAACTGTCAAAAGGTTGGTCATAGATACCAGGATTGTCTAGTGGACCGTCGAATCTTTTGCTACGGATGTGGCACACCGGATGTATATAAGCCGAACTGCTCAAACTGTAATGGTTCAAAAAACTTCAAATCCGGTGTACTGAAAAGTACACACAAACGGATGACGTCTGCCAGTACGAGCACCGATTAGTTTCTAAAACGAATTCCACTAGTTTTACTGAAGAGTCCTTTGACAAGAAAGAGAAATATTCAAAGGAAATTTTAACACCCCTTGATTTGGAAACATTTCCAAAAGTTTTATTGAGAACCATTCGTGAAAATGAAAACCCAGATTTTACAACATACCAACTTGAACCAAACTTACCTAAAATTTCTAATCAAATCGTAGCCAAAACTTCTTCCAATTTAACTCCAACTCATATGAAACCTTTTCACGTCCGACTGGCCGAATACAATGCAAAAAGAGCAGAGATTTTTAATGAACCTATTCCAAGTGTTAGGAAAAAGCGGTCATCCGAGCGTATGAGAAATTTTTGGAATATAGTGAGACAGAGTAGGCATAATTTACTCAGCTCAGTTTTCGATAATCCGAAGGACATTCGTCCTTATGCTATTGTTCAGATTTTCAACAAAGATCGGACAGGTTTACTTGATACTGGTGCTTCCATCAGCTGTATTGGGTCGGATTTTGCTATAGAATTTATGGACTGTAACCCTCATTTTAAGAGAATTAGATCGTTTGTCAAGACTGCCGATGGTAGATCGCAAACTGTGTGTGGATATGTTCTCGCAGATGTAACTTTTCGCGGAATCACAAGGGAAATAAAATTTTATTTAGTTCCGGACCTATCTCAGAATCTTTATTTGGGAATAGATTTTTGGCGTGCTTTTGACTTATTGCCAGCGGGATTAAATTCTGCTGTTATTTCTAATTTAGAGATGAATGGTATCCGTGATTTAGATTTAGAACAGAGAACATTAACTGTGCAGCAAAAACAACAACTACAGCAGGTAATAAACTCGTTTCCCTCATTCGCTAAGGAAGGATTAGGTAGAACGACGGTACTTAGTCATATAATAGATGTTGGTAATGCCACACCCGTCAAACAGAAGCATTTTCCTGTCTCTCCAGCGATGGAAAAGCTGATCTATAACGAACTAGACCGTATGTTAGAAAACGATGTCATGGAAGAATCAGATAGTGCTTGGTCATCGCCAATCGTTCTTGTTAGGAAACCGGGAAAAGTCAGGCTATGTTTAGATAGCCGGAAAGTGAACTCAGTTACCATTAAGGATGCGTATCCTCTCCCAAATATTGATGGTATTCTTGGTAGATTGCCTAAGGCGGAGTTTATAACTAGCTTGGACTTGAAGGACGCATTTTGGCAAATTCCACTTGATGGCGCGTCGAAAGATAAAACGGCATTTTCTGTCCCTGGGCGCCCCTTGTACCATTACAAGGTTATGCCGTTCGGCCTCTGCAATGCGCCTCAGACTATGTCGAGGTTAATGGACAAGGTGGTTCCGGCGAATTTGAGGACAGAGGTGTTCGTTTATCTAGACGATTTATTGATCGTATCTGATACTTTTAGTCGGCATTTGGAGGTATTAAGGGAAATATCTAAGCAAATTCGTTTTGCCGGACTGACCATTAATGTAGAAAAATCTAAGTTTTGCGTACAGGAAGTCCGTTATCTTGGCCATATTATTGGGAATGGGGTGATTCAAACAGACCCGGAAAAAATCTCGGCCATCACAGAATTCCCAACACCGAGGTCTGTACGTCAACTCAGACGGTTTTTGGGTATGTCCGGTTGGTACCGAAAGTTTATTAGGAACTACGCGTCTATCACTGCCCCACTAACAGACCTTTTAACAAATAAAAGAAAATTTACATGGAGCGATCAAGCTCAAAAATCCTTCGAAGAATTAAAGTCAATCTTGACCACAGCGCCAGTTTTGCATAGTCCCGATTTTTCACAGCCGTTCTTTATTCACTGTGATGCTAGCAGCACTGGAATAGGAAGTGTCTTGGTACAGAAAACTGCGGAAGGTGAAGAGGTTCCTATAGCATTTATGTCTAAGAAACTCAACCAAGCCCAACGCAATTATTCGGTTACCGAACAAGAATGTTTAGCAGCAATGTTAAGCATAAAAAAATTTCGAGCCTATGTGGAAGGGCATGAGTTCACCGTGATCACAGATCACGCATCACTAAAGTGGCTCATGTCCCAAACAGACTTGAACTCACGCTTGGCAAGATGGGCCTTAAAACTTCAAGGCTTTAACTTTAAAATAGAGCATAGAAAAGGCAGTAAAAACGTGGTTCCGGATGCACTTTCGCGTACTAATACAGAAGATTTGTCCGCAATCCTAGGCTTGAACTTGTGTGAACTAGATGACTCTGGGCTTTTCGTGGATCTCGAATCCGAATATTTCCAAAGGACAGAGTACAAACAACTATTAGACAAAGTTAGGGAGAATTTAGCTAAAACACCAGACCTTAAGATTATTGACGGTTTTTTGTACAGACGGACTGAACACTGTTCGGGGGAACAGCTGCAGGACGACCTTGCTTGGAAACTTTGGATTCCTAGGGATATGATTCCGGAGGTTTTGAGAAGGGCACATGATAGTCCTCTATCTTCTCATGGTGGAATAGCCAAAACCTTGGAGAGAATAAGAAGATTTTATTATTGGCCTAATTTGGTTAATGATGTTAGGGGATTCGTGAATGCTTGTGAGGTGTGCAAAGGCACAAAACATCCTAACTTTATTATGCGACCACCCATGGGAAGAACTTCAAATACAGTTAGACTTTTCCAGAAATTGTATGTTGATTTTTTGGGGCCATATCCGCGTTCGAAATCAGGAAATGTTGGAATTTTTATCGTTATTGATCATTTTTCTAAATTCAATTTTCTAAAGCCAGTGAAAAAGTTTACTTCCGATGTGGTGTTGAAATACTTGGAGGAATTATTCCACACTTTTGGTACACCTGAAACTATAGTTTCAGATAACGGTTCTCAATTTAAGTCGGCAAAATTTAACGAATTTTTAAGAGACTACGGTGTTAATCATGTCTATACGGCAGTATACTCGCCCCAAGCTAATGCATCTGAACGGGTCAATCGTTCAGTTCTTTCGGCAATAAGGGCGTATATTAAACACGATCAAAGTAATTGGGATAAGTATCTAAGCAGCATCAGCTGTGCATTGCGTTCAGCTGTGCACGCTGCAATAGGTACTTCGCCTTATTACATGGCTTTCGGACAGCACATGGTTACCAACGGTAAATCTTATGCACTTCTACGAAATTTGGAAATGCTAGAGGACAGAACTGTCAATTTTAGTCGGGATGATTCACTCTCAATTATAAGGAAAAATGCTGCGCAAAACATTGAACGACAACAGGAGAAGAACGAAAAGGCGTATAACCTGCGATCTCGTGAGGCTAACTATGAAACTGGTCAGGAAGTGTTTAGAAGAAACTTCCGCCAAAGCGATTTGGGAAAAGGTTATAATGCGAAACTGGCACCGACATTCGTAAAAGCAAGGATCCGCAAAAAGACAGGCTATTGTTATTATCAGTTGGAGGATTTAAATGGGAAATTAATAGGCGTCTATCATGCAAAAGATATAAGACAGTAGAAACCCGTACGATATTCTTTAAAGCTACAAGCGGCATCAGCTTTGGCGTTTGTTTTAACCCCCAAATCTGATTTTGGTGGGGGGAAAATGTAGGGCGCTTGTAGCCTTGTTAATTTGTATTGAATTTGATTTTTGAAATAATTCCAATTTTTTTTAATTAGTTTCAGCGGAAGTTAACAATATACTTATGCACTCATTCAACAAAATTTCTATTGCGAATTGGTATTTTTTTTATAAATTAATTTTTATTCAATTGTATATGTATATGCATGTATATGTGCACATATGTATATGTATATTTATATGAAAAATTCAACAATTTTTTTCCAGAAGTTTGTCAGGTTTCTAGGGTTGCATCGGTTGTAGCTTTTCATACCTTTATCGACTAGGAAAACATTTCATGAAATCAACTGAAGCTAGGTGGAAATTGCTGAAATTTGAATATTAATATATTTGATCAAATTCTGATAAGTTGTGTTACTTACGTTGAAAGAAGGAAACGAAAGCCAAGAGAGATTATTTATTTTTGTAGTACAGTGTATTACAACGATAAGGCAGTGTTTTATGCGGTGTAATATAAAAGTAGGTATAGGTGATGGGTGTGTAGGGAAAAATTTTAATAGTGCACTGAAAGTAAAATGGCATGCTGAATTAGCGTAACAATTCCAGGAATTACTGGGTATAAAAATCTAAATCGCATGGTAAAGTGTCTTTCATTTCATTAACTTCTCTGGCACTAGTAACGGCGCTAAATGAAATTTTCTTTTCGAGTTTTCTGGAGGTTTTTTGGTAATCTTATTAATTGAATTTAATTGGCAAAGGAGGAATTTACTTAGAAAAGGATATCACTTCTGGGACAGATAAAGGAAAAGGTTGGTTTAAAAACTAGGATATTATTGAGGGCAAGAGGAAAGTGCGAAAATTTGCCAAACATTTCACAGTGGCCAACGAGTGGTCCAACATAGGACTGACAATTATACGAGGGCTACGGGTAACCCTCTGGAAAAACCCGTGTGGCACCAGCGTGTATATACATAGGCTCCATTTTGGTCATATTAATCGCCAATTAAGTGAAAGTGAAGTGTGTAGTGATAGAAATTAGTATATGAAAGTTAAGAAAAAAAATGGAAAAATCTTAAACCTAAAATTCAGAAAAGAAATTTGTTTAAAAAAAAAAATTATGTGCATGGGGCAAAATTTAATTTAGTTAAATTCTTGAAAAAAAAGCAAAAGACCTGTAGAGGCAATGTTAGTTGCTTAAAGAAGAAGAAGTAATTAATAATTTATATTTAATTGCCAACCAATGAAAAATGTTGTATAAGCAAGTCAAGAAAAAGAATTTCCAATTTCAGTGCTAATAGTCACATAACCTCAAAAGTGGAGAAAATTTGTGTTCGTTTATGTTTATTTGTAAAAACAAAAAAATATATAACTTGAGTGAAATGAAAGACACTAAATACCCGCGATTGCCAACAACAAATTAAAGAAATGATTTATAATTTAATGCATATTTGCCTTATTTAAGTCAGGAACGACAATTCTGTTAAAATGTGAAGTTTTAAAAATTTTTAATTTTCTAAATTTTGATTAATTTTTAAAATAGTTATGAATATTGTTTTTTTTTACTTTTTTTTTAATTTTCACTTTGTATTATGCGGGCAAATTATCAAATTGTTAAATTAATGTGTACGTTCGTAAAACTAAATTATGGAAAAGAGTGACTTTAGATAAAAAGTTATAGAAGCAAAGAACATATAGAAACTGTGAAACCAAAACATACTGATTCCAAATACATACATACTATGTATATATTTAAGCATTTAAAGAGCAATTAAACATAATAACTGAATTCCTAAATAATGTTATTAACATAACCACCTTAAGCTCAACTGGCGATAAGTTTATATACATTTAGTTAATAAACCAATAATTTAACTTAAGGACAATTTCTAAACCAGCAAGGAGCCGCCGAAAGATCTTTCCGGAATCCAGCAACAATGTAAGTCCTAAAAACAAAATTTTTTTATAATTATATTGCCTTTAAATATTTTATTGGGGAGATCTATTGTATACTCAATGGCAACATAAGAGAAATTAATGTTAAATAACATGAACTAATGTTAATTAAAATTGTTGTAATATTCATTTCTGTTATTGACATTGAACAAAGTCTCCTGTAATTTAAATCAAAAAAAATAAATTATTAACTTAATAACTTGAAAAAAAAAAGAAAAGAAAAAAAAAACAACAAAAATAAATAAACTTTGTAATCATTTTAAATAAATGCTAACGGTCCGGTAATAAAATGTAAAGATGTTTGTAGTTAAATGAAACGCGAATGTTAAAAGAAAAAAAGCATTAAAGTTGTTGAAATTAATAATTTCGCGTTCGTTTAGAAATTGCTTACGTAGTCAGGCGGCGAGTTTATAGATTTACCGACTATGTAACCCGGGTTCGAGTCCTACAGAGTATTAAATTTTTTTTATTATTATTTGTATTTTCCATTGTTTTCATTTTTTATTTTAGAAATTAATAACAAACAATTTTGTTTTCACTAACCTACGTTTTGAATGAATTTTTTTTCTCTTGTTTAGCGATTTGATTATTGCCCATTTACATTTTTTTTGATAATTTTTTTTATATACAACATTTCAAATGTTTGAAAACTTTAATTTTTATTTTAGATTTAATTTTGTTTATATAAGTTGAAACTTTGTTTTAGATTTAATTTAAATAATACTTCGATAATTTTTCTCTTGTTTTAAATAAATTTCGTATGAATTCAAAATGAAAGCTTAAAACTTTTAATTTCTGATTTCTGAACATAGCGCAAAGGGGTGAGTTTCATTAGGGATCATGTATATTGATTTATCGTTGTGCTATATGTATCATGATCATGGTTGGGAGGGGTACAAGCGTCCTAATATCTTCGCTAGTTGCGTCAATTCATTCCATTTCTTTTTTTTACCTAACAAATATCCCTCTCTTTTCCTAGTGTTCTTTTTTTCTATACCTATATCTTTTAATATTTATATGGCATGCAAATTAAAATAAGTTAGACTGTAGCTCATTTGAAAAGTTTGAGTTTAGTAAATGAAAAAGAAACCTACACCGTTTGCCGACGAGACAGGAGCCGGAATGTAATGCATGCCTACTAAACTCTAATTTCTTCGAACAATGCCCAAGGAAATCGAAGTTATTCGCTACAAAACTTCTACACCTTTTTAAGTTGAAATTGAAAACATACAAATTAATATCGAGAAAAACTAATTGATGTTGGGAAAATACAAACTGATTATAAGAAATCCAAATTGATGTTGAGAAAATACAAGAATTCCAATTTGATATTGAGAATATACAAATTGATTATAAGAAATCGAAATTGATATTGAGAAATTAGTGGAATAGTGTATAACGGTCTTTTAGAAGGCTTTTTATGGAATTTGTGATTAATTACACATCGTCTTGACAATCCATTGTGATGTGGGGAAAACCATATAAAAAGCAAAAATAAGAATCCAAATGGCATTTATTTATTTGGCAATACGCAGTTTTCATGATCAAAATTAGGAATATAGAAAATAAGCCCCTGGGAAGACAGAAAATTATACATATACTCATTCTCATTTACCTCTTATCTAATTGTTATTAAAATAAATGGCACTCTATGCCAGTGCTGCCATATTTTTTTACAAAAACTTACAATTTCCGAAAAACCCGTTTTTATGCAAAAACAACTTAACCTTAAAAAATATTTTTAATTAATTACACACTGCTACAAAAAAACACTTTTTGTCAGAACTTGAAAACCGACCTAGTGGGGGTTGTAGGCCTAGGTGAGGACATACAAAAACCGTTTTCAAACATTTTGAAACACCCTCAAAATTTTGAGTTATTTTCAAAAAACTGTTTTAGGGTAGGTCGTAGCACTTTAGTACCTCTAACTCACAAATTTTTTGATCGATTTTAAAATTTTAAACTGTTTTGGAAATGCAAAGAATTAAGCTTTTATGAAATGTATTCATAAAAAATATATTCCAAAAAATTAGGTGAGTTTTTCTCAAAATTATATAATTTTTTTTATTTTTTTTCCTAATTTTTCAAATTCAACAAGATTTATTTTAATTTTTTTCTATAAAAACCTATCTTTATTTGCACTGTATTTTAAAGATAATTTTATGGAAAAAAAACGAGATATCATTTGTTAAAATCAGCTTATATTTGCAAAAGTTACTAAAGTTTTAAATCTCGCACAAGATCGCAAAAATATGCATTTGTCACAAAATGTGGCTCAGCCGATTTTGGTAAATATTCCATATCACATTCCTCGTTTTCAGATTCATCATCACTTTGTTTATGTAAAGTTTCATTACATTTAATTGCACTTAATACTGGCTTAGTAACAGTTAACACATTAGCATACCTAATGCTATCACGATTTTTATATTGATAACCAGTGATGTTTGTTTGGCGAAAATAACAGTCTTTTGGTTTATGGAATATTTTATGATGCTAAATCATTGGGAAATGGCTGGCTTATAAACTTTTCGGACTTAGTTTTCTTAAGCATACTGGAACAGCTTGTACAAATACTTTCGGGTTCATAACATTTGCTAGAACTGTATGAGCAGTGAAAAACTGTATTGAAGGCATTTACCAAGGCTTTATTTTTCTTCAGATCAAAGCGATGTTTTTTGTCAGCGAATAAACCGCAAACATAACAAAAATTATTACGCTTATCACACACTGCAGAAAAAAATTACACACAATTTAAAATTTGTTAAAGGATTACAAAAATTACAAACTTACTTGTTTTAATAAATTTAAATATTAATATCACTTCACTTGTCACAAATTTTAAACTAGTTACACTTTTTTTACTCATATCTAAAAACAATATCCTTCACCAAAAGGTAGTATTTAAACTTTGCCATTGTGTTGGTAATAAATTCGATTAGTTTATGTACATATTTATCCAAATATATATAACTAAAAATTCCATATAAAAACATTCTAAGCTTTTTTAATGTTTCAAAAAAATAGGGCACACGAGCGCCTTACTCGTCCGTTCAACTTACATTTAAAACAAAAACAAAATTTTGAATTCGTGTTCTGTAAACCACACATAAGTTAATACCAAAAACGTAACTGTAAAATTACAACAAACAAATTATGTATTAAGTTGACAAATATGTTTTGCGCGGGGGGAGAAAATACTAAAAACAGGTGTTAATGAAAAGTTGAATAACTTATACAATTTTTATCCGATTTGAAAAATTAAAACCATGTTTTGTTAAGAACTAAATTTTCTTCATACGTTAATATAAATTTTTATAAGCTTTCATATTAAAATAAGCAATGAAAAGCACCTAAAATCAAAAAAGTTTATAATTTTCGTTTGTTTTTGTAGATATTCTTAACAAAAACAGTTGTTATTACTTACAAATGTATAAAAAATGCACGTCATTTTAAAGCGTAATTAGTTTTCTTTCCAAACCCGTTAAAAAAATTAAAATCGGACAAGAACTGACTGAGTTACAGGTCGATAAGTTGACGAACATCACCGAAAACGGTTTTTTTAAAATAACTTCTGAATTTGAGGGTGTTTCTGAATTTTTTTGACACAATTTTTTATGTACTCAACAAGACCAATAACCCACGCTAGGTCGTTTTCCAAGTTTTTTTACACTGTAGCACCGTGTTATTATTGAAGAAAAAAAATATGTAAAGATATACTACACTTCTAAGCCGGAACAGTTAATTTTGAATTCCAGTTTTTCTTATTAAGCTTATTTCATACTTATAGTACAGTAAACGTTCTTAAGTGTTCAAAGATGATGCACTGATAAACCGGAAGCGACCAATTTAAAATAAAATTTTTCTTACTTGTAAACCTTTTTTCCTTTTATTTTTTTTTTTAACAAAAAAAGCCCACGATATCTTAATTATATTGTAAAAGTTTTGAAATGGGATCTCCATAAGTTTATAAGTTATGCAAATTTATGTACAAATGTAAGAATTTTAAGCCATCATATTTGTATAATTTTTTTCGCAAAAAATCGACACGTAAAATTCATATTGATTGAATTTTGTTTTGTTTTTGCTGAAGCTTTTTAAATTTTTAGTTAATACCGTCTTTATGATCATTGTGATATGTATATAAAATTAATCGAAAAAAACATAACAAAATACTAACAGGGGTGTTCTGAAAATTGAAAACGCAAAACGAAAGAATTTAAAACATCGTTTTTTAATAAGATTTCTGTAATAAAAGAATTTTCTGACAAATATTTCTCTATTAAACAGAATTTTATTACAAAACTTATAAAAATTAGTGCATTAAAAACAACTTTAAAATTCTTGCGTTTTGCGTTTTCGATTTCCAGAATATCCCTAATATGTAATATTATTCCATAAAATATGTCATTCAAATCATACACATTAACTTATTATGTTGCACATATTCTTATTAAATTTTATTTCCATATCTTTTGCTTGTACGAAATTTGGCAAATTTAAATTATTTGTTTTATTCAAGAACGTCCTTGGTCCTCAAAATTCTACATAACATACAGTAGGAATATCTTAATTATTTTTTGCTTTCGTTATACATATTTATATAAATTTAAAGCAATATGCCCTGGTTTTGACAAAATTGCGTAATTAACTTTTTTAAATTCGGAATCACAACGTTTTGTACAAAATATGGCTTTTAAAAGCATTTAAGTAACGTTGTTGCATTAAAATATATGATCCTATGTTAATAAACAAGCTCGAGGCAATAATTGATTTTTTTTTTAATAATTTTTATTCTTTATTATTCTTCATTTTTCAATATTTCCCCATCCTTTGGATGCCATCTTCAGGAATAATAAAAGACGAGTTACAATATTAACACACAACGACTAATCGCGTTTACATGTAAAATTGCAAGGATTGTTAATTTAGAGGCCGAATAAAGATAATAATATTCAAATATATGTTTATTAATTATATAAATAATTAAATGCTTCTTTGTATTATTTGAATCAAATTGAAAAAAACTGCAGAGATTTAAAAAAAACTGTTTTTTTGAACACCCAAACTTTTTAAAAAAAATTATAAAAATTAAAATAACCTCCTCCAGTATAGCATATCTTTTAGGGTGAAAATTTAGTCAATTGTTATTAATGACAATGTCTAAACTTCCCCTTTTTTGGGCTTTTTTCAAAAAAAAAAAATAAAAATAAAACTCAGCAGACTACGCTAAGACGGGCATCCCCAACTCTCTAGACACGTGTTTACATAGCAATAACAACATAAACAACAGCGACAGTAACAAAAAAGAAAAGTACATAAGTATTTGTATAAATTGTAAAAATCTATGTCACTTCCCAGTTGGCACGACACGTAAGGGACAACTAATGAAAATCGTCGATGACATTTTCAAACAAGTGTCGCGTAAATCGTACACGACACAAAGAGAGACAATGTCGTTCAGCCTGTCGTTGATGACTACATGGACGACATTGTCGTACATATAGTCGTTGATGACCACATGAACGACACAGTCGATGAAGTTACATAAGTTACAGCTTACACGACAATGTCGCCTTTAAACCTAAACTAATAAATAAAAATATATGTACATATTTTTTAAATCATACCTTAGTCTATGAGTTCTCAGACTTGACTGACTGATTTTTTTCACTTTTCTTTGGTTGTTCTTTATTACTATCGTTATTTTACAGTTATTTTTATTTTTTGTTGGGAACAAATTAATTTTGTTGGCTTAGAAGACAGCTTACAAGATAATGTCGCTCATGTTGTCGTGTTTAGAAGTTGATAAAGGGCACCTTAAAAGAAAATGTCGGCCATGTTGTCGCGGATACACTATGACAAAGGACAGCATACAAGACAATGTCGCTCATATTGTCGTGTATATATACACCTATAGGTGTCGATTTAAGACACCTAACAAGACAGTGTCGTTCTTGTTGTCGTGGATAGGCTTTGATAAAAGACAATTTGGAAGACAATGTCGGTCATGTCGTCACTTATAAACTTCTTTCAAAGATAGTGCACATGACAATGTCGTGTATTTTGTCGTTCACGACATTTTCCTCATAATTGTCTTCCAGAAATCTTAAGTGATAAGGGACATGTCGTGCAAAAATCGTTGACGACAGCTCTGCCAACTGGGTTGGTCTGCGGTGAATACTAATGCTCATAGAAACCTAGGAAACTAAAGCGTTACCATGATTTCGTGACGAGCTATTTAATCTGTATCCTTATTTAAGTCACGAAAAACACAACAACAAAGTGTTATTTTGAAAAAAAAAATTCCAAAAATAATTTGTTGTGTTAAGAATGAATAATATCGTCGGCTTAATATGAAAACCTGCTAAATCCACTTTTGAGGTAAATTGAGATTTTGATGCCGTGTGGTAGAGAAAGATACTCCTCGTCGACCAGCATGTAGTTTTTCTTCAATTTGAGTCTTGAAGTATGAAGTATGTTTAACTTAAAATATCTTTTGTTTTTCTCTCAAGCAGCACATATGAAATTGTCTCTCCTGTAAAATTTACTGAAAGGGAGTTAGCAGGTTTGCACATTAAGCCGACGATATCTGTTCAAACCACAGGGGAATTGTTTTAATATTAAAATCAAATATTTATCTGACGAAAAAAAAAAGAAAAACACTAACAGGAAAAATAATTGAAGAAAAACTGATTTTTATTACTTACTTACTCTAAAATAAAAGCTCGTAAGGCGTTAAAGCTTTAATGTGCACCTTATTTAATTGGTATATTTTTTCTCTGTATATATTTCTGATTTTATTTCTCTCCAAATTATTTCAAACTGAATATATAATAAAATTGAAAAGTAATGGAGCTAAATAAAAGTTAAAGCTTCTAACTAATCTGTTCGTTGTTAAGTTTAATTAATTGTTGATGGTGATTATTGGGGTAACGTTGTTTTTGGTGAAAGAATGATTAAGGAAAAGAGGAGAATTTAATAATTATATGTCATTGCGAAATTTTTAATGTTTAGCTTTATTCACATTATTGGGGTATTCACAAGGTGTGCTATCATGTTATATTGTCATAATGTTCTAACATTTTACAATGGCTTAAACATTTTGTTGTTGCTTTGTAAACAAAAAGTGTCTTAAATAAATAGAACTTTGCTTGCTATGTTTATTATGCTGTCGTAATTAATCAGAAGAGACCATGCGCTGAGCGGCTGAGCCGAGCCGCAATAGTTTTTGTAGCCGTCGCCGTTGATGGTGTAGTTTTATCCGGCTAATATCTGAATTAAACCTGCGGCTAGCAATTTTTGCAAAAAAAAAACACTACGCAAACACTATTTGCGTTTGTGTTTTCCACAAATCTACTTAACCGAACACTAAGGAAAGATATTTATGGCCTGTTCATCGATTTCGAACGAAGACTTTATTCGCTTATCTTACACGTAAAACAAAAACAATATTTTTGTTATTTTTATGTTAAATGAAGCATAAGCGAACGAAACCTTCGTTCGGAAATAGATGAACAGGCAGTTAAAGTTTATTTTCACAGTTTAAAAGTGTTTTCAGAAGTCTGCTTTATATGTGACCTATGGACCACCGATTATCACAAAATTGTATGGTGATATTTCTGACCACAAAAAGCTTAATTGGACCAAATTTTACCACAATATCAATATTTTTAACGTTTTTAGTCGTATTTAAATGATTTTACAGAGTGGGTTTTATATGGGACCTTTTGTAAATTATAGACCGATATTTACAAAATTTTACAGTGTAATTTCTAGTCCTATAAAACGTTGACTCATCAAATTTTATTGCAATATCACTCTTTACGATCTTAGGCGTACTAAATTGTTTTTCAAAAGTAGACTTTATATGTGGCCTGTAGATGTGTAACATATCTAATTTAATTACAATATCGTTATTCGCTACGCTTAAAGGCTTACTAAACTGTTTTCCGAGGGTAGGATTTATGTGGGGGCTTATAGTAAATTTACGAAATTGAGTTACATTATTTATGGTCATTTGGAACGAATTTGTGCTAAATCTCATATACCTATGAGATATGCGTGCATTCAACCACCTTTAACAAGATTTAAAATTTTTAAGAGTGGTGGTTCCAGAATTGAGTTCATTACTCTTATCCTACCGATTGTTCCAATATTGTTCTTTTGCTTTGAGTCGTTCTCCACTGAGCGTGTTTTCAACAGAAGGACAGACGGACAGACATGGCTTAATCGACTTGGAATTACTCAAGGACACAGCATATGTATGGGAATAATAAAAACGTTTAACACGGAATGACAATCTTAAATACCCTCATTCACCACTAGTGGTAAATTTCAAATTCTATTTTAAAATATGTACATACATACTTTTTTAAAACGTTTTTAAAATATTATCGATTTTTGAAAAACTTATTTTAGTACATGACAAAATTCCATCATCAAAAATTTTCCTTCACTTCTTTCGTTATATGTACATCATATTATCAGTTATGTTTTGTAGTTCTGTTATTCTATAAAAAGAGATGATTACTTTTTATGGTCTTAAATATTGCATGTTATAAAACCATATATTGTAAGCATATTTTGTAAATTGTTTATGAGTCCACCGGTATTTTAGACTAAAATTATTTTTTTTTCGCTATTAATCGGCCAAATGATGTAAACAATCCCCTTATTTTCCCCTCAGCTAGTAACAACTGGCTTACGCACACAAATTAACAAAAGTTACAATTAAATATTGGCATCTAACTATTTAGAACTTCAATATAAAAGTAGAAAAAAAAATTAAATAAAAGTAAATTGTCGAGAGCTAAAAATATAAAATAGCCTTTAACAACAGGTATAAAAAGTAAGATGGAATCGAAAGAAGTATGTAAGTAGAAAGAAGTACATACTTCAAAATACATACAAATTTATTCAAGCAGAGCAATAAACAAAGAGTAAGTAACGATGGGATACAAAAACAGAATTAATACTTTACAATAGAGAGCTCAGTGTAGTGCTAAAAACTCTTAATTTTGTACTTTAGGTGCGAAAAAAGTACTATACGCTTTTTTGATGTATTAGAAAAAGGGGTTTTAAATAATATTATTAATAATAATATTAAAACTACTTTTTATAAATAATTTTAGAAAAGTGGCGTATGCGGCACAAAACAATAATTTTCACTTTCAATAAAATACTATATAAACTTCTAAGTTCATTCATGAACAAAAATTCACATTTTTCTTCTTCAAAATATACCTACGCCAGAAGCAGTGGTGAAAATACAAAAATATTCCATTGGGTATATTTTCAGAAAACTTCATGTAATCAAATTTTTATACTGCAAGCATTTCACGAGTTATAAGAGACTATCTACATGAGTCTCATATGATTTGACATGAAAGTCTCGTTAGATTATCTTTACCCACGTCTTAAATAATTCCCACAACGATTGATGAAGCGTATTTCGCTGTGCTATGGAAGAATCTCACTCGTGTTAAATTTTTTCCCGTGTAAGGAATTTTCTTCGATTAAAAAAATGCTGTCATCGACGATCAAAGACGCTCTTCATGAGACTCCCAGTAGCTCTTACACGATAGGAAATGCTAGCTGGGTATGAAGAATTATGTTTTTATTTGCATTTTTTTTTTATAAAAATCGAACAAAAATTTTTTAAAAAAAACTACATTTTAAGTTGTCCGATTTTTCGAAACGATAAAGACGATTTTTTTTTATTTTTTCTCAGAAAACTGACGATTTTCTCACAAATTTATCTGGCAGCCCTGCTTTAAATCAAGCATTCCACGATCCGAATGCTACCGACTCATCGGTTTTTATTACATCAATCGTGCCAATAAAATTAATGTGCAACAGCATAATCATATGGCAAAATCCTCGTCCATCTCCTAGATATTGTAGGCAGTTGAAAGTGGAATTTATGAAAGAATTTATAAAAGAACGAAATAGGTAGGGTGGATCACGAAATAAAAAAAACCTTACAGAGGCTGTCATTTCTTATGTGGAATAACGCTTAAAAGTCAATCATAAGTTAGTTCTTGCCATGATTGATAGAAAAATATGTAATGCACTCACAGAAACTACTAGTACACAAAAATGCTTTTTATGTGGTGCTACTTCCAAAGAATTTAATAATATTTATTGACAAAATAATTTCTTTGCAAGTAAAAATAGAAAATTTGTAGTTCAAACAGGGAAAGTTACCTCGAATTAATTCCCACTTTTGGTATCAAAAACTCCACTGTGCATCGTCTTCCAATCTCCTCGTTTAAAAAAACCAATCGTGAAGAAAATGAGCTTATATCTTCCAGTATTTGCTTTAAGTCGAAAGACTTTTCATAAATGTTTGATTCTTTAAAGTTGGATATTGTCAAACAACTTTCCGGAAAGTCGTTTATATAGAAACGCGATTTTTATGCCAAATATCGTTGAAGAGCTAAACTGTAAATTTTTTTCAGCTGATATTGAAGACTTAACTCTAATACCTAATTAATACAGATCCAAACTAACTAATACAGCCTCAAAAATTACGATTTCCTTCGATAGCAAAACTAAAGCTTTTCATTTAAGTCGGTTCTAAGACCGGGATTTACTATCCTACGCAATCGTACGATTCAATCTATTTGAGTCAGTTAAAACGGCTGTTAATGCCACCATCACACTAAGAAGATGCAAAATCATATGATCCAACTACTTTACAAGAAAATGCAACTCCGATTGCATAAAATATATCATTTTATGAACACATTTGCAAGTCAAACAAGTCTTTTAAGAGCAAAATAAACCAAACAAATTGCTTGGCATACATGCAAAATTTTATGTTTGTACAAATATTTGTGTTGTTAATTGGGTTGTTTGCTATTTCGACAAACATTAAAAGCAGGTTTGTAAAAATTTTATATATTTGGCAGACATTTTTGGTATTTGCCAAACTTTTTATGGTGTCTAGTGCCAAATGTAATCATTTCAGCGAACAATTTATAAAGTGGAGACGTTGAAGATGATACATAAAAATAATTGTTTGCCACAAAACATCTCATTACAAACAAATGAAAAAAAGATTGCAAATGTTTGTGCAAATATTTAAAAATTTTAGTCTTCACATAAGCATCTTGTTTTTGCTGTCAAATTGCTTGTGTAGTTTATTTGTTCCTTTAGTGCCATTCAATGTCACAATAACTAAAATTATATCAATAAATTTGGAATAAAAAAAAATGCTTAAATAAGAATTTGTAAAAACAAATATTAAAGACAAATTTTGTTAGAAATGAGGGAAAAAATCTTAAAAATAAGCAAAGTAAAAAAAATCTCTAAAAGCTGAAAAATAAATCAAAATTGAAAGAGATTCAAATAATAATACTCTGAAAACAAATTTATGCCGCCATTATATAGATTGTATACAACATTTTGACGAAACAGCTGAAGAAGTGCACGATGAGTTTGACGAATAGAACAATTATTTTGAATAAAAATTTCAACAATTCGCACGCGTTTCTCTGATGTAAGTCGATTCATAATAAAATTTCAAAGCAAACTCAAACAAAAAGCAGCCATCAGCTGTTAAAAGGGGGCTCAAATAAAACAGTGATGCCAACTCAAAGCTGTAAAGGCTCAGTTAGCCGGGTGTAAAGGCCATGTCAGAAAAAACTTTTGCTTCGCTTTGTGTTAGAGATTCGCTTTGACATCCAAGATGAAATATTCATACTTATACGAACCATGTGACATAAAGAACTTTTAATGCAGAGCGAAGCGAAAAGTTGGGCAACTCTCATCTTATTGCGCGCTTTGACAGTCTGCTAGTATAATTTTGTTTATATATTTATTTTTAACACACAATTCGTGTGTGTTGTCAAAATGTTTATTGTGGCATACACCTTTTGCGTTACGCTTTTCTGTCAAAGTTAGAAACGTCACGCAAAGCTAAGAAGTTTTATCTGTCATGGCCTTAACACTAACGTTGCAAATCAGCTGATTCATTTTGTTCTGTGTAAAGCAATTAGAACGATTATAGTTAGCAGTAAGATGTAACGTCTCAATCTGTGAGATTGGCCTTACTTTTTTACGGTTAGGTTACTGTTACTGTTACTCCCGGCTAACTGAGCCTACACACTCTAAAAACAACACGCTTTAATATTAAATAACAATAAAGTTAAAATTTTTTCAATATTCCTGAAACTATTACCAGATGATAAATATACATAAGTTCATACATACCATATAATCACGTTAAAAAGGTAGATAGATGTAAAGCTTGGAACATCTTTTTTATGTACCATATGAATTCAAATCGAGCTCTAAAATTTTTGGCGATTGATATTTGTATTAACATCTGTTAAGCAAATATTTCATATTATATGGGACACTTTATTATTTCTTGGTACCATTTGTAAAATTAATTTATCCACTCTGTTACAAAATACAAAAACAACCACTCTGCCAGAGAGTAAAACACCCACCAGAAATGTAAAGCTTTATAAAAAGCTTTTCTTTTTAAGGAGGAAATACTTTCACTGTAGAGATTCACAGCGATTTTCTTCAGTTTCTAAATGAATTTCACTGAGAAAAGTCATAAAATAACGGTAGGGGGCCCTGTAACGAATCAACGAATCCACTAAAATAAAGAAAATAAAAACGTTGTTGTTATTTGGATTAAATGTTTATACAAGTGTGTTGTGTTTTCGAATGTATGTGTGAGTAAGTGTTGGTGTGTATACGTTTTTATAATATTAAAAGTGTGCATTTGGGTTTGTTGCCGAAAACTTATACAACATTTGACAAATACATGCATATACATGTATATATATGTGTGTGTGTGTAAACGACGAAAAATATCAGAAAAGATTTTTTATTTCAAAAAATATTAACCAAGCCTTCTTCTATTATAAATAAAACCCATCCCATCATCTGCAACAATATCTACATCGTCCGTCATCAGCTTTAGCAGAAAGAAAGAAAAAAAAAATATGTAAATATGTACACACATACATATGTACGTATGTAAATATGTATATCAGTAGTTCATATTTTAAAAAAAGGTTTGCCTTTCTACTAGTTAGACATATTATTAGTTGTAGTTGTTGTATGTGGAAGTGTAGTAAAGGAGCAAAAATTTAAGTTTTTCTCATACTCAACAACAAACAATCAACCATTCATCCATCTACACAAACATTCATACATCCTTAAAGGGTTTTAAGTACACACAAGTGTGAATGAAGATGGATGTATGTGAATGTGATTATTTTTCGTTTTGTTTACCACTACTACAATGACAAAAAGCCTCATAAAGCACAACAAAGTAATATAACGGAAAATAATAGAAGTGGAAGAAAAACAACAAAAAAAAAAATGTATAAATAAAAAAAATGGCCAACATTATCCTCATTATAATACTGACTAACAAATAAAGTTAATTGTGCAAAATACGATACTTGTGCATTAGTATTTGTGTAACGAAACAATTAAAAATACAAAATTATAATTTATTTTCAAACATACACACAAATAATAAAGTCGTACTTGAAGAAGAACATGTGAATAAAATAAAAAAGTGTACATTTAAAAAATAAAAATCGTGGTAAATATTATTTACATCAATATGACTATCCCTAACAAGTACTTTGCACCATCTCACATGTCTTACGTATTTTGACAAAAATGCTTTCCTGGTCTTATTATTGCTTAACAAATTTGAGAAAACTATAACAACTCTTCATGAAAGCGTTTTTTCCTCAAAATATGGAAGACTTGGGTGATAGTGTAAACTAACCTTAAGAAGTGTTACAAAATTTTAATTTGTTAAAAAATCTTTCAAACGGAACATGGTTTTAAATGCAAACGGAAATAAAAGAATAAAAATAATACGCTACAAGAAGGAGAAGAAGAAAAAAGGTTGTCAGAGAATTAAATGAGTTGTTTTTGTTTTTGAAACTTAAGTTTCACTACACTCAAAAGGAACGTCAATCCATCCGTACCACTCAAGTCAATCCGAAGCGGTATTAATAGTACGGGGAGTACGGATTTTCTTGAATCAAGTTCAGAAAGATTGATTCAAGTACGGATTTTAAATCGCAAAATACTTAAATTATCCATATTTAATCCCGATTTCGTACTTAAAATAATCCGAAAATGAGATTGATTTAAGTAAAACTAATCTCAAAATGCGCTTAAAAAGAAATTAGAAAGAAAAAATGTTTATGATTGATTTATCCACCCGTATTACACCTTACAGAATGATTAAACACCAACATCATGCCCGATATGGTTTTTACTTTAGAAATCTCATGTACATATTTAACCAAAAATATAAACTTAATGAGAAGCAAGAGTTCAAATTTACTTTTTAACCCCTCGTGGTGCACATGAGTCTGGCTAGACCTTTTTTTCATGTGTATAGAAAATCAAAACATGCGTAAGCCGGAGGGTTAAACACAAGGAAAAGTTGAATCTGTTTTTTTTTACTTGATTTAAGTATTTTATTCCTATTTCAAGAAATTCCGGGATTGATAATTCTTTTGGCGAATTTCAAATCCGTTTAAAATCCATTATTATTGTTTGATTTTTATTTTGAGCTGGTTTTACTTGTTTTTTTTCTCACTAAACTATACTTACAGTCTATGGTTAAAATTTAACTTACATATAACAAAAGCATGCACTCACGCATAATAAGTCAACAAACAGTAATCAATAGAAATCATATAAAAATCAATATTTATTAATCGTACAAACAAAAAAATAATATCATTTAAGGCGGCGGACAATAAGACACATTAGTTTGGACAAGACACACGAATTTTTTATTTTTGTTATTTTATTTTTCAAGAAAATTCTTTTATTTAAATTGAAATAAATTTTTATATTTTAATTTTTATTTAACCGCATTCGATATCAATCGAAATTACAATACAATTTAAATGGGAATTTCGATTGATATCGAATGCCGTAATTTGGTCCCAGTTCTTTGAAAAACATGAAGCGGAATGCGTTAAACTTGAAACTTACTTCAACATTAATGAAAAAGTTAAAACATTATCTTGAGATAGGTACAAATAATTAACAAACATACATATTTAGATTCGACTGTATAAGTAAATAATTTGAAGTCGACTTAAAAAGTAAATGCAGGTTTGATTTAGTTAGATTTTTTTTTTAAAACAAGTATGAGTGCTAAGATAACATTATTCGTTACTGTGTTAGGCGAGCTAAATAAAGTGTTTTCCGGGAGTCAGCTTTAAATAGGGCCTTTGGTAAATAATAAACCAATCTGCATGAAATTTTGCAGGGTAATTTCTGGTCTAATGAAACTATTTCAGACCAAAATTTACTACTACAACTATTAATATAGCGTTATTCGTTACAGTTTTAGGCGTACTAAAGCGTGTTCCGGGAGTGGACTATATATGGGGCCTATGGTGTATTATGGACCGATAATCACGAAAATAAGTACATAGTCCGATGTCTTATCACATAAAATGAATTTGTGTAAAATCGTATGTCAATCTGTGCATTCTGCTACCATTTAGGTTGGTTTTTGTAACAAAATTATCAATTGTTAAGGGTGCTTGTTCCACATTTGGATTTATAACTCTTTTCTTACTGAACTGATTGTATTATGTTTCAATACCAAACTGCATAGAAATAGAAATAATTTTATAGCAATGCTGTTCTTCTCTTTTATACCCTTTGTACACTTGTATACATTTCGAAGGAACGCATGGAACGAATGGAAGATGTTGAAAATTTGAAATACGCGTTCACATTTGAAACTTCAAACATCTACTATCAATAAAAAAATGTCATTATTTCTAAAAAAAAAATCTTTCATTATTTTTTTCTTTAAAAGTGCCAAAATTTTTAAAGATATTACCAAAATGTATTAGAACTCATTTTGTTTAATAACTTAAATAAAATTAAGCAAAATAAGGCTTGCAAAAAGGAAAAAAATGAGAAATGGTAACGCTGCTTTCAAACCAAATGCCATTTTGTAAGTCATATGTATTTCCTATGGGAAAAATTTAACATCTTCGCAAATTAATGTTAGATGTGAAATGTTCCTGTCAAATGTGAACGCGTATTTCATATTTTCAACATCTTCCTTGCGTTCCTCCGAAATGTTTACAAGTGAACAAAGCGTATTAAAAGTATAATAAACTACACGTAGAGAAAAATCAGTTTTTAATATGGCCCCCTCAAACATTATACATATGTATTATGTTTCATTAATCATATTATCAACTCCGGAATCCATATTATGGTTAAATTAGTCCATCATTAAAAACCCACAACCATATTATAGTTGCCTCTTAACATGTTATGGCCAAATATGACAATAATTTGTTTAACAGTAATAATTGTTTGGTTTTAAATATTACCAAGAGCAACATTCAATGGTTCAAAAACAACCATGCTATTATAAGTGTTAAACATATTATTGTTATTAAAAACGATAACATATTCGATGGCAACCATAATATGCTTGTGGCTTCTTGTTTATAAGATAATTTAAGAAATAATTTCAACTGATTGGGATCAGTTATAATTTTTCTTATGTTTTTGTTCACCGCAATATAGCAAAGTTGTAAACCATAATACAAAAATCAAGAAATTCCAACTCATCTGAGTTGCGTTGTAAACCGTAATAGGGGCCTTAAAGTTGACAAAAAATCAACAAATTGTAGTCGGGACTTTAAAAAAAGATAAAATCACTGTTTATTGTAGTTGTTTTTGTTTAAGCTTTGATATTGTTAAAAGTAAAACTGTTGCTTATAATTCTTATTCGCTTAAAACTTTTATTTGTATAACAGGCCCAATTTTCAATAAAAATTCCCCGGAAGTTTTTTCTCCCTTCTCCCTTATTGCCTACGTAAATTCAATTGCAAAAATGAAAAAAAGGAAAAAAACTCTCAGGAATATCTTTAGTTTTTCTAAAATCTTTGGATGAAGTTTCCTAGCGATCTGGCCTAAGCAACCTGTGAAATGCGCATAGGAATAACTTATCCCATCAACAATTAATTTCAGTTTATCAATAGTATGAAAAGGGAATTTAGCACATTTAAACGAAACCTTCTCATTTATATTAAAGCTTCTTAAATTCAAACATAAAATAGATTAAAATTTCAAATTAATAAAATCATTTTAAAAAATTTGCACAATTTCCCGTTAGCCTTAAATATGAAAAAGATTCGTTCGTAATCTGAAAATTCTCAAGTTTTGATAATTTCCTTAATTTTATTGTTAAGTATTGAATTTTTTTTACGTTTTGTTGCCATTTTATTGCTAGTGATGAATGAAACTTCTATTCGTTTCACATGATATTCTACAATTAAAAAATTTTTTTTTTATAATTTAAGATCTTAAAAATTGTTCTTATAATTACAAAATCCATATTATTTTTGTTTCTGAACAAAATTTTGCCGAAAGGTATTACAAAAAAATGTTTTTAAATATACCAAAAGAAAGTATTCGAATGCAAAGTTTGTTTACTATTATTTTGATTGCTTATTTTCCTTATTTTTTAATATTTTTTTAAACATTAAAAAAAACTAATTGCAACAATTTTAAAAATAATTAAAGAGAATATTTGCATTTGCCTCTGAACGCATTCATTTAAATCATATAAAAATTTTTTAAAATATTTAACAATATAACTTTAAATTGGTTGTCTAAAATAAAAAAAAAATAATTAAATATATTTAACATCTCCACATTAATAGATAAAACGTTTTTTCCATTATTTTTAAAGATATTTCATAAAAATAATATCATAAAATGCAAACATTTATCAAAATGTCATTCTATTTTTGGTTTAAAGAAGGGCAAAACCAACAATAAATTTTCTTACTTTATGAATGGTTTATTAAAGGTTTAATATACTATTTTTTGTTTATGAATACAACTTTAGCAATTTTTGCTTAAAAACTGTTAATTTATCATAAATAATTTTTTATGAATAAGGCCGGATTTTTATGCAGTTAAAATCGAGTGTTATGTGCATAAAACATACACTTAAAATAGAAAAATATGCGTTATAAATTGAAAAAATATGCACTTTAAATTTTTCATAACATATTTTTAATCATAAACAAAACATTAAAATAACATAAAACCATAAAACCCCTAAAAATTAAGTCTCGTTAACGAAAATAAGGTACACCAAAAAAAGCAGAAGTAAAATATAATAAAACACAAAATATAAAATAAAACAATAATGTAAATTAAGTCACTTGTTAGATAGATATGTGAACCTTCATATAAAATTAATTAAGAACAATACTCATTTTCATATACATTAATTTTCCACTACGCTGTTTTCGTAAAAATTTAAATTAAATATGCCAGCAGCTTAGTGTTATTGTTTTGTGTCCTTCATATTTCTAAAAACTTTATCAAGTTTGATACGAATTTGCTTACTTAAGTTACCCTTAACTGCATACATTCTATTTATGAATTTATCAATTAATTTAATTTGCATTCTCAATGGATTTGATTTCTCTAATTTAACAATAGTCTCAGAGATAAATCCGTAATTTGAAGACTTCAAAATTATCCGAAATTTTATATCTGGTAAATTTGTTATTTTTTTTTTTGGTACTGCATTACCATCGTTCCATCACATCCTTGGACTGTTCAAAATTTTCAGGATAATACACACTGATTTCTACCCCTTTCCCCGCATTGTTGTTATAGGATACTTCTCCTAATATGCGACAAAACGCCATGTGCTTTGCATTTTTTCCCAAAAATTCACCAAAAATATGCAATGTCAGCAATATATGCAAAAATATGCATTTAAAGCATAATATGCAAAAATATGCACTAACAAATCGATGCCATTTTATTTAAAATTTCTTGATTCGAAAAGATATTAAACTTATGTTGATCTCAGACTGACGACAACAAATATGCATTTGCATAAAAATCCGGGCCTTGCTCATTATATTGTGTAAAGTAAACTAATTAAAATAGCTTTACTAATAAAATTAATAAGTACATTAAACATATACATATGTAGGTACAAGTAGTAAAAAAACATATTTATTTGATGACCATCTAAACATAACTTTTGCTTTAGTTGGCAGTTTATATAAGATCAATATGATAACTTTATAAAATCTATATTCACACATTTATCAAATGATTGTTTTGTTTAATTAAAAATGTAACATTGGTTACAACATTTTCTGAGTTAAAAACAAAAATAATAAAATCGCAAGGCAGTTGATAGAAGGTAATTTAAATATTGCATCTTTTTCCTTAAACCTCATTATCTTTTACTATAAATTAGCATTTCTCAAAGTTTCTTCTAAAAGTTGTGTTTGCTTAAAACAGTATTTTAAACTTACTATTGCTGCTTTAACCACAACAACAAAACATTTGCTTGCTTTGAAAATTCAAACATGATTGGCTAGAACAATATTTCTATAGAAAAAAGTACTTAATTTTTTTAGTTTTGTAGGAAAGCATTTTTAAATTTTAAAGGATTTTTTTGAAAACATTTTTTTGTTCTAATAAATCATCACTTCACTTTAGTTACTTTTTTATTTTAAGTTTATATACCTAAACACAACTTGCGTCACAGATCGGAAGTTAACATGCGTTTTTATTCCAAATTGGATTGCACATTCAAAAAATAAGCAAACATTAATTTTGCTATAAATTCCTAAAAAATCGTACAAAGTAATTTAAACTTTGTCTAATCGTACTCCTAAACATGAAGATTACAACAAGACAACATTTTGCTTATGTCGACTTAAACACTTTTTTCTTTTTGCTACAGATTTATGTTAACAAAAATGTTAACTACAACCATAATACAGGTAACCCTCGATTTACGCGGTTTGTTGGGACCGAAGAAAGCACGTGTAAATCAAATTCGCGTAAATCAAATTGCGTAAATCAAGGTTCAGGGCTGGTACAAATTTCGTTTATGGGACCAGAAATTTAACATATCGCGTAAATCAAAACATAAGATACATACAAAATTTAATGTTTGGGCCTAAAAACCGTGTTAAATCAGAATCCTCAAAATAAAATACAAAAAAACAATTCGCAGAATTTAAGAAAATCATAAATAAAAACGATAAAGTAGTGCAAAAAAAATATTTTATTTTTTATTAATTTTTTATAAATATGTATGCACTTGTGCAGTTCTATTTTAGCACACAGATGATTAAATTTCTTGAATTTCATTGCTGCATTTTGCACAAAATCAGGATTTCCATAACTTTTTGAGAGTATTTTATTAAAATCGCGTAATTCAAAAAATGGTGGCTATTATTGATTAGTGTTATATCTAAATCGCTTAAATGGAGTACCGTGCAAATCAAGGGGTACCTGTAGTTATTGTCAGGCATCAATATCGAGCCCTAACCACGAAAATAACGTAAGCGCCAAAATCAAATTTTACAGGAGAGAGTTTTGTTTATTTAATTTTATAAAAATTTTGTATCAAATTAGTTGCTTACGATAAAATTATTTTTGCTATAAAATTATGTAACCATGATACTTAAGGAAATGATGCAAGTGTTGCCAATTAAGTGATTAATTAAAAAAAAACGAAAATTAAAAATGCTGTCGCTTACGTTATTTTCGCGTTTAGGGCTCGATATAAAACATTATATTTTAAATATAAAATTTTAAATATACATATGAGTAGGTGAGTTGCAAAACTCGTTCGTTACAAAATTAAAAATACGAGATGACAATTGATTCCGACAGTTCTTCAGGCGCCTTTTAAGAAGAATTATACAAATTGTTTCAATGCATGTCCTCTTCCATGTTTTTTCAAAGGACATGCATTGATGCAATCAGAATATTTCTTCTCATAAAGCTCAAAAAAAACCGTGAGAATCATTTCCCATCTCATATTTTTAATTTTGTAACGAACGAGTTTTGCAACTCATCTACTCATATGTATAGTCAATTCACAAAGTGCTAAAGTACTATTTTAAGCAAAATAGCAGTGACATCGTCAAAATTAAATAAAACATATAATTTTAACAAATAAAATGTGAAATTATTTTTTCTTTAAAAAATTATTTCATATTATAAAATGTTGCTGAATATGATTCTATGAATCAAATTTTAATTTATAAGGCTTTCTTGCAACGGTTTTATTCCTTCAATCTTTCAAGTACGTTTTGCTTAGGCCAACCTTTGTTTAACATTGAAGCTTCAGATATGTACATTGTACATAAGTATGTATGTACTTAGGAATGATTTTATGCGTTCCGATATGTACAGTAGGCATATAACTTTTTTTTGAGTGTAAAATACCACTCCATTTTCATGTGAGGAAAGTTGTTTTTATAATAAAAAACTATTTAGTTCGGTGAAAAATGTTTCCGCACCGAAACCGATTTCTAAAGTGCCTTCAATTTTTATTTTTTAAAATTAATGTTTTTTTTAAATTATTGCACAGAAATATAAAGGTTAACATATGTATTTTTAAAGTTAAAATTAGCGAAAAAGACCAGAAGTTGTAAGATAGAAGCTTTAAGCTTAATGTGCGTATTGTTTTGCATATTTGACATATACCCTGCACCACCTTAATCGCACGCTCTGTGCATTTATTGCTGCGCTGGTGATGTTTAATTTTTGACAGTTCTCTTCACAGTGCCTTAAGAAACATTCATATAAGAAAAACACATTTTAAACAAATTAGATTTAGGTACTTTTTTTGGTCAAACTTTTTCATTAGACTTAGGAATAATGATTTGCTATTGAAGATTATGTAAGAATTTCAGCAAAAAGTAACTTATTTAAGGACTAACTATTTCAATATATAAACAAAACTTCAACCCTTTCTGTGCGGAAACTTTTTTCACGATAGAGGAAAAGTGACACCATTTAATAAAAGTTATGACCCTAATGTACAAAGGTTAGCTTAAGCAAATATTATGTTAAATAGTGAGAGTGTCCTCATAAGTGCTTACCTTTGTGGTGAAAACTTGCCCGTATATATAATCAGGGTTATATATAAGCTGACGAAACCTAATTTAATTTTAAAAGTTTTTTGGCTGCTTCAGATTTAAAAATACCTTTTCCCATTGGCGTATCAGTCGTAGTACCTTAGCTAGAGGAAGGTTTGTCGATCTACGAATTTCTTCGGCTCCGACCGCCGAATCTGTTAAATTGTAGAAAAAAACCTTTATTCTCGAGGTTAAAATAACACATTTTCTTTATCTTCACTGTTCGATGCGTCCAAAACCTGTATGTAATATTATTAGTTTAAAAAAACAAATTGTTTTTAAAAATTCAATGCATTCGTTTTTAAATTTTAACCTTTGACGACGAATGCGACACATTTGTCCCATGATTTTTCTCGATAAGAAGTTAGTCCTTTTTTACCATTTGGAAAATTTCCAGACATATAGTTTTTATCGCTTAAATGTTTGAATTTGATGCGAATTTGCTTTCAAATTCTTACTCCACTTGTGTCGTGCAATTGCAATGATTGCAATTTTAATGAACAAATTTTTCGTTTAGTTTATCAATATTCCGCAACCATAATTACTGTTGTCATTTTGATAATAAATTGTTATAAATTTTTGCGAATTGTGTGGAAAAAAGTTAAAAACAAAACTTAAACCTGTGAATACAACGTAATTGACAAAAGTGGTTCCTAAGTGCCAGTTCACAAACGTCAAGTTTGACTCGTCAAGTGTGGAGATTTTAGGAGAGAAGGGGAGAGAGAATGCCATTTCTTTTCCCCTCTCTCCTAAAAACTGAAGACTTGACGAGCTAAACTTGACGTGTGTGAACCGGCACTAACATGACATAAACAATAACAATATCGAATTAAACGACGATCTAACTGCCTGACCCACAATGTCGACAAGAACATTTCTTTTGTATTTTTATATTGAAAACAATAATAAAAAACTAAAATTTGTTTTCAATATAAATATTCGAAAGAAATGTTCTTGTCGACATTGTGGGCCAGGCAGTAAATTTTAAAACCATATTTTTTTCTCTGCGTGTAGCTTAAAAATTATAAAGTTTTTAGTGCTGACTTTAAAGTATACCCAAAAGAATTTAATTTTCTACTACCATCAAAAAATTTTATTTACAAAACACCAGAAAAAATAAGTTATTTTAATCTTACGCCACTTTATTTTAAAATATGCATTGGAACTGTGACTTTATGTGGAATAAGGATTTATTAAAAAAAGGTGGTTCATTATATTTGTAACCTTCAAACGGTACTAAGTTATAATTTTTTATACGAAGATTTGAAGGGTTAAGAATTGCCTATTAACCTTTCTTTAAATTCCAAAACTAGCAAATAAATCGATCGATTATTAAATAGGTTTTTATATTAAAAGTAAAACTTCTAAAAATAAAACTATAGACTCATTAATTATAACCACACTTCAATAGTGGAGAGGGTATTATGCGTTTGTGCTGATGCGTGTAACACATAAAAATATTCGGAAAAGTCATAGTGCCCATTAAATGTTTTATTATGTTGGTATTTAGATTCAATTTAGCTGAAATATATTTTTTTGTCACATAAAACGTCTTAACAATATTTTATAAATCGGTCCATTTTTGGCCATACCCATTAAAAACTTCGCTTACTTTTTCAAAATTAATAGTTTCCTTCACTTATTATTTAATTTATAACTACATATTACATAACTAAATCTTATTACTTAATACATAATTCATTATCATAATGAATTAAATAATCTCTTTCAACGTAATTAATATATTTTTAATGAAAATGAATTTTTGACCAGTAAAATGTAATAAAATATTTAAATTTATTTGGCTTATTGCTAGGTATTTTGCGCCTTTTTAAATAGTTACCCTTTGAAACCATCATAGTTTGAATGTAACTAGTTTAACCTTTGTGGAATGTAATGTGTAACCACTTATTCTTTGGACATTTTATAAATATTTACTTTTCGGATTCATGAAGGTATCAAAATAATGACTTTCTTTTCAAGCACCCCATAGTTAAATGTGAATACGTGGATTTTGGGACATCCCTTGTAAAATTCATTGGCTCTTGCAGTATAATTGTTTTTGCTTTTTTCTGTTAACTCAAGACATTATTTTGTAGGCGAAGTTTTTACTGGGTATTTATATAAAATTTGACGAATTTTATAAAAGCTACATCGTCAAGGCATAATTTAGTGCTGGTTGGTTCAAAGTTGACCAACGATCCCAAACAAACCGTCTCTCCAAAATCGCTTTAAAACTTACAACTCCCATATAGATGTTTATATAATATTTTGCACAAAGAACTCTTATATGAATTTTAACCACATAACATGATTTTGTTTGCCGGGTCCATTATTGGCCATGGGACCCAAATAGCGTACATTCTCGGAAATATTCTTTTTATTTACTCTGGTGTAGGATACGAAATGGTCGGTCTGGTCCGACTGAACTTTCTTACTTGTTTTCAAAACGGTTACAAATACTCAGACAACAGGACCTGTGTGGTAAATGAATGAGTGATGATGCCAACTAAAACAAATGACAAAACCAACAAACACACCTTTTTTACCTTGCTTTATGCGTTGAACAGCCAAACTATCCTTAGTTCAGGTAAAGTCCTAAAAAAAGAACAGCTCCGACAGAAAAAATCAATAGTAACTTCAAATTATGTTTCATTCAAGTTTAACCAATTTAATGTGACATTTTAGCAAACAGCTAAGGAACTTTTACGTTGTACGATATTCACGAAAAACAAATAAAATTACTTGAATAAACACAAAAGAATTTAGCAATTAAAGTTTAAAAATAAAAAATAAAAGAAAACGTACGACAAACTAAACAAATTAAAATACACTCCTTTTTTACGACTACGCAGAAAGTTTCTCTTTTTTTTTTTTTGCTTTTTTTAATAAATATTTTAACCGTATTCGCAAATGAAAATTGAGTTTAAACTATAAATCTCATTTAAATATGGATTTTTCTGTTGTTCGTTTTAAAAACGGAAACTAAAATCTGTAACCTTGACTCATGGATTCCTTTAACAATCTAGTTTTTTTTTTATTATATACATATTTATATTATTTAATTCTAGTATTTTTCACTGAATTGAATTTTTTTACGACTAGGACTACAAATGCCAACTATAAACGCCTCGCATAAGAAACAATGTGGATTGCATTATAAATTCTCAAAGATTTTCCACATTCTTTCTTCTTCTTCTTCTGCTGTGTTTGTGTATAAAGAGGAAAAAATTAAGGAAATTGTAAAAAAACACTAGAAAACTGTAGTGCATATTATTAATTATTAAAATGCCTAAGTTTTGTATTAAAAAATGAAACCGTACGATAACAAAAAAAAAAAAAATATTTCAATTGCTCTGAATGCCATAAATCTTTAGAAAAGATTTTTAAATAATAAAAAAAAGACTAGAGTAAACAATTTTGATAAAAAAAGACGTAAGAAAGAACGTAATATATGCCACGAGTAACAAAAGTTTATGTGAAACATAAAATATTCATAATATCAGAGTGAATAGAAATATGTATTCATAGAATTGAAAATAAAAACTGTGAAATATGGAACTACAAATTGAGCATAAAGTAAGAAAAAAATGCGTAGTAAATACATATGATGTAACAACAAATAAGCATAAATTAAAAAAAAAACGGTATTTATACACTGAAAATAATCAATTGCACTTTTTGCGAAAAACACGTATACAGTCAAAAAAAATTACTTTTCGAAATATCAAAAAAAAAAAAAAAATTTATTTAACGAAAAAAGTTTCTTAAATATTTTTTTTATAAAAGCATATTTTTTTTCAAAATCACATATGATTTCAAATATTCGTTTACGATCAAGGCGAATTTTTAACAGGTGGTCTTATAAGCCCAGTTGATAATTTTTTTCTTTTTCTCTATAATTGTTAGTTATCAAATGAGGGTCTTGGCTAAGCTATTTCAAGACTAAATCCTCAAACAAATCCTTGCTGTAAACATTTTCAAAAAATTTTGCGCATTTGAAGGAAGTATATTTTTAATATTATCAATTATAGGCTTCGCCTTGGTTTATATTAATATTTTATGTTTGTGCCTCACGTCATTTGTTTTTGACACGCAATGATTATTGGTTGTTGTACCGAGATTATCTGTAATAAATTCGATTTGGTTTACTGTTTTAAAAACAAAATTTAAAAACTATGAATTATTATTTACAATGCACTTTGGTTTAGACGGCAACTTTCCTTTGTCCAAAACTATTTTTTTTTGAATGTTCTTTTTGATGCAGTTGTTTCAACTGCCATACATTAAATTAAAAATGCATTTTGTTTTTGTTAACCTTAATTAACAGTTTAATTAAAAGCCAACAAAGTTTAACTTTTTCTAGAAAGTTTTAATTGTATTTATATTATTGGAAAACAAGATTTTTAAAAATTTTACCTGCTGTTATAAGCTTAACAAGTACACAAATTAAAAAAAAGTTTTTTTTAAAAAATATTGAGATTAATCTTAGCGAAAAACACAATTCAGAAGAGTTTTGTAATATTCAAAATCCTTAGTGTTCTACATAACCATGAAATTAAATCGCTATTTTTTTGATCTTACATAAACTTTTAAACAAGTTTTGAATAGTTTTCAGCAAAAAATTTCCAGCAGTTATTGAATTGGAGTATTGAGTATTAAATTTAGTTTTTGTTTCTTGTGATTATTAAAAAAAATAAAACTTTTTTTTAAAAATAGTCACCGGTTTAAAATTTTCAAACATGTTAGAACATAGAACTAAGAAGTTTTTAAATAACATTAAAAAATCAGGAGGACATTTCGAAGGAATTGTGATTTTATATAACAGCCATGCCCGGATCCAAGAGCGGGAAAATACCATCCTCCGTCCCCATGCAAAAAGTCTTACATATTTATAATGCGTTGTGTAAATAAAGGTTTGGTGTCACGCACAACTGAAACACCAAACTCATCCATTTCGGTTAAATAGAAGTGGTTTAAAAAGAATATTTTTTGGAATAATCCTGGTACAGGTAGCAACTATTTCAACAAAGTTTCACAAGAATTGGTAAATTTCGTCCTTAAAGAGTTTTGGCCAAAGAAAGTAATCGTATATGAGCCATAGTGCAATGTAGGCAATTCAGAAATTTTAGTGCAAATAAAAAACAAATTAAAAAATTTACACCTTTGAGCCATAGTGCAATGTAGGCAATTCAGAAATTTTAGTGCAAATAAAAAACAAATTAAAAAATTTACACCTTTGAAAATTTTCGAACTTTGTATGCAAAATGTTCGTGTTGTCGAACGATGTGGTACAACAGATTTCGTAAATATACGACGACGTATTTTTAACATACCACTTTTTTTTTGGTATGTCTATAAATAAAAATAAACAGCAATTAAATAAATGAATAATAATTAAAATAAAAAGAAGATAATATTTGAGACAATGATACAATTAGTGAGTGAAATTTACATTTAAAACGCTACGTTATAAATTTTAAGCCTTGCGTAATTCAAAAAGTTGATTTATATATTATAAAATGTAGTCTACTCTTAATGCATATATTTAAATTTATTTGTGAATTATGTAATAAACATTGCAATAAAATCTTACGTAATACGCATATAGCATTGATTTAAAAAAAAATGTTGTCAACCACGCTAAAAACGCAACTCAGTAATTAAACCGTAACATAGTAAAGTAATTAAACATAACGTAGTAATCAAAATGTGAATTCTTTTATTTTGCAGTTTTGCGTTACGTAAGGTGTAAATATAATGAAAAAATATAATATCAAATAATTTATTACGTTGAGTAAATTGAAAAAGTTTTGAAAACAACACAAAATCTAACAATCAAAAATTTTTCTATTAAAGCTAAACACACACTGGTGATTTGTGCGTTTGATTTGTTAGCGTTCCATTTCCTCACACACGACGAACAAGTCACTGCAACCTTTAACATCAAATATAAAATATTAATGGTAAAGCGGATTATGCAATTGCACTTCTGATAGTTTATTTGCGTACCCTATAAAAATTAAAAATAAATTAAAAAAAAAAATTAAGAAGAATAAAAAAAAATTTTGTATGCTACACAAGTTGAAGTTTCGTTGTACTCTAAAATGAAAAAAATTTTAAATGTTCGCGCACAAGACCACTAATACATCGAACAAATCACAAGAAATTAAAAATGTTCAATTACTTGTGATTTGTGCGCTCACAGCCGCATTAGCAAGTAACAATACGTCGAGCTTGCACAAATCACATGCACAGCTTAAGTAAACTACGTTAACAACAATGATACAAAGTGGACTTATTAATTAAAAAATATATAATTTTAAAGCAAATAATTAATAATAAACAAGTTTAATAGAGGCCTAGTTATGTTAATTGAACTAATAAAGCTGCGTAGTGACAAAAGCGTAGCACTACTGGTAATAATATAGAGAGCAGAAAAAAACGAAGGCACAGAAAGTTAAAACTAAACGTTATCTAAATAAAATAATAAAAACGTATTAACAAGGATTAACAATTAATCTTCAGATTATAGTGGACTAAAATTTTTTTGTGCAAAAATGCATATAATACAAATTATGCGTAAAGAACTACATTATTCTTTTATTTTATGATATAAAACTTATAAACCGAAAATATAAAATCAAATTTAAAAACCTCCATATATCCAGAAATTTGTGTATAAAAATAATATCAAATTAAAAATTTTAATTATAAGAAATGTTAACAAAAAAACGGGACATACTACATCTCGTAAGGTGAGAAATATAATTAAAATGTGAAGCAAATCTAATTTCAAAAAAGCTACTCAATTTGTGTTGAGAAATAAAAAAAAATTGTTGACATTTAATAAGTATACAAGTTAATTACCTAATAATTTATTCAAAAAATCTTAACTATACCCAAACAAAATAATCTCTAAAAGTGTTAATGTTTATTTATTGCAACTAAAAAAACCACTTGCTGTTGTTAAAGGGAATTTGTAATCTGAATATATTTTTAAAAAACAATGATGTAGTCAATTAAACAATAAAAAAACTATTAAAGTTAACAGAAAAATAAAAAAACTACGTAAAAACAATTAAGGTATCATTCAAACTCTTTAACTAAACACCAACAAAATAAAAAAATAAAGATAGAAAAGTTTCCATAGCAAAAAAAAAAAAAAAAAACAAACAAAGAATTATAAAAATAAATAAACTCTTTGTTAATGAACTAAATAGTATGTATATGTATATATTGAACTTTAACTAACTTAATAAAAATACAAAGTTTCCTTAAGTAGTCTTACCACTTTAACAAACTAAAACAATATGCCTAAATAGTGTGTTACACTCAGCAAAATTCTAAAGACTTTTGTAGTTCTAGCATTACAGTTCAAAGTTAAAGTTATCTCCTGCTCCGCTTAACACTGTAATGTTGATTAGACTTGATGTGATTAGCCATCCTGATTTCATGCATTATTATTCCTTCCATAACAATAGACTACCGACTTCTTCATCTCACCGTTCGCTAAAAAAGTTCTCGACACTAATAATTCTTGCCTATATCTTCTCAAACTTCCAAGAGATCAAGACAAATGTTAAATTTAAAGCAACATGCAACCAGAGTACAATGAACGAGACACCAATGAAGCAATTGCGGAACATACCAATCGATTCCTAGATGCTGAATTAGAAATATCTTCAGCTCACCTGCAAAACGGCATTACAGTAATAACGTCCTATAGTGATATAGAGGATACAACAAGTATATCTGATAAATCAACAAGTCACACAAATACTGACGACAATATAATAACTATAGCAACAGCGAGTATAAATGATTATGCCAAAAACCCTGAATTATATTCGGAATTAACCCAAATAAAGACTCACAAGACCCACAATACAGCAGCGAAAATTTTGAAATTTTTTAGTAAGAAAGACACCCAACAGCCGATCGAGAATTCCACAAGTTCTACAGAGGGTCTGAGTGGCCTAAAAGCACCTTCGAATAACAATAATCATTTGGCCAATATAAGAACATCTAATACCTTAGCAGGACCATGGAAGATTTCGCACTGCATCTCGTTTCAAGAAAATATTGCCGATGTTCATCATCGTAAAGGAAGGCGTATAAATGGTTTACAAACACCTTTGCATCCCCTACAATTATTCGGCTGGTTTGTTCTATTATTATTTGGCTTGGAAGCGTATTGGATTTTAATACCTTCTTTTAATACGGACATCCAAGGACCTCTATATGGCTTAATAACTGGTCTATATATTGTGCATGTTGTATCCCATTTAGTGGCTTTACTTATAGATCCAGCCGATCGTGAACTACGAAGGGTACATCGCAACGATCGTATTGTGCCCGAGTTCGATCGTTCTAAACACGCCCATGTTATTGAGAACGGCCGTTGTCATCTGTGCAACATAAAAACCTCGTCACATCGCACAAAACATTGCTCTGTGTGCAATAAATGTGTGGGCAAGTTTGATCATCACTGTAAATGGTTGAATCATTGTATTGGATCACGTAACTATGTCGCCTTTCTAATGTGTGTCGTAAGTGCAGTGTGCGCTACATTGGTTATTTTATTAGCGGTTATAGCTCAGATTGTTTTGTATTACCTCCAGCCGGAGTGGCTTAGTTATTGGTATTCCACACAGCCGACCTTGGAAGGCCAACCAATAGATGGAAGTCAATATTTGACATTGAATGTTACCGCTAACGCAACAGACTTAGCCTTAAATATAACAAACGACTATGAGGATATTTTACTTGCCGAAAATTCCACCTTGCCTACTTTAGTGGAAAATAGTACAGTTCTTATTAAAGATATCCTAAGTGATACCTTCGAAAAAAATACCTCCACCATTTTAACTTCTTTAGAAGCGGATGAAATAGACGAAGATATCTTAAAGGATGCCAGTTCCATAACCCATAATAGCACATTTGTGTCTTTTGCCGGCATTGCAGTTAGTCACACAATATTCTTAGTATTATTGGGATGCTTAGGTCTATTAGCAGCCATAACAGCAGGACTTTTGTTACACTTATGTTTCTTTCATATTTACATTTCATTTTTGGGTCTAACCACCTATGAGTACATCAGGAACCATCGCCAAGCCCAAGAAGCCAAAACCAAGTTAGCAGCAACTGCCAAAAGTGCACAAGACGACACGCGATCAACTCCACCTACCAGCAACCATCCGTCCAAAAGGACCTCAGAATGTGGCCAATTCTATATGTGTTCCAAAATTCGTCATCCAAATGATGGAGACCCAACGCTACGGCAACAAAAATCTTACCAATTAGAGTCCAATCCACATTTAAATTTTCACTGTTGTGCCAACTCTAGGGAATATCATCAGACTGCCTTAAAGACATACTACATGTGTTCGTTGCTAGAAGAAACTAATATCAAGTCACCACTGAACATAGCTCACATCTCAGGAGCTAATAGCGATTTAGACTCTACAACTGACGACAATACTGAGACGTTAAATACATTTCACTGTTGCTCGTCCTTTAAGGCAGCATCCACACAAAGAAGAGTGAGTGCTGCTACAACCAAAGCCACACTGGTGACAAATCTTGAGACTGCTGCAGCGGCTTTGAACAATCGCCGCTCATATCTTCAATATACTGAACAATGTACGTTTTGTTCGTTTCGCCTACGAAGCCCCATTATAGGAAAGAGAGATACAAAGCCTAACAAAAATAACAAAACATCAATGCCAAAGTCGGAAAATACTCAACAAGTGTCACGTACATCGTCGGGAAAATCACAATCATCTGTGCAAACCTCAGCGGCCCAAAAACGATGTTGTATGCAGACCATTTCTAAGCATCAAAGATGGCGTAGAAAATGGAATTGTTGTTCGGCTGTACCAGATAGTCCAGATGTTCCCAATGATATTATAGCAGCATTGGCGCACAAACATCATCAGGAGCTAGCTGCCAAAATGGCGGGTAAAGGAGAACATTCAATCAACTTTGTTAATTCAAATGGCAATTCTGCTCCTCAGATACCGCACAACTCGCCCAGATCTGTGGATCATTTAAAAGTCCCACAAACAAATTTACGTAATACAAGAACGTGGCCAGTGGCCAGATTCAGGCATTTTATGCGTGTCATAAATCGCTATAGAAGACCCAGGTGCAGGTTACAGCATAACGCCGAACATGGTCTTAAACAAAACCAGATTCGACCAATACATCTACAAAAAGATGATAACTGTTGCCAACACAAACATTCCTATGGATCAAATTCCTCACTCACAACCAATTCGCCAAACAACACCCCCACAGAGTGCTCCAGAGAACACAGCAGCTTCTCGGACAGCAGTAGTGGTATGAAAACACCCTGTTCTCAAGCCACATACAAAACATCTGTTTTGCCCACTTCGATAATAAGAGACGATACTTCAGTCACTTATACAACACCCATAGGCATCTCTTTACCACCCGCTTTACCACCACCCACACGAAGGAGAATACCCAATGCTGCAGATTTAGAAGAGTTGGCAGAAACCTTAGCTTTTGCTTCTTCCCTTCCGTCCAATAATACAATTTCTTCTTACAATCCTGTACAGCGATTGCCAACCATCAACAATGTCTATCGAAGGCAACGCCGCAAACATTTCCTGCGTACACGATCTCCTACTCTATCGCCAATACACGAATCGGGTTTATCAAATCCCACTTCGCCGCAACCTTGTCGCCACAATGCCACATCATGTACGCCTGCCACAACAATGGCCAACAGCTTGTGCAGTAGTGCACTGAATACATCAGAATTAGCGAGGAAGACATCATCAAACAGTTCGTTGCATAGTGATACTTCAACGACATCGTCTAGCAGTACGAATTGAGATGAAAATTAATTTTAGTCAATGACATGGAACTCCATGTTTTACGAAATACTGATTTTTATAGGACTTAGAAAAAATTATAATTACGTATAAATTTTAAATGCAATAGAAATAAGTGTTATTTTTGTAATTGTAGTATAGTCCAAATAGAGAAGGACATCGACATCTTGTATCGGATTATTGGTCGGAGCTTATGTTGTACTCAGTTTTGAGCACTAAATCTGTTTTAATTTCCGCATGACGCGTTTTTGATTTCAATGTTCAATTAGACGTGACATAATCATGTAAAACAGCTGTTCCCATCAAACCCTTGACATAATGCCATAACCATAGAAATCAACTTAATATTGTTTTCAAGCAAGACATCTGGGTTTTTAGTACCAATGGATGTGATGACCATTCTTTTGGGAAGAGCGATGGGGAAGAAATAAAGTGTGTTGTTAGTTCGTTTCTGATATTTGAGATAGATTTCTCTGCAAAGTGTGCACCGAGTGCTAAAAATCCATTATTGCTGCGAACCTAGTTTAGTACTTTGCAATGCGCCAAGTTTTTTGTCATAGTATTAAAACTCATGTTTTATCGCACACTAACTTTTTCATTGTTCTTAAAAATGTCTTTTAATATCTGTATATAAATCGATCCTACCCCGTCATCCCCTATAGTGATACCATAACAACTATTTATTGAAGAGATTCCCCTTGTTTTTCGATATTCAACAATTTTGCTTTTATGTTGCTATGACCACTTGTTGTTTGACGATGTATGTATTATATTATGAGGGACCTTTACAGCTACTCCCACTATAAATGGTACAGTTTTTTAAAATACTTGGTTTTCATCTTTTTGTTTTTTATTTTGTGCAGGTATGAAATAAATTTGGATAGCTTAACCTTAGAAATACAATTGCACCGTATAAACGTACACAGAAAAAATTATTGCCGAATTATTTTCAAACAAACGATTGTTTGAAATTTTTTTTAATTTCTACAAATTTTTTTACTGATTCAATTAATATTTTTGTTTGATTTTTATTTAACCAACAAAAATGTTGACAACTTTTCAATAATATAATATACGCGCTATTGGTTTCAATTTTTCATAATTTTGTATGAAATATTTAACGCTCTTTAATGTTGTCGTTTTTTGCATTTTTTTATTTGATCGTAAGCAACACTTCTTTATGTGAAATATAAGAACAACAACACAAAACACATACAGTTTATTTTTGGACGCTTTAAAAAAGTACAACAAGAAGAAAGATGATAAAATAGCGCGACGAGGTTATTAGTAAAAAAACAAAAAAATAGCAGGTAAAAAAAAGGTTTCATTCTTTTTTAAACAACAGAAACAACAACAACATTATAAGAAACAAAATAAATTTTTGGTTGGTTTCAAAGTTGGAAAAAAAGAATGAAAAACAAAATCCCGTATTCAATTTTTGAAAACTGTTTACATAAATACATCAAATACAAAAATAAAATGATGACGAAAAACATATCGAGTCGATCTGCTGCCGTTGTTTGTTACATTTCTTCTTCTTTAGCCAAGGAAAGGATACAGCAACAGTGAGTGATGAAGAAAAACATTGTGTGTATAAACAAGACTTCGTTCAAAAATAATTCCAACAAAACATGTGTCTCAAAGCCAGCCGCTGCTCTGCTTCTGCCTTCATCTTCTCCTTCAGTGATAGCTTGGGTGCGCGTCATTGCTTGTGCAAAAAATTTTTTTTTGATTCAGCAAAATTATTTGTTTGAAATTTATATGAATTTCAGTAAACTTTTTGTTTGATTCTGTAAATTATTTGTTTGAAAAAATCAGTGTTTTTTTTAGTAAACAAAATGCAAATAAATTGTTTGAATATGCGAATTTGTTTGTAGGACCGATTTCAGACAAAAAATGTTTTGATACTACAAATTTTTTGTTTGAATTCGAAAAATAATTTTTTCTGTGTATAAACGTTGTCAAGTAAATACTTCTAATATTTAATACAAAGACACACAATTGTTGGCGCAAACGTAAAAGCGTAGCTACGTCGTAAGCCGTATTGTAATAGAAAAAGAAAAATTAAAAGTAAAAAATGAAATAATTTTTGTGTTTTCAAATTAAATATTGGAAAACAAATAGTAATATGAGTTGTGTTCCTAGCATAATTTATATAAAATAATTAAACTAAGGCTTTTATGTATTTTGAGTTCCAAAAATTCCCACATAGACTTTTTCTATGTGTCCCAATTGAGTGTGAGTAGCCGTACGTTTCAATTATTTAAATTTATAATAAGATTTCCATACGCTGACTGAAAAAACGAGTGGATCTCATATGAAGCAAAAATTCTGTTAAAACGGTAAACAATTTATGACAGGAAGACAATTAATTTCTGGTTGATGGAATGAAATAACAAAGCAGACTGCAAACTTCCAAAATGATTTTTCATAAGTTTTCTTTTAACTTTGTTTTTCGTTTTGCAAGAATGACGTACAGATGGTTGGTAGCGTTAACTTTGAAGTAGAAGGAAAATTTATTACATGTTCTTTTTTTGTAATTTTTCCATGTTTTCAGTTCAGTTTATTCAGTTTATTCTGTTTATTTTTTTTGTTTTGTATCTTTAATTAAAAAATTCAACATGGTTTTTATAAAAGTTATTTATTGAATAAAATTCATTAATTCTACAGGCAGATGATTACTTTCAGTGAAAAGAGAACGGTCATGAAAGCTGAAAGTTAAAAATTAAAAAATAATTCTAATTTAATGTTGAAATAAAATAACATATTAACAGCCAATTTCAGCAATTTCCGTGAAAACTAACTACTACTTTAACTTCCAGTTAACAATATGTTTTGACAGTTAATTATAATAGAACTTGGTGAAATTGGCCGTAATTCGATTTAAGAGAATACAAAACTGCTTTCTTATGGGCGGCCAGAGTATTTAAATATATTTTAGCTGACACAGTTGCGAATTAAGCTATGGCCTTATTACTAAAACATCTGACGCCCCACATATAACCGCTATTTTTATTAAACTTTTGTTTGATTTTGCATAACGGATGCTTGACCAAACAGCATTAAGCATTTTATTAATTGCATTATTCTTTAATTTTTTTCAGTAATAAAATTTAGGTAATCAACAAAAATTATTAGAATAGAAGTTAAAAGTAGATCAGATTAGTGGTCACGCATTTTTTGGATTTTTTTTTTCAAATATTTGTTAATTGTGAACGTACCTTAAGAGATAAAAGGTGAGATGTCTTTAGGTTTAGTATACAATTTTCTAGTTTAAGAAATCAATGGGAAATATATAATTATAATTAATAAAAATATTCATGAAGATTTACAGTTAACTAAAACATATAAAAAACTTAAAAGCCAAAATTAATTTAGAATTTGTAAAATATTTGATCATGATAAAAAAAAATACATTTAACTTTATAAAAAAAATAAAAATATAAATATATATAATATAAAAATATAAAAAAATAAAAAATAATGTAAATTATATGTATATTTTTATATTATTTTTATTTAATTCAACATTTTTTATTTTTGCGAATTTATTCTATGTGCTAAATTTCAGTTATGTATTTTATAAAGCTTTTTTGTAATAGTCCTATTCCTTCAATTATTCAGAAATGACTTTATACACTACCAGACTATTATATTTTATTTTCTTGTTACACTTTACCTTAGCCTTCCTTTGGACAGCAATGAGGTATATTGTATGTACAGAAAAATAAAGTCATTTCTGAATAATTGAAGGAATAGGACTATTACAAAAAAGCTTTATAAAATACATAACTGAAATTTAGCTCATAGAATAAATTCGAAAAATAAAAAATGTTGAATATAATATAAAGTAACTTGTGAAAGGAAATAACTAATTCCCAGTTTTTATTTAATTTTTGAAAAGAATGCTGGAATCGGAAACAATTTTATTTAATATATGTAATTAGTTTTACACAAAGCTAAATTCGCCCATTGTTTCCGAAAAATTTTTTTGTCCAAAAAAAATTTCGAAAAATTTGTCTAGACAAACAAAGCCACTGCGAGAAATAAGTTAACGAGACATAAGCCTTAGTGCAATTGATTCTTTTAACTCTATTTATATTTTTCAATTTAAATTGGTTTTAAATGAACATTGTGCCAAAACAATATATAAAAAAACTTTTTCCACAAGTATACTCTCTGATTTTATTCAACTTATAATATGATGTGGCATCTCAGTTCAACTTTGGATGATAAACTTAAATATGTGGCAGCACAGTTAAATTTTGTCCGGTCAAAAATTCAAATCATGGTGAAATTATTAGTAGTAGTAATTTACCATGATTAAAATAAAACCAATTTAAGTGGAAAATGTATCGAAAAAAATTTTCTCTCTCTCTCTCTTCTCCTACAAAAAAGACGTAAAAAATGTTCAGACAAAAAAGTGTTCGGAAACAATGGGTGAAATTTTCTTAAGACCCCAACAATATAATTTGTACACAGAACGGGGCTTTAATTTTCCAACAAATTTTTGAAACTTGCAAGGACTTTGTAAAAGTTGAGGTCATGTATGTTAATTAAATATGTCTGCTTATTTAAACACAACACTGACCAAAAAAAGTTAAATTATTTGCATTCAGATTACGTGGTGTGACAATTGTTGCAGAGACTCCAATATATATCTATTTATTTAGAGACAAAATATATTCAAACTGCGTACATACTTGGGTTTTAATTTCTTTTCCTTTTTTTTAATAAAACACTTTGCGATCTTTCAAATCAGGGTTTTCAGACGTTGGGCTTTGAATAAGGGTTTGTTTGGCGGAAACTGTACGAAAATAAAATGTTTCGACATAAAACAATTTTGCGGCTCTTAAAAATAATAAAATTGTTTCTTGGAACGTTCAACGCGAATCTGAACTCTGTTTTTTCATCAGCTCTTCAACTTAAAAAGTGGTTTCCCTCAGTAAAATAATTCGAAACTCGACAATGAAAGTATCTTTAGGTCGTGCAAACATTGCTTCTACATTTGCTCAGCAGTTTCAGAAATATCATTTAAGAATTACCCAAAAAAATATAAATTGAAATTTATAAAAAAAATAAAAATACAACAACGAGCCAGTGCTTATGCCCAGTAGCATGTAGCTGCAAGGAATTGAGCCCTTTTTCAACTCTTAATTTTATTTACAATTTAGTAAAATGCTAGAAAATTTTATAAGAAGCTTCTCCCATCAACAATACATTTCAGTGTTTTTATCAAGAATAACAATTGGGAACTCAGCACGACAAACAAAATCTTTGATAATAAACTGTCAAGTACACGGCTTCAAAACTGAACTGGCGATTAATTGTGGTGGGGAATATAAGAAAAGATAAACTCACTTTTTCATGCTGTTGCTTTTGTTTAAGCTTTGATATTGTTACAAGCAAAACTGGTGCTTACAGTTCTTTTTCGCTTAACAGTTTTATTTGTATAATAAGCCCAATTTTGAATAAAAATTCCCCGGGAGTTTTCTCCCTTCTCCCATTTTGCCTACGTAAATTCGATTGTAAAAATGAAAATAAGGAAAAACTCCCGGGGAGTTTTTATTCATAATTGGGCTGAATATCGTTAGTTTTTCTAAAATTTTTGGATGAAGTTTCCTGATGATCTGGCTTAAGCAACCAGTGAAATGCGCATAAAAATAGCTTATCGCATCAACAATAAATTTCAGTTTTTTTTATCAAAAATAAAATTTGAGAGTTTTTTTGATAGTTTTTATTTTGTTTTTTATTAAAATGTAATTTTTGCAGGCAAACCGCTTACCATGTTGCTTACTGAAGGCATGAATTTTATATGGTGAGTTCCCACTTTGAAGCAATACACTTTTGACACAAAAATCGCATTATTCAACGCATATAAAAACTGGAAGTTTTTTAAAGTTATTTTTAAGTATTCTACCTTACAAACTTGCTTTGTAGTAAGGGAATGCCGTGACACTTGAAATAATTTTTTATAACACTTTTTAAGAGTTCCTTCACTTACTTTACTGCATCTCTGTATGTCTTATTGCGTAGCGCATAATTTTGCGCTTATTTTTTTAAATGTACCATTAGGGCTTCGCAAAATGTTAAAATTTTTTATTGGGTTAATTTTTGCATACTTTGCCAGAGGTACTTAATTTTTGGGCATTGGGGTTATACATGATAACATTTTTGTTTTAATGCCATTTATACAATAATATTGCCAGCAGTAGGGACTGAAATAATAACACAAAACATAAATAAAAAATTAAAAAGACAGAGATACAATTAAAAATAAATAATTTCCTTAATAACAATATTATAATTATGCAAAATACAGCAACATATGTACTTATATCTCTCCAGTTACAAATTAAAATTATTGAAAAGTCTCTACAATATAAGATTCTTTACACAAACTACAGTAGAACATAGCTTATTAAAACTACAACTAAAATTTAAACTAAATAAAAAACAAATTGTTTAAGCTGGGTTTATTTTTGAAATTTCAAGCAAATCTAAGCCCAGACAATATTAAAATACAAACATAGTATAATAAACTATTTAAGCAGGTCCCACTGTTACAAAAATAAAACCGAGGTGTTTTTGTAAAATTGACTAACAAACAAATAATGAAATAAATTAATGTTTTTTATTTTCTTTTTATTTTCTTTTTCGAGAGAAAAATAGACGGGATTTAAAAGAATATAAATATTTTCTTATTTATTCATTAAACATATATTTTTTTAATACATATATACAACGCATTCATAATTTTTTATAATAATTACGCCTTGATACATACAATTAAGTTATACATTTATAAATAAAAGTTATAATATTATAATAAAAACATTTAATAATGTGAAAGAACGAATTAAAATAACTTTTTAAATATTAAACAATTTAATGGAATAATAAAGAATTCAATAATTAAATTTTTATGCATAAACAACATTTATTTTGTACAAAAGTCTTTATATGTATATCTGAAGTAAAAACAATTTAAATAATTTTATTATTTTTAAATATTTGTATGTAAAAATAGATCTTAATAAAATGTTTATTAAATATTAACAAAAGAAAATAAATATTAAAAATAAATTTTATTTAGTCAATACTAAGTTTTGTTGTGTTTCTTATAAAAATTAAAAAGGATCGGTAAAAAATAATGTTTTTTTCTAAAACTTTTTAGAAATTATTCTAGCAAGACTGTCATTAACGAGATTCAATAGTCATGTAGAAAGGCCCTAAGTCACATTACTGCAACTTTACAGGAGAAGGTAAAAACATAATTGAAACTGTATGTGTTAAAATATAAAGTGCATAAAGTATTTGTGTGAAATGTATTAGAATCAGTAAGAAACTCAACTCAAGTTAGGGGCTTTCTACATGGGATCAACAATATACATACAACCAAACAAATGCTGCCACATGTTCCAGATTATAGATCCAACTGTTCAATACCCTCCAAATTCCCACAATACTGCAAAATACGACATGACTTAGATACGGGTGAGAAAAATTTACCAGCAATCTATTTTTAAGGATACTGTAAAAAGTTTTCAGTTTTGTAAGTCCAAATTTCTTAAAGGGCCTCTCGAAATTTAGTATAAATACTGATATTAGCATAACAAGTGCGTTACAGTAATAAAAACTTACACCTTACAAAAAAAAAATGTTGATGTGACAGGCACAGATAAGATCAGAAAAGAATTAAGAAACGAGTTGCGAGAGCAGCTTTCAAAGAAAGAGACAGAAAGCGTATTTATAAAGTGAAATTCTCCCGAAAAAAACAAATTTTCAATATGGTTACCTCTAACAAAACGGTTTTTTACAAAAAATTATTAAATAGAAAATGGGAATTATTTCCTTCCGAAGGTTACTTTACATTATATTCAACATTTTTTATTTTTCGAATTTATTCTATGAGCTAAATTTCAGTTTTGTATTTTATAAAGCTTTTTTTTTAGAATAAATCCGAAAAATAAAAAATGTTGAAAATTATTAAACAAATTATGGTTAATTTAAGCATATTATTGTCACAGGCTAACATCCAACAAGAAACCATAATCATGTTATAGTTTTGTTGAATGCGACCATATTGAGAAATGTTTGTTTCTCTGCGTGTAGTGAATTTTAAAAGTAAGTCTCTACACCAGGCTTGTCAGAAGAATTCAATTTAAAAGTGCTAAATCGACAAGAAAAAATGCTTAATTGTTCTACAACTAAAAACAAAAGTGCTAGTTTTTTTACATTGATTTTTATAAATGTAATAAAAACTTTACAATTTAAATTTTTTTTAATATTCATTTTGTTTAAAATTAAAACTTTTTTAATGTTATAATATAATATATGTATGTTTGTATTTGAATGTATTTTAAATTAACGTAGAATAAGTACAAGGTAGGTTAATAAGGGACAGTTGTCATTATTAACCCATTTAATGTCAAATTAATTTATTTAATTTTTGACGCTTGTTTTAATTTTTTTCCTTATTTTCTTTTGTTTGACGTTCTATGGGTTTTCAAATTGAGAACAAAATTTCTAATGACTATACCTTGTACTTGTTTTACCATGGTTAAAACTAAATTTCAATCATGTAATTTTCATCTTTCTCATATACAGGTGCGGATTTCCTTATTTCCCCCCCCCTAAATTATTAAAATATGTTTGGTTTATCTCGATAATACAATAATTCCCAATAAAATTTTTTTTTATATGCACAAAATTTTAGGAAATCCCAGCAAGGTTTTTTTTTTGTTTTTTTTTATTGAATCTAACGAAATTTTCAATAAGTATCCAAATCTTAATTCTTATAGTTATTTATTAGATATTTCCAATGAAACGTCTAGTTTACTGTATTCAAATACTTATTATTCTACATTCAATCCCAGCAGGTGGCATCTATTTATATCCAAAGAATAAACGTTTGACTTGAAAATGCGTGCGGTTGAATTATAAATAAGCCTTAGTATATGCAATATTTATGTTTACATGTGTTATATGAATCAAAATTCTATTCGATAATTTTTGACGAAAACACAGATTTTTCGAGGAAAACCGAGAATTTCTTATCTTATAGATATTTCAACATACAACAAAAAGTTGTTAGGAAAGCATTTATTGGCTTTGTTGTTAACGCATTTGAAGAGGCTTCAAAGGATATTGATAATGACGTTGATGTGTCAATTGATGCGAAGGCACTATCATCAATAGTTCTAAAAGTTTTGACAAATTTTAGTCTTGACCTAAACAATTTTGTAGGAAATGGAACAGATGGGTGTCCTCTGACGTCAGCAGAAAATTGAGCTGTTATAAAATTCTGGCCAAATGCAAAACAAACGCCTTGCTATTCCTATAAATCAAACAACTCAATTTTAAAAAGCAACAAAGTGCCATTAATGCAATAAGTTGTATCATTTGTTAAGGAAACGACAATTTTCTTTAAATATAATCATCCCAAGCGAAACGCAGTTTTAGCAAAGTATTTGGTTGGACCCTCACGACTCAATTTTACACTTTGCAACAAGTGTACATCATATAGTAGAAGCTTTGGAAAAAATATCTGAGTGGAAAGGGAGAGATACTTCATCAAAAGCCTCATATTAAGGAACTCGCTTAGTACTTTTGAATTCATTTGAGGATCATTTAATCATTTTACAAAAGCACGATATAGATCTTCAAAAAGAGTCAAGCCTTATCAAAACTTAAATCATGTGCCTTGAACAGAAAAGAAATAAAGCCGAAGAACTATTTAAAGCGATTTTTAAAAAAGGTAAAGTTATCTGCGTTCAAATCGAGGTTCCAATCCCATTCAAAATGTTGAAGATTACTACCGTGTTGTAGGTTACATTCCTCTTATTAAATTTATTTTAGAATATCTCAAAACAAGTTTTCCAATATATATCCTAAATGTATTGAACATACCTAAACTTCTACCTCAAATTGTAATCAAGTCAAATACAGATACAAAACTTTTAAAATCACAATTAGATGATGAGCTGATTATGTTTGATCAAAGAGATAAACAACTACTAACATCTAAACTTGTGTCTGAACATTTGCAACAAACATGGAAAATATCTGAAAATCTATCAGATAACGTTGTAGATGCCTTAATAAACTGTGATGAAGATATCTACCGAAATCTAAGAAAAATATTTTAAATTTTCGTTTCAATGCTCGTCAGCAGGGCAAGTTTAAAATGGCACGAAAAATGGTAAAAAATGGCTGGCAAATTGGCACGAAAAATTGCAAAAATAAACATGTTATTTAAGAATCTTTTTTTTTATTAAGTTTTTTTTTGTAAGTACAATAGTATGTTTCTTCAAATTGTCAAAAAAAAAAAAAAAAATTCTGGGGACAAAACGCAAGAATTTGGAAGTTGTTTTTAATACACTTTTAATCTAATTTTTGTTATAAAATTCTGTTTAATAAAGAAATATTTTTATAATATTTGTCATAAAATTTTTTATCAGGGAAATCTTATAAAAGAACGACGCGTCGCGACGTTTAAAATTCTTGCGTTTTGAGTCTTCGATTTCTAGAACACCCCTGATAATCTCCTGTTATCACATGAAACAGTTCTATAAATAAAACTGGAGCATATTTGAACACTTGAAGTTGAGATGGAGAATGGTTGCCGTCTCACTTTCATTAAAACAAAATGGTGAGAAAATCGATTAAAACACTTTTTTAAAATTTAAATCGCAAGCCATATAGATTTTTCAGGAGTATTTTATAATTTACCACACGTATTACGATCTAAAACGTTTTTTAAACTTTTCAACAAAATCTTTTTTACTGACATCTTGTATTATTTTCCTGTCAGTTAAGCCAAAGCTTTCATTCATAGAAATCCCTTTCGTTTGTAACTTCAAGAGGCTTGAGCAGATGCATTAAAAGTACTTTTTACATCCGATTTTTGCATTATTCGGTTAGCATTTCGAATAGATTCTGCCTTATATTCGCTAAGCTTATTTTAACATTTTTTTCTATGTTGCAAAAAGGTATTCTTTGGCAAGCTGGACTAAAAATTGCTTTTTAAAAAAATAATTGAAGAAATAGCAAAAATGGCATATGCCATAAAAAAACTTGCCCTACTCGTCAGTAATGCTACGAGAGAGAGGTCATTTCCTACCCGTCGTCTAATAAAAACGTGGCTCAGATCAGCAATGACAGAAGAAAGACTGTACTATCTAAATTTGCCTCACGAGGAAATCATAAATTGCTCATTTAAAAAAATTAATTTATATTGAACTGATCTTATATTTCATTTAACCTTATTGTGGAGTTTTAAATATACACATATTCATATTAATAAACTTTTAAAAACAAATTTTTTACTTTTTTGTATACAAAAAAAATTTTCCCCCCCCTAGGGCTCGAGCTGGATCCGCGCCTGCATATATCAACTCATTTTGGTCCCTTTTAGATGAACCGATTTTTTACAAAATTAGCCGATATGTTTAAAGTGTGGCAACAAAAGTTGTCTGTTTTTGGTGTATAACTTAACATAACAGTTCTGGGGGTATATTATGGCAGTCGTGATCGAATACTTTTTCGATTCGGAAGCAATTTTATGCTGGTCGTAATATTCGCTGTCATATCCAGGGCTGCCAGGTACTTTTTTTCGTTCTCCCTAAATTTAAATAAATTTCCCCAAACATCCCCCGATAAAAGAAAGAATCCCCAAAAGACCCCTGTAAAAAAATACATCTTTTTTATAGGATAATTTAAATATTTATTTGAGTTTTACTTGTACCATGTTCTACAAGAGATAATTTTTATCGAAAGGAAATGTGCTGTTGTTTTTTAAATATATATATATACAGTAGAACTTTCCAAAATGAATTTGCATGGGACCACAAAATCACTTAATTTTTAAGAAAGTTTATTATACAAAATTAATTTTATTTCCACATTTATTAAAAAATATTCAGGCTGTTCTAGTTTGGATTACATTCCCACGTGCAGCAGTTATCCATTTGAGAACTGCTTTATTTGTTTCTCTACAAATACAGGTTTGAAGGCTCGTGCGTTTAGTGCTAAATTGCTTGCATTCCACATTTTTAGAATTAAGGTTGCTTTAGTCGACCGTAAATGTTGTGCAATGCTATGTAACGTAACGTAACGTACTGTATTTTCTGTAATGCGTAATTATTATTAGACAATTTTTAATCTTTTAAATAAAAAAATTATATTGCACAAATCAATTTTAAAACTGTTTAAAACTTCTAGGTCAAGTAATAATTGGCACATTAGTGGTCTGCGGCATCATTTATTGCTAGTTCTAAACCGATTTTTTTAATTCTTTTTTAAAAACATAATGGTATGTTTATTTCGAATTATTATAATCTAGACTAAAAACTTTTACGACACTTAAAAAATTTTCCAAAAACTTAAATAAGTGATTGTTTTGCCTTGTACATACTATTTGACATTTCAATCGACTTTTCTTTACCCAATTGTCACCAAACTTCATATTAAATGTTTTTGTATACAAATGAACAAATAAGCCCATTCATTGGCTTTAAAGTTCACTTTAATTTTTTTGAACACCTCTTATGCACATGAAGTTGTCCAGGAAAATGCAAATTTTGGACGTTTTGTACATGATCGAATTATGGACAGATTAGCTTCAAACTTATCAGATATTTTTTTTAATAAAAACTATGCTCATTGATATCAAGTGATGTTGCAAAAATAGTCACATTAATGTGTATGTGACACATACATGAGTGCATTGAACTTAGTTGTCTTTTTTTATTCCCCAAAAATCCTAAGTTTTTTTTTAATATCCCGAATGCAAACCCCAAACCCGAAATAAAAAATACCTGACGTGGACAGACCCTTTTAAACCGAATTAGTGTAAATTTAATTTTGTTTTCCTCTATCCTGTTTCGGTCTTTTTAATGTATAAAAACTGTATTTTTTGCAGCTGGTTTTTTTTTTGATTTTTTTAAATTATTTATTTATTATTATTTATTTAATTTAAAAGTTTTAAAACTATCTACATGGCACATATCGCTCCTTTATTACAACAAAGCCATATCTCAAAAAAAAAACAAACTTGGCAAAATGCGATTAAAGTTTTCAAAATGAGCCTTTAGATACAAGTTTAATGAAATATATTTTGCTATAACTTCGGCTTAGTTTGAGATATAATACTGATTTTATTTTTACATATAAAGAAGCTATGAATGAACCCTTTTGCTAAAGTAACTTGAAATTTTTGATTTTTTGAGACATGACTATTGCTGCGTTCGAGAACACAAAAGTTTTTACTATTTTTTACTGAACTTTACTGCATTTTACAAAATTGCGTTCGCGTTCGCGTACACAAAATTCAGTAAATTAGAACACAAATTGAGAGCGTAAAGTGACAGTTCTTGACTGAGTATTAACAAATTTGTACTGCAGAAATTTTTGCAGTAAAATTCAGTAAAACAAAAAAAATATATGTTTCAAAAAGGTAATCAAACAAAAGTAAAAACAAAAAGCATACAAATTGTGAAGATCATAAAATAAATAAAACAAGTTAGAATATCTTATGTGTCCATATAGATATGGATCTATCTATGTTGTAAATTTAATTGAAATCGGTTTGATAGTTTCTGAGAGGAAGAAATTTCCCCTATCTTCACTCGTGGTCCTGCGATAGGCTTGGTCCATGTGCCAAAAATAACCTATGACCCAAATTTTATCAAATTATCTCCAAAATTGCGACCTGTTCTTTGCGCATAAGGTTACATGGACAGCGAGCCAGCAAGCCACCCAGCCGAACGGACATTGTTAGTTCGACTCAGAAAGTGATTCTGAGTAGATCGGCATACTTAAAGGTGGGTCTAGGACCACTATTTTAAGGCGTTACACACATCAGCACAAATGCATAATACCCTCTCCACTATTGTGGTGTGGGTATAATGAAACAAAACCAAAAAATTAATTAATATTAATTAATAAAACTTGTTTGTGAAGCATTTATTTGGCTAAATACCAACATTTGAAACTTGTTTTGTTGTAAAAGTGTGAGGTACTTGGGTACTTAAGTAATCAAAAGCAAAAAATTATTCATGTTATTTTGAAAAAATTAGCCCGCCAAAAATTAGTGACATCAAATAAAATAAAAAACAAACATATATGAAAGATTACATAAAATAACTTGTTTGTATATTCCAAAATGTTCGTGTTATAAAAAGTATTTAATCGAGTACCGATAAAAAAACGAGTTAAGTAGTTATTTTGCGTTCGCGTACTTTTTTGGACAACAGCTTTTTGTCAGAGCAAACTTTACAATTTTCTCATTTACTGCAATTTACTGTAAAAGTACTCAAACGCACCTAATGTTGCAATAAAGTAGCGATATGAATTGTTATTTTATTGTTTAATGTTAAACTACATGTTTGCATTATTGTTTTTTTTTGTATTTATTATTATTATTATATTACTTTTTCCCATTGGATAAAATTATTTGAATTATTCGAATCATTCGAGTAATTCGAACAATTAAAAAATCTTACTCGATTAATCGAGCAAATTTAAAATTCGAAAATCGATTAGTTTCTTACTCGAACCAAACCAAAAGTCAAATAATGGGATACTCTAGTATCAACTGAAAGAATGAGAAATAAAATTGCTTTTGTATCGAAAAGGTATTTGATCACGACTGCTAGAATAAGCTCCCAGATTAAAGTTTAAAATCTTCACTGAAATCAGGAATCGCTAAGTACGATTTTGTTTTGCCGATGTTTTATAAAATATTTGCAAAGTTAAAATTTTTGACTTTGAATCCGATTTTTGTCGTTTTTGTACAAAAAACAAGTCGTTTTTATTCGTGTAATAACAGAGCTAATTTTCAGTATCAAATCTATATCTAAACGATTGATTGATTCATCGTACTGATATCTTAAACTACTGTCATTAAAAAACAAATTGAAATTTAAACGTTAACAAATTTACTTGTTTTACTATTTTTTTCCTTTTACTGACTGCAAGACGAATCAATTTAATGCAAATACTTACAATTCATTGAATATCTAGTACTGCCTCATTAAAATTACATGAAATTATTGTTTTTTTTTAAACCTTTTTACTTTAACTACCATATTTTATTGATGACCTACTTTAAGTGCTCCACACCCAGCCGTAAACATATAACGAGTTCCAAAGTAGTTGTCTCTTATTTCTCATGGCCCAAACAATCAATAGAAAAAGACAGTTTTAAACGACAAATATGTTGCCGTTGTGGTCACTAATGTGTTGTCAAGGATTCGCTAAAAAATATTTATAAATAGAAATGAAACATTGTTGCAATTTTCAAATACATCTATCATCTCATTTGCTGAACAATGGTAAAATGTAGTTAAAATATAGACGGGTAATTATAGTTTGACCAAACGTATCAGAGCGATACAACTACGAATACGTATTTTGTTGTTTTTTATTTAATCGATGGATAAAATCAATTTTATTGAAATTATTTTAAGTAATTATTTTGTTTAAAATACAATCTAATATCATTCAAGTTTCTTAATTATAAAATTTTGTATTCCATTTGCTTTTCCTTGACAAATTCAAGATTGTGAAAAACAAACTGCACATTAATAATTTTATAATGTTTGTTCTGCCTTAAAGAATTCATTATTTTTTTCCGTCAATATTGATTCATTTACAATGCAATTTATCTTATAGTTTGATTTCGAGTTCTGCAAAAGTTCAATATTTATCTCGAGCAAATATTATATAAAATATTTTTTGTACAAATTAAGAAGAACAACTGCAGTGCATTGCCAATTTACCTAAGAAGAGCAAAAAATTAAAGAATAACAGAAACAATTTAAATGGAAAAAGTTTGTTTATTCGAGGAGTTTTTTTTAATATGAGCTTGGATGGGATAAGAAAAATCGATGCAAAAAAAAAAAGAAAACCCAGAATGACTTTAATGTTGTAGTAAAAGAGGAAAAATAAAACTTATAATGAATCATTTACAACAACAGCCTAAAAAATATACTTTTATTTCAGCATCAGCAAAATGTTCCGCAATATAAACCGTAGAAAAAAAGATGGTAATTTTCGATGGAGAGGCTTACAAATTTTGTATAACTATTGTTGTAGCTTCAACCTGGAGTAGAGCAATTGGAACCCAGTTCGCTTGCAGGTGGTTTTATTATCTTAATATAAACATTCAAATATAAATATTAAGTAAAATAGTCGAACAATTTAGAAAATAGAATTCACCCACATAACTCTGTCCTCTCTGGCTTTCGATTTGTCTTTTGCAACGTTATTTCAAACCACCAAAGTGATACCATTCAAGCGGGTACCATTGCACCGGTTATCGCATGTCAAAACCAGAGTAGACAGGCTATCAAATTAAAAACAGTAAACACAAAACAATTCAGTTAATAATAATGAGCGATTTTAAACAAATTATGCAATATAAAAAAAATTTAATAAATTTAATTTAACGGTCAGTTAAGGTTATCAATTAACTTCACAACAACTGTATATAAATGTATATTAACAGATATATGTATATTAGGGTGACCCTTTAAATCAAAAGTTGGATTTCTTTAGGTCTCACCTAAAGCAAATTGGTGGGTATTGATAAAAAAAACAGCGCAAAAAAGTTTAGGACGAACGGCGAAAATGACCAGGTATGTGGTGGAAATCGATTTTAAAAACGAAATGATTTGAAACCGAAAATATCGTTTTTAGTATCTTTTGAACTTGATTTTTGAACGAATATTTAAGACTATAAATCAGAAATGGATTTTAAAATCCCACGAAATTCATCACAGGTTTTAAAAACGTTCGTTTTGAAATCGATCGACTTAGAAAATATTAATTTTGTCGAATAGTTTTTAAAATTTTTTCCCTTAATCTCTCATTAAACAAAATAAACTGAAATATACCGAATAAGCCACTAAAAAAATTAAATTTTTAATTTTTTAAAGAAACGCATTTTCTATGAATCACGTATCTTCAATTTTGTTGTAAAATATTTTTATTATTTATATAAAAAAAAACCGACCATTCGGGAAACTGATGTTTTAACCTAATTCGGGTACGCTGAATCCAGTGGGGTTAGCCGTTTTTTTTAGGTTAGCTCTTGTTTTCGAGATATACCGTAATTTCGAAAATGGAGGAGGTAACTTAAAAAAGGTTTATTACTGAATAAACTAAAAAAACCGAAATTCCTTAATAAAATTACCTTTAAAAAGGCTTTATGGGTTTTCTTATATCCGCAGTCATTTTAGAAACATAATTTTTTTTACCAAAAAATAATAAATCATAAAAAATTGAAAGATGCAGGTTGCTTATAACGATTTTGTACACAAAAGACCAACAATTTTCATGACATTTAAGAATTTCATAAAACGCAATATTTGTATGGGAGCCTCCCTAAAAAGTGGAGATAAAGAGCAAGTATGTTTTATGAAAATGCTCAAAACAAAAAACTAATGGAGGTCGGTCGTACATTTTATCCCCTCCCCCTAGGGGCAATTCCTAGTCCGTTTTGAAAATTTTGTATGGGAGCAACCTTTAGGAATAGAGATAGCGGGTAGGTATGTTAAAAATAAATGATGGCGATAAAAAATAAAGTGGGATCGGTCATACATTTGACTCATCTAGGGGCATCCAAGGCGCTGGAGGGGCCAAATTTAAGATTTTCATTAAACCAGCATATTTGTATAGGAGCCCCCCTAAGGGGTGGAGATATATGGCAAGTATGTTTTAAGAAAATGTTAAGCACAAACAACTAATGAAGGTCCGTCATACATTTTATGTCCCTAGGGACGATGCCTTGGCAGTTATGGGCCTTTTTCTTCAATATATTAATAGTCTGTATTGACAATTTTGTATGGGAGCCTCCTTAAGATATGGAGAAAGCGGGTAGGTATCTCTGAAACAAATGATATGCGTTTGACTATTTTTTTGTTGAAAGCAAACGCAAAAATTGAAGCTGAATTCACGTGTGTAAAAAAATAAAAAGTTCTAAAGAAAAAATTCGAATCAATGCTGCTGATTGCTCTTTTATTTTGGTTTCCTTTTGTTAAATATGAGATTAAGAAAAATCTTATTCAGACAAAAGTTGTTGAAAACTCTACTTATAACAACTTCTTTGTAAACGATTTTTATGTGAAATTAGTATTTTCCAAGTTATAAGGCATAAAAGTCGGACTTAACGATTTTTCTCAAACTTTGGAGAACGTGGGGACGGTTTAGCTTTCGCCGATTGTCCTAAAACTTTTTTTGTGTCGTTTTTTATCAATACCCACCGAAATGGGTGGTGAAAACACGGAAAAATAGTAAACAAATATGCTCCATACAGTTACACGTGAAGGCCATGTGTACCCCGACCCAAAGGATCTTTTGTGCAGAGCTCCATACAGTTAATCACCACCCTAATATATATAATCCATACAGTTAATCACCACCCTAATATATATAATCAAGTGACTTTTGAAAACGATATCTCCGATCGGGATGAAATTTGCACCAAGATTATTCCTATTTAATACATTTGTAATTATATAGGCTGACGACGCTATGTCAATGCCTCTTAATGCTTTATTAGTTTTATATCTATCTATATCTATCTATCTATCTATCTAGTAGTTTGTTTGTACACAATTTTTCAACAAGATTAGTCAACAACTCTCTGAAAATTTTACATTTTTGCCAAACAGGTGCTTTTCCAGTGTTTAAAATATTTCAGTCAAAATAAAAAAATAGCGTTTTCTTCGACTTTTTAATTTTTTCATTGTCAAAAGTAAACTTTTGCTGTTTCTTCAGATTCATTAAATGTGAACAGTTGCCGTCAAAGTAAATGCAAAAAACGAAAGTTGTACACGACAAGGTATTTCGGTGGTAGACATGTTCGGAGGTTTTTGGTTTGACTGACTGAAACTTTTGCCATTTTCTCAATGTATCGACAAACTGTCTGTTACCTAATGTCAACATAAATTTATTAGACCGATAAACTGTCCGTTAACGATTTTGGGTTTCTCAATGTACCGACAAAAAACATTGTTTTCAGTTGGCAACACCTCTCAAAATACATATAAAAGTTGGGAGTCAGCTGATTGAATTTATCTGTACGGCAAATAAAAGGAAAATAAATAATTTTCAGATGAGTGCTGATTAGCTTTGCGACAGAATCGAAAACAAATGAGAAACAATTACTTAAATGTGCAGTTTTTCGTTGGGAAAAAAGATAATCGTGTAATGAAAAAACGGCCATTAATATATTTCGGACAGTGCTACCGTTAGGAATTTTTGAAAAGTCGCCAATTGATCGTTTTATAAAAAATAAAGTCGCAGAGAAAGTCGTTTGAGAAAAGTCGCAAATCTTTTGTTAACGTTTTTGTTAATAAAAAGCATAGCAAAACAAAAAAACAATGGAAACAAAAGAGTCAGTTGCATTTTTTCAATTTCCGAACAGTAACCCTGATTACGAAGCTTACGCAGATGAGATGTTGTGTGTGTGTTTTTGTTTTGTTTTAGCAGTTTAAACCAGTGCTCGGAAATAAACATTTAATATCGCTCCTTAGTGCTCCGGTCGTTAGATTTGTGGAAAACACAAATGCTTGTATTGTAGTGTTTGTGTAGTAAATCATTAAAAAAATAACGTTCACCTGTTTGTCATCTTTGAGCACAAAACTAATACTGTTCTTATCCAACTCAACAAAAAGATGAGAAAATAACAAGTAAGTGTGCTATATTCGGCTATGCCGAATCTTATATCTCCTTCACCATAGTTGGGAAAAAACATAAGTTTATATACATATTTAGTATGTATTGTGGTTATTTTGAACTGTTATATGGTTTTTAATCCAAATTTTGATATTTTAATTAGGCTAAAGATCATCAAATTTAATTTTCATTAAATTATTTTTATGAAGAAAGGAATTTTACAACATGAAATCAATCGCTTCAGAGGGTTTTGCCGTTTAACACTCCTTTCTTTCTTTCCTTTCTTCATAAAAATAATTCAATGAAAATTAAATTAAATGAACTTTAGTGTATTTAAAATATCAAAATTTGGATAAAAAACCATAAAACAGTTCAACAAAAATAACCACATTACTAATAATTGTTAAAAGCTAGGGCACGAGCTCTATGTTTACATTTGTCCTTCAAGTTGGGCTGAAAAAGGTCAACAAGAAAAAGAAAGACAAAAAAAAAACGAAAAACGGAAAAATGTATTTTGAACTTCGAGAAGACAAAAAGTACGAAAAAACAGCTGTAAGGAAGAACATGTAAATCAATTAAAATAGATAATAATTCAAGGCAAATATCGATCTACCAAAGGTTAAATACAATTTGGCTTAAATATTGATGTATGCATGACTATTGACTGCCAGCAGTCGTCAATGGCAATGGGTGTTAAACGCAAAGCCATCTGAAGATATTGAGTGGTTACAATTGAAACATGTAAGGGTAACCTGTCCGCGAAAGCCCCAAGTTCGAGCCCCGCGGCAGTCAAGAATGGAAAATTATCAATAAATTTTAATTAATTTCATGTTGTAAAATTCCATTCTTCATTTAAAAATTTTTTTTTTGTTTTTTCCAATAATTTAGTAAAAAAAAATTGGGTGGTCGATAATTCGACATTTTCAAGAAACCGGTTTTCGAATATTTCGACTATATAAATCTTATTTATAAATCGGCACAGGAAAACCAGTAAAGAACGATATCTTTCTTTGTTTGTCAACCGCTCACGTGGAACATAACATATGAACCGGAGGTTGGTCCGTCTCCGAATCGATCCACTATATTTTTTTCATATTAAAAAAATGTATGGCCGAATTTCGACCATTAGACAAACACTTGTAAAAAAAATTTAATAAAAATTAAATTTGATGAACTTTAGCCTAATTAAAATATTAAAAGTTTATATACATGTATATCTAAATATATCTAAATACATATATAATATTAATCGTTTAATTTTATTTAATTATTTGCACATGTATGCGTGCTATTAAAGTTTAATTAATATATAGCAAGTTTAGCTTTGTAACCGGTTTGACAGGTATAAAAATACCTTCATTTTTAAGAAAAAATTAACCATTTACTTTGGTGATAAAACTTGGACTCGGAAAGATCTATGGTTCCCGAAAATGGGTATTTAAAAAAAATTTTATTTTGGTCATAACTAATTTTTTTGGTAAAATTAGAACAGTCCTGGTTTTTTTGCTTATATCTTCGTCATGTTTGAACCAATCTGGCTGAATTTCAACAGCAAACTTTAACCGAGTATATGGGAGATACAAATATGACAACCTAGTTCCCATAATTTCTAAGTTCTTCAGAAAACCCATTTTAACATACATACGGACAGACGGACAACCGGAATTGAATTTCTCTTCTCATAAGGAACCAAGGAATTTTACACTGGCATTTTTCTTCGAGTGTATTCAACATTGCTTTTCTTTATTTTCTGCCACGTTAATTTTGAAAAGAGACACTTATTTGTACGTGCACATTTCCAAACAAAATATGTTTTGTTTGTAGAAAACTTTTTTCTAATATTTTATTATTTTTATTCGTTGTTGTTTTTATATTTTAGGAGTTGCTAGCGAATGTTGTAGTTTTATTATTATACATATTTACTGTGCAATAAATGTTGGTTGTACATTAGAATTAATTAAACAAAAAACCCTTTTGAAATACAAAAGTATAAATAAGTTTTTAATTTTCCCCTTTGTGACCGTAAATGGTACCATAAGAAATTTTTATGTGTATGTATGTATATGTGTATGTATATACGTATATATAATAAAATTTAAAAAAATAAATTTCATTTAAAGTCTTCTTGCCCATGTTTAAAATGTTTTTTTTTTGCTAATTTTATTAAAACAAGTTGTTTAATATTTTGTTTTAAATTGAATTCTGTTTAATTATCGCTCTTTAAATTAGACAAATGTAAATAGTTAAACATAAATAGAACTCGCCTGTTAACCATTGTTTCGAACACAATGGAAAACATCCTTCGGGAATACTGTAAATATTGTTTTAAAATTTAAATACAGTTATCTCGTAAAGTGTTAACTCAACTGGAATTAAAAGAACGAGAAGTGGCTAGATGGATAATGCAAATATACGAAGGCCACATTTAAAATTTTTAATACAATTTTATTTTTTTTACTATTTTTTTAATTTTTATTTTATACCTAAAAAGATTTTTTCTAATACTGAGATTTGCTTTTTTATTTTTTAATTTTTAATTTATGTATTCTGATTCCTTCAATAATTCTAAGTGGCGGTCTGTTCAAACACGCTCACTTTCAAAAGACCCAACAAAAAACAACAATATTGGTGCGAAATTTCTAGTTCTCCTAAGACCCAGAACAGTCGGTAAAACACAATGAAACCTTTTCAAATTGTTGGTTTGAAACCAGTTTTAATAGTTTTCAACTCTCCCCACAACGTAAATTGTACCCTAATGGGGTGAAATTATGACAATCATTTGGAATTTCTCTCATAACAGATCAAAAGCAAACACGAGTTTAACGCAACTGATTTCCAATTCGTTTCAAAATAGTCGCGTCATGTTCGGTCTCTCAAAGGAATCTAAAAAATTAACTCAAATGAAATCCAAAACTAACTAGAAGTTGCAGTTGCATTTTACCGTCTGTTTTGTGTCCAAGACGTTTGGGATTGAAATCCAGAAGAATCGTTTTAGTAGGAAAAGACTTATCTGCCCAAATGTGAAACAAAATCCCTAAAAAATTTAAATTTTTGTTACAAAACCTAACATTCACACAAATTCGTTTTATATGACTGGGAAACATGCATTCTACTAAATTTTGTGAAGATCGGTCATAATTTTTACCATAGACCCCATATAAATTCCATTCTCGGAAAACACTTAAGTACGCATAAAATCATAAAAAAGTAGTAAAATTTGGCCTGACGTAGTTTCATAATATTAGAAATCGTTTAAATAAATTTCGTGAAGATCGGTGCATAACTTACCATAGAGTCTATATAAAGTGCACGCTGGGAAATCATTTTAATACGACTAAATCCGTAGCAACAACAAAATATAACGTAACAAATATTGCGGTTAAATAGTTCCAACACCTTTTTGCAAAATGACATTTGGAAATAATAAAAAAAAAATATTAAATGTTTGCTATTAAAATAATAGTTTAATACAAGAAATAATTCGAATTTGCGTATCTTAAGGTGCCGATTAGAAGCAACTAAGCAAAAAATAACGTTTGTTGGTGGTTTTGAACATAACAAATTACCGCAAAATTTAAAAGATATAGAAAGATTATCAATTTTTAAAACCAATTTGAAACATTACCTTTTACAAAATCTTGAAATGCTTTTAAGTTAAGTACGTTCAAATTACTTTTGCATTACTTTCGTGTAATTATTTAATAATAATTGTTTGTTTTTTTTATTCTTATTATTTTTTATTTTTTTTATCCTAATTTCTTTACATTTTATTGATTTATTGTTAAAAAATGTTATGCCAACTCGCCTCAAAAATGTCTTTATGACGCTGGGGCTATAACATAAATTATTGAATAAATGTAATAATTAGTATAAGATTCAATAAAAAAAAAAAAAAAAAATTGTATTGACATCCATGTTTTCTAATAAACAAAATGTCAAAATTATTAATTATGTCAAATAAATATACAACAGACATATATATTTTGGATTTGATCGTAAGTCATCTTGAGAATTAATTATTGTTCTGGATTTTGTAAACAGGTAGTCCGACTGAAATAAAATTCGATGTACTTATGAAGGACTTGTATTTGAGTTTAAGTTTAGGATTTGGGGTCTATATACCCAGTAAAAACTTCGCCTACAAAATAATGTGTTGAGGAGGGATTCCATAGTTATCCCCTCGGGTAATACCAAGAATTTTTAATTTAAGCATGGAATAAACATTTCGAACTCTACAAAAAAGTCAGCGTTATGCATAGTACGTATATCTCTCAAAGCTTACAAAATATCCGACTTTGAAAAATAAAATTTGCTATTTTTGACCAACCTTGGTCTTACTTGACTGAAACTTTTTCTCATTTGCAATTGAATAAGGCATTTCACAATGGGTCATATGGGTTGTATTTGCTATATTTCTATTAATGTCACATTCACAGGATTATAGCATATTCCACCAATATGACACAATAGAAATTTTTATGAATTAAAAAAGTTTTCTAATATCAAAATTAGCGTTAGAACATGGTATGGTTAGATCTAACTTAAATGCCTTTTAAGATATAAGGATAGGTGGGAACCTAATTTTTAAATTCTATACAATAAAAAATAATAGTGAGACATTATTTATGGTATCTTATCGAAAAATCAAGTAAGTAATATATAAGAAAAATACATTATTAAAAACAGTATTTCGACGGCTTACATTCAATACCCGCCATCCGCCAAAATTCAATTTTTCAGGAGAGAGAAAAAACTGTGTCTTTTCAAAATTCTTAAGGTATGAATTAATCTTTCTTCTATAATATTTTTGTAAATATGACTAATACTGAGTCACCCTTATAAAAAAATAGAACTTTTTACTCTATTCGAAGCGATATGGTTGATGTCGGTTATGGCAACTGAAATCTTCAAATATTTTTATGCCGTATAGCGGTTATTGATTGCACAGTAATAAAAATATGTTTTTTTCTCTGATATGTTATTTTATTAAATTAAGCATTTTCTTAATGTTTTCCTCACATAAAAGAATTCAACAACAAAACAATAACAAAAAAAAAAGAAATAAACATAATTGAAAAAAAGGTAATTCAAAATGGACATTGTCACATTGCTTCTTATTATTTTGACTCCATCTCCATCCATCAACTAAATTATCATAAAAGTAATGATATTCTAGTGGTAAAACCGGTTTCAAATCTTAAAGACGTTTTCATTTTCTAGGCTTGATTGGAAGCTGAGCAGTATGCAAAGGCTTTGTGTAATTTTTAATTCTGTTGGGTAAGTTATTGTATTCTTCATTGAAGTTTAAATAGATAGCTGACGCTTTTATATTTTGCAGAGCTTAACTGCTTGTGCATCCATAGCAAAAACGTTGCATTTTCCTTCTTGCGCCCCAACTTTGTCAAGAGCACGTTGTTTTTTAAAATATGATCGTTATATTGTTCAGGCGTTATTTGTTTGGCATGAAAAGATCGTAACTGTGCTCTGCCAAAAATTTCGAAAAGGTAAAAATTGAAACAGATGATACTTACTTCTCGGAACAGTATGCAAGGTAGTCTCGGTTAATGTCTGCCTTTGGGGTAACTGTTGCGGCAGTATAGATTTCATTCGTTACTTTACGACAGTAATGGCTTTCTTTCCACTTTGTCCAATTTCTGGAAATATTATTTTAAGTGTAGCTTACCATCGGTTCTTTTAGAACTAAATTTGGATCGCTGAGTTTGTGCTTTCTTTAACACGAAAGCAAAAGAAAATCAAACGCACAATTAAAAGTAAAAGCAATAGAAAAGCAGTCGCAAGCATATTGTTGTTGCGAGTGGCGGCTATTGCATTAAAAAAATCGCGCGGTTGATATATTTATTGTTTTATATTAATTTTTGTTTTCTGAAATTTTTGTTAGAGTAAAGCTGGCATCAGTGAACAATTTGCCATTGAAAAGTCATTTTCCAAAAATTGGTGTATGACGGGTACTGAATAAAAGCCTCGAGGGCATATGCTATTATTATAAGCCTTTCTGTTGCTCATGTGTGCGAAACTCGTCATTGTACGCAAGAAACAATTAACTAGAAAATTTTTTCATTTCAATTAAAAATGCAATAATACGATGTCTATCATTATCATTAAGTCGTTATTTTACACATAAATACATACAAAAAGACATGTAAACTTTCATAGATACACCAACACATCCATAAACATGCCATTGTTAAAGTTATTATGTCTGCATATTCCTTTTTGCTTTATTTACTCGTTTAAAATATAAAACAAGGATAAATAATTCCCGCTAATTGTTTACTAGTTTTTGCCTCTGGCAACTTTCTTCATTTAATTTAGTTTTTTTCATTAAAATTAAAAAGTTTGTTGGAAAAAACTGATTAGTTAAAGAGAATTACTTGAACAAGAGCATCGTGTACTTAATATGAAGATAGACAATTATCTTCACTATAATTTTAACAGAGCATAGAGGATAGTAAGTTCTTCCTCAGAATAAAAATATTAAAAAAAAAATAGAACTAATTGATTGTAAGATTGTACTGTAAAAGAGCATTTTGTAGAACTAATTTTTTTTTAAATGTTCATCTTTAAAATTTTAAAAGCAATACAGTCGTAGACTCTGTGACTGTGATGCTTTTAATGAAATTTAGTCCAAGGTCTTGCCAAATTTTTCTCTGCACTCATTATTTTTATTTATACCTTTGATTGAGATGAATTATTTTTAGATTTCTTTTCATTCTGTCATTTTACTATTTATCAAATGCATTTAAGGGTATATCAATTTATAAATGACGAGTGTAAGTAAATTCAAATGTTGTTATCAGAGCAAGAAAGTTTAAGCAATTGCAGATTTGTTGTCGTTACTCTGAGACGTACATACGTAAAGTTAATATCTTTGAGGATCAGAAAATTTTTAGTAAAATGGCATCAGCTTGTTAGTGTGTAATTAAGCATATTTTTCTTTAAATACATATTTTTCGCCATATTTAGTTAAATTTAAAAAATAGCTTTTTCTTTATTTTTATAGTCAGTACTGTAGAGTTGGAAAAGTTAGATAGATCATTCTTTAATAGCTCAAGGTTTTTTTATGATTCAATTTCGATTTGATAAGATGACTGCAACAAAAATAAAATTTGACTCTACTTGACTGATGCAGCGCCATACAATATTATTACAGTAACGGACTGTAGTTTATTTAAGGCCAGTTTACACGGTAATACAATGTATTACGACTTTGTTGAATCAAAATATTATGAAATTCTCTACGTGTTTAAAAGAAAAAATAAAAATCTGTTGTATGTATTTTTCATGTTTACACGGATGGTACAAGTAAAATCAAAAATAATAACAAAAAATCAGATGGTTGCAGTTTTACAATTTTTACAAAAACCACATGAACTTTTCTTGAGTTGATTTTAGTTGTTTTTGTAATTGTATATAAATGTTACCACCTTCAATATACTCTGTTAAAATACACCTCTGGTGTGATGAAAATACATAAGTTTCTAAAATGGTTTAGAAAAAAATCATTTACCGACCGCTTGTCAGATTTTGTGTTCGTATTCTCTCTTACTCAATACATTTTGCTTTTACATGGTATGATTTTTCTCATTCTACATAATGTCGTAATACAATGTATTACCGTGTTAACTAGCCTTTAAGAAGTATTCCGTTCAGTAATTTTTAAATAAACAAACATCTAAAATTCCAAGCAAATTTATTTTAAGTGATTCTAACAGTTATTCAAAAATACTAACTGCATAATATTACGGATTTTCAGTTGCAGTTAATATTGTCCGTTAATTAAGTTAATTTCTTCTTTATGTAAAATTAAATGAAAATGTAATTTAAAGTAACAATAAGTTCATTTAATTTTTACTGTCAAAAATTCAACCACGAATTCCGTAATTACAAATCAATTTTCAGTTATTTTATATAAATTAAGTATCAAAATATTAACTAAATATTCCGTAAAAAACAAAGGAATATTCATTTATTTTATATAAGTCAACTGTCAAAAAATTAACTAAATATTTCGTAAAAACAAAGGAATGTGCAGTTATTTTATGTAATTTAACTACCAAAAAATTAATTTTTTACTTATCTTTAAAAAATGATGTGCTTGTTTTGTGTTTAGTTAAATACATAAAATTTTTAAAGTAAAATAATTGCGAAACCATATCGGATTGTGAGTTCTTTTGTAAACAAACGAGGTCAGTACAACAAAAGTAAAGCTAGCCTATGTAACAGGGTTAGTATACAATTAATGTTCTCTCTCTCATTAGAACAGCAAGCGGACAGGTGTCTGTCTGGTGTTTTTTTTAGAAATTCGGCTCTTTTGTGAAGTAAACAAAAATTACTGAATTTTATAAAACAACTGAATATTTCTGTGTTTTTACGGAATATTCAGTTAACTTTTTGATACTTAATTTATATAAAATTCCTGAACATTTATTCGTTTTTACGGAACATGGAACATTTTTGACAGTAAAAATTAAAAGAGCTTTTCTTTAAAAATAAATGAAAAATAAGTAGACCGGTTTTTAATTGCATTTTCATTTATCTTATATGTATTACAAATTCAGTTAATTTTACGTACAGAATATTGTGAGAGTAGGTTCTGGACATTTTTTAAGGTATTTTTCCCAAAAATTGTTTCATACCACATGCTAAGGTCATGCCATGCAGAAGAACAAAAGTAAGTACTAGATTTCGGTGTAATAAAGTCGTGCTTTAATTGATACACAAGATTTTGTTTGTCGTACAATTGGTTGGAATTCTCCCAACATTAATAGTAGTTGTAAGTAGGTTAAGAAAAAAACAAAATAAAAACAATAAAGCAAGTTGCCAGTTTAGTTTTTTAAACCGTGCACTTGCCAGTTTATTATCAAAGTAATTTTTGGGAACACAACATTTTTATTTAACAAGATTTTGTTTGTCATGCTTTATACCCAATTTTTATTCTTGATAAAAACACTTAAATTTTTCGTGCAAATGCACGGCTTAAAAAACTGAACTAGTTTTTATTTTGTTTTTTCTTTCTTTTGAACCATTTATAAGAATAAAGTAACGATTGTCTAAGTACGAGTGACAAAGCGTGTACCAACTGCCCCTGTGTGTGAGTCCAACCAGCATACACAGGTAGCAATTTGTGTTTACTATGCGGTAGAATTAAACATTCGCTCCTTGTTTAGAAGCTGTTGCTATCTAAATTCTGCGTGTTTTTTAAACAATCAGCATCTGTTGAATAGAAGCAGTACCTTGGGAGATGCGCCAGCAGTCTTTTAAGTCGACTTTTTAGATCTCCCTTCCCGCTATTTTGAGCTTAAACCACAACCACCACGTGATAAGGGGTCTTACTAACAGTTAGGCTGAAATCGAATTTCCAGGGGTTCCTAAAATCCGTGGTACGAAATATGAATTCTCATGAGATCTGTCAATTTCAAACTCTGCCTAATTAATTAGGTTAACTAATATGTAAAAAACCGGTTCGAAACAATTTTTTAATTTATTTTTATTTCTTATTTTAAAATAAAAGTAATTTTCTAATTTTAAGTAAAATAAAGAAATTGTTATTTTGTAGACCTAAATGCTTGAAAACACTTTAATATAGGGTGGTGCAAAAGTAACGTTATGCCCAGTCAAAAGCGAGCCATAGTTGGAGGAACTGTGTGATTTGGACCCACACATCTTTTTGGAAACACAATTCTGGATTGTGCTCCACCTTGGGCCCAAAAAAATTTCCTTTTATTGCCCGGTATTGAAGGCCATTCACATTAACCGCAAATTGTTCGTTGTGTTCGGAAAAATATGGTCCAATGATATTTTCTAAAGTTATTCCACGCCGTACTGTGTCTAAGTTGATGTTTAACAATTATTCTTGGACTTTGTGAGCCCCGTATTTTTATTGAGGTGACCATTGAGGGGAAAATGGACCTAATTGCTTATTCACCAAATATAACAGGTTAAGGCCCAGTTAGGCGAACTTTGCTGTACCCGTAATGTACCGCACCGTACTGTAAGCACGTTGGGGCACTTATAGAACATTTAAAAACGTGTCATATGTTTTTCCCATACAAAAACAAAAAGCAATAGTATACATAAAACCATACACACAGTGATGGGAACCAAAAATGTTTAAGTGGTGAACGCTGAAGAGAAAAAGTACCAAGTGATTTAAATGGTTTTAAATCAGTATTTTGTGTATGGTAAAAAACGTAAATAATTTAATATTTATATTATAGATTTACAATAAACAAATTTGTATTTTAGCATCTATATTTTTAGCATACAAATATATTGTATTGTGGTGTATGCACCAAACAAGGTTTTGATACCATTTAAAGCCTTTTATTTGTTTCACATTTCCATTGTATATGCATTTGTTTTTTGTGCACCTAAACATATGTGTGTATATTTGTTCATATGTAAATATGTTGTATTTTCAGTTGTTTTGTCGCAATTTCATAGCTAAACTGAAAAATGTACCAAAAAAAAAAGAGCAAAAATACCCGCATTCAATTTAACATACAAACCGCCCATCACTGTTTTACAAATGTCACGTAACAACGGTATGAAAATCTATTTTATACAGAATAGTACGTTGCAACTACGGTACATTATATTTCAGTAAGCTTTTGTATTGCTTTTCATATAATAAAAACCGAACAGCTGATTAATGCAGTACAGACACGGAACAGCAACGTTCGCCTAACTCAGCCTTTAAAGTAAATCAAAAAGCTTTAAATACAAAATTGTAACGAACTCTTCTAAGTTTTTTTTACAATAGACTTTTAGCACCGTGTTTCCATAATCGAAGAGCCTTAAAGTTTTTAAAGAATTAAACCAATGATGCCCCTTTACATATTTTTAGTTACATCCAAATATAGCGCGCACATCATGTTTTCTGGTCATCTCTTGCAAGTCATATCGTTCTTTTAACAGACAAACAAACGAAGATCTGGCTCCTCCACTGTAGCACTAAAACATAAAGAAATCATTAGTTGTTTGAAAAGATTACAATTAGAAGAGCATCAATATCAACGAATTAATTAAATAAAACCAACGAAAAAATTACTTGTTAAAGAAATTGAATAAAATTTCGTGTCTTTATGATGAGCAATTTAACAAGAAAAGCGCAGCAAAAAACAAAAAGATAAAATGCATTTTGAATGATTATTTCAGTAATAAATGAAGGCAGAGAAAGAAATCTACCAAAGAATGTTTGTTGCTCGTTGACTGGGTATACGGGTAACTGTGAAAATGTGTACGAATTGAGCATCAATCAGTCAATTTGTGTTACTCCAACTCGCCGACTTCCACACTTGTTTGACTTTTTCAGCTGCATGATTTTAATAGTTAATTTTTGTATTTCATGCTCGAATTATTTTTGAATAAAGTTAAAATCTTAAGATGTGTTAACTTTTTGTTAAAGACTTTTTATGGATGTTTTTTATTTTAAGCCAAGTTGAAAAGAAATTTGAGTTTTAATTAACTTTTAAACAATATTTTGTTTGGATTTGGTATGAACTAAAAAATTTTGTTTAAGGCGGTTTTATATATTTATGTATTAATATTTAGTAACTAAAATTTTAAAGAGAATAATCTATTAACACATGGGCAAAAAAAAAAAAAAAAAAAATGCACAATTTATTACTCATATATTCTGAACTATTTAAGAATGGATGTTTAAGGTCATAGTTATATTGAAAAGAAAAATATTAAAAGAACGAAATTTATATCAGCATTGGAAGTTTATTTTAAATTTTTCTGCTAAATTTAGCAGATGGACTTGACGAATCTTTAAAATTTGGAAAATAGTCTTAACTAAAAAACTGTAGTTTTTCGTAATGTTAAATTGAAAATTATTCAAGTGCCTTGTTTAGCTGAATTATTTTCTTAAAACCAATTGGTTACGATGTACAAAATATATCAAATCTTATTTAATTAAAACCATTTTATCCTTATTTAATCCCCAATTCGTACTTGAAATAATCCGAAAATGAGATTGATTTAAGTAAAAACAAAGATTAAATTAATCCCAAAATACGTTTAAATAAGATTTAACACCAGCATCGTGCCCGACATGTTTTCTTTTTTTGAAATTTAATGTACATATTTAACTAAAAATATAAACTAAATAAGAAGTTTTGCTGTTGATTTTACTTTTTTAACATACAAATAATGTTTGTTTCAACACAAAACAAGCAAATCGTTTTTTACATACTTGTGTGGTATTGTTTTAGTGTCTACAACAAACTTTGATAAACACAATGGTATGAACTCATACAAAATGCAATGCTGAGAGATGAGATACGGGTTATATGAGATGAAGAATGTTGCACTCATTTTAAGAAATTTCGGGATGGATTTTCGAAAGTTATTCCATTCAGGATTGTTTTATGTTCGTTTTAGTGTTATTCTTAATTAAGTATTTTTAAGTAGACTTAAAGTAGTAGTACTTAAAGTGAGTATAAAAAACTTAATTTAAAAAAGTTTTAGATCTGACAACCGTCTGTGTATCTTTAGCTTTTATGTGTGAGTTTTTTGGCGTTTCAATATTTGAAAACAAAACGAATGGAGACAAACTAAAAACAAAAATTTAAATAAAGTAAAAGGAAAACAAATATACGTTCGCGAAGGAATCGCAAGTTTAAGGCGTGTTTTAAGAAATTTACGTCGTTGCAGGTTACGTTTTTAAGCGCACAGTGAGTTGAATTAAAGGTACACTTAGGATTAATTCAAGGATGCCCTTTTTATCGATATACATTATTTCTGTGGCATTTTGACAAAACATCATTTTTATCATTAAACAAAATAAAACAAAATTAAAGAAAAATTTCGTTGACAATACTAAATTTTAAAAACGTAAACAAAAATGTTTTTGAATGAAAATTCCTATGATTAACAACATTTTTTTTAACTTTTTTAATTTGACTCAAGATGTTTCGTCAAAATTCGACAGATTAAAGGCTCAGTTAGTCTTTACTTTCTGTTTCTGTTGCTGTCACTTACAATTACTTAACAAGTTTTTAATATTACAGATTGTATCGTAACAGAACCGAAAAACTAATCAATTTTACAGGTTTTTTAATAACAAAAACAAATCAGCTGATTCGTAACAGAACAGAAAGTAAAGACTAACTGAGCCTTTAATAAAAAAATGGAAAATATTTTTTTATTTAAAAAAAAAGAGAATATATATATATATATATATATATATATATGCATTAGAGTGGTTCTAAAAATTAAGGTGAACCAGTCACGATAAAAGGTTAGTTTAAAACAATTCCAGAAATATTTTATTAATTTTTTACTACGCCTCTGGATAACTCCTTTTACTTCGTCGCCATTTGTAGTCCGATCTTAATCTATTGCATATGGGCATTTCCATTTTGACGTGTCGTGATATTTGTAGCACAAAATGTAAAAAAATTAAATGACGAATTCAAATTTGTAAAAAGGGTTTTTATATATACAAAGTAATGAAGTAGCTCTACATTCAGAAAAAAATTACAGTAATCGACGCTAAGGATTTGAAGATATAAGCAAAAATCTGCCCTGGCGTGACGTTAAAAAAACGGAAGTGGGTTTTGATTGCATTACAAAACTGAAAAATACTGCGAATTGAGCAAGAAGTTTTGTACAAAACCTTTTTTAGTAAACTTAGAACTTATATAGATTTATTTTTCAAGCTATCAAATTTAAAAATCTTTGCTCGTTTTAAGGTAAATATGGGAATTTTCAGCTAAAAATCTACTTTTTTTAATGTAACGCCAGATTGCAAATAAGGTTGTATTTCGGACCATGTTGTTCAATCGTTATCCCTTTTGTTACTTAATGTAGAGCTTGTTGCGCTTTACACCAAAATATAAAAAAGTAAACGATACATATAAAATTTTTTGAGAAACAATTTAAAATACTTCTGGCGTTACGTGACAAAAAGTAGACTTTTCGCTGGAAATGCCCTTATCGCTCTACATAGTGAATATTTAACTGAATTTGTAATATAAAATAAATGAAAATTCAGTTAAAAACCGGTCTACTTATTTTCTTCATTTATTTTTACGAAAAGTTCATTTAATTTTTACTGTCAAAAATTTAACTCCATTTTCCGTAAAAACAAATGAATTTTTAGTTATTTTATATAAATTAACTATCAAAAAACATTTAAACGCAACCTTGTTAATTAAAAAAGGAATATTCAGTAATTTGGTTAAATTCAGTAATTTCCGCTTACTCTACAAAAGAGCCGAATTTCTAAAAAATACCAGACAGAAACCTGTCCGCTTGTTTTTGTAATGAGAGTGAGAGAGAGGATTATTATTTACATACATACGTTTGTTTTACTTTTGTTGTACAAATTTTACAACATGAAAATCAATTAAAATTGTTATTGATAATCATTCATTCTTGACGGACCTGAGATTTTTCATTTAATTTTACATAAAGAAGAAATTAACTTAGGCCCAGGCCCACGATGTCGACAAGAACATTTCTTTCGTATATTTGTATTGAAAACAAAAACAAATTTTAATTTTTTATTATTGTTTTCAATACAAAAATGCGAAAGATACGTTCTTCTCGACATCGTGGGCCTGGCAGTTAATTGCAACCGATTTGACAGATTATTTACCACCACATAAAGAATAAATTTTCCATTTGGTTACCAAAAATGGGGATTTAAAAAAAAAAATATATTTTGGTCATAACTTTTTTGTATCTGAACCGATTTTTTTGAGATTTTCAGAAAATATGTTCTACTGTTTCCGATCTTTTGATTTATTAGACGTATCTATCGGACATATGGTAGTCCTACAATTTAAGTTTAAATAAAATTTTTGATGTTTTCCGTTCAGTAGGTACCACGCCCACTTTTCTAATCCCGCAAAATTTTTTTTAAGAAAGGTTGTGTATTGATAACCAAGATGATTGGATCTTATTTGGAAACTTTGGCTCTTGCCGTTCTCCAGAAAAACAACAACAACAAGGGATTTTTGGTTAAATTAAAGGCAGTCATAGTTTTTTGCTCATATCTCCGTCATTTTTGGACCGATCTGCCTGAATTTCAATAGAAAACTTAAACGGAGTATAGTTACATAGATATATGACAACCTAGTCCCCATCATATCAGGAGTCTTTTCAAAACACATTTCAACATATACCGGTTCATTAGGAACCAGAATATATATAAGTTATAGGGTGTAGGATCAATAATGTGGAACTTACAAACGGAAGGACAAAGTTATATATAATATATATTTGCGGTGACCATTCGTCCTTTTTTTTAAAAGGGCAGTCCTTTTTTTTTGATACGATGTCCTTTAAGATATCTTCTGCCGTTTTTTTTTAGTGAATTGTCCTTTTGTTAGATTATGACTTCTTTAAACTCAAAAATTATATGTTTTAATTTCCTAAATCCCCAAAATTTCAACATTAATACAGCAAAGCGGGCTGGCTTACATTAATGCCAGCGTTAGATCGAATTCTAAAATTGTTCGTTCCATTCAAAGAATATTTTCTCTATCAACAAAGGAGCCCGATGGTATTGCAAAAATTATGTTTATGATCCATGTGCTGGATAGTGGGTACTTTTGGCACATAGTCAAGGCTTTATATTCCATAAATATATTTTTCGTCTAGAGGCACAACATACTTCAATGCTGAATTGAACTGAATTACACGCAAAGAAAATGTGTTGTTTAAATCATTTTGGCATATTAAGTGTGGTAGGATTCTGTATTGACGATTCAAATCAAAGGGCTGCTGTGTTTACAGAAATTTAACATTTTGATTGGGTTAAAAGTGGAGAAAAGATGATACATTAGTGTATGAAACATTTTGGCTATTTCAATGAAAAAAATATTGGAGGTAAAAATATAATGAAGCTTGTAGTATTTTGTTTGTATCTGCCGTCCTTTAGTGCGCCAACAAAAAAATTACTTCAATTGCTAATAATTTTTGGATTATCGAAAATTCCAAATAAAAATGTTCTCATTTTCAAATTTCAACAACTGCACGCTTAATTTTAAAAAAATTATTTAACTTTGCCCGCTCACTGCCAATAAAGTAAGTTATACAAAACTGTAATTTTAGCAATTAGTGATGTCAATTTTTTTTTACTTTCACCCAATACCAAACTTGAGTGTGAAGGATAAAGTTCAGTTTCATTCTATAAAGTGCAGCCGCGTAAATTCGAAGCCTCAATTTATCCTACGCACATTTTTTGCCGGAAATTTTTTGAAATCTCTTTTAATATTTCCTAAAGCTTTAACATATGAAAAATTAGAAGTCGGACATAAATTTTCTTCTTGCTTTTTTCTTTCGTAGAGTTTCGCGTCTTGTTCTTATAGTTACTAGCAACAAGATGAAAACTACGGATAGTAAGAAACAGAAACGAAATATGCCCAGTGCAGATAGATAGTCATGTACTACACTTTCTACCTTTCCGACCCCTCGCCATCAAACTTTGCCTATCCGGCAGGAAATGTCCATAGTGTAAATTGGGAATAATCAAGATATTTTAATCTTACTTTTGTTAAGCTGATTCTATTATTTTTAGCATGCGAAGTTTACCCAAAAGCAGTTTAATACTTTGCCAGAGCTGACTATGGATTTGATTATACAATAATTAATGATGACGATGATTATAATGATGGCTGCGATGAAGATTACACCATTGTAGATGATGAATATAAAGCACAATAAAGTACCTTCTGTTAGTACTCTTTTTTACTTGAAAACTTCTTGGTCTGTTTAATTCCAAAAGTATTTAAAAAAGAACTGATGAGAAATTATTTTTAATATAATACGTATCCGGAGAGTACGTTAATAATAAATAGTGTTTTTTAATTAGTTAAAAAATTCTTTGTATGCAGCCGTTTCCCCCTCCTGTAGGTATATATACCCTCAAGCTTTTGTTGGAACATGTATGTAGTTTCAGAGTTACCCACAATAAATTTAATGAGACTCACTTTGTAGTTGTGCAGATATAAGATAAATCATAGTATCCCTTTCTTAACCACCAAAATGTTGTTGAACCATTCAGTTTGTTTTAAGAGTTACCCACATCAGTAGTTGTTGAGATATGAATTGACCTGCAAAAATAGGCCTTTGCCCACACAGTGGGGCGTACGACCCATTTGTGCATATATTACCTAAAATCGAAGTTGCATTAATGTACATGATTACGTTTCGATAACATTTCGCTCTACTTACAACTTGATAATAATTTAGATAGTACTGTCTTAATTTTTGTGAAAATTTATTTTTATGTACGATAAGATTTATGGTTTTTATTTTTTTTAATAAATATTTTATTTAACGCTTCCCTGATTAAAGAAAGTAAAATCATATTTATAACGATTAACACTATTGAAATGTTTAAACAGCTAAAAAGAAAAAAATTAAAAAAAAACTAATTAGTTGCAACATGTGTTTACAACTCAAAATCATGAAAAAAATAACCAGAAATTTTTAATTTTGAAATGATAAAAGTAAATTAATTTATTTGGAAGAAGTTTTTTGAGATTGAAAGTAATTTGAAGTGCTGGCATGATTGTAAAAATATAAATTACAAGGGAGTTGTTGTAAGCTTAAAAATTATACATACTTACATACTTTGTGTAAATTGCAATAATACAAAAAAATTCAACTTAAAGTTATTTTTAATTTGAGTTTAAAAAAAAAAAAATTTAGCCGCAATTGTAAAGACAGACAGACAGACAGAACCTTTAACTTTAGTCGAAATTTTTTGAAAATTGCGGTTATTGTTGGCTTACAGCTTATTGTTTGTTTTGATGTATTGCCAAAGCCCAATAATATTGGTGAAAAGCTTTTTATTTAACATATTGGTTTGAAGCGCAACTTATAGAATTGGTAACGTATTTTATTTGGTTTCGTTTGTACCAAATTTTTATAGCATTTTCACGGAAAATTGTTATAAAGCTTTACGTTTAGGATAGAGCTTTTACAATGTGAAACAACATATTTTACTTTACATGTAAACAGGGCTGCCAAATTGAACGATTTATCGTAATTTTGACGATTCTTTGTTTCGAAATTAGCAGTGCCGATTTGCTGATTTTTTTCAGTCACCAAAAAAAAAAAAAGAAAACTTTTAATTTTTTTTTTACTTATATTAAGATATAAGCAGCACAGAAAAAAAATTGTAAGCAGGCAGCTTAAAGTTTTAAGTTTTCTTTTTCCTAACAAATTTATGGGGAAAAGCAAAATCTCATAGAAAAACTGTTAAATTTTTGCAATATGCTTTCGCTTTTCAATTTTATTCACGATGGGCGTGATTTTTTAACGCATTTCTTAATGGGTTCAAAGCAATAAACCGTTACCGAAGCTTTCTGCCAATGTAGAGGAAATTTTGAGTCATGTCAATTCAACAAGGCAAAGTGGAACAAACCTTAAATTCGAGTAGGAGGACCAAGTGAAATAATGGACCGACTGGCTCTTTTTTTAACATATAATACTCCTTATAAAGAAAAAAAATGTAATAATCTTCAACCACATCTCAGACTATTACCTTAATGATTAAAGTAAGCGTCTTTCGCTGTTTTCTGGCAGAATCACAGAGAGGAATTAGCTTGTAGTAGCTCTTCTACGATTAAACATTCTACCTGGATATGAAGTAGTTATGTTTTTGTTTGATTGTTTTTTTTTCATAAAAATCGAACAAAAATTTTAAAAAAATAAATAAATTTTGAGTTCTACGATTTTTTTTGACGATATTTCAAATCGAGAAAGACGATTTTCTTATTTTTTCTCAGGAAATTGACGATTTCGTCACAAATTTATCTGGAAGCCCTGCATGTTTAAATACAATTTTTATACAGGATATACATCTGTTAAAAACTTTTAAAAAACCTTTACGGCTTTATGTGAAAAGCAGCTAAATGTTGCAATATGTTGTTTGAAAGCTCAAACAAATAATAGCTGCGTTCTTTTTACTGTGATTTATTGTCTTTCATACGAACTAGAGCTTTAATAAAAAAATGTCTATGAAATTTTAAAGGATTTTTTAAGCTTTAACATCGAAAGAAAACTAAATTTCAACAATCAAAAACAACAGTTATTTTGAAATTTTAAAACAAAAAAGAAAAAAACAATTTTGAAGTAATTCGAATTCGTACAGGTGATATTTTCAAGTCATCTGTTTATTTATTTGTGTGTATGCTGAATCTCAAGCTTTGTTTACATTTTGTGGGAAAATTAGTTCAAATTTATAATTCCATAAAAATCTAAATACTTAAAAAAAAACTATTTTAAATTTAAATTAAAAATGTGTAATGAAAAAGTGGAGCAACAATAAATTTCCAATGCAGGGAAAAGATTTAACTTCTAAAGCATATGTGTATATGTATTTTATAAACCAAAAGTTCCCTTGTTTATATATATTTTCCACAAATAAAATCCATAGTTTTTTTCAAAAAAGGGATACCTGTTTGAATTCGCCTTGAAATATACCATATTGGTTGAACCAGTCTAGTAAAAAATATATTGCTTTTCAGTATTTTGATATTTATTTTTTTTGAGCAAAAGTAAAAATTATTTTTCGATTTTTACTGTTTCGAGCAAAAACAAAAGTTATTTTCTAAAGAAATATAGTGTTATAATAATTTAGTTGAATTTAAATATTTATTTTAATGTCCATAAGACATCTTCATGATGATCATACATTGAAATAAATATTTATTTTAATGTGCATAAGACATCTTATCATACACTAAAATAGATATTAAAAGTATACTAAATTACACTGTGTGTGGACATTTTTTTTATCTTATTTAGAAAAAATTAAAATTGATTTGTAATGTATTTTAAGAAAGTTTTTAATTTTTCAATTTGTATGGAAAGTTCAACTATAACCACAATTAAAACCAGTTTAATTTTGAATAAATATGGAAGTTGTTTAATTAAAGGAAGTTGGATTATTTTTCTCTTCAAAATATGATTTTTTTCTCCTAATGAAGATTTTCTTCATAAAGTTTCTGGCAACGCTGGTCATTATTGTACCTCATACAACAATTTTTAACGAAAAATTAATCTTGTTTGGTGAAATTCGTTAACTAGATATTGTTTTAATTCTATAAATCTCTTAACTCGCTTAAAATTTTCTATTGCAATGAATCGCAGGCATATCGAATTTTTCTAGTATGTGTGAGAATGTCGAGCAACTAAAAACAGTAGAGCATATGCCATGCCACTGTCTCAGGTTACAGAGGTTCAATTCCTAGATGAGATAGCATTAAGCCAGAGGATTTAACTGGGTTTGTTTGGAGAGCTAGTTGGCTCAGAGCAGCGACGACCAAAAAGTAAATTGTGGTTGTATTGCTTCATATTAGTATTAGTGAATAGAGAGAGTTTACCCAGAAAACACAACTTCAAGTCAAAATAAAAACAGCAATTATTAAAATTTTATTAAAATTTACCATCTTTTTTTTTGCTTGCGAAATAAGAATTATTATTTTTTAATGGTAAATTAATTCTTATATTTGACTTTTATTTATTTTTTATTACCAAAAACCGGAAGTTATTTTTAATTGTTTGGCTCTTATGTTACCCTGCGGCCACACGGTCAAGTTTTTCTTGATAGTCTTTCACACATAATGCTTGTCAAAATTTACATTAATAGAAAGCTGTGACGTAGGCTGCACTCAATTTGTAAGCAATTTACTTTCAAGATGTCATCAAGAAAACTGTTCAAAAAGACAAACTTATAATCAGCTGTTAAATTGAAAGTAAAATTGCCAAATAAATGGAAAGGTGAAATTAAAAGCAATCTCGTGGCCAATTCAAAAAGTGTGAGTGTGTTAGTAAAAAAGTGAGGGTGTATTGCAAATTGAAAAATTGAATGGAATTGATCGTGTGGCCACCAAGTTATGAATCATTTAAATCTAAGAGGGAAGATGTTCTAAAAAGGCATTTTGATAACGTTCATAGGAATATAAATGAATTCGTCAGAAGCGAATAAAAATAAATTAATCAACTAATATGTCTTTAAAAGTCGTTACTCTTACATCAAAGTATCCGTTGACGATCAGCTGTTCCGTTTTTCTTACCAATCTTATATGTAAAAAGGTACTCTTCCGCAAGCGTAACGTTGCGTTACGAATGAACCTGATAAAATTTAAATTATTCTCCGTTTTTACGTAACGGCTGTTAAAAAATTTAAAATTTGTTTATGTTTACAGATAAAGCGAGCATTTATTCCATCAACGTACATGGTTTTTTTTATATATTTACACAAATCGAATAAATAACAAAACCCAGAATTTATAACCAAATTCAGGTATAAGAAACTGTCATTAATTAATAAAATAACGTTGACAGTTATTTTTCTTTTCTTTCAACACGTTTACATATTTTTAGTGACTACAAACTATTGAAGTCTAATTTTCGCCAATATTAAGTTATAACCTGCGACGTTTGTAAATCTGTATTGGCCAAATGTTACCTTTAATGTTGTTCTAAAACCTTTAAAAATGGTACCTACATCCAGAGAAAAGAGATTTTTCAAAAAGGTTACTTTAAGCAAAACTTTTTTAAACGAAATATAATTAATTTATTCTCCATAAAGAATCAGAACCCAATTTTTTTATAAATCGAAAAAGATTGCCAAATATATCGCACTGGTTCCTTTAAGGAGAGTCAACTCAATATTTGTATAATAATTTCAACACTTATAAAATTATTACAGTAACTGATTGTGGGTTATTAAATTCGTTTTCCGTACTGTTAAAATTTAATAAAAATATAGTTATTTTACGAATAATTTTATTTTTCATTATTTGTGGTTGTTATTCAAAAAACAAACTACCAAAAAATAATGTTTTTCCGTATTTATTTTGTTATGTACATAGTTTGATTTTTTCGGTTAAAATATATTTTTTAAAAGTAAAAACTATTCAAATAAATAAAAAAATTAAAAATGAATGTAAAAATCATTTGTTTTAAATGAAATGTAAATGATCCGTTTTTTAAATGAATTTTAATTTGTTTCAAATGAATTTTCTTTTGAATTTAACTACATAATTTTTTGAGTGAACTTTTCTAAAATCTTTGGAAAAGGTTTCCTGATGATCTGGCCTCTAAGCAACCAGTGAAATGCGCGCGCATAGAAGAACATTTGGAATTTAGCACGTCATACAAAAATCTTTTAATGACAAAATTTTTTAATTTTTGCAAGAAATCGATGAACAGTGGTCATATCTACGCAATGTAAAAATCTTCAATCAATTTATCTAGTAGTTTGCCAAAAAAAAAAAAAAAAATACAATCGTATACCCCTTTGTAGTATAAGAGTTTGTACATAAAGTCCCCTTAATAAAACAATAGTGTATAATTTTTTGCCATTTCGAGATAATGGAGTTTAAAATTTTTGTGTTAAATGTTCATGCAGTAAAACAAAGTATTCGTGCTTAACAATCCATTTTATTTATAATTCACAGTTATTTTTCGGTATATCAATGACACGTTGTTAATTGTTTTGCAATACAATTTTAACACAGTTTTAATTAAATAAAAAAAAAAAAAAAAACAGATAAAGAGAATGAAATTCTTTGGAAATTACATTTTTGGTACACAGCCCAAGATCATTGTACTTTAGAAAAGATATGGTAAGCTTGTGCTTAAATTAAGGGCACAAATTTCTGGTATCACAGTTTTAAGTGGTTGATTTCTTCCTTGTCAATTGTTTACCAATCGGAGTCCCAATTCACTTTGTAGAGCAGCAAATTAGGATTAACTTTTTGCACTATAATTTACTTAATCTTCTTCGTCCGTCGTACCATAATCATTGAAGAATTATTCAGGGATTTTTCCGTAATAGTTTAAATCTATAGATACATTTATTTTGCCCTCAGCGTCACACTTATTATCGTTTCACAGTAAATACTCACCTTGACTTTATAAATCCATTATTTTTACAATGTTTTTACAATAACACAATAGTAAAACCACAATTGCACCGTCTATGGCTTCTCTCAGCAAATGCTGCAATCTATCAAAGAGTTGACATTTGCAGTGTAAACAGATTTTATGCTTTTTATACACTATTTTCCTTTGAAATAATATTCAGAGTAACAACTAATTAAAACACCATACCTGCACTTTCACAATTATTAATGAAAATTTTCAAACACGCAATTATACGATAATATTTCAATTGATCTTTTGACCCACTTTGTGGAAGTAGAATTTCACCAAATTTTTACCACATTTAGAAACAGTTATGTATATTCTAATTATGCATACGTATACACTATTGTTTTATTGAGGCGACGATATATGTTTGTAAAAAATATAAAAAGAAAACAGCTTTTGTTCTCTTCTGAAAATTTATAAATTTGGAGTTACCCCCTTTAGGGGAACCAGTGCGGTATATAGTTTTGTCACATTTTTCAAAAGTTCCTTAATGATTTTTAAAAATCTGCCCTTTTTGCCTACGGCCATTTTTTTTTTAGAAAAAACTCCACACGATTGGAGATTTTCCCTACGTATACACATCACTGGTTGGAGGTGTTCATATTGAAAACTTTTTTTTACTGAGTGTAATAAATTTGCTCACTAGAAATTTTTTTTAAAGATAATAGATGGATTACAGCAATTTAAACTTCCACTCTCGAGACTGTGTTAGCCAAAAAGGGAATTATTTTCTAAACAAGGCCTCTTTCAAATGTGCTAAATTCCCATTTTATATTATTGAGAAACTGAAATTTATTGTTGAAGGGATAAGCCATTCCTATGCGCATTTTACCGGCTGTCCAGGCCGAAGGAAACTTCATACAAAGATTTTAAAAAAGCTAAAGATATTATATAAATAAAACTGTTAAGCGAATAAGAATTATAAACCTCAGTTTTACTTGTAACAATCTCAAAGCTTAAACAAAAACAATGAGTTTATCTTTTCTTACAGTCCCGCCCTCAATTGGTTGATCCTCTGCCAACTCCAAATGTAGTTGTAAGTGGGCAAAGAAAAAACAAAAATAAAAACAAATTACTTTATTCCATTTTTCCAGTTCAGTTTATTTACTCTGCCACATGCATATCAGTTATCAATGCCCTTCTTGGGATTCAAAAATTAATCAACAAACCCTCTTTCAAATGTTCTAAATTCCCATTTTCTGTTTTTTCAGATTAAAAGTCTAAAAATCACACTGTATTGTGGCTCAAATTCTTTCTGAGATAAAAAAATAAAACTAGTACCATTTTTTTATTTAATTATTATTTGTTTATTTAGTTTAGTTTATTTTTTTTTTTATAATATTGTTTGTTTTAGTTAAGTATAATTTAAGGTTAATTTTAGTATGTACTCTCGTAGATGAAGTATTAAATATATGTGATTATAAATAAATGTCTTTCTTAAAGTTTTTGTGGTTTTTTTTTTGTTAAATTTAGTTTTATTGGTTTAAATTATGTGTTTAAGGTGTGTTTTTTTTTAATTTATTTGTGTTGATTTCTAGATTTTTATTTATTTATTTATAATAAATCCTTAATTTAGTACTATTTAAAAAATAAAAAAAATCATTGTATTTTTATTAAAATTTTAAATAATTAAATAAGAATAAAATTATGAATATTTTCAAACAAATTTATTTGTTAGTATTCGTACAGAGTGTAAGTGTGTATTAGGAAAATATTTAATAGTTTTTGTTTTATCTTTTATTTACTTATATTTTATTTATTTATATTGTTTTGTGTTATTTTTTTTTTTAAATTTAAGCTTAAAAGGTAAAGTTTTGTTGCTGTGTGTGTGGGTGTGTTTTTTTCTGGATTAATATTTTTGGTTTTTTATTCTAACCACACTACGGGTTATTTTTGTATTTAATTTATTTATTTTACTTGCGAACTTTAAAATTTTTTTTTAAATAATTATTTTAATTTGTTCATAAACCAACTAATTTTAAATGATTGCTTTCTTTTCAATGTTTTTGTCTGTTTGTTTGTTAAATTTTTTCTTACTTGTTTTTTTTTTTTGTTAAAGTTCTTTATTTGTTATTAAGCAGGCGACTAATATTTATATAAATTTAAGCTTATTTTTTATTAAAATTGTTTGTTCATTTAATATTTCTACAGTTACTACTCTTCTATTAATTTATTTTGTTTAATATATTTTTAGTTTAAACAAATAATGATAGCAACAATTTTTTTTGTCATTAATTTATTCGGTTTAATTTTGTTGTAATTTTTTATTTGCTTCTTGTTTTTGCTTAAATATTACGAAACGATATGCTTAACGGATTTTTAACGTCGAAGTTAGAATAAAAGAGCCCAAAAAATTAACAGTTTTTAATTTGTTTTTATTTTTTTTAACAGAAAAGCTTTTATTATTGTTCAAATATTTTGTTTGTTAAGTAACAAGTTTTTATCTTTCACAGTCTTAGAGGCACTGGGTGCTGAGAAACAGAAAATTTTCTTTTAAATAGTTAAGTGATAGAGATAGTGGAAAAAAGAGATTGTAAGAGAAAGGACGAAGGAAATATATACAGCCATACCTAAATAAGAGCAAAAGGCGGAACGTTTAATTTCGCTTAGCTCTAACGGTGAAATACCATACCTAAATAAAAGCGCATGAACTTTCTTGTTTAATAAAACCCACATAATACAAATAAGAAATGGAGATAAAATCGCTAGATTCACCTTAAAACAGCTAAATTGCCACTATTTATCAACAATAGAGGCCAACTTCACTATTAAACGTGCTGTAAAAATGTTGATTTTTCGTTTGCAAAGCGTTGCCGCACTATGCCACGTACCAATTGTATGGGCATGAGGAGTTAGACAATTGGAAAACGCTTTTCGCTCTTATTTAGGTATGACTGTTAGACAGAAATTTAGAGAAATAATCGAAGCATTAGCTGCTGAGGAAAAAGGGATTATTTTAAAGCCGCGTTCCGAAAAAAGAGAGCACAATTAATTGCATATTTAATTAGTTTATTGAAATTTAAAGAAACAAACAAAATATTGTTATTCGTTACATACTTTTGAACATATACAACAAGTATAACACCAAAAACACAACATTGTATTTTATTTGCTTTAATTGGTCGATATGTCAAAAACACGTGCAACTTTAAACATTTCCCTCTTAAAATAGGAAAAAAGTAATTAATAAGGCGAATTGAATACAAGGTGGCCTCGTTAGCCTACGTCATCATCAGCTGTGCACATGCGAATTGGCAATTCAAACCCCCCAAGTGTCAAAAATTGTTAATGTTTTTATGTCGACTTTGAAATTCATATAATTGAGATTGTGCAAGTGAAAATAAACAAATTAAATTTAGCAATCAAAAAAAAATTCTTTTCAAACGAACATTGTTACACTTTTTTTATATTTCCTTTGTGTGTTTAGCTAGATGTTATTGACAGATTGGTAAAATTGTACCAGGCGAATTGAGTGTTTTTCTATGAATTTGCCGACAAGGCCACCTTATTAGAATTCGTCGTGGTAGCTCAGCTGTGTTTTTAGTGCCACCTGAAAAGTGAATTCGCCTTGGATTGGTTGAAATTCGTGTTATGTGTGTTCATATGTATATGCTAATAGCAATTTAACTTCGTAAGGGTTGTTTATGAGGAAGGAAGTTCGGCTTTAGAGAAGAGCATTCTAATCAGAGGGCAAATTAATTTCTTAAGGTAAATTTTATGCGCAACGCAATAAGACATTTAGACTTAAGCCGGCGATACACTATCCTAAGATCGTGTGGATAATGTGTCTTAAAAATTAATTCAGTGACAGAATTTTCTGACAAGTCTCTCCGACTTGCAAATGTTAATGAAAATTGTAATAAAATGATAGTGAATCAGTTCAGCTTTACTATTGACATTTCCTACAGGTAGTTTTTTGTTTTTTGCCATGCGTTTATGGATACAGAATATTATTTTTCGTTTTGGTGTAGTAAGCTTTTGACAGAGATAAAGAAATTTTGACAAACAGGATGCCTGTTGTATTTTGTATTGTTGTAGAGTAAATGAACATTGGGCTGTGTAACAACACAAAATTCAGTACGTAAAGCTGATCGTAACAATCTCGAGTTTTTATATGCGTTGAATAAAGCGCTTTTTGTGTCAAATATTTGTTGCTTCAAAGCGGGAAACTCACAATTTGAAACTCATACTTTCTTAATGTGAGAAACTTTTACATTTCTCTCTTTAAAGCCTGCTACGTTTGAACCTCCATTGTATATTGGGTAGTAGTAATTGTATCACGAATGTGTGTGACTATTTCAGGAAAGTACTACAAAAGTTCTTTGTTTTCTGAAATTTTTTTAAAAACTAATAAGAAATGTTTGGCCAGTTCTTGAGTAAAAGTAAATTTAAAATATAACTGAAAAACTTTAAACTTTCCAAAAGTCATTATAAATTTTTTAAAAGAATTTTGCATATGATATTTTCACATTGCACAGTTTTAAGCGGATTTTAAAACTTTTTTGTTTCTTTCCTCTATTTTCCATTCCTTCATAAATGTTGCTCTTAATTTTGTTTTGTTTGATAAAACTTTTAGTAAACTTTTCTCATTTTTTTTAAAGTGCTTTACTATTTTTCAAATACAATTGATAATAAGTATCTGTCAATACCTTAAAAGTTATTTATAATTACTATTATGTATATCAGTATTTAATAATTTATATATATTTATATTAATTTTTTATAGTTAAGTTTTATAATTTTTTACTTTTTTATTATATATATATATATTTTTTTTGTATATATTTATATATATATATAGAATTGTTTTACTACCTTAATAAAGCTATGATCCCAATTTCAGCTGATATTATGGTACCTTACTGCTAAGTAAATTTACCATTGCTCTGAGAGTGTTATTAAAAAAAATATAGCGTCAATAGTTTTTTAAATATATTGAGGGAAATAAATAATACTGATTACAAAAATATAAAGTTCTAATAATTTCGTCCCGCGAAAATTCTTTTCTGTGCTTGTTTCTCTTTAGTTTCTATTATTTGTTACTAAAGGAAACTGTAATAATAAAAACAGAAATGTTTAAAATTTTTCTTTAAAGTTTTATCAGTTTGTGGCGATTTCAGAGCAATGGTAAACCTTAAAAGACTGGTCCCGCTATCAGACATTTTGAAAAATGTTTTTGTTTTGTTTTTATTTTTGTAACACTTAGTTTTTCATCTTTCCTGGTGTATTTAACCCATTCTTGTGTTTTCCATTTTTTCATTTAAACAAAAACCAAATTAAAAATAACTTGAAATAAAATTTTTAAAATATTTTTAAACTGAGGCATTTTGTTGGTATAAAAATAAGATTTGTTCTTTTTCTTCAAATGCATAAATATTTTGCACAAATTGTGTGCGTGTGTTCAAGGTGTGTGTGTGTGTCTTTTTTTGTTTGGTTAATAGTATATATATTTTGTTGTTGTTGTTGTTGTATTAGCTAAATATGCATATTTGAAAGCTCTTAATAAATAATAGTATTGAGTTATTAAATATTCAGTTACGGTTTTAATAAAAACTTTAACTAAAAAAAGCCTAAAAGTGTACTATAAATACAAAGAGATATATAGTCAGTGAGAGATAGAGAGAGTCAGAGTGTAAGAGAGAATAGATAAAGTGTTAGCTTAAGTTAGTTGTGTAGGTATTTAAGAGTGTGTAGACAGATATTTTTATAATAAAAAGCCGATCTGATACTTAAGCTAATATTAGACGTGACGTGACATATCATAATGACAGAGTCGTAACAGCTTTCTATGGTTATGCCATAAAACCAATTGAAATGATTTGCTACGGTCACCTATAACAAAATATATTATTTCCCATAAGGTTGGTTTGAATAGCTGTTTTGTATGGTTATAGTTAAGTAACGTCTAATTTAACCATTAAGAGATTTTCCTTAAAAATTATCGGCTCCATATACATACATACATATGTATGTATAAGTTTACAGATTTTTATTATTTATTGCTTAGTGAATTTAAAGAAATTTTTTTTAATTTATATACAGCTAATTACTATTCTTTTGTAAACTTGCCAAATCATAATATGTTTAAGGTACTGTTCTTTTTTTTTATTAATTTGTTTTAGTTCATTATTTTTTTATTTTCCATTTAGTTTAATTTTTCAATTTAATGGCGGGCTAAAATGTCTGCCTTTATTAATTTAATTTCAATGAGTCAATAAATATTATTTTAAACTAAAATAAATTTTCTTTTTGGCTACTTTATTGACAAAATTATTTATTCTTTTAATTATGAAAAAAGAGAATAAAGTAATAAAGAAAGAATTTTATAAAAACCAAAAAGCTTTTGACCAGTTTTAAAATGTCAATACAAACATTTTATTTCTTCAATAAATAATAAATTTATTACCAAAAATCTTTAATTGGTTAATTAATTTTTTTTATATATTTTATTATTAAAATAAAAGGTTTTTTGAGCTCGAGGCCAATTATTTTTAGAAAATATATATGTATATTATTTATTAAATTATTTGTTCCAATATTTCGATATCCATCGGATATTATTATCAAGGAATGAGATACAAGAATATTTGCAAAAGACTTATTAATATCTCCACATTCCTTGATAATGATATCCAATGGATATCGAAATATTGGAACAAAAAATTTAATAAATAATATATGCATATATTTTTAAAAATAAGTGGCCTCGAGCTCGAAAAATCTTTTTATTTTAATTAAAAAAGGTCGAAAAAATAATAAGATTTAATTAAATATTTTATTTTTTTTTTGCAAGAAAGAAATAATAAAAACCTTAAATTTTAAACTAAACAGATTCATAGAAGTTAACCAAGGCGCATACAAAATGTACACTAAAAACATAAATAATATTGCATACCTTAAGGGAGCAAATAAAGCAGGCGTATACGCAACGTGTTCTATTTTATTATGAGCAACATAATGCTTATGCGCTACCACGACCGAGGGACTAAAAATATGTACAGTGGAATCGCGATAATTCGTAATCGCAAGGGACCGTCCATTTCTTACGAATTATAGGGGTTTTCGATTTAGCGAAGTTTCTATTTAACGGGGATAAAATAAAATAAATACGAATTAACGGGGGTTTTCATTTCAATTTATTTACTAAAACGGTAAAAAACGAAAAAAACCATTGTGAAAAATAAAATACAAAATAAAATAAAGTAGCAAATTCATTTACTTAGCGTAAAATTGAAGAAGGATTGAAGTAAGAGTTGATGGTGAAATCGCTTAGCAACGTGTATTTTTTTTCTCTATTGTCAATGGCTGCAAAAATTTGTTGTTTTTGTAATTTTTGTAATGTTTATGTTTTATGCGTGCGCTTTGACATTTGTCTTTATTATTCATGTAACAAACTGATCCTAAAAAAATAAAAACACTTACAAGCAAAAGCAAAAACCCACGCTAAAAAATAGCGGTGAAAAAAAACATTATTTCCATGTTTCTGTTGTTTGTCATACGAATTATAAGTGGTAGTAAGCAAACAATTACGATTTATAAGAGGTAAAGAAGATTTTATTTGAAAAAAAAGTTACGAAAATGTATGGAAATTTTACGAATTAACGATATTTTTTCCAGAGACCAACAGTTTATTACGAATTGTCGGGAATTACAATTTATCGTTGTACGAATTATCGGGATTTGACTGTGGTGGCCCTGCAAATAATGCGACTAGTCCACACAGGCATGTTAAGTGTAGCACATAATGGACTAGGACAAGTCCAAAGGTAACCCCAATGTATGGGAAAAACAGCTTTGCATTACAAAGAAGTAGTCTTAAAACTACTTTACGGTATACTCCAGAGGATAAGCTTTGAAATCGTTTAAAAACGAAAACATGTCCTTTAAAAACGAAGACAATTCGTTTTACTGCAATCTCGTTTTTAACAATTACATGGTCTATGATTGTATTACATCGGACCCAGTTGTAAGTAGTCCATTTGATCAAAATGGATCAAGCAGTCCAATATTATTTGCAGGGAGGTTATTAAAAACAATGCACTGTACTCCACGGATAAGTGGAGTATAATAATAATATAATTTCCTGGATCCAATTAATTTGGGTACACATTTTTCTCTTAATTGCATCCCGCTTACTGCGTTTCACTCACAAATTTCGTAAAAAAAATAAAATATCAAACAAAATTTCACGGTCAATTACGTGAATGAATTTCTTTATAAGTAACGAAAATACAAATATATCGTTTGTTTTATTTCATATGCATCTTCTTATATCGGAATTTTCAACAAGAACTAAAACAACTTACAACGGGTTATACGTGCCGGAGTTAAACGAACAATGACCAAGGATTGCCAACTTCGAAAAACCAGGCGGCGAATAACAGCATCTGATATGGAGCGAAATTTTCATTTAGTTTGCATTGTAATTTCGATCGATAAAGAATGCCGTAATTTGCCCTCTGTTCTTTAGGTCTCGCTGCTACTGCAACAATATCGGGTTAAGCTTTTCTTAAATAAACGGTTAGACCCCTTTCACACTCGGCAAGTTACTTGCGCAACTCTTGGCTTGTAGACGTAAGCGGTAAGGTCAGGGTAAGGAAAACACATTTTGTACAGATTTTGTTGTTCTCGGCAAGTAACTTGCGCAACTAACTTGCCAAGTTTGAAAGGGGTCTTACTGAACAATTCCGTATGTTTTGTTTTAATGGTGATTTATTTAAAAATGCTAAAACAAACTAAAAAAAAACTTTATTGATCGTATGGCCTTCAAACGTTGACCAAGTTAACAAATAACGATTGTTTTTTTGAATAAAAGCGAAACCGTTGAACTCTATGCGAACTAATATTATTAAAATTTACAACGACGACGTTCAACATCGTATATTTTTGTTATTTAATTTTATTGCTAGCACTAATTTATTGTTGTTATATGACAACAGGCTGTTTAATTTAGACTAATATAGTATCTTAGTACTTAGCACTTTAGAACACTTTGTGAACTGGCCAACTATTTTCGAGTATTATTTTTAGTCGAACAATTTAAATACTAAATTAAACTGAAAAAACGATTATCTCTTTTTTTTGCTGTTTATTTTCAGTAAAAAAACGTTGTTGCACCAAATGAGCGATAAATGTAAGCATTTAAACTACATTTTCAATAAATGCATTGTGAACGCAATTAAGAGATAATTCTGTTAAATGTGTAAGTAACGCAATTATCCAAAATTCCTTTAAATGCGCGAGTAATGCACTAAACCGAGATTCTTTTAAATGCGTTTCTCGGTTAAAAGCGTTTGGGTTTAGGCATTTTTCATGAACGCATTTATCCGTGACTTACTGTATAAACATTTAGTGAAAATAACTTGTAAACGTCACACGTATGGTTTGAAGAAAATTAAAATGCTTTTGACATTCATTAATATTTGAAAACGGTTTGATTTGTGTGCACGTAATTTGTTCAAATTTCAGAGTTGTTAAGTTTGAAAATATATGAAAAAACAAGTTTAATTTTCAAATTTCTTTTAACCCTAGAATGCAAAATATCGCATGTGAACGGTTGTTCGTATCGGAGCGTGCGTTCAGGCCAGCTCAGTAAAGCAAATTTGTTTGCCGGTGAGACATGAGAACCAAGGACAGGGTGGCCTAAAATTACCGAAGGGGCTTGAATTGCTTATAACTTTTTAATTATATTTTGTTTTGCTTTTCTTTTCAGTATTTTGTAAAGAAGACTTGGGGAATTTAAAATGGAGCCGTACTCAATTGAACAACGTGCCCAAATTGTTGAGCTATATTTTTTAAATCACTGATCCATTGTTTTGACTCAGTGTGCATATCGTCGTTATTTTAACACAGCGCACACTGCAAGGGACACAATGGCTCTTTTACGGGACAACTTTGGTAAACGAATTATTTCGCGTACAAGTGATTTTAATTGGCCTCCGCGTTCACCGAATTTAACCGCCCAAACGGTTTTCTTTGCGGTTATTTGAAAGGAAAAGTCTACATTAATAAGCCTAGAACCATCCAGAAATGAAAAGGCAATATACGCGATGAAATAAACAACAGAACACCTAAAGTTTTGCGAAAGGTTATGGAAAATGTGTTGGAATTTGCGAATTTGCAAATCAGAAAATGGCCACCACTTGCAAGATATTAAACTTAAAATATTCACCATTTATAAACTGTATTAAAAAAAATTATTAATTATTTCTTAAATAAAAAGTCATAATGAATTCAAACCCCTTTGTTCATTTTGGGCCACCCTGTATAAAAAAGGTCGAAATGCGTGATGTCGTCTGTACTTTAAAGTTAAAGCATTTGAGCGTATATTTCTGCTCAAACCATTACAAATAAATTTGTGCAAATAATTTAAAAAGTTGAAGTAAAAATTTTATTCCTGGTTTAATAAACAAATAGCAAATTTATTTAAACAAATCGTTTGACTTAATTTCTTCATACAGTAGAAAAATTTTGTTTCTTTCGTAGCTGGCTTAAATGTTTAATTTGTTTTAATACAAGGCGAATTTAACTAAAGGTGGTGTCGATACTACAACAATCGAAAAAAGAACAGAAGCAACATAGTGATTTTTGAATTAAAGTGTTACAGCCGTATTCATTACAAAAAGTTAGCCACAGTTTGTACACTACGCACAACGAACTGCTAACTAGAATGCCGATTAAGCTTAGTCCCAATTTCCACAATGCAAGTCTTATTGATAAACTTATCACATTTTCTACTAGTATAGCAAGGTGAGTACTCGTTTCTTTTGCCCTCGTCACTCTCGCCTACAAAGTAGCAAGCTGATCAATAAGACTTGCATTGTGGAAATTGGGACTTAGAAGCTTGTTGGCACCAGAGTTAATTCAAAACGAACTTTCCTCCATCTGTCAACTTTTAATAAATTAACTCTGAATTTTTATGATGCCACATTGTTATACTCAAAAATGCAACACTTTTTGCATTAAGCATCGCTGAATTTGTCATGTTTTCTTTTTTTGTTTTTACCTTCATATATAAAAGTTTTTAAAAGTTTTTAAAATTAAAATAAATTAAGTAAACGACAGTAAATTAAAAAAAAAGTTAATTAAAAAAAACCCAACATGGCATTAAACTTCTGTTTTTTACAAGTTGGCAAACGTTTGGCAGGTCGTTGACAAAAGTTTAGCAAATCGTTAGCCAGAGTTTGGTTAGTATATTATGAATAAACTTTTTGCTAACTTTATGTCAAATTTTCATTATGAATACGGCGGTTAGTGTTTACGGTTTGAAATGGCAACAATTCCTAACAAAACACAAACAAATTAAAACAAATTGCTTCGAACTGTCAAAATCAGATGGCTTTTCGACACCACCAGTAGTTGAATTCGTCTTTTGTTAATACATATGAAGCATTTTTAACAACTTTTCTGAAAAAAGAATCGGCAAAATTTCACAACGTTAGGTGCAAAGCAACTCGCATTTTTAATTTCATTCTAAACGTAGAATTTTTCAAAATTATCTTATCAGTCCCAAAGTACACCAAAAAAGTTGTCGAAGCGGTTAAATCGCCTGTGCAGTGTTAAATTTTATGAAACATTTTTTACTTTCCCTGCAAAGCATTATGATAATTTGCAACTCAGCCTTTATCAAATTAAACAATCCTTTGTTAAGTAAAATTTGGTTTGTGAACTAAATGAAAATGACTGAACTTTAACCTTTTTCGTTCGCAAAGTCCTTAAACAAGAACTTAAGATTTCGAGACTACATCAAAAGATCGAATAATCTTTTTTAAATTCCTGCTCTCAAGGATTTTAAAGTACATACATTTTGTTTCTTGTATTTTGTCCAATATTGTTATTTTTAAACTTTTTCCTTAAACTTGCTATTGGGCAGGCATTGGAAACAAAATGCGATTGGCGTTTTAAATTTTGAGGTAACGAATTTTGAAATCTGTCGGGATAAAATGTGTTTCGTATTTTCAGAGACAATTTTTTAAAAACAAAATTTATTTGCATTGCATTAGTTACTTAATAAAAATCATAACTATCATTTCAGAATCTGGATAGCCATCTTGTTTTAAAAATTGTAAAACTATACTTAACTGTTAACCAGCGTTACCTGACGCTCTGACACTTTTTTTTTGCAAATTTTTCAAAATCGTCTAATTTTACAACTTTTACAAACTTTTTGCGACTTTTTGGCCCTTTTTTGTAAGTGAAATACTTTTTTTTACACTGCATAATTTCACATATTTTCCCTTAAAAATATCAATTTTGTTTTAAGCATTCCCCGGGATATGTAACATCATTCGATTGATCAGGTGATTATTTTGTATACAGACAATTTAACTACTGAACTGTATTGTATATGCCTTGTTTTAATCGTAGAAGATTCCTTAGACGGGCAAAACTGTAACACGAGTGAGATTCTTCCATATTAAAGCGAAAAACGCTTCATCAATCGTTGTGGGAATCGTTTAAGACGTGGGTATAGATAATCCAACGAGTCGTTCATGTCAAGAAGCGTATGAGACTCATGTAGATATTCTGTTACAACTCGTGAAATGCTTGCCGTATAATTGCTGAAAATTTGTTTATACAGTAAATGGTTTATTCGATGATGGTTTGACGAAAGATAAACAAAGTGTAACATTGTTGTTTTTGTTCTCTGAAAATAATCAAAGATTTTCTTAAGACTTGCATATTACAGCCGTACATAGAAAAAAGCGGCACGCATTTTCTAGTTTTGGAATAGAGCAGCCTGAACGCATTGCAATGGGAAACCCCGATTTTCACCGCTCGTTTAGTAGTGAAGTTTGCTGCTATTGTTAGTAAATTACGGCAATTTAGATATTTTTGGGTCAATCTAGCGTTTTTATCTCTATTTATATTTATAATTTGTGGTTTTTATCAAACAAGAAAGCTACCACTGTTCGTTACACAACTTTAACGCTCTTGCTTTATTAGAGATAAAAACGCTAGATTGACCCAAAAATATCTAAATTGCCGTAATTTACTAACAATAGCAGCGTAAAAGCTAAACGAAAAAAACGTCCCGCCTTCCGCTCTTGTTAAGATACGGCTGTTAAACTTTCCAAGATTAAAAAATGAAATTGTCAGGAAATGTAGTATTATTCAGACTTTGAAAACTGAAAATATCGTCACTTTTTAGAAAAAATCTGCAAATGGGCACTTTGCTAATTTCGGAACAAAAAATCGTCAAAATGACGATAAATCGTCAAATCTGGTAGCTCTGCACCCGGCTGTCACTGCATGTCTATAAGCGATGATAACAATTTATCGTCATACAAACTTTTTTTTGGGTTTTTTTTAAAGAAGTTTTCGTTAACAATTTTTTTTTTTAGTTTTTTTAACGAAAACAATTTTTTCTGTAAGTAAAAATTTCTTTTTAACAAAAGTAAATTTAAAAGAGTAATTAAAGAAATAAACCCGAAATTGTCGCCCGGGTTGTAATTAAATTAAAGTAATTAAAATGTTAAAAAAAGGGTGATACTTAAATTTGAAAAAAAGACTTTTTTGTGCGACTTTTTGTTTTAAAAACGGCTTCTGTTAGACTTTTTCAAAATTCTCAACGGCAACCCTGCTGTTAACTATTCAGCTCTTTTACATCAATAAATGTTTATATGTAATTTTTAACGAAAGGAATTTAAAGTTTACTAAATGTTTAGTAAAAATCTCTCAGATACAAATGAAAACTTTAACATTCACTTATCGCATTCGCTACCGTAGTTATTTTTTTAAAAGCAGCACCGGAGGCCACTTCAAGTTATTTTTTATTCATAACGATAAATAATACGATAATATTGCATTAGGAACCCTAAATAGTTTTATTAAAGTTGTACTTTGCTATTTATAGATACGTTTGGGCATTACAAGATACTTCGTAGATGACTGGCTTCACTAAAACACAATTTAGTCTATTGCTTTGGCATCCATTTTATTTTCTCATATAAAAATCACTAAACTTCACAAACTCACTTGTCAATCAACTGAACTGGAATGATACATATTTCAAATACATAATGTAGCTATTCAACTTGCAATGTACGAAATGAACAGAAAATAAAGAGAGAAATTAGGGATATCATAACGATACTAAATTGTCGTCAATAATATAAATATGTACTATGTAGCTACTACTACAAGTTCTCACGTTATGTTTTTTCCAACAGTATAATCAAGTAATGTTCTATGTCAAAAAAAAAAAAACTAAATGAAGTTAACTCAACATGCCATGTTAAAATTATATTATGTGTAATGAAATCATTTAAACTATGATCCGGCCTTATCGATACGGAGGTCGACTACGAAATAACTGGTAGTTTGCAGGGATTGCGTTAAAACTAATTTAAATGTGAAATCATTTTGTAATAAAAAAAATCATAATTTGCATCTTCGTCGATGTAAAGAGGGCTTATATAGTTCTAACATTCCCATTGTATTCACATATACAAACATACATATTTCTTATGTAGATTTCATAGTGGGGGAGTTCACTTATTATTGAGTAGCATAATATTGGACTATGTGACTACTTCCTGGACTGGTCTAATATTATGCAAGCATGAACTAGGGATGGGCAAGTGGAAAAAATATATCGATATATATCGAATCGATATTTTTTTAGAGAATCGATATTTATTATTTCAAAAATATCGATATATCGATATATCGTACGTATTTTGCTGAAACTATTACCAAATTAAAAAATTCAGTATACCTTTGTACAAACATATGTATGAACAAATTAATTATATGTAATTACATTGTTACTTTTTATTGTTTCATTTTATTTAAAAAATTAATGAAAACAAAAAAATTTAATCAACACAAAAAATTCAATTATAACAAAAACAAAAGGGATGAATACAAAAAAACCGTAAGAAAAAAAAATAAATTACGAAAAATTTAGAAGTAATAGAAGTACCAACTTTCCTTAAAATTTGAATTGCACCCCAAAAGTACCAACTGGTTTTAGTCAAACCAGTAATCATCAGATATGGACATCAGGACCACTCTCTGTTTTATGTGCACTCCAGACAATCTGCTTCTTGTATCCGGCACTGCTTCTTATAAATGCCAATTATTTTAGATCTTCAATTCGTAAAAAACATATTGTTTGAAAAACGGCTAAAATTTTGAGTTCTTAATGAAGACTGACTTTAAAAAATATCGAATTTGATAGTCGTATTTCAATATCGATATATCGGTATTTAAAATATCGGCGATATATATCGATTAAATTTTTTTAAATATCGATATTTTGATATATCGATATTTTTTGCCCATTCCTAGCATGTAGTGAAATGTATTCGTGTTTAAACGAAATGTTTTCGTTTTTAAACGAAGTTAAAAATAATCCTCTGGAGTATCATGAAGTAGTTTCAAAACTTATCCACTAGGATTATGTATGAACATGAAGTAAATAGTTTTAAGACTACTCCGTTGTAATGCAAAACTGGATTATATGGTAAAGCCCTAGGACATCGTAATCAGAGATCAGCAATGAATCGTTTTTTCGCTACTCATACTCACTCATGAAATTGTAAGTATACCCGGTGGTGAACGTCATGATGATTCATCATGAAACATACTGACAGTGTTAAATCATCAATGACATATGCTGAATTTTCTTTGGCGTCATACATGAATTTTTTAAGCAATTGTCCAAAATATCGTAGATGACCAGAACTGTTTTCGTTCGTAAGGCTTCCGCGTATTAGTTAGTCCTAACAGACACTATCATCGATATTCAGACAATGTTGTCAAGTTTCAATATACTTCAATGCATAATAAACAAGAAAATAACATACATATGTACATATATTTAATAATCCGTTATTCAACCATTGAAGAATAGCAGACAAATTTCAGAATAGTTGCGTTTTATATCGAGTGATAACAGACAATGTCGATTACTTTCAACTTTCTTTTATACAGTGGATCTTTCATAAAAATGTCTGCAAAACTGTATTTAGCAGTGTCGTTGTCGCGTACTTTCATCGACACTTCGATATTTTCATAGAGATTGCGCCTTGAGACCCAGTTTGTCAGCAGGAATCATAAATGAAAATATGAATTTGACAAAGTCGCTCAAAAAAACGCCACCGGGTCATTCAGCTCATCCATTTACCGTTTAAACATAACAAATCAAACACACAACTTCATAATCAGCGCTGCCAGATAAATTTGCCGCAAAATCGTCCACTTCGTACATGTAACTTTAGTAAACTGTAATTGGCACTTTTTTGTCACTTTGCTATTTCGGGGGCAAATCTGGCAGCCTTGCATTTTGCTTCGTCTATACACATTGATTTAAGTTGAATCTTAATCAACCACTACAAATGTTGCTAAAAGCCGTTTTCCACTATCCCACAAAGTCTTTAGTAATTTACGAAAATGCAACCCTGTCATGATAAGTTGTTATTGTATTTTTGAAAATGTTCAAAGAATAATTAGATCAGGGAAGCATTTTTGAAAAATACGTAAGACTTTGTGGGATAGTGTGTAACGGCCTTAAGTCTGGGTACGATGAATAAAATCAAACTTCTGAGTGAATATGAGCTTAAATAACATGAGTGCCTATAATTACAAGAATTTATGAGTCATAATTCAGCTCTACTCACTTTTTCACTACTCATTGCTGATCTCTGATCTTAATGTTAAATAGACCATGTTTTTTCAACATTTTTCTATAACTACTTCTTTCTGAATGTATGTAGGTAACAAAAATAATGACTTACATTTAAATGCGTTCATTTTGGGACTTCCCTTGTAAAATTCATTGGTTCTCTCAGTAGAATTGGAAGTGGTATTTTTACTTTTTCCTGATTACTTAACACATTAGCGGTTTTCACCCTTGATAGTAATGTCCCTTGTAGTCCTTGTAAATTTTATGAATTTAGTAAAAGTACTAAGATTTACAACACTGTAACAACAAAATGTTTTAGACTGAAATTTACTACGCTGTTGTTGAAAAATCCAACAAAAAGCTTTAGTAAACACGTTTGTAAAATTACCCAGAATAAAACCGTTGAAGAAACAATATCTGTCTCTTTTCTTCACTCAGCAACTTCATTAATTTACAATAAAAACGAAAAAGACACTCATGCTTTGTAGTATACAATCGTATTAAGAAAAGCAGAGTTGTACACTTAATACAAAGGGTGAAAACCGCTATTATTTTGTTGGCGAAGTTTTTACTGGTTAATAAATAAAATATAAAAGTGAAGAAAAAGCATTTTTATGTCTACGTATATGAAAAGGCCGAATAAAAACAACTTGAGTGGGATTAAGAAAGACGTTTTAAATAAATGAGTTTTGAGTTGAGTTGTAAATAAAACAACTGGTTGTGTTGAGTTGTAATTTTTTAATGTTTTTGTTCGCCGCAATAAAGCAAAGTTCTAAACCATAATACAAAAATTAAGTTGTGAACCGCATTAGGCGCCTGAAACTTAATGAAAGGATAAAGGCAGGAATAATTTTAGAGCTGAGTTTGGTGGTTGTTATTTAAGAAAATGTCATTTCCATCTACGAATAGTAAAGTTTGAAATAAAAACAATCAATAGTGCGGCACTTTATATCTGTACAGCAAAAAAATTTTTTCATAAAATCTATGAAAAGTTATAGTAAATTGTATCACCATCCCTAATTTAACATATCGCACACTAAATCATAAACAGTTCCAACTTAAAATTTATCAATATCGTATTTTTTAAACCAGTTAAAAAATCAAATCTCTAATGACTAAGAAAATTACGATTGCGTTACTGTCTTCTTTAACTGGAAAAATACCGTTATGTCTGCTATTTTATTATTTGTGTCGTTTGTACATTATCGACTAAAGAGTATTATGTTTAGTTGTGACAGTGCGCTTATGAGTAATTGTGTAGTTTTCTGCCATCAAAATAGTATTATTTCGAGTTCTGACGCTATTAATTAAAAAAGAGTTAAGGTTTGTGGAGCACGAATTTCACTTCGGCCATTTACGAAGCACGTTTCTGGTTAAATGGCTACGTCATTAAGCAAAATTGGAGCGAAGACAATCCTAAAGCCGTTTACCAATTTCATAAAACTGACTGTTTGGTGGGGTTAACACGCTACTTTGCAATGAGCACGGATGTGCTGTTATGGTGAATAGAGAGTGTTATCGAGCCATGCTGACTGAATTTTTTTACCAAAAATAAATCATTTAAATATCAACAACATTTGGTTTCTAAAACACGGCGCAACTTGCCATACAGCACGCGTTTGATGTATTGCAAAACAATTTGGTGACAACTTTATGTCTAGAAATGGTCCTCTTCAATGGCCCCTTGTTCGTTCGATTTAACGCCTCCCGATTACATTTTGGGGCTATGTTGAGTCATTGGTTTATGCCGACAAATCAGCAACTCTTGAATCAGAATTTCATGTACTGTTTTAAATCTTGCGTTAAACATAGTTAAGGCCTTACATTTTACTGTCGCCGAGAACGTCCCACACTTTAATAAGTCCCAATTTCCACAATGCAAGTCTTAGTGCCGGTTCACACACGTCAAGTTTGACCCGTCAAGTCTTGAGTTTTTAGGAGAAAGGGGAAAAGAAATGGCCTTCTCTTGTCCCTTCTCTCCTAAATGGTCAAGACTTGACGAGACAAACTTGACGTGTGTGAACCGGCACTTATTGATCAGCTTGCTAATTTGTTGGCGAGAGGGACGAGGGGAAAAGAAACGAGTACTCAGCTTGCTGTACTCGTCATATGCGTTTTGTTTTCTCATTCGTAATTTTCAGCAAGTCGATTTTGACAATTATCTTTCATATTTAATTTCGTTGTACAAAGTTAACTTCGTAGCGTGTGTGAATTTTTTTTAATATTGTTATTTTACAAAAGAAATTTATAATTAAAAGTACATTTTACACCACTTTAATTTTAAATTAAACAATTGTTAAAATATTCAACACGAATTTGAATTTATATACATTTTAATAAGAAATATGTTTTAAACGAAATGTCAAAACGCACATGTACATACATTCATACAAATGGAATAACTGATAAATAATAAGACTTGACACGTGAAAACGCCGTAGCTGATTCAAAGAAGAAAATGTGATAAGTTTATCAATAAGACTTGCATTGTGGAAATTGGGACTAAAATCATGTACTGAAATTAGTATTTCAAAGTTGTTATTTAAACGAATAAAATGAAAACGTACATCTTTTTTAAAATTTATAGTTCATTTAGAGTGAAACTGTTTAGCCAGTAGATGTCCGCTCGATGAATAACTAAAATCTTAATTTACCAGACAACTAATGGGTCGATTACGGATGGCAACACAACTGAAGGAGCCAAATTAATATTATGCATGGCAACTGTCGACCAACAGCTTGTTAGTTCAGTTGCCATATTGGCAACCACAAATTTGAAGTTGCTGCTAATGTACTCCTTATCACTCCGTGAATTTTTTTTTGAAAATGAACCAATATTGGTAATAAAAATTAAAGATTGACTGTAATGAAATGACAAAATTTGTAAAAATTTTAAATTAAAAAAAATTAAATAAGATAAATAGTGATCAAATGCGTAAAGAAAAAAAGACACGAAAGACAAATACGCGAACGCATTTAAGAGTACAAATCACTACATTTGTGACCATTTTCCACAGAATTAATAACATATTTGAATTTTAATTTATTTAACTTTTTATTCACTTGGAATAACTTTTTTGTTCGATTTTTTCAATTTGTTATATCATTTACTTCTTGTTGCCAAACTGTCAAAATAGCATAATCGATAACTTTTTGGCAACTTAACAATGTTGCCGTGCCTAATACTAATTAAAAGGTCAATTGCATTACTGAAGTTGTGTTGCTGTCCGTAATGCCCATAAAGTGTTTATCGAAATGATAAAATTCGCAAAAAAACATTTTTCAATATTTCATGTCATACGGAAATCTTATTGATAATAAATTTTGCATTCCCAAAAATAACTTTGATGTCACATTAAATTACTCAAAAATGCAATCATCGCTGGTTTTTTCATTTTTTTTGTAATTTTTTTATTGTTGTTTCCTCAACATATAACAATTTTAAAAATATTTTAAAATTAAAATAGACTAAAATACGATAGAAAAATAAAATAAAACATTAATTTAAATAAAACCAACCAAATTGTTTAACATTAAACAGCTGTTTTTCACAAGTTAGCAAACGTTTGGCAGCTCGTTAACAAGAGTTTAGCAAATCTTTAGCCAAAGTTTGGTAAGTGTATTATAAATAAGCTTAGTGCTTACTTCATGACAAATTTTCATTATGAATACGGCTGTAAGTAAGACTTTACTTCAGAAACGGATTTTAAAATTGGTGATGAATACCAGCTAAAAGCGAATGTTTTGAAAACAATCGTTTTTCATCACATGCCTGATTATTATAACTGTCAGTTAATAATGGGCCTGAATGTGTGAGGCTTTGGCGTAAAAGGCGAAGTAGTTTTTTGTAGTAGATTAAGGAAACGAGGTTGTGTGTTACTTTTATCTATTACAGAAAACAACACTGGTTTTACGTCAAAACCTTACATAACTGAACTTAATAAAATTTGCCGTGAAACAGATAAATTTAAACCTGCGAATTTGATTATAAATAAAGGTAAGACACAAAGGAAGGCATAGAGAGAGAGAGAGAGAGAGGGAGAGAGAGAGAGAGAGAGAAAGATGGAGAGAGAGCTAGGGAGAGAGGTAAAGACAGACTTAAATAAAACTTAAATAAAACAAAAAAATTAAATAATTTCATAACATGATTAAAGTTTTATTTTGTAATCATATTTCGAGCATCATTATTATCAATAACAACATGATCATTATGATTAACAACAACCACTGTGCATACATTGATTGTTTAACAAAAATTACTAAAAAGAAAAGGAAGGATTTCAAATTACAAAACTAAAAAAACACTCAATTAAGGCTAATGATGGTAATAATTATAATTTAATGATAATTGTAATATAATAACATGTTTTTTTGTTTGTTTTTGTTTTGTTTTTGTTTGCATAACAATATTTGTTAGTTTGTTGGTAACAAACATTTAAATATTTTAACTCATACATACAATTTCAATCTCTAGAATATTTAAATCATTTTAATTATGTTAATAAATTTTTACAATTACAATGAAGTTACATAATTTTTTATGTTTTACTGCTTTTTTGTTTTTGTTGTATGGAATAACAATATTCAGTATTCATTTAATTATAATTATTTTAAGTTTATATTTACAAAAAATTTTGTTATTTAAAACTAAAGAAGAATTATGGGAATAAAAAAGTTAATAAATAAAATATTTTTCAAGCGTATTCATGTGGTGTTTTTGTTTTAGAGTTTTTTGTTGTTGTTGTTGTTTTTTAGTTTAATATTAATATTTTATTATAAGTTCCTAAAATAATTTTAAATTAATTTAAATAATTTTTCATTATTTAATTATTTATTAATAATAAATTTTTGTTCATTTGTTGTGTTACATTTCTTGCAATGGCTTTTTTTAAGTCCTTCTTTGTTTAGAATCCTCGTGTGTTTTTTGCATTAAATTTTTTTTAAAATTCTAAATTCTTTATTTTTAAATTTGAGCTTTTCCTTTGAAATTGGTTAGTATTTTGTTGTTTGCTTAAATACAAACTCTAAAAAAGGACGAATTGTTCGAAGAGAGACTGGTTGAGAAAGAGAGAGAGAGAGGGAACATAGAGATAAATAACGAGAATAAATTAATTCTCAATTGCTGGCTTGTCTGCTTCTTCTAATGCTGCTGCAGCTGCTCTAGCTTCAGCGTCTGAAAAAGAATTAAAAAATTGCGACTTATTTAAATGTGTTTGAAATTAAATTAGATAAGTAAAAAAATATTTCACCAAAACTGTTGTTATTAGGGAAAGCTTCATTTAAATATGATTTATTAAATTTTCGTAGCCTGCTATTTGGAGTGGAGTTAGCATCAGAAAGGAAGCACAGCTGAGGGCTATCAGGCTCGCCCACAGGTTGCTAAAAGCGGCAGCTGTAAATCAGTCGCGGATAACCAGCGGTTCCAAGTGTATCCTCCAGACAGCGTTGTCAGGTTTTTGGGGATTTATCCCCAAAATCTACTTTAACTCCTTATAGCTTCTTTGATAAAAGTCGAATATTCGCAAATTTAGTCAATTTCAAATTCTGAACATTTTTTTTATTAGATTGTCTTACAAAACTTGAAGCAGAGTTAAAGACTTTTGTGGTATAGAGCGTTACTTGTGTCACCTTTCTGATAAAAAAAATCTGTTCGATACAACAATAGAATTTATGATGCAAAAATTTTAATTTCAAGAAAAAAAATAGGTTTCTGGAATATTTTTGTAAAGCAAATGTTAAAGAATTAAAAAAGTCCAAAATTTAAAATATTCCAATATTAGAACAGAAGTTATGTTAAGTCAAAGTCGATTTGGGGATTTTTTTGAGGATAAAATTCCCAAAAACCTGACAACGCTGCTTCCAGAGGTTATCCGAGTGGCACCGCACTCCTTACAAGTTCTGAGTTCCTACGATTCTTGAAACGTCAAGACGTGCAGAGCAATTGGCGCCTTCAAATAACAAATAGCCACCAACAGCCAGAGTCTGTATCCCATGTTAGTGGCGGCTATAAGCAAGCTTCGGATCTTGCAACAAGCGGCTCACTATATAAACGAAGGCAAAAGCCTAATCAGTCACTCATCTTGAACCAAATGATTACCAAAACTTCAAATTGATGCCCAACGCTCCTTATAAGAACGAAAATAAACATGTACTTATATAACCTTGCCTATATGCAAAAATCGGCTTACAAATTTCTACTGTTTTAAGCTTTTCCCATTTTTGTCAAGATTTTTATAAAAAATTTGTATTTGAATAAATGAATTTTCAATTAAGCCATCTTGGAAGAAATCTTTGAGAAAAGAAGAATTATTGTTATTAGTCGGCCTGAGGCCTAATTCTAGCAGTCGTGATCGAGCACTTTCTCGATTCGAAAGCAATTTCATTTCAGTCAATACTTAACGAATTGTAATTATTTTTTCAGTATTGTGAAACTCAGATTATTGCTTTATAACACTGAAAAAATAACGCCGATTCGTTCAGTATTGAATGAAATAATCAGATAATAAATTGCTTTCGAATCGAGAAATTACTCGATCACGACTGCCACAATCAGGCCCCTGATTACTTTAGCTCTGGAATTATTCGTAAATATTCAAAAAATTGTTTCGAGTATTTTCGAATCGCAGAATAAACATACAAGAAAAAGTTTAAGAATTCAAAATCATTATTAGAATAAATTAAAAAAAAACCAATTAAGTTTCGGATTATATATTCAGATAAAGGTGCCCCGGTAGGCAAGTTGGTAGTGAGCTAGTCTATCAGTGCGGGGGTTGCAGGTTCGAATCCCGCCCGAGACTCTGGTCTGTTTCACTACAACACGCTGAAGGTCTGCCTTACTATTGCTCGGTTAATTGAGTAAGAATGTTATTTGTAATTGTATTTGAAACTCTTTTAAAAAAAAAGAAAGAAATATTTAGATAAAATACAAATCGTAACAAAAAACTTTGCGCTGTATTTTATTCATTGCTATTAAGCGATCTTTAAACTAAAATTCAAACTTAAAAGTAATTTTTGAATTTCACTCACCTTTTATTGCTTGTTCTTTCCAAATTTTCTTATTATCCGTCAGACATGAAATCCATGGCTTTCGTATGGTAAACTTTTGTTTAAATGTGGTTGCCGCTGTATTCGTATTACCTACAGCAGCGCTAACAGTACCCGTACCAGCAGTCGAGACTTCTGGTTTATCCTCCGACGTCTTGTTCTCATTACTCTCTTCTATGGCATCACAAGTTGTTGAACGATTGCGCAGCGAATGTTTGTCGTGAGAAGGTAGTCCGTCTACAGGAACATCGCCGGCATCTATGCTGGCATTCACATTTTTACACATTGGGGCAATGGGAGCCAACACATGTTCCAGCATATCAGCCATTACCGACATACTGGGGTCAACGATGAAATCTATAAAACCAATCTGAGACTCGGCCACTAAAGTATTATTACGGTCACACAAAGGACTAAAGGGCAGACCCAGCTCACGTTCGAGATCACCTTGACGGAAAAATTCCTCTAACAACAACATCGTCCAGCGATGATGTAGATTCCATCGTTTGGCAGGATGTGAAATATCACAACAATGGAGGACCATAGCCAAGGCTTTCGATTTATCTACTGTAGCCTCGTTGAGCGTTAGTAGATTTTTCATATTCTTCAACTGCTGGAAATGGAAAGACATGTCCGTGGACAGGACCATATCAATAACCAGAGTTCTTAGTTCACGATACTCTTCCCGCGAAAGATTCGACAAAACATTGCAGTCATCGTCTTTGAGCAAACGAAAGGCGGCACTAATATGATGATTCTCTAAAACGGCACGATCATTGTATAGTAAAGCCGTTTCGGAACCCGACATTACATGGAAATTATTAGTGGTGCCAGTATGTTCGTAATCATGTATTAGAGCTGCCAAGAGGGTGGCGTAAATCTCGAGATCTGTTAGCCAGTTCATGAGACCAGTTTGGCACAACATGTGATGCACCGTTTGGGTGACATCAGCTGCATGAAGATTATTGTGATATGGATTGCGATAACGACAGTAGCCTTCCTCGATGCGATTAAGAAAGGTTTCCAAAGTTGCGGGTGCGATTTTGAATTTATGTATAATGCCATAGCGATTGAGCAAATCATAACCGATGTATTTGACAGGTTGGCCATTGGCAGCTTCAGCCAGAGCGAAAACATCAAAACACCAATCGTCCAAAGTCTGAAAAGATGAAGAAAACAAATTTTACGAAAAAAAACTTATTTATCTATCTTTTCAGCGAAATATCGTTTTAAAAAAATCATTTTAAAAAATTCTCTCTTTGAATTTAAGTACATTTTTTTTTAATAAAAAAAATATTTTCGTTCAATTTATTGTAAAACGAATTCCGTTTTTATGATCTTTTACAAAAAAAAATTTTGTGTACAGGAGGCTGCCATGTATTTCGATTTGAAAAAAATAATTTACGAGTTCGAACATTCGATTACGATATTCATAATCGTTCGAAACGACTGCAAAGTTTGTATGCTTGGAAAGAGAATTTTTGTTTTCGATAAAATACAAAAAAAAACTTTACTTCATTCAAACGAATAGTACGAAAATCGCAATACACAGAACATACAACTAGTTTGAATTCGGAAATTAATTCTTTCGAAGGGCGTAACCTCCCAGGTATTAAAAAACAGTTTTTTACAAAAAGTATCATCTTAAAAAGCTGCCTTTTACAAAAAAGTACCTTGTTATTAATCAGTACCTTTTTAAAATGAATACCTTTTTACAAAAAAAAAAGGAAAAAGGCTGTGCCAAATCTTTTAAACTCTCATGGTGAGAAATATTTATTATATACATAAATTTTCATATTATTCGATTGTGTATTCTAAGTCAAATTACAATCCTCAAAAGCTTTTATAATTTAATGGTCTTATTCCTTCAATATTCTCAAGGAATATTTTCTATGCAGTAAGTATAATAATAATATGAAAATTTATTAATTTATCTTTATAAAAACGGACGTCAGTATTTAAAATTGTCGTTGTTTAAACCTTCATATGGTAACACTGGTTTACATTGAAAATGTACATTTGATGAGATGTGATTTTTCTTATGTATTTTCTTCCGCTGAATTCAAAAATCGAGGTTAAATTTTTTTTTATGGAACAGTTTTTGAGATATGGTCATTTTCTCATTTTTTCGATCTTTTTTTACTTGACAAATTATATCTCGAGCTAGATATGGCCTATTGGGTCGTTCTTGGTACCAAATGGAAGGTATTGAGATGACGAACAAATATGTATAACTGGACCTTTGATTGGTAAAGCGGTTCAAAATATATTGATGAAAATATGGCACATTTTCAAAAAAATCATATTTTACAGTGCTTCTGTGCCGATGGAAAAGTACAAATCGTCGAAAAAAACATCTGGTTTCTATTCATGTACGTCAAGATGATACTTCTACGCAAGAACTAACACCAACCAGAAGAAAATCGACCGAAAAATTACAAAGGTATAAGCTATTGAGTGAAACAATCCAAATCCCTATTTTTCGAATATTTTTATTTTTTTCTACAATTTATTGGGTTTAAACGATTTTAATACATTGTTGACTTTTTTGTGTGTTAAAAATAGTTGAAGCACTTGCTTTGACTTCGGTTTAATTTGGGATCCGTTTCTCTAGTGAGAAACCATACATAGTTCGTTGCTTACGTCACCAAGATTGTCCGGAAAGAAATCTAAATGCGAATGTAAGAAATGGATTTTGAGAGACATATTTACACCTGTAAGAAATGAATAAAATCGTAAAAACAATACAAGAAAATTGGCAACAACCCGCTGATAACTTCCAGGCCTCGTTTTCAGCGGGTGTTAAATATTTTGGAAAATCTGTGCTAAATATTTAACACCCGCTGAAAACGAGGCCTGGAAGTCATTTCAGCGGGTTGTTGCCAATTTTCTTGGGAACAATAAAAGCTCTAACTACGAGGGAATTATTACGGATTTACTGAAGAACTACAAGAAGATGGGTACGAAGTGCCATTATTCAATTTCATTCCTGCTTGTTTTCTATTGTATTGTTTTTACGATTTTATTCATTTCTTACAGGTGTAAATATGTCTCTCAAAATCCATTTCTTACATTCGCATTTAGATTTCTTTCCGGACAATCTTGGTGACGTAAGCAACGAACTATGTATGGTTTCTCACTAGAGAAACGGATCCCAAAATAAACCGAAGTCAAAGCAAGAGCTTCAACTATTTTTAACACACAAAAAAGTCAACAATGTATTAAAATCGTTTAAACCCAATAAATTGTAGAAAAAAATAAAAATATTCGAAAAATAGGGATTTGGATTGTTTCACTCAATAGCTTATACCTTTGTCATTTTTCGGTCGATTTTCTTCTGGTTGGTGTTAGTTCTTGCGTAGAAGTATCATCTTGACGTACATGAATAGAAACCAGATGTTTTTTTCGACGATTTGTACTTTTCCATCGGCACAGAAGCACTGTAAAATATGATTTTTTTGAAAATGTGCCATATTTTCATCAATATATTTTGAACCGCTTTACCAATCAAAGGTCCAGTTATACATATTTGTTCTTCATCTCAATACCTTCCATTTGGTACCAAGAACGACCCAATAGGCCATATCTAGCTCGAGATATAATTTGTCAAGTGAAAAAAGGTCGAAAAAATGAGAAAATTACCATATCTCAAAAACTGTTCCATAAAAAAAAATTTAACATTGATTTTTGAATTCAGCGGAAGAAAATACATAAGAAAAATCACATCTCATTAAATGTACATGAAAAAAATTTCATTTTGTAAACTAGTGTAATTTATCGACCGAGAATCAGAAAGCTTTACGCTTCTATTTCTAGCCATATAAAAGTTATTTTAAACAAATATTTTCGAGATGGGAATTTATAGGGTCGTACTAAACTGTTTTTCGAGACTAGACTTTATATTGGGCCTATGCTAAATATGAACCGATCTTCACAAAATTTTACAGTGTGATAACTAGTCCTACAAGAACGCGAAGTACCAAATTTAACTGCAGTAGCATTATTTTCCTAGAGTAAGATTAATATGGGGCCTATGATAAAGAATGGAATGATCTTCACGAAATTAGACAGTATAAGTTCTAGTCCTCTAAAACTGTGGCGTACCAAATTGCATTACAGTAGCATATTTTTTGAACGTTATAGGCGAACTAAACTGTTGAGAGTAGGTTTTATATAGGGCCTATGGTTAATTGTGGACGGATCTTCACGAAATTTGACAGTGTGATTAACAGTTTTTATAAAATTGTGTCGTACCAAATTTATTACTTACGGTGTTAGCCTTACTAGACTCTTTACCGATAGGTGACTTTATATGAGGAGTTATGGTTAATTATGGACCGATCTTCAAGAAATTTGACACTATAATTTCTAGTAGTCAATCGGTTAACCGTATGAATACCCTACTAGAAATCATAGTGTCAAATTTCTTGAAGATCGGTCCACAATTAACCATAACTCCTCATATAAAGTCACCTTACCACCCGATTAACTGATCGGAAAATTTTGAATTGGCTTTTTTCGATTAACGATTAAACCGGTTAATTTCAGTCGAATAACCGATGTAATAAAATTTTAAATTTTTTGTAATTTTTGTGTTTAGAAAATATTTTTCACACAAACAAAAAAGGTGTTCAGTGATCTTCATGTTAACCCATTTTCCAACGACCGGTGTTTTAAATTACAAGCACTCCTACACTGTTTATTCAATGTTTTTTTATCTTCATTATCGATCAACAGGAATGTGGCGAAAAATGGCTTAATTGTTTGATTGCCAACACATTTTTTTGTTTCATGTTCTTTTTTTATGTATGTATGTGTTTAGTTATTTTTTTCTTCTCATATCAGTGTCTTTTAACAGAATTAACCAAAACAATTAGAAGTGTTAAAAATTTTAAAAAATTAAAACAGTACTCTAATGACATAATGGAGTATTTTTAATTTAGAGAAATACTGGAAAAGGACTGAGAAATTAGATATTCATCTACGATAAGTGAACGAATTTTTTCCAAGTCAAGTTTTGTCAAAACTTAAGAAAACAATCGCTTTAATCCTAAACAATTAAACCAAATTACTTGTCTAAAAGATTGTTTTATAAGATCTCCTTTAACTATTGAAAGAACTAATTAAATTATGTATCTCAGTCTATTTTAAATAAATACATATTTAAGGGATTCGGAAGGTAGTCATAAAGTTGTACAAGCAATATAAATCGTCGGCTTAATATACAAATTACTTTTTAAGTAAATTCAGATTTTTATGCCGTGTGGTAGAGAAAGATACGCCTCGTCGACCAGCATGTAGTTTTTCTTCTATTTAAGTCTTGAAGTGTGTAAAACTTACTGTATTTTTAATTTTCTCTCAAGCTGCAAATAGGAAAAATAAAAAGTTTTTTGCATATTAAGCCGACGGACGATATGACTGTTGTGGGCATTAAAAATGTTATTTTGTTTAAAGCACAATATTTATTTTTCACAATTGAAGCACAGCCGCGAATAACGTTTTAAGTTACAAAATAATTATTTTTCAGGAGAGCAGAAAAACGTTTTTAACAGGCAAGATTATTAATTTTTTTATTTTTTTCTTTAGATTATAATGATAGTAAAAACCTTTATGCAAAATATCAAGAAATTTAATAAACATGCAAATTTACAGTTTATAAGTTTTTTTTAATGGAAAAACGTTTCATATCCACATTCGCGATGCCATTTAAAACCTTCATTCACTACGCAAGCGGCGTTTAAAACGTTATTCCACGTTTCAAAACCATTAACTTTGTATTATCATTTTGAAAGTAACTTACAACGTTTTTCCACTAGTTGACTCTTTGTATGTCATTTTGAAGGTGTTAAGGTGCATAATTTTGGGTGATTTGAGGTTTAAACAGTGTAAGAGAGTAATGTTAGGGGTTATCTGCAAAAAAACAGTTTTTGCAAAAAGTGGCTTTTACAACGTTATTCGCGGCTGTGCTTCAATTGTAAAATATTATTGAGAACATTATGACGATATTTATGAATTGTTTTTTTCATTGCTCGTTTTAATTCAAAAATTATTATGTTTGGAATGTTATTGTTATTATACCCTTCACCTCAGGTGGAAAAGGGTATATATAAGTTTGTCATTCCGTTTGTAATTTCTACAATATTGATCTTAGACCCTTTAAAGTATATATATTCTAGGTCCTTATGAGGAGAGAAGTTGATTTAACGATATCCGTCCGTCCGTTCGTCTGTCCGTCTTATGTTTGATATGTGTTTTCCGGAGACTCCAGACATGATAGCGGCTAGGTTGTTTAACATTTATGTCACATATAGTCTACCATCGGTTGCTATTGAAATTCAGCAAGATCGATCCACAAATGGCTGAGTTATGAGCAAAAAACCACGACTACCTCTAATATTTTCCAAAAATCCCTTGTGGTTGTTGTAATTTTATTACTTTTTGCTGTATATCTGGGGAACGGCAAAAGCCAAAGCTTCCAAATTAGGTACACACATTAAGGTAGCCCATACACACAATCCTACAAAATGTGGGCGGGATTGGAGAAGTGGGCGTGGTACCTCCCGTACAAAAAAATTAAAAATTGTATAAAAACCTAAAATTTAGGGCTGCCATATGTCCTATGGATATGACTTATATACCAAAATATCGAAAATTTTTAGTAGAACATATTTTATAAAAAATTCAGAAAAATCGGTTCAGATACAAAAAAGTTATGACCAAAATTAATTTTTTTTTTAAATACCCACTTTCGGGAACCATAGATCTCCCCGAGTCCAAGCTTTATAACACAAGTAAATGGTAAATTTCTTCTTAAACACGTCGGTATATAAATCTGTCAAATCGGTTAAAAAATTACTGAGTAATAATCAAAATACTGAAATCTCAAAAATTACTCTTTTTATAATTAAGTTTGTTTTTTTTTCATAATTAAGTTTGCTTAAATATATGTACATATATGTAGGTATATATACATATATGCCTATAAGCCAATTTAATGGAAATATTATTTTTAAGTATTATGACCTATTCATACGTTTTATATATTAAAATATCGGAAATCTTTAGAAGAACACAATATCGGAAATCTTTAGAAAAACTCGGAATATCGGTAAAAAAAAAGTAATGTCAACAATTTAGTTTTTTTTTTAATACCTATTTTCGGGAACCATAGAACTTCCCGACCACAAGTTTTATCACCAAAGTAAATGGTAATTTTATACTTTAAGATGTCGGTATGACCAAATACTGAAATTAGATCAAAGCTAAACGTGCTATATATTAATTTAACTTTTAATATATTTAATAGCACGCAATCATGTGCAAATAATTAAATAAAACTAAACGATATATATTTTATAAATATACATGTATATATACATATATTTAAATATATATATATAAACTTCTGTTCTTTTCATGGTGAAGGGTATATAAGATTCGGCATAGCCGAATATAGCACTCTTACTTGTTTTTTACTAATAAACTTTAAATAATAAATAATTAATGCATGTTTATATATTGAAAATACTAAATTTATAAAAAAAAACTTTATTAATCGGTTAACCGATCAAAAACTAAATTATCCGATTATTAACCGATTTAACCAAAACCTCGGTTAATTAATCGAGCGATTAACTGATTATAGCAAAAGGTCCATTAAATGAATACCCTAATTTCTATTCATATGTTATTTTTTGTAACAAAATTATCAATTTATTATGGTGTGGTTCCACATTAGGACTCATAATCCTACTGAACCGATTTTTCTGGGTTTCAACCTCAAACTGCTTAAAAATCTAGAAGCACTTGAACACCAACATTTTTCTTTTATTTTGAGTTTTCAACAGACGGACAGACGGACATGGCTAAATCGACTTACTAAAGAACCAGAATATATATATACTTTATGGGGTCTGAGATGAATAATTAAAAAGTTTCATACGGAATGACAAACTTAGTATACCTTCATTCACCACTAATAGTGGTGGAGGGAATAAAAAAATGTAGTTTTAACGAAAAGCATCTTTAAATAAAATAAAGAAAAACCTTCGGGATAAATAAGGTTTTTACCTATTAGTAGTAGTAGTAAGATTTTCTTTATTTACAATAAATTTTTGTTTACAAATTTCATTTTTATTTATAAAATAAATTCTTATTGAAAATTAGAAAATTGAAAGTAATATTCGACAATGTTTTTTTAAAACGTCTGTCGATAACCTTAAAAAATAAACTTTACAATTATTTAACAAATTAGCTAATTATATTCTTGAATTAAAAAGTTTCGATAATGTAATGCTGACTTTAAATAATAAACCAATCTTTCCCAATCCGTTTTCTTTTCGCCATTAAGTATAGAAATCATTTCAGTGTAAAGTAAATACGGTTTTTCAAAACTAACAATTCGGAACTCCTTGAGGACTGGACAAACACCTAGGAAATGTTCAAATGTTTCCATTATACCCATGTTACAAAGCTTGCATATCTTGTTCTCAGTTGTCGCCCCGAATGTGTTGTAATTTAGTTTAATGAGACCACATCTTGCTTTAAAGACCCACGTAATTTTTGATTGATTCATGTTGTCGATAAAATAATTTGAACCTCTTTCGAAATCTAAATCTTTATATATTCTTGAGGTTGCTGCTTTATTCTGTAACCACAGATTAAGCTGATGTTGTCTTATTCCCTTCGTTAGTTCATTACTTTGTGTGATCCATTGTTGTTTATTGGGTTGTGTACTGGACCATGGAGTATTTAGATTGTCTGCAACCTTTTGCAATTCTTTAAAGCAAAACAAATTTTTTCTCGCAAGTTTATGTGCAATTTGAAACGGTAACCTATTAGCCGGGTATTGAAACATAACTCGAAATAAGTACAGCAGATTTAGTTCCAATGTATATAAATGGTTGTTTACCGCAGCAGTTTCAAGCATCAGAGCATAATTAGGTGTAAAATCTGGCAGCATCAACACTTTTTTCAGGAAATATCTTTGAAGTAAGTCAATCTCCTCAAAATAACCATAACCCCAAATTTGAGCTGCATATGATTGAATCGACCTGCAAACAGCTAAAAAGAGATTCCACTTTTGTCTCAATTGAATTTGTGTATTTGATATAAAGTTTTTCCAAGTACAATTAATAGCTGTTTTGGCATGTGCATTTCTACTTTCCACATGTTTGGTAAATTTCATTTTCGGTGTAAGAATTACTCCTAGGTACTTATACTCATTTGTGATATTAATATTGTTTCCGTTGAACTGCCATTTTTCTTGCAATTTAATTCTACCACCATTTCTGAATACAACTATTTCAGATTTATTTAAGTTTACCTCTAGATTCCATAGATCGCAATATTTTTCCAGTTTAAAGATCATTTCTTGAAGAGTACCTATATCATCAGCTAGTATGACTATATCATCCGCATACATAAGTAACCGGATATTTATATCTTCGACTAGTATCCCACCACCTAGGGATTCGTGTAAATCGTTAATATAGAGTGAAAAAAGAAGTGGGGATAGTAAACATCCTTGCTTAACACCTGAATTGGTTTGAAAATACTCAGATAACTCTTCACCATTCCATACAGTGGATTTCGTATCTTTATAAATATCCTCCAATATTTTAACAAATTTGTAAGATATACCAATTGAATATAATTTATATATCAGTGATTTTCTTGCCACTTTATCAAAGGCTGCTTTAAAGTCGACAAAAAAAGCATATACCTTTTTCTTTTCGGCGAACTTTATATTAACGATACCAGCCAGATTGAATATGTTGTCAATTGTTGAATACTTTTTTCGGAAACCAGCTTGATATTCTGTTAAAATTTGATTCTCTTCCACCCAGTTATATAACCTGTTGTTTAAAATTCCCATCATAACTTTAGCTAATGTATTCATGAAGGATATGCCTCTGTAGTTTTCTGGCGTATTCGGATCTCCTTTTTTAAATATAGGGAAAACCACTGTTTTACAAAAGACTTCATTTATTTTACCCTCATTATACATTTTGTTGAAACAATTTAACAGATGTATTTGGAAATCTTCTGTCGCGTTTATAATAAACTCGTATGTAATTCCATCTTCTCCAGGGGCTTTGTTTGTCTTTGCGTTTTTCAGAACGCGTTTTAACTCATCAAGTGTAAAATTTGAATCGAGTGTATCGTCTTTGATAAGTATGGGCGCATAAATAAACTCATGTGAAGTTATCGGTGGATTCAAAAGTTTTTTAAAGTAATTTTTAAAGGCATATGATGATATTTGAGTTCCAATTACATGATTCTGACCCCGTACTTCTCTCGCAAACATCCACCATTGCCTACTATCATTTATGTTATTAATTTTAAACGACAACCGTTGAAAATATTCTTCTCTGCTCTGTTTACATATTATTTTGTATAAATTCTGTTTTTTCAGGTAAATTTCTTTATCGGCTAAACTTTTGGAAGCCCTATACTTGTTGAAACATTCCATAGCCTTAACTCTGGCGTTATTACATTTAAAGTTGTACCATTTGTTCTTCGGTTCAAATTTTGGGTAGTTGGGTTTGACCGCAGATGCTTTGATCATATCTTGCAATTCTTTTAAACTAAAGGTATGATTATTTGGATGTTGTTCTATTTTCGTATTCAGATTTGCTTTATATTTTGCCATTTCATTACAATACCATCGTAGTTTGGGTAATAAATTAATGCTCTTAATATAATTCTTATCCCAGGACAAGTTTAATGTTAATTTTATAGGAAAATGATCCGACCATACTTCATTGTCGACACAAAAATGCATTACATGTTTTAGATTTTCAAAATGAACTGCGCATATATCATTTACTGACTCACCAGCTGAGCTTACATATGTTAAGGAACCTTCATCATCTCCATCTGTTTGACCATTAAGCACAAATAAATTTTCATCTAAACAAAATTTCATAAACTGTCTTCCCTTATTGTTGTCAATAACATCTTTTGATCGTCTCACTTCTCTTCCAGATTTAAACATTTCCATGTGCAAATCGTCTACATTTTGTTGAATACTACCGATTCTAATGTTAAGATCACCAATAATTAACGGGTTAGTTATATGATTTTCCTCAAAAAAGTTTTTAACAATATTAAACTCGTTTTGCCAGTTACACCCTCTCAGATACAATGGGATAAATGTAATTTGTGTGTCATGTATATATAATTTAGCTAATTTAACGTAACCTTCTTCGTCAACGTCCATTCTAAAGCTTCCGCATTTTAAACTGTTTCTTATTCCATACAAGTACCCACCAACTGCCCTACCGTAACGACTAATTTTTATTGCTGGTATAGAGTACAATGTAAAACCCTGGTACTCAAAAATTCAAGTACGAATGACACTAAAACGAACTTAAAACAATCCTAAATGGAATAACTTTCGAAAATCAATCCTGGAATCAGGCTTGCCAGAAGAATTCAAATTAAAAGTGCCGATTTTGTTAACAATATTGTTCGATATGTTTAAAGTTGTCTAATTTTGCACCTTCTCCTATGTGATGTATATACGAGACAATTTTTTGTTATAATAAGCGTCAAACTTCATATACAAAAACCGGTAACAAAAATATGGTTTTTACTTTAAAAATCCTTCATACATATTTAACTAAAAATATAAATTCAATGAGAAGCAAGAGTTCAAATTTACTTTTTAACCCTTAGTGGTGCACTTGAGTCTGGCCAGACCCCTTTCAATGTGTATAGAAAATCAAAACATGCGTAAGCCGGAGGGTTAAACACAACGAAAAGTTTAATCTTTTTTTTTAAGCTGATTTTAGAATTTAATACTTATTTCAAGAAATTCCGGGACAATCCGGATTGTTTTGAGTACGTTTTAGTGTTATTCGTACTTGAATTTTTGAGTACGACTCGTACTTAAAAGTAATTAAAAAAAAACTTGATTTATCCCGAGTGTTTTTCTTTCTGTGTTCGTTAAGTTTTTAAAGTAAAAACCATATCGGGAATGATGTTGGTGTTTTATAATTGAAATTCTGTACGGTGTGTAACGGGTAAGTAAATAATAAAATAAATAATAAAATTCTCTTTCTAATTTCACTTTTAATTTATTTCAAGTACGAATTCGGGATTAAATCAACTTTATAGTTCTTGAATGTTGAGGTTGGTTCAATCCAAGGTACATTTACACAAGGTAGACTCGTTAGCGGACGTACATAAGCCCCAATTGCCAAATACGTATGTATGAGCTAAAATTTGTAGGTTTTTTTTTTAAATTCCCTATGCTAATCTCCGCGAAGTTCTACGCTTGTCTGCAGGAAAGAAACCAGAGTCTCTGGCGGGAATCGAACCCGCTCCCTGTGCGTTAAAATGTTTTTATTTTATATGGTGATAATTTTAACAAGTTATAGAGCAGCATTGTCACATTCCTAAATGAATCAACCTTGTGTAAATGTACCTTGATTTAATCTTTCTTTTTCTTAAATCAATCTCATTTTCGGATTTTTTCAGGTACGAACTCTGGATTGAATATGGATAAGTTAAGTATTGCGCGATTGAAAATCCATACTTGAATCAATCATTCTGTACTTGATTTAAGAAAATCCGTATTCACCGTACTTTTAATACCCCTTCGGATTGATTTGAGTATGGATGGATTGTTTTTGCTTTTGAGTGCATATTTAAGCAAAATATCATAACATAAAAACATGAAGATGCTCAAAAATACATATGCAAACAGTTGATGAAAGTGTTATTGTTATTTTCTCAATTTAATTTTTAAGAAAACAAAAAGAAAACTTGTCCTGTTAATAAAGCATATTAAGGGGTTTATCTTATTTCACACTCACCTTAAGTACTTTAACGACTTCAGCAGGAAATTGCAGCAGTGCCGTACTTGATACTTTACGATAAATACGATCTACAAAAATGCCAGCACGTATGGCGTGTGCAACTGACCGAAATTTGGGCTTTTCGTCGTTTTTCTTGCGTGTTGTTGCCAACTGTCGTGTAAATGTGGAAGCCAGCCACTCACGAACTTCTGGCGGCACAGCATCCGGTTGTACTTCTGAAAGTTCATCATCTTCATCGGCAAGACGTCTGTTGTTATGCATCGAAAGAATTGCAATTGAATAAAATGGCATCATGATGTTGTCGAAATGGGCGTTGTGTTGTGTGTTGTCGTTTGTTGATTTTGAAAACAAGTTGGATAAAGGAAGTTTAAAGGATATTAAGGTTTAACGTTCAACAGGAAGGAGAAGGGGAAAAGGAAAGAGAAGAAAAAATTATTTCAATTAGTAAACGAGTTTTATAAAGATTTCTTTATTTTCTATAAATCATTTCAAAATTACTAAAAATAAACACAGCTTCAAGTAAAACAAAAATAATAATTGGAAAAATGTAAAAACTTAAAATTATTTTCTAATGATACGCCAAATGAGCTCAGAACTAAAGAGATCCTTTTAAAATAATAAAAATTAAATCTATTAATCTTATCTTTTTTTAAGATTCTCTGATAAAAGCTTTAATAGAATAATAAAAATAGGAAACTCATAAAAACCTCTATAAGGAGAATGAAAAACCAACAAAAAATAATCAAATCAAATCATGTTTCACAGTGGGTGCAATGGAAAATATAGTTTCGTTTTTTATTTAATTTTTTTCTTCTTATGAAGTGTTAATGTTAGTGTTCTAGCATTTTTGGTGAGGGAGGGGGTGTGATTTCACATAAATTCGCTTAAATCAAAGAAATTCAAAACAGTAGAGTTTAAGTTTTAAGCTTCGTACAGACGGTGGGCAGATCCTACAAAGTTGTAATTTTTCTGACAATGGTGCCGTTGTCAGATTCATTAATTTTATACATCTGCCAAATGAAAATGAGCTTACAATTTTCACACAGTTGCAAGAAATTTGTAGACAATTTTAATAAAAACATTGTAAGATCTGACCACCGTCTGTTCGAAGCTCTAGAAGACATTTCACATGCTTTTGCCCTGTAACTATCCACTTTACTGTTTGTTGTTGTTTTTTTAAGTGCTGGAGAAGAGTGTTTTAAGGGGATTTTGTAACCTTTTTTAGATGTGGAATTGTTAAGTAGTATTTTTTATCTAATGTACATATAGCTATCTAACATTAAAACATAGAAATAGTTGTAATTTCAAAACATGCAAACAATTAATATCAATTATTTTTTTAAATTATTATTTATTATTTTTTTGAATTTTTCTAACATTTTATACAATTTTAAAAAGTAATGCTATTTAAAGCTTTTACTTAATTTTTTTTAGTTAAACTTGAATTTTTCAAAAACACCAAAGCCCCAATTTGCGTTGTTTCGATATGTGCCCCTTTTTTTTAAATGAAACAATTTGTTTTTTAATTTTTTTTTCTTTTAACCCACTTACAACTACAACTCGAGCCGGGAAAAAGCCAACCTTTTTATTGTAGGGGAATGTAAAATGTTTATTGTTGGTGTTTTGTATTAGCTTTGATATCGTTTGCATATAAGACTTGAATGTTTGTAATTCTCATTCGTTTTACAGTTTTATTTGTATAATATCTTTGGCTTTTTAAAACTTTTTGGAAAAGGTTTCCTAATGATGAGTTCTAAGTAACTAGCTTTTCCCTCAACAATAAATTTCAGTTTAGTTATCAAAAATAAAAATTGGGAGTTCAGCACGTCTAGAGACGTCTTATTAATAACACATTGTATAGCCTTTTAACACTTGTGCACATCTAACATTTACTATTAATTTGCAACGATGTTGACATTTTCCCATTATAGCCTTATCACACTTGTCAACATTTAACATCTAACATTAATTTGCGAAGATGTTGACATTTTCCCATAAGAAATACGTAGACTAAAAAACAAAATTTTTCAACATCTTTACAAAATGTTTCTATCTCATTGTATTCCATTCTACATCTTCCGATTGTTTTAGTGTCATCTCAGAAAGTGGCAATAAATTCTATTATAATTGTGGCATCCCAGACAAAACGACATGTGTTTTGAACGCAGCGGTACCATTTTTCAAGTCATTCCTTTTTGCGGGTCTTTTTTTATATTATCAAACAAAATGAATTCCAAGTACGTTTTGGTGTTTTCTTTTAAAGCACTTTTGTAGCAAAAAAATTAAAAAAATGAGTTTTTTTTCAGAAATGGTGATATTTTTCATTGATAGAAGATGTAGTAAAAGGTAGTAGATGTTGCAAGGATGAATTCAAGTTTAATTTTTTTCACGTGTATGAGCAAATTGCTGTCCAGTAGTGGAATTCTCGAACTTTTAACAATTAACGTTAACGTTAATTTTACCGGCACAGTTTATTGCTTACGGTAACAATACAGCAATTCAGTAACTCAATTTTAACAACATTGCTAAAAATTTCAATCAAGTGGCATCTTTGTTAAATTATCAGTATATTTAACGAACACTGTCATCGGGAGCAAGCTACTTCTCGTGTCGAACTACTTAAAGTACTTTCAAAACTAACAAAACCCCATTTAGGATTTGCTAGTCTAGCGAAAATTCGGAAAATTTGCAAAAATAGCGACAATTTTTAATATTTCAAACAAGCCATAAAATTGATTAAAAGTCGCTAACACTATGAGGAATTGTAAAAATTCGGTAAAAAATTGTTAAATTAGCGGAAATTTGCAAAAATTTGCAAACAGCGGCTAATTATAAAAAATCGTTAAAGCTCTAAGGAACCACAGGAATAAATCGCTAATATCGCGAACATGGCTAAAATTCGCAAAAAATGTTTAAAGTTGTAAATTGTTGACCTTTAGTTTTGTTGTTTGTTTGTTAATTTCAAACTTGGAAAAAGACCGTAAACATTATTTGAAATCGCCAATCGCTTAAAAAACAAATTTTCCGAATAAATAAATTTTTTTTGGCAAAAATAGAGAAAATTCGCGAAATTTTTTAATATTTCGAACAAACCATAAAATTGATTTAAAGGCACTCAAACTATAAGAAATGCCAAAAACTCTGTAAAAATTGCTAAATTAGGGGAAATTCGCAAAAATTTACTAACAGCGGCATGATGCCACAGCCTACTATGTATTAAAAATCGTTAAGGCTTAAAGAATCAGAAAACTTACAGGAATAAGTAGCTTTTACCGCGAACGTGACTATAATTCGCGAAAAATTCCAAACTTGAAGAGAAGCACTAAAATTTATTTGAAATCGCTAAATCGGTTAAAAAAAACAATGTCGGAAAATGACAAAAAAAAAATATGCAAAAATAAGGAAAATTCGCGAAATTTTTTAATGCTTCAAGCAAACCATAAAATTGATTTGAAGTCACTAAAACTACAAGGAATGGCAAAAATTCGGTTAAAATTACTAAATTAGCGGAAATTCGCAAACATTTGCTAACAGCGGCATGATAGAAAAGTCGACCACTTATTTTTTTTAAAGAATAGAAAACACTATTAGTGATTTCCATAAACTGCATCTAAAATGTAATACATATGTATTTTTAATGATTGTTATAAATACAAACAAACGAATGTTTTCATTTTGTTTTTGCAAAATGTATGTAAATAATGTGAATTTTAAAAATGTTAATGTGGCATTTTTTTGCCAAAATATTTGTTGGTTTTTGTTTAAAAAATAACTACGAATTTAAAAATAAACAATGAAAAATATTTTGCCGATAAGATAACTTAAATGCCTGACGTTAAGATAGGACATAGCAGTAAACGTTATTTTTAAAAAAGTTACTGAATAAAATATATGTACGTTAACTTTGCTGTTAAATATTTTTAACAATTTAAATTATGTTAAAATTGAACAGAGAATCGCACTACTGCTCTTTTGTAATTTTTTCCTAGTGATGGCATATGCTTATTTTCGATTTTTTTTTGACTTCATTCGTTTCAGCTCTGATCCCTCCATAGCAATGTTATTTTTTTAATTGTATACATATTTCAATCAATAAAAAATTTGTGCATTTACATAGAAGCAAATCGAGGCTTTGGTGTACACATATAAAACAAAATAATATAACGAGTAAGTAATTTTTTATATAAAACAATGACAGTATGTATCAAGGCGAATTGACTTTCAGGTGGCGTTGAAAACACAGCTGTGCTACTTTTTTTTCTTAATTAGAGAGAGGAACGTCAAAAGTTACTTGTGTTTTTGACATATCGGCCAACGAAAGCAACAAAAAAATACATTGTTGTGTTTTTGGTGTTGTTACTTGTTGTAGTATCGACACCACCGTTTACATGAATTCGCCTTGGTATGTATGTTAACACAACTATCTTTTGCTGAGCATTTATGAGATTTAAAATTATTGAATTGGACTTTTGACCAGGGCTGCCAGGTACTTTTTTCCTTGTCCCAAAAAATAAAAAAAAATCCACCAAAAACCCCAAATTACAAAAAAAATAACCTTAAAAAGCTAATATTTTTTATTGATTTTTTTTTCAGACAAAAGTTAAAATTTTATTAAAAATAGTATGAACAATTTTAACAGAAATCGCCAAAAATGCCTACATAAAAATTTTTGGTAAAAAAAATTATTTTATTCTGTTTGTAGCGTCTGGTTTCAGCATGTTTTTTATATCCTTTTTATGCGATTCCAGTGAGGAACTACAAGCAGCACAATGTTTTGGAAGACGAATGAGTCAATTTATTAGAATTTGGAGCTTGTTCAATCGGTTTTAGCCATCCTTAAAATCAGCAATAAAAATACATATTTCAAAATTGTCTTAAAAAAAAATCAAAAATTGTATGTGTTTTCAAAGGTTTAAGATTCTTTTTTTTAAATTTTCTTTTTTTAAACCCTCACTCAAGAATAATAACATAAGTTTTAAAATACCTTTTACACACTTAACAAAAATATTATTCTTAATTAGGACACTTTACACCGTACGTTGTTGAAAAGAGATAACCGAAGCAAAAAAAAAAAAAAAAAAATAAGCGTAAATAATAAAAGAAGGGAAAATATATTAAAAATGTGTAAAATTCCCTTAAAATCCCCGATTATATTTATTAAATCCCCCAAAAAATCCCCAATTCACATTCTTTGTCCTTTTTGCTTGCATGCAATTCCCAACTTTTGGAATAAATCCCCAAGTCTGGCAGCCCTGCTTTTGACAAGTAAACATTTACGAGGAGGAACTCTACAGTTTTCGGTCATTGGTAAAGTTATAATACAACAATCTTCATAATTCAAATAACTTTGTAAGACATAAAACAAAAATAAGCACTTTGTTTTACCAATTTTAAAAACTAAAACAAAATTTGTTCATAAATCTGTGGCTTGGGGCTAAAAGAGCCAATGTTAATATTTTCTGTTCTGAGTCAATCGCTGCATTAGGTTTCTTTTCTTTCTCTCATTTATTTTTCTGAAACAGTCAATGCCTAATTTAACCCAGAACAGCTTTATAAGTGGTTTGCTGCCAATGTCATGAAGAAATTATATAAAAAAAACTTTAATGCAATTTTCTCAAAAGGGAATATTTTGACCTTTTTGTTCCAAGCCACAATAAATAAATACGCGTGTACTTTAGCTACCGAGATGATGTGAACTAAATGAACATAAGTCGTAAAAATATCTTAAAAACTTTTTTATTATAATATATTTACAGTAATAAATGTACGTGTTTACTACACAAACTTTAAACTTTTAAAAAAACAAATATTTAAACTAAATCCTTTCAAACTTAAATGTAACTTTTTAATTTTATTAACAGTACACACGATAGCTTCACATGTCAATGCGTTTTAGATTATCAATCAATATCAAGCGTGCAATTTATAAAAAAATATTGAATTAAAGTGATTTTTGGCTTAATGTCAATTATTTCATTAAGTTTGCAAAAATAATTTAATAAACAAAATCGTCATCATCATTATCACACATATGCACACAGTTAGCTTACGCAACATTCAAAAATATGTATACGCACACACACACACACAAAGAAATTTAAAAACTTTATGGAGGCCCACGGCCCACGGCCCACAGGAAGAATTTTTCATCAACTTTTATTTTGCAAACTCATAATTTTGTTTTGAAATTTAAGATTTTTGTTTGTTGATTTTGTTCGGTCATGAGTTTAAACAAATTTTTAAATACAAAAAAATTATTTAAAAACGCTTTAAAAGTATTTTTTTTTGCGTAAGAAGCCGGACAAATGACAGCCTTCTATATCTATCGAAACTCTCCCTTGCATTTTTTTGTAGTTTGGATTGACACTGTTATCCCATAATTCTATCCTGGCTGTGATTCAAGTTTTCTCGTTCAAAATGTGTAAATGTACGAAGTCCTTTTATTACTCATGTTTTCCGGACAAACTATTTTTTTACAAGTTTTCTGCAGCACGGGTTTTTTTGCTCATTTCGAAAAATGTGTCCGGACAATCAAAGCTGCCATATGTAAACGAAATCTATTAGTTTTATAAGGTGGTTGCACATTAGGATAAAGTTTCGATTATAAAGAGCATAAAAGCCAGCCATTAGATATCGAATACATAATTAAGGTAGATGCAACATTCTGAATCTACCTAATGGTGTTTTCTTTACTACAAAAAAATGTGACATTTTATTTAAAAAAAATGCGATTTGGTGTCTGTTTCTTAAACATTTTGCTCCCGAAAAGCATGAGTTTTTTTAAATAAAACAAGCCACCCTTTTCGGGAGCAAAATTTTTAAGAAAGAAAAGAAAGAAAAGACACCAAATTGCATTTTTTTAAAATAAAATGTCACATTTTTTTGTAGAATAGAAAACACCATAAATTATTTACAAAAACCATTTTTTTTAATTTTCCCGACACGTGTACATATCTCTTATCCCTCTTCCAGAAGTGGAAGTGGGATTAATTTCATGAATTTTATTTTGATTAAATTAAATAATATGGAAATATTGAAAGCATACACTAAAAAATTATTTTCAGCAGTCTGAACAAAACGAAATTATTTTTTCAGTGTTGCAAAGGGTTTATTTGAGTTTTCACAACACTGAAAAAAAAATTTAGATTCCTTCAGTAACGACTGAAATAAGGCGAATTTACACCAGGTTACCTTATCTTGCAACGTAAGCAACATCTGATTACTAACCTTGTGTCAAAATGATATACCGTTTATGTGGTTCAGGGGAATATTTACTAAATTTTATAATTTTCGCTTAAAATTATGAAATTAAAATGTAATGTACTTAAGAAATTTAATTGCTTTTGATTCGAGAGACTGCTACACCTGAGAAAAAACATGTTTAAATATGGTCACCTCCAGAAAAAGAAATTTTAAACACATTCAGAGTTGTGCTGGAAATCGCAAACGTAAAACGCAAGAATTTTAAAAGTCGTTTTTAAATAAGATTTCTGTAATAAAAGAATTTTTTGACAAATATTAAACAAATATCTCCCTAACACGATTTAAAACAAAAAATTATAAGAATTAGGTTAAAAGTTTATTAAAAACAACTTCAAAATTCTTGCGTTTTGCATTTGCGATTTCCAGCACACCCCTGATTGTGTTTAATTAAACCATATTATTTTCACCGACAACCATATTATAGTTAAATTAGTGGGGATGGGCTAAAAGAAGGTCGCAATATTTTATTTCATTATTTTGCCTCTGCTTTTCTCTGCGCAGCGACAACTAAAAAATTTCATTTAGAAACAAAATGCATTGTAAATATTTGTATGGTTGCATTTAAGAACATGCTGTCATGTATTACTACAGTGCAACAGACGTTTAGGAAAACATCCATTAAATTTTGATTTGTGCTGGTTCACACACGTCAAGTTTGTCTCGGCAAGTCTTGAGTTTTTAGGAAAGAGGGGAAAAGAAATGGCATTCTCTTTTCCCTTCTCACCTAAATACTCAAGACTTGACGAGTCAAACTTGACGTGTGTGAACCAGCACTTTGTCAAATTACATATTCAAATTATTTTCAAAGATTGTGTGTTCATAAAGGTAGAAAAAAGATTTTCACTAACAAGTTGATATCACAAACGCAAATTTTGTAAAAACAAATTTAACCAATTGGCAACTCAGTTTATGTCTGTCCGAACAAAATATAAAACTCAATCCAATTGTTTGTCAAAAATATTTTCTCTCAATCTAAAACAGAAGACGCCAAAATACATGTAAATAGTTTTTTGTCCGGACAACACGGGTGAATCGACCAATATAGTTTTTTCACACTTGTTTAACATTTCATTCACTTAATTTTGCTTGTATGTAGTTTATATTGTTGCAGGGGTTAAAATTAGTTTATAACTTCTTTAGTGGTTTGTTTTATGCAACTGCCAGATGCATTTTAATTCTTAAATAAACTAAATATATAATTTTGTTTGCAAAATAACTAAATCAATAAGTAACTTCTTTGGAAAACATACAACCCTCTGACCAAACTCTTTTAAAGAAAATAAAAACTAAATAAATAAAACAGGAAGTAAGAATGCTGTAATCGGCTGTTTCGAATACGAAATACGTTTCAGCACAGCATTAATTAAAAATTGTACCAAGACCTTAAGTTCGGGAGTACAGTTGTATGGGGCGCAGGTGAAATAATTGGCCTATTTGGCTTATTTTATATATTTAAATATCTGAGTGAAATTTAGGTCATCGTAGCCTAAATTATATGGGCGCTATTGTGCCAAAACAATGATTTCGGCAAGAAGCCCGTAGTTTTTTGCCTTAAACTTGGGCATTTATAAAGTTTTACTACCAGTATTACATGTTAAAGTGGAAACGTAAAAGTCATAGATTATAAAATGACTTAAAAAAATTCAAGGTTTATGGATAAAAATTAGAGGCAGTTGTGGTTTTTAGCTCATATCTTATTAATTTGTGAACCGATCCAGTTGAATTTCGATAGCAAACTATTTCGGTCAATAAACGCCATAAGCAGCTTTGTAAGGGAGTTAAGCACAAAACCCCCTTACAAACCTGCTTACAAGATGCATGACTTTTATATGTCGAATTCCCAATTGGAAGCACCACTTTTTTCCTCGCTTCTAAAAAAATTTTGATTACTGATTGTGTTATAAAAAAAGTACTTTCTGTGTTCGGTAATATTTCGGGAATGATCGTAAACACATTTTGAATTCATAGTAATACAACCTACTTCCAAGTAAGAGAATAACAAAAGCACTTAGAATATGGTTAGTGATTTTTTCTTAAAAATAATGATTTTAATTATTCACTTACAACCTGCTTACTTATAAGGGAAAATTCTAAGTTATTCAATAATTTTTATTTACTTCAATTTAAAATTCACTTAAATGGTATTCGCTTCTCTGGTACTTCTTAGTAGTGTGTAATAGTCAGCGCATATATTAGCAGTCATGTAGCTTTCGTGCTTCCAGAACGCTAAAATTGTTTTACTGGGTATATAATAACTCAGTAACCATTAAATCTAGGGTCTTCGGAAAACACATTACAACATACACACGGAGGGACAAACGGACGGACGGGCAAAGTTTAGTTAACTCCGCTACTCTTATGCATCTGTAATATAAGTACATGTGACCCCTTCTCCGAGAAAAGGGACCTGGTGTGTGAAAATTAAGTTTTGAGAAAATCGCATTTCATCTTATTCTACACCCTTTTAGATATCAGAATCCACTCCTAAGTCCAACCCCTCTTCACGGAGAAGGTCACATATACGTAATAGGGCTTAAGATCAATATTGTAGAAATTACAAACGGAATGTCAAACTTATATAAAAACGAACATTTATATAAACCTTCTACCTGTGGTGTAGGATATCAAAATTATTTAAGGAGTTTTATGATTAGTGAAGCTGTAGTATTTTTTTTTTCTTTAATTATTAGATATCCAGTAATTAATAATTTGGTAAAACTGAGTGCAGAATCGTATAATTTTTTTTAAATACCAATTAAAAAAATTTTTATTAAATTTAATTCTCTTTGTTAATATCTTTATAATAAACAAAAAAATCCTTTAAGTAAAATAAATTTCACTTTTTATTTATTTCAGCGCACTCGAATTAGTTTTACAGGTAGGGTGCCATGATTGTACAGTGTATTAAAATACACTGGACATTTATACTAAAAAAGTATGTATGTGAATAACTATAATTAAAATTATTTAATTAACTTTAGATAATGGCCTAACATTGGTGCAAGTTCTCGTTACATGGTGTAGGTTGTTTTATTTACACAAACTTTTAGGATCCATATTTTTAAACATTTTCATTTTAATTCTCTCAACTTTGTAAGTTCTTAAAAAGTTGTGAATTTTAAAAACTTGATAATTGTCTAATTTTAATGTGTCATTGAAAAAGCAGTGTCATCTCTTTTAACGAACACCTAACTTTAGCGGAGACTGTTCTCTGGTCTCAGCAGCGTTCTTAAAGAAAGCATTAAAATCTTTCGGACGACATTTCCCTTGTATGAATACATTTTAACGTAGTCCTTTCGGTATCCGGTAATAAGAGATTCCACTGCACTTTTCTCCCCTAAATATGGAATTTTTTCCATATTTAATTTTTTTTCGTCCTCGATGCCAGAGGGTGCAAGGCAATGGAAAAAATGTATGTTTTCCTTCACATTCTTTTCTCTCTTGCCCTTTTTGAGCAGATACATTGTGTTTGTTTAAGTGCATTTAACGATTTACAAATAGAAAAGATGTAGAAAAATATTGCTTATTTATTTTTTATTATTTTTTTCTCATTGACTTTGGTGACAACAAACAAAAAAAAAAGGAAAACTTTTGAAAATTCTTAGTTTTGTTCTTACTTTTAATGCAATTTAAGTCACAATCTATAAATTGCTATAAGTTTGCAAGTTTTTCGCGTTTTTAAAGTTTTTCTTTTGCTTTTAAGTAAATGTTGGTTAATATGATTGTGAAAAGAAGGAAAGATTTAGGGAAATAGTTTTAAGTTTTCTTTTTTCTTTTCATTTAAATGCATTTGGCGACAGTCAACGTAGTTAGTTTTATAACTTTTCTTTCCGTAAACTTTATAGTATGAGTCGAAACTTTGTTAACTAAGTATGTTTTTATTAATTTAAATACAAAACAATTTGCAAATTTTACCAAATATAGAATTTGTAATCTTCATAAATTTTTTTTAATTTTAAGCGATTTAACAAAGAAAAATATCTCTCAAAAAATGCTGTAAATTTTATGACGGGATATTTGATTTATTTTTTTTAATAACTCACCGCTCTATTGTCTATTAGGAATTAATAAATGTACGAACAAAAAACAATAGGAAGAAACATGTACAAATTAAAAATGGATACTAATATTCAGCAAAATTTCGATTCACCAAAAATAAAATTGGTTTTAATTATTGACTTTTTACTGTAGACTTACAGCCATCGCAGTAACGGAAAGGGTATCACTGCTAAGAACTCTGATGATGCAAATGTGGTTATTCTCGAAACATGTAAGTTCGATCCGAGCTCAATTTCCCTTTCAGTCAAGAATAAAAATTATCAATAAATTTTTATGCATTTCATGTTGTAAAATTCCTTCCTTCATTGCAATAATTTAATAAAAATTTAAATTTGAATGAACTTGAGCCTGATTTAAAATAAAAATCAAAATTTGGATTACATTTTTTATTGAACACGCCATTCTGATTTGCTGCAAACACTGAAGGAAAAATCAAAATACTCAAAAGACCCATAAACGTTCTATTGGACACCGAGAGCTCGGTATGAACTGAAACATGTAAATTATGTTTCTTTGGAAAAATACAGTAACTCGAAAAAGTGAGCGCAAAGATTTTTATTGAAATTTAAATACAACAAATTGTTTTGTTTGTAAAAAAGTGTATTATAATATTGGCTCAATGCCTTTTAAATATTTGATATCATAGAACACATTGGGCATTAACAAAGACATTGTTAATCATAAAATATTTTCTTAATTCCATCATTTTTTTAAAATAAAAAGTCAAAATTACTTTTTATTTTCAAAAATGTTTTAAAGTTTAAACATTATCAATCTGACATCCATCTATATTAGGGATGCCAAATGGGACAAGGTTTTTTGAAACCCGGGATTCGTGATTTTTTATTCCAAAAAAAAAAACGGGATTCCGGGACGGATCGGGATTTTTCGGGATTTCATGTATAAAAGCCAATTTTTAAAATTCATATACATAATTATAATTTAATGTTTATGTACAAGTATGTATTAAAACAAATTAATTCATGAAGAATATTAAACTCAGTTTAATGTATTCTTTTAAAGTAATATGGAAGAATAGTGTATTAAAACTTATATTTTAATAAAAAGCTTCTAAAACAAATTAATGACGTCTGATAATCGATACCTTATTTTATTGCAAACATATGATGCCGATGAAAACAGTGTTCGCATTAAACACTTCTGGGTGGTATCGTAAATAAATAGCTACATACATATGTATATGCTATATAACAATAATTAATTTATTTTATCTCAAATATATAAGCAAGTATAAATTTAATAAAATAAACTTCAACAAATATGTGTCAAAAGGCCTTTGGTAGAATCCCCTAAAGTTTGTAACACCTTTTTGCACAACTTGCATTGTGCGTGCGCAGTTCTGTTATCATTCACTTAGAAAAAAGACCAAACCGAACTTTGTCTTCTGATTTTATTTTCTGTGGTACAAAATGCATTGCATGTAACATTTATTCACTTGCGACTTCTTTTTGTAACCAGTAAAAAGTAGATTCGATGCCAGTATGATTTAATATGAAATTTTTGAAGTTACTTTTATCAGGGTGACTCGCGTTTATTTTAATATAGTTGTATTTAATAAAAAAAAATACCACATATTTACTAAATCCAAAATCTCGGGATTTTTACATAAAAAAAATCCCGGGATTCGAGATTTAAATTTTTAGAATAATCCCGAGATTTCGGTATTCGAGATTTCGGGATTGCCATCCCTAATCTATATATATGAAATTGTAACGCTACTGACTGGCTGACTGACTGATTCGTCATCGTACAGCCTAAACGCCTGAAGCTAAAAACTTGAACCGAAAATAGGTTTCTCCCCAAAACGATCCACTAAGACGGGGTTTTCGGATATTCGAATGTTTAGGGGGTGAAAGAGGGTAAAAACGTGTAAATTTGGTAAACTTATATGTATCTACAAAACTAAAAGAGATACAATAAAAAATTAATACTTATCCATTTTGCTTAGAAAAATAAGCGGATAGGTGTCTGGTACTTTTTTGAAATTCGGCTCTTTTAGGGATTAAACGGATAAAACCTGTATTTTTCACTTTTTTGTCACCCTGTCTATCATGTAAACCAATTAATATAGAAATAAAGGCTATATCACATTCAAAACTTATCTTATAAATACAAATATAAGTTTGGTACTTTTTCGAAATTCGAACGTTTAAGGGGTAAAAATCGTAACTACTGATGGTACTTTTTTTACAAAACATTTTTCTACACTCATTCATTACGTACTAAATTATGGGCTCCCACTACAATATTGAAATTTTTGATACTTCAGTCGAGATAAAAAAGTACCAAAAAGGGCTTTCCTTAGCTTTTTTGTTCCACAACTTGTACATTTTTGTTCGCGGTATAGATTATTTGGATTTTGTACGTAATCAGATATAATGCACACAATTTACTCTAATAACTAAATTCGAAAGTTCAAGCGCCATTTCCAGATTACAGTTTGTTCACAATTTTATATTCGAATTTTATGTAGAAAAAAAAATAGAGCCCCCCCCCCCTATTATCTACAACACTTTAACAAAAAAATTACAGGGATGTGATACTATTTTTCTATTAGGTACTGTTGAGTGCAACAGCAATCTGTTTTTGGAATTTTTCAAACACCTACCAAATTTTTAGTAACGTGTAAAAAACGGATTTTGCATATCCGTACATGTATATGTACATACTTATCAGCTAAAAAGTTGTGTTCAATAAGATACCACATTTATACTACTACGTACATTTTGGTAGCACATAAACCAGCAATATATGTGTCACTTTTTCGGGATTTAATTGAAGTTTAGGTTGACACACATGTAGTATACTACGCTAGTATATTATACAAATCCTATGTCTGTCAAGGGCATAAATGTCTATAATTTTGAGCTACGTTTTCCATGTCCGATTTAAAGATCTACACCAGAGATAATATCTCAGAATTTTGGCAATAACGTCAGCAGAAAAATAGAGCAATATTTCTCATTGCTCAGCTTATGTTAAAGGTATGGTAGAGGGTGCAGCGTAAAAACTGCCGTCATCTTGCAAAAGTAATTTTTATTAATATAAATTCTTTCCTGTTCGATTTTATAATTTCAATGTATATTGGTTTTTTTAAGTTTCGCCTTTTTAATATAAAAATATTAACAAATAGAATCTGGGAATTTATTTCTCATGGTGAGTACCATTTATTTTATAAATTTTCATATAAATTCGAATGTGTATTCTAAGTGAAACTAAAATAAATATTTTTTATTTAAAAAACTTAAACTTAAACAAATTAATTTAAATTTGAATAACAAAGATCGCATACGAAAAAAAATTAGAGTAACAAAAATAATTTTTGCAATTATATTTTAGTGTTTTTTTTTAATTATTTATTTTTCATTATTCAATTCTTTTACTTCGATTATAATTTCCTATTACTTCACAAATTTAATTTGTTTCCCTCACAATTTGCTTCTATTTTTTTTTTTGTTTCTGCTTCTTTTCTCAATTGGCAACCAAATTTGACGTTTTATGTTAGCAATTATTGAAGCACAGCCGCGAATAACGTCGAAAGCGGCAAAATAATTATTTTTCAGGAGAACAAAAAAACTGAAGGATTACTTTTTTTTTTGGGATTATTAAAATTAATAATAATAAAAACTTGTATGCAAAATATCAAAAAATTTGAATTTAAAGCAACTTTAAACAAATTGACAGTGTATAACTTTTTTTAAGTGGAAAAACGTTTCTTATCCACAATCGCGATGTCATTTAAAACATTTTTCCACTACGCAAGCGGCGTTATTCCAATTTGCAAAACCATTAGATTGTATCTTTTTTTTATTAACTTACAGTGTTTTTACAACGGTTAAGGTGCATAATTTTGGATGATATGATGTTTAAATAATGTAAGAGAATAATGTTAACGATAATTTGCGAAAAAACAGATTGTGAAATTACAACGTTATTCGCGGTTGAGCTTCAATTGTCAACGAAAATTGACTAACAGTTATTGCAACATAAATTGCCGGCAAAAAATATGTACAAAAAAGTGCTGTCTACATTAAAGATAACATAATTTTGACACTTTCTGCATTATGTGTCGCAATTTTTATATCTGGTATAGACGGGCAGTTATTTTCATTTAACTGCAAATCATGTGACAAAAAAGCAAATCATTTTCACATAAATATATTATTCTATAATTTCAGTAAAAAAAAAGCTTCATGGCGTTTGGCTCGTGTACATTTTAACGATAGCGAAAAACTAAAAATGCAGTTCTTAATATTTTTCCTTACCTACACGATTTTACCTTGGGAGAACTGATTTTTCCAAAAAATTATTACCCTAATGCACATACATAACAAATAGAAGAGTCCTTTGCAGAAATTCAAATATTTAGATCTTTTAAGTGGGTGTAAGGAAATATTGAGTATAATGAAAATAAATTACGTAGAGACTTAAAATTTGAAAAGACATTTACGGCCAATTTCACCAAGTTCAGTTAAATCTACCTATTGCTTTAACTTTCAGTTAACAATATGTTTTGGCAGTTATAACTGAAAGTTAATTTAAACTGAAGTTGGTGAAATTGGCCGTTAAAGAGACAACAAAGGGTAAAATTGTGAGCACTTGGTACTTCTTTAGAATCGCAATTTGTTTTAGTTGTCCTAAGAACGTTATAACCATCCGTGCTTACAACTTTGCGTAGGCAAATGCCCTTCAAAGAAATACAGATTATTGCTTCGTTAAAGATATGTCACAAGCAAAACTGCTTAATATTATTGACGTCTGTTTTTGTTTTTTTAATGTTTAATTTTATTATTAAATTCCTATTTTCATACACTTTAAAACGCTATTGTGTTTTTTACATTATCGTGTAATAAGTATTGCACTGATTCTAAATTGAATTCACTTCTTTATTAAATTTAGTGAAACAATCTTATTAATATTTTTTTTTTTAAATATTTATTTTTAATACCAAAAATTTTTACACTTTCCTTTCAAAATCGTAATAAAACATTTAGATTTATTTTTTTCGATTTCTTTACTTTAATTTCGATTTTATTTTGTACGGCTGTAATTTCTTTTAAATTAAAAATTTACACACAAACACAACATAACACATTAGACAAGATCATTTACATGCAAAAGTCTGCACTCGTATGCGAGGGAGCGCAAAAGGATATAAAATATTTCTGTTTTATTCGCTTAATTTCATTGGATTTAAATGCACACCTTTTCTTGGTCTCCTTGGCACGGTACTGTATAATGAACTGAATTAGTTCAACGGTTATAATACTATTGCGGCTATTTTGACGTGATAAGCGACTCATATTGTCGCCAAAGGATTCAAATTTAAGACACGAAAATCCTTAGATGTGTATGAAAAAATACTTTTTTGTTTTTGTTGTACGCGTTCCGTCGTCGTTTTATTTGTATTTGTAGTGGATGTTGTTGTGTATAAAACAACATAAATTTTGTAAGGAAGAACATGTAAAATTTTAAAGCTTAAGCACTATTTCGCATTCAGCAGGACATGTCAGCAATTAAAATGTGTGTAATTTTTTTTTTAATTACTGTCTTTTATTTTATTTATGTTATCGCATTTTCTTTGACAACAAACAGGACAATTTATTCGGCTTAAATTGTAAGACATGCGTGCTTAAATATTTAATTGAAGAAATTTTACAACAAAATTTTTTTTTGAACCGTTTATGTTTTTCTTGTATTTCTTTTGGATTTTATTCCGCGTTTTATGTGTCTTTACGTTCAGACCAAAGTTTAAACTAAATTGTGGCCAAAAATCATCCATCCGTTAAGTTCACCAATTTATTTTTCTGTTGGTAATTAAAGATAATAATTTATTTTGCCCCCCTTTTTTCATTTTATTTTTATTCCTTATTTTTTCGCCAACTCACGCTATTTATTTGGATAAAACTCTAGAATTTGGTTGGTGTTTTATTAGCTGATGGCACTATAAGTTTTCTTTTTGCAAAAAAAAAAAAAAAAAAAAGAGAAGGACATCAATTATGTTGCTACCACAAATTGTACTTAACACTCTTTCAATTTGTTATTGATTAAAAACATTTCTCTATTTATGAAAATAGAAAATTAAGGCTATTTTTAATTTTATTAAGATTGATAACGTTAGGAATCATAATGAAAAAATATCCTACATTATTAACATTTTATGTTTACAAACTTTATTTTAGTACCTGCAAAATAGTCAAACTTGCTTTAAGGAATTCGAAAGGCGACTGAAAGTATAATAATCTAATGGCGGGCGATCGAATGGTAAAACTATTAGTAAGCAGTATGAAATAGCGTCTGCGAAAATACGAAAATACTTAATGTCCTGTTAGCAATCAAAAGACACGAAAGGCTTTAAAAAAATCCTTCTTAGACGTCAGTATAATGATCACTAAAACTCCAAGAAAATAAATACATACATACAGTGGTGGCCATAAAGTTAGAAACAATGTTTAAGAATAAACTATAGCAGTGTAACCTCTATGAAGACGTTAACAGTAACTTATAAGAGCCGTCATTCAAAGAGACGACAATTTACATTGTTGCTAATGCGAAATGTGAAGTTTAAAGGTAAACTTTTAAAATAATTTTCCAAGTAGTGGCTTTTGTGCAATTCACTTGTATAAGAAGCAAATGTAGTTGAAATCCCAGTCAGAAAGCCTAGAGCATGAAATACCACTCCAACCGAAGATAAAGTTATTTGTAGGGCCAGGACAATAAATCCTGTTTTTATGTTTGCGTGAAATTGAGGCTGAAATTGGGCTGCAAATAAATTCAGACTTATCTACACGGACAAATTTGATTTTGATTCACATGCACTATGGCCTTATCTGATGGTGGATCTAAGTGACTTGGTAATTTATATATGCATTTACCAAGTGCCCACGTGTATACGAAAATCATTTTTCATACACAGGTTGCAATTTCAGTGTGTAAGTCGACAAACATTTTACTCTCACCCCTTGTTTAGGAGCTGAAGCTATCTAACCTCGACTGTCAGGCCAATTCAAAGCAGCTTCTGATGAATAGCAACAGCACCGAGCAGTGATTTAAATATTGTAGCAGGTGCCCAACACAAGTGGCTAGCTCCCTTTCGAATAATGACACTTAGTTTAACCCACTTAAGCCGCTAAGTGCTCTCCGAAAGAATTCCTTCAACGAAATACAAGACAATCTTCCGAGTCCTCGGGATTTAGATAATCATACTAACGGAGACCATGACCAATAGTCAGACCAGTGTGCTACTCACCGGCGCTTACTGACTCCCGTAGCACCTCAGTTAAGTACTGAGGTTCAAATTCGAACTGCTTGAAATCCATTGGACCCCAAAGAGCCCTGTCATATACACTTACACGTTCATAGATTTTCAATTTCCGAGGAGAGAATATCGACACAACTGAAAACTGCTATAAACCTCCATGGAAGTACGACTTTCCTATACGTCCCAACGTCTTCTCTATGATACACATACTGTTGCCAACTTAGCCATTTATAGTCCATTTGTCACCTTTCGGATCCCATGAATGACTTAGTCCTGATTTTCCCGGAAGGATGTAACACCAAAAGATAAATATACACGGACAATCAAAAGGCGATTTAGTGATTCGAAACTTGGTGGGTGCATTGCAATTAAAAAACCGCACGTCTCAAAAAAAATATATGAAGCGGTGGCGGTCTGTAAATGAGCATATAGACGACATGTTTTTGTCATCTGACATGTCAAATTTTCAAGTCACATGTAATTGTGCATGTCTGTCAAAATCGCTGTTTTACATAAGGTTTATAATATTCGGTCACAAGCGTACATGTAATTTGCTTCTGACATTGTCTCTGTTTTTTTCGCATTGTTATTGCAGAAACCAAGGTAGTGCTCGGTTTTAAAACAGCTTGCTGCCGCCATGAAATTTTTTATTTGCGCCGTAAAATAGTTTAGCCATCTTAACATTTTTTTCTTTTAATTCAAAGATACCAATTTAGGATTTTATAATAAAACGGCTTTTATATATATATTCACATAAATTCTATTTAATGGTAAGATGATCAAACATATCTCGGTATTGTAAAAAATTAACTTCAGCCGGCTAATGATTCCGTCAATAGTGGACGCCACTGCCAGTTCCTTCCCGGCATAGATTTCTGATGTCAGATGGGCTGTCAGAAGAAAATGGAGCACGCTCTAATTGATATTTTGTCAGATGACTTTGCGTCTGACTTTTACAGAAGCAAAGTTAAAAAGGTAACACACGACATGTATGTATTTTGCAGTGGGAAATTTGACATGCCAGATTACAAATACATGTCGTGTACGGTCGCCTTAAGGGAAATGCTTGGAGAAGAGTGAAAAAGAGTTCTCTGGACCGACGAATCCAAATTTAACTTTTTCCAGTCTGATGTTACTAGTTTTAATATGTTAAGTTGCAAAGACGTTTCTTATTACATGCCCACCACTGTATATTTCTGCATTAATTTAGTTTGGAACAATACGACTGCGACTTTTCCTTAACTCCAAATGCAGTCTACGCCATCAGAGATCGTTATAAACATGTTTGTGGCGACCTTCAGAATCATCCAAATTAAACTTTTTTTCACCGCTTAGGTAATACATACATGCGGGTAATACGTGCTCTTTTGTGGCAATATATTTCCCAGCAATCCGCATTTTACATTTTCCTCGCTTCTCTACAGTCAGTTCGGATTTTTAAACTGCAAACAAAAATATAAGTCAATACATACTTATACTTACTCACTAACCAAAGAAGGATTATGTGTCTTTGCGTTTAATTATCTGAAACTCGACTGTTAGTCAATGAATATACTAATTTTGTCTATGGAATTCATATTTGAGAGTAGAAATTGTCGATAATGGGTAAGCAAATGCCGTAGTTGTGGTCTCATGAATCTGACGGGATACATACGTAAATAGTCGGTTGTTTTTCATTCTCGTCTGCTGGTAGTTTCCACTATTTCTTGTGATGTGCCTTTCCTTCTTCGAATTTTCTAATTTCGTTAATTTTTCTCGCTTCTCAAGGCCTCACGTCACAATGGAAAAGTTTGTAGGTAGAAAGCCTGGAGCAATAGAAAATAAATATGCAGTTTAAATTATTGTTATAGGTACAATAACGACCTCCTGGGTCTAACTTCCAATCCTATCTATTCTTTCGCAGTAACAGCAGCATTTGTAATTCATTTTCTTTTGACCAAAGACCAAGCCTTACAGAGGTTCAATCTATGAGACGGAATATGAATAACACAATCAATCTTGACCTTATGACAATCTCCGAGTGGGGTCTTGCGAATAGTCGATTATAATGCTCGTAAGACCCAATGCTGCATGTTGACCCACAGAAGTTTTGTGGAGTTAGCGTCATCTGTATCCATGGGAGGTATAGCTATTGAGGAATCAGACACTCTTGATGTTCTGGGTATGAAAATTCAATGTGATGTTCGTTGGAACCAACATGTCTTTCAAGTGTCGAAAGAAGCATTCAAGTGTTTTGATTTTTTAAAACGGTGCAAGAACTACTTCACTCCGTCTGATCTCTTTACTATTTATACCGCCTATATCCGACCGAAAATGGAGTACAACTTCCATATCTGGGCAGGTGCTTCAAAGTCTATCTTGAAGTTTCTGGATCGGGTGCAAAGGAGTGCGTTGAAGCTCATCAGCAACAGTAGGGTATCCAGCTCTATTGACTCTTTGGAGCATCGTCGGAATATGGGTTGTGCAGCATTGTTCTATCGATATTACCACGGTAGGTGTTCAGCTGAAATGGGCGAACTCATCCCTGAGACACGGGTGCATGCCCGTAGTACTCGCCTTTCCAGCAGATCATATCCGTTTGTTGTCGTCTGTCCAATGTATCGCACAGCGCATTATAGAGAAAATTCGTTTCTTGGTCGAACTAGCCGTATGTGGAATGGACTCCCGGCAGAAGTCTTCCCAGTCGGCAACAATTTGGAAAAGTTCAAATTAAATGTCCACAAACTCTACTCCTTTTTTCCTTCTTCCCATATCCTATTTTCCTAATTCCAACACAATGCATTGCATTAGTAAGGGGCATCCCCTGAGTGTTGGCTCAAAGTAAGAAAAAAGAAGTTTGCAAATTCGGATTTTTATTTTCAATTCCAGGGCATTTAATTTATTGAACTGCCGATTCTAACCTCTTGAAATTCCAATTACTGAGAGCACAAATTTGTGAGCGTCAACTGTATAGCTGTGTATTAAATCTAAAGAAATCCAATTCTTTTATGAAGACTGGAAAGTTAAGGCCCAACTATAAAATGCATAGCCTTGCTTAACCTACTCTCAAAAATGACCAAAAAGTCTCTCTAATGTATAAAAAAAAAAAAAAAAATCAAAAAACATTTGATTCCGTACGGAATGTGCGAGCTGTTTCTTACTTGGCTTAAGCCAATGGCAGTTAAAAAAAATTTACAAAAGCTTTCCTTAAGTTCAATATGGTTGGCCTCATATGATTTGCATGTATTCAAACATTTGCTTTAGACAATTTAAGCACATTATTTAATATTTAAGTTCTCGAATTTGAACTTTTTCTTTATCTATCTTTAGACATTACTGTCCCTTATGATACTCACATTATAGGGCACTTAAAAGACATAAATAGCCATCACTTTAAGTTAAGTTTTCTTTTTTCTATATTTCATAGTTTATTCGTCTTCTTCTTTTTTCAATATTTATATACATAGTAGTAGTTTCACTCTTTTATATTCAATTTTCTTTATTTTTTAGTATTAATTAAATACATACAAGTATTTTTCTTTTCAATATTTTGTCCTTTAGATTACAAAGTCAACACAACGAAAAGAAAAAGAGACTAGAAAAATTTCTATGCAAATGCCATAGAATCATAAAAAACAAACAACAGCAATTTTTATTTTGAAATAAATACCGTTTTCTCTATGAATAAATACATACATACATACATACATACATACATACATACATACATACATACATACATACATAGTATGTATATTCATAAATACATCTACATATTTTTTCAAACAATAACTGAATAAGTCATGACAACAAACGGAAGTCTCAAGAAGATATAAACACCTGAAACAGTTTTCTTTCGTATTATTTTTGTACTGCACGTGCAGTCAGCTGAGTAACAAACGACAATATGTTTACGTTTATCTCACCTGTAAAAGTGTTCAGCAAATTTAATACTAATACAAGAAGTATGACTAGTGTTGGGAAAAGAGCTGATTGGATGTGGGGTTGGTTGAGGACCCCAGGAGTGTATTACGTGTATAAACGTTTGTTTAAAGAACTTGCATGTTTTCCCCAGTTCCTTTTGCCTTCTATTTGCTTTTTCCTCTAGCAAACATATTTAAGTAGTTGCTTTCAGCTGAATTGAAGTGAAAAGTTTATTTCTACTTTTCTTTTTTTTTTTTTTGATTGGCTAGTGGAAAATATTAAAAGACAGTTAATTGTTAACAAAGATAAACATAATGACCTTGGAAGTGTTATTGTGTATTGGAAGCAAAATTAAATGTTAGTTAGGTTATTCAAAAGGGCGAATTACGGAATTAAATTATATTTAACTTAAAACAAATTTAAGAAAAGTACAAGTCTTAAGATCTGTTTAACTTTATTACTTAAAAGTTCCTTTTCATTTTATTCAAATGTTTTAAAAATGAAGTTGTTCATCATCCAGTGTTTTATAAGATTTAACATTATTATTTTATTATTTTCCAAATAACAAAACCAATTTAAGCCCAATTAGATGCTGTATTTGTTAAAAAATAAATAAATTATTAAATGCAACTTTAATGAAAACATGCCATGCAGTTTTCATTTTTCAACAAAAGACAACATCGCAATAACCATCATTTTTCTCATTTTGTAAAATGAAATTGAAAAACATACAGTCAAAACGGTAAACGGACAGATGTACAAATATATTTGCCAAGGCAAGTTTTTCAAAGCTTTTATTTTAAAGAAAAGTTCAGCATATTTTCCATAATTTTTAAGAACATGCTTAGTTTGGGTTCACACTATGAACGTTTTCTTTCAGAAAGTTTGAGTTTATTGATGAGAGGGCAGATAATCCTCTCAGCAATAAACTCAGACTTTCTGAAAGAAAACTTTCATAGTGTGAACCCAGATTTATTTTCTTAACAAATATATAATTTTTTGTAATAATGCACCCCGATATTGGAGTCTTGGGGTCAATTTCTGATATTGTTTCCCGTTTTTTCCTCGCATTTTTTAAAATTTTTGGTGCGTAAAAAAACTTGTCCTGGTAATTTTATGTAAATCCACCAAAAAGTACAAATAGAATAAGAGCGAACATTAACAACTAGAATTTATTTACTATTTATTTTGCCGAAAAGTATGCACCATAATAATATTTAAAATATGAGTTCAAATTTACAATAAAAATGTGTTTTGTTTGTCTGTAGGGGTCTTTACACTGCAAAAATTTTCTATTCAAAATAATCCAGGTGCCTATTTTACAAAATGCGAAAGAACTCTTTCTTTCGCAAAACTACATGTCAAACATAAAAAAATTAAAAAGAAATTATTTTTGTTTCAAATTTATTTGTTCGTTCGTTCTTTCGACATCGTGAAATTGACAGTAAATGATGCCCAACAAAAATGTTTCTTACCAAGTAGCGTATCGTTGGTCACAGGTAGAAAGTATTTAACTCACACAATTGCAACTTTACAGGAGAAGGTAAAAATATAATAGAAACTTTATGTATCCAAATTTATGCGCTAGTGATGTTACGAATATTCGCATTCGAAATGCCGAAAACTTAGTAATCTTGTGACATTTCAAAGAAACTCGGAGATATCTTTTCGTTATGCTTACACAGTACAACACATTTAATGCAAACTCCTTCTCGTGTAGAATTGCCCTAAGTAGATGTCGATTTTATGGGCTCATGTACATTTTAGCTTAAACTTGATTTTTCGGAAGAACATGCAATTTTTCTCACAATTATGTCATTCAAAAAAATGTAAAACAAAACTAACCCTGAGCAACAACTTAAAAGTGATTCGGATTTTTATCGAAAAATCATCTTCAGCAATGATCCTCATTTCTGGCTGAATGGCTTCGTCAATAAGCAAAGTATGCGTTATTGGTCAGACAGCAATCCACACGTACTCCATGAGTCATCATTGCATCCCGAAAAAATTACGGTTTGGTGCGGTTTATGGGCCGGCGGCGTCATTGGGCGGTATTTCTTCCGTGATGATCAAGACCGGAACATTACTGTGAATGGGAATTGCTGCCGTTCAATGATAACAGAATGTTTTTGGCCCCAACTGGATGATATGGACTTGGAGGACATGTGGTTCCAACAGGCCGGCGCCACAAGGCACACAGCGAATGTCACAATCAATTTATTGGAAACCAAGTTTGGAGAACGTGTTATCTCACGAAATGGTACAGTCGGTTGGCCGCCTCAGTTTGCGACGCCGTTAGACTATTTCCTGTGGGGCTACGTCAAGTCTATACCAACAAGCCAGCGACGATTGATTAACTTCGTACGAATAGCAAACGTGAAATTGCAGCAGTATCGGCCGACTTATGCTTGAAAAACGTCGAAAATTGATTTCAGCGTTTGGACTTCTGCAAGCGTGCCCGTGGTGGCCATGCAAAAGAAATCGAGTTCCATACATAAGGAATTTCATTGATATCCAAAACCGTTTTTGTTTTATTTAAAAAAACTTTTGTAGCGCTCTTTTTGAAAATCCCGATATTAGTAATTTCATTATCTTTGAATAAAGGGACAAAAAATCCGTTGAATATTTTCGCCAATAACGGTTATTTTGGCATATCTGTTCTAATTTTTACCATTCTGACTTCACATTCGGATTCAGCGGACAATTTTACATAAAGGTAATGTGTCAGATTCACTTGGTCACGACTTTGTTGTAAATTTATAAAACCCGAACTTTTTTTTTAATAAATTTTTAATTATAACTTGATTCTTATGTATTTTTTTGTTGCATATTCCGCAAAATCTTCCCTATACATACCAAACATAACGAAGCAGTAGTCGGAAAACAATCTACAAAATGCTTGAAGGGCAGTTGTTTCTATGTATGTTAATGTATATGAATATGTTTCATCAAACCTAAATGTGGCCAAGACTTAAGTATCAAAACGTTTCATTTTATATGCCCCAATACACTCATCGACATAGGGAAATAATATTTATTGTTACATTATCCTACACACAATAACATATAATCACACACACACACTCTTTTATAAATGTATACATACAGACATACATACATATGTATATTAAATATCCTTTTGCAATGTTAACGTGAAAATTATCTGTGAAATCGACATTCCAAGCACTTGAGCACTTCTACAGCACTTCGCAGCTGTTTGGAAGCAAATAAAATAAGGAAATGTTTAATAAAATAAAAATAAAACATTTTTAATGATGCTTTTTAACAGTTTTTGAAGAACATTTTCGAACCGAAAAACAAGATCTTTAATACGTCTAATAAACAGGCAACAAAAAAGGTCCCCCATTAGTCCTTTTTATTCAAACTTAACCATTTAATCAATATATTTAATCAAAGTTGTGTTGAAGGAGAAGTCTTATTATTTCTTAATGATGCTAAAGAAAACTTCAAACGAACATTTAATATTATAAAATGTCTGGTAAAATTTAGCTTAGGTAGCACACAGACAGACAGAAAGACACACTATAGAAACTTATTGAATATAAAATTTAAATTGATGAAAGTAAGCAATTTTTTATAAGGCTTCATTTTACATTTTGTCTTCAACGCAAATTGAAATTGAGATGCTAAATTGAAGTGAGTGGCATTGGGAAAAGAAAGTCAAAATGAAGTGGTATTTTCATTTAGTATTAAAAAAATCTTTTTTATGTTTCGTTATATTTGAAATTTCTCTTAAATTCGTTTACAAAATTTTAAACTGCGTTGAAACTTTCAACTTGAAACGTGCCTTTTAACGCTAAAAGGCCATAATAAATGACTAAAAAAGAAGAAATCTTTCGAAAAATCTAACTCGAAGGGGACAGTAAACAAAAGAGTGTATTTTGTTGTTACTTCATATGAATGGATTTTTGACAGATTTACAAGAGTCTCTAATGGGTTTATTGTGTTGGCTTTAAGGCCCATCTATAATATGCTTAAATAAGCTTAAGCAATTGGGCGAATACATGTACATCATATGTGTCAAACCATATTGATCTTAAGGAAACTTTTTGTTTAGTTTTATGAATCTGTCATTTGCTTAAGCAAGGTGCGAAACAGATCGCACTTTCCGTAAGTAATCAAATGTTTTTTGGTTTTGTTTTTGTGTTTTTAAATGCATTTGAGAGGGTTTTTAATAATTTTTGACAGAAGCTTAAGACAAGCTTATGCATATTATAGTTGGGCCTTTAGACTTTCGTATAGGATGCCGAAATTCCAAAAATCCGCAACCGAGTTTTATGATATTTACCTTAATAAAATTTAGGTTACCACAAAAAAAAAGCATACGCTTATGGGAAAACTCGAAAACATGTACTTGGTACAGCTCAACAAATGCATGAGTGAGACGAAAAGACTTTTGGTTTTCCATATCTGGTTTTTACAGAATTTATCTTACTCCTTTCGATATGCGAAAACTATCAGCTAGTTCCGCATCAAGTTGAACATTTGCAGATTTAAAAATATATTTATAATACAATCAGTCTTCTGGTCTATATAATTCGATAATTTAAATAAATGATAATTATCCTCCCTTTGTGAAATTAGGGACCGATTCTCACCATTTTTAATAGGCTCACCAAATTTTATTAAGTTATCTCCAATTTAGCGGCCTGTACTTTGCGCACAAGTTTTACATGGTCTTGCAGCCAGTCAGCTGGCCGGCCGAATCTTTAGATCGATACAGGTGGATCCAAGCCCATATTTTTAAGTGTTATACACATCATCACAAACGCATAATACCCTTATAAAACTGAAAACACTGAAAAAAAATTTCGATTCGTTCAGTATCGCCTGAAAGAATTAGAAATATATTGAATCGAATAAGTATTTGTACACGACTGACAGATTTAGAATTAGGTTTAGCTAAACAGGTATTCTTTTAAATGATTTTGTTTTTAGTGCTTAATTACCAATTTTTATTAGTTAATAGAAACACTGAAACTCACCGTTTATTGTTGATGATTTTGTTTAAACGTTGATATTGTTACAAGTAGAACTGTTGCTGTAATTCTTATACGCTTAACAGTTTTATTTGGTTTAATATCTTTAGTTTTTCTAAAATCTTTATGGATGAAGTTTCCTGATGATCTGGCCTAAGCAACCAGTGAAATGCGCATAGGAATAGCTTATCCCATCAACAATAAATTATTATTTTTATCAAATAATAAAAATTGGGAATTAAGCACGAAAAACAAAATCACTTAAATTAAATTTTGTATTCCCACGAAAATTATTTTGATAATGATCAGGTTTTCTTTTACTCTTTTTTGAACCGGCGTTTAAGTTCATACGTAATCAGTTTGTGTCGTAAATGTTCTTGGTTTTTACTTTAAACTTATCTACAGGGTGGCGCAGGAAACGTCTTTTGTATGAAAACAAACTGTAGTTAGATACTTTCTATTTGTTTTTGTTTTTTTTTGCAGGTTACGATTTAGATTTTAAAAAGTAAATGCTTGGGATACCGAAAGAGGATTAACATAGTGCAGATCAACAACTTGATCAATTGCTATAATTGTTTCTGATAAGGCCTACTTTGATATAAACGGTGAAATGAATCTAAGCCAGAAGTACTCCATGAGACAACTCTTCAGGCTGCAATAAATAATATTCTGTTCAGGTGTCGCACATGCGCGGATTAGCATTTCTTTATAAAATTAAATTGAATTTTCTGTACAAAAAATATATGAAATACACAGAATAAATAAAAGTTTTTTGAATTTATTATTGTTGCACAATTGGTGCTCCATGCTGTAGTACAATACGAACATACGGAGAAGTCTGTTCCCCTTTTTATTCTCTTGATTAAAAGTAAAATGAGTTTTAAATGTGTTTTGAGGCAAAATTTAATTTTTTTTAATATGGCAGTATGAGTATCTTAAACGTCATACCTAGCAAAAATGCTGCTTTAACTGTTAAATTTAAGTAAAACGAAATTGCCTTGCAAAGGGCAAACTATGGATTAACTTTTGAAGGAAACGCTTACCTGTTCCAACTATTGTTTGAAAAGTTAAAAAAAAATTAAAATCTTCTCATGACAGGGTTATATTTTCCTCAAAACACGAAAAGCTTGATTGATAGTGTAAATTACCTTTAAGTAATTAAGGCTAGTTCACACTATTATACTTTTTGTTAATACATAGCAAAAACTCAACTAATATGTAAAAGTGTGATAGTCTGAATGCAATGTATAATGAAAATGTTAAGTATGTATTATGAACAAAAATGTTACACCCCATACGACTTCATAATTTTTTAAAATTTTTCTATGAATTTGGTGATTAGAGACACTTTTTAATTTTTTCTGTGTGAAATACCTAAGACTTGTGTGATAGTGTAAACTAGCGTTTACTAAGGCGACCAGATTTTGAAAATAAAAAAAGGACATAAAGGAAAAAAGTAAAAAATATATTTGACTTCAAGATTTGTGTACCCAGGGTCTGAAGAGGTTATAGACAAATTTACATTCCCATATTTTTATATGTAAAGTAAATTAAAAAAATTACTTATGGGCCGGCTAATATGCAAACCTGCTAAATCCACTTTTTTTTGTATGTTGAGATTTTGATGCCGTGTGGTAGAGTAAGATATGCCTCGTCGACTAGCATGTAGTTTTTCTTCAATTTGAGTCTTGAAGTGTGTCAAATCAACTATATTTTTGGTTTTCCTGTCAAGCAGCAAATAGGAAAACTAAAAAGTTTTTCCTGTAAAATTTTTTGGAAGAGAGTTAGCAGGTTTACATATTAAGCCGACGATATATAAAAATTTACATTTACTTATAAATAAGTAAAATTAGTAAAAAAAAAAAAATTACGTAACTCATAAATTCATTGCATTAACTTTTTCAAAATTGAATATTGCAAGTGTATGAGAGTTTAGTAGGAGTATGAACAGAACAAGCATGTCACGACATTTTCCCATACGATTTGACAGAAAAAACCGGTGATCGCCGTGAAATAAAATTTATTTTAATTTAAAAAAATATAAACAAATAGTGATTATGCTTTAAAGAGGACAAGGATGACAGATTATGAAAAAAGATGATAAAAGGGACACAGATTTTATAGATGACAGCCAGTTAAAATAGATGATAGTCCTCTAAAAAGAGTTTGTATGGTCAACTTAACTTTACTGAATAATCACAATGTAATGCATCAGCTACAAATAAGCATTCAACCGTAATGCGTACAATAAACTGTTGTACGTAGCTGGGTAAATTTCTTACCTTAGAGCATTTTTGTTGTGTTTCTCATAATTTCAATTGTTTTAAATAGAAAGCCAACATTGAATTAATATTTTCTAATTATGCACGAATGACATATTTTATTTGTATCTACTTATGTATGTTTAATTAGGGGCATTACTACATTGAAGTCCGCCAGGCATTCAGTCAAATCAGCCAACTAAACAAACAATGTCATATCGTTAAAATAATAATGCGAAAATTCCATTTTGGCCATCTGTCTATCGATTTCTGAAATAGTTAATATTTTTTAGGTCAACTTGACAGTACACAAGTTCTTTTTTTTTTTTTTTTTTTTTTTTTTGTTTAACAACAGTAAACACGATGTGCCAGCATTTATCGAATATTTTTGTACACGGAGACAAAAAATATGTATGTTTGTAGAACAAATTGGAGTAAAAGGAAGCAAAGGTTGGGGTTGGAATAGAAAATGGGATGTTATCATTGTTATAATAGAATTATGTATATTTGTATGTACAAACATTTCCACGCAATTAGAAATTTCCACAAATATTTTCAGTTTAATTGAATTCGATAGCATTTATCTATTGTTACACGTTCCTCAAACTAAAAACACTTTATTGCTTGTAACATTCCACAAAAACAGAACATGATTGATTAATGTACTTAAATTAAATGGTAAATTTACACAAAACTCGAGTAAATTATATACCTACATAGGTATATTGTTTTTATTAAATTTTTAAATTTTGTCTTCTTTTATTTCATTCTGTTTATTTATTTCGTTATAACCTTCAACATTTTATTTCTTTAAGAAAATATAGAAAAATTAGATATTGTTTTATGGGTCTTGTCTTTTGTGGAAAAATGGTGACCTAATTTGATGATGAAACTTGTACAAATAATTAAGTAATACCTTTTGTTGAATTGAATTTGATATTAAATTAAGAAAGACATACTAAACTGCAATGAGTTCTCGTTAAAGTTTTCAAGACGCATTAAATGAAGAAAACAATTTTTTTTATTAAAAAAAAAAAAATAATAGAAATAATTACTTGTTTTCATCTTTAATTATCGACATTTTGGTACACACTGCTCTTAAAGATTCTTTGAATTTCAAGTTAGTTCTATACTCTTAGCGATTTATTATTAACATTTTTAGTGCAAAATAGATTTAAATTTTTTTTTGGTTTTCAATAAAAATCTTTGGAATATGAAAACATTCGCAATTATTATATTTGCTCTCAGCCTCATGTACATTTGCCACTTAATTGCTGCAGATTCCGAATGATTAAATTTTACGATTTAATTGTTAATAAAATATCAATAACAATTCCTATTTAATGTCGATTGTCTGCACATTTTTTCACACTTTTTTATTTTTAATTGTCACTGATTTCGTTGGAATAGATGACTGCACGTTCAGGTTTAATTGTTACTAATAAAGAAACATTAAATTTAATTAAAATTATAAAAGCCTGACTGTTGTTTTTGCTGTTATTCTCATATCTAACATTTCTGTTTATTTCTCCTTTTTCGGTTTTTTTTTTTTGATTTTTTCATATTTATTTGGCGTTTATTTATTTATTTTTAAGTTAAATGTCTTCAATTTAATCTGAGGCGGTAATTACACCTTGAAAAAAAATTACTTTAACTAGATTCAGAACATTACTGATTTGATAGACGGCGTAATATTTAAGGCAATTTAAATGTCTACACTGAAAGAAAGACGCTTTGTAGCAGGAATGAAACCTTTAATTTATTTATAGTAATGAAATTTATATTAGTGCAACAATGAATCGAGTTAAACAGGTGTTTTTCGATCATTCGTAGTTTCATCAGGGCTGAGAAATGTATTACATTCGGGCAACGAAATACTTTGAAGCACGATTTATGGCATATAGTTATAGAAAAAAGTGTTTATAAGTTCCTTTTTGATCTCCAATTATTTTAAACTATTTATTTAAAGTAAAGTAGAATAAATATTATAAATTATAGAACTAACAGCACTAGTCAAATTTTAAAAAAATATTTATACGTAAATTAAATTAACATGGCGAAATGTTGATTGAGAATCATAGTAAATTTCTCCAAAAGTATGCCCTTTATTTAAATTGATCATTATTTCATTTTTTTATTTTTAAATGAAAAAAATTAAAATAACCTTAAATCACGTTTATTTAATATTATCCACTGTTAAAATAACATTGTTCAATATTGAATCTATAAAAACCTGTTTTATATTAAAATCAAAAGATTATCTTATATTATATATAGAAGACAATTCCCGTATTCTTTTAATTAAAATTATTTAGTTAAATATTACATCAAGTTTTCAAAGTAGAAAGATGACGAAAGCCATATCGGGCCATTCTGCTGATGCTTCTGTTAACAAAGGAGAAAAAAATAAGTGAAACATGTGTTACAGAAATTCACGTTGTTTGAATATAAATGACATTTTGCTCTAACTTTACTGGAATGTTAAATTAACATGATTTGTAATTATTTCAAAAGAAAAAAATGTTGTTCGCAAGTTATTGTAAAATTATGTTAAATTAACATGAAGTAACAATGAAGCGAAATCACAACCGAAAACGGTAATATCAACATTGTTTTCGACGATTTTACATTGGTTTTTTTTCAGTGTGTTGAAGTATAACATTCCTAAATGGCAAAAGTTCTTTCCGTTTTTTTATAAAATTTAATAAAATATGTACAGATTATAAATTTAATTTTTTTAATTAAACGAATCGAATTTATAAAGTTTTTATTGATTTTGTTGTTAAATTTTCGAGTTTTTAGTAACGTACAATTTACATTAACTATATGACAAATGTCAATCTTTTTTAACATTTTATGTTTTTTTACTTTTTGTGAAATTATTCTTGTAATTTCGTAACTATGAGGAAACTATAATGACAAAAATATATGTAGTCACAGTGTCAGCCATATCCCTGTTAAAATTGTTAATTCGGATTTTTGGAGTATTTTTGTGTATTTTTAATAGATTCTAAGCATTCCAGATTTTTCTTTATGAATAATTTGTACACCCATTTTTATGTTAGGGCCGTTTATAAAGCTAGAAGTTTAAATGTCATTAACATTGAAGTGATTTTTTGTTGCTGGTTGTTTATTTGTATAGCAAATAATTGATTGCTTAAATACACGTTTCTTTGTTTCCACTGTTAAAAGGTTCATTGATGGCTTTATATGTTTGTCACAAGCTTATGTTAAAGAGTTTCTGTATATTTTCCATGTGACAAGAGTTGTAAAAATATAGGATTTTAAAAAAGTTAACATCGAGTTAAGGCAAACTAATGTAAAGCGAGCGCCAGAAATAATATTTAGTTAATTTTGACATTGCTCCTACATTTCGATAAAAAAAAGTCTCATTTTAAAAACTTTTTTGTTTTTAAATTTCTTAAAAAAATTATCATTTTACTATAAAGTCAATTTTTCATTTAACAAAAAATTCAACAAGACACATTCTCACCATTCTTTCGCTAAAAAGAAACTTTACTTTCTCACCAAAAAGTATTTTTTGCATAATCTTACTTCTATTTACAAAAAGGCACTATGTACTTCTTTAAAAATCTCCTTTTATTACAAAAAGGCTACGTTTCACGAAAAAAAATTTTTTTTTAATCAAAAGTCACCTTTTAAATTAATAAAATCACTCTTTTTACCAAAAAGAAACTCTTTAATTCAATTTTTACCAAATATGTAAACTCAAAGTCCAAGGACTGAAAGTTGTGATTTAAATTCACTGAATATGGGTGCTTCCAAAGTAACGGTCGTTGGCGATTTTCGGAGTTTTTTTAATAAAATTCCAACCTACCTTAATATGCCACGAGGATTGCCCCATTTTGGACATACGAAAGTTCAAGCAACGGCAGAAACCGAAACAATTCATAAAAATTTAATTTGAATACTTTTTTTGACCATTAAAGGAAAAATTAATAATGTACTCAGTTTTAGAAACATTCTCATGATACGTTAAAAAATTAGACATTAGAACGGAATGATCGTAGAAATCATAACTACACTCAAGAATTTGAAAACACTAAATACAAAAATTAAGCCATTAACAATGATATACGATACGATGAGATTGGACTTCAGTTGGCGATTCTATATATCGTACCCTAAATACAAAAGAGTCACAACTCAAAATACTAAAATGTTCAGGAGAGGCAAAAAACTGTTTATGTAAAAATTATTGTAATATTTAAAGAAAATATTGTTCCATTATGAAAACATGCAATATTAAAGAAGGTTCTGCTATATTTTTTTCAATTTTATATTATATTTGCAAAAATAAAACAAAATTTTGATTTATGACCCTTTAACTGAAATTTTTTCGATTAGCTAGTGATATTATCTCAAGTTGTGTCTCTTTAACTGATAAAATGTTTTAATTTTGTAAGTTTCCTACTTACTTTTTACAACTAAAGAAGCACAACTCAAAATAATATACCCTGAAATTTATCACTTTTTACAGTAATAGAGTCAAAACTCAAAATAAAACTCTTTATGTGTAATAAAAGTAATCAGTTGTTCTTGAACACATTAACGTAACTAAAAATAATTCTCTTTAGTTCATCGTGCAGAAGCAACACACTTAACATAAAAATAGACATAACTGTATTTTTCCAGTTAAAGAAGATAGTGATGAGAAAGAAATTTTTGCAGCAGTTAGAGATGTGCATTCTGAATTAATTTATGGAAAAAGTCAGTTTTGGAAAATTTTGAGTTGTGACTCTTTTGTATTTAGGGTACGATATGTGTGTATTAAACAGAAATGGCTGCATTTAAGGGCGTGGTAAAAAGTTTGTAAGCTCTTGAAACTTAATAAATAATAATTTAAGGTCGGATTGAAAAGTCACCAAAGGAAAAAATGAAGCCACTGTCAAGCCATGTTTATTCACATTCAAAAAGATATATAGATTAAAGAACTTATTTTTTGTGGTTTCTTTTTTGTTGTTCTCAAATATTTGCCAGGTGTGACCGTAGATTTATCTTTCTCTTTAATATCGCAGCGGAAAATCTCAGAACACCTTCTCACTTTACACCCTTATAAAGGCCTGCTTAAAAATTATTTTGATTCAATAACTATTCTTATCCAACTGCTAAAGAATGCCTTATATACGGCCTCGTCTCTTTCTTATAATAAAAGATAAGAAACACATTCCACATTCCCTTCTATGAGAAGGGAGAAGAGAAGGAGTAACAGTTTTTTTTTTGCCAAAGCATAAGCAAAATACATAACTTTTTCTTTATCCAGTTACCTATCATTCTTATGTAAGTGCGAAAGAAGCGAGAGCGGAAGCCCTACCCCGAAAGGACAACGTGTGTAAAAAAGATATGAGTATTTAATGGAGCGAACATGCCTTCTATATCCAAAAGAAGGAGTAGAAGGCATCCGTACTCCTTCTTATTGCCGCTGGGATATAACACACACACACACGCACTACAATTCATAGATGTGTACACAATTTTGTTCTATAGCTACAATATTATATGTTGAATAAATAAGTCTTAACGTTATTATTACGGCTTTGAAAATGTGTCAAATAAATTTTCAAAAAAAAAACATAAAGATAACAAAGTTATTTTCTTAAAAAAATTCACTTCAAATAAACACAATTTTTTCCCCTCTACTATCAGTTAATAATTTTGAATTGAGCACTTTGAAGAGCGATATGAACATTTAAAAAAGTATTTAAAGCTAAAAAACTAATTTTAAGCACAACTATTTTAATTCATATCGGGGCAGTAAATAACATAAATGCACACCTCTCATAATTAAAAAGTTACTGGACTATTCCCTCAAACTTTTGCTTTGTCCCATATACATTTTATAGTGAGGAGGGAGCAAATGTCTAGTAAAATTTCATTCCAGATAAGCGTGATTATCAGCCTTATTACGGTTGTCGTTGTCGTCAACGACAGTGTCGTTTTTTCTAGAAGATTTAATAACACAGGTTGGGTTTTAAAGAACACAGGTTGTGAGCCGCTTCAATCTATTACAAAAAACGACACAGTCGTTGCCTACAACAACAACAATAATAAGGCTGTGTATTGTATGAAGATCTAACACTAATTTAAAAGTTCTAGTTTCCAAAACATTTTCGAGTACTTAGTTATTTCCTATTTCCTGTATTCCATATTTTCATAGAAAATCAGTTTCATCAACCTTTTGTAATCCTATTTTTTTTAATAAACTTAAAATTAAAAAATTTTCAGTAGAAGCAAAACAATTTTTAATTTTACATTTAAGCCATTTAAACCAACCGTATCATTCCCAAAATGTAAAAAATAAAGTACGATATTTTTACAGCGGGTAAATATGTATATTACGCGAAGAGTTTTTCCAAAAAGTGAAAAAAAAAAATATTTTAATACTTTCTTGTTGATCAAGTGCGGTATGTGAGGCCGCTTAAATTTAATAAAATTTTCAAACTTATTTCAAATTAAAAAAAAACCTTTTAGCTTTTATTTTATTTGATATGACTTTCTTTTGTAAATGAGTTTAAAATCACAGGAGCTTGTTACTTGTACTTTTTTATTTTGCTTAAAGGCATTCATATAAAGTAACAACAAAATTACCAACTACATAATTTTATGTTGTCTGCTTTATTTTATGTCCAAATTTAATAACGGGAACCAATTTATTTTTTCCGCAAATTATTGAACGCTTGATGTATCAGTGATAAGAAATTAAAATTACAATTTGCGGTTAAGATTAATAATAAAGTTTAAGTGATATTTCTAACTCAGAGTTGGCAAAGAATTATCTAGAAATGTGCTAAATAGTCAGTTGATACTCGACTGACACGCATATTTTAAAATAACTACCGATGAGTTATCGTACGTGTAGTGTTCTTGAAGCGTACGCGTTCAGTATTTTTTTAAAGTAATCGCGCAGTGAACTTTTTTTGTACGTTTCGTGTTGACCATAAATTTGCTGCATTTGCATAAAAATACAGAACGCGTACACTAAAAGAACACTATACGTATGTTTAAATAAGATTGGTACGTTTTATTCCAAAAGTTCATAAATTATATATTTTTAACAAAAATTTTACTTGACCATCCGCTGTGTGTTATACAAAAGTATGAATTATTTTCAGTGAAAAACCTTAAATTATTCTGCATTTACTTAAATATTCTCTAATTGTACTGTTAACCAAAAAACATAGTTTTTCTCTTTTTTGCTGCAAAAAGAAACTACTTTGCTACGCAATTCCATGCGCAAAAACTTGTTTGTTTTTTTTTGTTCTTTTTATATGTAATTATTTATTTAAATGATTAAATAATATAATAATTTGCACCAATGTTAGTCGTATTGGATACTTCAAAACAAATTTTTTTCAAAAGATTTGTCTTACACCAATAGGTAATAAGTGACCCCATCTATCTCAGAAACTTTTTGACCGATCTTGTTGAATTTGTGTCTTAACTACTTTCCAATAGGGCTTACATTGGTGCAAACTTCATCCAAATCGGAAGACATCGATTTAAAAATTGGGTCACTTGACATGAAATCCCCCATATACACAGGAAAAAATATTGCACCAGTAAAAGCATTAATCAAAAATAAAATCAGTTTTAATTAAAAATTTAATCAAGTGAATTAAACGTTTAATCAATGAATTAAATTTTTAATTAAAACTAATTTTATTTTTGATTAATGCTTTTACTGGTGCACAATTTTTTTCTGTGTATCATTCGATATGTGTTTTAAAAGCATTTTTAATGCAAAAAACCTGTTTTGAATTTTTATTCGGTAATCCGGATAATTTAATAATCCAGATTAGGCTCTGCAATCAATTATCTGGATAACAAGATTTTACTGTATTTAAAAAAATATCTTCATATAAGAAATTAATTCCCAATGTATCTGCATTTTGACATTACTGAAAACTTGCACAATTTTTCTTTTATTTACTGTTTTACTTTTTATTCACGATATGCGTAGTTATGTTAATTTATTGCTGGGTATTAATTTTTGAATACATTCTCAGATCTTAAACTTCAACATCATGTTTTTTTTTTTTTATGTAAATAAAACTTTTTAAAGACAAAAATTTATATTGCCATTTTCGAACGTTTTCAATCATAATTTTTTTTCAAACATTCTTAATTTGAAAAATAAATTCGTGGTGGACTCATAACGGCAAAACACATCGCAACTTCGGTGCAATAACGACGTAAGTGCATTTTTTTCCTTCAAAAACTCAAAAGAGACAGGTGCAAAAATAAAAAAAATAATTAGTCAATTGATGTCAATTCTGTAGGCCTATTTTAGGAAAAAATGTATTTTCAATAAGCAAAAAAACTTTGAAAGTTATTTCTCAACATTTAGGAAAAATGCATTTACGTCAATATTGCACCGGAGGTGCAATATGTCCATCACTTCAAATAATGAACTTTTTCACTAAAAACTGGCTTTTTTTTTGCAAACAAGTGTAATTTTCTTTAAAAAACAACCATTTCTCCCAAAGAGGGATTCTTCCACGACCAATAAAACTCGTTCACTAAAAAATATCTTTTTCAAAAAAATAAACTTTTTCTTTAAAGATTTAAAAACTATTAACTAACTTAATAGTTTATATAATGAGATTGTATTAATCACTTTTCATACAAATCCTTATGACAAGGATATTATATAATATGACTACAACTAAACTTGTTTATTTAAAAATAAATATTTTTTGTTAGAAAAGTGAGAGATGAATAGAATTACAAATGTACAATAACGAATTTTATTCTCCAGTCTGTAAGGATTTAAATTTTTCACTACATTTAGCAAATTTCTTAACAAAAAATTTACAACAAAATAGCATTTGATTTATATGTTTGTATGTATTTAAAGTAAAAATTGTCAATATTACAACATTTTATCTTTGGTTGTACATATTTACAAATATATTCATTGCAATAAAATACACACAAAAAACACTTTTACAAACAACAATTTAAAATATGTATAAAAAAACTACCAAAAACTTTATAAAAACTTTTTCAAGTTAATCTTAAAATCTACAAGTAAAATTACAAAATTCTTAACAAATAAACCAACCAACCCCATTGTGTATAAAGGACAATTGTTGTTATTATTGTGTTTATTATCATCATCGCCAATGCTGGTCTGTGGATGATGCTGCAAAGTGAAATTTTGCCGATTCCGATTACGTTTATTCACCAGAATAACATTTACCGAAGCATTAGAACATTGCAGCGACGAAGAGGCTGTTGAGCAACGACTTTTTTTATTTAGTTTTTATTTCGATTCGATTTGTTTAAGATTTTTTATTTTTTTTTTGTGGTTGATTGTGGCGGGGATGGAACGAAACAAAAAATTACGGAACACTTAGCGAAATAAATATTTGTATAAATTTAAATTAGAACTTAATAATAAATGTTATTAACACTTAACTTAGTTATTTCGTTTCCAATTAAGGAAGTAACCTGTAATTTTTAAATGAATAATCTTTATGTACTTGTTTTTTTTCATTTGTTTATCGAATGTTTTTTAAGATTCGAAGATCTATAAATTAAAATAAAATAGGGAAAAACGTTAAATATTTCAATTCAATTGGTTTTTATACAGAGATAATTAAATGTCTTTAATGTTTTGGAATTTGGTAACTTCGCTGTAGATCGGGGGGAATACAACTAGTGCTGGGAAACTATAGATAGTATAATCGATAGTCCTTATAGATTAATAGGGTATTAAAAACAACTTCCAAATTCTTGGGTTTAACGTTTTCGATTTCCAGCATACCCCTGTTAATCACACATTTTCGCGGCAAGTTAACTTGCTTATAATTCGCGCTGAAAAATATTAATGTATACAAACAAGAATAGCTGGTGGTATTGATAGCTTAGCTGTGCTTCTTTATAGTACTAATTAGAGGCCCTTAAGTCAACTTTTGTATATGTTTAGATAAGGACTGAAATACCTAATCATTTTGTTGTTGTTAAAATAAACAAATGTAAATGCAATTGCGAGCTTAAGGCAACACAACGAACGACCCATTAGAGGAAAAGTCCTCTATACCGTATTGACTTCTAATAGCGTAAATATGTTGTATTTTTGTCTGCATAAGTCCGACCCCTAAACATTTTAATTAAATTATTTTTAGTGTATGAGCCCGCACTATGACCTTAAATTTTGAATATAACAACAATAACAATGTGTTGCAGAAAATCATATTACTGACTGACTCTATTCGATAAAAAAAAAATTAAAAAAAGGTTTAAAACAAAACTTGAATCAAGACGATAGATGTCCAGATTTGACAGTAATCAAGATTTTGTGACCAAAAAATTACAAATATAACATCGTGATTTTATTGTTTTATGTTGTAGGTATAAACACCACAGTTTTATTTTTTTAAGTCAAATTAAAAATGTTTTCAGTTTTAATAAATCTGTGGCATTTGGACAAAACATCTTAAGTCGAGATAAGATAGAAATAACGTTTTTTAAAAAAACTCGTTGAAAAAATAATTTTTATCAAATAATAAAATAAACCAAAACTAAAGAAAAAATGACTTTTTAAATTTGACTTAAGATGTTTTGTCAAAATGTCACAGAAATAATAATTGATGGTAAATAAAATTTAAAAATTTAAAAAATGGATTTTTTGCAAAATTACATAATTTTTAGGAGCTCCGCCGCGGGCTAAAAATGTGACTTTTTTAATTTTTTTTTTTAGCAATTTTTATTTCTTTTAACAAAGACAAAAAAATATTGCTGTTAGAATATGATTTGAGAACCGTTATTTTTGCTAAAATGTATTTAAAAAAACATTTTTTTATTTAAAATTTCCATTGTGTCCGGTTGACCTTAAATGTAAGCTAACTAACAAACTCTTACTACAACACAGTAAGAGTGACTTTTTTCTTTATGTCCTGAGAGAATGTTCGTTTAGTGTTACGGTTTATTATTATTTTTGTTTTTTGCTAAAAATTTATTAAGACATTGTCCGGTGTGCCTTGTAAAGAGCTTAGCGAAAAAAGACCAAAAAAACCTGCATGAAAGGACTAAAATTCACCTACTCATATGAGACCATTAACTAGCAACTAAAGACCATAAGGCCAGCCGAACAATGGAAAAGTAAAATAACCTGTCTGACAACCAATGCCACTGGCGTTGGTTTCAGTCATGTATGCTCTCAAATGACAATAACACAAAAGCACTTAAAGTGGTTAAAATTAAGGGGGAGACATTTTTCACTAGAAAATAGCAAAAAAAAAATATATGTATATCAAGAAGTAAAGCAAGTAAAAATTGTTCAAAAGATAACTTCATTGCGTAAACGTCTAAGTTGTTACAACTGTGTTTGTGTCCTTTGATGAGCCTTTAGGGGGATACAATAGAATGACTGAACAACGCCAGAAATTAGTTATTGACATTTTATGTCTTGGTTTAAGTGAAAACAAACCTAAAAGAAGTAGAAGAAAGAGTGTTTTTAACAAAATGCTGTTAATTTTTTTTGCTTTAACAAAATTTATTTTTAATTTTTTACCTTCAAAATATAAATTTTAATTTCGGTAATAAAAATGTTGAACTACTTTTCTTTTAAATGAACTTGCAATTCCAATTTCCTTTAATACATTTTGAAAAAAAAAAAAAATGAAATGAAATATGCAAAATCTAACAAATCCCTTAAAAATACAAAACCATATTTTTTTGTCTGCTCCTTGAAGACAATCAATTGATTGCTGCTGAACATGGCAACAGGATTAAGAATGTGACAGGACGAAAGAAAACGAACACACTATCGTTTACATTTTACAATTGAGCCATTTTCAAATTGACTTCTACAAGTCAACTATTATAAATGCATACCAATGTCTTGTGTTGAATTTTATTAGGTTCGTTTCACTTTTGATTGCATTTTTGTTTGTTTTCGAATTGTGAACTTAAGTCAGTTCTTTAGAACAAAAAACAATCCTATTGTTAATTAAAATCGAGTTTTGAGTTTAGAAGTGCGTTTGTAACAAAAAAAAAATTGTTTCTATGGCATTCTAGTTTTAGTTTTCACTTTCTTAATATTCAAGAAATTGAATTATCAAAACCAATTTTGTATTCAAGAGAAATTATAATCTAATGATATTCTTTAAATGACTCAGCTTAAAATATGAATTACTTATCAGCAATATAACTTATATATAATTCTTTGGTCTTAAAAAAGCTGTGATAATAAAAAACTACCTAAAAAATGTATTCGATTAAAACTTGACTTGTCTTTAAGGCAAAATAAGTCTTTACCTTCTGTTTCTGTTCTGTTCCGTGCCGTTCTGTTTCGAAATTGTAATAGTTACATTTTCTGCAGCAACTTATCAGCCATTTATGACAAATTTATTTGTTTTACACCGTCCATTGTTTTATTTCAATAAGTTTAATGCCCATAAATTTGAAGAAATTAAATTTTATGAATTCTTAAAATCAAAAAAAATTGAAAATCATGTGCAATACATCCTCACACATTCCAATTTTTCCAAATTAACTATGCAGCCATTAACAGCCATCCTCTGAGTTGTTTGGTGCCATAAGTACCACTACATTTTACTAAAACGTCGTTTGTTTGTAAAATTGTTCGTTTGTATTGAATAACACTCACATAATCTGTGTGTTTAACTAAGTTTTCGTATATTTGATTGCTTTTGACGTTCTAATAGATTTTTTATGACGTTTAAAAATGTTCACTACTACAATGGACAGGAGAAGTTTATTTACGCTGTGGCGCACAAAAAGCGATGGTGTTCCATCCACTAGCCCCAATTGTGCCATAACAAACCCGAGATTTTAGTTTAAATCTAAAGTGATTTAAATTTTGTTATTTGTTATCCGCTTTAATAGAATTTGATCAAAGCAAAATAATGTAAAATTTTATAACTTTCAAAAACTAATTTGTTTCGTTAAAATAAATTGTAAAAAAAACTTCAAAGCATTTTGAAAGTAATTGCATGAAACATTTTCAAACTTCTTTTAACGCGGTGTTTTAGAGCTCTAATGGCCAACATCACCAATTTATTTAAATATCAATTCATATTTAAGTTTTTTTTTCATATAGAAAAAAAATAAAAAAAAACTTTGTTTTTGTTTTACATGAAAAAGAAATGTTAAACATAAATTGATATTTAAATAGAATTAGTGAAATTGGCCATAAGAGATTTTCTTCGAAAACAAATCACTGTTAAATGCACTATTCACTTTTTTATACATATTTTTGTATTAAGAAAAACCAATTTTTATTTAAATGTTTTGATTTAAAATCATACATATTGTAACATTTTTTTAAAAAATACTTATTATTGACAACGTAATGTGTAGGTTTTCTAAAAATCTACCTGTATCCGGTAACCTAATCTATTCGTCTTTTAAGGCGTGTGCACTTCAGCATTTTTACGATTCCAACGCCAAACTGTGCCATCATCACATACCCACACCAAAACGTTAGCATCTCGTGAAAATGCCGTTTGTCTGACTATAGAAGTACAACGTATATTATTTAATGTACTGGAGTGTGTGTGCTTAGGATCTGAAGGATCTAATTCCCAAACATACACTTTGCCATATTGATTGCCCAATGCTATGATCTTATGCCAGGGATTGAAACCAAACCGTACAAACCATATTTCACACTCGTCATAATCAAACTCGCAGATTATGGTACAAGATGCATCATTGGGTTTCAGCTGGGATATACTTTGGTGTAATTGTCCTGGCTTCCAGCAAACTATAGAATTCTCACACGACTTGGACAAAACAAAATCGCCAAACCATTGAACACAATCCACATAGTTGCGATGTATATCGCGTGTTGAGAATTCCGGAAAATGTTGCATTATTGTGGGAAATGGCAACTGAGATTTATTGGGATTAAAAGTACGAGACATTTCGATGGTTTCTTTAAATTCCTGGGTATCAATGCGCCACAGTTTTAACGAATGATCCATACCACTAGACATTATACGCTCACCACGTAAATCAAAGTCTATTGAAAGCACTTCATCGCGATGACCTTCAACACCTCCAAAAATGGCAATGCAAACATGAGTCTGTATATTCCATAGACGTATAGCATGATCTTTACTGCCCGACAGCAAGAGATTCGCTTGACGGGGGTGGAATTTCAGTTCATTAATGGCTTGACCATGACCAACATAATTACCCACTGCTTCGTTTTTTTGTATGTCGATAACTCGTATGACACCACGATAACCGGCCGTGGCTAAAAGCGGTACAGATGTTTTTAGATCGTACGACCAAGTGCAGGTGTAGAAGACTTCATCGGGCTAGTGACATAAATTAATAGATTTAGAAATTTATTTTTTACTTCAAGAATGTTGTAAATTTAGGGACAACTCTCAGCATTAACTATTCTTTCAGCCCAATTATGAATACAAATTCTCCGGGATTTTTTTTCCCTTTTCCCATTTTTACAACTGAATTGACATAGGAAAAATGGGAGAAGGGAGAAAACTCCCGGGTAATTTTTATTTCTAATTGGGCTGTTTATCTTTTTAAGTGGAAGAAGAAAATATTTAATCATTGAATCAATACATACATACATATGTATATCTACTCTGCAAATCGGTTTTGTTTTGTAAAACTCACACTTTTCAACTTGAAGTTGGCTGTTGGTGTATTTGCATTAAAATATAAAATTTTAATAGAACAAGGCGAAATTACAAAAAATTCAACCCTTTGAATTTCATAATCTAGACACTAGTGCAATTTCAAAGCAGGGGGCTACACTCTATTGCGATGCGAAAGAAAATGGTAGCAAATCTAGCGATTGGTACTCTTTAATGCGTTTGCCCATTTGTCTTTCACATTTATTAATTTTTTTCTTTTTCCAAATCATCTCTATTTATTTTATTTAAACTTTCCATTTTCATATATTTTTACATATTTTAGCATTTCATTACTGTCAATCGCGCCCACTTTCATTTTTGTTGCCAGTATTGATCCATTTTCTAAACATTTTCCGAAAGTGATAGTGCACCAAAATGGCATTTAGCTTTCGCATCGAAATTGTTTTCACATCGCAATAGAGAGTAGCCCCCCAGAATTTAAGAAAATTGCATGACTAAAACTTGATGTAGAATTTTAAGAAATTCATAAACAAGGTAACCTGCTTATTTGAAGTTGTAATTTTAACAGTTCAAATAACTGATTCATATTAAATAAGGCAAAGAAATAATGTCTTACAGTTGTAGTAACGAATATAAAGAAAACACTTTATTTCGCTAACTAAATATTGCATTATAGCAAAAAGTTTCCAAATATTAGTGGAATTATGTATGTACATATATTTGAAGTTGTTGAAGTATCGAAAATTTTTGATATCCACTTTGAAACTCTGTTAAACGGTTTCTAACTCGTGGTGAAATTTCCATGGACAGTGCGATCCGTGAAACAAAATCAGCGGGGGGCTTGCTTTTAAAGACCTATTTTTTCAAAAATCAATTAAGAAGTGGGATAAATTAAGACCAATGGTACTTAGTTCGGGCTACATTTCTTGAATAATTAATTGTATACTATGTGCATACTTTTCTGAGAATTGACCAGTAACCTTTTTAAATAAAAAATACTTTCAAACCTACATCTGGATCGGCATAGCACATTATCAATTTAATACCTCCTTTGCGAGGACACTCATAAACACTGCATCTATTGCTGCCCGCGGTGGCAAAAACATTCGGCTGATCTTTGCACAATAAATGATTAAAGGCCACACCAAATATGGCTTGGCCATGATTTTCTTTTAGATGACAGCTTAAAATGAAAAATAACACATTTAATTGATTGATTCAAGTAAGTTTAGAAAACAACTTACTCATATTTGAAAGCTGGTACATTAACATGTGATTTACTATGACGACTTTTTCTTCGACCACCACGAGAACCGGGTGATTTGCTACGTGAAGTGGTGCTAGTACTAACACTAGCAGTCTCATCCTGTTTGGAACATTTTTTTATTTCATTGTTTAAAAAAAGTATTTTAGATTAACACATTAAACACTTACACAAATTGATTCATTTTCACTATTTTCTCCTTTGGCACTATCTTTGGGCGATGGTTTATCGGCTTTTACTTTGGACATGTTATATGATCTATTTTGTTTACGCTACAACTTTTTTAATTCTCATTTATTAAACTTTTTGCACATTTCCAAACAAAATACTACTAAATTTAATATGCAATTCGAAAGATTACCATTGTAGAAATGACAGCAAATTTGGCGGCTAAAATTGTTGTATGTGTCGATAACACTGTATTACCGACAACAGCTGATGGCTAATAAAGTGATGCCAGTTAGTCACTTTTAGTTTTTCTTTAAATTAGCTAATTAGATTTAGCTATTTTATCAAACAAATTTTCTATAAAATTTGATTAACGTTAATAGTTCAAATTAGGTAACCAGAAATATTCTAACCAATTTAATTTCTTAATTACTATAGAAATGTTTATCTCCTTAAAACTAAGTTCATGCTCTTCAAACACACATAAACAAAATAAAATTAAATTTTATTATTTTAATATAAAAAATGTTTTATAAAATCGTTATATAAAAAATTGCAATAAATCCAAAAAAACATGCTACAAAATTTAATTTTTTAAAATATGTAGGTAAGTATAAGAAAATATTTACAAAATTTTTAATAGAAAGAAGTGCTTAAGATTAAAAAGACAGAGACAATAGAATAGAAATAAAATTTTCAGGACAGACATTAGTAGAGAACAGATCAAAGGACATAGTAACAGACAGGCCAAAAACGATTTGAACTTTTTATAACATTTTTGTTGTATTGTTAAGGGATCGGTGATGAGATAGTGTTATATTCTGAAAATATTATTTGTACAGAGTGTTTTATTGTTCTTAAAAAAAATAAACAAATATTTAATTAAAATTAAATGATAAATATTTTTAATATAATTAAAACTATTAATTCAATTTTGTAGAAAGTTAAGAAAATAAATTTGTATGTACGTTTTATTTGTCGACATGGATCTGGCCCAGACCGGTGTTCTTAGACGTTTCTGCCTCTGTATGGTTGCTTTATTACTACAACTGCTACTGCTAACTGAACTGTTGTCAGTATTTGGCGATTTCGATTGACTAGTGCTTGAGCAGGTGATGGTAATGGTCTGCTTTTTAATCTCATCGCCTTCTGTTGCGTTTTCTTTTGGCGGGTTATCCTTATGTAGCGGTGGTCCTGTGGGACCGCTATGTGTTTGAGGAGCTGAACACACACCTTTGGTGCGACTATCTATGCTGGTTTGATTGTAAGACACATTTAGTGTTTGAAAGTTTGAACTTTGGCCAGAGTGCTTACTACCCTCGGTTGCGTTGCCCAACATGGAGCAGGTGGTGTTAATGTTATTATTCTCATTCAAAACGGTCGCATTTGGATCCATAGACGAATGTGCCGAGTGTTCATGTTGATTACATTCAACATTTTTACAATCACCATTACATCGTTCATCTTGGGTAACGCGTTTATTGCCTTGACTTAAGTTTGGAAATTAATTATTTTTTTCAAAAGGGTTGTATTTTATAGATTAAGATGTTTTAGCGTTTTTAAATTTTTAAATAACAGTAAATTCAGCAATTAGCAGTGAAGTAAGAGCAACCAATTTCAGATAAGCAATCATTTATTATTTTTCATGTTTGTACGAGTTTTAAATACACATGTTGAGTAAAATAAATTGTAGGCAGTTTAAAAAAGGAGAAAAAAAAGATAAGAGAAAATTTTGTTTAAATTAAAGTTTTTTGTCGTATCCTGTAAAAACAAAGTATTTAAAACAATATCCAAATAACCTGAAATACTAAAAGCAATAAATCAATTTTAAACAATAAACTCTTTAAAATATGGCGTTACTTTTGGACTCGAACGTTAATGTTTTACATCCGAAATTAGTATATTTTTTGATATTTTTAATAATTCTTTAATATTATATAAGGACCGTCCTTGTGTGCGATCCGTCCTTGTGTCGGCAGCCCATCGAACATTCCTAACCTTCATTTTTTTTGACAACAATTGATTTTTTGTTACACTTTTAGCAAAACCTTTTTTTTGCGATTTTTTTGTTGACATGGCAAACCCAAGGCGAATTCATCCCAGGTAATCTCGGTACTACAACAATTACAACTCGTACAACAACCACAAGCCATTTGTTTTTGTAAAATCATTGTACAATCCCAACAAACACGAAGTCAAACCTTTGATATGAAATGACTTTATCATTTGACATCAAACGCAATTCTCAAACGTTTTTCAATTGTTTGATTTAACATTTAAATTCAAATTGATAATGATTTGAAAATAAACATTTGATATCAAATGTTTTTCAATTTGATGTCAAATGTTTGTCAAAGTTAAAATCAAATCAAAAATAAACTTGGCAGTACTAAAGCGAAAAATAAATGTAAGCATTAAAAATGGCGATTAAAGTTAAATTATTTTTCCTTGTGGTTACATGTGTTTTACTATTAAAAATAAATTTTAATATAAAGTGAACAGTTTATTTCTAGTGAAAAATAAAAATTATTTGTGAGAAATTACAATGTTTAAAAATACGAAAAAAAAAGAAAAATAATAAAACAGGAAAGTGAAGAAAGATTGTTGAACGATCGCGGTGCTACAATACTCAAAATAAAAGGGAGCCAAGTATTTAGTCTTTCCAAGAATTAGAAGACGGAAAGAACACTATTTCATCTTTTTGCTATGGTACCGAATGTTTATCTCAAAGTTTATTTAAATAAATAATAAATTTAAATTAAAAAAATTAAATAGTTTTATTTATATTCCACATTCTATTATAATCCACATTTGAAAAACATTTGAGAATTACGTTTGAAAGCAAGTTGAAAATAAAGGCATTTTTCAATTTGAAAATAATTTCCCCTTTTTGTTGAGAACGCTATGATTTACAAATGATTTTCAAATCATTATCAAACGTTTGTCGTTTGAGAAAACGTTTGATTTCAAATCACTTTCAATTTGAAATCAAACCTCCGTGTTTGTTGGGAATGTCAAAAACAGAAACAAAGATAATAAAAGAGAACAAACAAAATTTTGACATCCAACAGTGATTTTAGCTAATATCAGCAGGGCTTTTAAGACCACCTGTAATAAATTCGCCTTGGGAAAACCTATTGATTCTTTTTAAATAATACATATAACCGATTTTCTTTAAATTTTTAAAAGTGATGCTAATATGTTTTAAAATACTAAGGATTTTTTTAAATTACTACAAGTTGCGCGGTTTTCTTTACCTGTTTCCAGTTATCTATCTATCGATTTTATTTTATTCTACTTTTTTACGAAATATGTGCCGGTTCACACAAGTCAAGTCAAGTCAAGTCTTGAGTTTTTAGGAGAGAAGGGAAAAGAGAATGCCATTTCTTTTCCCCTCTCTCCTAAAAACTCAAGACTTGACGAGTCAAACTTGACGTGTGTGAACCGGCACTATGAACCTACATTTAGAAATGTTGTATACTGCTGGCAATTCCGCATTAATTAATGTATGTTCTCCGTAGGTACCCTGCAGATAACGAGACTAGTCCATACATGCATTTTAAGAATAGTCCATAAAGGAGTAGGAGTACTATACAAGTACTCCAAATATATGGTTAAAAGGTGGTCGATTTAACATTACGATGTCCTAGGAGTGGACCATATAACCCAGTTTTGCATTACGGAAGTTGTGTTCTATTTTTTTCAATAGAAATGCAAACAGTTGATGTTAACATTAAAAACCATGTTAAAATTTATTTACTTCATTAAATAAATTGAGCTCGTCAGTGTATTTCCTGACTTATCAACCATTGATTTAGCTTTTTACTTGATAAAATTTTATATAAAACCGGAAACTTGATCAAATTGTATATAAAACCGGAAAGGCATTTCTGGTTTTATCAAACATCACCTGATAGCGTTTCAAAAATTATTTTTGCATTTGTTTATTTTTTTCTGCAAACAATACAAAAGTAGCCCCTAGTTACAGAAATATTCAGTGACTGGTCACTTTTCCGCTGAAGACCTCCATTCATAATCGCAAGTATCGATGAAAATATAAATTTTATTTTCTAGAAAAAAATTAACTTCTAATAAAAGTGTTGTAATTTTCAGAAATGTTTTATGTATTACGTACTATACTTTTAAAAATAAAAAGTTCGGACAAAGTATAAGGATTATAAATTAATAATAGCTAAAAATACATACGAATTTTAATTCTTGATATCGTCGTTTTATAGTTTTAGTTGGTACTTAAGTAGTACATACTAGAGTATCCAATCGATTAATCGTTGTTGGATTAATCGAGGAATTTTTCCGCCATTATTTGATCGAATAATTAAAATAGCCAATTTCAAATAACTCGAACAATTTATGTCAATTAATCGATTAAAATAAATTTCTTAGAAAATTCTACTTTTTTAATGCAAAAATATTTTATTTAGTTTTCTAACCTTAAAACTAATTAAATGTTGTTACCATTTGCATTTATTTTCATTACTCACACTTTAAAACATATTTTAGTCCATTTTTAGATTTGAGCGTGTGTAAAAAAAATGTAAACCATTATTAAAAGGGCTTAAAAAACTCCTTACAAGAAACGAATGAGCGAGTAGTCACCAATGACAAATGAAGAATTGGAAGGAATGCCACTTTTTCTACTTTGACTGTTAAATGCTTTCTATTAACGTCAAATTCGAAAAAAATTCATCAATACTGTCAGATTATGGGTTACCTGTTATTACCCGAATGTATCTTCTAATCGGCTGATGTTGACTATTAAGATATCATAAGATCCGTCTTAAAACCCTAAGCGGCATTGTTTGAAAACGAAGTATCTGATTTTTGTCGTGAAATAGTAATATGTACGTTAAAAAATTTACCACACCTATAGAGTAGAGTTTTAAAATAAAGGAAATTTAAAGGGAATTACAAAAAAAAATATATATAAGCCATGTTCTGGAAACCGAATACATACAAGTGTAATTGGAATGAAAATCAAAAGATCGTGTTTTAAAAGTTTATAAAAAATCCTTTTATGTAGAATACATTGAATTCTTATCTTTACCAGAACTTCTCTTAAAATCAGGAAAAACAGCGATGATTTAAAAAAATTGAACGGAGAATCTTTATCGATTTCAATTTACTCGATTTTAAAATATAATAAATTAGTTTGAAATGTCTCTCATCACTCTGTTTCTGTTTATTAATAAAATAAGAATATGAGTTCAAATAGAGATGTTTTCTTTTTCTCATTGGATAAAATTATTTGAATTCTTCGAGTTATTCGAACAATTTAAAACCTTTATTCGATTAATCGAGCAATTTTAATATTCAAAAATCGATTAATTCCTTACTCGAACAAAACTAAAAGTCGAATAATTGGATACTCTAGTACATACTTATGTAGTTTTATTCTAATGTAAAGTCTCATTTGAATGAAATACTTATCCGTAACGCTTTTTATTGAACTTAAATAATTGGTTACACCACTTTATAAACAGTGAACAAAACAATGAATGGTAGAATACAAGGTTATGCCATGCGCATGATTTCCCGTAAGATGACGAAGTTTGTGCGTGGCAAGGGGTGCCAAGTATAAAAGTTGCTAAGGTTTTTTTTTTGTAAGAAATGTATGCACTTTATATGAGCTCGCTAGACGACAGTTAAACAAAAACTATCTTAGTGCCGGTTCACACACGTGTTCACACAAGAGAATGTCATTTCTTTTCCCCTCTCTCCTAAAAACTCAAAACTTGACGAGCCAAACTTGACGTGTGTGAGCCAGCACTTAAGTTTGCCAACTTGTATGTAAAAGCCAACAGGAAAGCAGTTTGCGTGATGTCATTAGTACGACATGCGCAGAAGATTAACAGCCTGTTCGGCGATTTCAAACGAAGACTTCGTTCGCGAAACTTACATATAAAAAAAACCATTTTTCATAATTTACTTTTGTTTTAAATGTAAGTTAAGCAAACGAAGTCTTCGTTCGAATCGACTTTATTTTTGGGATGGCGTAATCATTTTTTCTAAAATTCTTGTACAAAACTATATTGGGGGATTCACAAGGTAGTCGTAAAGTCATATGTCTTAAAACAATAACAAGAAATACCTGTGACTGCTATGGGCAACCGCTAACAATTAATATTTTTTCTGTACAGTCAGGAAGAATCAATGAACACTGCATTAAAATTTGTATTTTGTTTGAAACACAACAGTATTTTTTTAAACAATTGTAAAATATTATTTAGGAAATTATGACGATATGATTTAATAGCCCACCTTGTGAATCGCCCATATGTATATGCTGATTACAAGGCCTCATTTAAGATTGAGATATAACTTAATGAAGTATAAAGATGGAAATGAAATTAGCAATAGTTGAAAGATAAATGAGATTTGTAGTCGACTTAATAAATTTAGAGAAAAAAACATCAAGATTTAAAATTACACCAAAAAAATTCCTACAAGATTTACCTTTAACACTAAAAAGTACTTAAGGCTTGTTTACACTATTGTAATTTGTATTAATACACATGAACAACTCAAGTAATATGAGAAGTGTGATATATAGTGTGAATGCAATGTGTCATGCAAATGACAAGTATGTATTACGAAAAACAATTTGAGATCCCGTACCTACGACTTCATAATTAATTGAAATTTTTTAAAACAATAATACTTTTCATTTGATCAGGGGCCTAATTCTCGCAGTCGTGATTGAATAATTTCTCGATTCGAAAGCAATTTAATATCGAAATATTTCAGTAAAAACTTAACGAATCGGCATTAATTTAAGTTTCACAATGCTGCAAAAATAATTTCGATTCTTTCAGTATCGACTGAAATAAAATGAATTTCGAAAGTACTCGATCACAACTGCCAGAATTAGGCCCCAGGGTTGCATTTTAACAAAAGCATGTTCATGTGTGATTGTGTGAACAGAAACTGTAATAGATTTTTTAACAGTCGCAAAAAAATGCATTCGATTTCTATCTCACAAAGTAGTATGGAATACGTAAGACTTGTGGGATAGTGTAAACTAGCCTTTACTTTTACGTTTATGTTAAAAATCAAATAATTGGCTATATGCACTTGTATCATTACATTTGTCTCCCTCTCTCTCTCTATTGAGAAAAGTCACATTAAATGATTACTACAAAATACAACAATGTTGTTAACATATATGTAAACACAAATCAATAAAACATTTTCATATTACAATTAGCAGAAGATAAAAAAAATTAAAGGAAAAATACATAACTCATTCAATGGGATACACACTATCGAGCTTGAGCGGCAGTAAGTGCTGGTTCACACATTCTCTTTTTTTCCCTTCTCCCCTAAAAACTCAAGACTTGACAAGTCAAACTTGACTTGTGTGAACCAGCACTAACAAATGTTGTCAGTCAACAACCAACAACAAAAAAATTTGTGGTTGAGCGTTGACTGACGAAAACTATCGGCGACAATATCGAGCAAGCGTAACAGGCAATTTCATTCAAGTTCGATAATGTGTAATAAAAGTCCTAATATCAGGAAATGGGTTTGTTGTCTATATTTTATAAAGTTTAAAAAGTATAAAGGTATAGTTGGGCTAGCATAACTATATTATACCCTACACCACTGACTGGTCCCTATGTAAGCATTTATTAATCCATATAAACAATTTTATTAGTTTAAGATTAACACTACATAACGCGACTTAACGCCTCGCAGCGCCGTCCGCTAATGAACTAATTCCGAAAACCAAAAATAAACTAAGAGCCTTATTCCGTAAAACACAACGCAACGCCTAAAATTTCTTTGAAAGCAAAAACAAATTTAAAAATATTTTATAATTTTGTTGCTGATTCCTATAGAAATTCATGTTAGCGGAGTTCCGTGTTTGGGTCAAAAGGTTGAATTTTTAAATAATAACAGGCTAAAAATTTTATGACTTGTCATAGATAAACAACTTAACTGTCTAAAATGCTGATGTAAACGGTATAATTTATGAAAGTAGCTTACGACCATTAACAAGTTGGAAAATTTCAAGTGTAAATGCACTATTATTAGAAGCAATATCTGCATGTGTAACACTCATTAGCACAAAACATCATTGCTTTCCCCCTGTGGTTGTGGTGAAGGGTATAATTAGACTTTAACTAAAGGATTTTGATAAAAATATAAGAACTTAATTTGAGATTGATTTAATTTCTTGCTATTTTTAGGTTATGGAACTACAAAAACATTTTCAAACATCTCTTATGTATCATGTTAAAGCGAAAATGAGAAAAAAATTACAATAATTTTTATAAAACTGATGAAGGGATACAATTTGCATCTGTACTTCGTGAACCTATTTTATAAGATGTTGAACTGAAAATGGAATAACAGAATGGATGGTAAGTGAAAGTCAGATACAAAAATAGTCTAACATGCTTGCAAAAGTAAAGGAAAATTACATGAATATTTTAATAAAAAATCGCCCTTAGTAATGATGATTGAAAAACAAACATATTCGAACAGAAACACAATTGAGACGAGAACGAAATAAAAAAGGTTTTTAATTTTTTAAATGAATTTAGAGTGAATTGTGTACATATTTAAGTTATACTGTCTATTTTACTTAATACAAAAGAATTCTTTCTTCATTTTGAACAAAAACAAATTCTAAAAATTTCGTTTCTGTTTCAAAAGAATTTGTTCGAAAGAACGTGTTCTTTTGACATCGTCAAATTGTCCGTTGGTCTAAAAACTTTTAAGGAAAAAATATGGTTGATATATACAATTTTTAAGAGGTTTTTAGTTCACAGCTCACTGTTTATTTGTTAAATTAAAGAAATTCAAAATTTTGTTGTTTCAAATTATTTTTTATTTGGTAAAATTGCAAAGCGATCACACATCAAACTGGCTTATTAAACTCACATTTTTGTAATTGAGTTAGGAATCAAAAAACTCACATTTTCAAAAAATTTGACGAAAGTTTCATATGTGTGTATGAACTTTCCTCAAATTTTAATTATGTCATGTTAAGTTTTATTATGTTTTGAACGTATAAAAAATAACAATTTGAATTTTTTTATTGAAATTTAATTATAAAATAGTGACAAATATCCAATTTAATTTTTTGTTACACTTTTAAATAAAGTTTGATGGTTTGATAGATAATTTAAATTCTGTTCTAAATTTGGGTGAATACGTTTCAGCGATATATAAAAATGCTGATATTTTTTAATTAATAAATATCGATTCTTTTAAAAAATATTGAAAATATCGATACATTTTTCCCATACTACTGAGTTCAATAAATAACCGCTGTTATTTAATTTTATAAAATTGGCTTATAATTGTTAAAATATCAATCTTTAAATAAAAAATGTACAAATTAAGTTCTAGACTCAACAATGTATTTAAATTTTCAGTTAATTACATACACAAAGATGAAAGATCAGTATGCATAAATTTAGATTGAATTAAAAAACAATTAAAGCTGTTTTATTTAGCGCTTGCCGTCTCAATTGTGTTTTTATTACTAATAAAACTTTTGTTACTTTTTGAACCAATATTTTAAAATTAAGCTTTAAGAACCAACAAGTTCAAAGGAATAAAAGTTTTCAAGCAAAAATATGGTTAACAATGAAAAACGAGCAGGTACAAATAAAATTAAAGAAAAGACTTACTCTTCACATTCGACAGATGAGCACGAATTTTGCCTCAACTTTGCTTTACCTGATGTGGGACTTCTGGTTTTTTATAATTTGTTTTTTGATTGAAGATGGTTGAAAAAAGAAACAAAAAAGAATAATGAAGAAGTTTACAAACGAAAAAATTAAAGAAAATTAATATTCTAAAAAAAAAAAATCACAAAACAACAAAAGCAATTGGCTTTAGAAAAAAAAACATTAAACTGGAAGCCTGAACTGCTAACGAAAGAATAAATCAAAATGGTTGGCGACACAACAGGAACGAGCGAGTTACAGCAACAAATATGAATGATGTTGTAGCGAACATTTATGTAGGTATAAATATACATATAAAAATCGTTGTGATTCCTTTAAGCGCTTTTTACATATTTATATTTAAATACACAAAAAGGAAGACATTAAAAAATGAAAACATTTAATAGGTATTAAACTTAATTATTGTTATTTTTTTATTATTTCCAAAGGATTATTTAAGCTTTTCCTTGTGACAAAGCAACATGTTCAACAAATGTAAATGAATGTTTAATTTCAATGAAAGAGAGAGGGAAACCTTAAAAATACTTTTCTTATACTTATGAATAATGAGTTGTGTTTAAAATGTACAGATTTTTTTGTTTAACAAGCTTTTAATTCTCACCATTCACTTCCAATTTCTGGCGAATTGTACACTACATTTCACTAAAAAAATTATATTAGTTTTGCGTTTTTTATATTTTGGTTTCAAAATTTAACAGCCATGTCTATTTTAATAAAGAAGCCTGCTGCTGTTTATATGTATGTATGTACGTTAAAGTTATTATTTTTGAGATATACTTATGTATTAATTTAAGAGCATTTTTTTATTACTAATAAAAAAATTAGCATTTAATTCTTATGTAAATATAATTTGATTAAATCACATTTCATCTTTATAAAAGCTTCATAACATAATATTTGCGAGCGCCAAAACAATACTTACTTGGATTCGTCGAGGAAAACAGCTTCTAGGACTCGGGCGGCGTAATGCAAATTTGTTTGCAAAACTTCGGCTTGTATTTCGCCTGTGTTAAGCATGCGCAAAAGACTCCGAAGTCTGTAAAGAGGTAGAGAAGTACAAGGAAATTCTGTTATTGGTTGATAAAATAAAAAAAAAATCAAATTTGTGAGCATACAGCAACCAAAGGTATGCAGCACTTCTTTTTTTATTTTCCATAAACGAAAAACAAACATGCTTCTCTTTCATAATTTGTTAAAACACATTTAAAATTTAAATTAATGGTTTATAAATAATGCTCTTATGACAAATGAAACAATCAACTGCCTGCCATTTGGAAACAGCACATTAATGTTTTGATTGAAAATCTTTGCGTACGGTAATTTCTTCTTAAAAACGGTAATTTTTAGAGGGCCGTAAGGTAATGTCAAAATAAAAGTTAACATCACTGGGTTCTGCTATAATTCTTCGGTGTGACAAATTCTTTTTATCTTTTAAGTTTTTTCTTTTGTTGTTCTGTTAAACTGTGTTTGCACACCAGTAACCAAGGTAGGTCAAAAATAGCAAATTTTATTTTTTTAAGTCTGATATTTGGTAAATATAAAAGATAAACTACGCCTGTCGCTAACTTTTTTGTAATACCCGACGTGCCCTTTTTTAGGAACCAATGGCAACTTTCTGATATATTCAAAACTGTATGCCCTACTCAGCGCAATTTTCTTTTACGTATCTCAACATTTATCGGAATTTGGGATATTTGGATCCAAATCCTTTTATTGGATATCGTATCTGGCCAGAGAATTTTTAGAATTCTCCGAAGGCAGCGATTTATAAAAACTTGCAGCGAGCTAATAATACCCTTCTGAGCTGCATTCCTCGATTCGCATTCAGGGAGGAAAGTCGATTTTATGCAAGAGTTAAATATGCTTTGCTTGGTCTTTCTTGAGATGTTTTCAGATCGCCATATCGGGTTTAGATTGCCAAATGAATGTTTGCCAGCTTTTTTTCTCTTTCTGATTCTTTTAGCACATCCAATTAAAAAAAGGATGCATGCCATTTTAGTCGCATAACATTTTATTTCATAATTTTATTTGTATGTTACTTTCACTTAAACAAATTTTAATTGGCTTTTGCTTTTATGAAATAAACTGTGCATAAATGCACATACCGATGGCTTAATATAAAAAAAGCGTAACTAATTTTTTCTTAAATAATTTTTTCTGTTTATTGTGGTAGACAAATGCCAAACGCGTCGTGCTTTAAAATTTCAGAAGGCTTTATTATAAAAATTGTTGCATCTTTTTATTAAAAATTGAACTAAAACTTTTTTGTATCTTAAATTTAACGATCCAATTAAGATTTCTTCTTTCCCTTTAAAGAAACACAAAATCGAGTTACGCCTTTTTTATATTAAGCCATCGATATATTTTTTCTCTGGAACGTATGTACCGTGTAAAAGGAGAGTATTACATTTATTATATCATGAAATACATTTGTAATTTTGTCGTATTTTATGACATCAGCTACTTTATTTAGAATTTTTGATTGTTGCTGTTTTCAGCTCGAAGTTTTTATTTTAAATTTCGGATAATTTTTTTTGCATTGGTTATTTTTAAATCCATTCGCTAAATAAGAATCAATATTCTCATATAAATATGCTTGGCAAATCGGTTAAACATATGCACATACATACATACATATGGATTACTTTACATTTTAGAGATCTTTTTCTTTTGCTAATACATGTACTATTCCATTGAGCGTTATGGAAGAAATAAATAATCAATTTAACGTGAATAGCTTTTATTATTGGTTGCCTTGAAAGAAAATTTAACAGATTAATGATAAACATAACTTTACCTTAGCGCTGCTTTGTCGCAGGCATCTGGTGTATCGACAGCTGGCAAATTATCTGTAGCTAAATCGACCGCAGACGAGGTTATAGTTAAATCGGACGCGGCGCACGACGCTGAATCTTCCCTTGTGTTTTCCATATCATCTCCCGGTGTCGTTACATTATTTCCCGAATTCGGTGAAGTTGGCAGCATTTTTATTATATTTAGACCTGTGGTAGGAGTTGTGCTAGTGTTGCCGCCGATATTGATGTTGTTGCTACAAATTTTTGTGGTACTGGAAGTTGCTAATGACGTTGCCTGTGATGCGTTTGATGATGGTAATAATGTTGTGTTTGAATCGTTAAGACGATTATCCTGGGAAATATGACCCGAAGAGGGTATACCCGTTAGGTCACCTAACAAAGTTTGATGTGTGGATGGTGTGGGAGTGTTGGCCAATGAAAATAAATGCTGACTGTCGTGTTGGCTGAAACTTTTACGACTATTGGAGCGGCGTACAATGGTAAGGGCACCGTGTCCTGGAAATAATAAGAAAAATACAAAAATTAGTTTCTTTAATATTAAAGATTTTTGGGTTATTTTTTTTTTGCTTAAATTAAATTTCGTATGTGTGTATGTATATAGACTTTGGTTATTGTTTCAATAGATTCTTTACGTCAATCACGCCTTGTCTTATAAGTAGGTATTTGTTTTTCTATTAAGTACCGGATTTTTATTGGCAAAACTGAATTAACGATGTGGGTGAAACGGTCTTAAAGGAAACATAAAAATTAGCTGTACGCACATTCCACAAAGTAAAACTAATAAAATGAAATAAATAAATATTTATGTAGTTCAACATCTTTATTTGAGTGTACAATAAAATGGTTGTTTTGCTGTGCAGAATATGTGGGCACGAGGGAGGACATTTGGATGAAGCAACTTCTGTAGTATTTGAGTTCTCATTACAAAGTTTTTTTTTGTATTGAGCGGCTTCTAAGATGTAGATTAAAGGAGAAAATCTATATGGATTGTATATTCAACAAAGTCTTAAATTTTATTTTAAAACATTTTTTTAGTGAACATTTCATGAAAATTCTTTCGTGGACATTCTTTTATTATTGAAAATTTACAAGTGTATAGTAAAAGTATATTGGGGCATTCCACGCCAAATCGGACGATTTGAACATTTTTTTTTTGATTTTTCTAATTTTGTTATATTTCTTAGTACACCTTTTGTTACGCAATGAGCCTTCGTGGTACTTTTTTTTGATTATCGTTCAAAAGATATTAAATTAAAAAAAAAACTTATTATTAATACGATTTCCGTATGACGTGCTAAATTCCCAGTTTTTCATATTTGATAAATACACTGAAATTTATTGTTGAGGGAAAGCTAGCTTCTATGTAAGAAAATATAAACTCACTGTTTATTGTTGGTGTTTTGTTTAAGTTTTGATATTGTTACAAGTAAGACTTTGAGTGTTTATAATTCTTATTCGCTTTAGGGTTTCATTTGTATAATATTTTTGACTTTTCTAAAATCTTTGGAAAAGATTTCCTGATGAGCTGGTCTAAGCAACCAGTGAAATGCGCATAGAAGCTAGCTTTCCCTCAACAATAAATTTCAGTATTTATCAAATATGAAAAACTGGGAATTTAGCACGTCATACGGAAATCGTATTAATAATAAATTTTTGTATTCCCGAAAATAACTTTGATAATATACATACTTGCATGTGCCCGTGCATTAAAACTGAATTGGCAAATTGGTTTTGTTTCTGTTGTTTTCTTACGAAGACAGTAGAATGAAGCAGTTTGTTTTTTAATTTTGTTTTTTCTTTTTACCCACTTACAACTACAATTCGAGTCGGAAAGAACCCAACCAATTGTAGGGGAATGTAAGAAAAGATAAACTCACTGTTTATTGTTGGTGTTTTGTTTAAGTTTTGATATTGTTACAAGTAAGACTTTGAGTGTTTATAATTCTTATTCGCTTTAGGGTTTTATTTGTATAATATTTTTGACTTTTCTAAAATCTTTGGAAAAGGTTTCCTGATGAGCTGGTCTAAGCAACCAGTGAAATGCGCATAGAAGCTAGCTTTCCCTCAACAATAAATTTCAGTGTATTTATCATATATGAAAAACTGGGAATTTAGCACGTCATACGGAAATCGTATTAATAATAAATTTTTGTATTCCCGAAAATAACTTTAATAAAAAAAAAACTTTTTTAGTTTCTTACATATCAAAACAGCTCAAGAGCAGTAAGACTGGGTATCGAAACCGACGAATCTTCCGAACACTGTTGTCCAGTTTTCCCCTGCGAAACACTATTAAGATGGAAAGGAAAAATTAGAGTTTCTGCACAATAAATCTAATTTCATCTCAGGATCCCATAAATTCCATGTAATCATATTATTGCGCACAAAATAATCGTATATTTACAATTATTAGAATAAATAAATGAAGACAAAAGAAAATAAAGCGTCATAGTTGGTTGAAAATAACAAAAACTTTTACTGTTATTTAAAACAAAATAACCAAATTTATTTAAGATGCGTGTCGAAAATCGGTTTCTAAAATGATTTATACATTTTTTTTTAAATTTTAAAATAAAAATTGTTATAAAAGGCCCACTTCCGGACCGGGCTTTAATGGTTTTTGGTAGATAGAAGCAAACAAATACATTAATTTTTAAAACGGAATTTCAAATCCAAAAATCTTAATCAAATAACTTGGAATATTTTTTTCTGTAAAGCACCACATTATTAAATAAGTTGGGCAATATAAAAAACAAATAAATGAAGCAATTTTTGTTTGTTTTTTGAACACATGAAAAATTAAACAAAACCAACCCACACATGTACGTATTTTTGTCAACACATTAAAAAATATTTCTTTTGCTCAATGTGAATCAAAAGACCTTTAATTTTATCCAAAATATATTGTGCCACTAACTTTATATACACACAGCCAATTTAATTGTATGGTATCCATTGTTATTGAACAATAATATTGCAAATGTATGGGTGTCTTCAAAACCAGAGCTGTGGAGTAGTCAAACAATTGTTCCAAGTGCTACTCCGAATCCAACAGCTGAAATTTTCCAGGTCCAACTCCAACCACAGAATACAACTCCAACTCTGACTTCGATGCTAAATGTATGTGCTGTGGTTAATTGATGCGAGATAATATATTATTTTTTAAAATATTTTATTTCTTTTCATTAATTCTTTTAATAACACAATGGATCACACACACTCCTTGTTGCCCAAGAACTGAAATTTGGTTTGTAGGTTTTTTAATGCTGAACTTGTCTAAATTTGCTCTAGTTTGCGAGATATACCGTCGTTGTATCAAAACAAAACGACGTTGCACGACATATATTAGCATAACTGGAGAACGGCTTTCTATATCCAGTTCAAAAATGTACAAAATTATTGAACTGACCTTGTAGTTTCAGAGATGTCATTAAATTTTTGAAAAAAGTCGTGGTTAAAATTTCATCTTTTATCGTAAAAATTGAATAACATTCTATTTTAACTTTTAAGCTACACTAATTCTATAGAACGTTAAACATATTTCAGTGTTGACGGTTGAATTCCTGTCATTAACATATTTAAGCACAAGTGAATGATTGAAATTTCTGCAATTCAGCCGTGTGTTAATTAACTACAGATCTCAAAAAATCCACAAACATAGTTTTTTAAACTAGATCAATAAACGAGTATAAGTTCTGTCAGTTCAATTTAGACACCTTGCCTTTAATATTATTTAATTTAGGTACTTAAATGGAATGATACCAGGCGAATTCATTTTTCAGGTGGCGTTGAAAGCACAGCTGTGCTACCTTTTTTCTTTATTAGAGAGAGGCATGTCAAAAGTTACTTGTGACATATCGGCCAACGAAAGCCACAAAAAAATACATTGTTGTGTTTTTGGTGTTGTTACTTGTTGTAGTATCGACACCACCGTTTACATGAATTCGCCTTGCTCATACATATAACAAATTAAAATCAACTTTTTCATAGTGAACTTTCGAAAAGTTTTTACTTTGGAAAATATTTGAAAAATTATTTGAATTTGGTATGCACGCCCAATACCGAGAATTTAGGAAACGGAGGCGCAAGTCGGAGTCCGGTAAATCTCCGACTCCATGGCACTGGTTAAACGAATATTTCACAAAAACAAATTCCAATTTGGACTAAATAATGGCCCAAATTGGGAGAAAACTAAAAAATTCAACTGGAAGTTCTTTTTTTTTTTTGAAGAGTACTTAAAAATCATACAATTGGGATAATAAAAATTTTTTTTTCATGCCTTCCGATTTTGTGTGGTGGAATGCCCCGTATATAACTGATTATCTTTATTTGATTACTTCTGGAGGGTGGTTTATATTTATAAAACCATACAAGTAATCAATTTTTAAAAATCAGCAAATATGTAAGTGTTATTGTTCTGTAATGTGTGGATCTGAAACTGACTGCAATGTTTGCAAGAACCTCTTTTTATTTTTCTTTGTGTATGTGTATTTTTTGGCCTAAGGATATGTATAAATATATTCCAAACGGTTTATTTATACAATATATTCGCATATTTTTTTATACACGTGTTAGGTCGACCGTATTTAAACACTGTAAGAGATGAAAATTAAAGGCCCTGGGTATTCCTTGTTATGGAAAACAAAGAATTTGGGAGAGAAAGCTTAAAAACCTTAACCAGGAAATTTTTGTTTAAATAATTTTAAATAATAAATTAAAGAGTTAAAAAAATAAGTAACAAATATGAACTCAGAATGCGAGATATTCAGGTACATGTACATCAACAAATTACGAGTTATCTACTATAATTTAAAATTACAAAGTAAATACATAATAATACTTGTAACTTTCGACAAACATCTTAAAAGTAAAAAAACGGAATAAAATTACCTTCAATAATAATCTTATTCATTTTAAAACATGGAATCGTACAATTTTGCTTGCTATTTTCGTAAATGCGTGTAAGTTTTAAACGATCAATGAAAAAATATGAACACAATGAAAAGCAAAGAGTTCTACAAACAATGTCTGTTTTAAGTAGGGCAAGTTTTTATATGTACCAAAAAACTAAAATATTATATTGAATTTAAGTTAGAAAAATAAAATATTTTTATTTATGTTCTGCATTGAAAAGGGTGGTTAAATTTTAACGGCCGATGTTGAATGTGAACCACACCTAAACGTCAAGTTTTTTTCCTCAATTTCTGACTTACTCAATTTGAACCATTGAAAGATACACAATCGAGAAACGCGTGATTTTTTCGGTCAATTAAATATGTAGTCCAAATGTGCGTACAATCGGAAAAATCGTGCATAAATTTGAGCAAACCGGGACTGTAGGAGATGTGAAAACACCAGTGCATGCTCGTACAGATCGTACTGCAGAAAATATTGCTGCTGTTTGCGAAAGTGTGGCTAAAGATCCGTCCACCTCAACAAGGCGTCGCAACGTGTCAAACAATTGCTCCTCGCACGCTCGTCGTTGAGGAACATTATGCATAAAGACTTGCATTAACTTCGAACAATTACATTTAAGCCAAAAACAAATTTAAGAATGTTTAAAATTTTCATTTCCACTATTTTTATTTTTGAGGTGACCATATTGAAACATGTTTTTTCTCTGCGTGTAGTTTGGGTACTTAGTTTGAAACTGCCTTCGTGTCCATACAATCAATCTTTTGTTTTGCAGTATCTCTCTTCGAAAAACTGCATGTACACGAAACAAAATTCACTTTTCAATTTGTCTTTCTCTTCTCAACAACAAACCCCGATGTCTTGCAGCAAAAGTTCAATAACGGACTAATAGAACATTAAAGATATTTTTAATTTAATTTTCTCAAAATTCATTAGAATTTAAAAAACTGCAGTCGAAACCAAAAATGTGTGTACAACTTTTAGCTTTTTGTGTTAGTTTATTAGTGTATGTTTACATTTAATGGATCAGATGTAAAAGCATCAGTTTTTATTTGGCCAATGACAAATGAAAAAGTGGAAGAAATGCCAGTATTTCTACTTTGACTGTAGTTTTTTAAACGATGTTTGTTACATACCACATAAAGTTTTATTACTATAAATTGATTTTTCATTTATAAACTTTTCTTTTTAAGATTTAACATTTAAAACGTCCATAACCTCTAGGTTTGATGGATCCTCCATGATCCCAATTAGTTGTAAAAGTTTTTATATCATATTAAAAAAAAAAAAAAAACAAACTGCATATTTATGCAAATAATGCTTTTAAAAATATATTTTAAAAGCAAAATGTTTTAAAAACTTACCCTGGTAAGTAATTCACAATAATTGTTATTTGGAAATCAAGGTTAATAATAAGTTATTTGAAACAGTACTCCTCAAAAGTACTTTAAACAAAAATTCTTAAGAATCTAAGAAAAAGGAAATAAGTTTTTGAAAATTTAAAACATGGAAAAAATGATTTCAAAGAATTTTAATTAAAACAGCAAAATCTTTTTAAGATCTAGCAAGTGATAAGGCTACAACAACTGGTCGTGATCTATGATACCCTCTAAAAACGATGAAAAATTGTAAAACACCAAACAAATTTAAAAGGTTTTTAACTGGGTGGGTACCGGCGAACTTCTACGTTGTAGATATACTAATTTGTTACAGTGGAGCTGTCATCTTAAAATATGTGCATTGTATTCCATGTAAATATTTGCTTTTAATTTCAATAAATGTCTGCTTACATTTAAACAAATTTATATGAATACCTAAATTCATGTGTAATTGTGTGTAAATTGGGCATATTTTCAATAATAGTCGTTTGTAATTTCTACAATATTGATTTTATACCCTTAGGCTGGGTTTTTGAAATCATAGTTAAACTAGGTTTAGTTAATCTGAAAACAGATGTGTGCCGCCATTACCAAGTTTGTTGTATACAATTGACGGAACAACTTAGTTTTCTTTTAAATGTTGGTCTTTAATTAAATAATAAAAAAGAACACATTTTGCCGGATAAATCCGAGTTTCAGACTACGTTAAACTAAGTTTAAATTTAATCCACATCTCAAAAACCTGGCCTTAGAAGTTTATAAATTTTGACCTTAGACCCTATAAAGTAAATATATTCCGGGTCCTTTTATGTAGCGAAGTTGATTTAAAGATGTACGTCCGCCCGTTGAAATGAGTTTTCCAAAGACCCCAGATATGATGATTACCTTACAGTTTGCTATTGACATTCAGCTAGATCGGTCCACAAATGAAAAATGCCCCTATTGCGGTTCTCCACTTTTGTAACAGTTTGGTTGTCTTTGGTAAATTCACATTGCCATTCTTAACTCAACAGGCAGTGTATCTTTTTTTTCGTGATATTGCCGTTTTCAACTTTGTAAAAGTTTGGTCGGCTAAAATTTTAAATTCACACAACTGCTAAAAAGTAGTTGTGTTATTGGCATTTTAATGGTGTTTTCTTTTCTACAAAAAATGCCACATTTTATTTATAAAAATGCAATTTGGTGCTCGTTTCTTAAAAATGCTTTGCTCTCTAAAAGGGCAGCGTGCTTTATTCTAAAAAAATTCACCCTTAAATGTCATAAGGCATTGATTGCACTTTACGCCCCGTATAAATCGAGAATGTTGATAATGCCCTGTAAAAAGATGTCTTCTGTTTATACGAAGTTAGGAAAAAATCGCCTCTAATCAGGACAGTAAAAATGTTAAATTTTAATAGTTATTTTTTCTATTATTTTCTAGTGAAAACAAAAGAAAGCATTACATTGTTAATGGTAGGTTGTCAGTGATAAAAAATTTAAATAGATCCGGTGTAATAAAATTTTTTTTGAAAAAAAACGTCAAATCTAGAAATCGTAAAAACTTGGTGTTAATAAATCGGCAATCTGGCAAAGGTATTTTCTTGTTTACATATCGTCACGTGATTTTTGTTTTGCCTTCACGCCATTTTTTAAAAAAATGAGTTAGGAATGGATCATATGTGACATTAATGTTTTCTTTCATATTCCAACATCCAATTTTTGATATCTCGTATACATCCATATTTTTTAGCTTCATTGAACATTAGATTGCCACATAAGACAATTTTTTGCATATGGAGCAAATTTTGCATACAAACATAACAAAATTATACTTTACTATTGCTTTGCGTCATTCGAATTTTGAACAACGTAGGTCAAAATAAACCGTCACAATAGTTAAAATTTATTAGACACATTGTGAAACTTGAGATGAATATGGAACCCACCACAAAACTAATTGCTGAATATTGATTTGCGCTAGCTAACACAAAACATTATAAGCAGCTCTGATTTCTTTTAGTTTTCAGTTTTCTACTAATTCCATTTCCAAAATAAAATTATTCGTATATAGAAAATTTGACGAATTTCGAATCAAATTTAAAAATTCAGTAAGAGAAATACAATTTCAAATCGTAACAATAATAAAATCAGCATCTATTAACAACTATTTCCAATGAAAAGAAAAAAAGATTTCAAAAATTTGCTAATATTCCTCCATCTGAATATAAAGGATATTTCAAAAATTTACTAACACTTTAAGTAAAAATCATTTACGTAAAGTTTTCAGTTTTTGATACTTTTATATTTACATATGTATGTATAACTACACTTTGCGACAGTCAAAATCGGGAAGGGTTCAAACTACCGGGGAAAGTTATATCAGTAAAAAGAAGTAATACGTGTCCCGGCGGGTCACGTCTAGGAATCGAGATATATCGATTTGAAAAATGGGCTAAAAAACATTAAAATTTTTATAAACACCTAAGCTTTAGGGCTGCCATACGTCCTATGGATATGACTTATATACCAAAATATCGAAAATTTTTGATAGAACATATTTTATAAGAAACTCAGAAAAACCGGTTCAGATACAAAAAAGTTGACCAAAATTAAATTTTTTATATATGAGTAATTTTTGGGGATTCAGTATTTCGGTTATAACTCAGCCATTTTTTAACCGATTTGACAGATTTATATACCGACGTGTTTAAGAAGAAATTTACCATTTACTTGATTTATAAAAATTTTGATGTTTTTTAGCCCATTTTTCAAATCGATATATCTCGATTCCTAGACGTGACCCAGCGAAACGCCGGGACCTCAATCACTGACCCCTACCATTTGTCGCACAGTGCTATTATAGTTTTCTCAAAAAAGGCTGTCGTTTTAGACTTAAGTACAAAATCTATTATTAATATACATCCGATAAATACGTTCGACAAACAAATACAGTGTTCTTAAAATTAGTTTCCTATGGGGAAAAATCGTTATAGGAAAAATTGTATGGGGACTTGATAAAAAAGTGAACCGAAGTGACACCAAGTCTTCTTCATATAAAATAAGTATGCTTGTTAACATGCTAAATTTTGTAGATTTAGCTTATCCCGTATGGTTTTTATCATGAAATAAGTTTTTTTTCCGCGAAGATATTTAATTTGACTATTGAGGAACAAACGGATCTGTCATGTAAAAATTTTTTTTAACAAAATTTATCTTCCTAAGTCTCTTATCGCGAGCTCTGCCGTGATTTTATCTGGAAGGATGGACATGGAAAAATGTACATCCGCTTTTTTAAGGATCTCCGATGAATATTTCAATGTGTTACAAACGGAATGACACAATCAATACACCTTCACTTTTTTTGGTGGTGGCTACACAGCATGTTAAATTATTAATTTTACTTCAATTAAATTTTGTTAAGAAAAATATACTTATTTGAAAAAAAATATTCCGTTTTTCCCTATTGTAGTTTTATTTATAACGTGTATTTCTTGTTTCTAAAAAATATAAATTTATACATATAAAAGTTTTACGGAATAAAAGGAATTTATTAAGGACTTGTAGTTTTATGTGCAGATATTTGTCAATAGAACAAAACAAGATATTCAACCATTTCAAAATCTGATTTCCTCAAGCTTTATGTTTTCAATGTTATTTGGCTAATTGGCAGGGAAAAACAACAACGAAAACAAAATTGGATTCCTTGTACATGTTTTATAAGGATTATTTTAAGCTTTGCAAAAGTAAACAACCTCTCTTGGGACATGAGGAGCTTAGGAAATCAAATAGTTGAATAGCAATTAAAATGTCCATACATTTTTAATTTAGAAACAGACATTCATAATAAGAAAGAAAACATGGTTAGGGCTTTACGCAGAGAAAATATTTGTAAAATTTTTTGTTGCAAGTTAGGTTGAAATTTTTTAAGCTCTTATCTTTTAGTAGTTTGGTAACAGCTCTTAAATTGTTAATCCCAAAAAAATATAAAAATTTATAGGGTGTTTTTTTTTGCTAAATGTTAACACAAAACAGATATATTGTTGGACTGAAATTTTTCATTATAATCATGATATCCAGCATTTGTCCGCCACGGCTACGAGTTGCATGGTCCATCCGATCAATCCAATTTTTGACAACTTTTTCCAATAAATCTAGCTTAAAAAAATGTCTCAACATAGCCCCATAAAAAGTATTCCAGAGGCGGTAAATCGCACGAACGAGAGGCCGTGAAAAGATTCACTTCTAGAAATAAAGTTGGCACCAAATTGATTTTGCGATAAATCAGCTACACTCAAAAGAAAAATCAATCCATCCGTACTCAAATACTCAAATCAATCCGAAGCTGTGTTAATAGTACGGTGAGAACGGATTTTCTTGAATCAAGTACAGAAATATTGTTTTAAGTACGAATTTTCAATCGAAAAATACTTAAATTATTCATATTCAATCCCGATTACGTACTTGAAATATCCGAAAATTTTATTGATTTAAGTAAAACTAAGATTGAATTAATCTCAAAATAAGCTTGATTCAAGTATTACAAAAGTTCATTTTATCCCGATTTCATGCTTGAAAAAACCAAAAAAGAAATAAGAAAGAAAAAAAATTTATGATTGATTTACTTACCCGTTTTACATCTTACAGAATGATAAAACACCAACATCATGATTGACGTGGTTTGTACTTTAAAAATCCTTAATACATATTTAACTAAAAATATAAACTAAATGAGAAGCTAGAATTTAAATTTACTTTTTAACCCTTCGTGGTACACATGAGTCTGACCAGACCTTTTTCAATGTGTATAGAAAATCAAAACATGCGTAAGCCGAAGGGTTAAACACAACGAAAAGTTTAATCTTTTTTTTACTTGATTTAAGAATTTAATACTTATTTCAAGAAATTCCGGGATTGATTTTCGAAAGTAATCCCATTAAGGATTGGTTTGAGTTCGTTTTAGTGTAATTCATACTTGAACTTTTGAGTACGACTCGCACTTAAAGTATTTATAAAAAACTTGATTTATACCGAGTGTTTTTCTTTCTGTGTAATTTTTGAAAACAAAAATTTAGTCAGCATGGTTCGATAGTGCTCGCCATTCCCCGTCACAGCAGCTCCTTGCTCATTTCGAAAGAGCATTGAACCGCACAAAACAGTAAATTTTAATGGATGCAATGGTGATTGGTTAACGGCTTGAGGATTTTCTTTGCTCCAAATACGGCAATTTAGCCATTTAACCAGAAAGAGCTTCGTACAATTTATGAAGTGCTCTATAAACTTCGCAAACAGATTTATTTTTTTCAAAGATAATTTCCGCAATTTGGAAGCGTTGTTATAGCGTTAAACGATTTATGATGTCAAACCAGTTGGACGTTCTCAGCAGTCAAAGTATAGTTATAGATATCGAAGGTTTTCATGCAGCTAAAAACACCCGATAGATATTTAAGACTTTGTTCAAAATTAATCCAACCAAATGCGAACGATATGTACACAAATATATGTACAAATGTGTATTAAATGAAAAAAAGCTGTATATTATGCAACAACAATAATAATAATATAAAAAAGGACGAAAGGAGCAAAGGAATAAGAATGGAAATTGGAATAATAAACACTTACTTGCAACTTGACCATTTATAGTAGACACAGAGCTATTACTTGTAATTGAGATGTTGCTGCAGATACTCTCTGTGGTATTATCAGCAGCGGAGGGACTTGTAATCTTTAAAAAATCTTGTTTGCTATCACTAACACCACCTCCTGCTGATGATGATGCTGCTGCCGAAGATGTCGATGCTGATGGTGTTGGTGTGATTCCTGCAGAAATTCCACCTCCTCCACCACCTGCAGTCACTGCTGATTGTGTATTTGTAAATTCACTCGTTGAATATTGTTGTTGTTTCTGGTACTGGGTATTGGTTGCACTGCTGCTCGTTTGTTGGGTATGAAAACCCGTGCCAAGATTGTTGCCACCCGAACAAGATAAATCGTCTCTTTTTGGTAGATTTTCTGGTGTGCTGGCAACTGAAAAAAATAAAAAAAATTAAGTTAAATTATTGTTCAAAAAATAGTAACAAAAGATTTGCAACAAAGCAAATTTATTTTTGAAAAGTTATCTAAAAATCCTTTTTTATTTTTTAATTTTTTCTTTAAGAAGAAATAATAATAAGTAACATTCAGTTTTATTTTGTTTATCTTCACGATTTTATTTCCTACCAACTTTTAATCAACTTGAAGAAATATTGAGAAATTGTGCTTGTGTTAGTTCAATTAGTTTCAATTGTACTTAATGTCTTATATATGGAACCCTAATCAAACTTATTTTATATGTACCAAACCTTCAACTCACCTTGAACTATTTAATCTACCCTCTTTGCTTTTCCTGCTTCAATTTCTTAAGTTATGAACATTAAAGCCACAGGTCTTAGGTCATTGAAAAATTAATACTTTTTGGGAAAATTAAACCCCTTTTTACAAAATGCCACTCAGGCTTCATGGGAGATAAAGTTGTAGTAAATCTAATTGAAATACAATGAAAGAAAAACAAATCTACAAATGAGAGCAAATACAAAATTTCTTTCACATGAAATTTCATAAAAGGAGGAAAACAAAGAGACACGGAGAGAAATCGTAAAGGATACACAATTTTTTATTTCAATAAATGTTGAAACTAAAAAAATCAAGTTTAATTTATACAAAGTTTAAAACTTATTATTTAAAATCAAAACTCCGCTTAAGTAATTTCCAATTGCATTGCTCTTTGTCAAAGTTCTAGAATAATCGTTATTAAGCAAATCTGACTTATCGGAAATATTTTTAATTAGATTTGATTTTGAATTAGCACTTTGTTTGCTAAGGTATTATTTTTGGGTAAAATATCTCTGATAGTAAAAATGACAAAGGTTCAACAATTTTTAATAGAATATTCCTATTTTGTTTATAGAATACCTATAATCCAAATTTTCAATGTTTTTAATCAGGCTTAAGTTCATCAAATTTAACTTTCATTAAATTATTTTTATGAAGAAAGGAATTTTTACTGTTGTAAATTTGTTGTAATTTTCATGTTGTAAAAATTCCTTACTTCATAAAAATAATTAAATGAAAATTAAATTTGATGAACTTAAGCCTGATTAAAAATATTGAAAATTTGGATTCAAAACCATAAAAGTTCAACAAAATTACCACAATACTAATTATTGTTAAAGCTTAGACACGAGCTCTATGTGTACATTTGTCCTTAAAGTTGTGCTGAAAAAGGTCAACAAGAAAAAGAAAGACAAACATGAACAAACAAAAATGTACTTTGGACTTCAACAAGAACTCTTGACAAAAAGTACGAAAAAACAGAGGTAAGGGAAAAACATGTAAAATCAATTAAAAATGGATAATCATTCATAAAAAGCAAATTTCTATCTACCAAAGGTTAAAACACAATTTAGGATTGATGTTTGACTAATGACGTCAGCAGTCGTCGATGACTGCGAGTGTAAAACGGCAAATCCCTCTGAGGAGATCGAGTGGTAGCTATCGAAACATGTCAGGGTAACCAGCCGCCTGGGTTCGAATCTCAGATCAGTCAAGAATGAATGATTATCAATAACAATTTTAATTAATTTTCATGTTTTAAAAATTCCTTTCTTAAATTCTTTAAATAGTTTAACAAAATGACCACAATACTAACTATAGAATACCTATAATTTTTTTAAATTGGTGCCACGGTATTCTAGTTGATGGTAAGCCAGTCTATCAGTGCGGGGGTTGCGAGTTCGATTCCTGCCAGACGCTCTGGGTTGTTTCACTACCACGGGCTGAAGGCCTAAGTTACTATTGCTCGGATAAGTAAGTTAAAATATAATTTAAATTTGTTTCTGTAACTCTTAATAAATAAATAAATTTTCTATATTTCCCTTGTCCAATTCACGGGCTCGTAGTATCGTCGTATAATCGATTAATTTTTTAATGTTGTATATGTATTTGTGGTTGTCAAGTGATTGCCAGACTTGCAGCAGTTCTTGAGTTTATTGCTGAGGTGGGTGAGAAGACTTATTTTCATGTATTCAGCAATTCTGTTTTCTTTTGTATTTCTAACACTTAAAATAAAATAAATAAGGAGAAACGGAAGCAAAGTTCTATGGTGAATTAAAATTGTCAAAAATTTCTACGCTAATGTTAGAATTTATACTAGCCCCTAGGGCTAGTGAAATTTTATTCACCTCAACAGTGGCAAAAATTCACTTCCATGAGTACTTTGCTACCGTTTCACACACACCCTTAATTCAAAATTTTTATAACTTTATTAAAATTTTCTTAGCTGAGTAATAATTAAAAGAAAAAGCGGTATTTAGAATTTTGTGATATTCGGGCCTGTTCTGGAAATCACGTGCTTTTAAAATTCAAACGTGGAATTTGGTGATATTCTAAACATAAATAACACCTTTTTTGTGTTTCTCTATGTGCTTTCGGCAATTGAAAATCACACCGAAACACACAAAAACGGAGCACCAAAATATCACACGTGTAATTTAAAAAGGAACATGTGATGTGAATTTAAGTGATTTTCAGAACAGGCCTGATAATATTTATGAGCTGAACTGCAATTTGACTTCACCTGAAATGAATTTTTTCAGTGTACCCCTTGTGCATCACATTCAAAGTTTTATTTTCGTAGGTGTATCAACCGAGAGTTTAAATTAGTTATTCTTTCATCTGCCTCTATAAGGATACCTCGGTATGTATCCTGCTGTTTGTGCAAAAGTGTACACATGAAATTGTGCACCTTTAAAATTGTGTATTGTGTGCTTTTTGTATTGTTGTGGCATTAAACCATATTGAACCTACAACCGGGCTAATAATAAATTGTGTGTAAAAATTTTATTTTTGTGCCAAATGCCAAAAAACACAACAAAAAAATGTGCTGCTTCAACGAAAATCAAATGGGCATAAATTTATCTAAAAATAACCAAATTTGCAGTTTTTAATTAAATATTTAATATTTCAATATGGCAGACAGTTTTATAAATATAAGATATACCAGTTTGGTTTGTGGGTTAAAGGTGAGTCATGTCAATACTTCATTCATTTTCTAATCTCCACAATAAATTGTTCGTAATCTGAAAGTAGTTGAGACCTTAATATTTTCTGATTTCCCATAATATTTTCAAACAGATAACTGACAGTGTCATTAAAAGTGTGCTTCAGTCAGTGTTGCCATGTGTATGTGAAAATCTATACATGGCACTTTGTTTCTCTAATACAAGATTTTTTATTTCTTTGAAAAATAAAGCTTCATTATTTCAATTTAAATTTTTTTAATTTATCTTAAAAAGGATACAGTTTCTTGCATACAATATGCAGGTATTAGCTTGGGAAAATCTTTTTTTGGCGGGACGGGAGGAATTGGATGTTTATATTCACACCACAATAGTGGAGAGGATATTATGCGCTTGTACAGATGCATGTAACACTAAAAATATGGGATCTAGACCACCTATTATACCAGCCGACTCAGAATCACTTGCTGAGTCGATTTAACGTTGCCCGTCCATCCGGCTACCTAGTTGTCTGTTCATGTAATCTTTTGAGTAAAGCTGGAGGTCCATATCACGCGTTTTCGCCACAACGCAGTGCATGCTTTTCTTACCTTACTTGCGCTTTTTATGCAGCAGCAGCACAAGTAAAAATAACATTTAATTTGTCAAAATCAGCTGATTTGTTCGAACGCTGCTTGTGATGCTTACAAAAGTAGTAAGTAAACCTACTTTTCGCCTTAATCGACACTTTTGTGCATGTAACTCACTACTTATAACTACTCAGATTCTAATTTTTTGACAGCTGCGAATGCAGCGAAAAAGCGAGTTACGCGTAGTGTGGACCTCCAGCTTAAAGTATGCAATTTTAATATAATTTTAAGAAATTAAGTACATGATAGTGCTGAGATACTATCAATATTTATCGATAGTTCAGATTTCACTATAGAAAATACTATCGACTGAATGTTTGTACTTTAGTAGAGCAAATTTAAATTTAAAATATGAAAATATGTATTTAAATTATAAATGTATATAATATAACATTTAGTTAAAAAAAATTTGTTTTATTTATTCAAAAGTTTGTTGGGTCTGGCTAGACTCATGCGTTACGAATGTGAAAATAAAAACATGTGTAAGACGGAGGGTTAAAGAAATTCAAACGCCAAGTAAACCTTGTTGTTCTTGATTTTGAAAAGTTTCTTGCTTCTTCTGTAAACTTATAAAAAATGTTGTTACGTTATTTTGTTTTTTAGGTGACGATATGTAAAGACAGAAACTTTTTGATATGAAATTGTTTTTTTTTTTTGTAAAAACACAAACAAGTGGACCTAATTTGGTTAAAAAAAGTTTCTCCTGTTATTTAATAATTCACCGGCAGCTGAATAGCACCGAAGTAGCAGGGTCCATAAGATATTTTTTTGCAAATTTAGATAACTTCCTAATGTATAGTGTTTGCATTACATTTAGCGTGAATTATTAACAAGTAAACTTGCGGCGGAAAACTGTGGTTATAACTGCTGTTACATGTTTTCATTGATGTATTTTAACTAATAATATTGATATTGATTTTTTCCTATCGATATTTTCGATATTTTAAGGTTCCCAGCACTACTATATACGTCTTATGCCCGTATTTTCTACAAAGAGATATCTGGGCCCTAATTCTGGGAGTCGTGATCGAGGACTTTCTCGATTCGAAAGCAATTTTATTTCAGTTGATACTTAACGAATCGAAATTATTTTTTCAGTATTGTGAAACTCAAATTAATGCTTTATAACACTAAAGAAATAATTCTGATTTGTTCAGTATTGACTGAATAGATAATAAATTGCTAACGAATCGAGAAATTCCTAGATCACGACTGCCAAAATCAGGCCCCTGGTCGTGTTCGTACCTAACAGTTATCTTTACACATCCGGTTATTACTTATCCGGTTGGTAATTTCAACGTTTATTTTACTTACGTGTTTTCTCCTTTAAGGTTTCCTTTAGGGCAACATTTGTATATTTATTTATTTTTTGAATTAACTGTCAAAAATCGATGGTGTAAAATACAGTAGGTTAAATAAACGTGTTAAAATTATGAAAAGTTCGTTAAGCCATAGATTTCTTAAATATATGTTGATATGTATCTTAATCTTATAACATCATTTTGTTTTCCCGAATCCATTATTGGCCATGGGTCCCAAAAAGGTTACACTCCAGAAATTTTTCCAGACTATACCTTTTACTTGTTTTTTTTAAATAAGAAGGTTTTTTTTAAATAAATTTCTGGCAACACTGACTTCAGCACATTCATTTTATGTGTATCGTTAACAGAGTTCCGAGCATTATTTAATAAATAATATTCTAGAATTAAACAGCTCGAAGAGATATAAATAACAGCGACAAGAATGGCCAATAAACGTTGGCATTAATTGTGTTTTTAGCACAAAAAAAAAATTTTATCAATTGCAAATAATTTTAATGAAACACACTAATGATTTTAAAGTAAGAACGATAACAATATCGACCGTAATCAATAACAATATGTACTTTTAGACCAAAATCTGTATTATTTCGACTCTATTTTCATTATAAAAAGAAGTAAAATAAATTATCTTTAATTTATTTTGTAAGTTGGTTTTTTGGGGGTTTGTTATCAGTAAATTTTCGTATGCATACATACATACATATACTAACTGCATATCGATGGCTTAATATAAAAAAGACTTAACTCGATTTATTGTTAGTTTAGAAGGGAAGACAAATAACTAATAAAATCCATACAATTTGATAAGTTCGAAAATTTTCATTAAATATTTAATAAAACAAAATGCAACCCACTTTATATTTTAGCCCCCAGAAATTTTAAAGCAAGCTTTTATATACCAGTATAAATAAAAAAAATTCAACAAAATGAGTTACGCCTTTGTTATATTAAGCCATCAATATATAAAAAAATTCGAATTTTTTTAACAATCGCTTCCACAAACTTCAAGTACCTTTATTTACGACTACTAAATATCATTAATTTTGAAGTTCCAAGTTTAGTTCTACCAAACGCTTTGTTAAGTTAACACTGTTTTACAATGAAATTATTCGCTGTCTTTTCTTTATTGCTGTTGGCCATTTTGGCTTTTGCTGCAGCAGATGTAGACTCTAACGATGATTTGCCTGAAGCCATGTGTATGTGTCCCCGTATTTTGGAACCGGTTTGTGGCGATGATTTTGTAACTTATCCCAATTACTGTGAATTTGAATGTACCCAGAAGAAACTGTCACGCAAGGGCAGACATATTGATATTTCTCATCCTGGCAGATGTTAAATCTAAATATTTATTCAGGGATACGGTTTAGTTTTCAATATGACGTTAAAAGAAATGTTTTACAAAATGTAATAAAAAAAATTTAAGCAAAAACTAGTGATCTTTATTTGAATTTCTTCAGAAAAATTTTCAATAAAACTATCACAATTTTTAATTTAATATTACCTTTAATATGAAAAAGAATTCTTAAACCAACTGTTTCAATGTCAGAAAGAAGACAAAATAGCACGATATTTTTACAGTGAAAAAGAAATTTTTTTTTTGTTTATAACCCCATAATGAGCAAGTGCGATATCTGAAGTTCAAATGCATACCAAAGGTGTGCGGCTAGAACAAAAATATTAAGGAAATAAGGACTATTAATAAAAAGTATTATAAATAAAAATTTGGATTAGAAAGAGACATCTATATATAAATCGATATGGCAAAACAGTTAAGAACATTTGCCTCCTCTGTATGTCAAGCGATTTGAACAATATATATACCAATTGAAAGATGTTTACCTACAGAAGTGCACAATATATATTTCACTTAAATCTGTTCAACAATTTTAGAGTTATAAGCGTTAAAGTTTGCTACTAACACACATTTGCGAGTACACATAATATTATAGGTGCAGGGTCCTGAGTGAATAAAAACCTATAAGATGAAAAATGTTGTAACATTAGGGTTTTTATCTGGTACTTTTAGAATTTTTGTTAAAATTCGACCTATAAAGATGAAATTATACATAAAACTGGGTGTGCAATACCCTGAGTTGATGACAATCTATGAAGGAATTTTTTTTAGATCCTTTTTTGTTTTTCAATTGATTTTTTCTGATATTTTTACATTGAACTTACAAAATTAAATTAACTCACGTGGAAGATAAACAACGAACCGGAGGATGGTCTCTCGCCAAATCGATCCACTAAGATGGAAAAAATAAATGCTCGAAATTCATATAAACTTAGAAGTACTCATATGTACATACAAATTTATGGTCGAATTTTGACCATTTGGCGAAAACTAGTTCAAATAAATGTTTGAATTCAAATAGAATGTGATACCTTAAACACATTTAACGTTAAACATTTTTTTGTCATAATTTATTTATTGAATCTTCTAATTTTTACTATGAACTCGCAATAATTAATTACATCTTATTCCTTTTCCTAACTTTACGTCCTGCCAATGCCACGCGAAAATACTCCTGTTCTCGGTTCTTAAGTTAAGTTAACAAATAAGTAACGTTTACAAATAAATAATAATTTCCTTATTTAAAATATCACTGTTACTCTTTCTTGTTTTTCAATATTTTTTAATATGACTCTTTTTTAAACATGCTGGACACCCTACCAGTAAAACTAATTCGAGTACGCTTAATTTAATGACGATAACCGTTTTTCAAAGTTCGCGATATTCATTCGCATTTATTAAATTCTATGATAAGTTCTTATAAAAAGCTCAAGAGTTTAATTTTTATACTCAATATGGAATTTATATTGTGTTTAATTTTAAAACTTAGCCGGTAACGTCAGCTTAGCCCTTTTCGGACTAGAACCTGAAACGCGAAAAAAGTTTAGATATAAACTTAGAAAGGCGCGAATTCGATGCTTTTTGGTTTTTACTTTTTGTTCAATAACCAATTGTAATAGAATTTTGTTAAGAAGTAAAATGCTGTTGAAGACATTAAAAATATGTTTACTAAAGCCTTAAACAATATAGTCGTTGTTCAAGCTACGAAATACCTGGGACTTATGCTTAAAAATTAATTCTAACGAAACATATAAAAGATCAATGAAGAATAGGACAGCCAAAAAGTGCAATTCTCAAGCTCTTTAAATTTGTATGGACGAACAGCCTACATGTAGGTTGTGGAATGCTGGTGCTTTATGTTCAAAGCCCATCAATAGGCTGTGTCCTTGTAAACAATAACCATTTTTAAATAGTTTTTGTTTTACCGTTGCAAGTTATTTCAATTGAATGTAAATCATCTAAATCTTTTTTAGACCTTTTTTGCTCTTAAAAACATTCCATGATAATTAGTACCATAATATATTTCATGTTAGCCTTTTTTGGAGTTTTTCAAATGTATTCACTCTGTAGTGTTCAATTAAATGTTATGACATTAGATTTTATTCTGACAAAATATTGTGGAATACGTAAGACTTGTGTGTAGTGCAAAATTTTTTATTGTTTTTTTTTATCAAAAATCGAATAAGAATCAAAAATAAAAATTGTTATAAAAAAATACCATAAAATAAGCGTTATTGTTGGAAATTTATGTACAAAATAACTGCACATTTTTTTTAAATATTAAAATAGAGTAAGAGTAAAATTTTCAGGGCTGTGGAGTCGTCAAGAAATAGTTATAACTCCGACTCCGACCCCTTCCGTTGAAATTTTTTAAGTACGACTCCGACTCCGACTTCGACTTTGACTTCTACTCTGACCTTGATACTAAATGAATATAAGATTGGATCTTATTTGACTTTAAACTCTTTTTTTAATGCAGTGCTTTTTAAATGGTTCAACATATGCACAAAATGATTCTTTAAACATTTCAAATCGATATTTTAATTCTAACTTGTACCGCATTGAGTTTTAATATAGTTATTTACATATTCTTTTTGTACAGTATTAAAAATATTTCAGTGTTGATGGTTAACAAATTCTGTTTTAAAATTATTGGCAATTCCTGTCATATTTTAGTTCAAGTAAATGACTTAAAAAAAACACACATCTCTTTTTCTAACTAGATCAATTACTGAGTAAAAGTTTTGCATTCGATTTAGACTCTTGTCCGCACGCACGTATAAATAATATACCCAAATAATATAAATTATTACAAACTTTTATACTATTTAAGTAAAGAACTTAAATGAACTAACTCTCATAAAATAAATTACAACTTATTCAAATTTATCTTCAAAGAATTGCATCGCCAATTTCGAAGAATTTTTAGTTTGGAAAATATTAAATTTTTAAATTTTTATGCCGGAGTCGCAAGTTTTTGTGGGTACTTCGACTCCGACTCCGGTACAAAACCCTCAACTCCAACTCTTCAACTCCGACTCCGATTCCACAGCCCTGAAAATTTTACAAAAAAAATTCTGCCCCCCCCCCTAGATTTTATCCTGGCTACGCCCGTGTATTCGTGTATTGCCATCTGGAGTATGAATGCCTGCAAAGTTTCATCCATTTGCGTTGAGTAAAAGGCTGTTAAAAGAAGCATTTTACAAAAAAAATCCTGCAAAAAAATAATTAGATCAGAGATGCATTTTCGTCAAAAATACTTAAGACTTGTGTGATAGTGTAAAACAGCCTGAACAAAATGTTCGGATCAGATTTAGGCCCTAATCATGTAAAACGCAACGCAACTCCACAAGTTATGAGGCGTTTGAAATTTTAAAAGGCAAAGTGAATTTCTGTACAAAGCAACAACAAAATAACAAAATATTTATTATGACTTTGTTTTTCTTTTAAATGTCAGTCATTGGCGTTGCATTGCGTTTTACATGATTAGGTCCTTAGTTTTATAAATGTAAAAATAAGTTTTGCTTCTATTGTCAAGACCTCGAGTATCTGGAAAAAATTTTAAGCGTGAACACTTCAAAAATATAAAATGATGAAATTTATACGCCAAAGATATAAAACATTAACTCCAAAATTAATGTTTTTGATTTATTACGTTCTTTAATGAAACTTTAAAGTTCTAAATTGCAAACAATAAACTAGTTTTTCTTTTTTAATCACCGTTCATTTTTATCATCAATATCACACCATATAGATAAATATTACAAAAACACTTAAATCTTAAATATTTTAAAAGTTAGTAAAAAAAACTAAATATTTTAAAATACGCAATACGAAATTGTTAATGAATAATATTAAATTAATCCAAATTGATAGGTTTAGTTTTTTAGCAGGGTCCAGAACGCATTAAAGACAAACTGCGTCCACTGCGTTCTACTTGACGCTTTGAGCAATCGAATTCGCAGCGGTTTGAATAAGTTATGGAATTTGAGCCACAAACTGGATCGTAGTTACGACCACAAGGACAATGGACTTCATTGATTTGAGCAGCACCGTTGGTATGAACAGCAGCATTGGTTTGAGCAGAAAAAACAAAAAATGCCCAGACAATGGCCAACAAAACTTTTAAGAATTTCATTTTCTTTATGCTTTTTTCTAATTGCACCGATTAATAAAGTAAATTGTATTTATTAAACAATTTTCTAATGATTTTCAGTGTTGGTTGCTTAAAGTATAAGAGTAGACTGACTGATTAGTCAACATTGAGTATTTTTATCAGCAAATGTGACTGGATTTTTGTTATTTTGAGACTCCTCAGTGTTCAGTATCTACAAAATATTATAGAACTTTATATTTGTAGCGGCGAGAAGCCATTAAAAAAAATATATTTGTATTGACGCATTTTATTTATATCTTATCGGATTTTTTTTAGTTTAAAAGCAGACAAAAACAAAAAAAGGTATTCATACATAAACATTTATTAATTTCAATTGATAAAGTTGGTAAAGAAGTGTGTAAATTAGCTCTATTATAGGAAAAGTTTCTATATAATTGGCAAAATAACATTTTCATACATATAAATAATTAAGCTAAAATTCATATTGTTATGCTATCTGTAAAAGACCTATTGAGTTTAAAAGTTTTCATCAACTTTGCCACCATTTAATGTAAATTAGGCAACAACAAACGAATTTAACATTCAACAATCAGACTTGGCAATGTATAAATTAATTTTCGTTTCCCATTCCTCGCGCTTGGGGTCTTTTCTCAAACCCTTCACCACAGATGCAAAAAGTATATTAAAGTTTGTCATTCCGCTTGTAATTTCTACAATATTCATGTTAGACCCTAAGAAGTACATTCAGGTCTCGTTTTATGCGATAGATACGTTAAAAAAAATTAAATCGCATAAATTGAATTCGCATAAAACGATATTCTCGCTTCATATAAAAACTAATAGTTCGTTCCAAAATGCTGAAAAACCGCATAAACTCAAATTTTAATTAAAAAAACAAAACAAAATCGCATACGAAAATCAGCAATTATATATTGGGGGCATTATTTGAAATAAATCAATTTTGTTGGAATTCCTTTATATTTAGCACAACTATAGTTCTAGTTGATAAAAATCACCCTTATCATGAATAAAATTTCACATGTAAATTTCCGAACGTGTTGGTATCATGAATAAAATTTGTTGTGGAAATTTTCGAATGTTTATATTTTTAAACTCCGGAAAAAAATAATTTGTGAATTTATATTTTTACACACGATTGTTAACAGCTCACATGTGAAATATTTTTACAACTTATAAAGAAAATAATTCACAAAGAGTTGTCTGTCGGAAAAGGAAGAAAATGTAAGTTTTTATTTAAAATTACAAAAAAACGTTTTAAATGCACAAATTTAATTTATTTCATTTAGCGATCCCAAATTAGTTTTAAAGTTTGTTTCAAATTTTGCAATTTTTCGCGAATTTTTCTGATTATTTACAGTTTTAACGATTTACAAGAAATAGTAGACTTTGCCATAATGCCGCTGTTTGAAAATTTTTGCGAATTTCCGCTAATTTTACAACTTTTACCGAATTTTTGCCATTCCTTATAGTTTTAGGAACTTTTAATTCGTTTTATGGCTTGTTTGCAATATTAAAACTTTTCGAGAATTTTTTACAAGTTTTAAATTTTTCGCGAATTTTAGCCATGTTCCCGATTAAAGCGATTTTTTCCTGTGATTCTTTATAGCTTCAACGATTTTTAATAAATAGTAGAACATGCCGCTGTTAACAAATTTTTGCGAATTTTCGCTAATATAAAAAATTTAACCGAATTATTGCCATTTCTTATAGCTTTTAAAACTTTTAATACATTTTATGGCTTGTTTGAAATATTAAAACTTTTCGCGAATTTTCGCTATTTTTGCAAATTTTTTTTTTTATTTTCCGACACTCTGTTATTTTATCCCGTTTAGCGATTTCAAATAAATTCTACGGTTTGTTAACAAGTTTTTTTTTTTGCTATTTTTCGCGAATTTTAGCCATGTTCGCAATTTTTAATAAAAATTAGACTGTGCTATCATGCCGCTCTTAGCAAATTAGCGATATTTAATTCAAATATGGAATTTAATTCCATAAATTTCCAAAAAACACAGTTTTCTTAAATACATTAATTGTTTTTTGTTTACAACTCTGAATATAAAGACAAAGGTTTTGAAAATCAGGTATGTTATTTTATTCACAGGGAATTTATGATACGAAATTAAAATCCATGTGAATTAAGAATTTCATTCGGAAATTTTCACATGTGGAATTCATGATAAGGGTGAATATGTGTGCGAAATAATTTTTTCTATGACGTTTATTTGTCGAGTTACGGGATGGTAAAGTGTTGCCGTTTTCAAAAACTGTTTTTATAAATAATTTTTCGAACTAAAAACCTTATTATATTGTAAGGTTTTATTATGGGACCTCAATTAGTTAAAAAATTATGCAAATTTCTTGCACTCGTAATGTTGTACCGTAAAAGACAGGAAGAACGAGTTTAAATTGAAATTTTTCTAATTCCGACCTAATTTTTTGATTTTATTTTTTACCAAAATTAGACCTCGGCGTACTTATTATATTGTAAAAGTTTTATTAAGTGCTCTTCATAAGTTCCCTGCAAATATTATTGGATCACCTGATCCATTTTGATTAAATGGACTACTCCATGGACTGGTCCGATGTAATGCAAGCATGGAACATGTCATTGTTAAAAAGTGTTTGTAGTGAGACGACATGTCTTCGTTTTTTAACGACATGTTTTCGTTTTTAAACGAAGATAAAACTAGTCCTCCTTGTGTATACAATGGAGTAGTTTTAAAACTACTCCTTTGTAGTCTAAAGCTGGGTTATATGGTCCTCAACTCAACATTAAGCAAACTATAACAATTATATCAGTGATGCAAACTTGGTTTAATTTAACAACCGCAAAATGCGTAAAAACATCTTAGATTTCAAAATCGCATAAAGTTGAATGCACATGAAACGAGACATGAGTGTATATATATTCTGGTTCCTTTGAGTAGCGATGTTGATTAAATAATGTCCGTCTGGCTGTATGTTTGTTAAAATGGGTTTGCCGAAGACCCAAAAAAGTTGCTATTGAAACTAAGCCAGATTCGTCCACAAATGGCTGAGATATGAACAGAAAACTTCGACTACCTCTAAGTTTACCAACAAATCCCTTTTTGTTATTTTTTTGCTGTATATCTGGAGAACGGCAAGCCAACGTTTCCAAATTAGGTTCTCAATACACAACTTCCGAGAAGATGAGGGCGGGATCAAAAACAAAGACATTATAAAAACAAGCATCCGAACAAATGTGGACGGAAGTGAATAAGTAGGCGTGGAAGAAATAAGATTAATTTTTATCTAACGAACGGTAAGAGACAAATTGTCCAAATTTGGTAAACATAGCTGGGTCATAAATACACAACCTCTTTCAAAAAAATGGGTGGGATTAGAGAAGTGGGCGTATCATCTCCAGTCCAAAGGAATTATAGAGTTATGTATGTATATTCATGTATATTTTAGTACAAGCATTTTGGTTATCAAAAAATAGCATCCGACAAAATGTGGGCGGGATTGGAGAAGTGGGTGGGTCACAAAATAGATTTAGTTATCTAATTTTTCTTATAAATGGTATTTTTTATAGAGTGATACAAGTTTAAATCATAATAAAACATAGTTATATATTTTTGATATCAATGAAAAGGGCTTTATTGGATGGAACATTTTATGACACTAATGTTTAAATATGATTTCGGACATGTGGCCGCCACGGCTGGCGCATAGAAGGCGCATCTGAACACCACTTTTCAACAGCTTTTCGCATTCTGACCATTACTTTTTTGAAGAGATATGGGCCAATAACTCCGCCCGCCCATAAAGGGCACCACACAGTTATTTTCTGTGGATGTAATGGTGTTTCGACAAAAGCTTGTTGATTCTCTTCACTCCAAATGCGACAATTCTGCTTATTTACGTACCCATTCAACCAGAAATGGGCTTCATTGGAAAATAAAATTTTGAATGTTAATTCTAAATCTATATCAATTTGTGCTTCAGCCTATTCGTCGTATTATTTTATTAAAAATTTCACCAATTTGCACGCGTTGCTCTGGTGTAAGTCGATCCATAATGAAATGTCAAAGCAAACTTAACAAGAAGCAACTATCAGCTGTTAAATGGGTGGTCAAATAAAGCAGTGATGCCAACTCAAACTCCAAAAAAAAATACCCTTTATTTATATTTATAAAATTTTCTGTTCTTATCGCACCATGGTGAAGGGTATATAAGATTCGGCATAACCTTATATATCACTCTTACTTGTTTTTTTTTTATAATTGTGGTTTAGTTAATTTGAAACTAAACTTTTGCCCACGCTGTATTTTGATAACTTTGTTTTCGTTAATACGAAGCGTTCTTGTGCTCTGCAAATTGTATACAAATTTGTCTATTTTTGTTTTATCTTTTGTATTTTGTAATACATACCTACCTATTAAAAGTCATTTATATTATTATCAATTTGCACTTCTGTTACCCTTTCTAACAACAGTAATTGTTTAAAAGCTTTTTTTAATTCTTTATGTAGAACTTTTATATGAAAAGCTTTTTGTAACAAACTATTTTCATAAGAAACCAAAAACTTTCGGTTTTATTAGGGGAAGGTCAGCTAATTAAAATATGAAGAAAAGTTTTAAATATGAAAAAACGGATAACGAAACTTGACGGGGTTTAAAAAATTTTCAAAAATTCATTTTATTAATGCAAAATATTTTGAAAATTTGGTAATTAATAACTTTTTTTATTAAGTAAATGTTTTCAATTGTAAGTTTAATTTTTGGTGAAATAGGTATGTTGTTTTTGTTAAGCGTATTTAGTGATTCCGTTTGTAATGCTATGTTCACACTTGGGTTCTTAAAAGCGTTTAAGCAACTCGAACTTGATTAAGCTCTAATCACATCAAAATCGAGATGATTAACCATTCATTAAATAAGTGCCGGTTCACACAAGTCAAGTCAAGTCTTGAGATTTTAAGAGAGAAGAGAAAAGAGAATGCAATTTCTTTTCCCCTCTCTCCTAAAAACTCAAGCCTTGACGAGTCAAACTATACGAGTGTGAACCGGCACTAACTTTATTAATCACATAGAATCACCTGAAATACCTCATACTGAGTATAAAGTAGAATCGGCCACCATGAACGTACCCCTAACGTGTACAACGGATTATTTGTCCTCAAATAATTCATAAGCTTTCACAATTTCATCATTTATATGTTTAAAAAAAAAATCTTCTGATAACTTTATTAGAGTATTTTTTATTCATTTTCAATACTTTAAAAAAATATAAATATGTTTGTTGTGTTTTTCGTAACCAACTGTCGTCTAAATTATCTCAAATATAATGTGAATGGCTTTGATTAACTAATTTTTTGATTTTACTAAAACGCCTGTAAACATAGCATAACACATTTAATTAATCGCCAAGGGGCATAACATAAGTGGCGCTGTTGTCGTGATTGATGGTAGATAGCGCTGGGGTCAAGTTACTAACAAAATTCTCCAGTATTTCATTTTTTATTTTTATTTAGAAAATCTCGAGCAGCGCCGGGACCAAAAAGCTATTATTTTATAATTGTATAAAACTAGTAACGAAGGATGTACATATTTAAAAGCCATCTTAACATTAGCCGATTTTTTCTTGTTTGTTAGACGGTTATAATAAAGAATATCTCAGAATTGTAATTCACATTTTTTGTTTATCCTAACCTCACACACGATTTCCTTTCGTTTTAAAAACAGATGAGTTTTAAATTTTTTCATACATTGAGGGTCACCTTAATGTGGCGCTTACACAATTATATGGTAACGTTTTTTTTATGGAAAGCTTATTTCAATTGAACACCACCAATGCATTTACATTAAAATAATATTTCTTTCTGCTTTTCGCTGTTTTAAAAGTGTTAAGGTGCTATCAGACGGGATGTATTTTGCATATGTACTGTCACTTTTCTTACCCATATGTTATTCCGTATGTATGTCAAAATTTCCATTTTACAAACCAAGGCGAATTCATTTTTCAGGTGGCGTTGAAAGCACAGCTGTGCTACTTTTTTTTCTTAATTAGATAGAGGAATGTCAAAAGTTACTTGTGTTTTTGACAAACCGGCCAACGAAAGCAACATAAAAATACATTGTTGTAGTATCGACACCACCGTTTACATGAATTCGCCTTGTTACAAACGAATCATAATTTTTGCTATCACACCTGCTTATGTTTTTCCTTATGACCTAACCTATAAATGTAAACAAAACAATTTCGTTTCAAAACAAACCAGCTGTTTTGTTAATGTTTGCCACACGCAAATAGAGCGTGTTATAATCGAAAAAATTACATACATACATACATATGTATTTCCACATGTATTTTAATCATGCAAAGTTTCATATGTATCACACGATGTGTACAACTTTTACAGATGGAAAATTTGACAGTACATATGTATGTAAAATACATCCCGTCAGATAGCACCTTTAATGTTATGCAGTGTATTCATCAGCTTTCCTTTACAGCCTCAAGTGATGACTTTACTTTACAGAACTGTTTACAAACTTTATTAAATATTCCGAAAATTAGCAATAAACTTCTGCCTCCTTTTCATTGCTTATCTCTAGTCTAAACGAAAACAAAATTTTCAGATGGTTTCTAGATAGAAATGCAAATTAACTTTTATTGACTGATTGAAAACGAACGAAACCGGAAAACAATTGTTTTTTGTTTTTTCGCAGAACATTTAATAGATTTTCCGTTCTTTTTTCGCATAAGTACATATTTTTTGGTATTAGGTAAATTAAATGTTTAAAATCTTTTATGTAATCTTCTAGAGGCGGGAAGTTGCAAATTATGTTGATTGAAAGGGGCTGCAAATATTCATATAAGGCATTGTATTTTTTATTTGTATTCTAAGGATATTGTTAAAAGAAGATTTCACACATTAATTTAACATTTTAATGATTTGCCTAAATATGTATGTATAAACGAAAAATAATTCAAGTTAAATGCTTTCTGTATCTATTACAATAAAACACGATTACGACGAACTCTTGGAAATCAAGTTCATTTAAAACGTGCTTCGCTTTATCTATATTTAATTTTTATTACACAACGAAAAGAAAGTGCAATGTGTTGGCAACAATGTACGATTCCTTTAACGTTATTCCTACACTCACAATATTCTGTACGTACAATTAACTGAATTTGTAATATAAAATAAATGAAAATTTCATTTAATTTTCACTGTCAAAAATTCAACTCCATGTTCCGTAAAAACAAATGAATTTTTAGTTTTTTTATTTAAATTAACTATCAAAAAATTAACCGTAAAAACAAAGGAATATTCAGTAATTTTATTAAATTCAGTTATTTTCGTTTACTCCAAAAAGAGTCGAATTTCTAAAAAACAACAGACAGACACCTGTATGATTAATTTTATAATGAGAGAGAGAACATTATTATTTACTTACCCCGTTACACACGTTTGTTTTACTCTTGTTATACGGACCGTTTACAGAAGAACTAACAATCATAAGATAGCAGCAGCATGACCAAAATGATTTCGCAATTTTTTTACTTTAAAAATTTTATGCATTTAACTAAATCATTTTAACAAATAGAAAATGGGAATTTGTTACACAAAACAAGCACATCGTTTTTTAAGGATAAGTAAAAATATATTTTTTGGTTGTAAATTACATAAAATAACTAAATATTCCTTTGTGTTTACGGAATATGTAGTTAACTTTTTGACAATTAATTTATATAAAATAACTAAAAATTCATTTGTTTTTACGGAATTCGCGGTTAAATTTTTGACAGTGTAAATTAATTGAACTTTTCTTTATTTTAAATTACATTTTTGTTTAATTTTACATAAAGACGAGATTTACTTAATCAACGGACAATATTAACTGCAACTGAAAATCCGTATTATTATGCATTTAGTTTTTTTAAATAACTTTTAGAATCAGTTAAAAATAAATTTTCTTGGAATTTTAAATGTTTATTTATTTAAAAATGACTGAACGGAATACTTCTCAAATAAACTAGAGTCCGTTACTGTAATAATATTGTGAGTGTATGGGTTATGTTCACCTTTTTAGTGAATGAATGAAACCATTGTGCGACTTATTGCATAATATAGGACAAAATGGAAATAATATGGCGAATATCATATACAATAATATTGCAAGTGTATGGGACGCTTTATAAACAGAATAATTAACACATTTTTTTAGTTAAAATCATTCTCTTTTCTCTTTTTCAATTGATTCCATTATCTAATTAATGGTGTTTTCTTTTCCACAAAAAATGTCACATTTTATTTAAAAAAAATGCAATTTGGTGTGCGTTTCTTAAAAATGCTTTGCTCTCTAAAAGGGCAGCGTGTTTTATTCTAAAAAAAATCACCTTTAAATGTCATAAGGCATTGCACGCCCCGTATAAAAAGAGAGTGTTGATAATGCCCTGTAAAGAGTTGGCTTCTGCTTATATATGGGGTTACCAGACAGTAAAAATTTTAAGTTTTAATAGTTATTTTTTTTTATTATTTTATAGTAAAAACAAAACAAAGCATTACATTGTTAATGGTAGGTTGTCAGTGGTATAAAATTTAAATGAATTCGGTGTTATAAAATTATTTTTGAAAAAAAAAACGTCAAACCAAGAAATCGTTAAAACTTGGTGTTAATCAATCGACAGTACGGCAACGGTATTTTCTAAAAAAATTGGAATTTCGTCATTCAATTTGTTCTTTTATTTATTTATTTAATATCAATCTATAACAAATTAAGGTTTATGAATATTTTTTTATATTTTGACGAACACATTTTTGATTTATGTACATATTTTTTTTATATACTGAAGAACAAACTTTTTGTCAGCTGTTAAAAACAGGGCTATCCAATTTTGTGTTTTGTCTCGTACAAGGGGTGTATATACGTATATAGCAGGTAGTCTCGGAAAGCCAGCTGTTTATTTTTTATTTGCTTGTTTTGCGATACGAACTGTCAAATGTTGTATAGTAAACAAGTTAACAAGTTTTTTGTCTTTATTTTTTGTCTCTTATCAGCCCCTTTAGTTTTTGACAGTTAGTATCGCATAATAACAATAAAAAGCCCTGTTGTTTGTTTTATTATACAATTGTTGTAATCTCGCGACTACCTGCTATAAATATACCTTGGTCTCGTCAAATAAAAAATTGCAGTATTACATGTTCGGCAAGACATTTTATACATGCACCTTTTAAAATGCGGTATTTTTTTTGTAGAAAAGAAAACACCATAAGTCTCCTTCGCTTACACTGAGAGAAATAAAAGTTTCGAATTTATATTAAAGAGACAATGTTAAATTTCTACATTTTCATAACCAGATCACAATGGTGCAGAGGATATTTTGTGTTTGTTCTGATGTGTGTCCCGGACTAGGGTGCTTAATCAATAGGGTATTATTTTTGTTCGATTAAACGATTAATCCATATTTAGACTTTTTAACTTATTCGATTAAACGAATAAAATTTGAAAATTAATCGATTAATCTAATAATTCGAAATTGAGCAATTTTATAAATTTCGAGATTTTTTTCGATAATTTTAGAAAAAATTAGCACTGGAGTAAATAAACATTCTTCAATTTCTAGAACATGCCGGATAAATAAATATAATTCTTTGAGTTAACATTGACGTTTTTTTCTTTTGTGAAATGAATTATAAAAATGTGTTGAAAAAATTATATTCCAACGGACACATACATATGTATGTACATTTAGTTTGTTCATTCGACTTAAAAATTTAAAAAAATTATACATCATTATTCGATTAATCTTTAATCGAAAATAGCAATTTTAGGTCATGCGAATAATAATTCGTCTAAAATTGTCCGATTAATCGGACAATAACTAATCGACTGAACACCCTATCCAGGACCGTTCAACTCTGAATCTCTTTTGAGTGCATCAAACGGTGTCGGTCCATCCGACAGGCTGGCTGTCCATGCAAACCTTTTGCGCAAAGTACAGGACGCAACTTTGCATAAAATTTTATGCAATTTGGTTCATATGAATGTCCTAATGGTTACAACGACCATGGTTATAATCGGTCAATAATTTCACATAGTCCTCTTCCTTTTCGAAATAATGTATCTGTGCCCATTAACCACCTATTTTATTGCAATCTAAATCATTTAATTCAATATTATAATGATAGGCCCACATTTGACTACAGCCCCTATACAAATAATACTCCCGGAAATAGCTTTTTATGCCTTCTAAATATCGGCATGGGCATACAATTTGGCGATAGTAACTTTGCCTATAATTTTGAAAATGGGTAAAAAAAAACAGGAGACAAAAATATTTTTATGCGTGTAAATAATATTTGGCACAAAGAATTTTAACATGAATCCTAAAATCATAACATTGCCCATGAGTCCCAAGTAGAGTACGATCTCCATTAATTTGCCTCTAATTACTGTGGTGTAGATTATTATATTGCCGGTTTTGACCGACTATACTTTCTTACTTGTTTTCATTGAAATATTATAATAAAACTAATAAATTATTTTAAAGTATTCTAAAAGATTAATTTAATTTAGTTTCATGAATTAGACAACAATAACTTTTATTAAGCATTGCTTTCTGTTAAAAAAATTTCTTTCGCCTTTATTCAGTTAAGTTTAAGATTTTAAAGCAGATGTTTGCTATTTCTTTGTAAAAATGCTTCTGAGTAAATTTTTCTTTGTAATATTAATAATTTTTACTCTGCTGTTTATGACAATTTTTGCCATCAACTGTCAACCGTGCAAATTGCTTGAAGCTCGTAAAACGCATGCAAATTCTACAAGTTAAAAATAAAATATAATTAAATATTCCGCGAAAATTTTGCCAGAATTGCTTCTGGTTAAAATTTGGGTATAAGATTTGTTTAAGAAATCATTAAAAAGAAAATTAAAAGTATAAAAAAAATAAGAACTAAGTACATACGTCTTCAGGTTTTATGTGGCAATCGCGTAATTGGAAAACCTTTTAAGTTTCAGAGAACGAGGTAAAAGTTTATATAATTAAAAAACAAAATATATATTTTAATAGCAAAGAAATGACAGCTTCCCAAATGAATTGGTTTGAAATTTATTATTCCTCAGGTTTAGTGTGGCCAGATCTAAAATTAATTTACAGCTAAATTTGGCGTTAGAAGAGGAGAAACAACTATCTTAAGGATCCTAAAAGTAATGCTTTTCAAGAGTTTTGTTTCAAATTAATTAACAATACAAAATTTTGTTCCAACTTAAAATAACGCATTTATTTTCTTTAAATTCTATTTAAATATGAAATTGATCTTTTCAGTACTTTTATAAATAATACTTTCATAGTGTTTTAACAACAACAAATCCAATAAGAATAGGATAAGCAAAAAACAATCAGTTATTTCTCTGGTGCCACCTAAAACGCAAAAAGCCCTATTTAACATTTTGAAATAAAGGAGGTGTGCTTTTTTTTAGGATATGATTTTTTTTCTTTTGCAACCTTTAAAAAAATAATCTTAACATAGAATTTTAATATTGTAATTTTGAGCAATAAGTAGAGTGTGCTAGTTGTAAAAAACAGACAAGCCGGTCACCTGGCATTTTAACCTGATTGGGGCACGCTGAATCCAGTGGTATTAAACGTTTTTTTTAAGGTTAACTCTTGTTTTTAAGATATATCGTTATTTCGGAAATTAAGGAGGTTGCACTGTATATATTCGCGTAACTCAAAACGGTTGAGATTTTTGAAATAACTTAAAAAACCGAAATTCCGCAATAAATATTAAGTTGGGGTTGGTCATACATTTGACCTATCCAAGTTTTCTCTTTAAAATAACATTATAATCATCTTCGTATGTAAAGTAGTTTTCGAGATATTGAAGAAATAAAAAAAAATGAAGAAACAAATTCGGCTAATTCGGCAAAATTATAACATTTTGAAGTTAGCATAACTTTCGAAAAAATAAATTTAAATAAATAAATTTTTTTTCGTTCTTTTGAAAAAAAATTTACATTTTTTTTCGTTTATATATGTATGTCCCTTATAGGATGAAATGAAACTTCTCACCAAATTTGATTAAAATCGAAAGGTGTCGGGTCCCACTCTTGGTCGATTTGACATGGAATTATCCATACACATAATCTCTTTTGTAGATTGGGCCGTTGTCTTTTTAGTAATAAAATTTAAATAAAAAATTTTTTCAAAATATTCTAAATTTTTTTGTTTTAGGTAACAATATGCATAATTTACAAGACTCCTCATTTTGATTAAACAGCTGTTTTATGACAGTTTTCTTGTTATATTTTGTTGTGCTGCCCTATTTTTATATTAATTAAATAAGATCAAAGATCGCACTTACGGCCAATTTTACCAAGTTCAGTTAAAACTAACTTTTAATTAAAGTTGAAGTTACCAATGTGTTTTGACAGCTATAACTGATAGTTAATTATAACCGAACTTGGTGAAATTGGCCGTTAATCAACAAGAAGGTATTAAATTTAAAATTTAAAAATTTCCATTAGAAGCCAACACAATTTTAATTTTCATTAAAGGCATATGCAAACGATTTTTAAAACAACCTTTTCAGTACCAACAAGATGCCAAATTTGCACAATATTTTTACAGCGTGTAGATATGAATATTACGTGTCGATTTCTCGAAAAAGTGAAACATAACAGTTTGAGAAAAGTTTTAGTAAATAACTACATATGTTTTTATCTAAGCGCAAATCATCTCATAATTTGTTTAGTGGATTAACAAGAAATTTCTGAACAGAATCCTTTGATTCATAAAAAAATATTTCAATTCTTTAAAAGGCTTCTTGAAAAAATTTTTATAGAAATTTTTTTTTAATCTTTTTTAAAACTAAAATATTTTCTGTAAGCAAGATCGGTAAAAATGTAAATGAAAAATACCTTTTTTTGTCGAACTGACGATATAAACGCCACGCTGTTCAGGCAGAAAAATTCATAATGAATCATTTACTCTCTAAAATTTACTCTGTGGTACTTAAAAAACAAACAAATAAAATTTTTAACAAACAACAACACATTAACACTAAATTAAATCTGAATTAAATTGTTTATATTTGTTGTTTATACACAAGATACAGAAATCTTTTTTAAATTAAAAAAACAACACTTTAAGTCAATAATTAAACAGATAGTAAAAGAGAGATAGAAATAGAGAACAGCCTAAACTTATTTACATAAATATTCTACAGAGCCATTCAAGTGCGAAGTTGATAAATTGCAATTCAGTCTTATGTAGACAAACGAGCTTGGCTCACAACAAAATTTCATTTAGATTTTGTAAATTAAAACTAAAATCAAAAAAATTTTCAAAATGAAATTCTTTGCCTTAATCTTGTGCATATTCCTAACAATCTCCGCTACCTTTGTGGGCGTGAGTGAAGCTGCCTTTTGTCCTTGTGATTTGTCCAATAAGGAAATGATCTGCGGTTCGAACAGTGTCACTTACAAAAATCGCTGTGAGTTCGAGTGCACTCAGCGGGAATACAAAAAATTGGGACGCACTTTGAATATACGTAATGTTGGAGCTTGTTAAAGTTCAATGGACCGGATGAAACAAAAGGAAAGAAGAAGCATGAGTTTTCACTATATTTGACTTTTAAGAGTGTATAGTGCGATAGTATCTTAGCAATAGACTTTAAACACTAACGCCCGTATTTATAAAAATTTTTTAAATTTAATAAAGGTTTACAAAACAAATTGTGTATGCAAATTTGCCTTAATAAACGTTTGTTAAATTTAATAAATCGTTAAAAAATACGGGGGTTAGTGGAGATTTGTTAATTTAAACTTGAGTTTTGTTATTGTGCACATTCAAATTATACTCAAAAATATTACAATTCAATATTTTAATGAATTATTATGAGCTTTTACTAATAAAAACAATAAATTAATTAATTATTCAATAAGTGTTGTGTTTTCATCTTTATTTGGTGATACTTTAAGGTGAATTGTGTTTTGTAGTCAGTCTTCTGTAAAAATAAATTTTTGGTGCGTCAAATCATTAATTAACATTAACATAAAGTTCGTAATTGTTTGTTTTTCGTAATTTGTTTTCAATGGTGTCAACGTATCATATTTGTTATGAGTTATTTATCTTGAATATATAATTCTTCTAAATAAATGTGTGAAATCATTAAAAAAGATATTTAAAAAAGTATGTTGCGTAATAATGTAATCTTTTTTTTCAATTAGAACAAGCATCACGAAAATTTAAGATGCTTTTTAAAGTTAAGCATTGTTCACAAAGTATTTCATATATTTTCCTTTAATTTTTAGAACAAAAATGTTACTTACATTTTTTTAAAAATGTAACTAAAGTTGAGTCTACTTTTACTTCAGCAACAATTTGTATGAAATTGAAACTGGTGTTAATAATTTTTTTTTATTAAGTTTTGAATGAACATTTCAACAAAATATTTTAAAAATAATAATAAACACATCATTTTACTGTGGGAAAACTTTGCAAACGGTTTTTTAATTGCAAATGTGTGTTGGTGCGAAAAAAAAGTTTCTCTATTGTGAACGACAGTGAAAATGTTGCTGCCTATTGTGAACGAAGCTTTACGGATATTGAAATTTTTTTTTTATTTATTCTTTATATGTAAAAATTTGTAAGTGTTCGAAAATATTTTTTGTTTAGTTGCCGAATGCCCATAAATTTCAGACATTAAAACACAAAAGCTGATTAGCAAAATTTTCATCCACCAAAAAAAATATTTTAATTTTTAAATAAATCTATGTTTAATATTTAATCTACGAAAAAAGTACATGCGGTACAGTCCTCTTTCATAAGGTTTAAAAATATAGTTTTGATAAAAATAAGTTCTGATTCTCAAAGAACAAAGAAATGTTTTACTAATTTTCAAAAATCGAAAAGAATTATTTCCATTTTGTGCAAAAAAACTTTACCAATATAAATTTCGAAAATCTTGAAACTTCTGATTCGTTCGTATTTACTCGTATGTTATATGCAAATCTTGCCCTCCTTCGTTGCTTCTTAAGGCCCTGTTAGCCGACTGTAAATGTAATGAAATGCAATGTAACAACACACACAGTGGTGAGAATTTATATTTATAATGTCCAAATGGTGAAGCTTTGCAGAAAAAGTACCAAGTGATTTAAATAGTATAAAATGTATTTATAAATACATAAATAACACTGTGCGACTAATGGTAGGGGTCAGTGATCGGGAAGGGTTCTAACTACCGGGGAAAGTTATATCGGTAAAAAAGAAGTTATACGTGTCCCGGCGTTTCGCTGGGTGCATGTATAAAAATGTCTTGGCAGCCCTGTAATAATGATATTTGTGACTCACCAAGGTATATTTATAGCAGGTAATCTCGGAAGCCTGCTGTTTTTTTATTCGCTTGTTTTGTGATACGAACTTTCCAATGCTGTTTATGTTTTTTTCAACACGTGCTAAATTTCTAGCTTAAAAAGTAAACAAGTTTTTTTAATCAAAGTAAAAAGTGATCCAATTAAAAAGAAAATCAAAGTGATTTAAAATAAATAACAATTTTCGTTTAATTGCGTTTTTTCTTGTTTGTTTTTCATTTTTCTTTTATCAACCCCTTTGCTTTTTGAAAGTTCGTATCACATAACAAAAATAAAAAGCCCTGTTGTTTGTTTTATTGTACAATTGTTGTAATCTTAGCTGGAGGTCCACACCACGCGTTTTCGCCTCTACGCATTACATGACTTTTATACCTTCTACAAGTAAAATTAAATTTCATTTGCCAAAACCAGCTGATTTGTTCGAACGCTGCTTGTGACGCTTACAAAAGTAGATAGTAAACCTTTTTGCATTCAACACCTCAATGCATTATACGCTTTTTTGCAAGTAGCTTGTTACATATAACTACACAGATTCTACTTTTTTGACAGCTGCGTAGACAGCGAAAATGCGTGTAACGCGTGGTGTGGACATCCAGCTTTATAAATAACCTGGTGACTCACCATTTAGACAGGGAAACATTTAGTTTGCCAGCATATTTCGAGCGGGGAAGAGAGTATGGTTTTTGTGTTCGGTACTCGGCGACACGCTTAGTTCACATTTTCTTAATTGACATTTAATTTGCTTTTTGATAAAAAAGCAACAATATTAACAGAATGTTGCCGGAAATATGTGCGTCTGTGTGACAGCGAAAAGAGAATTCCAGATATTTTTCTTCCAAATGTTCGCTCATCTAAACTCGAAAACAAGATAAAACGAGAACAAAATAAAATTTATGAAAAATTGAAATGCCCTGTATTTTACGCATGACAAAAAGTTTGTTCCTCTCTTTACGCTATTTATGTTATTTTCAAACCGATTAGCGATTTCAAATAACTTTCAGGGTTTGTTTCGAATTTTGCCATCCATGTTCGCGATAGATGCGATATTTTTCTATTTTTCTGATTCTTTACAGCTTTACAGAGATTTAATAAATATTGGATTATGCTAACATGCAGATGAAAGTGCTGGTTCACACACGTCAAGAAGGCCATTTCTTTTCCCCTCTCTCCTAAAAACTCAAGACTTGACGAGACAAGCTTGACGTGTTTGAACCGGCACTAACCAAATTTTTTGCAAATTTCCGCTAATGTAGCCATTTTTACTGAATTTTTGCCGTTCCTTAAGTGCCGGTTCACACACGTCAAGTTTAACTCGTCAAGTCTTGAGTTTTTAGGAGAGACGGGAAAAGAAATGGCCTCCTCTTTTCCCTTCTCTCCTAAAACCTCAAGACTTGACGAGTCAAACTTGACGTGTGTGAACCGGCACTAAGTTTTATGGACTTTTCATCAATTTTATGGCTCGTTTTAAATTTTATAAATTTTCCCGAGTGTTTGCTATTTTTAGCAAATTGCATTTTTTAAATAAAATGTCACATTTTTGTAATAAACAATACACCATAAGATACCAAACTTAAAGCGAAAAATCAAGTACACTTTTGCTATATACATACTATGAATTTTTTTTCATTTATTATTTAAAAATTATAAGTATTTTAAAACTTATTTAAAAAGGTTTATATTTTCTGAATTACTAACATCTTTCAAGACAATAGCATACTACATACAACTTTAAGCCAATTTGCTGCTCTTCGATTTTTCATTGATAATATGTGTACTCTTCTTGCAAGAAATTACTTTCACGTTAAACCCCAGGTAAACTTTAAAATTGGAATTGGCCATTTAAAACTCCTACATGTCTCCCTTTCGTAGTACGATTTTTTAAAGGGTAGTACTAAAGTAATTGCTAATTTCTATCAACTGGAATATGAAATGTGTCATTTGCAGTAATAAAATTTTACTTATAAATTTCAAAATTATTGTTATTATTTTACATTTATTTTTTATCAATGAACTTATTCGAATTTTTAAACAAGGGTCTAGATAGGACTATTATGGCTTTGTGCTACAAACATAAGCATAAGCTCATAATAGCATCCCCAAATACGTCCTGTGGAGTAGGGTATTAAAATATTCCAAATCAACCTTTTACTTTTGTTTGTTTAAATTTTAAATAAAAAAAGAGCAAACGTGTGTTAAATGAGCATAAACTTTAAAAAAAGTTACTGACACTACAGCTGGATATAATGTGATGAAAAAGCAAGTCAGTTGTTATCAGATTGTTAGTAGTACAAGTAAATTAGACTGGAATTCAACAAAACGGTCGATTGCAATTAACACGGCAACGAAATACGTCATTAAGGCAGAACGAAAGTTTTGTTCTGAGCAAGCAGGTGTCAGCAGAGATACAAAAGTATACTATTTATAACTCAAAATAAGAAGTCATCAAATAAATTACTCACAACTTTTCCCAAGTTTAAAAACAAATAATAAAATAAAACAAAAGTGACTTTGACAAATTCATTGTTCAAAGAATTGCAAAAAAAAAAAACGGAATTGGTTATTTGTCACTCACCCACAAGCGTTGGTTGTTAAAAGTGTAAAATACATTAGATGTGGTTTTTTGCAACGATTATTATTTAAGTGTTTTTTTTCGCAGTGTTAAAAGAGACGTGCTTAATAGTGAACTTGTGAAATTACAGAATAATATTTATTTGTTTAAAAGATGAAAGTTCTATTTCCTTTCCTGGCAATTTTACTCCTAAGCTGCCTTTTGCCTTCGACAGAAGCTGGGTTTTTTGGCCTTACCAAGGATAAGAAAAAGGAGAAGATATGTGGTTCCAATGGCATCACCTACGTTAATCGTTATGAATTTGAGAGGTCTCAATCATTCTATCAAAAACTACGCCGCAACTTGGAAATGGCTAATGAAGGTCCCTGTCCCAGAGAGATAAAACAAAAGATTTGATTTAATTACTGTTAATTTTATTTTATCGCAAAGTGATTAATTAAATGCATAATAAAATCAAGAACAATTCGTCATTTGGCTAAAACCTAGACACATTGAAATAAAATAACTAAGAGAGATTTTGGCAGAATTTTTCAATGTCAATCTCAAAACAAAAAACTAACGCGTGGTTTTACTAGGCTGCTTTTTAAGTTTGCAATGAAATGCTTAAGTAGATTTAAAATTTGCAGTGTGTGGGTTTGTTAAAAAAAGCTCATTTACTTGATGAGTTATGACGTTCTAAACGAATTGTGATTAAATCATAATGTTGAGTTGTCTTAATTTAATCCTGGCGCCAAATTTCTCAGGCACTTAATTGCAATACTTTTGCTATTTTAAATATATTTTCACAATTAGTTTAAGCAAAATAATAATAATAAGTGCAATTTACAAAATCTGATAACCTTTGGTACTTTTTCTGTTTGTATTTTTTTTTTTGATGGAAACAGATTAAAAGAAGAGAAACTACAATAACAACAACAAAATGCATGCAAACAAACTGATGCAAATACGCTGCAATTATTAAATACTCAAACAAATAATGTAAAAAAAGCTTTATTCAATTCGTGTGTACACGGCATAGTTGGGTGTAGTGCACTAACTAATTAATTTAAATCAGCAGTGCACTATCACTAAATCAAACTGCAAAGAAATTATTTTGCACTCTTTTTACCAGCTTTAGTGATGATTGCAATTTTTTAACTACTAACTAAAAATTTTTTTAGTGGTATTGCAAATTCTTTCACTATCACTAAAGGCCGTTACACACTATCCCACAAAGTCTTACGTATTTTTAAAAAATGCTTCCCTGATCTAATTATTCTTTGAACATTTTCAAAAAACAATAACAACTTATCATGACAGGGGTGCATTTTCGTAAATTACTAAAGACTTTGTGGGATAGTGTAAAACGGCCTTAAACGCAGATTGAATGCAAAAATCTGCACTCAATTCAAATGGTGCACAATTTGGACTTGCAATCAAAAAAGCTGCATACAAATATTGTTTCATTAAAATTTAAAAAATGTTACTTTGTATGTGCATGGTTTTTGATTTTTTTTGGGGGTTTTGCATAAGCAAAGAACATTTAACAAAATGAAATTATGTCAATAACGGTATAACTATTGGCTTTAATCATGAAAAAACAAGTTTTTGATTTTAAATTAAGAGCAACAATTTTAATTGCACTCAAATGAGTGAAGGAAAAAAAGTTGTAATAAACTGATGATTGCTTTTTTTTAAATCAAACTATTTTTTTTGAGTGCAAAATTTTTTAACATGACTATCACTCATGTTTAGTGAGGCTGCCAATTTTCAATTCATCGCTCAACATTAACGAAATGATTGCAATATTTTTGCACTATCACTAAGTGTGAGTTGAAACTGCAAAATGAGTGCACTACACCCATCTATGGTACACGGCATGAATTAGTCATAGCGATGCAATAGTCATTTTCTTTATTTTTAATTAATTATTTTTATACCCTTCACCCCGAAGATAAAAGGGTATATATATAACTTTGTCATTCCGTTTGTAATTTCTACAATATTGATCTTAGACCCTATAAAGTGTATGTACATACATATGTATTTTGGATCCTTATCAGAAGGAAAGTTCAAATCTGGTTGTCCATCTGTCTGTTGTTAAAGGGTTTCCGAAGCCCCCACATATGATGGGGGATTGGTTCGTATATATTTATGTCAGGTATTCTTATTATAGTTTTTTATAGCTATTGAAATTCAGCCAGATCGGTCCAAAAATGGCTGAAATATGAGCAAAAACCACGACCACGTCTACTTTTTTCCAAAAATTCCTTGTTTTAATAGTAATCGTTGGAAAAATGTCAAAATCAATTTGCAGTTTAAACGGATAGCGGTAGAATATTAGAGTAAGTGGAAAAGGCAGCTTCAATATGAAACCACGATAGGTAGTCTCTAGATTATTTTGAATTTTTTTAAATTTTAAAGTACAAAGCATGAGTCAATTTACAACATCGGTCAAATGAGCTCCGTGACTTTGCAAGCGCTTAACTTCCACCTGTAATGCTCGTGTGGTTGACATAAAGGTAACCTTTACACTTTGTAGTGCAACAATGTAAGTCTGGGTTCACAGCATGAAAGTTTTCTTTCAGAAAGTCTGAGTTTATGGGTGAGAGAAAAAAAAATCGGCATTATCGGCACTTTAATTTAAAATCAGCAATCCAAAAATATATATTTTAAATATTGTAAAACATTTTTTTCTTTGTGACAAAAAATAACAAAACAGAACAGTTCGGCATAACATTATATTAATATAACGAAAATCAATCAATCAAAATCAATAAAAAAAAAAGTTTGTCAAAATTGTATTTTATTAAAAACAAACATTTATGTGTACAAGTGTTTGCCTAATGGTCGAAATTCGCCATAATTTTTTTTTAATATGAAAAAAAATATAGTTGATCGATTCGGAGACGTTCCACGTGAGCGGTTGACAACCAAAGAAATAGTATATCGTTCTTAACTGGTTTTCCTGTGCCGATTTATATATTAGATTAATATAGTCGAAATATTCGAAAACCGGTTTCTTGAAAATGTCGAATTATCGACCACCCTATTTTTTTTTTATTATTTGATAATTGGAAAAAACAAAATTTTTATTTATTTGTTTTGCATATGTGTTAGTATCAAATTTGAACACCTTTAACTTTGAAAATATTGAACAGATTTTAATAAAATATATATTGTGCACTTCTGGCAGAAAATACCTTTCAAATGGTGTATTTTTTATTCTAGTCGCTTGGCAAACAGAGCAGAAAAGTGTTCTTAACTGTTTTGCCTTAGCCGATTTATATTTAGATATTCTGTATCTTAGGGTAAATTGTTTTAAAGTTTTGTACTTTTGGTTTTTATAAATACTTATGAGCTTGACATTTTCATTAAATTAAAATTTTGATATCAGCTTCAAATAGTGCAGGGTACATCAACATTTTGTTTAATTTAGTTCACTTGGCTAAAAATTCTTTCCACGTTGGCGGAAGAATGTGAAAGCATCATAATTTGTTAGAAATGCACCAGGAGAATTCCCAATTTTAAGTCTTTAAATTTTTTTTGCCAATAAGTTTGTAATTTACTTGACTTTCTTACAAAAGATTGGTAATCTGATGTACCCGCATCATCCTCAATTGCGCTTTTATGATTTAAATTTTTTCTTTAAAAGTGCTAAATTCATATGCCTCAACTTTTTTCCAAGTATTAATATATTTCCAAACTCAAACATAAAGTACTTTATATTTTTAAATTTAAGTTTTTTATTTTAAAGCTCTTGTGAGAAAAAATATGATTTTTTGTTTTTGTTTTGATTAAGTAGAAGCGCTGAATTTCCATGAAACAAGTATTTCAATTTTACCCAAAATTAACAAGTTGCACTAAATTCAACAAAGAGTTACCGTGCTTTAGATGTTTATCAAAAAAATCGACATTTTTGAAGCAAAAATCGGCAAAACGGCACTTTGATAATTTAGATTCAAAAAATCGGCAAATTTAGCAGGCCTGGTGAGCAGTGTGACCAGATTTTTAAAAAACATAAAGCTAAATCATGCTTGAAATAGACCTAAAAAAAGCTAAAGACGGAAATTTAAAGCCAAAAAATAAGGCTAAATTTTTGTATAGCTTTCTGTAGTAATTTTTAATTATTTCGATATTTTTCATAGATTTTATAGTGTTTGGGGTAAGTATATAGTTATAATATCCTTGGCCTTGTTCTTAAAGGTCAATGCCAAAATACTCATATTTCAAAAAAGTTTTTATAAAAATTTTTAATTATATGTAACTAAGAATAATTTCAAGCCTTACTTATCAACTTTGACTTAGACATATAATAGGTGTGTTCATGTACTAGCAGAAACATTCAACTAGAGAGTTAATTTAAAATTTACAAAATTTTTCTCCCATTGTTTCAAACTATTTGCCGAAGAATATTGATCTTTAATTTTAGAAAAATAAATATTTTATGTTATTTAAAAACTTTTAATTTAAAAATGTTGAAAATTATTTTTTTTAAACAAAAATATGAAACAGGTTAAATAAATGTTGCTAGTAAAAAATTAACTATCAGAAATTTTCTAAAAAAAATGGTTGACGGTTCGTTGTCGTGATCAAAGTCGTTTGAAATTTTTGTCGATTTTAAAATCAAACCAACGGCAATGTAAAACACATAAGTAAAAAGTTCGTCGTATATATGTCGTTTGCGTCAATCACAATAACAATTTTTAAAAACGACTAATTTTCTATCACGACAACAACACTCATAAGAAGGCCAAACAAGGTGTTTTTTCCCTGATATGTACCTAAACCAAAAACTAATTTTTTCAAGTTGATGACAAAAATTAAACGATTTAATTCTTAGTTCTTTTATATGGTTTGAGGCTTCGAAAATTAAAAAAAAAACCTAGAACGTTTTGCTAATGTGACTATAACGCTTTACTATATTAACTTAACAACACATAAGTTTATTTAGATAACCTGTTTTATTTATTTTGAAAAGCACGAAATTGAAATTTAAAAAGGCTAGAAAAAGCTAAATGCATTTTTGAAAAAAACCGAAAAAAAAGCTTAAAGCTAAATGAAATATCTGAAGCTAAACATGAAAAAATAAAGCTAAATTTAGCTCGAAAAAAGCTAATATGGTCACACTGCTGGTGAGAGAGGAGATAATAACAGCTTGCTCTCTTCTCGCTCACCAAACAACTCAGATTTTCTTATAGAAAACATTCATAGTGTGATCCCAGACTAACGTACTTACAAGCTCGACAGTGCAAAGTTTAACAAAATATTGCATTCCATATGTCATATGCTTTGCAGCTGATGTGCAAATAAACGCAACAAGGGCAATATTAAAATTTGCAATGCTTCTGCGATACATCAAATGGCAAAATTTGATTTGCAGTGTTGTAAATTATAATTGCAAGATTTAAACACTGCTTTGCCGGTTTTTACAGAAGTATAACGGTATTAATCACACGATCTATAAACGCAATTGCGATCTCTGAAACGAGAGATATGACCAGAAAATGCACAATGTGAGAAAATTATCACAATCATTCCGGATACAAATTTCAATAATCTTTTTTTAAATAGTTTATTTATTTATTTATTTATTTAATTTAAGTCTATGGACAAATTCCTTACAGACTATCTTAATGTATTAACATAATAATTTATTTTTTTAAGCAAAGAAAGAACAATTAGTATAAACATTATTGATTTAAATATAATATGATATTGCTTTTTATGATATTTATGTTCAGAGAATAGTCGATAAAGTTATACATTTCATTGAAACAGCTGCATAATTTTCTTATTTGATCTGACATCGCAAAGTTTGTTCGGCATGCCCTGACATATAGAGGGTTGAAAAAACGAAGTGAACGTTGAGGAATATTAAAAGTAACGTTTCTCAATAAAAATTCGAAATGTGTACTACCATTTATAAGATTAAACATAAAAGATATATTTAGCATCATTCGCCGGCTTTTTAACGTTGGTAAATTTATTTCAGCTAGTCTTGTTGAATATGAAGGTAACACCAGGCATCCTCTATAATCACTTCTTAAGCAGAAAATAAGAAATTGTTTTTGAACTGATTCGATACGATCATTATGAATATTATAGATCGGGTCCCAAATAATGCTGCCGTATTCCAAAATTGGTCTGACGAGCGAAGTAAAAAGACGTTTTGTGATTAAGGGATCGTTGAATTCCTTTGCCCATCTTTTAATAAAAGCCAGAACACTGCGGGATTTATTAACAGTCATCGTTATATGTTGAATAAACTCAAGTTTTTTGTCTAACAATATTCCCAAATCCATTATTTCACTAACATATTGTAAAGTACAGCCATCAATAACGTAGGAGTAAGCACACTTTTTTACTCTGGAAAATTGCATATGTTTGCATTTATTTAAATTTAGATCCATCAGTTTAATTTTACACCATTTATCAAAACTATTCAGGTCATTTTGTAGATGTTGTTGATCGCTAGGAAGTTTTATAGTCAAAAATAATTTTACGTCGTCTACATACATCAATACATTACAATGTTGAATTGCTTCAGGCAAATCATTAATAAAAAGAAGGAACAAGATTGGACCAATGTGGCTACCCTGAGGTACCCCAGATTTTACATTGATTTTTCCCGAAACTGCAGTATTAAATTTTACAGATTGAGTTCTACATGACAAATATGATTTGATCCAGCTCAGGAAGTTATTATTGAAGCCCATTACGTCCAATTTTTTCAACAATAGTGTATGATTAACTTTGTCGAAGGCCTTACTGAAATCAGTGTAAATAACATCAGTGTGGTGTCCGTTGACAAAATCTCTATTAACTAATGATGTTAAATGGAGAATGTTAGTCATAGTAGAGGATCCTTTCTGAAAGCCATGTTGACGTGGTGACAATAAGTCAGAAACTTGATGAGTGAGGCACTCCATTAAACATTTTTCAAAAAGTTTTGGAATATCACTTAGTTTTGCTATACCTCTGTAATTGCATATATCGGATTTATTTCCTGATTTAAACAATGGAATAATATATGAATCTTTCCAAACTTTCGGAAAGTAACCACAATTTAAAGAAGCGTTAAAGATGATAGATAAAGGTGTCGCCAAAGCAGTTGCGCAATGTTTTAAAACACAACTTGGTATGCCATCTGGTCCACTAAAAGATGATGACTTAGCGTTTTTTAAACAGTTTAGAATGTGAGAGGTAGTGATAGCAAAAGAAGATGTATTTTGGTTAAAAATTATATTGTAAGGGTAGACATTACTAGCATCATACAGAGCTTCGGAATATGTAGACGCAAAGAAGTCGGCAAACATATTGCTGATTTTTAATTCATCACTAGACTCGAAACTTAGGTATTTCATGACATTTGGAAATCCTGTGGATTTCCTTTTAGTATTAACAAATTTAAAGAATGATTTGGGATCTTGAACTAAGTTTCGCTTAACATTACGGAGATAAATCTTATACAGTTCTGTGTTAAGCAAATTATATTCTGCACGCGCAACTGCATATTTTTCATAGTAAAAAATAGCTCTTGTTGTTTTATATTTTTTAAAGTATTTGTTTTTCAAATTCTTAAGAGACGAAAGTTGTTTAGTATTCCAGGGTGGGCCAGATTTGTTACGTGGTAATTTCTTAGGAATGCATTCCTCCATATGACTAAGCATTGTTTTATAAAATGTAAACAAATAGTTTAGTAATTTAAAGCCCAACTGCTTATTGGACGACCCTCGAAAAAGTTGTTGTTTTTTCAGAAATAAAGCAGTTTTATGTAAATTTATTTTATAAATTTTGCTGTTATTTTACTTTGTTCTGTAATTTATAATAAACCACGAAATTTCTAGAAAAAACATTTTTAGGAGAGGGGAAACGCTCTTTTTATAATCCTTTTTTTGTTGATACTTGAAATAGGAAAAGTACAAAAAATATATGTAAATGAAATGAAATCAAAGAAATAAAAAGAAAAAACTTAAGCTTTTGTAAATTAGTGAACACCAATAAACAGTGTTAAATACGAAAAGAAGGCATGACAAATTGCATATTTGTCTATTTCCTTACAATAATGTAAATGATTTTTATTGATTTTATTTGTCTTTCTTTAACTAAATATGCCTTAGAGATTTGATTGTTAGAGTTGTGTACAAACGGAAGTTGAGAATTAGGGCTGGCAAATTCTAATCCTTTCTCATAACACTCAGTTCATTTCATTTGGGTACTCAATAGAACTCAATACTTTTAACGGGGTTTCTGTTATGAGTTTTCAAGCAACGTTAAAAAACCTAAGGGCTCAGTTAGCCGGGAGTAACAGTAACCTTGACGTAAAAAAGTAAGACCATCCTATTTCTTAGAGATTGAGACGTAACATCTTACTGCTAACTATAATCGTTCTAATTGTTTTATACTTAACAAAATTAATCAGCTGATTTCGAACTTTACTGTTACTCCCGGCTAACTGAGCCTAAACACTGCTATTTTTTAGTTTTAACAACTTTTTAATTTCTTATATTCGTTTTTTTTATATGTTATTGTTAGCTGTTGCTTAAATTTGGCAGAAACAGAGTTGTATTTGTCTAAAAAATTCAAACCTGAAAGCATTGAGTAACTACTTTTAAGCATCAAGTAACAAAAAAAGGTGCAAATACTTGATACCCGGTACCCACTACTCATTACATTCCCAGCACTTTTCAGGATTTATTTACGATTCTTTTTGCTCATTTGTATTATTTTTTTAAAAGGAAGGAGGGTTTTGCATTTCTTCAATATATTTTTTGTAAATTTTGCAAAAAGAAAAAATATTGCGATAAGAAAGACTGTTTAAAAGAATTTAAAAAAACACCAAACAAAAGTATCGGAAACCTTTTTTTCGAAACATATTTTTTTTCAAATAAACCTTTTTTATAGGCTGGATTTTCGTTGAATTTTTTTGCCAGCGGGATTTCAAAAATTCAAGTTCTTGCATTCACCTGGTATAGCGTGTGTGTTGCCCACCCCACCGCAGTTCTAAAAAAAACAACTGAAATGTTCGTTTTTTTAATGACCTGTAAAATTAACAATTTTTTTATATTTTCTACTATTTATCAAAAAAAAAACACATTTTATTTTAATCTATATACACCTGCGGTCAAAAAAATAGCACAAGGATATTAAAAAGTACTTGTCATAAGATAATTACAGGACTGTCAAACAATATTTAATAACAAGCAATTAATTTGGTTTTTTATTTGATATCAAATTTTTAACTTTTTTAAAACAACTTAAAAAACACTCAGTCAAAAAAACAACTTAAAAACACTCAGCCAAAAAGTAGCACTTCAGTTCTTATTGTATTAAAAATAAATACTTTAATTAAGAATAAATTAAAGATTTTGAATTAATTATTTTTATGATGTCTTCTCATATTGAATTTAATATTTTGTTGCGTGCCCATTATTGGCAATAACAACTGCACAAAGTTTTTGCATCGATTTCTCGATTTCACAAGATTTTGGAACCTCTTCCTTGAAATTCTGTTCCAGATTTGCTGAACAGCCACCCAAAGGGTTTCGTTACTGGTTGGTTGTATTTGGGATACTACCTTTTTTATATCTGTCCATAAGTTCTCGATTGGATTTTGATCTGGGGACTGAGCTGGCCATTCCATCACGTTTATTTGAATGTCTTGAAACCACTTTTTGGCAAGTTTGCTGTTATGCTTCAGGTCATTGTCTTGCTGGAAGACCCAACCAAGCGGCATTTCCTTAGCAACATATGGTAGTATTACTTCCTGAAGGATATTAACGTAAAGTGGCTTATCCATGACTGTTCTGATCCAATATATGGGTCATACTCCATAGTAGGAAAAACACCCTCATACCATAATGCTTAAACCACCATGTTTAATAGTTTTCGTTGTGAATTTTGAATTGAATTCAGCATTAGCGGGTCTTCTGACGTAAGATCGCGAGCTTTTTCATCCAAATAAAACAATCTTGGATTCATCTGTCCAATGAACATTGCTCTTCTTTTCAGTTGGGCATTCCAAATGAGTACTAGCAAACTCCAATCATTTTGCAAAATGCTTACATACGTGTGAGCAGGGGCACTTTTCTGGGACTACAGGACTTCAAGTTGTTGTCTCAAAATGTACGTGTTTTCGACTTTTGAGTAAATTTTATGGAATTTGCAATCATTTTATTGGACCACCCTATCAAGTTTCTTATTTCAGAATATGATTTGTGCTCAGAATTCATTTTTTTTTATAACAGCAAGCTTTTCAGGTGTACAATGCTCTCCACGTCCCATTTCTATGAAAATAAATAATGAAATATGCGATGAATTATTTCATTAAAAAAAAAACAAATATCTTTCCTTCAGATATTTTCCCTTTCAACTATTAATATTTTTTAAAGAATTTTTGTCATTCGGTGCTATTTTATTGAATGCATTGATGCAGAGTTTTTTTTTATAATTTCGATGGTTGGAAAAGAACCGTTAACATTTCTTTTTAGAAAAAACAAAGACTTTCAGAGAGAATATGCATAGTATAACAGTATTGCATACTTAATTTAAAATAATACGCTTAAGATATTTTTTTACTAGAATAAACAAAGAATTGGTCATTGGTGCTATTTTTTTTTGACTGGCACTGTATATAAAGATGAAACGGTCCGTGTATGTAATCGCATCACGTGAGAACTGCTGGAGTGGTTTAGCTGATTTTTTTCTATTCGATTTGAAATTTTAAGTTTAAGTTTATAATATATTGCCTCCTTTTCATTACTCATGTTTATTAATAAGAGATAATTTTAGTACAAACTCGAAGAACTCTTCTTTTATTTTACATTTTTAATATGAATTTCTAGTAAAAAATAAATTTGTATAAATATGTATTTAAATAAAGGAATATTTACCAAACTATTATTAATTTTGAATCCTTATAATTAATCGTTGATCTCTTTTTAACAAGTTTTGCATAGAATTTATGAAATTAATTAAGTAGGAAAATTTAAGGCGAAACTCGAAGAACTAAAATTTTTAACACACTGTCCCGTTTTTCTGTTTCATTAGTAAATAGTTTCCGTGCGTAGCCGGGGCGCTCAGCTAGTAAATAATAAAAATTATTATACGAATTTTCAAGAAAAAATTCCAATTTTTAATTTACTTCTGCGCCACTTTAAAGTAATGCAATATATTTTAAATGCGAAATTTGCAATTCTAATACATTTTCTTTTATAATATTTAACAAATATTTTTTCTATTTGTAAAGGACTATTTAAGGATGCTTTTCTGATTTTTAACTTAAATTTCAAACATAAAAATTTGTGTTTTTGGCAAATGTTTTCCTTACTTTTTTTTATTTAAGCGATTTGAAAGGATCCTGTTTACGTTTAGCTTTGCCATACAATAAAAAATATGTTTATTTCCGGTTAAATTGTTAATTTGGTACACGTTGGAGCATAAAATACAAATTGTGCGGAAGTTTTTTTGTAACTTAAAAAAAAAAACAAATTTTTTTCACAGTATTGTGAAGTTAGAGCTAAACCAGCAAGAATTAGGGACATTCGTACTAAAAACATTTTATAGGAAATTTTTAAGTCAATTAAGATTCGTGGATATCATTAAAAATGTTTAAGTCAATTAAAATTTGCGGAAATCATTAAAAAGTTTAATTTTTTTTACATATCTAACGGTCGGAATTTCACTTGTATTGAGTTTTAAGGAAAAACGTAACAGCCATAACAGCATTATCTTATGAATTTGTTTGCAAAAAGTGGAAACGTGTGATTACCCATCTCTTTGTATGTGCATATGTATATACAACAGTTAAGTACATATTTGTTTTCTTTAAAGTACTTAATAGAAGTAATCAACAGACTAAAAACATCTTATATAAGATAAAACCGCTTATAAGAAAGTATAGAGGAAGCATCAAGTCTTTTTTAAAAATTTCTCAATAAGAAACGAGAAAGTATATTCGTTCAAGCCCGACCCTTTGTTATCCTTCACCACATTGTATAAAGGCCAGAGTCTACCCAACTTGGGACCCATTGGCAATCATGGATCCTCCAGAACAAAATTATGTTATGAAGTTAAGACTCATGTAAAAGTTCCTTGTGTCGAATATTAACGAAAAGTTGGGTCTAGGGACAATATTTTTTTGTGTTACACACATCAGCACAAATGCATATTACCCTCTCCTGTGGGTATAATAAATATATGTATTTTGTTGTTGTTTATATAACCATATTTTTTGTACTGTAGGTCTTATACACAATACCAGTCTTCATGCGGAATGAGGGGATTATGAAAGTCGATTGACTGTGTATGTTTATGGACCCAATTAAAAATTTTATCATTTTGCGAATCACTAAGGGTACATTTAAAGAAATAACCGAACAATTATGCGCTACGTAATAAGACATACAGAAATGCAGTAAAGTAAGTGAACGAGTTCTCAACAACTTTTATAAAACAAATAACATTTCATGTGCCACGGCATTCCCTTACTACGAAGCAGGTTTGTAAGGAAGAATACTAAAAAATAACTGTATCAAAACATTCAGTGTCTAAAGCTGATCGTTACATCCAACAATTTTTATATGCGCTGAATAATGCGCTTTATGTGTCAAAAATGTAATGCTTCAAAGTTTTTTTTTTAAATTCCCTAAGCTAATCCCGTGAAGCGGTCTCTAGCAGGAATCGAACCCGCAACCCCGGCGCTAATAGACAAGCTCACTACCAGCTAGCCTACCGGGGAACTCGCCATATAAAATTCATGTCTTCCGTAAGCAAAACTTTTATGTTTTTTACAAACCTGCTTCGGTGGAAGCTTAATCGGATGATCGTGCCAGCATGTTTAAATTGAGTAGTGAAATTATCTCAAAAAGGCAAATTGCTTCAAGCAGTAAACTTCGAAAAAATACGCTTTTTAAACCCTTTTTTTTGTTATATTTTTAAGATAAAATTGGACTTTATAACTTTCCATTATGAATTTTTCCATAATTATTTTGCTGTCTGTTTTTTAAACAACAAAAAAAAATTCGTTTAGAAATTTATATTGAAAACATAAACAAATTTGAGGTTTTTTTTATTGTTGTTTCAATATAAATTAAATTAAAACTGGCAGTTACGCCTAACTTCACAATCACTTGATTTCGCAAGCATGTTAGTATTATCTATAGGTCATATTCTAGGTTACTGGCAAAAATCGACCCCTTAACTGAATCGCTGTAAAATAAATTGGTTGTTTTTGAAGCTGCTTATGACAATATTGGCAACTTTGAACGGGACATGAAAATAAATTTAGCACCAAAAGTTAAGGCGTGTAAACCTAGACTAATTCTTTGTTTTAATTTTCTTTGACATATTTTATTCTTCGAGATCTAGAACTGATTCTAAATTTTTTTATTTTAGTTTTAGGAATTTGATTTTGACAATTTAATATTTTTAATGGTTCGAAAATTTTACTGGAATATAAAATTCACGGGGACATTTTTGTTCGGAAACAATTTTGGAAGAATACAATTTTCGGAAAAGGGTGCTTAACTTACCTACACAAATAAATATAAATTAATGAACTATAAAAGGGAATTAAATCTGAACTTTGGGCCTTGTTGGTAATACCCATAATTCTGCCATCGAAACATATTCTAAACTTTTTTTCCTAGCAAAACACATTTTTTTTCGTTAGAAATATATTTATTTGGTAGTGCATTCACATCAGACTTTTTTACTCCAAGCATCTTGATGAAAAATTCCTTTTTACGCTAAAATGGATTTGACTGAGGGCAACTAACATTTTTGATGACAACTTCTCGTACAATAACAATGTATTTCAACTAGTAAACGGATGTTGCCAGTATTTGGTTTTTGTGGTTTATGAAGCAAAAAATCGGAAAAGGATAAACAAGAGCACACACACACACACGCACACATCACATGAAAACAGATAGTATAATGTAAAAACAGTTAAGAGCAAAAAAAAGGGAGAAAGATAAAACTATAAATTTTTAAAAATTATATGAAAATGTTAATTAAGTGTTTAAAAATAAACATTCAAGTATGTAATTTTAAGTTAATTTTCCTCTTTTTTCCTGTTTTTATTTTTTTGAATTTTATATTAAACACGTAAATTGAATTGTCTTTTAAGCGAACAATTTAAACTTTACTTCAGAAATGGATTTTAAAATCGCACGAAACACACCTGCTAAAAACGATCGGTTTTTGTAACTGATTATATAATGTTCTTTAGTGTTCGGTACTTTATAAATGTGAAAAACACAAACGCTTATAGTGTTTGTGTAGTAAATACCTTTAAAAATATTTCTCTGTTTGTGATCTACGTACTTAATACAAAAAACTGTACTAATCCAACTCGAAATAAAGATAAAAAACATTTTATTGCGTTCAGTTTTTTGTAAAAACCACAAATTTCGTTTTGTTCGTTTTAGTACGTTATTGTTTTTTCGTTTCAGTTGTGCTTAGCGCCTTTTTGGGTGGCAAACACAACAAACAATTTTTTTTGAACAACAAACTACACGTGTGTTTTTAACGAAAACAAAAAAAAAAAACATGCAACCAATAAAAAATATATAAAAAAACAAAATATGCACCTATACAATTAACACAAAGGCTATTCGTGGTGGAGTCGTGCAAAATGCCAAGCAACAACAACAATACTAGAGGGAGGCGTTGTTTAAATTTATAAATTCTTTCATCAATGTGAACAACAATAAAAAAAAATATAAAAAATGTCAACAAAATCACTACAATTGTTCTGTTTTTTAACGCTACATAATGTTTATTAGTTTCGTAAAAATAGTAATGAACGGTTTAAAGGGTTGCGTACTACTACACAAACACTAAAAAGTTAGATATCTTTACAAGGTGTGGATACCTTACGCTAAAAAATGTTCGGTTTTTTTTTCAAAAACTGTGCTAATTGTTCAAAATTTACCACTGTCTTAAGTTTTATAGGAATTTTTATTGTATGCTTTGGTTTTGCCCTTCACTGTTCGACTACTTATTAATATGCTCTGTTAATGTACATATGTATGTATGTAAATGATATAAATCTGGAATGTACCCAGCGGGAAAACTCTGAAGACATTCTTAATTCAGACCTTTTTAAATGACTGCTTTTTTTTTTGATTCAGTTACTATTCTTATCCGACTGTCAAAGAATGCCTCATAGAAGGCTTCGGATAATTCTCATAAACGATTAGATACACATTCCACATTCGCTTCTCTAAAATTGGAGTAGAGAAGGAGTAAATATTTTTGATCATTATCATTCTTATGCCACTGCTAAAGAAGCGAGAGCGGAAGGTCTACTCCGCAATGACAACGTGTGTAAAAAAGATATGAGTATGAAATGGAGCGAGCAGGCCTTATTTATCCTAAAGAAGTAGTACAGAGGCCTTCTAGAAGGCATCCGTACTCCTTCTTTTTCCCGCAGGGGAAACTGCTTTAAAATGCTCATACAATCATATATAATACAAAAAATGTCAGTGTCATAGTGTTTTAGGTTACCACAGCTGTTTTCTTGTTCAACTTGATGTTGCAACATATAAACTTTTTACAGTTAAATGATTATCATTAAAAAAAAAAAAATTTATTTGGGCTTAACTCTATTAAACAGTCATGTTGCAAGATTTAAATTGAGTACAGTTCCTCATTATACTCAATTTGAAATGCTGTGCCTTGTAGGAAGATTAATTTTGTTAAAGTTTAAAAATCTTTTTTTTTAAGTACATACATATTTATGTATATGGAACACATAACTACTTGCCCTTAAAACTGAAATTTGTCTTAAGTATGTAATCATTTAGTTTAAATTATTTTCAAGAATCTTGCTGATTAGTTTCAGCTTGATAATTAGACATTCATACATTTATATGTTTTTGAGTAGGTATGTATGTATGTCTTTAATAAAATAAAAATTGTTAATGCTCTACTTTATTTTCTTTAATAGCAAAATAAAAATCATCGCAAATGTTTTTTTTTTTTATAATCTAAAGATGTTTTACGTTGTTAAAATAAAATTTAATTGGGTTCTTCATGCTTAAGCATTACAATTAGGGTTCTTAATTTTCTAAACTTTTGCCATTTCCAGGATTCTAAATTTTTCTCGGTTTATTTTTATGTAAAGAATGCTATGGATTTGTCTTGTAATTAAGAAAAAATTGTCGTTTTAAGCGTTTTGCATTGTTTGGCGTCTGTTTCGAAATTATAGTTCTACAAAAGTTGCAGGCTTTCGTATTGTTCTAGAGATTAGAATGACAACGGCATCGAATCTTGATAAATGTGTAGTTGCGAGAGAAATTATTATGGGACACATTTAAGCTCGTATCATCCAATATTTGCTCAAAACTTTGTAAAAAAAAAACATCAATTCAGAAATCCAACAGCCATACCTAAACAAGAGCGGAAAGCGTTTTCTAGCTGTCAAAAATTCTCATGGCCATACAATTTGTATGAAGCATCCCAAAATAGCGCGGCGTCAACGCTTTACAATTGGAAAATCCGATTTTGACAGCGCGTTTATTAGTGAAGTTGGCCGCTATTAATAATAAATAATGACAATTTAACTATTTTTTGTCAATCTAGCGGGGTTTTCTCTTATTTTTATTATATTGGTTTTATTAAACAAGAAAGTTAACACTACTGTTTATGGCACAACGTTGACGCTCTTGTTTAGGTATGGCATATCAGCGTAAATGCTTAGCGGAAGAAAACGTTCCGCTTACCGCTCTTGTTTAGGTAAGGCTGTAAGAACAACGATTTGAAATGATGAAAATATTGCGAAAGAAACTTATGTGTGTATTCATAAAAAATTTTAAATTTATTAAAGGTATACAAAACAAATTTTCTTTTAAACTTTTTCTAAATAGACGTTTGTTAAAATTAATGTATTTGAATTATTATTATTTTGGGTTAAAATTTTTTTTGCAAAATTAACTCACTAAATTTTATGTTTTAAGCTTTGTGTCTTAAAAAAAATAAGATTCGTAGTAATTTGCTTCTGTCTTTGAATTAACATTGAAGATTTTTTAAACAAATTCCCGGGTACTTTGAAAAAAATTTACCGGGTATTGCCTGCATTTTTTCTTTGTAAGGAACCCTTATTGCGACAAAATATTTTTTCCGTCATACGAAAATTTGTATTCAATATTTAAGAGAGTTGATTTTTTTTTATCGTTAAACTTTTATTGTTTATTGTTGTTGCATGTGGAACATACCAAAAGCTTTCGAGTGTAATAATGTGGCATCGTTAAGATTGTTTTCTAAAACATAACCAACTACAACACCAAACATTTATCTACAGCAATCACAACAAGAACATTGTGTAGTTGTTGTGAAGCTTAACGCTTTAAACACATAGACAACAGCAGGCTGCATGACGACAAGTGCCGTTGACAGCGATTGTTGCCGTATTAGTAAGCAACTTAATTAAAAAACAAGCAAAAGTGCTATATTAGGATGTTCCAAGTCTTTGATACCTTCCAGCAATATTAGAATATTTCAGAATTAGGTTTTTTATCTAAAAATTATAATCCAATATTAATAAAAACTGACCTTAAAATTAAATAATACAATTAGTTGAGGTTTAAGGCGTATTAAAGTCTGTTTTAAAAGTATTTTTGGCAAATTATGTATGTACCAACCCTTACGACATTTGGAGCGTGATTATAAAGGGTATACAAATATGAAAGCCCAGTAATTACTGTAACAGCATTATTCGTTACGGGCTTAGGCGTACTTTGGAAATTAAGGAAAAATCTTTGAAAACTTTATAATTTAGATTTAAAGTTGTTTGAAAATACGATAGACCAAGTTTTACTGCAATAGATATAATTATTGTTTACGGTTTTAGGCGTACTTAAGTGTTTTACGAGAGTGGGCTTTATATGGAGCCTAGTGTAAATTATGATTTCTAGTCACATTAAACGAATTTATGAAATAACAATTACAGTAAGTTTTTTTAAATATCGAGTTTTAAGGAAGATCGGTGTTTTATTTGGGTTCGTAACTCCTTTCCTCAACGCAGAGAAATAAAATTTTTCAATATGGTGAGTTCTAACAAAACTATTTTTAACAAAAATGCTCATACATATTATGGTCAATTTAACCATATTATTGTGACCGGCAACCATATTATGGTAAAATTAGTCCTCCATCAAGAAGTCAAAACCATATTATGGTTACCTCTAAACATGTGATGAGTCTATCGAAAGTGAACGTTATTTTTAAAGACGGACGGACAGACAGCCTGACATGGCTAAATCGACTTATGCCCGTAATTTTTACAAACAGATATCTAGCTGTGCATAGATATCTATGGTGTGACGAATTTTTGATAATTTTAACATGTTTGTCTTACCTACTGGTTGAACTGTAGTGTAATTTACACCATCGATTTTTGACAGTTAATTAAAAATATTAATAAAAATACAAATGTCGCCATATTTTAAAAGAAAACTTAAAGGAAAAAACACGTAGGCAAAATTAGCGTTGAAATTACCAAACTATTTTTACCGGATAGGTAAAGATAACTGTTAGGTACGAACACGACCAGATATCTGTTTGTTGAAATTACGGGCATTATTCAAGGACCCAGAGTGTAAATATTCGTCTTCAATAAACGTGTGTATTTTAATTTTGATAGATTGAAGTCGGTTGCCTGCTGCAGTCTATGTGTTTAATATTATTCCGCTACTTTTATAAAAAACACTTTAATAACGTAATATTTTTCTTGTTGCTGTTTAGAAAAACATGGTTCACTACTTAAAAAATAAGTTGGTATGATGGAAATGATGAGCCGTTTGTCGTTTTAAAAAAATTACATATTTAGAAACACAAATGGATATCTTTATGTTTTTTAGACGATTTTCTTTAAACTGTTTGGTTTTTCTTATATTTTCAAAATTTATGTAATAGAGAAGTAAAATGGTATCAAAGCAGCCAATATGTTACAAAGTAACTGTGGCAAATTTTTTTTGCCAATTAATTTGGTAGAAAGTATTGTAAAAAAATCCCTAAAAGTAAGGAGTTAAAGTATTTTTATTTATGAAATCAGTACGTACTTCTTTAAGGAGTATAGACACGGCATTCTTTTTATATCTGACTTGTCCTCTTTTCAAGTCAAAACTGCTGTTTTATATAAGGGTTGTGCTGGTTCACACACGCCAAGTTTGACTCGTCAAGTCTTGAGTTTTTAGGAGAGAGGGGAAAAGAAATGGCATCCTCTTTACCCTTTTCTCCTAAAAGCTCAAGACTTGACGAGTTAGTGAATGAGGGTACATTAAGTTTGTCATTATGTCTGAAGCTTTTTCAATATTCATCTAAGACCCTATATGTATATGTTCTGGGTGCCTGACAGACGGACTTTTAACCATGACCATCTGTATGTCCGTCTTATCGTCTCTCTGTCGATTGAAAACACGCTAACTTTCAAAAAAGCTTTAAAGAAAAGAACAATATTTGTGTCCTAAACAGTTTAGGATTGAAATCCAGTAAAGTCGGTTAAGATGAATAAGATAAATGAATAAAAATATGGAAAAACTACCATACAACAAAAATTAATAAAATAGTGGCGTATTAATATCACTTTCGAAAACACAGTAAGCGTAAACACGCAAGGAATATAGTAATTAATAAAATAAAATTTGGTCGGTCATAGTTTTATGAGACTAGAAATAACATTGTCAAATTTCGTACAGATCGGTCCATTATAAACTTTATATCCCATATAAAGCCTTTTTCTGAAATATTCTAACTGTCAGTGAAGGGTTATTTTAGATTCGGCTTAGCCAAATACAGAACTCTTCCTTTGTTTTTTTAATTTAAACATAAATAAAAAAATTTAATTAAAATTATTTAATTGTTTTAAGTGAATATTAGAGGCATTATGAAAGTTTTTGTAACTAGTAGTTTAAAAATTTGGAGCCCTTTCAAGTTATGCGGACTGACGGACACTACAAGCTTTGTACTTTATACATAAAACAAACAAAATCTGACGTGTACATCAAAATCGCTGATATTTTTATTTTTTATCCCCTTTCCGAAAAGGGATCAGTTTTCGTTATTAAAAAATTGTTTACAAGCCTTTTATAATAGTAATCACAACTCTTTTCTAAGCTTAAGGCTTATGCTAGTAAGCTTCTAAATCGTTTTGGTTTGTTGGGTTCTCTTTTAAATTTATTTTTAATTATGTATTTTTGTTGCCTACTTTTAAGCATATTATAAACAAACAATGCGTTAATAAAATGTAAGTAGTTTTTTTTAACATACTTTATAGCACCATCTATCTAAGCACATGTTTAATGAATACATCCCTACAAGAAATGCATAACCAAAACTAAAAAAATTACTACTACTATAACACTATATTGGTCAACACTACCGGTCATATAACTAGTAAAATGACCGGTAGTCTTCTTGTAGGGCATATAATCTTGTAATTCAAAAAAAATGACCACGTTACGCAAACGGATCTTGTTTTTATAGTGCCTTTTATTACACATATCGGCTAAATGCTGCCAGTAATTAAAGGGATTGAAATGGAAATTGAAATTATTTATTTTATTTAATTTTTATTTGTTCATTAATAATCAGAAAAAATTTTTAATTAAAATTTATAATTAGAAAAATGTATTAACATCCGTTTGTTCCTATTTGTAACAGTTAAACGTTATTTAATGGCTTAGGAAAAAAATTCTATAATACGAAATTGGTTCAAAAAGGCAGTAAAATTGCCGTTGGAGAATAAATTTTTTAATGGCGACATTTAAAGAGTTAATTGCTGGTTCACACTCTTCAAGTTTTTGAATGCAAGTCTTGGTTTGTTGGGAAGAGAGGAAAATAAATGGCATCCTCTTTTCTCTTCTCTCCTTAAAGCTCAAGAATTGACGTGTCTGAACCTGCACTAAGTGAGATGTTTATTGCAATATTTTTTTCCAATCTGGCATCGTTTGCAACTGATTTTTATTCAGCACGTTTTATAATATATTTTTAGCAAAACTTTTATTTTCTAGTGACAATCAGTGGCGTGCATAAAATCTCTTCAGATCTCATGTGAGATCATTGTGTGCGGCGAATAATTAAAAAGAGATTTATTTGTTTATTTTAATTAAAACAAGCAACTGTGAGAAACTGAACGACAAAAAATTAAAAATTTCTATAAAAAACCATTATAAAATCAAACTCAATTAACTATTCGAAATAAAACAAAAAAGTTTATTTTTTAATAATGTAATAATTGTCATAAATAATAAAGTAATTGATGTACTTTGCCCTAATAAGTTTATTTATAGTTTATTTTTAATATTTAAGCATGAATAAATTTCGCTAAAAGTTCAGTTAGTGCTCAGCCAAGAGTCTTTAATGAGTTGAAAAATATTCAAATTATAAAAAAAAACAATTCATTTATTTGTGAAAATCTGTGCGCTTTAGAAGAATACAAAAGCAAAAAATACAATTTTCAAAAGCAAATCAATATGTTCGGCTATAAATTAAGTCAATTTGAAATTTTTACATTATGCTTTATCTTAGTGTTGCACAGACAAATGGCTACGATCAGAGCAGGGGACAGTGAAGAAAAATCAAACGAAGTGGCCGAAGTGGATTATAATTGGTGGAGGCATGCGGTTTTCTATCAAATTTATCCCCGATCATTTATGGATAGTGATGATGATGGCGTAGGAGATTTAAAAGGTACTGTTCAAGGCAAATTGACTAGAAGTTGCGGTCAACTTTACAACAACACTGCTCATGTTTACATAAGAAACTAGTCTGTATACAAATTTTGACAAATCGACCAGCAAAGAAAAAAACACCATGTGATGCGACCCCATCTTCTAGTGAATTCGCTTTGTTACTGTTAGTGACCAAAAGACATTTATGGTATTCACTTCGAGAGTTAAAATATAAATGTTACAAATCATGTAACTGTAAAAATACAAACAAAATATTTGTATCAGATGTGCGAAGAAAATCGATTTGGAAAACAATAATAATATCGTTTTTTTTTCTCTGTATATATTCTATTAATTTGTATGTGCTAATTTGAACAAACAATTAAGATTATTATAATTCAGAAATGGATTTTCAAATCACTCGAATTTCATCAAACCTTTTAAAAACGATCGTTTTAAAATCTATCGATTTTCATCGCAAACTTATCTGAAAATGATTTTTTTGCTGTGTAAATAAAGTTTCGATTTTGTTAATTTAACTTTTGCAAAATCAATTTTAGGCGTCATTTCGAAATTACCCTACTTGGCTGAAACTGGCATTACGGCTACATGGCTAAGTCCCATCTTTAAATCACCCATGGTTGATTTTGGTTACGATATCTCCGATTTTAAAGCCATACACGATGAATATGGTACCATGGAAGATTTTGAGGAATTGATATTGGAGGCTAAAAATTTGGATATTAAAATCATATTAGATTTTGTACCCAATCACTCTTCCGATCAATGTGAATGGTTCCAAAAATCGGTTGCCCGTGAAAAAGGCTTTGAGGATTTCTACATTTGGAAAGATGGCAAAACAAATGAGGAGGGAGAACTTGAGCCACCAAATAACTGGGTATGTAAGACTTAACTTCTAAAAAGAGAAACTCAGAAAATTTTGTAGTTCCTTTAGCAATCGGTATTTTATGGCTCTGCCTGGACTTGGCATCCCGAAAGAGAACAATATTATTATCATCAATTTACCAAAGAACAGCCAGATTTAAATTATCGTAATCCCGAGGTGGTAAAGGCCATGGATGATGTTATTTTATATTGGTTAGAAAAGGGTGTAAGTGGTTTTCGTGTAGATGCAGTCAATCATTTATTCGAAGACCCTGAGCTGAACGATGAACCTTTAAGTGGTAAAACTGAAGATTCCAAATCTTATGATTACACACAGCATATACACACCAAAGACTTGGTAGATTGTTTTCACTTAAATATCCCTACATCATGCAAATTTATTTTCTTTTTTTGTTAAGCCCGAAGTTTATGAGATGTTATATCACTGGCGTGACTTGCTGAACGAGTACTCTAAGCGCCATGGTGGTCCCGAGCGCATTATGATGACTGAAGCTTATGCAGACTTAACAACTTTAATGGATTATTATGAAAATAATAAAGGCGATAAGGGACCTCAATTTACTTTTAACTTTTTATTATTAACAGATCTAAATGATAAATCAGATGCCAGAGATTTTGTTTTTAACATACAAAAATGGTTGACTTATATGCCAAGGAGCCATGTCGCCAATTGGGTCACAGGTAATCATGATAATCCTCGCACAGCTTCTAGATTTAATAAAAATTTTGTGGATGCCTTTAATATGTTGACTATGACTTTGCCTGGAGTGGCTGTAACTTACAACGTAAGTACTTTAGTTTTTTTTGTTTTTTTTTTTGGGATTTTAAGAAATCAGTATTTTTTATTTTTGAAATACAAAGGGCGAAGAAATTGGCATGGAGGATTTCCGTGATATAAGCTGGGAAGATACTGTTGATCCTCCCGCACGTAATGTTGGTCCTGATAACTATAAACTAGTTTCTCGCGACCCAGAACGGACACCATTCCAATGGAGTTCGGAGAAAAATGCTGGTTTTTCAAAAGCCGACAAAACTTGGCTGCCTGTGCATCCCAACTATGAAGAATTTAATTTGGATTTGCAAATGTCGGCAGAAAAGAGTCATTTTAAGATTTATAAGGATTTGGTGCAATTGAGAAACTCAGAGGTTCTACAACATGGCCGTACTCGTGTGGAAGTTATAAATCGTAACGTCTTTGCAGTTATAAGGTGAGAGAATCTTGCAAGGTATTTATATTGAGCCATTTAGCTGGTTCGAAGGACCATCTTTCGAATTTACAAACTGGATTTGCTTTTAAGGAGAAAGCGATTAAAAGCTTTGTTCACAATTAAAGCAACCATTTCATTTTTATTCTATTTTTTCCCAAAGTATTTCTAATTTTTTTTATTTTTCGATCAAAATTGTAAGTAAAGTTTTTTTTTTTTAATTGAGTCTAGCAGTTGAGTTGAGTTGAGCAGCATTTTGTACGAAATTGTTAATGACGTTTTAATAATTTCTATTTTGTTTTAAATGAAACTTTTAAAAATATGCTTAAAAAATAATAATTAATAGGATATTGTTTTTGGCAACATTTGCAAAAGTTTTCTTGATTAAAAATGTTCGTGCTTGTATACAAATGGTTGCTTTATTTTGAACACTAAGTTAAAATGTTGCTGTAAATTTGGCCTAAAAATTCAATGATTTTAACAAATGAAATTGAAGTTTCTTAATTTTTAAAAATTTGACATTTTACTGGACAAAAAGTTTTTTATTTTTTTTGCTTATTTGATTCTCTGTTTAAGTGTGTAAATGCTTGCTAAAGAAATAATCTTCAGTTAAGTATTAATGTTGCTGCAAAAAATATGGCTCGAAGGACCATTTTTTGTTTAAAAGTAATAATCAAACTTATTTATAAGTCCTAAAAGCCAATTAAAAAAAATTATCGATATCAGTGCTTTAGAGTTTAAAAATACTTGCCCATTTCTATTTTTAGATGTTTGAAAGGTGAAAACTCTATTATAACTGTTATTAATGTGGGCCCGGAAGATGAGGAAGTCGATTTGCACGAAATACTCGATGATGTGAAACAATTAACTGTACTTATATCGGCCGTAGATTCCATTTATGCAAAAGGGTAAGCAATAAGTCTATATTCTATAATTCTTGCTTTCTATCAATTGTTTATTTGTTTTGCTTCCCTCTGCTTAACAATTGATTGATTTGAGAAATTTTCTCAAGTTATTATTATTGTTGTTGTTCTAATGCTTTTACTAATTCTATTGCGTTTTTTCTTTTTTATTTACCCCCTCTACTACTCAATAGAATCGTAATTGCCTCGGGAGAAGTTACAAATTTTATTATGGCTCCCCAGGAAGCTGTTGTTTGCATGATTGAATAAAACAAACAATTATCTGCAAAACAGTAATTTTTATATCAAACATTTACCCCGTATAATCTAAAATTGTAACTACACATCTGCTTAAAAAAAAATTAGTATTTGTAGTAATATTAAAGCATAACAATATGGTAAAATAAATAAATAAACAAAAATGAAAAAATAAAATAAATGTATCCCTTATCATTTCCTGTTAAAACAAATGCGTATATCCAAGTGCTTATTTCCGTTTTGGTTATATGTATGTATATGTGTATGTGCATGCGCATGTGAACGAAAATCTCAATACATTTAAACTTAAGTACAATTAAAATTGTTGATTTTTTTATCGGTTGCTTTGATCTAATTATAATTAGTATCAATAAAACATCAAGGAAGATTAAAATCCTTCTCATTTATATTTCTCAAGGATGTTTATTTTATATTAAAATAACTCGAATATCAAAGAATTAGAAGCATGTAAAAATTTCTATAATTATAGAGGGGGCGGGGGTAAAACAGGAAAATTATATTAATTTTAGCACGTTAAACCCACATATGCACTATGGGGGACTTTATGGTGAAGGAATTACAAAACCACTGTAGAGCTTAATACTTTTATAAGTTAGTACTTGAACCTACATCAGAAAATTATGGATTAACAATTTAAGGGTATTAATTGATAAGTTGAATAAATGAATACGTAATTAACCACAAAAATTATTATTTGCTATAAAATAAAGTAACTGGCAAATTTTAAATTAGAAGTCACACAAAGCCGACTCTTAAGAACTAAAAATAAAAACTAACCCCGTATTCATAAAAAACATTTCAGGTTTATTAAGGCTTCATGAAACGAATTTTCTATGAAAATTAGTTCAAAAAAAACTTTTATAAATCAAAAATTTTTTTAAAAAAAAAATTTTGTTTGTATCAAATCCAAAGGCACTTGTAGACATAAATTATCATAACTTAACAAGGCTTTGCTTTATGCAGTAAAATATAAATTTTAAAATTTGTTAACAGAATTATCTTGAAAACGTGTCAACATTGTTTATAAATCTCCACCGTAATTTAAAGGATATGTTTGTAAAAGTTTGAAAAAAATGTTTAAAATACTACAACCAGCAAGTTTTTTTTATCCATTAGCATGCAACTAGATATATTCCAATTGCTGCACAACTTTTGATTTTGTTCAAAATTTTGTGACGAAAGAAAACTGATAGTGAAATTTCCATACAACATTAACAACCCAAAACAAATTCAAAAGGGTTGAACCATTATTAAATTTAACAAATTTATGGCCATTTTCTCAATGTATCGACATAATAACTGTTACTTAATGTCAACATAAATTTATTAGACCAATAAACTGTCCGTTAACGATTTTGGGTTTCCAATATACCGACAAAAAACATTGTTTTCAGTTGGCAACCTCTCAAAATACATGCAAAAGTTGGGAATCAATTAGCTGAATTTATCTGCACGGCAAATAAAAGGAAAATAAATAATTGGCAGATGAGTGCTGATTAAGGAGCATATAGACGACATGTTTTTGTCATCTGACATGTCAAATTTTCAAGTCACATGTAATTGTGCATGTCTGTCAAAATCGCTGTTTTACATAAGGTTTATAATATTCGGTCACAAGCGTACATGTAATTTGCTTCTGGCATTGTCTCTGTTTTTTTCGCATTGTTATTGCAGAAACCAAAGTAGTGCTCGGTTTTAAAACAGCTTGCTGCCGCCATTAAATTTTTTATTTGCGCCGTAAAATAGTTTAGCCATCTTAACATTTTTTTCTTTTAATTCAAAGAAACCAATTTAGGATTTTAAAATAAAACGGTTTTTATATACATATATTTTCACATAAATTCTATTCAATGGAAAGATGATCAAACATACATATCTCGGTATTGTAAAAAATTAACTTCAGCCGGCTAATGATTCCGTCAATAGTGGACGCCGCTGCCGGTTTCTTCGCGGCATAGATTTCTGATGTCAGATGGTTTGTCAGAAGAAAATAGAGCACGCTCTAATTGAAATTTTGTCAGATGACTTTGCGTCTGACTTTTACAGAAGCAAAGTTAAAGAGGTAACACACGACATGTATGTATTTTGCAGTGGGAAATTTGACATGTCAGATGACAAATACATGTCGTGTACGGTCGCCTTTAGCTTTGCGACAGAATAGAAGCAAATAAGATATTTCTTTAATGTGCAGTTTTTCGTTATTAAACTTGTAGAATTTTTGTTGGGAATTGTCGAAACATGAGCTTTATTTAATTAAATCAATTAACACATTGTTTGAAACGGCAACATTTTTTAAATATTTTTTTTTTAATTTATTGAATAAAAAAAAATATTCACAATTTTAAATTTTTACAATTTTAGGTAATCTATGTAATCAATTTGGTAATAGGTGTAAAATTAACAAATTGTTTGCTTGATTCTATGAATTTAGTGGTTAAGACACAATTTTTAACTTGTTCTGTGTAGTTAAACCGAATTTTTACGTATTTCTTAAAATTTTGTTATAAGATGTTTTTACCGATACATATGAATGAAGTATGTTTTGATCCTCTTTAGATTCGTTATATCGAAGTTTCACTGTATTTAAGTGATTGCAAATTATGTGCGACATAAACAAAAGCCTAGTGACGTCAAGCTCCGATTTTAAGTATCGTAAATAAGGTACTACAGATTACTCGACTCTATTATGACCCCCCTTAACTGATACCCAGAGTTCGTAGCCCAAAAGCCTTTCCAAAAAAGACAAAGGCAAAAAAAAAAAAAAATAAATAAAAAGTTTAAAACAATTAAAAAAACGTTAGCCTTGTTAATAAAATTTAATAGATATTTGTAATACATTTTTAAAAATGTTAAAGCGTTTAAATGAGGTAACAATTCTTTTTTTTTAAATTTTATTCAATTCCCAATGTTCGTATTATGTCACTTTAATCTCTACTTTTTGAATTTTAATTAATTAAATTAACCCTTGTCTTTATATTTCAACCCTTCACTGTGTATTTGACATACAATTATGAAATGTTCCACTTCCGTTCATCGTAATTGACACACAGCAACAATTAACTGACACATATTTAACGCAACTAAACAAACACAAGAACGAGCACATGAGTATTTTATTGCGATACTAAAGCAGAAGTGGTGTTTTAACTACATTTTTTTAAATACATAAGTTAATGTACATATCGCACAGTAAATCATAAAGAGAAACAACAAGATATTCAAAAATATTATTAAAATATTAAAAATGTCTTGAAAAACAGGATGACAATTATTTAATCAAATTTAGTTAAAGAAAACAGTGATGAACACGAAATTTTCGCGGTTGCTAACGATTTGATATCTGGAATGGTTTATAAAAAAGCGATCTAGATAAATTTTGAGTTGTGTCTGTTTTTGATTAAGCGTGAGATATATACACACATAAATATATCGCACTGGTTCCTCTAAAAATTTAGAACTGTTTTCTCTTTATAAGAACTCTTTTTTTTTGTAGCAAAATATTAAAGAAATTGATCTAAGATTTTTACGGTTCATAGATGTGACCACTGTACATCGATTTCTTGCTAAAAGTGAAAATTGACAAATTTTGAGTTGACTCTCTTTTGAGGAACCAGTGCGATTGTAAAAATTATATGAAAGCTAATGTGTGTAATACTTCAGCAAATATGTAAAATATTTAAAAAAATGTTTTGCCATTAAGCTTTCACTCATGCCTACACATAAAAAAATATCAAAAGTTATTTAGTAATTAAGAAAATTTGTAAAATATTTTCTTATATTTTTAACAATTTTCTTATTTAACATGTTTGTAATTTGTCATATTAACAATTTGTTTCATTTGTAGAAAAATAATATCCAAGGTATATTTACACAAGGTAAACTCGTTGGCCCATATGTGTGTCAGCTGTTTACCTAAGTTGGAACACCAATGTCAAATTCCGTGTATATGAGCCAAAATTTGTACATGTGTGCGTTAAATTTATATGAAGACAATTTTGACAATTCCGTTCCACTCGGTTATTTTTATAGAGCAGCATGTCTACACTCCCAAATGAGTCTACCTTGTGTAAATATACCTTGATTAATATCATATAAAAAAATAATTTTGTGTCAAAAAATTAAAAATATAAAATAAAAAAATCTGAATTTTCGATATTTAAATCTTTAAAAGAATAAACGATATGATGATTATTGCGAAATTGGTCAATCTATACGGTAAGTAACGTTATTATCTAATGATTTATAAAGCAATTTTAACCATTCTTTTATAAATTATAGATTTTGAAATTTATGATAATGGTGGCAAGATTCCGCTTTGTGCTGATGTATGAACCTCCCAGCGCATCCAGGTCTTTATTTGTCGCTTAAGTAAATTATAATGTTATTAGTGATATTATTAAATTTTGCAAAAAAAAAATAAAAAAAAAACTTTTAATTGTTTCTTTTTTTTATCAAATTAGTAAGCAACAAAATATTTTGTTAATAAAAAATTATATTTAATTGTTAACAAATATTTTATTCAATATTACAAACTAATTGTTAAAAATATTTGTTGAGTTTTAACAATTTTAATTAACAAAATAAATTTTTGTATTTACAAATTTAGTTGTTGGTGCCTTTTCAATTAAAAAGTTAATTGTATTGACGAATATGGTATTTAATATGACAATTGATTTGTCGTAATTTTTTTCTGTGTAGGACTAGACTGGCTTAAAATCTGCCTTCAGTTGTATGTTTTAACTACTTCTCTGTCATAAGTTTTCAAACTTAATTACAGTTATATTTTTTTAAAATTATTTTCATTTATGTGCGGTTTTTATAGAGCGATTACTAGTTTAATGCATGTGTATTGGTTATAATTTTTAATAAAGTTTGTTTTTTTTTCTTGTCGACTGCATTGAAAAAGTAATTAAAAACTCATGAGTTGGCAATAGTTTTGCTGTTGTTTGTTTCGTTGCACTTCATGGAAATTTTATATCTATTTTTTTCAGTCAAATTCCGTATCATTGGTAACACTAAAAGGAAAGTTTTTGTAGTTTTGCTTTTGTTATGATTGCATGTTGGTGGGTAATTTCTGTTGCTTGTATTTTTTTTAAACAAATTGCTATTTATTTAAGTTGTTTTTAAAGTTAAAGTTTCAGGAAGTTGTTGTACATTTTGGTGCAGACAATAATTGCAATTTTCGTTACATGCAATTTTGTATTTAAGTAAAACTTTAATGGCTGTTTGCAATCTTTCGGGCAGGTTCTGATAATCGCAAAACGCTTAACATTTGCGATTCTAACTTGAAACCGCATTAAAGGTGTTCTGTAAATCGCAATCGCAAGAAGCTTGGCGACTTCAAATTGCAAAAGCGAACAAAATACTATTTTAAAGAACTACGGCAGATCGCAAGCAAACTGGACGAGTTTAACTTCACCATAAAATTGCAATTTCAATTCGTGCTATTGTCAGAACATGGACGTATGTTTTGTACCTCATACAATTTAAAAATATTCAATTATTATTTGTTAAATGAAAAATCAAAAATTGTAGATTCTTAAAGATTTTTTTTCAATTACAAGCTTCCAATATGATGATTTTTTAAAACTTAATCATTTCACTAATAAGAAAGAATCCTTTGAATAATGTAGTACTACCGACCACGATTTCTTCTATATGTTTTTATTTCGTCCTTAAATACTTCATCAATGTTTGCAATTCCATCATTAATAAGTTAAAAATAATCTGCTGATAAATTTATTTAACTATTTGTTTTTATTTTTAATACTTAAAAGAAATATAAATTGGATTGTTGTTTCTATATCCTTCACCGAAGGTTTAAGTTTATCATTTCGTTTGTAATTTGAGTGACCATTTTTTGTAAAAATTATTTGAATGAGTGATCCGAAACAGTTTTGATGATTGAAAACTGATTAATCATTTAAGCGATTTAAATTGGATTCACATACGATTCATTCAAATGCTTAAAAAGGAATCAGAAAATTGTACCAAAAATGATTCCTTGAGGTTATTCATCGCCAGGGTACAATTTTCTTACAACGAGAGCAACATTTATGATCGAAAATTGAGCTGATATGCAGATTATTCCTAAAATATTCGATTATGATACAAAATGCCTTTTCAGTAGTGTAGTAGATTTAAAGATGTCCGTCTGTCCATCCATCCGTCTGTCTGTTGAAACGGGGTTTTCGAAGATCCTAGATATGATGGGGACTTGACTATTCCAAATTTCTCTTACATCTGCTCCGTTCAATTGTGCTATAGAAATTCAGCCTGCTTCTAATTTTTTTTTAATAAAATCCCATGCAAGGCCCATTGAAAAGGTCTGTGCAAGAAGCCTGATGATCATTGTTTATGTTCTTTTTAGTTGTCAAAAGTTGTTTACATTTTGCTTACATGTGCATGTATACGTTTATGGTATGCCACACATACACGTTTTTTCCTTTTGCTTTGTATATGCGGTAGTAAATTTTTGACAACTAAAAAGAATCGTATTTTGTTTTTGTACAAGTAAGCAGACCTGATAGATGGGCCTTGATCCCATGTTTTTGTTTATTTACACCCATTACTGAGAGTAAAAAATATTAATTCCTTGTGCAAGTTGTTTTTTAGACTTATTTGTCCGTTTTTTTTACATGTACATCAAAATTGATTTAAAGATGTGTGTCTGTCTGTCTGTTTGTATTGCTGCATATCTGGAGAACGGCGAGAGCTGTCAGGAAATACATACGACAACACGTTGGCGGGATTGGAGAAGTGGGCGTGGTACAAAATAGATTTATTTACATCTGAAGAACGGTACTTATATAATTTTCGGTTCTTTTCGCTCCATGTTGAAAGGTATATAATTTTCGGAATAGCCAAATAAACTACTCTTACTTGTTTATTTATTAATCAGCTGTCTTTCACTGTCAACTTAATCATCAAATAGGTATTGTGAACGGCTTTGATTAACTTATTCCACATTTTGCCTAAACGCGTTTCAAAAAACAGCTATTTTATTGAGTGTTTTTTTATATTAATTTTACAACACGTTCAATCACTTGTATTATGAAACCGCTAAATAAATATTTTTGTTGAAAAAAAGTGTATAATCTTTTAAATCAAATTATCATTTAAATTACATTTTTAACATATGAATGTCTCATAATATTTTAAATAAAGCAATAGTTTTATAAAAAATTAATTTGGCGTTACTTAAACAACCCCAGTGCGTATGAGTATTTCTCTGCTTTAATTAGAAAACGTATATGCCCCGTTTATCTTTATTTATTTTGCATCATTTAAGACATTTGTTTTAATTTCGTTTTATGGTTATTTAATTCTTAAAATAGAATTTCTAATAATTTGTTGGTTTTATGTTTTAAACTTAAATTATTTGAAATATTTATGTTCAGCATCAAAATTCCGTTAAACTCCACTGTCGGTCTAACTCTAATGGCCCATCAATCACTGGTCTGTCGCATACCAGTTGGCGTGTCAGCGTATGTTTTTCCGTTGTTTAATTGGCTATGAATTCGGGATAATCTCTTTTTATATTTTCTATTTTTTTTTTAGAGAACGTCGTGCTCTTGTCAAGACTGTAGTTAAAGCGGCAAATGTTATCTTAGTGGGACTTTTATTGTACAATCTATGGAATAATAAATGGACTAAATTGAACTTTAATAAAAAGATTCAATTTTAAACAATGACAACAATGACAACAATGACAACGTAGATTCAACGGGATTCGAATTAACCCTTTAATACCAATGCCATTTTGCTCTTACTTTCAGGAATGTTAAACAAACATGAATTAATAAAGTTAATTAAAAATAATGTTCGCATGTTGTTGTTAAATCTAGTTTAGCCAATATGAAGTAAAAATAATGCAAAATCGCTATCTAAAAATTTAAAATCAGTATTGTTTTCGACGATTTTACATTGATTTTTTTTTGTGTATAGTTAGTCGGGTAAGCCCAATGTTGCGAGTACTAACAGAAACATTTTTTCACCGTCGACTCATTTTTTATGAATCATAACCAATCAGGCATTTATTAAAAAATCTCAAAAAAACACAAAAAAAGAGTTAAAAAATTAATAAAATTTGGTGGTTAAAAAAAAAAACGCCAAAAACCCCCAATCTATTGTTTAACAGGAAAATATGTCAAAACTTTTATTCGTTTTTACTACAAAATGCTTAATTAAATTAAATGGTTTTAAAAAATTTAATAAAACGATTCTAAAAATTTTACTGAAACTAACAAATTCTAACAAAAGAACTTTTAACATTCAAATCAATTGTTTAGAAAATAAAAATAAATTTTGTTAGACAAAACACTGATTTAATTTCATAAGAAAAGAAATTGCGTTTATCAAATACAAACACACACACGCAGCATAAATAAAATTTTCTTAATGAAAGAAAGACTTCCAAATGAAAAGGAAAAAGTTATGGAAAGAGTTGAGATAAATTGAACTACGGTTTTATGAGTTCTCGTTTTTCCAAAACTATCTAATAAAAAAAGAACAATAGACATCATTGTCTTTTTCCCCAGTGCTTTAAGAGTTTTTCTTCTTCTTTTTTAAACAAAAATCTTAAAGATGTGTTATAAAACTATTTAATGTTTTCATTTTTTTTTTCATTATATTTCTCTCCGGGAACAATGGCACAAAGACAAAATGTGATTGGAATATAAAAAATATCCTTTAGATTGTAAAAATGAGACAAAAAGATAGATAGAGAGAGAGAGGAAAGAAGCATTCTACTCATTTATATATATTTAGCAAGGTTGGCAACCGAAGTGAATTTGGGTATCGGTTACAATATCGTATAATGCAATATAAAAAAATGGAGTCGAAATCAATATGTGTTTACAACTTTTCGCTTTTGTGTTGGAATGAATGTGGCTTTAAATGAATCTGAAGTAAAAGCAACAGTTTTTTTTTTGGCCATTGACAAATAAAGAAGTGGAAGAAATGGTAGTTTCTCTACTTTGACTGCAGTTTTTTAAACGCTGTATTATACTACGTTTCAACTATGAGCAAAACAACTTGTTTTAAGCAAAACATGTCGAAGTCTTTCCATTATGTAAAACTGCTTTTGGTTTTCGAATTTTCGAAATAAATTTGACATTTATGTTGTAAACATACATGAAAGCAAAAAAAAAAAAATGTATTGAAAAAAATATTTTTCTTAAACATGAAATTTCCTAAAGAGTTTATGCAGTTTCCTGTATGCAGGCTTTCAAGGTCATTATTTTGATGATATTTTGGTAAATATGTCACTTTTTTCGAAATTGTCAATCACCAATAATGGATAACCCAGAGTTGTATTCATGATTTTCGACATGTTTTGGAGCAAAACTAGTTTTTGTTTGAGTTTTTCGAATATGAAAAATGTATGGGAAAACAAGTAGCAAAAATAGTTTTGTGGCCCAAAACATGTAAGCGGAAACGTACTATTAAACTATTTGTAATTTCGGTGTAGTTTTCAATATCGGTATTCCATTTTAAGCGGTTTCGGTACTTTAACGTTGTCGGTTGCCAACTTTGACATTAAGTACCAACAAACATTAAAGTTCTTGTGTTGTTTTTTGTTCTTTTTTATGTCACGTTTGTGGAAAGATTTAAAAGATTCATTGAAGTGCCACCTACTACTCATTTACGAGTCCTTGTTTTTTTTTTTGCTTTGCACTTAGTTTTTGTACTTGAGCTTATTTTTGCTGCTTTCTGACTGTGTCTCATCATCTTTCTAATTTTTCTGTGAGATATGCTGAGCTTTTCCATTTGTAAAATATTAATATGCATTTTGTTTGTGGGCTTCAACAAACAATTTTCATATCTGTTTTGATTTGGAAATGGGGTTAGGAAAAAAGTCTTCTTAACAATTTACATTATTCAGCATAAAGTTGTCTAAAACTTACCGCCCTAAAACCGCTCTGTATAAATTTGTAGTTTACTGGAATGTTTTGAGAAGCAAATGTGTATGAACTCACCTAAAAAGAGAAAAAAAGTATAAAATTAGTTAAAATAAAAAGATTACATAAAATTTAAATTAAAAAAAAAAAAAAATTTACAACTTTTTCAAAAAAATATTTTTTCCAAAAGTAGTTTTTTCAACATTTGCTTTTTTTAATAGGACGGCCCATTTTCAAAAAAGGACTTATTTTAAAAGTACACAGGAAGAAAAACACTCGGGATAAATCAAGTTTTTTATGATTACTTTAAGTACGAGTCGTACTCAAAAATTCAACTACGAATAACGCTAAAACGTACTCAAAACAATTCTAGTTAAATGGGATTACTTTTCAAAATCAATCCCGGAATTTCTTGAATTAAGAATAAAATTCTTAAATCAAGTAAAAAAAAGATTAAACTTTCGGTTGGTAGTGCCACTCTGAGAGTAAAATTACAAAATGAGGGATTTAATCTCATAAAACTTATTAGTCTCATCTCTAAGAATTGCATTCTTTTATGCGTGCATACGTGTGTGTATTTCAAAGTTTTTGTTGATTTACAACAACACAACACAAGTTTGGAAAAAACGATTTGCTTTTTGTATGTAGAAAAAACAGAACATGTCTAACCCTCCGGCTTACGCGTGTTTTGATTTTCTATTCACATTAAAAAATGGTCTGGCCAGACTCATGTGTACCACGAAGGGTTAAAAAGTAAATTTGAACTCTTGCTTCTCATTTTGTTTACATTTTTCGTTAAATATGTACATAAGATTTCTAAAATAAAAAACATATCGGACATGATGTTTGTGTTTTATCATTCTGTAAGGTGTAGACGGGTAAGTAAATCAACCATAGCAATTTTTTCTTTCTAACCTGTGAAATTGATTAGTTGTTCTGTTCTGTTGCGGTTCAGTTTGATAAAATCAAGAACTTGTAAAGTAATTGTAAGTTACCGCAAAATAAATAATAAAAAATTCGTTAATTAAATTTTATTTCTTCAAATTTATGTGCATAAAAGTTATTGAAATAAAACAATGGATGGTGCAAAACTAATAAATTTGTCATAAATGGCTACAGTTGCTACAGAAAAAGAAACTTTTACAATTTTGAAACAGAACGGCACGGAACAGAACAGAAACAGAAAGTAAAGACTAATTCTGCCTTTAACCTTACTAATTTATGGTAATTATTAAACGTAACTTTGACCTGTTATAATGACTTTATACATTTTTGCAGGCAAACTCATGTGCACATATGGTATTTTCTAAAAAGTTATGATATACCATTAGCTAGAATAAAAATGTATGCACAGATGTTTGAAGTATGAGCAACCCAACACCGTGAATACCATTTCTATCCTGAACTAAAAAAAAATTCATTGACGTGCCTCTCTTTATTCGGCACTACTTACCTATGCGAACAAATTTTTTCGGATTTAAAATTTATTTGTTCCAAGCAACGTAATAAATTAAGTTCATCCCATTTGAAAAGCATTCTACTATTACAAAACTGCCATAAAAGTATAAATTTAGAAGATTTTATTTTATAACTTGTAGAACACAAGGGAAAAAAATTAAAAATTTTTTGTGTTGCTAGAAAATTTGTAGCAGTTCTTTACCAATTCAATGTCGCTGATTTTAAAACTGCACTTTTTTTTTATCAGCTGTGATTTGCGTGCAATATTTATTTTTTATGAATTTTTAAAACATAAAAATCTTTAATTTTTTACAATTGTTTGATAAGATATTTGAAACTGATTTAGAGTCAAAAAGCTTCCGAATAAAAAAAGTGTAGTTTTAAAATCAGCGGCATTGAATTGGTAAAGAATTGCTACAAATTTTTTATCAACACAAAAAATTTTTAATTTTGTACCTTTGTGTTATACAACTTATAAAATATATTACTAACATTTTATTTCGGCTGTAAATAAATGCATTCTCTCAATTTGCTTACTCTCTGGTACTCACTAACACACAACCAAAAAAATTTTGAAAATCCCTGTTCTAAACATTCACACACTGCGACATAGTTTGAATGTCTGTTCCAATGGAATTGTCTAGGCCTTTATTGAATAGTTATTTCAACAGGACCAAAATACATTAAAGGAACAAAGAAAAAGTATTTTGTTGTTGTTAATATAAACAGAGCGATATACCCTGTTTATCAGCGTTCCGTGGTTAACATTAGAACTTTAAAATACATTTAGCACTTTTCCTAGTTAAAGCACTGCGGCGCGAGTTTGTCTTTGATCATAATTCTATTAAGAGTTTTGTAAACAAATTCTTATTTTATGGCGAAATTTTTAAAGCTGTTTGTGTTACAATTCATTTTATTTTTAGTTTTCTTTTTACCATCATTGTAACGTTTATGTCTTTTAAAGGATTTTATTACATTTACACACTTAAGCAGGCTGGTTAAAAAACAAACAAACAAATCTTAAAGAAAACTCAATATTTTCGCTCAAATGACATTATTAAGTGTCTTTTTATTAAAATCAACATTTGATCTTCTTCGCGCTGCTCTAGTTTCACAATACTGCACACGTTAACACAAATACTCGGTTATACACCAAAAGCGATACCCAACAGTGTGGCAAGGGTCCTTTTCTAGCGAGATGTAGACAATTTACTCTTGTTTGATTACAAAGTAGACACTGAAGTTATTTTCTTAGCAATTCATGGGTAATTAAAAGTAGAAGACCTGAAGAAAAAATAATTTTGGACTTTCAGTACTTTTCTTTAAGAACTGCTGGGTCATTCTAGAATTTGAACTACAAGTTTGTTTTGTATATGTATTCGTATGTATACATGTGTAAGTGTTTATATTACATAGAAATAAACCTTAAAGTACAACCTTTAAGTAAGATTTATGTGTGTGTGTATATCTTACATATGTATGTATGCCTGATAAAGTTCACTTAAGGAATGACTGGGAACAGGCAAAGTGTTCAAACATTAATTGTAATTTTATAAAACCAATAAAAAATCTCAAGTTTTTTTAAGCCTGGTACTCTGTTCGAATTTATGTTTAAATTTGAGCAACATTTTTTATTTCATATAAAAAATTCGACATGTAACAGTGTTAGCTATTTAGCGAGTTTGCACAATTTGAAGATTTTGTTCTTTAAAAATATGCGACATAGTTTTGCGCAGTGTTCGAATATAAACATTATATACTGTTCTTTAGTGTTCGGTAGATAGGTGAAAAACGCTAATAGTGTTTCTGTAGTAAATTATAAAAAAAAATAGTTTCCCTGTTTGTGATCTTCGAACACAAAAATATTCATCTCGCGTTGCAAGTGTTGAGGCTGGCGGCGATGACTCGAATTTTGTTGCACTGTGTTATTGATATTTATTCATCGTTCCTTCGCAAAACGTCTTTGTTTTACCCACACATTCATGCGTGATTTATAAAAATAATGATTTTCATACATAACTTATTCAAACTTTGTTTTAAGCTGTAAAAGTTATGATGTTATTAAGAAAAATTAAAAAAACATTGGAATATGAAATGTCAATCATCTTCATAATCAAAAACTAGTTGAAAAATAACTTTTATCTTAAATAAAAATCTAGCGAGCCCAGTTTTTCAATTTGAATGGGTATTGCAATAAATCCTTAAAATATTTCGCAAAAGATTTTTTCAATATGGGTTTTGACAGCATTTCGCGTGAAATGTTGAACAACTTAACTCAATTAAGTTTGTAATTTTGAAATAATAATATTTAAAAGATTTTGTCTGTCGTGCTTAATTTCCAATTTTTATTCTTGATAAAAACACTGAAATTTATTGTTGATAAAGAAAGATATAAAACAAATAAATCTGTTAAGCGAATAAGAATTATCAGCACCAGATTTACTTGTAACTATATCAAAGCTTAAACAAAAACAACAACAATAAACAGTGAGCTTATCTTTTCTTACATTCCCCAATACAAACATTAATTGTTGTTGTAAGTAGGTTAAGAAAAAACAAAAACAACTTTCTTTATTGTTTTCGCAAAGACCACTTTCACACTCGGCAAGTTACTTGCGCAATTCTTGATTTGTTGACGTCAGCGGTAAGAATTTGTTGTACTCGGCAAGTAACTTGCGCAACTAACTTGCCGAGTCTAAAAGGGGTCATACAAAAATAAAGCATGCTACCAGTTTAGTTTTTTTTAGTCGTGCACTTGCCAGTATGTATACCCAAAAAATTACTTTGATTTATATTTTTCTTTAAATTTTGGTTGATTTTTTAATTGAGCTCAAACCTTCAAATAAGATTTCAACCTGAGTATGACACTTAAGTCCTTGAAGGCAAACAGCACAAACTTGCAAACTTTGTGTTTTTACTTTTTCCTTTACAAGTTGCTTACAAAGAAAAAATAAAGAAAAATAAACAGATTTTTTTAGCTCTTCTTATTCTGGTTTTAACTTTTTCTTTGTGTAAAACATATTTGTCTTTATGTAGAGCTTTAAGTTGTTCGCTGAAAAATTCTTTTTGAACAGAAAAATGAGACAAAAATTCAAGAATAATAAGAAACATTTAGAAAGTAAGGTCAGTCAAGCTCGTTCATAAGATACCCTACAACACAGGATTAAAAAACAAATTGTCAAGACTGTACCTTATTTGCGACTCGTGGGCAATAATGGAACCGCCAGAAAAAATTGTTTTATGAGGTTAAGATTCATGTAAAAGTTTTTTGTGGCGAATAATATTTAGATATCTTTGTCTACTATATTCGATTCCTTACTGAAAAAATATCAATTTTAGTTTTTTTTTTATAAAACTAAAATGTCATGGTCTTGATGTATGAGATTTGCTAGCCTTTAAATGATCTTAGGCAAGGGGTTTACATGGGACGTATGGGTAATTTTTAATCTACCAGCACAACATTTTTTCATGACATTGAAGATATCGTAGAAGTTATTGTCGCCAATTATTATTTAAATACCAATATTTATAATTAAGTTATGTCATTCAAATTATATTCGCGAGTAATATTTTATGGGAGTTGTAATCAAATATGGACCGATTTAAACAAAAAACTGGGTAAGACGATTTATGTTGCAATAGGAAAATTTTGAAGACAATTTATTTTAAATACCAGTATAAAAAGACTATTTCGGAAAGAAGTTTGTATTAGGGCCATGTGAAATTATTTTAAAATAATTTTTAATAGGCTTCGTCTATGTGAAAATCGAAACGTTTATACCAAATTTTATCAAATTATCTTTAAAATTGAGACCTGTACTTGGCGCACAAAATTACTTGGACAGACACCCAGCCAGCCGGACGGACGGAAGGACATCGTAAGATCGTCTCGGAAAATGATTCTGACTCGGTCTGTATACTAAACACTGGGTCGAGGATCAATATTTGAGGGTGTTGCAAACGTATAGTACCCTCTCAACAATTGTAGTGTGGGTATAATGAGACTAAAGCGCTAGTAGAATAAGATTGAATTTATAATATTTCTTTATAGTTAAAGTAGTTACGAAATAATTTTGTTTGCTAAAGGAAAATCTGAACTGCAGTTTTCCAATGATGTCTTTAGTTACCTGCAAGTATTTCTACCAAGTGGCAAGAAAATTATGTTTATGAGTCTTAATTGTTGTTAGTGATGGATGATACCCTGCTCTGCTTTCTAAACATTTTATTTAAACACAACAATTATCCTCATAACAAATTTTGCTATAAGAATGGATTTTATTACGACCATATAAAAAAGGATACTTTAGGTTTATTTTTGTTGTTGCCATTAGTGGCGACAGCAGAAAACCATTAGGAAAAAAATGTAAAATTAATTAATTTAAATAGTTAAACATTTCTCTTAATGTTGGAATTTATATGACAAAAAAATAAATATATCTAAAAGGAAAAAATTTATAATGGCAGCAGTGAGAAAAAACGAAAAAAAAAACTCCGGCATAAATGCGACGACGACAGAAATATCATCACGTAAAATTTTAAGAGCGTATGCGTTGGTACGCGCATTTGTTTTTGTTTAGAATAACAAGGACTTCTTTATTATTTTAAATCTTTTGGTTAAAGAAGAAGATAAACAACAACAACAACTTTGTAGTGTTATGAGAGGAAGCTAATTTAATAGTCTTGTATTAAAAATTCAAGGCAAATAAAGCAATTTTTTTTAAATGCGTCTCTTTTAAGAATGAAGCATAATCTTAAATGCTGTGTGGATTAATAAAAATTTCTAAGTTTTAATGAGAAAATTAAATTGGAGAAATCAAACTTAACTGTTATTTGAACATTTTTATGGCATTCAGATTATTAAAGTAATTAGTTCAGAGCAAATCAATTAAATTATGAAAAATTCGGTAAAATGGAAAATATTCACAAGAATTAAAAAAAAAAAAACAAAATTCTGTTAGTCGTGCTTAATTCCCCATTTTTATTCTTGATAAAAACACTGAAATTTATTGTTGAAGGGATAAGATATTCCTATGCGCATTTTACGAATTTATACAGGTGACCGGATCAGAGAGAAAGGGAGAGAGAGTTATGATAGCTGTATTTTCCAGTTATTTTATTTTAGTGATTAAATTGCAAATTACGATTTTAAAATTTTTAAAAAAAATTAACTGAATTCTTGATTTAGTTCAAATAGTTTATTTTTATTTATCAAAGTAATTTTTGGGAATACAAAATTTACAAGATTTTTTTAGTCGTGCTTAATTCTCAATTTTTATTCTTGAAAACACTGAAATTTATTGTTGAAGGGATAAGATATTCCTATGCGCATTTTACTGGTTGCTTAGGCCAGATCGTCAGGAAACTTCATCCAAAGATTTTAGAAAAGCTAATAATATTAAACAAGTAAAACTGTTAAGCGAATAAGAATTATCTGTAAGCTAAATTCTTACTTGTAACCAAGGCGAATTAACTACAGGTGGTGTCGAAACGGCTTCTGATTTTGACAGTTCAAGCTTATTTGTTTTGATTTGTTAGTGTTTTGCTAATAATGGTTGACATTTCGAGCTATAAACACTAACAATAAACAGCGAGTTTATCTTTTCTTACATTCCCCACTACAATTGGTTGGAATTCTTTCAATATTAATTGTAGTTGTAGGTAGGTTAAGAAAAAACGAAATGAAAACTAAAACAACTTGCTTTATTGCTCTCGCAAAAATAAAGCATGCTGCCAGAGTTTAGTTTTTTAAGCCGTGCACTTGCCAGTTCATTATCAAGGTAATTTTCAGGAATACAAAATTAACAAGATTTTGATAATTCTTATTCGCTTAACAGTTTTACTTGCTTAATATCTTTAGCTTTTCTAAAATCTTTTGATGAAGTTTCCTGACGATCTGGCCTAAGCAACCAGTAAAATGCGCATAGGAATATCTTATCCCTTCAACAATAAATTTCAGTGTTTTCAAGAATAAAAATTGAGAATTAAGCACGACTAAAAAAATCTTGTAAATTTTGTATTCCCAAAAATTACTTTGATAAATAAAAATAAACTATTTGAACTAAATCAAGAATTCAGTTAATTTTTTTTAAAAATTTTAAAATCGTAATTTGCAATTTAATCACTAAAATAAAATAACTGGAAAATACAGCTATCATAACTCTCTCTCCCTTTCTCTCTGATCCGGTCACCTGTATAAATTCGCCTTGAATCAAAATTTCTCATTCCCAGAATTGTGTTGCAAAGCTAAGTTATAATTACAATACTATCTATGTATACTCGAAGGTTTAATTTTTTATTTTCTTATTTGACTGTCATACGACGACAAAATATGAAACACGTATAATCACTCGCTGTCTATCAGACTGATGTTTGCAGAGGCGTAAAAACCTATATTAGCTAAAAATAAATTCCAATAAAAGTAATTGGAAAAAAACTTGCTCATTAGAGGAAATTCTGCCCATAGTCCGGATTTTAAACATTTACTTTACAACTCTATCTAAGGGATAATCTGGTCCACTGTGACACTACCTCGTCTTCGAATATTAAAAGAATAGAAAGGCACCAAACTAACAAATAATTACAGCCGCATACTGTTATATTAAAAACTCGAATACCAACAAGGATGTCAGTGTGACAGTTGTAAAAAACTGGATCACAAAACAATCAGTAACATTTTTAAAAACCATCCAAATTCACTAGCTGGAGGCCACACTCGCTTAAGGGGAAGAGATACTGCAGGACTTATCAATTTAGTTCGGCAATGGCAGCACGATTACTGAAGAAAAAAGATTTAATAAATTATTGTTAGTTAATGTTTCAATATATCGATACCTTCCCATAAGAATGTATTAAGCGACATTTCTAAAATTATGTAGGAAACGAAAAAAACGTCTCATTTAGTTATTTATTTGTGTATTTTATTGAAAGGAACATATTTGGAAAGCGATTTTCAGAATATAAAACTTGACATCATTGCAAAACCAAAATTTTAATAAGATAAACAGTTTTTGTCGCTTAGTACATTTTCGTGGTCAAGATATTGGCGCTTGATACAATGGTAAACGGCGCTTAAAACATTGACATGGACACAAAAAATAAAGGTTTGAAATAAATTGTGTCGTTTAATTAATTTCTTATTTTTTCTGTTAAACAATAAAATAAATAAAAATCTACATATATAAAAAGTAACAAAACATTTAATTCAAAACAAAAATTCAAAAATTACATTTAGAGATCAAAACGGAAATTTCAAGATTATTAATAATCATTTTGATTGTCTGACATATCATCTTCTTCGTCTGTCTCTGCCAATTCGTCTTCTTTCTCACCAAATGTATTTTTAATAATATCCTCGTATTCTTGAATGTATCGTTCAGGAATAAACATTCTTTTGAGCAGACTCTCTAAATCCTTTCGTTTCGGGCCTGATTTTGGCAGTTTTGAAGAATAAAGAATGTTTGATTCATTGAATTCTTCAAGGCATTTTACTTCCAGGGTATATGAAGGAGAAGATGTTTGAAATTGTAAATATTTTATTTTAGAGGATGATTTAGAAAAAATGAAAATATTAGATTCCGTAATCTTGAAATTAGTTTGCTCCTTGGTTTTTACTCCTTGTGTTGGAAAATATTTAAGAGCTTCTTTTTTCCAATCGCGGAAATCTTTGTATGTCCACACTACCACCTCATAAGGTTTGGGATTTATCCTGACATTGGAAATCAGGGTAACCCATTCTGATGGTGTCCAAATTGTCCTTTTTTTGACAAATCTCTCTATAGTAGCATGCACAGAATCAACAGGCATATAGGTATAGCCAGGAAGTAGAAATGTTAATTTAATTTCGTTAATGTGTTTAGCTTTTTTTTATAAACAAAAAAACCATTGTTATGATTTGGCGATTTTTATTTTGTCCAGGACAGCTATCACAGTATAAGGAAATTGATGTAACAGTTTTTCTTTCATCGACGATTTTTAAGTACTGATTGAGAACTGTACAAATTTCATTTGCTCCTCGCATTCCATCAACTTCACCCCACACAAAAGCATACGCATTATGTGTTCCACTCTCATAAATTGTCTCGTTATAAAACGAGTATTTTCTCGAGTAATAAAATAGCATACTCTGCGTATGTGGAACGTTTAGAATTTTTTGCAGGTCAAAACTAGCACAAACAAATGATGGTGAACTCTTGGCTTTTTCTTGATCTTCCATAAACAGTTTATGGCTCGTCTCTTTCTGTTGAGAATGTTTTGTCACTTTTACTTTCTGTGTTTCATCCAGTTCACGGTCCTTATAAGATTCGCAAAAGGTACACTTATCTTTTTTGGGAACATGGATGCCAATGTTGTACGTTTTGAAAATTCCGCGAAAAATTTTTTCGGAGACAAAATTAATACCCTGCTCCACTTGGATTTCTTTGAAATTTCTGTAAAGGTTAGAAATACTAAAACACTCGGTGGGCAAGTAAGTTCTATTGGTCCTAGAACGGCAATAGTGGGATGGAACCCTTGGCAAGCTTTCAATGAAAGTGCAAACGGCTTCTTTAAAATCAGCGGATGTAGCATTGAACGTAGCTGCTGCAATGTATGTGAAGTTAGCTCCGTCAGTTAGCTTCGTTTTCTTGACTATCAAGTTTCCTGCACACAAGCAACTTGTGTTAACATAGTTCGTACTCAAACACTGTTAAGACAAAAGAATGGATGTTTTTTGGCAAAAATAAATAATTTGAGACAAAAATAAATTTAAAAATGGTAATTCAGAATAATTAATAAAATATTTATTTTTAATTTAAACAATTTGGCCCGGAAATGAATTACAATGAGATTTCTAACAAAAAAAAGCCCTACTTTCAGAACCCGAAAATGGGTCAAAATCGAAATGGTGCTCTAATATGGACTAATAGGGTTGATAGTTTAGGTATTCTAGATTTCAGAACTATATAGTTTATATTCAGAATTTATATAGATTTTTAATAACAGAGCATAGCTGAAAGTGAATTTATGAGATTTCTAACAAAAAAAAGCCCTACTTTCAGAACCCGAAAATGGGTCAAAATCGAAATGGTGCTCTAATATGGACTAATAGGGTAGATAGTTTAGGTATTCTAGATTTCAGAACTATATAGTTTATATTCAGGATTTGTATAGATTTTTTGTAATAGAGCATAGCTGAAAGTGAATTTATGAGATTTCTAACAAAAAAAAGCCCTACTTTCAGAACCCGAAAATGGGTCAAAATCGAAATGGTGCTCTAATATGGACTAATAGGGTTGATAGTTTAGGTATTCTAGATTTCAGAACTATATAGTTTATATTCAGAATTTGTATAGATTTTTTGTAACAGAGCATAGCTGAAAGTGAATTTATGAGATTTCTAACAAAAAAAAGCCCTACTTTCAGAACCCGAAAATGGGTCAAAATCGAAATGGTGCTCTAATATGGACTAATAGGGTTGATAGTTTAGGTATTCTAGATTTCAGAACTATATAGTTTATATTCAGAATTTGTATAGATTTTTTGTAATAGAGCATAGCTGAAAGTGAATTTATGAGATTTCTAACAAAAAAAACCCTACTTTCAGAACCCGAAAATGGGTCAAAATCGAAATGGTGCTCTAATATGGACTTATAGGGTTGATAGTTTAGGTATTCTAGATTTCAGAACTATATAGTTTATATTCAGAATTTGTATAGATTTTTTGTAACAGAGCATAGCTGAAAGTGAATTTATGAGATTTGTAACAAAAAAAAGCCCTACTTTCAGAACCCGAAAATGGGTCAAAATCGAAATGGTGCTCTAATATGGACTAATAGGGTTGATAGCTTAGGTATTCTAGATTTCAGAACTATATAGTTTATATTCAGAATTTGTATAGATTTTTTGTAACAGAGCATAGCTGAAAGTGAATTTATGAGATTTCTAACAAAAAAAAGCCCTACTTTCAGAACCCGAAAATGGGTCAAAATCGAAATGGTGCTCTAATATGGACTAATAGGGTTGATAGTTTAGGTATTCTAGATTTCAGAACTATATAGTTTATATTCAGAATTTGTATAGATTTTTTGTAATAGAGCATACCTAAACTATCAACCCTATTAGTCCATATTAGAGCACCATTTCGATTTTGACCCATTTTCGGGTTCTGAAAGTAGGGCTTTTTTTTGTTAGAAATCTCATAAATTCACTTTCAGCTATGCTCTGTTACAAAAAATCTATACAAATTCTGAATATAAACTATATAGTTCTGAAATCTAGAATACCTAAACTATCAACCCTATTAGTCCATATTAGAGCACCATTTCGATTTTGACCCATTTTCGGGTTCTGAAAGTAGGGCTTTTTTTTGTTAGAAATCTCATAAATTCACTTTCAGCTATGCTCTGTTACAAAAAATCTATACAAATTCTGAATATAAACTATATAGTTCTGAAATCTAGAATACCTAAACTATCAACCCTATTAGTCCATATTAGAGCACCATTTCGATTTTGACCCATTTTCGGGTTCTGAAAGTAGTGCTTTTTTTGTTAGAAATCTCATTGTAATTCATTTCCGGGCCAAATTGTTTAAATTAAAAATAAATATTTTATTAATTATTCTGAATTACCATTTTTAAATTTATTTTTGTCTCAAATTATTTATTTTTGCCAAAAAACATCCATTCTGTTGTCTTAACAGTGTTTGAGTACGAACTATGTTAACAAAAGTTGCTTGTGTACAGGAAACTTGATAGTCAAGAAAACGAAGCTAACTGACGGAGCTAACTTCACATACATTGTTTTGGCAACTCTTGCATGGATTTCTTTGCATGTATTTTTGTTTTTTCTCAACACGAGCTCTTTTCGATTTTACCCCCAACCCCTGGTTACATACCTCAATGGCCATGACTTGTGGCCTTGGATTCCTTTTTACTTTTTGGCGTTGTTCTATTTCATCGGCATTTGAATTTTCTATGGAATCGTTATGCCAAGATGAACTCCCATCTGTTTCACGGATCACACTCAGACCCAGATTCAGATGGTGCAGACAAACTCCTTCTGCCCGTAGTACATTTTGTTTTTTCAAAATGATTAAGCTAAAACAAAATTCATAATTGTATTTACCTCACCTACCTCAAAACATAAACATGTATGTACATGTAATCAAGGAGCTTTTTTACTTACTTTCATTCCTTCATTAGATTGTTTTGCTAATTCAACCATTTGTCTACCTCTTGAATGAAACAAAATTGGCTTTTGCAATCCAGACGGACCTGGCAAATTTTCATTCATGGTAAAATTATAAATAGTTCCACTAAAATACCACGAAACGATGAACTAACTCCTCACCGAAAAAAGTACGATAACAACTGACGAGAATAAAAGGAACAAAATAACTCAAAACAAAAACAAAGCCTACTTACTTCATTCAATAATTTGAAATAAAATCATCAGCTATCTGTGCAAAGGTATACAAAAATATGCTTACAACCGACGAGACAAAAAAAAACATAAAATAAATGGGGAAAAAGCAGTAACGTACTTCATAGAACAATTATTTAAACTCAAAGACAATCATAATCTGGAGTGTTTAAGCGACAAAAATGGATCAAGTTTTAGTTGGATGAGTGTGCGAGCGACAATATCGGTTAAGCTAAGCGACATCTAACAACATTTTTGTGTGGACCGTTTGTTGCTTACTACAATTTCATTTTAAAAAATGGGGCTTAGCATAATTTCTTTGGCGGATAATACAAATTTCAGGGAGCAACATTATTCCAGTGAGAAAACTTGACGGTTGATACAATTTTATTTTCTCTATAGTTTCCTTTGCATCCATGATAGCGCAGCGAAACCCAGGCCTAAATGTGACGCTTAACTTCTAGTATAGTTCCACATCAAAAAGTCATTTTCGAAAAAAGTGTCGCTTAATACATTCTTATGGGAAGGTATCGATATAAATTTTAAATAAAATAAAAATTTTTTGTGTAAAAATTAGATGACATGGCTCCGGGCGAGATGTGGTTTCAATAGGACCGCAACCATCGACCTATTAACATAAAAATTTGGCGATAAGTTGATTCCGAGAAATGGACCCGTCTATTGACCTTCAGAGTCGTGTTACGTGAAGTATTTGCCTTATGCTGATAAGCCCGAACCAATTGTTATTGTTATTAGTGACATTCGGCCAGCAATGTTCGCAAAACTAATCCAACACTTAATGCGTTTCTTAAAGAACAACAACGGTGCATTAAAAAATTTCTTTGAGTCAGATTTACTTTTTTTTCTTATATAATTTCTTAGTATGTCTGAATGTTATCATTCCACAACTATCTGATGATACTTTCTCTGCAAAAGATCGTATTTTCGGTCTAAAGCCCGCGACAATCTTCATCAGTATTCTTTACATTTTATTTACTGCTTTGTATTACAACGTAAATTTTAAATTTTTTATTGAAAATTTAAAGTTACAGAAGTTTTCTTTTTTTCCACGAGTTTAAAAACATTTCAATATTTTAATAAATAATTTATTTTAATTAAACAAAATATTTTGCAATAATGTATACCAATTCGTTAGATTTATCTCTCTAAAGAATTATTAAGTTCTCATTAATCCAATGAAAATGTTTTAAGAAATTGTGAAACTCAATAATGAAATTGTAAAATTTTATTCCTGTAATGAAATTTTTCATTGGGTTGAAGGAAAAAATTCAATGAAATTGATTTATTAGATTTATGAAGCATAATTCTTTCAGTGTATGAAAGATTTTTGGGCCTGGCAGATACAGGCTCTCTAGCTAGTTTTTGTTATTTTTACAATTTTAAGTTCTACCGGGCTTAAGAAAAATACCATTTAGATTCAACAACAATTTTAAAAAATATAATTACAATTACATAGATGAAGTATCACAGGAACTTCTTTTATAGTTATTGTTTCGTAAAAAAAACATCAAAAGAATTCCTTCCGTAAAAATTCCTAGAAAATCGCAAAGAATTCATATAAAATCTTATCATATGCTTCAATAATTTTTCTCATCAAAAATACGTTATTTTTTGCTTAACTGGATTCTTAGATTTAAAGGTTTTTGTTTTTCTTTCGATACAATTAAAGCCAAAGTTTTATTATAATATTTATTTATTTTTTGTTATACTTTTATGCTGGAAAAAAAGAACACAATTGATACACTAGAAAGTAAGACGCCTTGTGAAGGCACAGCCAATTTCCTGATTAGAAATTAAGCAGTGAAGAATTCTATGAAAAACATTAAACTAAAATAAAAAAGGACAAATTTATCCATGACAAAAATTGTTGATTCCCTCAAATCATGTCTAACAATAAAAAAAAAAATTTGTGAGATAAAGTTGCTGATTGACTTGTACATGATAAAAGTTTTTACAAACTACAAAAAAAAAAAAAAAACCTCAATAATTTCCACAATGCGAAATTAAGTTAAAATGTAATCAGACTAAACTGTTTGGGCAATGAAAACTATGCAAAGAACGTTTTGCGTGTTGGATTAAAAATTTGAGTTTAGGAAGGTTTTTTGTGCGAGGAAATGTCAGTAAACTATGTAAATTAAAAGCAAGGACTTACAAAATCTTTTTTTTTCAATCAAGGAGTTTTGTTGTTTGAGACATTTCTGGAAATGGTGCTCTGAAATTCAATCCTCATACTAGTAAATCAGCTAAGCAAACTTATTCCCAGTAACAAAAAAAAAAAAACAAAAACTTAACACAAACTTATTTGATAGCATTTTGATTTGAAAACTTATTGAAGCAAAACAGATACGATTTTGTCACAGAGTTGTCAAGGACACAGAGCACTTTTGATTTCAGTGCAATTATTTTATTTCACTCTATTGTTGCTGGAAATGTTTTATAATAAGCAATAAAATAGTTATACAAATATCTTATGTTATAAACTTTATCGCTGTTTCTCTTTTTATTGCTTTAATTCAATGAGAATAATCCTTTTATGTTAATTAAATATTAAAATTGGTTTTTGTGGTTTTTAACAATGAAATGAAATAAAATGTTATGCTCCTTTTTTGTCTTGTTAAAAAAATCAAACAACAAAAACAAGGATTCCACTTTATGTTGGAATTATAGAAAAGGGCTGGAGTGTTGAGGCAGTTATTGAGCAGGTGTATTTAAGTACCACAAAACCTGCCAAAAACGTTAAACCAATTTTTATTAAAAGTATTTGTAACTTCAAATTTTTAAATTTATGCAAATTAAATTAAACATGCCATCCCACCCACGACCCTTAACTGAAAAGTGTTCGCTTTATAAAAAAGCCCCAGAGCTTTTTGTTATAATAATAAGGGCTAGAAAGGAACAGTGGGCTATTAAATTAAAGGCATATCTCCAAAAATAAAAAAAATAAGGAGAAGAATTGTTAAGTCTTTCGTCTCAAAACTTGACAATAATAGAATTAACAGTTAATTGATTTTAACACACCAACAAGTGTCGTTATGTCCATGGACCAAATGGCATTAAGTTCTATATATACTGGGAATGAAATGCTGACATTTGTTATATGTACGAGTCCCGCACATCGATTGGAAGTGGCCAGCCTTGGTTTAATTTTACCAAAGACAAACACTTGCTGCAACATCTATAAACGTCGTCAAGTGAAACTGCAGCAAAAGTTTTTTGTAAGCTGAATGTGGTTTGTGATAAAATATATCGTAAAATAGAGAAGACGTGCTCGAATGGTATAAAATGTCTGTGATATTTTTTTGTTTTCAATGTTACATACCATGGTTAGGTTAGTTTCCATTGGCAGCCCCAATTAAACACAGCTCACGTGGGTCAAGTAATAAGTTCCCGTTGTGTGCCGTCTCCCAAGGGTTAATAGCCAGGAATATTGATTAAATGAATGAATGGGTCGTGTTCGTAGTCTCAGTAATTACAAAAAAGTTTTTCCGTTAACCCTTCCTCCTCCCCGTCACTTACAACTCTTATTAGAAATGCTTGGCTAAACGATCAGATACAATCAGAGTGCAAAGAAGGCGCTGTAAATACCATCCCAAAGAAAGGCGACCTAACCCTCTGTAAAACTGGAGAGGTATCACCTTACTCAACTCCATAGGTATGGTCATGGCCACGAAAATACTGCAAAGAATATCACCTGTATTGGATGATATTTTGAGGAAGGAGCAATTCTGTTTTCGACCTGGTCGTTCCTGTGTATATCATATCAATACATTACGCATAATTATAGAACAATCAGCAGAGTATAATTCACATATTTCCTTATCTTTGTAGATTTTGAACGCGCCTGCAACACAGTATCACGTAGCTCAATTTGGTCAACACTGATTAAAAAAGGTATCCCAGAAAAAAAAATTTATGCGTATTGGTGCTAATGTGACAACACCACTTATAGTGAATGTCAACTTAATCGAATATGTCCAGTCTTTCAATTACTTGGGCCAAATCAAATATCCAATGAGACACTGTAGCAACAGGCTAATAGTATTCCTATTGAAATCAGAAGACGTAAATGGACATGGGTCGGTCATACTCTTAGACGTCCAGCAACGGAAATAGCTAGAGCTGCCCTCGAATGGAACCCTCAAGGACACCGCAATCAGGGACGACCACGTAATACTTGGACACTTTGTACAAGAAAAGAACTCGCAACAGCTTTTAAAACATGGAGACAAATCAAAGTCCTTGCCAATAATAGAAGAGAATTAAGAGAGAATTTGTCAACGCCCTATGTTCTTCTTGAACTCTTTATTTAAGAATAACTAATATTTAGATAAATAAGGGCGTATATATGTACATATATATGTCACAGAAGGCTTAAACATCGTGTCGATGAACATTATGACACCTTTTTTTTGTCATGGACTTTATTTCACTAGATCTTGACATGCCACCTAAATTATATCTCAACGCGATATGCATTTTAAACGAAGCTATCAACTGTGATGCCTGTGCAAGGATATCTTGTTATAATAATAAAATAATAGCCTCATAGTATAGTCCTTTACCATAAACTATAGTTTGGACCATGCAAATCGAAAAAGTTTTTAGAAAGGAGTTCTTTTTTTTTTTAACGCTCAATAACAATTATAAACTGTAGTAAAACTTTTAGCACACACTGTTTGAGTACAGTCGCCTAACCAGCCAATAACATTTCTTGACTAATTTTGCCGTAATACAAAAATGCCTGCAATATTTTTTAATTTAAAATTTTCTCCATCAAACGTTAAACCCTTTTTTACAAACACAAGCAAACAATCAACAATTCATTAATACAACGTTATGGAAGAATAATTTTTGTCGGTTGTTTTGTAGTTTTTGTCGTATGGAAAAAAGAGCGCGTTGAGTGGGTTTCATTCATGTGGGTTGTTGTTGCTAGTGCTGCCTTTTGCAGGTTGTCTCGTTATTTAAGTTATTTATGGTATTGTCAGCATTTAGGCGCCCAAAATGTTTTAACCGCATAAATTGAATGACTAAACAAAGTGATGCAGTGAGTGTGAATGGAGACAAAGAGAGAGAAAGAAAAAGAAAGAAAAAGAAAAGCGAAAGCCACAAAATAAGGAAAAGACAAATTGAAAGTGTGTCTGTTCACTTTTACCAACGGACATTAACGGATATGCTTTTTGTTGCCAGTTTTGTATGAATACGAAGAAGGATATTTGTTAGTTTACAAATGAAAAGATGTATGTATGTACGTGTTTGCCTCTATGTGTTTGAATTTTTGTGGCAAAGTGAGTGCAATTTCAAGGACTTTCAAAAGGTTAAGCAAGTTAGATATCGAAAGTATGTTCATACATATTTTATTTAAAAACTTGAATAAATTTCACCAAAAAAAAAAAAAAAAAAAGACAAAAATGAATGACATTTTAAGTAAAATTAAATTGAAAATTTTTATTACAACAAAAATACATTCTTTTAATAAATGGTTTTATTTTTGTTATTTTATTTTTTCCCTCCAATTTTAAGCCAAATATTGCGTCAAATATTTAACGTTAAGTTTAGCGTGAAATTGAGTACTTTTTATTTTATCTGACAGCAGCATGCAGTCCAACATAATACACATGCAATGTATTTTATTGTTCTCTCCTCCTTTTTTTTGGCAGAAGATATGAACGTAAATGTAGAAACATTTATTAAATGCAGTTGAGTTATAAGTATTGCAGTATTTTCCAACATGCATTTTGTTCGTGTATTTAATTTCATTCAATTGTTTATGCACAAGTACATACATACAAACAATATCTATGATTATATTAAAGTTTAAATTATTTCCTTTTGATACATTATTTGTCCTTCCATTCTTAAGTAAGTTACATTCATTTATTTCTGTTGTCCATAAGCATTTTTCTTTAAACTTCAGTATTGCTTCTCTTTTGTAGCCGTAATCTGAAAATGTTAAGCAAAAAATAAAAATTGCCAAAGATTTATCAAAATGATAAATGTGTTTTATAAATGTGCACTGTGAGGCGGAATCTTATTTTGCTACGAAATTCTGTATTTTTAAACTGGGTAATCCCGGCGCCAATATATCAAATCGTACCAAAGCAACATGGCTTGTGAAGAACTTTATTAAAAATTTATGGCTTTTAAAAGTTGGGAAAGTTTTGATGACCAAACTGCTTCTGGGACCTCTGATCAAAAATTAAACTTTAAAAGCGTGAATAAAAAATAAACTAAGAAAGTCCCACATTTTTTCTTTGCAAACTACGGGGTCAGTATCATCATTTTTCACAAAATTTTAATCGGGTTGTTTAGTCTTGCGGCAAAATTTCATGTACCATTTGTATCAAACATTTTTTTCTTTATTATCCGCAGTGAAGTTCTACACTTTTAGAGCTAAGTGGCACATTTGAAAGTTGATATTTAAGGGTTCTCATTTAGTCAGTTACAGATCACGATGAATAAAACGATTCTTCACTGTACGTTACCTGCAGTTATCGGCAACACTTTTCACCACCTGGACGAAGGAGGTAAAACTCAACCTAGGCATCATGGTCGATAGCATACAAATTCCGGCAGTGAACTAGTCGAATATTTCGAGTCACTGTTGATACCCTTTTTACCTCCTCAGCACAAGTTGCGTAACAGGAACTCGGTTCTCAAGGCTCGAGGCGGCACCACTTGGGGTATATATGTATAAAGAAATCTTGGATTCTACTTATAAGTCAGTGGTCAGCTATCCTGCTCCAGTGTGCTCACCTTTATTGAGTGTTACCTAGTTTAGAAATATGTAAAGCTATCAAAATATAGCCTTAAGGACCATCACAGGTTGCCTTCAAATAACTTCTGAATACCATCTTCATGAGAAGACAAAGGTTCTAGCGGTCAAGGAACACAACACTCACATACTGACAAAACAGTTCCTTCTGGGGTGTAATCGGAGATGTCATATAAACTGAAAAGCTGGTCTGGGTCATTTAAGACAGGACCTACGTGAATATACAGCGATATGTGCACGATCTATTTGATCGCAGCTCGTATATGACAGCTCTGAACGACATTCATAGAGACGCCACCAATTCCGCGGTAGCAGGATACCACATGCATGTCGTACTACCTTTAGCAGACGCTGAAATGATTCTGCCACGCAAAACAAGAGTGGTGCTGGCAAGACTAACATCAGGAGGGAGCAACAGGGTTAATGCCTTATGATCCGGTATAAAACAAACCGTCCTCAACTTCTGCCGAGTGTGTGGTCTGCGTCCTAATGACACCCTCCACATATTTAATTGACCAGCGGACTAGAAGAAGACTTTGCACACAACTTGTTGAAGTAGCTTAATTCCTTGCACTTGATGTGGCAGAGCCCCCTGATAAAATGTTGTATATCGTTTACCTATTACATCAACGAAAGCAATTGAGGCCGTCAGCGCAAAAGTTATGTTAGCCTCAATTTTTCATACCTTGACTTATCTACGCCAAATTGATTAAAACTGCGAAAATAAAATAAGAAAATAGTTTTACCTCTCTCTGTTTTTACCAATCACTAACAGAAAGTGTTGCAGAATATTGTGTTCCATTTATTTATTTTTGCTCTAATTATAACACAAAAGTAGTCATAAGCCACACAAATATGAAATAAATGTAACGTGGCTTACACCACTTTTGAGCTGACGGCCTCAATTGAAAATGGGCGACTAGATTGCGCATTTTTTTTCGCGATGGTGCATTTCTGGAGTTATACAAATTGTATTTTGAATTATTGAATTTTGACTAGCAAAATAAAACTTAACAATCTGAATCTCCCAAACGTTATATGTAAATAATACTGAAAAAAAAGAAAAAAAAAATTATTGCAGACAGTATTGCGAACCCTCGTCAAAACTTACATAAACCTCAACTACTTTCGAACGCAATTTTATATAAAGTCAGTAATTTAATTTAAAATATGTATCCTCTTTAAAAAATATGAAGTTATAACGGATTTAAGGAAAACGTAGGGCAGATTATCTCTCTCTCTATCTCTTTTTTTCTTAAAGGTGTCTATGGCTTTTCGCCAAATCTTAAACGCGTCTTAGATAATTTTCCAAAAATAAAAATTGATTTCATCCTACTGTGCTATTGTTTATATTTTGCTATTTGCATTTATGTATGTGAAAAAGGGATAAATTGACAATAGGTTTTGGGTGTTATTTGGGCAACATTATCGCGGGACAAATTGTTAGCAATTTAAACTTAATTAATATTAAAATTAAGATCAATTTAAATTTGAGAAAATAGAAGGTCAGCTTGTGCTAAAGAAATTTTGCTTCAAATGTCAATGACATAACCCTGCAACAATATTCGTATTTTCTTTTGGTGTCCTTTAGAAAAGTCTTACACTTTTAGTAGACGTTACGTTTTTTGTTGCAAGCGACAAGCAAAAGTTTGCCGTTTAAGTCTTAAATTCAAATTAAACTATTCAAGCATCGCAACACTCTTTGTCTAGAGTTTTTTCCCGGAATTTTGTGATTCCCGGGTAAGCGGGAAATTTTTTTAAATTTCCCGGGATCCCGCTCCATATAAATAATTAAAAGTAAATTTGTTTTTAATAAATGAAAAAATCTTTTATAAAAATACGTAAGGAAACTTGTTTAAAAATTCCCAGGGCGGGAAACTCCCTACTTTTGCCCAATCTTCTGTTTCATGAAATATGTCTGTGGAACATGTCGCATAGTTTGAATTAGGTATAAGGAAAAAGCATAATTCGGTCTTTTTCTAGTAGAGAAAGAGTATAAATTTCAATGCAAAATTTATTTTGCTTGCAAATCTATTTAGTTAAATTAACTGCCTGTTCATCTATTTTCGAACGAAGACTTCGATCGCTTAACTAACATGTTAAACAAAAACAAATAATAAAATATTGTTTTTGTTTTCCATGTTCGAAAAAAGAGGAACAGGCAGTAATTGTTTTTAGTTTTTCGAAAAATTGTAAAATACCGAAGACGATAAATACCAGATTTCTAATTATCTAAAAATCGACATTTTTAAATTAGATACCAGAAAGGCCAGTGATTAGTTAGCTAAAAACAATAGTTTAACAACTTTAATTTTTTTATTATTTTAATTGAGTTTCCACTTTTTGGTCTGATTAAAATTTTTACTTAACCAATTACATATTGTAAATATGATTGGTTATTTAAGGTTAGGAAGGATTTTAGGCGCAAGGGCACACTTCCACTCGGACACCAATGCGGTCCATTGTGAATCCTTCAATGAAAAAGCAAAGAAAGAGAAACGTGAAGAAAAGAAACAAGAGGTGGATAGGATTAGTACAGTCCCCTCAACGGAAACACCGCACTATTTCCCTGACAAACCCCAGTAGATCAACTGTATTACATCCAGCGATGCTCCCCAGTTCTTCGTGAAATCTATATCCTAACCATCTCCGTCTTAGACCAAGCATCCTAGGAAAGTGGCAAAGTCCATGTTCGATCGTTTCAAGCTCCTCAGAATCATCGCACAATCTGCAGAAGCCCGGTATGATATTGTCCCATTTGTCCGTAAAAGCCCTAACAGGACAATGACCCGTCAAGAACACTTTGTAAATGTGATACTTAAGTTAAGCAATAGTTATCATTTAAATTTACTAATAATTAACTAATGACTATAAATTTGAGCCTAATGGCCAATTTTCAGGTTTGATATTAAAACACATTTATTTTTAAAATCGTTTTAAATACAAAATTCTCTTCTTCACTAAAAACTTAAGTGGAACTTAAGTCACCGATGTGGTACTCTTAATTTCAACTTAAATTTATTTCCATTGTAATATTTTAGCAATACATCAACAACAGGCAACGCATTGACAGTCAGCTGTTTTTTCAGATCACCTTGAAAATAAATACACTTGTTTATATATTTTTTTGTATTTAGTAGTGCTACCATACTTTTATCTTAATTAAATACGACTTTACAAATAAAACTCAAAAAACTCATCCGTATTTAAATACGATTTAAGTTTTTATGAAAATGAACTTAATATAGATTTAAATACAATCCTGAAAATTGGGCATAAGAGAATCAAAAATCTTAGTTAAGCTGAAATTTAAAAATCTAAGTTTAACATATTTTGTAAATTTTTTCCATTATTTTTATATTCTCAAACTTACCTATAACATACGAATAACCATCTAAAGTTAAAACACATTTTCGCGTAGTCGAACCACCCACCATGCTGGGCAAACGCAAAGATCTGCCCAGCAATGATTTCGTTAATGAACTTTGACCACTTGGACTGTTATCGTCACAATAAAAACTTTCTCTACGTTGACCATCATCATTATTAGCAAATTCGCTACACAATTCCACATCTGATTTCAAATCGCTCGCCGCAGTTGTTATCACACCATCCGAAGAGTGTTCGCGTTGTGAGCGATTTTCAGAGCCACGAGAACGATTTCGCGTTAAACGTTTTTCCGTACCACGATTGAGTGATGAATCTGAACCACAGGTATCATTAAGAGATTTTGTTGTTTGTATACCCTCAAGCGATTGAGGTTTTTCACGACGCGGCGAAGATTTTATAGAGTCCATTTTTTCACTCATTTTGTATTGCTGCTGGATGAAAGGTAAGATTCGTTTGGGGACGCGTTGACCCGAAACCGTTTGGAATGTTTTTTAAATGTTTTCTTTAAAATCCATTTTTACGCACGATTTTTGCAATATAGTTTTTTTTTGCTTGCCATTAATTTTTAAAACAGCTGTCGATATACACCTGATGAAGTTTATGATTTTGATTTTAGAGTTTTATTCTTCACTTTTTATGTTCTTTTGTTGTTTTATTTTTTTTATTGCCTGTGTTTTAGTCTGATTTATGAGAAAAAAAAACTTTATAGAATTTTACAAAAGAAAAAATAAATAACGCAAAATCAATTTTGTTAAAAAATTATTTTTTTTTAATTTAACTAAGAAAAAGTAAGAATTAACTTCTTTTTAATTTAAAGAAATTTGTTGATTGTTTAAGAATATTTGGATTCGAATAAAGTATTTTTCAATTTCAGTATATTTCGGATAAATATTTGAATGTCTTTTTGTACGAACTAAAATACACAATTACCGCATATTCTTTTTTCGTACTATCTCAGAAATTATGTTAAAAGTGTATTTTTTGTTCTCTTAAATGCAAAAAACTAAAAACTAAAATGTGTAAATCCAGTATTTGATTGATTATGATTCGTTTTGTTTAACGCCAAAAATTACATTGAAAGCAAAACCAAGTCAAAAATATTTAATAATTTTGTTGTTGCTTTCTGCAGAAATTCATATTGAATTTTTAAATTTCAAACGCTGCATATCTTGTGGATTTAAACATTTTAAAACTGTACATGAATTTCTATGGCAAGCAACAACAAAATTATAAAATATTTTTGCTTTCAATGTAATTTTGGGCTGTACGTTTTGTTTTACACAAATAGGGCCTTTATATTTTATTAATTAAGTACGACAGTCCATTTAATGTCTTTTTTGACTTTAAACATTTTCATAACTTTATCCAGACTAGAAAACACTTCCAAAGTATTATAGACCTTATTTTTAATTCATCACAAAAATAATGTTAATAAATTATGCGAAAATTTAATAAAAGTTTCAAAATCGATTATTAAATTGTTTTTTATTTTTATTTTATATTTTCAATTTCTAAGAACTAACGTTGGTATCTTATTTATAGTCAAATGCTACGGCTGAGTGAAAGTAAATATGTTGAGAAAACAATAGAACCTAAATCCTTTCTTTCTTGCTACTGCTCCTTAATTCTATGGAAGATTTAAAACATGCAGATTGGCATATGCTGATAGAAGAACTAAATTTGTTTAGATATTTGTGAGAGTGCATGTGTTTTGCATGCATTCAAGTGTGTATGTGAGCTTGTGTGTGTATGTGTGCTTAAATAAATTCATAATATAAACAACTTAGGACCTCTTTAGTTCTCTTTGGAGAAAGGAAAAAAATATAAAAAACATAAAATATACACATTGAACCACTTGTGCTATAAACAATCATGCAGTTTTCCATTTCAGCCAACTAAAACCCAGTAAACATTTAAAAAACTAAGAAAAAACATTTGTGGAACTTATAATCGGTTTTGAACTTGTAGTAAAAATTTATATAAAAAGCAGTCATCTTTTTTTAGTTCTTTTCATATAAGTTTTACAACATATTCAATCACTTCTTTAAAAATACAAATTTATTTTTTTTATGGAAAGACAAAATTCCCATCAACTTTCTAAAAAAGATTTGAATTGTTCATTGCTAAAATATTGCTACGAAAGTAAATATTTCTAAGAATTAGCCTTAGTTTTAGTTTGAAATTGTTATGCATAACTGTATTTCAACTCCACTGTATGGAATCTTCTAGTAAAGGAAACATATTTGTTACTCCTAAAAGTATACTTTAGGTTTATATGAATGGAAGTTATTTTATAATAATAAGTTAAGGAAGGTTCAGTGGTGCGATTCACTAACTTTTAACGATCCGACAATCGTTATATTCGTCGACATAAATATTCGCTGGCAGTAACGACAGTGTGATTCAGTAACTTATTTTTAACGATTGTTAACAGCTGTTTTTTTGTAACATCTCTGTCTACAAAATGTTAAAAAAAACGAAAAGCACAAAAGAGAATAAAATAAAAACAAATGAAATTCTTCTTAACCCCCCATGTTACACATGTTTTTTCATTCCAAATACGTTGAAATAGGTCTGGCCAGACTCATGAGTAAGACGAAGGGTTAATTTGTGGTTTTATAGCTTAAGCAAATGTGCGAATACATGTAAATTATATAAGGCGAACCATATTGAACTTATAGAAAATTTTTGCTAAATTTAATGAAACTGTCATTTGCTTAAGCAAGGTGCGAATCTAATCGCACATTCCGTACGGAGTCAAATGTTTTTTATTTTATTTTTGTTTTTTTAAGTACATTTAAGAGACTTTTTATTAACTTTTGACAGTAGGTGGTAGGTGTTCAAACCGAATTGAGTCTGTAAATTCAGGCCAAAATCCTAAAGCCCATAATTAAAACGTCGGCAGTTACTTTGAATTCTCTCTCATTTTTGGTTTTTCATTTTCAGTTTACAAAATGTTTGAAATTTAATAAAAGTATGGCAGCATTGTTGGGGAAATAATTGTCTATAGGTGATAGCATTAGCAAAAACTTTCTCAAAATATAATAAATTTAATTTCACGACGGCTTTCTACGACAAATTTTTATATCAAATTGTAATAAAGCTTGTTAGTCCGAATTAGTGCGTGTTATTATTTTAAAGGGAAGATACCAAAACGCGTTTATTAATTTAAAATGTAACAGTATGTTTCGTTATATAAAATGCATTTAAAAGATCTTGCAGCCACTTGTTTGTTAGTAAAATGTTAGACGTTTCCTAGCAATTCCTATTCTTAGTATTTTTTATTTTGAATTTTATTCCTTATACAACCCATACAAAAAAATTTATTCAACTTTTAAATTTAAAGTTGAGAAGTTCTAAATTTTATTTTTAATCATTTGGCATTCAATATCGATTAAACAATTGTTTGCTTTATTTGCAAAATATTGGTCAATGCATTTCGAGGCAGCACTTAAAATAGTTTTCAAATTGTTTGTTCTCTCAATTTCATTAAAAGTTTTAAAAATGTTATTGGGTCTTCTGTTTCTTATGTATGAAAAATATGTATATTTAAACTAAATTTACATTTATCATATTCTAATACTCACATGCTTATAATAAATATGCATAAACATGGACAATAAAAATACTATGCAAATGAATGTGAGATGACGTATGTCTCATGCAAAAATGCCTTAACTCACATAATTGAAACTTTACAGGAGGAGGTCAAAATATAAAAGAAACTGTATGCAACTTAAGCCGTTATTTTTTATACTTCTGCATTAAATTTCTGTCACAAGATTTATGTTTCTGGAATTTTTTGAAATCACTAAAAAACTCAATTTTGAAAAAAATCGAGTTAGGGCTCTTCTACATGAGGCCAACGATGCAAAAGAAAACTAACAATGTGGATGCATGAATTTTTATTGCCTCTTACATATATTAGATGTAAAAAAAGTAAACAGACTTTAGGTTACAATTATTTGTACATACGGTCATGTTCTATAAATCGAAATAAAGTGGATTTGAAATTGATCCCACTTTGAAATTGAGTCTATATAAATAGAAAGTTCTTAAAATATTCCTTTTTATAAACATACTTCATACTTTGAGTACAAATTATCTTAAACTGTTATAAGCAGGAAAAACCACAATCATTTTTTAAATAATTCAAATCAAAATCTCGTTCGAATACAATTTCAATTCATTTCGGTTTATAGAACATGACCGATAATTTTCGTTTTCCGAAAAAAACCCTTTTTTAAAAAGGTACAGAAAAAAAAATTTATTTCATTTAAAAAATTTGTGATACTTATTAAAAATTTAATTAAAGCTTGTATTAATAATATCAATTAATGAATAATCTTTTATTGGACTTGATTAAATTTTTAATTACAACTGATTTTATATTTGATTAATGCTTAAATTGGTGAAAAATATTTCAGTAAACGCTTAGTTCAAAGAATAACATTTAAATAGTCGCTATTCTTTTAAAGACTTTTTTTTAAATGAACCTTTTAAACATAAAGTAAATAATCAAAAATGTGCATCAAAAAAGTTTTAAATTTTTTCCTCATTAAGAACCAACCATCAAGCAGAACGTACTTTTTTAAGCTTAAACCAATATATTCCAAAAGGTTTTCTCTCAAAAAAGGAACTTTAAAATACTTTATAATGTTTTTTTAAAAAGTGCATTCATATTGCAGAAAGGGCAGTTCTCAAGTGGTTGGGACGGTTACTTGTTCCAACTCTTTATATGAAGGAAGCTTCCCAATTTTAACATGGCAAAGTCCTAGGAGTGGGGTTTAAAGACTTTGTAACAGGTCACTGAAATAACCTAGAAAAACAAAATTAATTTCTGTTTATATTATGTCTGTTGAAGATATTGTCCCGAGTGAACCATGTTAATATTATAGATCCCATTCATAAAGTAATAAATCCAGATGCAATCAGGTACTACCTATACAAAATTTCATAAAATAAATAGTTGTGTGTCAATTACCTTTCCTCTGGAGAACCTACACTTTAAACACATTATCAACAGTTCGCATCTTAGCATTCGTTTCTTCTTATTATTCACCCTTATCATGAATAAAATTTCACATTAAATTTCAAAACGAAATTTAGAAATGTTCGCGATAGAAGCGATTTGTTACTGTAATTTTTCTGATTATTTACAGCTTTAACGATTTACAATAAATAGTAGACTGTGCCATAATGCCGCTGTTTGAAATTTTTACCGAATTTTTGGCATTCCTTATAGTTTTTTGAACTTTTAATTCGTTTTATGGCTTGTTTAAAATATTAAAACTTTTCGCGAATTTTTTACAAGTTTTCAATTTTTCGCGAATTTTAGCCATGTTCGCGATTAAAGCGATTTTTTCCTGTGATTCTTTACAGCTTTTACGATTTTTAATAAATAGTAGACCATGCCGCTGTTTGCAAATTTTTGCGAATTTCCGCTAATATAACATTTTTAACCGAATTATTGCCATTTCTTATAGTTTTAAAAACTTTTAATAAATTTTGTGGCTTGTTTGAAATATTAAAACTTTTCGCGAATTTTCGCTATTTTTGAAATTTTTTTTTTTGTTATTTCCCGACACTGTTCTTTTAGCCCGTTAAGCGAATTCAAATGAATTTTAGGGTTTATTAACAAATTTTTTTTTTTTGCTATTTTTCGCGAATTTTATCCATGTTCGCAATTTTTAATAAAAATTAGACTGTGCTATCATGCCGCTCTTAGCAAATTAGCGATATTTAATTCAAATATGGAATTTAATTCCATAAATTTCCAAAAAACACAGTTTTCTTAAATACATTAATTGTTTTTTGTTTACAACTCTGAATATAAAGACAAAGGTTTTTAAAATCAGGTATGTTATTTTATTCACAGGGAATTCATGATACGAAATTAAAATCCATGTGAATTAAGAATTTCATTCGGAAATTTTCACATGTGGAATTCATGAAAAGGGTGATTATATTGTGTTCACTGGTCACGGGACAATTGAAGATTTTTAAAAATTTTATAATCGCAACCATTTTATGATTTGTGGCAAACATAGAAATAATCATAAAAAACATAACATAAGAGAAGTTAACAAAAATTTGTTTGTGCTGGCCATTCATCCAATATGCTGATGTGTGCAGACGAAAGCTATTCTTAGCTATCGGCAAATATCTGAGCAATAACTCGTTCAAAACGACTTTAATTAATTTTACAGGAGGTGAAATGTAAATCTGATGCACTTTAATCTAACAAAATATATTTTTTTAGAAAGATTCCGATACCTGCACGCTACTTTTTCGAAAGTTATCAGTTGAAGTTCTGCTTGAATTTCATTGCATATATTTATAACAATGGCTGCCAAAAAAGGCACGGATATATTCGATGTTGTAGAAGATGGGCTAAAGAGTTGAAGGATCCATACTCTGAACCAAAAAACCAATGAAAATGTACGTTTAGCCAACGAAAAATTTTATTATTTTCGTCAAATGAATTTGTTCGTTGAACCAGTGAATGACTGTTCTTGAAAATAATGGGCATTTGTTCTTTCAAGACTTAATAAATGTTTCGTAAACTCAAAAAACATTTTTTTAATTAAACGTACTTTTATTATATAAAATACTAAATAAATGCATGCTTATTTTGTCAATGAACAGTACTTAAATGTCAATACGTGAATAATTTTATTTTTCATTATATTGACGAATAAATCGTTGAGTGAACAAAAACTATTTTAATAAACGTTGTTCGTTTGCTTAACGTACATTTTCGTTGCTTTTTTTGTTCGGTGTATGTTACGAAAAGTTTGTATACATCACTTGTAAGATCCGTAATTGGAACCCTATTTGCAAAAAATATTCCGCCAATATTAAATCAGTCCAAAGCAAATTTCTAATTTTTTATTTGCGAGGGTTAAAATTAACTAATTGAATCTGCCGCATTACTCTGCTAGACCAGCCCTAATCAAGCTGCCAGCCCTCAAGAACCGTAGAACTGTCAAAAACCTTTTATTTCTTTCCTCATAGTTAGAACTTTATGCTTAATTTTGGGTTGAAACTTCGGTAAACTAAAGATAAATCCAGGAAAGCCCATTATTATCGATATTTATATATTTTTATTTCTTTGCAGGAGAGATTTGTTGTGCATCCTGAAAATCTAGTAAATACTATTTATGCAAGAGATTTTGACAAAAGTGAAAATTTAACATTCAAAGAAATGTTGGATGCAGCAAATAGTAAAGAAAACGCTGATTTGATTCAAAGAAAATGATTTTCTATAAAAAAATCGAATTACAAACTTTTAAAGGGAGTTGTAAACAAGTGAAAGTCTTCAGAGAGCATATTATGACTATTAGGCCAACTTTGTAGATAGTGAAAGTGTTTCTTATTGACAGGCGTTTTTTTTAAATCAAATTAGAAATAAGCTTTCCAACGATTCAATTAATGCTTATTCTTTACTTAAATCCTATTTTTCAAGAAATATTTTGTTTAAATAATTAAACTGTTTTGCTTTTGTAACAATGCTGTTGGCGTTGCATTAAATATAAATGTTTATATTTTGTTAAATTCAATTTTGCATTGGCCAGAAATTCCAGGCAAATAAAAATGTTCGGAAAAAGGAAAACACCCAAGTTGTTATGATAAAAACACAAAATTTAAAAAAATTAGTTTCATCATCACATTTTTATACCCAAACCCCAATAGTGGAGAGGGTATTATGCATTTGTGCAGCTTAAGGTATACCGATCGACTCAGAATCACTTTCTGAGTTGATCTTACGATGTCCGTCCGGCTGGATGGCTGGCTGTCCATGTAACCTTGTGCGCAAAGTACAGGTCGCAATTTTGGAGATAATTTAATAAAATTTCGCACATGGGGAGATATGGGGCAATTTCTGCTTCACAGATCACTATAAAACCGATTTTAATGAAATTTAAAACATAGAAAGATTCCTATTCATATGGCCACACACTCTCGAAAAGTAAGTAAGGTCGGGCTTGGCCTACTATAATTTCTTACTTCTTTTTCCTGGTGTATTAATATAAAAATACTCTTCTCATAAAACTACAAAATTGTTAAACTAAACATTCTGTTTTTTTTTACCCAGCCAATATTTTTTTAAAAGGAATCACACAAGCATGCAACAAAAATCTGATAACATGGCAAAGAACTATTTGCAGATACACAAACATTTCCTCATACAATTCTTTAGAAATTTATTTCAAGTTTTGTTTTTTTTTTTTTTAATTTTCTTTTGAAAGTTTTTTTTCTTTACCAACTTCAGTTTAATATTAGTTTTTTTTTTAAAAATCAGGAAAAAGAATGCAGAAGTAGAAAAAAAAAGTTTTTCCTGTTTGCAGGTGAACGTGTGCAAGTGTCGGTGACACACTTTTTGTGTGCACGTAAAATCTTTTATGCAGCACTCGTCAAGTTGAGTTTATTCTAGTGTAAATTATAACCTCTGTTTTTTTCTTTTGATGTAAAATGTTTTTTTTTTTTTTTAAACGAGAATATCGAATACACAGGAGTGATTTTTGTGTATTCAGAGAAAAAGCATTTAAAATTCAATTGTAAGATTTTTCGTAAAAAAAAAATAATTTTTAAATTTAATTATTTCTGGCAGAAAATATTAAATTTTTTTTATGTTAAACATATTTCATGTGTCAAAATTCAGTTGACAAATGTTGGGGGACAAGTTTGTATTTTTTTTTGAAAAGTGGTTTAAAAGTTTCATTAATATTTTAGTTTTTCTCGCCACTTAACTGGATTTCGTTTAAAAACAATTGAATTTTGTGCAGTTTTTGTTCCGCATGACATTGATTGATATTGATAATAATTATTTATGACGAAGTCGTTTCCATATGCGCGTTTTAAATGGAAAGTAGTGACAGAAACTTTGTTAAGTAAATTTTGATGAAAAATTGTAAAATTAATAATGACAATTAATGTGTAAAATTTTTAATCTAAGGGAATGAAATTTCTTCTCCACCGTTCAGTTTAGTGTGTTGTCAAAATTGATATTGAAATTTATAAATTGTTAAATAATGTTTTTTTTTTACTTGCGAACATGGGCGAAGGTTGTAGGAAGAATGCCGTATTAGGCAGTAGTTATTTAAAGAAGATATTGTGACAAAACATTTAGTGAATTGTCCACACAGAAAGAAAAACACTCGGGATAAATCAAGTTTTTTATGATTACTTTAATCACGAGTCGTACTCAAAAACTCAAGTACGAATAGCACTAAAACATACTCAAAACAGTCCTAAATGGGATTACTTTTGAAAATCAATCCCGGAATTTCTTGAATTAAGAATAAAATTCTTAAACTTTCCGTTGGTAGTGTCATTTTGAGAATAAAATTACAAGATGAGGGATTTAATTTCATAAAACTTATTAGTCTCATCTCTCAGCATTGCATTCTTTTATGAGTGCATACGTGTGTATTTTTCAAAGTTTTTTGTAGATTTACAACAACACAACACAAGTTTGGTAAAAACGATTTGCTTTTAGTGTGTAGAAAAAACAAAACATGTTTTACCCTCCGGCTAACGCATGTTTTGATTTTCTAAACACATTGAAAAAAGGTCTGGCCAGACTCATGTGTACCACGAAGGGTTAAAAAGTAAATTTGAACTCTTGCCTCTCATTTAGTTTATATTTTTGATTAAATATGCATCAAGGATTTTTAGAGTAAAAACCATATCGGGCATGATGTTTGTGTTTTATCGTTCTGTAAGGTGTACACGGGTAAGTAAAACAACCATAATAATTTTTTCTTTCTATTTTCTTTATTTTATTTTTTTAAGCACGAATTCGGGATAAAATTAACTTTATAATACTTAAATCAAGCGCATTTTGAGATCGAAATCGGGATTGAATATGAATAATTTAAGTATTTTGCGATTGAATCAATCTTGATTCAATAGAATCCGTGCTCACCGTACTATTAATACCGCTTCGGATTGATTTGAGTACGGATGGATTGATTTTTCTTTTGAGGGTAAGTGTCCAATTATGGGGAAACGAGAAATAAGAAAAACAAATATGAATAAGCCGATAACAGTTTAAAATATATAGTTTAGTCTCATTCTGGTGATCTTTGATCGAATTCTGTCCAAACATCAAATTATTGTAGCAACATTTTTATCATCAACTTATCTCATCTCCGCCTATGATGGTTTGGGTATTAATATACCAGAAAAACTGCTAAGTACACATTTAAATTAAAAGCAAAAATATAAAATACCACAACGGTCAACAAGTTTTCAACAGATTTGTTTTGGAATTTTACGAATATTGATATTTAAACAAGACAAACTAAGAAAATAACAAGTTAACAAGTAACGCAAAAAAAAGTTAGAAAATTTTTTCTTCCCTGAAAAATTTAAAAAAATGGACTTGGCACATTTGCTGAGTAAAACTCGCTGCCTTTGTTTAATGCAACTATTTTTTTTTAAACTTTTCAAATTCAATTCAAATTTATATCCAAACAGTTTAGTGATAAACCAACTTATTTCGAAGCGAAGAGGCTTATTACACATTGCCAGGGAAACCATAAATATGCAATTGCATGTTTTTCCTTTTGCGACCAATGAAGGCACAAGCAATATATTTATCCGGTTAGTGCCTTTTATGAATTTTGGCGTCGATTTGTTATTGCATATTTTTGCATATTTTAGCGTTTGCAGCATTTTTGTGCATAATTTAGTTAAACGAGCATTTTTGCAGCATATTTTATAAGTTTATAGCGCATATTTTGGCTTTTTAAGGCATATTTTGATACATGATCAATTTTTTTGAGATGCTCATAGGAAGGAGCTTTCGCAGAAAAATAAATTTTTTTTCTGTTCCTCCAATTGCGCCATCTGCATTTAATTTTTACTCTCAAATTGTAAGACAAAGCAGGTTGTCATTAGGGATAAATGTTATGCGATGTTTATAATACATAGAAACTTTTTAAAGTGATCTAACCACGTCCGTCTGGCTGGTTGTCTGCCCATGTTAACCTTGTGCGCAAAGTACAAGGCCCAATTTTGTAGATAATTTGATCAAATATGGACGAGGTCTGTGTAAATGATGATAATTGGTCTAAAATTTCACATATTCCCCATAAAAACTTCTTTCCAAATAAGATTCTTTGTATAAGCCATCTCATTATTATGGTATTTAAATTAAATTCGCCCCAAAAATATTTTACTGGAAATTATTATATTTATTATTATTTTCGAATCGTTTCACATTTGCCTAAAGCTTCCATCCTTAAATAGCTTTCACTTCCTTTACCCAAATACCTTAAAGACAAAACCCATATTGATGTTAATATCTAGATAATATTCGGCGCAAACATCTCTTATATGAATTTGAACCAAATATGTGCTTAACCAATAATATTTTAAGGCTTTGTTTTTCAAATTTTGTTATTAAATTGTTGACTATTTTGTCTTCAAATTAGCAATTTGTGATTGTTAAGGGCATAATTTTAAAATATTTCATGGCATATTTTTCAGTTTTAACTGCATATTTAATGCGCATAAAAGTGTTTTTTAAGCAGATTTCTGGTTTCCCTGCACATTACCTAACAATCTGTGTTGAACAAAATGCAAATACTTCTTATCGTACCATGTAAACAAAAGTTCCAAATGACGGAAAAAACAAATTGATCAAAATTATGAAATGTAAAATTTTTTGAAGTTCTTTTAATTTTGTGTGCAGTTGAAAGCATTTCAACTTCTTTTAAGCTAATGAAAGGATTATTTTCAAAAACTATTTAATTCCCTAGAGTTCTTATTCTAAAATACTTTTATTAAGCTGACGCAAACTATAATCGTTTTAATGATTCAATTCAAAAACTTTTTTAACAGCAAGCTGTCATAAAATTGTCATATGAGTAACGCACCAATTTTAAAATAAATAACACTCATACGCCGCCGAAAAGAAATAAAAAAATAATAACTCTTGTCTGATCAAATTAAAAAAACTTTTCCATCACTTTTTCACATCCAGCCGAAAAGGCAACAAAAAAAATATTAAAAAATTTTTAAACATCTCCAGCAGCGATTTTCCCGATGTCAAGTAAAAAAGGAGAAAAAGGGAGGACATTTTTTAATTAAATTTTCATTTATAATGTTTTTAAGTTAACCCGCTTAACACAGCTTGAAATGTACTTTAACTACAACTACAAGTCTAATTTGCGTTATAAGTGTCTTTCGACAGAAAATTTCATTAAAATTAAAACGCCAGACTAACACAGTGAAGCATTAAGCAGAGTCGTTAAAGTCAGCACAAAACTGAACATGATTAACATGTGTCTTACTCAATTTACTTGTACAAAAAATTTCCATATAAACTTTAAAATTTCCATATGAAATCATCTTTTAGCTGGCAATTTAAACTGAAACATTTTGATCATTAAACTCTTAAAAACTCTCTGAAAATGAAGTGGATTTGGTTGCTCATAAACAGTTGAACTTTATGTCGTCTTTGTGGGTGGAAAACTTTATTAAAACGCTTAACATTTTTATTATATCGTCTTCACGGTTTTTATTTGCTTTTTTTTTCTGTTTGTTTTGGTTCGTTTCAAAACTTCCTGCCAAAAGCGCTGGGAAAAAAACAAAGAAATTCTGCGAAAATTATTTTAACAATCACAGTTTGTGTTTCAAAAGCAAAACCCCATAAAAAATAACTTTATCACATAGCGAAATTTTTGTTATATTTTTGTTGAATTTTGAGCAGCAGTTCATGCTGTGTTTTATTTTAATGGCAAGAAACTCGTAAATACTTGATTTCTTTGTTTTTCTCCAAAAAGTGCATACAAAGAAAATGTGTAAATTAAGTGGTGACTGCTCATAAAACTGTTTGTTTAAAGAATCGAATACAGGGATCATTACTCGTGTATCTAGTGAAAGCACTTAATCTAAGAAGTTTATTGGTTTTTTTGTTTGTTTTTCTTTAAAAAAAATGAATGTTGAGATTTTATTATTTCATTTTCTTTCTTGTTCATGGTTTATCTTTTGTAAAAAGTTCTTTTTTTTACTAAGCATCAAACAAGCTTTGTGGTTTAAAGTAAAAAAAAATCAGGATATTGTTGACACTGCTATTTTGCTTAAGGGGTTTTTTTTTATTATTATTATTATCTTACATCTTAATTTAATTTGATTTTGCGGTCAAAAAACATTTAAAATATTCAAATGTGTGCATGCATTTGTTTGAGTTTGGAAAAGTTAAAGGACTTTAGTCAGTCAATGAACTGATACATTTACAAAGAAAAAATTTACATTTTTGTTTTAAATTGTTGTCAGAATTTGTTCCTGCAAATGTTGAAGATAGAAAATAATGCTCTTCACAATTCACTGATGTTGCTCAAGCTTTTGATAGTCTGGAAGAAGAATTTAAAATAAATTTAAGCTAAATTTTCCAGTAAACGCTCCCAAGCTTTTTGAGCAACTTAAGCTATTGGTAAACCTATCAAATATTTGACGTTCTACATGTAACCACAAGTTTTATTAAAAACATTGTTTGCTTTTGAGAACTTTTGCAAGATTTAACACTTCCTCAATAACATTAAACATTTATTTCCTTACAAATAAAGTTAAGTTAGTAAAAAAATATTTATAAGAATAAAGCTTAAGTTTGATTTATTTACTGGTAACGCTTTTTTTTTTTTTTTGTTAGGGCTAACATACCTTTAGTCGGCCAATTGGCGGTGGGGTTCCAAGAAGAAGCAAATTGGGCCCTCTATTATACTCAATATATCGAGCCCTAATAGCAAAAAAGATTTAACCAACAACACTTAAGATTTTTGTTTTTTGATGAGAATCGATCATTTTTGATCATTTGCATCATCTCTAAAAATCTCATATATCTGGGAAGTACCGTTAAGAAAAAAGAGCAAAAGTAACTTCAAACGAAACCCTAGACTTCAAGCAAAAATATTTAAAAAAAAACCTTCTCCTGTAAAATTTTATTTTTGTTGGTTACATCAATTTCGCTATTAGGGCTCGATATGCTTCGGACAAGACAACAAACACACATGGTTTTCTAAGCGTGCACCGGTTTTCGAAGCACAGTTTGTCCCAAAAAAAAGTGTTGGGGCTCAAGCAGAATTTAAAAGCTCATTAAGTTAAGTATTTTTGTGATTTTTTTTCAGATTTTTCGGAGGCGGTTTAGTTGAATATAAAAACCGTTCAATAACTTTTAAAATTTCTAGAAAATGAAAAAATTTAGCAACGCAGATTGAAAGATGAATTCTTTTTAAATAATTTTAAAATAAATATTTTTGAATTTGCTCTTACCGTTCCCGAGTTAAACCGGTATTCAGATTTATACCCAGTTTATTATATTGTTAGTCATACCCAACAAACAAATTAAAATCAAACGTTTTATTTTGCTTTGTTTAAAAATTATTGATAAGAGTTCTTACGATGTAGATCTCTGCCGTGCAATAAATTCATAAAATCAGTTTTAGAACTTAAATCATACCTCAACACTTGCATGTTAAAAAATTCTCAGTATATCAAGGGTGAGCTGGAAACTGAAAACTCAAGAATTTTAAAAGTTGTTTTTTAATAAGATTTTTATAATAAAATAATTTTATGTCAAATACATATTTCATTATTAAACAGAATTTTATAACAAAAATTGGGTAAAAAGTGAATTAAAACCAACTTCAAAATTCCTGCGTTTTACGTGTTCGATTCCCAACACACCCCTGTAAATCAAGATCGGCGTTTAACGCGGAAATGCCTTATAGAGGAAAAATAAGCTGAAATTAGAATTAAGGTAATTTAAAATTATTGGTTTACTAGAAGTAATTCTGTCCTTTTAGTCTCCATAGCGGAGTAAAAGCCTCTTAATGCCCATCCAAAGGCACCCAAATTAACTTTTTTTAATAATCATTCCCTGGTATTCTTCAAACTCCAACATTCACAATGGGGTCAATGTGCAATTAGTTAAAACTATGATGAAGAAATATTCGGCAAAATATTTAAAAAGACTTGAATTCCAACCAAATGCTCTAATGCGTAATATCTTAAATGATGGCGCCCACACTCGCTTAAGGAGAAGAGTTACTGCAGGAATCATCCGATAAGAAGAGCGCTACTTATAAGAACATAAACCGTTTTTAGAATAAGATTTGATAAATTGTTGTTAGTTCATATTTTATACATATAACAAGATCCAATAAATATAGATTGCTATTAATTTTTAATAACAATCTATAGTTTTCAGCAAAGGACCAAGCCTTTTTGATTGCATTTTAAGATACTCTTTTAAACTTGTGCAAAAGTAAGGCAATTCTAATGAATTTTTTTCCATAATGATGATCTAGCCCAATGATTTCACAAAAGTTACTATACTTTTGGCAAACAGCTTATGATAATTTCTTAAATTGGGTACAAAGCTAAAAACGGGTATAAATCAGGAACGGGAAGAGGAAATTCAAAAATTCTCTAAATTATTATGAATTAATTGATCTATAAAATGGCATTGTTAGTTTTTCTTATTTTCATAAAAATTTTAAAATTTATTAAGCGTATTTTACAGAATTTATGGAAAAATTACGAAAAAATGTTATGTGGGTACACGTAGAAAAAAAACATGGTTGGAGGTTACAATATATTTGAAGAGCAACATACTATGATTGGATTAAAACAATATTTATATTTGCAGGTTACCATATTGCTCTAATTTTATTATTGGGAAAATAATAATTTTTAAAGGTTTTTGAAAGCTTTGACCAATACATATAAGTATTTAACATTTTTTCACAAAGAACATTTATTCAAATTTAATGATAAATCAAATGGCTAAATGATCTTTTAAAAAAAGTAATTCCGTTTGATGGGAAAACTTTGCCATTTTCCCTATTTCCAAAAATTGCAAAAAGTTATATGCTTAATATGTATTACTTAAATTGATTATGTGAATTTTTAAGTAATTTTGGGATCAAAAAAAGTGCTAAAAATGTATTAAATAATTTTTAAAATGTGCTTAACTAGCACTGACCACTTTTTTCGAAATTCTTAGTGGTAATTCAGAATAAAATGAGCTAAATCTAGCACTTAAAGTGCTAAACTGGCAAGCCTGGTCATATATCATATATGTAGCTTTTTATTTACAATACCACCCAGAAGTGTTGAATGCGAACATTGGTTTCATCGGCAGCATATGTTGGCAATAAAATAAGGTATCGATTATCAAACGTCATAAATTTGTTTTGGAAGATTTTTAAAATGATTAGAATTGTGGTTATTTTATTGAACTATTTATGGTTTTTAATCCAAATTTTTTAATATTTTAATCAGGCTTAAGTTCATCAAATTTAATTTTCATTAAATTATTTTTATGAAAAAAGGAATTCTACAACAAGAAAATTGATTAAAATTGTTATTGATAATCATTCATTCTTGACTGACCTGAGATTCGAACCCAGGCGGCTGGTTACCATGACATGTTTCGATCACAACCACTTGATCTCCTCAGATGGATTTGCCGTGTTACACTTGCAGCCATCGACGACTGCTGACGTTTTTTAAAATGTAATTTTTAATACATAATTTAATACATAATTTTATGGCTTGTGAGAATTATTAAAATTTTCGCGAATTTTCGCTATTTTGGCAATTTTTTTTTTGTTAATTGTTGTCATTTGGTTTTTTTCTTACCAATTTAGCGATTTCAAATAAATTTTAGGGTTTGCTTCCAAGTTTGCGATTTTTCGCGAATTTAATCAGTTTTCCGATAGCAGCGATCTTTCCTGTAAGTTTTCTGATTCTTTACAGCTTTAACAATTTTTAGTAAATACTAGACTTTGCTTGCTCTATTGGCTTATTTTTGCAAATTTCCGCTAATTTAAATTTTTTTTTATCGAATTTTTGCCATTCCTTTTAGTTTTAGGGACTTTTAATCGCGAATTTTCGCTATTTTTGGAAATTTTTTGAATTTTTAAAATATTTCCGAATTAATAAGTAAGCGATTTCCGAATTTCTATAGTTTTCCGAATTTTTGCGTTGCTATTTTTGGCAAGCGCCGCCGTTATTAAAAAGCCCCATAAATAAACCGAAGTCACCTTTTTTATGGGGCACTTTCAACAGTGTTGATTTATATGGGGCGAAAAATGCATTCAATGCGTTATGCCATTAGTAAACAATCATAAAAATCCATTACAATTTTCAAACAAATTTCGATTCGAAAGCTTTCGAATGCCGCAATCCCGTTTTGAATACGTCACGAAGTTTTATTCGATACGAGAGTTCATTCGAACACGTGTGCGACGACTTGGGCCCAGAATGTCGTTGGTTTTTGAACTTTATATTTTAATTTATAAATTAAACATACAATGTTTTCAAATTTTATGATTTCGAGCATATTATTGTTATTTATTATTAACCATAGCATGTTTGGAGGCAACCATAGTATGTTTATAGCTTTTGGATAGATGAATTTAACATAATATGCTTACCGTGCTAAAGATATGGTTAAGGTTACCATAGTATTTTTTAATGTATAGTTGAAGCTTTATTTTGTTAATACATTATATTTTTAAATTCATCTATAGTTAAAGCTTCAAGGGAGGTAAACACTTTCTGCCGTATTCATAAATAATAAAATGAGTTTGAAATCTGTTTTAAGGCAAAATTTTCATACAAATTTTTCTTAAAATGCATTTCAAATCCATTTTAATTTTTTATGAATACGGCAGTTTATTTTTAAATAGAAACAAAATATTATTAATCGTGAAAAAAGTTTTGTTAAAAACAACAAAAGTTTGTTTGTTGCCATTGCAGCGACCATAATATGCTTTTATTTAACCATACTTAAACCATGTTTTTTTCTTGGACATAACATAAATCAGTATAATCGGTTATGATCCTACAAATATAATCTTTTTTGCTAAAGTACAAATATTTTCTACAATTTTCATACTATTTAAAATCTCAGCAAACCTAAAAACCTTTGAAAATTCCAAGGATTTTTTCGTAAATACTTCTTCACAGGTTGTTTATCAAAAAATACCATATTGAAGTCAAACATACATGTGAGAGAGCATTTTGAATAAATGAAGAGTCGGGTTACTTGTTTTACCTTGTCGCCTGTATTGTTACATCTTTTATTTTTATTGAATTTTTTGTTTTTAAATGAAAATTCTTTTTTTTTTGTAACAATTCTTAAAAGTTTAATAATTTCATTGCAGACGGTGAATAACGGAAAAAGAATTTATAAAATATTAAATAAAAAGTAAACAAGCATTTCTTAATATAATTAAGCAAAGTTTTATGGAATATTGGAAAATGAAAACGGTAATAATTTGAAATTTTAAATTTAAACATCTTCACAGCATTTCTTACATTTTAAGCAAATTATTTTTTAAGACATTACAATACAAATTGTAAACTTTTATTACAAATAAGGCCTTTAAGTGCTTTGAAAACAATTTTCTTAAAAAATGTGCCGTTCATTTTGGTTTTAGTTAATCACGTTTGCAAAATATTATTCAACATTTTGTAACTTTTACTTGATAAAACATTATTATTTTGTCACAAACGTCTCCCCCAAATCCCAAAACATTAAGATTACTTTTACCTTCTTCTATTTTACAAAAAAACATTTTTGTACTTTTTTTTGTATAACGTCTTAGTAAAACACTTGGGAAAATCACGTGAGACCAAAGTTACTTCAAATCTACTGCGTATGAGTGATATTAATACTCTACACTACCATTAGGGGGAGGGTATTGTTTGCTTGTGCTGAAGTTTGTAAAGCATTAGTCCTAGCATACCAATCGATTTTGAATCACTGTCATAGCCAATAGGAGCTTGTCCGTCCGTCTGGTTGGCTAGTTGTCTGTCAATTCATGTTGATAAAAAGCATGTAAAAATAGAATCGGTCAACGATTTCATCTATCATCAAAACAGCTCTCTTCCCAAAATAATGCATTTTAATCTATAAATTTTTATTATGACAGTATTTTCAACAAAATTATTTAAAAAAATAATTAAATTTTTTCGGAGTCTGTCCATATTTAAGCATCATCAAGTGAAATTCCTTTAAATTACTTTCTGAAAACATTTCGTTGCATCAGATCCAGAAATTACCATTTGACCTCTCCTACGAAAATCACATAACATAAAAATATCATAAAGGTTTTGCTATTTAGATATAGTTCAACACAAATAAAGCTATATAAATGTGCCTAAAAGGAAAACGTGCTTAAGTCGACTTAAGAAAAATTTCGGCTTATTGCACCTTTGTATCTCCATGTTTAAAAGTACCAAAGGACAAAGTTTAAATTATTTTGTACGATTTTTTTGGAAGTTATAGATAGCAAGATTACTTTTTGCTTATTGTTTTTTAAATTTGGAAAAACAACTTAAGTTAATATCCGATCGATCACTATAGGAGGTTATAGGAATCCAAACGAAAAAAACTATACGGGCCTGATCTGAAAATCACGTGATTTCAAATCACGTGCTTTTGAAACCACACGTGTGATTTTGTTGTGTTCTGTAAATCATACCGCTTTTGTGTTTCTCAGTGTGCTTGCGGCAATTGCAGATCACACCAAAGCACACAAAAGGGATTTTCAGAACAGGGCTGATAACCAAAAAGAAGTGGTGATTTTTTAGAATAAAAATATCAGGGGTGTGCTGGAAATCGCAAACGCAAAACGCAAGAACTTGGAAGTTGTTTTTAATAAACTTTAAAACTAAATTCTTATAATTTTTTGTTTAAAATCCTGGTTAATAGGGATATATTTGTTTAATTTTTGTCATAAAATTTATTTATTAAAGAAATCTTATTAAAAAACGACGTTTAAAATTCTTGCGTTTAACGTTTGCGATTTCCAGCACACCCCTGTATATATTTACAAAAATGACCTTCAAAGTTTAAAATGGCTCTTCTACAAAACTAAAACAATGACTGATGGTATATTCACACCTGGTTTTTTTTAACTTGTTTAAGCATCTCATACCTGGTTAAGCTCTAATCACAATAAAATTAAAATGACTATCCACACATTGGCGCGATTTGTCAATCACTTCAAATTGACAAGATTTAAAGTTATACCATGTTCACACTTGGGTTCTTAAACGCGATTAAGCAACTCGAACGTAGTAAGGAATGCCGTAGCACATGAAATTTAATTTTTTTAATAAAACTTGCTTAGACTTCGTTCACTTACTGCACTGCATCTCTGTATGTCTTATTGCGTAACGCATATTTTTATAAATGTACCATTAGTGCCTTGCAAAATGATAAAATATTTTATTGGGAAATATCGATTTGATACTTTTTCGAAATTCAAACGCTTAAGGGATGGATGGAATCGTACCAATTTGTTTTTACTTTTCCGTTCTACATGTGGTACTTTTTGAATTTTTTTTAATATTGAATTTAGAAATAATTATTGAAGAAGGATCCTGAGTGATTGAAAACCCATTAGATAAAAAATGTAGCGGGTTAAAGGCTCGTTTTAAATGAATCTAAACGGTATAAAAAGTTTTTGTAATAGAGGGTCCATAATTGCTCAGAGCCTTCAATTAGGGTTCTGTCAGTCAGTGGTATAGATTATCATATTGCACTTGATCAAGAACAGGGTATTAACTAAATTTTTTTTTCTTTTTTTGAAGAAATCGACACGTTATATTCATATCAACCCGCTGTAAAAATTTCATGCTATTTTGCCTTCTTTTTGGTAATAAAAAATGTGAAATTAAAAATTGTTTTGCTTCTCTTGAAAATTTTTAAATTTTGTGTCAATACCTACCCTCCTGTTAATTAAGTGCGATATGCTTAGGCTTGCCCAACTTTATTGTATTACTTGGTTTTAATGTTGTTGTTTTATGGGGTTTTAAATAATGAATAACAATCATACGCCATGTTGTTTTTTCATATTTTTATTACCTATAAAAATAATCACACATGAAAAAATAATCAGTACATTATGATGGTGTTATCGTAATTGATGTTTTCTACTTTTGTTGTTGTTTTTATTTGAGTTACTCCCATATGTACGAGTGTGTATGTATAACTCTCTGTAACAAGCAATAAGAGAAAACCAATTATTTCTTTGAATTGGCAATTCTCTTGCATGTTTTTGGTGTTTGTATTTGTGCTCTTTAAAAAAACAGCTCCCCCAGGGTATTTGCTTAGTACATTTAAATTATTATTGATGTTGGAGTTGTTGTTACAAAATATATAACAATTATTTTTATTAATACGAAATAAATATATGATACAATAAAGACATGAATATCATGAGTTTGACATTGATTATTTACTCTTTGTAACATTGAATGTAATTATAATAATTTGATATTGTGGATTCGGGTTTTTCTTTTTATTACACGCCTTTTAAAAAGTCAATACAAGAGGCATTTCAATAAAAATATTTTTATTTATTTTTGAACATTTTGTTTTATTTTTTGTATAAAGGTTAAGTGGAAGATTTAAACAAAATCACATCAGTTTCATTGGAGGTAGGCAAACCTTTGGTATTTACAGATTAAATAAACCAATAATTAGATAATAAATAAGTAGTTTGTATAAGTTATTGACGTATTATTATTTTTTTCAGTTATAAGCCTTAACGTTTGATAATATAAAAAATACATATTATTAGTCTAGACTCATTTTACTTAATCATTAGAGATAGAAGCAAAAAAAATAGTGGAATTAAATAAAAAAACCTCAAAATTCGATATGAATGAAGCAATTGTACTTTCTAATTGAGAACCTTTACTTTCAAATATGTTTCGAGACACCCTATATTTACACAAGGTAGTACAACATGGTTTTAAAACTCCCAAGCCGGTGTATGTAAAAATCAGTAAGAAGGTACAAGTGTGATATTGATTTATCTGAGCACCTGCATTATTGCCAAATTTCATAATGGATCTAAACCACAATGGTAATTTATATATGCAATTAGCAAGTGCACCTGCGAGAGGCATGTTTCATTCACAGATTGGAAATTCAGAGTCAACCTGTCAAACTTTCCCCCTTTAAAGAGCTGGTGCTATCTAACCTCCACTGCCAATCTGATTCAAGGCAGTTTCCGTATTGATAGCAACAGAACCTTTTAGGCTTCCTTAAGAATAATTATGAAATAAATGAAATTAACATTGAATTATGACAACTGGTTTTGACCCGAGATATGGGTAAAGCCACAGCCACCTCGTGCTCTCTGAAAGTATTCCTTCATAGAAGGACAAGACCTTCTTCCAATGACCAATGACGGGATTCTGGAAGCATTTTTTGGAAAGTGTGATAACACAGACCTCAGTAATAGTCAGAACAGTTTGCTAGGCCTGGGCCTACTGGCTACCGAGGCACAATCAGTTAAGAACTGCGGTATAACTTTGGAGTCCTTAAAAGAATTAGACCCCAAAGAGCCCTGTCATTTCGGATGATCCTTGGTATGCATGCACCTAATCACCCCAGCATAGAATATTTGTCGATTTTGGGTTTGACTTTACTTTTTTTTTGGGGAAATATTCTTAAGCCAATTAGTTACTTGCGACTTGGGGACAGATTAAAATCAGGTTGGATTGATGGGATAATACCGACCGTTGCCGTGATAAGGCAACCACGAGTATATTCTTCATAAAAATACTGTTTTATAAAAAAAATTATTGTTAAAATCTTTAAAAAAAGCAATCTTATTACATGCTTTAAACATTTTGGTTTTCAAGTGAATAAAAAACGTGATGAACTTAAAGTTAGAAAAGCATCGAGAAGATATTTATTGTTAATGAAAAAATAATATCTTTTGAAGATCTTCGAAAAAGTAATAATTTTACAAAATGTTTAATGGAGTGCTTCTTAGAATGAATAGGCATTAAAATCTTTAAAGTTTTACAAGCTAATTTTCTTGGATTTTCGAGAAACAACAAAAATTTGTACAAACTTTCCGTAGTAAGAAAAGTCAGATAAATTTTGAATGTATTTGCTGACGTTATTTTAAAAAATATACTACAAATACAGAAAATTTAATTAAATACGGAACAATTAAAGATTTTTAAAAATCATAGTCTACATAAAACGAAACCACTTAAATGCAGCATTATTCTGCTTAATAAAGAACGAATAGTCACCGCTTGTATGATGATTATTAGATTTCATACACTGACTATAAAATTACCAAAATAGTTAAACAAAGACATACGTAGTAGTTTCTTTATATTATTTACTAACTATTTCCATTTCCCACTGTCAGGAATCAATACCTAAACTTTAGAAACAAAAAAAAAAAACAACAAAAAAAAACAGGCAAACAACTCATTATTTATTTTACTTATTTGACAATAGAAGCGAATGTAAATGACATGAGTCAAAGAGCAATTTAGATAAAAACATTCTGCCATCAAGTGACAGTAAAACTATTTTGGTGTATTGAATATTGAAGCCCCCCACATACACACAAACACATTCAAAATCCAAACTTTTCTCTCATTCAAACAAATAATCAATAAATAAGTTTGGAACTTTGGCAGAACAAAGTTTTTCATGCTAATTTTTCTCATCTGCTTGTTAAATAATTCTTATGAAAGAACATTTCCAAACAGATTTGTAGAAAAACTATAAAAAGTATAAAATAAACTCAAGTCGTTATTTTCTTAACTTTTCGTAGAGTTTTCATTTATACTTAAAAAAAGCATTTAAGTAAAAGGAAACACATTTTATGTTTGTAAGTAAATTTTTGACATTTAAATTTAATGCTAATATTTCTGCCAAAGTCCTGTCACGTTTTCACACTCATTTCTTTGTCATAAAAGAATCTAAAAAAAAGTATATTAAAAAGGGTTAAATTAAGAATAATTGGGTCCTTAATAAAGCAAATTGGCCTAATAAAAACCAAAACCCGCCAAAATAACAATAGACACACGTGATCAAGATAAAAAAAAAATTAACAAATTGGGGTAAATTAATTAAAATTAATGATCAGAATAAGAATTATATGAATTCGGTAAAAAAGCGAAATTCAAGCACCAACAAAAACAATGGCAACGTGTTATGAAAGCAAAACAAAAAAAAAACAGTGTTACCAATTTAGGAAAGTAGCCAAATTATTTTTTTATCTTAATGGCGTATTAACTGCCTTATTCATAAAAAAATCATAAAAAATCTGAATTGTAAATTAAGAAAAATTTTTATGAACATTTTGCCTTAAAACACGTTTAAAACTTATTTTATTTTTTAAGAATACGGCAAATTTTGCAAAATTTCTCTAAAATTGATTAGGCAATGCATATGTTTCCCTAATTTATAAACGGATACGAATTATGATGAAAAAATCGGTAAAACTCAAAAGTTTAATTTATTAGGTATTCAAACAATTTACTTCTTTATATCACAGAAAAAATACTCCAAAATTTTTCACCAATAAGAGGAATCAATAAAAAAAATCAGTTTTAATTAAAAATTTCAACAAGTGAATTAAACGTTTAATCAAGCCAATTAAAGGTTTAATTGATACTTTAAATTTGTTTACTGGTGCAAATTTAATTAATAAAATCACAAATTTTTTAATTGAAATCAATTTTTTTTTGTATTATTTTCAGGGGTGTGCTGAAAATCGCATTCGTAAAACGCAAGCATTTTAAACGTCGTTTTTTAATAAGATTTCTGTAATAAAAGAATTTTATGACAAATATTTCCCTCTTAAACAGGATTTTAAACCAAAAATTATAAAAATTAGGTTTAAAGTTTATTAAAAACAACTTCCAAATTCTTGCGTTTTGCGTTTGCGATTTCCAGCACACCCCTGATTATTTTTAATAAGAAGCGAACTGATACGAACAATTTTGTAATGGAAACTAATTTTAATTTTTTTTTGTAATAAAATCTTCTAAAGTAATTTTTAAGCCAACATTTTCCATTTTTTTTAAGCTAATTTCTTGCCAGTGTTTGATATAAATTAAGCCATTTTGGTCGGTAATAGTTGGCAACACTGTATAAAACTAACAACAGTTTCGTTTAAAAATATGTCATAATCAAATACACAACATTTTGTATTCGTACTCGGGCTAAACCAGCAACAGAAACACAATATTGTTGTTGGTCTTAACTTTAATAGCGCAGTAATGTATTGGGTGGGAGAAAGGGTAATTTCCTAAGTATCATCCATATGGCAGAAAGTTGTTTAAATTTAGGCAGCTTCTTCATGCATGATTTATAAAGTGGCAGACAGTCTTGTAAAAAACCGTAATTTTCATCATAATAAGAGCCAAATAGGAGAGAAAAAAGAAAGATAAATGGTTTTATTAATGTTGTACGCAATAAGAACAACTTTGATGAACAACTTTGATTAATTTTTTAATTAAAATCACAAACTTTTTAATTGAAATGCATTTTTTTACTGTGCCTTTTAAGTTGTGGACTGATTTTCATGAAATTTGGAATTGTGATTTATGGTTCTATAAAACAATGTTTTAATAAGAATCGGTGCTTTCCACAACCATTTAATGTAAGTTTTTCTAACAAGAGTATCAAATTTTTATCGTGGTTCGTCTAAATTTGGATTTATCACTTTTTTTCCTGCTAAGCCGATTGTGCTGGAGACACAAGAAACAATTTGGAAAGCCATGGACAGACGGACGACGCAGAATTACCCTAGATGCCAGAATATACTGCTGGAGGTTAAGATTGATATTTCACACGGAATGATACACTTATATGTCGTTTCCAGGTGACAAGCAATTGATTGTGTAGTAAAATTTATATGAAAAGCACTCAAAAAACTGAGTGAATTTCATATAAATTTTTCTACCCCACAAATTATTTGTCACCTGGAAACAGCACATTAGTAAACACTTTAAACAACCTTTTGTGGTGGCTATAAAAATATTGAACATGATTTAGAAATTGCTTAGTTAAATGACATTTTAAAAGAATTCCACAACTTTTTCTTTTAATCTCAAAGATTTTTGAAAATGGAAATGCTTTATAAAGTCACTTTTAAATTTAATATTTTCGTACTTCTTCTAACTTTCGGATAATTTATGAAAATTTATTTAATAAATGTTACTCACGATGAGAAATAAATTCCCAGATTCTATTTTTTTAAACTAAAACACCAAAAAGAAATTACTTTTTATCCAGAAATGCAGACTATTTATTCTAAAGCTGTTTTATTTTGGTTTCGTTCAACTCAGTTGAGTAAATATATTTTAATTGTTTATTTAGTTCTTATAGCAACAATCTCCCATAATAAAAATCAACATCATCATCTGCTTTTTTATTCTCCTGCTCCTTGTGTTGTCCTAGTCAACATCATCAACTACCGCAACAATAGTAACAATAACGATGTTTGCTAACGCCATGACGACGCCAATAAGTTTGTGAAGTAATTTTCATATCCTCTACCATCACGAGTGAATTTATGTTCAGTTTGTCATTGCGAATGTAACACCAAAAAATATTCATCTAGGATCCCACTTTATCAAACATTCTGGGTGCTTAAGTAATTCTCACAAGATTAAATAATCTTTGTCTGTATTTCTCTTTCAACGTTCACATCTGAATCGTTTTTGTTCTGATAAGCAGTTGGGAAAGGATCTGGTATAGTCCAATGGCCGTAATAAGGAAAAAGGTGAGGACCCAAATGTGGACCAACCTCCCAAAATTTCTCTTCTTTTTACGCAGTATTTAGTTTAAGGAATCAACTTTAATAACCCTAGCGATATATCGTTATTTCAGTAAAACAATATTTTTTTGAGGAGGGCGCTGCAGCACGATCACCTTGATTCCATGTATTAACAAGACAAAATAGGAAATAACCATAGAATCGGTGGCGGAATGTAAGCGTTGTTACGTATTTTGAATGAAATGAATTTACTCTAAATAAAGATTGGTTCATAATTTTGCGACAAAACCCATATAAAATCTACTTTTAAAGATTTTAATTCTTGGTGGAGGGTATCAAGGATTCGTCACATGCCGAATATACCAATTTTATCTATTTCCTTTTCCTATGTTTTAAATTCTCTATTGTTTTCCTTTCTACGTTGTATGCGCTGCTATTTGTTATTATTATTTTTTTTTTATCTGGGTAAAAGATGAGAACTCAAAGTGGGTTTTTAGGTTTAAACGGACATATTATTTAATACACTCTTAATTGTATTCTATTTCACTATTTTCTAGGGTAATGACATGAAAAAATACAGGACAAACTAAAGTTACAGATAAATGATATGCAAGGAAAACTTAAAAATACTGAAAAATACAGGCTTGAATTTTCTTTGTTAGAAAATTATTGTTTTAAATTTATTTTGTTTTTAAATCCCTTTACTTTGCGCTAAAAATTCTTCAATATAGAATTTTTATGAGGTGAAATGTTTGAGAAGTTAAGGGGGTTAGAAGGAATATACAAATGGTATAACAATAGTCCTGAAACTTTGGAAATTTACATAAAAAAGTCTCAAACATGTTCGTAAAAACAGTCTGTCGAAATGTCTAGATTATTTTATGAGATGGTCAATAAAGAGAGTTTTCAACAATGTTGGGTTAATTATAGCAAAATGTTATTTGAAAATACGTTGCGAAAATTAAAGAGTTGAAAGCATCACAGACACATAAGTTTAATAATTTTTATAATTCTTTTAAATGGCTACCCATCAAATCCTTATTAACAGCAATTTCTTTATAAACATTTTATTTTGTTTTTAAAAGAACACACATACTAACCACTTAAAAATATTATTACAGCCCAGTTGGCCACGTCTTCAAGACGGCGCGTACAAGGCCCAAAGAAATCCCTGACGAAATGTTGGCGACAGCCATTGCAAATCGTAGACGGCTTTTTCGAACAAAGGACACTTAAGTCGTACAATGTGAGCGACGTTAGCATGCACATTGTCGTTTATGATCATATGGGTAACAACGTGGTTAAAGATTTTTCTTATAAAGTGGTAAATTCCCGGTCATTATATATGTGGACAGCTCTTAGGGCCTTGATGAGCTGTGAATTCCAAACTAGTAAATGATTGTAGGAGGGCTCTAAGGGAAATATTAGGAGAGTATGTAGTGAGTGTATGCTAGGAACCAGGTCATGAAATGGCCGATGAGTTTGGGAGGGGATAAGGCCTGAGTGGAGACGGTCAGACCTCCAATATGCTTTTGGTTAATAAGAGAATGGGTTCTGAACTTAACATATGACAATGTAGTAAGCAGGAAAATTAATTTGTTTGTGCTTCTTGGCCCATCAATTTCACAACTGACGCGAATAACGTTGTATGTTACAAAAATAATAATTTTTGTCAGGATAGCAAAAAAACGTTTTTAACAGGCAGGATTATTTATTTTTTTTTCATTATAAAAATAGTGGTAATAAAATCAAAATATCAAGAAATGTTAATTTAAATTTCTTACAAATTTTCAGTTTTAAATTTTTTTTAGTTGAGGACAAAGTAAGCGACCATTGCGTGCTTTTTGTCGTCAAAGTGGTTCGAAACACGACAAAATGCATGCAACATCGTTGACGACATTTGCGTATATGACCATTTTGCCAACTGGGAGTATATGAGGGGTTCTTTAACAAAACGATATAATTTTTTAAATAAATCAATACCCAGTTAATAAATTTGCTCCAAAAAAGACTGCTATTGGGGACGCACAATTTTTGTATGGGGAGTTCCCGGTTTGATGGACTACTTTCTACTAAAAATAATCGCTTTTTTACCAGATAAAATATGCTTTTATTTATTTAATACAGAATTTATTTGCTTGCAAAAAACAATTTCTACCGAAGAGAACTCGTTGATATTCGGCTTTAAATTGAATTTTGTTGTCATATATTTGTAAAATATAAAAAGCAGTTTGTTTTTTGCATAATTTCGTTCGTAAGCATTCACAGCAGCAAAATAGCCTTTTTTTGGAGGGCACGGTAATGCGCTTTCTTAAGCGCTATTTTTTACTCGGATGGAGCATAATATGAAATAGGAAAAAGTTTACTATTTATCTGGAGATAGACGTTCAATAAAAATGGAGAAATATTGTTTTTAAATCTGCGGTTAAAAGGCAAAAATGCTTAAGTCGACTAAAGCTTAATTTGAGTTAATGGTACCTTTGAAATCTTAATGCTCAAGTACCCATGGTCGAAGTTTAAATTATTTTGTATGATTTTTATGGAAGAGCTCATATTATGTTACAAATTTGCCAGAAATTTTATTCAAGTCTTTATTTTTATTTATTAAAACGATTTCAAATGAAAGGACTTTATCTGTCTTTTGCATATTTTTGTATGGATTATTTTTAAATTTAAAAATGTCTTTGTAATAAAATTTGATTACCTTCTTTTATTTTCATTTAAAGCTCCAGATACTTAAATGTTGTTGTTGTATGACCATTTTGTAATTTTAAATAATAAAATAATGCAGAATTTAACAGGCTTAGGGCGGATTTAATACCTGTAATGAGATATCCATCATTATATCAATGGAAACTGTGAAAGAAGGTCAATTGCAAATGTGAATAGAGTACAATTTGTATTTTAAGCAAATATATTTGGGGATAATACTATTCAAAAGGAAATGTGAAAAATGTTTTTAATTCAAAATGAAGGCTAAATATGAGGTTATTTTGTAAGTGGAAAGGAAAACATCATTCAGTCATGTTGTGGAAATCAAATGCAAGTGAAATTGAAATGGAACCAAAGTTCATAAAAATATTAAATTTATTTATACTTCAGAATTTAAGTACTACTTATCTTTACCCAGAACTGCTCTTTAAATCAGGAAAACCTTCGGTCATTTAAATAAAATTGAACGGAAAATCTACATGCATTTCAATTTTATTCGGTTACTATTTGCAAAACATGGCTGATTAAATGGAAATTAAAAGTTTCTTAATTTTGGGGGGTTCATCACATCGAAACTTGTCCATGAATGCCGGATCGGATGTCTCTGGAGGATATAGCGAGATATTCAGAGGTTACCTTAACAGTGTCTCCGGAGACAGAGGCATACTTGGAAACTGTATGGTTGACTCGATGCGGCATGCAACAACTGCCCTGAATCATATTTTGCTCTTTAGGAGTAAGCAACTGATTGCACAAAAATTTCATTTCAATGTCAATTTGAGGCGGTTAAATGAAACTACCTGTTGGAATGCCGGGAAGGTCTGGACATCAGAGATGAAAAATGAAATGAAAGTATTTCAACTAGAACCTGCGTTTTCTATATTCTGTTTAATTTTTAAATTTAAAATCTTTTCAAGTGGTTTACAAATAAAAGCACGCGTTTTTCTTTTAATGACTGGTTAAAGGGAAACTTACAGCAGTCAAAGTAACCACTATAAAATATTTTGAAAAAACTGGTTTTCGGAAAAAGGAGGAAAAAAAATTAGTTTGCTTATTTCAAAAAGAAATTGTTGCAAACAAAATTAAATGAGCTGAAGGTTTGAAGCTTTTTTAGGTTATTGTCTAAACAAACATTTTTTTTAGGTGACTCAGAGTTAATACACGCAAAGAAAAAATATGGTTACGGTAAACATATTCTAAGAGCAACATATCATTATAAGATTCATGATTGTAGTCACCATATTACGATTATTATTGAATCATATTATGACTAAATATACTCGTACTATTACATCATAATATTTTTCCCTTAATCATATTATTATTCTGTTAATCATACTAAGTTAAGAAGTAATCAAATTATTATCATGTTAATGATATTAAGCTAAGAAATTATTCATATTATTGTCATGCTAATCATAATTAGCTAAGAAGTAATCATATTATCATCATGTTAATCGTAATAAATTTAGAAGAAATCATATTATGATACAGCAACTTTCATAACTGTCATAAAAATATAAAATAAATTAAAATTTTTTTGCATCGATTTTTTTATTTTGTGGCTTTTTACGATTTTTCTTAATGTTAATCAAATAGCGGAGTTCAATAAAAGGCTTGCAAAAGTGCAAATGCAAAATCTGTGGTTTCCATGGGCAACCGCGTATGTCCATTTTTCCGATTTTGAGATAATTTTAAACGCTCTTTACATGTTTCTAAAAATTTTTGAAAAAAGATGGATCAATTCCGATTTTTTAACGTAATGACAAACTTTAAAAAGTGCAATACCTGGCCCATAGTTTGATCTAGAATATTTTTTTGGCTCTCCTGAAAAATTTGTTTTAAGACATACACGGTTGCCCATGAAAACCAAAGAAATATCGCAACACTTTTATAAAATATAACGAAATCTCTGTGTGTTTTGTGGTTGATTTGAAAGAAAACTACGATATTTTTCATTTGCACTATTAAATCACTTAAACTGAATGAACTCAGCTAAATTTTTAATTTCTTTAAACTTATTTTTTTTTATGGGAATTGACCTTTAAATTGTTTAACCGCTCACATATAAAATAGACGACACATAATATTATTAGAGTAACAATAGTTTGATTGCATCTTAAACATAATATGATAAATGTATAGAATGTTATCATGTTATGGCTATTAAATATCATGATATGGTTGTGAGTAATATAATATGTTTTGAAAGTTATCATAATTTAGTTTTTAGAAAAATAATTAATTTTCGGTCAACAATACTCAAATTTATAATTCCGATTAACATTGATATGTTTACAGTAACTACCCATATTCCATACATATTCCAGATATCTGAGAGAAACGTCAATAAAAAAGTCGGAATCGTGTAAGAATTCCGTCAGATTTCTGACCCAAAAACGTATGAAGTGGTTGACACGAATTATGATAGACATGTCGTGGGAAATTCTGTTTTTTTTGCGGACATTTCTGGTAGATATCTGACGGAAATCTAATGAAAAAGGCATTGAAAATTATGAAGAGGTAGCCGAGGTTCTAATGGGTTTTTAACTGATAGAAGTATAAAATTATAAATTTTACACGGACGTACCTTTTTTTTACCCTTTTTATCTTGAAACAATAAAATAAAATTAAAATTATTTTCCATTTAATGACAATTGTCATTATTTTCACGAAACAAAAAAAAAATAATAAAAAACTTCATTTTCTTTACATTGTGCCAATTTTAATCATGCACCAGCACCCGTATTCGCTTAGCTAAGGCTAAATCTCGATGGCTAAAATACCTAAGGGAATATAAAATTTAAACATTTTAGCGATGACATTAAATGCTAAAATTGCGGCGAATTAAGTTGTTATGGCATTGCCAAATTTAGCACGTTACAGTATTGCATTCATAGCCAATTATCGCTAAATCAACTTAATAGATTTTTAGCGATAGAGATTTAGCTTTAGCGAATTACAGAATACGGCCACAGATTTCGAAGATACAACAGTTTTAAATACAGAAACAAACTACAAAAGATGCTTCATGCTAGGAATGTTACAAATAATCAACACACCAACAGAAAAAAGAATTAATTTTAAAACCGATACGGACAATGAAGCTCAAAATTACAGACATTTAATTTATAAGAATCAGATAGGAAATTGATTAAGTTTAGAAAAATGTAATAGAATAATTTTGCTTCCTGTGTATTATTTTTATTTTTTTTCATGTTGTCAATTATTGTTGTTTAATTTTAATTTTGTTTTTTAAAATATTTGTTTAGATTTTATAAACCAAAGATCCCTGAAGAAGCTGTCCATTTTGACAGCGAAATATTGGATAAATAAATACATATATTTTGCATAACCTGACCTGGAGCTTGATTAAAAAAATAAGAGGAAATAATAACTCTCGTTTGACATATTTTTAAGAATTCCGTCGGAGTTCTATTAGACATATTTGTACATAAATTTTGCCCGATATATCCATTCGAAATCGATCAGAAATCGTCCAGACAGTAAGTATATTCAATTTTTGACAGAAATCTAAACGAAGTCTCTTAGAATGAAGTCAGACATTTGCAAGAAATGTCTAATTCAGACAACGTCGAAGTAGTTTGGTGGCTGGGTATAATCTTGTTGATATTGTTACATTCAACATAGTGTTGTTGCCGTAACCATGCCCAATCATATTTTTTCTCTGCGTGTACCAGTATGTAATTTCAAGAAATCATTTATTTATTCTTATTAAATATGCATTTATACAATTAAAGGGATGCGCTTATGTCCTTTGAAAACTATTTGAATACAACAAAAAGCAGACAAATTTCGGAAATGGCTGTCTACTCCGATCTAAGCGATTTATATATGTAATACGTATTTCCTAATAGTTGCAATAAGATTTAAATAAATATCCTTATTTGCAACATGAAATATTTAAATATACATACATATGAATGTTTGTCTATACAAACGTTAAGACGTCTAGAGATTTCCTGTTATGTTAAATAAGATTTTTTGACAGACGCAACAAAACTCATTAGATTTTTAATCCAAGGCAGCGGGTTCTATTTTCGCCAGATACTTTGGTATGTTTTACTACAACGCACTGAAGATTGACGTTACTATTTTTCGGCTAAGAACTTGAAATTGTAATTGTAGCTGTAGACAAGCTTAAAGCTGCAGACAAGCTTTAAAGCATTGAGGGTCTAATATAAGAAAATTTTATAATCAGAATAAGCTGAATTTAATAATGACTATTTTAATAATAATATTATAATACAAATTAAATTCTTCAGATCACAATTGGAAACAACTGACCAGTCGAACATCAAAAGAAAGTGCATAATATATTTAATCCTTATTGCAAAAAAGGCGTTTTAAGGTCACTTAGAATAATATGACTATTTTTTTTACCTAAAGGTAGACTTTTCTTTAGATGCCATTTTAAAATTTAATTTGCAATTATTTGAATTTCTTATGAATTTAACATTTAATAAAGTCCTCATACCTGTACATTAAAATCTACAAAGCGCCAAATTTCTTTCGTTTCAAACTTTTCCTTATTTCCATTTTAGCCTTATGAATAAAGCATTAGCTCCCTAAAAATTATGGTAATTTTAATTGAAAAAATATATTTTTAGGAGGACTTGAAATACTCTCCGCCTAATTTAAGTATATTAGGCATTTTTGAAAACTTTATTCACTTAAAATTTAGTTTGTTTTTTTCAATTCGCTTTCGTTAAAAAAAAAACTTTTAAATTAACTGGTCAACAATCCTAATAGCGAATTCCTTTTAAGTTTTATTGCCTCTATTATTTTAACATGTTCGTAACGGTTTCGGAAACACGTGCTGTGGCAGACATTCAAAAAATACACAAAAGTTATACAAAGTATCGTGTTGAATGTCATAAATATGGTGTTGCAACCTTTTTGTATCTACTTTATGTTTCAAGTTGTAGTAGAGATACACAAGAAATGTTGTATTAATTTAAATAACAATTCTAGCTTTTTAAAGAAGAACATGTTACTTATTGTTAAGCTAAAAAAAATACGGCCTTTTTATTTAGGAAGTATGGGGGAGATTTCGTATCTATTCAGTTAAATATAAGGAAATTTTTGCCTAGATTATTTTTTTATAAAGTTAATTAAAAGCTGGACCTGTTTGAATAAAAATTGTCTTATTTAATTAATCGATAAAAACTCGTAAAAATGTCCAAGCAGTTAATGTCTTTTAGGAAAGTACTTTCCAAGTTCTTCCATACAATTTATTTTCAATAATTAAGAGTTCATCACTTATGTCTTGAAATCAATTATAATAATATAAATGCTAATAAAATAAATAAGCTACTTATTGACAACTACAAAAAAAAAAAAAAAAATCATTAATGGTATGAAACTTGCCACATTTTTTTATTCATTCCCATTAACAGGATGTGTGTGGCCTGACCAGACTTGTTTATACTTATTTGCATTACAAATGAGGACAATATTTTGAAAGTATTTGCGTTTTCCTTTTAGTTTTTGTTGTTTCCACATTTTAATGGTGTCTTTATGATTATACCCTGTGTGTGTGTGTGTTTATTTATTTTAGTGATACTATTTGTGGGACTCATTAGTTGGGAGTCAGTCCAACGTTTGTGCAACTTAAAGTCGTAGTGCTTAACCAGAAATGTTTGCATTTCATTTAAAGTATAAGTTCATTTCGGTAAAAAATAGTTGCGAAATTTACCATGTATCTTGACTTAAATGACCTCATCCAACAAATATATTTCTTTGACTCTAACAATGTCGTAGTAAATGTTTTAAGTGTACACATATTAATGGGCATAGACAATCACCGAAGCGGCATGAGGCAATTTGTGTCTCTACATAAAATCAATGGCAGCCTTTGTGTGTCTTAAACATAAAAAATGTTAGACATTTCTTTTAAGGGCCATTTGTTTATTATTGTTTGAGCAATACGGTATTTTTTAAATTTCCGGTCTATTTTTTATTTAACATAACTGTTTAAGTATGGGTGTGTGAGAGTTTGTAAATTTTTATTGTTTGTAGTAGTGTTTGTTTCTTTTAACTTACAAAAACAATTTGTTTTTCTTTATTTTGCTTAAGAGAAAAATATTTTCTTTTGTTTTCATAAAAATTACCATAATTTTTCTAGTAAAATAAAAAAAAATTTTTGTCCAACATGTGCTTTCGACAGTTACGTTTGGCTTAAAAATATTCTTACTAATTACTTTATGTGACTACTGTGTACTCTAATCAATGGTTTTTTTATGATTTAATTTATGTGTTGTTTCCAGATGACAGGCAATTGATTGTGTAGTAAAATTTATATGAAAAACACAACAAAAAACTGAGTTATTTTTTTATATATAATTTTTTTTTGATTTTTTCTTTGAATTCAATTGAATTAAACGTGTGTTTAGTAATACACCAAAGGTATACAAATTGAATACATTTCATGGTACAAAACAATGACCTAAAATCCACCAATTCAAACGCCGCTTTCAAAGAAACCTGATGATATTTAAATGCAACAAACTTTAGAATGTTATGAACTAATTTTCATAAAAAATGGTTTTTATTTACCCCATCATGATTTAACCATTTTTAAAGTTAGTGCGTGTTTTTGACATTTGCGTTCGCAATGTTGACAATACGTTCGAAATTGTTGAACCGCATTTTGTATAAAAATACTTACGTTTTCTTTCGAAATCTCGTTCTTACGAACGTTCGTATAGAACTCCGTTAGTTGAACCCAAATCAGTTTTCGTTCGCTTAGAATGCGTTCGAAATTGTTTTTAACACTGTCGCATGTGGCATGTCGCACGTGACATTTTTTGCCATCATTATATTTTTGTTGCTTCTGTTCCTATTTTTACGGAATTAAATTTTTTTAAATGAGCAGAACTACTAAAACTAAAAACAAATGGCTTTCCATATATCCATTTATACGTTACATTCATTTCGCTATAAAATCATTAAAAATTGTAGTTCATCAAAAATTTTTAAAAATTTTACATTGAACATTTTTCCTGAAGACGCCACATAAAATAAATAATTTTATAAAAAATAACAGACCTCAAGCTAAATAAATAAATACCCTGGTCTACAAATTTGGGGAAAAATTGACTGCAGAGACGATGCATTTGTTTAACTAATCTGGGTGCGCTGAATTCAAATCTGGCATCAAAATCACGTTTTGTTCATTTTTTTTATCGCAAGCTGGAAAAACTGTAAAACAGTCAAAAGTGACACTATAATTTCACAATTATTTATTTGACAGAAGCCTAAATTCATTCTTAATCTTCATAAAAGCAGCGTTAAAGCATGTCAGGGAGATCGTGTGTTACTGATTCAAGCTATTTTTGCTTTGTGTGTGGTGAATATTTAGTTAAAAAAAAGATTTTGATTATTCCATGTCAAATTAACCAAGAGTGGAACCCGACCCCTTTCAATTTGAATGACATTTTTTGAGAATGTTCCCTTTATCCTTAAAAGAACATAAATGAACGAAAAAAATTGAAATTTTATTTTTCGAAAGTTATGTCATTCAAAATGTCATAATTTCGCCAAATTAGCCGAATGTGTTGAGTTTGTTCCTTCAATATCTCGAAAACCTGACGTGAAAGAGAAAAACCATTTACATATTCGAATTCAGCCCACCAAATTACCACAGGAAAGATATTTGGTTGCTCCAGACCAAATCCTTGTAGGCTGGTGATATTAATATAAAAATAAAATAAGTGAATACAACCAAGGACTACACTGCAGCAAAACAATATTTTTTGCGAGAACCGTACCAGTTTATACAGGGGACAAATTATGGCAGTCGTGGTTGAATACTTTTTTGATTCGAAAGCAGTTTAGTTCTAATTCTATGTCTCCATATCGAACGGATCGTAATTATTTGTTTGGTGTTGTTAAGCATTTACTTGAATTTCCACAACTCTGAAAAAATAATTACGATTCGTTCAGTATTGACTAAAATAAAAGTACTTTTGAATCGAAAAAGAGTTCGATCACGATTGCCAAAATTTGCTACCAGGTGTGTACATGTGTGCTTGCACACTTACGGTGTCGCACGTGACCAACTTTATATAAGTACCAAGATTGCAAATCTTCTTTTTTTCAGTAAAGTTTCTTCTTTTTTAATTTTATAAAAAATCTCTGTACTCGATATTGCAAAAGCTTTCTGCATTTTCTTCCGACGCACTGATAGAAAACGTTGTTTTATCTAATGTCGCACGTCACATTGAAATATGAGATAAAACAGTCAAATTTAGTGTGCCTATTATGTAAAACTTTTTCACAATACTACACTTTAATTCAACATTAATTCAATTGTAAATTTTTCTGTTCATACAATATACCTCATTGCTTTCCAACGGAAAGCTAAGGTAAAATGTAACAAGAAAAATACAATATAATAGTCTGATAGTGTATAAAGTCATTTCTGAAAAATTTAAGGAATATGACTATTACAAAAAAAGCTTTATAAAAAAATACATAACTGAAATTTAGCTCATAGAATAAATTCGAAAAAATAAAAAAATGTTGAATATAATATAAAGTAACCTTCAGAAGGAAATAATTCCCAGTTTCTACACTTTAATTTTTATATTACTTGAAGTTTAAAAACCTTAACTATATTAAAATCAATATTAAATATTATATTAAAAACAATAACAAAAAACTTAAATTTGTTTTTGTTTTCAATTAAAATATGCGAATGAAATGTTCTTGTCGACATCGTCGGCCAGGCAGTTAATTAATTTTGTGATACCTGACAGATATAAAGTTTCAGTAGTAAATACCTCAATGATTTTATGCTTAATTAATTTTTAATGATTAATTTGTATTTTGTTTGCTTCATCTATAATTAATTATAGTCTTCATTCAAATATGGTTTAAGTACAAAACAACAATTTCAATTATTTTATTATATCACAATAGATTTATGTATTTGTAATTGAGTGCTAATTTTCATTAGTTTCAATTGGACCTTAAGAATTTTTTGCTAAACAAATATGTTTTAATAGACAAATTAAAATTTACTTAATGCACCATTTTAATTTATTTACCATCTGTATTACAAATAACTATTTTAAGGAAATTAATTATAATATACATTTTATAATAAAATATCAACAAAACTCAACAACACAGTAATTGTAATTACAATTTCCTAAAATTATTTTCATATGTACATACATGTAGTACATATTGAGCACATATTGTTACCTGAAAGGCAAAAGACCCCAACTAACCAAAACTTCAAAATCAACCTTTGCATTGATTCTGATGTATTGTACTAACACAAACGTCTACAAAAAATTTTGGAATCTTTCCAACAAAATTAGCGATTTTACAAACAAACAAAAAAACGGCCATGTTTATAATAGATAAACGCTTAAATATCTAATGATCAGTTTGCGTGTTATGCAACATTGTCAATTTTCAGAACAACTGGTATATTTTACAAAAAAAATTATAATTTAAATAGGTTTTCGCTTCTCCTGTAAAATTTAAAATTGTTAGATAGGGCCTTTTGCGTTTTGAGTAACGATATGTATGTATATAGAACCTTCATTATTCGAATGTTTTTTAAGTAAACAAGCATATACTTACACATGCACAAACATATATTCTGCATAATACTTGATAAACTACTTGAAATAGTATAGTCAGAAAAAGGGCGTGAAACTTTATGCATTTATTATTGGAAAATATGCGCATAAGACATATGCATTTATTGTTTAAAGAAAAACTGTCAAAACAAATCCAAACACAGTTTTATTTTCTCTATTTTTTTTTTTTTAATTTTGACACCCATTTTAAATAATTTAAGTTGCTGTTATACATTTTTTAACCCTCATACTTGTATCAAAATATCTTGCAGCAAATTTCTTCGGATGAAAACTATACAGCGTTTTTTCCTTTAATGAAGGTGTTTTTATTTTATTTTTTAAAAATAGATTGAACAGTATTCAACAAAATAATACTTGATAAGAAAATCATAAACTAAAATCATCCATTAAATTCAGTCTGGTGTGGTTTTAGCTTTTATACAATACTAATTTTTTTATTACGCTGGTATTACGCACGTAACAATTTTTTTTTGCTAAGCACAAGCAAAAACGTCGGCATAACAATTGCACAATAATTGTTGATTACATTGCTGGAGAACACGTGAAATTGCTTTGCCAGAAACAAACGTACAGAGAAATGAAATGTCAGATAAATGACAACACATTTTACAGCAGATTGCTAAGCAATAATTGCTCAAGCAATAAGAAGAGTAATAATTGCGAAATGGATTGCCACTCATGGCAATATGCGGTCTATACGTCGCAAATATAATGGAGCAATCAAATTTGACGTTTGCCGCAATAAATATTGCTACGTGGAGACCCGGGTTAACAAATGCTGCATATGAAAATTGCAATTTTGTGTTGTCCGCATACGAATTTTTGACAGGACGTGAAAGCCAAAAAGGATTTCTTATAAATTTTCGCCCTCAGGTCACAACGGGACCCTGAAGTAATTTTTCGTCTTTTTCTTTTCTCCCATTGGTGACGTTAAAGACCCTTCGTCAAATTGGCGGATGATGTTCAACAAAATGGGTGAAATTTCGACCAAAGAACTTTTTCGCATTTCATCAAATAATTTCGTAACGTTTGGATATATAAAAAGAAAACTTGCTGCTATTAATGCCGAAAATCAATTGGAAAAAGTCTTATTAAGATGCAGCGAAATTTTACGGCCCGAAGGCCGTATAAGGGTTAATACTAAACTGCATTATCATTGGCTGTACAAAAACCAAAAAAAACAGGAGGCTTATTCTGAATTGCGATGCGAAAATCAATGCGATGCGCAAATGAAATGCGATGCGAAAGAAAATTGGTATTCTGTTAGACTTTCGCAATCGCATTCGCAATTTATTTAAAATCGTGGCAACGCTGTGCAAATAAACGTCAGTGACAACAAACGTCAAATTAGAAATAAATAAATTGTTTGTGTTTGGCTGTGAAAATTGTTTATAAAATTTATTTATTTATTTTTTTTTTATTTATTTTATTTCATTCTTTCAATACAAAGAAAGCCTATAAGGCCAATTATACATGTATTATTTAGGACATTCTGTAAGAAAAAAATATTAAAAATGGATTCTGTGGCACTGTGGTGGTTTGCCACAAAGAATTTGCCGACTGACGTACATTTGGTGTTTTCAAATGGCCTCTTACAAATAGACGCGGTTTGGTTGTCTTATTGCTTGCTTCCCTAAATTAAATAATAAATATATGATTAATTAATAAATAAAATATTATCTTTCACTTACATGTTTGTACTTTGCGAATGCTATTTTGTTGTCGAATAAATTTTGCGAATTTGACATGTGTTTGACATTTGTTTTCGCAATGTAGAATACCGACTTGCCACTTTTTCTCATTTGAAATGCGATTAAAAAATTCGCAAAACAGAATAGCAATTGTTCGCATTTATGTATTTTCTCATCGCATTGATTTTCGCATCGCAATTCAGAATAAGCCTCCAGTATACAAACAAATGTTTGTTATTGCATTAAAAAATTAATAAAATTGTTTAAAAAAGTGTTTCTGTTAAGAATGTTTCTTTTTTTTTAAACAAAGTGCTGCTGAAATTCAACCTGTTCTCGAGAAATTTATATTAAAAAAAACACAGCAGATAAACATTGAACTCTGGTTTTCATAGCGATAATGCTTAAAGCAGCATAACAATAACAGTATTTTTATAGTTGAACAAGGTCATTTATTGTCCCCAATATTTTATAGAACCACCTTGCTCTTGATAAAAATAAAAATCATATGAATAACACCAAAAAATATGCATACTTATGCTTTCTTTCGGGAAAAAGTAATATAATATGGGGTTTGTTTACATTCTTAAAGATAATATGACAAGCAGCGCATTAACGATAAAATAGGCAAATATTTATGTTCTCAAACAAATCGATACCATTTCTCATCAAATAGTCTGATTCGGTTAAATAAGTAATTTATTAAATTAAACTGGCTTATAAGAGGTTTATGAAATGGATTTCCTATGAAAATTTTTTCGTAACCTTTATTTTTATTTTTAATAAATAAGGCGGTTAGTTTTAATACCTTTGAGGAAAAATATGCATTTGCATGTAATTCCACGCCCTAGTCATAAATCAATATGTTAAGCTATAAACCCAGTAGTTCAAAGAAGCATATTGGTTTTTGAAGAATTTATCGCCTGACAGTTATTTAAACTTTTTCATGTATCATTTATTTACTACTTTGGGTTTGGGAAATAATTATTTTTTTAAACTAGTTGATTTTTTTAGGCTACCGGCAAATTCTAAGTGTGGAGTATACATTCGTATGACTGTATAAATAAAGAACAGTTTATTTTGACGATTTATCGTCTTTTTAACGATTTTATGTTCCAATTTGGCGATTTATTTGTTAAATGATAAACACAGAAGACGCAAAATCATGAGTTGACAAATTTCGAGAATTAGCTTTTGATTGACTTTTGACTTTCGTTTTATTAATTTTTTTTACCAAGAAGAATTAAAGAATAATGTTAAAATAATTTTCAGTGTATTTATCAAATACGAAAAACTGGGAATAAAGCAGGTCATACGGAATTTGTATTAATAATGTTAAATTATGTCGTTTAATATTTAATGAAAAAAGTGGTTACGTGTGGGACGTCGAATGTTTCTTAAATATAACTATCGCTTTAGTGTTATTTTACAGTGGCGATTTAAGTAAGTCAATGAGTGTCCCGGTAGGCTAGCTGGTAGTGTGTTAGCGCCGAGGTTGCGAGTTCGATACCCGCCAGAGACTCTTTAGCGTAAGAAATAAAAAAAATTTGACGATTTTTTATCGCGAAATATTACGACTTACAAATTTTACCTTTTTTTTCAAGTACGACTCGTAGTAGAGCATAATTATTATTGACTTTTTCCAATGTTGCAGGGTTCTTAGAAAATGTGCTCGCACATGTCTGCACAGAAACAATGTGCATAATGAACACAAACGCACATTCACTATCGAATAATGTATGAAAATATAGAACTGACATTATCACTTCTTACAAATCACTCTCAGACTTAATTTTCTTTATTCACAAGTGGATGTTCGGATGTTTAGTTTGGCTAATGTGTGGGTTTCTATGTGTGTTCTCTAACTATGTGACGTTGTGGTTGATTGTATTGATGTTTACACAAAGCAGCAAATATTTGCATGTCGACGGCAGTCATCAAAATAAATTTAGCTGGTTTAATCTACTCATGACATGCAAGTCAATTTTGTAATGGAAACAAGCAACTTTCGTGATTTCCGATTTAGCCGAATAGTACCAAAAGAAAAACTCATCTTGGTACCACATTTATAATTTTGTTAGAATATTACGAAGGTCCATTTTATGTTTTAACAAAGGCGACTTCATAACAAGTGGTTTTGACAGCTCCTGTGATTACTTTTTGCTCCTTGCATTTTATTTTGTTTGTTTGTCTAAATTGAGGCCCTATGCTCCACAGGGAGCAAAAGGAAATAAGAAGAAGAAGAAGTTTGTCTAAATTTGCTTCAATTCTTCTTCATGATTTAAAATATGTTCGCCGACCACTTCGTTTTTAAGGCGAAAAATAAGAATGTCTTATGAAAAGCAATTAATTGCTTAAATTGTTTCAAAATTTGTAAATAGATAACACATATTGAGGCGAGTCTACCTGTAGATAATTTGTAATCGTTCAAGTTTCTCCTTATTAGTATAGTCGATACTTAGTTTATGAGTGATTTATGCAAATGAAAGTAGTTTTCTAGATAGTTCTTCATTTGGGGCATACGGTTACTTCCCACCAAACAATTTTCGGAGCGCTCCTAAATATGACTCTTAAAAGATACCTTTTCTTGAGGGTTTTATGATTACCCTCCTAATTTATGAGCAATTCTTATTGATTTCGGAGCCTGTAGAATTCAGGACTCCTAAAAGACTCATTTTTATTTATGAGGGTTTCCTGAGGGGCAACGGTAGTTTGTTTTCTTATTCTTAATAATTGTAATATTTTGCGTTTGTCTGTCATTATTGTGATCATTTTGCGCTGTTCGGTTGTGATTTTGATAAAATCTTTGAGAAATTTTTTTTTGATTCTCCTTTAAAATCAGGTCTTGTTGGCATAACAACCTCAGATATTTTGTCACTTGGAATGAGCTCAGTAATTCACTAATGTTTTTTGTGTACTTTATGTGTGAATAGTTGACTAAACATTGTCCTTGTAAATCTTTTCATTAGACAAAACTATCCATTTGAAGCCTTTGTTAAAAGAAAATTAGGTGGTTTGTTCGTTGAAATTGGTTTAAAATGATTATTATTTCCATGCACAAAACATATATTAATAAAACTTTTCCCTTAAAAGCTAACAAGCATAAATTTACAAATAAAATTAATACCCTAATTTCAAGAAAAAGAAACACTCCTATATCACTCTTTTTTGGCTCCGAAATCCCTCTTTTATGACTCTTTTAAGTGGTTTTTATGATTGATTTGTGAGCAAAAAGGCTCACAATTTTCCATACAAATCGTTAAATTTAGGAGTCCTAAAACGCTCATATTCAGTACGAAATTTTTTGACGGTTTCATAGGAAAACACGCTCATATTTGAGGGGTTTAGGAGCTTTTTTCTGAGCGTTTTGCTCATAAAAAGGAGTCCTAAAAGAGTCTTTTCAGTCATATTGTTTGCTGGGTTATAAAACAAAATACAATAATGTTAGTAAATGTATTGTGAGTACATTTAACTTTATCTTGGCAATTACGAAAGATTTGAAGGATTTTCTGTAATTTTTTCCTAATGTAACTTCTTGTCAATTATTGGAAGATAATCGACTTTGGAAATACATCTGGTACCGACGATTGTTGGTCATGCGTATAATCTTTATTAACGTTAAGAACAAAACTTTGTCGAATCAGGATATGATAAATGTCCAAGAAAACAATATCCGGGAAAAGAAGCTGACAATCGTAAAAGTAATAGTTATAAATCTGACAATATGCTTAGCAACACGCTTTTGTTTTGCAGTGTTTGCTGGGACATTCGTCCGGTTAAAATTGATTGTTCGAGTAAATATGAATTTATGTATTTCTATTAAAAAGGACCACGTTTTATATTTCTAAAAATAAATTTACTTTTGAGTTCAAGATAAAAAATATTTGGCATGACTTTGAGCTCGACCCGTTAAAAATTAGCGTGCCGCATGAGGTTTAAAGTTTTGAGAACGAATTTGGGAGAATATGGATAAAAAAAAGCTCGTCACTACTCAGATGTCGCACCTGGGAATTTAAAATGTAAGAGCTACCCCTATTATTTTTGTGTTCTCAATATTTTTGAAGAACAAACTAATCCTCCATCTCCAACAATTCAGGAGATAGAGCTCAAATTTTTGTAAAATTGTTTTTTTTTATCTTAACTTCAGATAGAACTACTCTTAGTTTTTTTAATACATTGAGATTTCCCCTTAATGAATATATGTTTATTTTAACATGCAATTGCAATTATTACTAAAAGGAACAAGAAAATTTGTTGTTTAGAAATAGTTTTCTCTACTCCCACTTTCTGTTGAACTTTTTCTATTTAAATTCTACATAAACAAACACCTTAACACATAATAGCTTGACCCCTTGAGTAGGTAAAGTGGATTAAGAATACTTAAAATATTGTTCAAGCACATAGTTACAAAAATGTACACAAAATTCTTTAAAAAAAGAATTTTCCTGTCAAAAGAAAAGTAAAATCAGAAATTTTTAAAAATTTCTTTAGTACATTTTTTCAATTACAATTCTAAAGAAACTTTTAATTATACTGCAGACCCTTCAACACCATATTATTTTTACTATTACTACAGACGGACTGTTCAAAACAAAATTTGTATAATTGTGTTAAGGAGCGGAAGTTTAAGCAGCTTTAGTAAAAAACACAAGGACCATTATGTTCACTTCTGCCGTTGCAACAGCTGATGTGCCAGTATTCGACCACAAGATTGTCTAAGTATTCACTTGCCACTGAGAGAGTGTGTGTGTTTCAGAGTGACTTTCAGTTTATAATAAAATAGAATAAGTATCTGTTTAAAATTTCTTGATTTTACAAGTCAAAAATAACATCATCAACAACTTGATTGCAATGAGTGCAATAAAAGATGCAATAAGCTCAACATTTTATTTATTCTATTTCAAGTCTTTTTTTATTTGCCACTAGGGGTTTTTTATTGCAGGATTCTTGTTCACTTTAAATGAAAGCGAGACAAAATATTTTGAATGTTTTGGGATCCCAGAAATTTTAAGTCTTTTATCAACTTTAAAAAATTTGAAGGGTTTACAATTATGAATCTTAACTCAACTTTCAACTTTTTACTGATTTATAATAAAAATTTAGAATAAATTAACAAGTCGTGTTTAATTCTTAAATTTTTATTCTTGATAAAAACATTGAAATTTCTTGTTGAAGGGATAACCTATTCCTATGCGCATATCACTGGTTGCTTAGGCCAGATCATCAGGAAACTTCATCGAAAGATTTTAGAAAAACTCCCCCGTATTCATAAACAATTATTATATTTAACAAACGTTTATTAAGAATAATTTTCATAGAAAATTTGTCCTTTAAACCTTAATTAAATTTAAATTTTTTTTATGAATACAGCCATAAATTAACCAAATTATTATCACCGACAACCATATTATGGTAAAATTATGCCTCCATCAAGAAGCCAAAACCATATTATGGTTGCCTTCGAACATGTTATGGTTAATAAAATCTCAAATTTATTTAATATTTATAATGACATGGTTGGTTTTCAACCATAGTATGTTGCTCTTGAAAGAGAGGAAAAAATTATTGTTAATTTAAAAACAAATTATTGTCATATTTAACCAAAACATGTTTTGTGGCAACCATAATATGGTTGTGGGCTCTTGATGAAGGACTTATTTAACCAAATTATGGATTATAGGTGACAATATTATAGTCAAATTAAACATAATATGCTTAAAATTTTCTTTAAAAATAGCTTTGTTGGAGGTGACCATATTAAAACATGTTTTTTCTCTGCGTGTACAAAATATGGTTGGGCATAGATACAGCAACTACAATTTTTTCATTGTAACGATTTATTTTTCTTTGTTTTCTTGGACGTTATTTGAAACAATCAACTTGAAAGAGAAACTGGAAGCATATAGTAGTGCAAATATTGATCGTCTAACACTCAAGTAAGACAAACTGGTTATTTTTCAGTTGAATAATGTAATCAAAATGGAGAAAAAGTACAAAAGTGCAAATTGTGAAAAAGTAACCAATTTTGGTTAAAAGTAACCAAAACGGCAACGCTGGTCATAACATGATAACTTTCTGTACGGGTACTCATAATGCATGTTTAAGATGCAATCAAAATATCTTTGCTCTAATAATATTTTGTAATCACCATCTGTAAAATAATTTTGCATCAGTTGTGTCGTTTGTTATAAATATGCATTTCGAATTATTTGTTAAATTAAAAACTAAAAAAAAATTTAAAAAAAGTTTAAGAAATTAAAAAAAAAAGAAATTGCATTGTGCCACAAAATAAAAAATCGATGAAAAAATTTTAATTTGTTTTTTATTTTTGTGAAGGTGGTGCCGTATCATAATATGATTACTTCTAAACTTATTATGGTTACCATGATAATAACATGAGTACATCTTAAAGAGATTATGATTAACAGGATAAGAATATGATTAAGGGAACAATATTGTGATGTAATTTTACGATTATATTAAGTCATATGATTCAATAATAATCATAATATGGTAACTACAACCATGAATCTTATCATAATATGTTGCTCTTAGAATATGTTTACCAAATCCATGTTTTTTCTTTGCGTGTACTTGATACCATTATCAAGTGTGTTTTCTTATATCGTATGCCCCGCTAACATGAGTCGGAATTAGATTATTTTTTTTTATAACAGATCTGGAAAAGATTGATATGAGCACCTACCACATGATCTTATCTCATGGTTGATGAATGCGATTACCAAACACAGCTGAGTGTGAGAGCAACCAGAACATATATGTATGTAGCAATTTGACTTGGGTTGTAGACCACAATCATTGGCGTTAAGTAAAAAGCTCTTAAGTCAATAAAACGCATTTTGAGTTTTAAATTTGCTTTAATTAATTTTTTTCTCTCCTTCGTCTGGTTTCCATAACTTAAGTCTAGCACAACTGCTTCTGAACGTAATCATCTTATCTTTAGGAAAAACGTCAATTAAATACACCAAATAAATAATTTTCAGTTTTTTTTAATCCCTAAGCATGCCCCGCGAAGCTCTAGGCTTGTCTGCAGGAATGAAACCAGAGTCTCTGGCTGTAAACGAACCCGCAACCCCGGCGCTGAAAGAATAGCTCATTACCACTTATCCTACCGGGGCACTCAACATTACGAAAAATTTCAGTTTCTGACTTAAGACCTTTTTGCATAACGCAAAAGATATATTTTCATAGGAAAAGTAAAACTCCCAGCAAAGACAGTCTTCCTGAATAACAGAAAGCATTTTCCGCAAGATGTATAGTTTCGGAGGAGTCAACAAAGGGGCCACTGAATTCCGTGGTACCAAAAAGCTTTTCTGGTCAGCCCCGCTCGCTGGATATCGTATAGATCTTTTGAAGTCTATAAATTTTGGATTGTTGCCGAATCTCAGGTATTGACTGCACCTGATATCCCCAAATGATTTAATAGCAAAAGGTGAAATATCCCTAAGATTATGCTTAACAAAAACTTGGAGCTGTAAAAAAAAGTTTTTAGGAGAAAAATTGTGCTGACTCCACTGCGAAGATCAGTGACAGCCTGTATCATGCAGGGGAAATACTTCTGTTACAACAGCTGCTTTTTCGAATTTTTTTTTAAACTCGACATATTTTAATAACAAATTACGTTAAGGACTAAGGGATGGGTTTTTGAGATTTATGCCGCCATTACCAAGTTTGTAACAAAAAATTTTGATGAAACAGCTGGAAAAATCCAAATTTCATTCTTCGTTAAATTAAGCTTAAACGTAATCCACATCTCAAACCGGCCTAAGTAATTTCTGTCAAAATTTTTAAGTTTAACAAAGTAGTCTTTCCCTCATTTCCTTGATTTTATCTAAAAAAAAACTCACAAGAATCCCACAGTTAATTCCTAGAAAAGGGGCAACAATTGAATTTACCGAGAAATCCTGGGAGCAAACTCTTTTTATAACGCAGAGTTTTTATTTCAAATTATTGTTGCAACTGATTTGTTGAACAAAGTAACTTTTAAGATTTGTTGTTTGTATGTCAGTTTGTTTGTGTGTACTTTTGGTTTTTACTTGATTTGTATTTTATTTTTATTTATTTTTATTTTTATGAAATCCTTTGTAGTTTCTCTTTGTTTTCCCACAACAACATTTTATGGAAAGTTTTTGTTTAAAAATATAAATTTATTTTATTTTTCCTTTTGTTCTTGGGAGAGAAATAAATATGCTTTTTATTGCTGGTTCCGGGCGGTTTTTTTTTGTTTCTAAAACAATGATCTTTTTTGACCACAATTACATTTTTTTTTGGTTATTTGTTATTTTAAGAGAGTTTTTAAAAACTGTAAAAAGGGTGTTAAAATTAATTCGTTTTTTCTTTTATACTCATTATGAAGATTAGATTACAAGTTGTTTTTAAAACTCTGAATAACAATCATGTATTGTTTAAAAGAATTGTAAAATTTATAACATTCAACAAAGCGAACGTTAAAATAAACCTTTTTATTTAAAAATTTTTTGATTAACGAAAACATACGAAATGAAAAATCTTTCTCATGGGTCATGACCGTCAAAAACTACAATTAATTTTAACTTAATTCGTTAATATTTGAAAACCTTTAACTAACAATGCGATGAAAATTGTTGGCTTTGTTATCGTTTAAGCTTTTTATTGGCTCCATTTAGCCATTTTTAATAAAGTTAAGCCACAAACACATAAATTAAGCCATTCATATTTTTAGCAAAATATTTTTCAATTTATTAAAATTTTTCGCTTCGAAAATTTAACTAACGCTTTAGTGATTATCAGTTCTGCCAATTAAGCCATTTTCCATCCCTTTTTAGCCATGGACAAATCAACTAGCCATTAGCCATTTTTTAGCCATTTTTATGCTGGTAGAATTTTCTTTACGTTTCTAAAACTTTTGGGCCAAAAAATTTATACTAAATGCTGCATAAGTTCTCTTATTACGTTGAACTTTTTTTGATTGCAGTGCGCCTTCGGTTAATACAACTCATAAAAACCAAAGCAGTTGCAACAGGCGCGTTTTATAGGCCAATTACACATTTTTAATATATAAAAATTGCTTTAATTATTAATATGTACACACAAGTTATTAAAAACCAACACAAAATAAACTTATTCTTTACAAAAATATGAGTTGTGCTTAGAACACAATTGCGACCCTGGTCAGAAGAACGAAGAACGTAGGAGCGTATATTTTACGATTTTCCAACAATTCCATCATAAACGTATTTTAATTTATGTAAAATTTAATATTGGGAAACTCAAAGTTTGTTGAAATTTAAATTTTTTGCTTTTTTTATTTTGTATTTAAATATTTAATTTGAAAACACAAAAATAATTTTATTTTATATTAAAAACTTTCCTTATCCTATAACAGTACCATCGCAGCCGAATAGGATGCCGATGTACAACGTAGATACGTTTGACCGTTTGCGTTATCTATTGCATAAAATATCATACGTTCTAATTTGATTCTACGTTAATATTGTGCAGTTAAAACCCAGCAATTGTTTTCTTAATTTAATTACGTTTGAAAAGAACACAGACATTTTAGATTGATGGTTGGTACTAAATATTCTGATAAAAATCGTTAAAAAATAATCCACAAAAAAAAAAATAACAACGTGACAGCAAAATTAAAAAGTCACTGTAAAAGAGTTCAAAATGTTTGCAAAGTTGCATAAACTGAGTGTATAATGTTAATATATAACTTTGTTGCAATAATCGTGGAGTTGCGCTCATCAAGGGTTGCAGTAACCAAGGACACACTGTAGTTAACGCAAATGTATATTACAATAAAATCAATTTCATCGATAATTTGAGTTTTTCTTTATTTAAAGATATAAAGATAATTCAACTGTAATTTAATCAAAAAATTGATTCAGAAATATATTTTAAAATCGCTTGAAATTCATCACACGTTTTTAATATGATCGATTTTCATCACATACCTAATTGATGCGTTTTTTTTTGGAATAGAATTTCGGTTAGCTACTTTAAAACTATTTTTTAATTGAAATTTAGCCAGTTTTGGTGGTTGTGAGGCGTTGGCAACCCTGTAAAAACTTCGCCTAAAAAATAATCTGTTATGAAATCAGAAAAAAGTAAAAATACCAATTCCAATTCTACTGAAAGAACTAATAAATTTTACAAGGGATGCTCAAATCAACGCATTTAAATGTAAGTCATTATTTTTTACCTCCATACATCTGAAAAATAAGTAGTTATAGAAGTTGTTGTAGAAGTAGTTAAAGAATTCAAGTTGAAAAAGTAGGCGAAGTTTTTACTGGAGGTATTCTTAGAATAAATTTATTATATTTTTGTCATAATAAAAAATTTTACTTTCACTAATGCTGAGGGTCGATAAACTACCATTAATGGAGAACATATAATTATAAATTAAACTATCAGAAAAGAAGAGAAAACTTTTTTAATGGCAAGTCGTTTTAAAAAGGATTTTATGTACGAAAAATTTCATCCAATGTTTTAAAAAATTGATTAGTAACACAAACATTTTTATATGCCAAAATAATTCAAAGGCCTGCATAATTATACCAATATGATAAATATTAAAATACATATTTAAAAAAAAAAATGCCCCGACCTTTATGTAAAGTAAGTCAAAAAATAAGAAAAAAGCAAACAATAAAGTTTACATTATAACCCCTGCAAATGGCAGATGAAAATAATTGAAATGTTTGTAAATTTTTGTGGATTTGACATCTTCTTATTTAAATTTCAAATTAAATTTATATGCGAGTTTATTATAATTGAGTGTACAATGTACATTTTACGTATGTAAATAAAGTAAAAGTTAAAATAAGTTAAATTTGTGTGAGCCCTGCAGTTCTGAATCCTCTCTGCACGAGTATGTTTTAGGCTGTCTCTTGAGCATTTTCTGGGAGCAAAAAAAAACAAGAGTTACATAATTAAAAATCCAGTTGAAGTCTAACTGAGCTACCTAAATAAGAGCAGCAAGCGTCAGTTTTATGTCAAAACTTTTCATTTTCACACAGTTCATACAAAACAAAACGTTAGAACGCGAACTTAACACCACCCGGCTGGAAAATCTTATTTGATAGATCGCTTGGTCGTTTTATTTCATTGAAAACGTATTGGAAATAGTATTTTCATGTTTTAAAAAACGCTTGCCGCTCTTGTTTAGGTAGCTCAGTAACAAGTGCTTAACCCTGAAAGGTTTATCTTCATTTTAGACCATTAAGGTTACTCTTGGTCGAATCGACGAACTTTTTAAGAAATAAATTCTAACGGAACGATTTTTAAAGTAAAAAATAAACAAAAATCAGTTTTAGTTAAGCGCTTTATTAAAAAATAAAAAAAAAAAAATATAAAAACATAATAATAATTTTTCTCTTTAAATTTCGATACGAATTTGAACTCCTTTTTTTTTGGTTTTCAAATTAATTATCTTTTTAAAACATAAAAATAAATTACTTTTTTCTTTTTCAGCCTTTAAAAATAATCAGTCAAATAAAACAACAGAAAAAAAAATATTTATTTTACGCATGAGACGCAAAGTTCAATTTTATGTTCACAACAGATGCTTTTCTTGCATATATAACATGTACTTCTCGTCATTTTGAGTTTGCTATAGGGACAGAGTTGACAAATTCTACGCTTTTTTGGTAATTTGACAATATTTTCGACGGATTCTTTTCTATTAGAAAGGTAGATGCTGGCAAAGGAATATTTGAAATTCCAAAAAAAAAGACACACAAACTTACACTAAGGTTACTCTTTGTCGTTGCGACGAATTTTAACTTTGAAGCAATGAGGATCCAGCGTACGTTCACTCCCTACAAGCTTACGGCATCAGCCAACGTTGTTGAGAAAAAGAGCGTAATTTGAAAACATATAAAATAGTTATATGATAAAATGTAAATGAGTTTCGTCGAAGAGTACCCGTGTAGGGTTAAGATAAGTGAAGAGTCGTATAGAGAAACTGCTGGGTAAATACTCTTACATACAGGCACACATTTTGGATCATGTTATAAAATGATGAAGAAATAATATTTTTAATATGTACAAACCATCATACTCTTTTATCAGGTAATTCTCCACAAGCCATGGAACAGGAGTGACAAGAAGGGAAAGAAATTTACATTCCTAAATACGAGTATAAAAATACATATTTATTTTGCAGTTAACAAAAGGATTCGTCTTTCCTAAATAAACACACATTCACATGCTTTTATTAACAAAATATAAACAGAACATTGTAATCTAAATAAAATTTTCTTCATTTGCAAGTAAAAATACATGACTTGAATACGTGTGTGTGTTGGTACACATACAACTTAACAGATTTATTTGTATACACACGTAAAATGTTGGTGCGTATGTGTGTTGACATTTCTTTGTTGTTAACAAATGAGAGATGAATGGTTGATGAAGAATAAATATCACAATAAAAATGTTTTAGAATTTTTTTTTTATTAAATAAATAGTTATAACAGACTATTAAATAATAACGAAGCAACAATAACAATGTTTCTTATCAAAGTAAAGAAAAGCTTTGCACAAATATTAAATAATTATTATTTTATGTGTGAAAGGATATTTAATCTTTGTATTTATTGATATTTGCATACATTTTTTGCAAACTGTCAAAGACAAACGAATATGCAATGGATATAAATTTCTGTAATTCGAATATCCTACGAATTTATTTCCTGATTCCCTGTATTGCAAAGAATTCTTAATAGTTTTGGTTAAGAATTTAGAAGAGTTTCGATATATAAGTGAATTTAAAGGCCCAACCGTAATGTGCTTAATTGGCTTAAGCAAATGTGCGAATACATGATAATTATATGAGGCAAAACATATTGAAATTAGGGAAACTTTTTGCTAAGTTTAATGAAACTGTCATTTGCTTCAGCAAGGAGCGAATCTTAAAGCACATTCCGTACGGAATCAAATGTTTTTTATTTTGTTACATTTGAGAAACTTTTTGTTAATTTTTGCCAGTCGGTTAAGCAAGGCTAAGCAACTTATGCTTAGGCATTAAGGAAAAAATACTTTTAAAGAAAACATGTTTAGAACCTGACTTATTTTTTTTTTAAACATAAAAATTTCTTAATTTATTCGATGTATTAGACAACGATCAAATTTGTTAAGGGCAAAATAAACCACACAAATGGCTTGACGAAAAAAAAATTTTACGTTTGTAGAAATGCTTTTTGTTTTGTTACTTGGGCTATTTGACAGGTATGTTAGATATTTTTCAAACTTTTGGTGGTGACTAGAGAAGGTCTGCTTAAGAACATTCATTTAACCACACACAATAAAAAAATATACAACAAATTTCAATGTACACAACAAATTTAAAAGTGGTTGAATTAAAACTCCCCTGCAAATAATATAAGACTACCTGATCCATTTGATCAAATGGACTACTCCTTGGACTGGTCCAATGTAACACAAGCATGGACCATGTTATTGTTAAAAAGTGTTTGTTGTGAGTTTGCAGAGTTTTTTTTGCGTGTGTTTGTTTTGTTGATGCGTCAATTGTGTATGCCAATATAATGAGCTGTTTAAATGAGAGCGTCAAGTATATTTTCTGTTATCAATACATTCTTAATAAAGCAAACTGAATTAGCGATCTGTTAAATATGATTTTTCAGCCAGGTGGTGTTGAATTCGTGTCCTTAAGATTTGTTCAAATATGACCACAATATGGTTATATCTTTTAGATGGATGCATTTAACCATAATAAGGTTGCGGCGGCAATAACAAAGTTAAAGTAACCGTAATATGATTAAGTGGAAAGATTATATTATATTGGTTAATTGAACCATATTTGAAGTTTCAAGGGAGGTAAACACTTTATTGCTAAATAGAAAACAAATAATATCAATCTTGAAAAAGGTTTTGTTAAAAACAACCAAAGTTTGATTGTTGCCTTTGCAGCGACCATAATATGCTTTTTTTAACCATACTTCAACCACGTTTTTCTCTGCGTGTAAATTTCAATGTTATACAACGTAAACTCTTTCCTTTGAGTTTTTCAGGCCTGTTCTAAAAATCACTTTAACTCAAATCACATGTGCCTTTTTAAATCACACGTGTGATATTTTGGTGTTCCGTTTTTGTGTGTTTCGGTGTGATTTTTAATTGCCGAAAGCACACCGTGAAACACAAAAATGGAATGACTTTTGCTTTTTATGTCATACTTACAATTTTGTATTGCTGTCGGTATTTTAGAATTGAAAAAACTAATTGATAAAATATACGTTTTCTTGGTGTCTTTAAAATCAGTGTGACCCGAGAAGAGTACTTGTAAAGCAATTTATGAAGTTTATTTTACCATTTAGTTTCGTTGATTTTGAAAAGACTTAAGTCAAATATTTTCGTAAGAATTTTCCTACATGTAAAATGTTGCATGGTTTGTAAGTGGTGGAAGAGCATTTTTTTTAATCAACGTACAACACAGGCTTATATATTTTGATAAAATGTTTCGTCTTTTAGATATGAGAACGCTAAAGGCAAAGTTTCACTCCGTCTTTTTTCATCAGCTCTATTTTTTGCGATAAAGCGTTATGTAAAAAAGGCCCTTTTGCCACATATGTATAGTGGAATAACTTGAGATCGGATTTCCCCGAAATTCGACAACAATATTTTCGTGCAAAAGTTGTTTCTGAATTTGCTCAGTAGTTTCAGAGATATAATTTATGTTTGACCTAAAAAGTTAAAATTTTATTAAAATCTTAAAATATTTAATTGTTCAGAATCTATAGCAAAGATTAGAGCTGGTAAAGGGTCCTCATTCATTTATATTTTCTTAGCTTCATACGCAATTTTCTGTAAAAATACTTTTATTTAAAGTAGTTTTTCTGCGTGATCAAATTTTTTAATTTTATTTACTATTTATACATGAACAAAAACTTTATTAAAATTTGTTTAACAAGATTACAACTTAAATAAAAAGTCATTAATATGCAAATTATTTTGATTTAGTTTTTATCTCTTAAATCTCTGAATACAAATTAATGTCTTTTTTTGTTTTCGTTAAATCCTTTTTCTAAATACAAAACTAGATAAATGTTTTACAATTTGGTTAAAGAAATCCAATCACCATTTGAACTTAATTGCTAAAATTTTTTTTAAAACAGTAGATTTAATAAAAAAAACTCTTTTTTTATGTTTGTTGTTGGTGGATTACACACAAAAGCCACAAATTTTACACATGATACTAAAAGCAATTTACAATGTAACAGGGAAATAAAGACACATCTGCTTCATAAATGTAAATAATTTTACGTTTTCTTTTTCTCATTTAAAGCAAAATTTGAAATTAAAAAATGTTTATGTCTTTAAAGAAAATTTGTTTCTGTTCATATTAAAGAAACCTTTTTCAAAACTTTTGATCCATTTGTTGGTTTCGAACTGGAAATTGTTGTAATATTTTTTGGTTACGTAGTATTTTGTTCTATTATTTATAATTGGGTTTTCATACAGAATTTTTTGAACTCACAAAATTTATGAATATTTCAACAGAAACCACAATTTGAAATGGAAAATATTGGCAAAACATATGTTTTTTTAAAAATGTACAAATTTTTTAGGAGACCAGCAGAGGATAATAAAAACAATTAACTACTGTTTTATTAGAGTTTTGTTTTGTTTTGTTTAATGAATAAACAGATTAGAAAATCTGTTAAACAAATAAACATAACCACTCTCATTTAAACTTTCATTCAAATTTGCCTTTCTGAGACAAATTTAAATTTTTAAAGTATTTTTTTTTTTGTTAATATTCTAAGGCCCGTTTTCACAACTTACCGACAGCTAAAGGTAGGATTTTATCAGCCGTACACAAACTGTACTATTATTACAACTTAACTTTAAACTACCAGGTAGGATAATCTTAATTAATTTTATCAGTCACTTTAGGTTAACGTAAAGTTTTTTATAATGTAACACGTTTTATAGGGCCGGTTAAAGACCACCTTTAGCTATCGGTAAGTTGTGAAAACGGGCCTAAGCCTAAGTCATTCAATATTTTACATTCTTTTAGCCCGCCATTGATTAGCAATGGCCACCTTCAACAAAACTATTTTGAACAAAAAATTTTCAAACTTTTTTACTTAAACCATATTATCATCACCGGCAATCATTTTAGGGTTAAATTAGTCCCCATTTAGAAGACATCTATTGTGGTTGTTGCCTCAAAACATGTTATGGTTAATAGTGCTATTAATATGTTTACCATTTATGAAGATATGGTTGTTTTTAAACAATAATATGTTGCTTATAGAAAAAGAGGAAGATCCTTTTTGTTAATTTAAAAGAAAATAATTACTATTGGTTAACAAACTTTTTCTGTTATTAACAAAAATTTCTCCGGCGGTAACTATAATATAGTTGTGCCTGTTTGATAGAGCATAAATTTAAGCATAATATGATTGCCGGCAACAATAATACGGTGGAAGTAATCGTCAGAGCTCTAAAAGATTTTAAATGGACTTAATTTCAAGCACATTATTTCCCGTTAGGCTGAACCCACTGCAACAAAAGACAAAATGGCTTATTTCTTTTAAAGTTAAAGACACTGATGCTAACCCACATAAAAAAAAATTCTCATCAAGTTTTTGTCTAAAAAGACAAATGGAAATTAGACAGCAATGCAACAATCTTAACGACAAATCTTAAGTGGTATTGGTTGCATTACAATACAATGCCCTTTCTCCACATGCATTTTCTGCAAACAATGTTTTGTCGCAGTAAGCCAGCTTTGCAGTTGTTTGCTTAGTGGTCTCATAGGAAATAATGTTCCGTTGTCGTATAAATCAAAAAAACCGTTTTGTTTTTTGTCGGTGTGGGTTGCGCCTAAATGATTGTTAATTTTTTTAACGCATTACAAATTATGAAATTACCATTAACAAATTTTAATACGATTTTAAAATCAATTCATATATTAACTGCAATCAAATCCAGCAATCAAAGTTAAGTCGGAATCAAAACCTTTGTTCTATTCAAATAAAACTCGTTCTTCAAGATATAAAGTTGACTCTAATAATTTTGAGAAGATTTCATTTTGAAATTTGAAATCATTTTGAATTCAAAGAATGAATTAAGTTGGGTTGAAATCATTTTGATTTCAAAGTCAATCGATTGCAGTGTTTTACAGTTCTGGTAACGATATGCTAAACAATTTTCGTTCAAAATATGTAGTTGTGTTGAAGGTGACCATATCAGAAAATTTGTTTTCTCAGCGTGTAGACACTACCATTATTTTAAACCAATTCAGTCTTCACAGAGAGAAAAAAAACTCGTACTAAATTTAGGTTTGTTCGACTTACTTTTAGTACGAGTCGTTTTTAAAAATTTAAGTACGAATAGCACCAAAAATACAAAATGGTATTACTTTGGAAAGCCATTGCATACGCGTGTTCTTATAAAACAACAACAACAACACTTAAAAAGCAGATAAAAACCGATTTGCTTCTTTTTTATGTAGAAACAACAACAGTACAGGAAGAATAACTAACATTATTATCATGTTTAAAAAGTAAAATAAGAAGCAAAATTCCCGAATTCCTTTTGTTAAATTTTTTAGTTAAATACATAAAATTTTCAAAGTTACCTAATCGGTAATAGGTGGTAGTTATTTCATACGTTACCGGGTAAGTAATTGTCATTACAATTGCCATTATTTTGAAAACTTCAATAAGTACTTACTAACAACTACTTATTACTTCTTTTATTTTTATTACTGTATATAAGCTTAGTAACTACTTTTTAGTTGTGTTGTTTTCAGTACTAACTGTTAACGTATGCAATAACTACTTACTAGGTCTATTGACTAGTGAACTTTTGGCTTCTGGTAAGAATATTGTAAGTACTTATAATTCAACTTACTCGTAGTAAAATAATAACTAGATATTGTAAGTACTGAATTCTGTGGACACCTCGAACAAAAATAGTTAAGTAGTTATTTAGCCGAAAAAAAGTAGTGTTTAATTTTCTCAAACATTACTTGCTAACTTACCAGGTAAGTAAAGTTTTTGCTGGGGTGATACTCATACAACAGAACAAATAATAAATTACTTTAGCACTTTGGAAAAAATAATCTTCTTATTTCTAAATATTTGCCCTTGGCTGCGTTTTTACATAATGGTGAAATTCATAGCTTCTCAAAATGTTCAAAACTTTAAATCACTTTCCATAAATAATAAACTTCAATTAATAACTTTGTAAATATTTAGTTGAATTTTTGGAATGATTTTATTCATATGGTTTTCGACACACATGACATAAGAGGAAAAGTAATATGTGCAATATACAAACGTACGTACAATGTTCATTATATGTAAAAAATATATGAAACAAGCCAAACTTTAAAATAATTGATTTATTTCAATATTACTTTCATCAGTTTATAGACTACAAAATGTTAAAACAATGTAATCCATTCAAAATTTTTGTTCTTAGCTCCTTTAGTTCGCCCTTTAGTATTTCATTCACTTTGTTTATTAATTTAGTTTATTTATACGGTAGTCAATTAAATTAAAATATTTTAACTTGTTTTTGCATAAGTTTTGGTTGTAAAATTTATTTATAAATGTTTTAACAAGTCAAATAGAAACCTTAATTTAAATTATCTTAGTAGAGAAACTGTTGGGATTTATTATTTTGTAAACAGAATTCAACCAAAGTAAAAGGTAATCGTATTTATTATTCTTAGTAAAAGTTGTTTTTTTATAAAAAATTAAATAAAAGGATTTTCTTAAAAAAAAAACATATTTTCTTTAAAACATTTGCCATAAAATTCTTATGCGAAAAAAATTAACTTTAGAAAACGTCACTAAATATTTAAAACAAAATCTCTTTGATTGTCATTTCAAAACAAACATAAACAAAAACACAAAATATCATTGACATGAAATTTCAAGATCTCAGCACTGGCATTGAGAAAGATCATTAAACCATCATTATTAATTTTAGAGATTTAAAAAAATAAGATGTATTCAAATAAATATTAGTCGGGATCGCATGAATGAAAACTCGTGCCAAAGACGAGACCAATAAAACAAACAAAACATTTTTCCAACAATATGCAAATTTTCTTAATGACGAAATATTCAACGACCAGGACTGCCAGATAAATTTGTGAGGAAATCGTCAGTTCTCTGTGAAAAAATAAAAAAAATAGTCTTTATCGTTTCGAAAAATCGGACAACTTAAAATGTAGTTTTTTTAAACAATTTTTGTTCGATTTGTATAAAAAATAAAACATTCAAACAAAACATAATTACTTTATATCCAGCAGGCATTTTTAATCGTGTAAGCGCTACTGGGAGTCTCATGAAGAGCATCTTTGATCGTCGATAACCGCATTTATTCAATCGTAGAATATTCCTCACACGGGCAAAACTGAAACACGATTAATATTCTTCCATTGCACAGCGAACGACGCTTCTTCAATCGTTGTGGAAATCGTTTAAGACGTGTTTAAAGATAATCTAACGAGACTTTCATGTCAGGAATCGTATGAGACTCATGTAGATATTCCCAAACAACTCGTGAAGTGCTCGCCGTATAATTGTTGAAAATATGATTTATACAGAGAGTCGCTAAAGTACAATCGATTATAGTTGTTTTTGTATTCTAAAACAGAAGCGGGTCGCGTTTTCTAGTTTTTTAATAGAGCGGCCTGACCGCTTTGCAATTGGAAAAACAGATTTTGACTGCTCGTTTAATAGTGAAGTTTGCCGCTATTGTTAATTAATAATGGCAATTAAGCTATTTTTTGGTCAATCTAGCGTGTTTATCTCTACTTTTATTTATAGTTTGTGGGTTTAATTAAACAAAAAAGCTATCACTTCTGTTCGTGATGCAACGTTGACGTTCTTGCTTTGGTATGGCAGCCTTATGGTCTTGTTAAGTTACGGCTGTTAAACATTCCAAGATTAAAAAACAAAATTGTCAGAAAATTTAATGTTTTATTTAGAGTTTGGAGTCTGAAAAAACGTCACTTTTTAGAAAAAATCAGCAAATCGGCACATTGCTAATTTTGGAACAAACAATCGTCAAAATGACGATAAATCATCAAATCTGGCAGCCCTGGCAAGAACAGATAAAGAGAGAGGTTAAAAGAGATCAGGGATGATAAAGTCAGTACAATTGTACTTTTTTCAGTACAATTTGCATTGCAAAAGTACTGAAGTACTCCAATGGCATATTTAGTACAATTTAAAAATTTCCAAATATCAGAGGAATTGCCAAAGACATATTGTCTACACAACATTCGTCGTCGAATATGGAAAGGAATTTTTCGTAGCAAAATATTATAAAAACAAAGCGAAGAAACAGCCTTTTTGTGAATATTGCATCGAATTTAACTCAGACAAAATATATACTACAGTCCGATCAATCTTGTTGCTATAAATAAACGAAAACTTTTAAGCTTGATTTCTTAAACGGGGTATAGTGAGGCGCTTCATGTTGCGACTGGTTGTACAATTTGATCAAGTTGTACAACCATTTGTTACGTAAGAGGTGTGGTTGGTCATCGGTTGAATAAAAAATCAGTTTGATTTGAGCTTTCAAATTGGTACGTCTGATGGCGATTTTTTCCTTCGTTTTAAATTTTCATTCTAACGTTTTAAAAGCAGAGCGTGCAAAGCAAAGAATATTTTAAAAAACTAATACGAAATTCCAATGCACAATTTTAGTAAAGAATACAAAAACTACCGGAACTATTATTTAATTTCTTTTCTTGCTCCTCTTCTAACTCCACTTCATTTATCGCCACTTGTGCTAAAAAATCGGAACTCATATTGACTTTATAAAAATAATTTCTTAATAAAACTTACTGAAAAGTTGGTGCTGCGAACGATCAACTGGTCTATTGAACTCAATTGCACGACCAGTAACCACGTTGAGAGGTCGCATAAGGGTCCTTAGACAATATCTTTTAGGGTTATTACTGTGTGAAATGTATTTACACCCTATTCCACTTTGGCTCCCTATGCTCCAGTGGGAGTTAGAGGAATATAAAAAAATACCCTGTTCCACTATCAACTTTAAAAAAGCCAGATAAAAAGCATCGTCTTAATTCCTTTTTACGTATTTACTAAATGTTTTTTGTTAATTGCCAAAGATGTATTTAAAATACGTATGTATAAAAGTATAGTTCAAGTGAATTTTAATGTAAATATGTTCGTAGATTTTCTGTTATTTTAATAATAAAACTAGTAAAAAATATTTTTAGTACAATCAGGGCCAAAAAAGTACAAATTATTTAATTATCCTCCCTGAAAGAGATATCGTTTAATTTAATAAAAAGTAAATTAGTTTAGAGTATAAATGTTATATTTAGTGATGTTAACCGTATGGTAATTACCCTTTTTTACGGTAATTTTAGGTTGCAAAAGGTAGCAAGGTAATTTTATTAAAAATACGTTAATTTAAAGAAATTGGAATTTTTGAAATCCATATACTTACATATCTGTGGTAATAAATAATAAAGGCTTAAGTTGACATATGTAAGTGCTTTTTAATTTTGTTAGATATTTTTATACTGCTCTTATCCGCTGTTTCCAAATGACAGGCGATGGACTGAGTGCTTTTCATATAAATTTTACTTCACAATCAATCGCCTGTCATTTGGAAACAGCACATTAATGCTTTGATTAAAAACCTTTGCGTACGGTAATTTCGTCTCAAAAACGGTAATTTTTAGAGGGCCGTAAGGTAATGAAAAACTAAAAGTTAACATCACTGGTTCTATTATTGTACAGACACATGTGCGATGCGTTGAAAGTCAAGAATTATTTATGTGTTCCATTATATATTTAATTAACAAAATACTATTATTTGAGTAAAAAACAAAAAATATTGAATTTTTAGACTGTTCAACGATTTCGAACGTAGATTTTCGCATAGAATTTTCTAAGGAAAATATTTTTAAAACTGAGTGTTTTTCATATAAATTTTCTATGCGAACGATAACGTTCGATATCGTTGAACTGGCAATTATTAACTTTAAACTCGCCAAATATAAATAAATTAAAGTCAATAAAAAGAATTTGGGTTTTAACGTTAAACTGGTTGGTTGGTTCAAACTAAATAAAAATCTTGTTATATGACATCTGTCAGAAGCGTCTATTTTCGCTTCATAATCCACATTAAATAAATGCATTCAAGTAAATTTCTTTTTGTACAAATTTGAACCAATATAATATAAAAAAAATACATATTTGTCGCAATTTAATATATTTTTTTAATAGTAAACACTTTTTAAGCCCTCTTTGTTAAACGTATCATTCCTTAAACGTACATGATTTTGTTGATACCTTTTTGCGCATGTTGTTTTCGAGAGACTTCATTTTTAATTCTTTTTTTTATGTTAAAAACTTATTGACATTCAATCGTTGTTAAGAAAGCATCAGCCAAATGACTAAAAATTTTGTTAAAAACATTATAGAGTGTTGCAAATATTTTGATTTGCTGTTAAATATAAAGCGAGGTAAAAAGGTACTTGCTTCACAAAACAGTGGGTAACAAAAATACTTAATAGCGGAAATACATGTATTCAAATTCTTAGTAAAAAATATTTTTTAAATATTTTTTTTAAACATAACAAAAGGTGGTTTTAATTTTAAGAGTATTCTTTTAATTGATTATTTTTATAATACTTTTTGGAAGATAAATATCATGGCTAAAAAATATTTAAACATGAACATGTCGCTAAAAACAGAAAGCTAATCATTTCTTCTAACATTTGGATACTGGAGGAGAAAATAATGAGGCGAATTTCTAAAAAATCATTTTTCAAATGGGAAGTTTTAAAAAAGCACAATTTTGCATTTTTGAAGTTACTTTTAAGATTATATAAGAGATGCTTTTAAGCCAAAAATTTATTTTTTTTCTTTATGATAACTTTTTTGTAAAAAAATACATTTTGTTCATGTTTTTTACAATTACTTTAAAAAAGATCCTTTTGACACTCACTGTATATTAACTGAGTATTGATGAATGAAGTTTAAAAAGTTCATCATCATGTGTTCCTGCATGTGTATATGCGAATGTATGTGTGTATGTGTTTCACATTATAAAATATGGAAATAAGTATAGCAAGATGTATTTTCATGTTCATCCCCACGTAAACGTATTTTTGGCAGGTGCTAAAAGCCTTATTATTATATTTAAAATGAATTTTTCTTACGTTATAATAAAAAAAAGTTTAACATACTTTAAGGCTTATGCCATTTATTATTAAATAAGAGTATATTTTAAAGCTTTTAAGCGTGTTTTCGGTAGGAATTCATTTATAAAGACATAATTCATTGTCATTTTACCGTTGCTTTTTTATATTGCCTGTTTTTTGTTAGACAAAACAATTATTTTTATGTATTTAGCAAAATTTTATTTAATTTTATATACTTTATGTAAGATAAAATGTGAGTTTTGAAATAAAACAAATTTTTTTGTTCATGTTTGGCAAATCGATCGATTATATTTTCTAAATATTTCGCACAGTACAAATAATAAGTTTCGTTTAAAAACCAGGTTGACCTTTAATGTGTCAGAAAAATATTTTTTAGTAAATTAATATTTAGTTGCGTTAGTTTTTCCGTTGCTTCATTTCTTCTTTATCAAATATAAAAATCCTTGGAATTTCTCACAAATTGAATTTTTTACAGCTTTATTTCTATTATCAAAAAGGATATTTATTTGCTCGTACTCGTACGTTATTTAATTTTTAATAAATTTTAATTAAATTTTTTACATTTTGAAGGGTTTTAAGTTGTATATTAAAGCCATCCTTTCTGCTTTATACAACACACATATAAATTAGTTACTCATACTCCTACCACGATGAGTCATAAAAAAGACGCGTTATAGTTTGAACATTTTAAAAATATCCTAATTGTTTCTATAAAAAGCAAAAAGAGTTGAGAAGAAATAGGGGAAAGGGAAACTTCAAAGTCTTAAAAGGTTGTGTTCACATATTCTTCATACGTCCACTAACGGAATGATAGCATGAATGACAAAGAATGTGTGTTAGTGGAGCAACTGTCATAGAAAATGTCTTTGTTACAAATAAACAATTTTTTTTTTAAATGAAGAGATTTAAAAAATACTTTTGTCAGAGAGAAAACGACATTTTACCGCAGAAGCACGATTTTATTTTCATTTGGAACTAAGAGCGTAAAAAACTGTAAAAAAAAGTACACTTAAAATACAGTGATGCCATCTTAGTGCTTTGGGCACTATTAATGGTGCTTTTTGATGCCTCAAAACGCCAAAATTTTATCCATAGTGCCAAACTAAGAAAAAGCACTACCTTGGTGCTTTTTCAATTTTTCGTGAGTGCCTTTAGTGCTTTTTACAATTTTTATTTTTTTTTCTACCATTTTTTTAAAACTTTGATTGTATAGAGGATGATTTAGATGAGATTTGCTATTTTGGGTACAATGTTGAGAAGGCCTGTAGAGATTTTAAGATTTCTAATGATAAGAAAAGTGGTAAAAGAAAGTTGCATTCGTTTCACCAAAAACTTTATTTACGAGGTTAGAGCTAGGCTTCCTAGTAATTTGCAAATTTTTTAAAACGTTACACTTTTAAGCGTTGGCAACATATTTAGTAATCGTACTAAAAACGATGTTTTGTTTTCAAAAAAAAAATGGCTTGAAAAAAAATTTGCAATTGTGAATGGAAAAATAAACAACGTTTTGAGTCATGTTAATAAAACGTATTGAAAAGTTAAAAAAACATGCAGTCGGAAACCGTACAAAAGAACGCAAAGACTTTAAAAACAAAATAAGAGCAAATACAACTACAAACTTGGTATAAGCAAAGTGTTAAATAAATTAGAAACAGCTGACAGAAAATGTTTTTATAACGAGCGTTGTATAACCTCCCATTATTCATGCGCTTTAGTTTTCAAACGCACGACACTCGTCTCCAAATAACCGCGTCTTGTGCACTTCTACCTCTAGTGCTATTGCAAAAAGGTTTGATTATCAGAATACAAATATATGTGTGTTCTTTATTCAGAAGCGTACATAGCGTCATTGCAAATTTTCGGTAATTGCAACAGGTCAGATTTTTTCGAGCCACGAAAATCGAGCTCGCACTGAATTACTTTAAAACTGTTTTATGGCCAATTCAAACTCGGCTGATGATGATCCAAATGATTTGGATGATATTATTTTTATTGAAGATAATAATATGGTGCATTTAAAAATGTTTATATACAAATGTAAATACATATGTATGTATATTCATTATTAAATATCAAAGTATTGTTCTTGGGAATACAACATTTTTAATTTACAAGGTTTTGTTAGTCGTGCTTAATTCACAATTTTTATTTTTGATAAAAACACTAAAATTTATTGTTGAATTGCTTAGGCCAGATCGTCAGGAAACTTCATCCAAAGATTTTAGAAAAACTAAAGATATTAAACAAATCTAATTTAATGTTAAATGAAAGTGGTCACCAATCGACGACGTCGCTTTTTTTAAATTTTGGAGGTATATAATATTCGACATAGCCGAATGCAACTTGTTTTGTGTTTAATTAAATTGTAAAAATATCTTAGTGCTTTTTTACGCTTTTCTTTGTTCGAAATAGTGCTTTTCTTAAATTTTAAAGTGCTTTTTGCTCTCAAAAAGTTGGCATCACTGTTAAAATATTATGTAGATAAAATCATACGAAATTAATTTTAAGTAACTTAAAATTCATTTAAAAAACGAATTTTACATTAATTTTTAAATATTTTATTTATTAAACAGCATATTCCGTTCAATTTAATAGTTGTTACTTTTAAAAAATAATATTCTCAAAATAAGTACTTTTATAATATATTTTAACCGACAAAAATTCAAACTACATAACAAAATTAGTACGGCAAAATATTATTTTTTGATAGTTCGTTTTTTGAATAACAACAAAAATGTAAAAAAATAAAGTTATTCGTAAAACGGAAAGCGAATTTAATAAACCACAATCAGTTACTGTAATAATTTTATAAATATAAATTATTGTATATAAATTGTTTCCATAGAAACAGGAAACATTTCAAAAGTCGTCAAGTTTTAATTGTAAATTGTTTAGCTTAAAAGTACCTTAAACTGCGGAAGCAAATTTGGCAGATGGCCGATGGCAATTGTTGTTTGCAACATATTGAATATTGCTTCTTACATCATTTTAAATGGTTATTAACGAAGCGATAATCTAAAACTTTATCGTCGCAACGAGTTTTTGATCAAGAGACAAAAATTAAATATTAAGGTTGAGAGCAAGCTTAGGATCCTTCTCAACCAAAATAAATTATTTGCTTAAAATTCCGTAAGTAAAACAATAACAATGCATTTCTGCTTGCCTGACAATCAGGCTCTTTGTGAAACACCAAAACGTTGCTTTGTGTAGTGCGCTAAAGGCAAATCACTTAAAATTTGTCCCCCAAAAATCTAAGAATCAATTAAGATGTAAACATTTTTAAATCAATTAGTTAAACACTTTGTTTTGACTGGAAAACCAGAAATTTGCTATAAAAACACTTTTTATGCGCATTAAATATGCAGTAAAAACTTAAAAAAATATGCCCTGAAAATTTCAAAATTGCTAATTTGAAAACAAAATAATCAACAATTTAAAAACACAAAAAATGCTGAACTATAATTAAATGTTTTAGTTACATTTTTTAATATTACCTTATATTCTTTAGTATTACTTTATTTAAATGAGCATACCATGAATTGTTAACATTATTTTTTTATGTATATAAACATGTAAATAAAAAAGAAGTGATTGCTAAGCGCATCACCGGAGAACGGCTGGATTCTTATTCTGAAGCTTTTTGTAAAATTAATAGTTTTTTCAAAATTATTGTTCATTTTTAAAGAAAATATTTAATTTAAGAAACAGCTGTAGAGGCACTTGCCATCAGCTATGTATATTTTGACATTTGTAACTTAAGTTTAACTGGCGAATCTTGCTCAGTTAAACTCAAATTAAAACAAGTTAAGCTGGTACTAAAAAACAACATGCTAAGTTTAAACCACGTTAAACCAATAAACAAAGATGAACTATATCCAAAAAACTAGCCCTAAGTACACTTTGCTGAAAATAGACACTTTTACTGAGGATTATTTTTGAGTAAAATAAGAGCTTTTTTTTAACCAAAAGAACATTTTGAGAAATTTGACACATTTTTTTATTATTGGTACATACTTTCTGTAATAAAGTACTATTTCATCATTAAAGAGCATATATTTTCGAAATTTTTTTTGTTAAAGCACACTTAAGCAAAAAGTTTTTTTTAAAAAAACAAATAATTTATTATCGAATTTAAAAACAAAATCGCCTTCATATTAAACGTTTCCCCATTATTTTGAGTAATTGTTTAAATACGATCTTTTAATAATTTTTACATAAAATTTGACAGCGAAAATATCCTTAAATGAGTTTAAATGTTAATTTCAATGTATGTGTGTTATTGTGTACGTGACCTCTTTTGTGCATTTGTGCTAAAAGCTAAATGACAAATGTCATGACACCACAGTTAATATCTAAAGTGTGTATGTCTCTTTTTGTGTCGCAGAAAATATGTCGACATCATAAATATCACAATAATTCAAGAACAAATTCCAAAATGTGTATGAATTCAACCCACAATAACATAGAAATAAAAGAAAAATTAAAAAGTATAAAAACGGCTTCATATTTTTCATTTTATTTTATAAATTTGTTTTGCTTTCTGCATTCTACATATTTAACATTTTCCTTTCTATTATTTTTGTCATGTTGCCTGGTATGAAACAACAGGATAAATATCTCGTAGGAAGTTGTTGTAATGAAATGCAGCTGTATCGGCAAAATAAATAATTGAAGTGGAGCAACAAGAGCGCCAGCAATAGTGGCAACATAAACAACAACTACAACATTTACAACGATCGTTAAATTAAAAGTCATTTACTTAAGCATGGCAAACACTACAATGAAAACAACAAAACAAATGTAACAATGAGTAAATGACAACAGTAAACCAAACGAAACGGATACAAAAATGAGAGTTCAAGGATTGGCTAAATAGTTTAAATACACTTGACAAAAAAAGCTGAATGATAAAATGTTTGAAGAAATATGTAATGGGTGGTCCAACCATAATGCACGTTAATTGTCAGCCACACCTTAACGTCAAATTTCGTTGCCCAACTAAATTTCAGATTTCCTTGTTTCAGTGTTTGACAAATTCAACCATGAGAGGTACATGGGCGTTCAAATCAAAATGCATTCGTGCACGTCGTGATTTTTTTGTCAGCATAATCGATCAAATGTGTCCACAATTGGGAAAATTGTTCCTACAGACCCGCAAATGTGAAAACACCTTCTTTGTGCAATTTATGAGCTGGCGACGTCATTGGGCTGTACTTCTTCGAAAATGAGGTCCGCCAAGTAATTACTGTGAATGGTGTACGCTAACGCGAGATGTTGACGGACTTCTTGTGGCCAGAAGTTGAGGAAATGGACCTGGACGATATGTGGTTGCAACAGGATTGTGCCACACTGCCAACGAAAAAAGGCTCTTTTGCGTGAGAAATTCAATGACCGAGCTCTCTCACGTCGTGGCGATGTTAATTGGCCGTCTGAATCATATGATTTGACCCAGTAGAACTTCCTTCTTTGGCGATATTTAAAAGAAAAAGTGTACGTGAAAAAGCCAAGAACGATTCAAGAGCTAAAGAATGAGATGATTCGGCACATTAATGTCATTGCACCCTAATTATGTCTCAGAGTCATTGAAAATGGACCATCGGATAGACGTATGCCACCGAAAACGTGGCGAGCATTTGGCCGATATTTTGTTTTACACATAATTGTCATATAACCTTTTATACCCTGCAAATAATAGGACCAGTCCAAACACGCGTGTAAAGGGTAGCCCACAAGGGACTAGGACTAGTCCAAAAGTAACCCAAACGTATGGAAAACATGGTCTATTTAACATTGCGATGTCTTTGGGCAGGACCATATAACCCAGCTTTGGACTACAAAGGAGTAGTATTAAAACTACTCCATGCATTAGTTTTGAAGTCGTTTAAAAACGACAGCACGTCGTTAAAAAAGTGACATGTCGTCTCACTACAAACACATTTTAACAACGACATGGTCCATGCTTGCATTACATCGGACCAGTCCATGGAGTAGTCCATTTTATCAAAATGGATGAGGTGGCCCAACATGATTTGCAGGGCATGTCATTGTTAAAAAGTGTTTGTAGTGAGACGACATATCTTCGTTTTTTAACGACATGTTTTCGTTTTTAAACGAAGTTAAAACTAATCCTCTTGTGTATACAATGGAGTAGTTTTTAGACTACTCCTTTGTAATAAAAAGCTGGGTTATATGGTCCTGCCCTAGGACATCATAATGTTAAATAGACCATGTTTTTCCATACGTTTGGGTTACTTTTGGAGTAGCCCTGGTCCTTTGTGGGCTACATTTTACACGCGTGTTTGGACTAGTCCTTTTATTTGCAGGGACAGCACTTACAAACACATTTAAAGGGTCATAATTACGTTTGAGAATGTTCTATCAAAAATATTTTAAGTTGTGAAGGAATTGTTATTTAAAATGCACATATATTTTGATGCTGGAATTTTTTTTATATGAAAATGGTTAAAATTCTATTTACAAATACAAAAATAAATTTTTGCAAGCCTCACCTAACACAAAGAACACATTTGACCATTAATAAAATTTATTTAAATTTATGAAAATGTAAAAAATTGGTTGTGGAAATCAGGCAGATGGCCAGATGATCGGGTTGTTAAAATAATATTGAAAAAATATTTTATTAAGAGGAAACTCAAAAAGGATAATGTGATTCAAGAAATCATCATCATCTTATACGGTTCAGCTCGGGGTGATGAATTTTTTGGCAAAAAGGTTTAAAGCCAGAAACTGTAGTTTTTTGTAACGTTAATTTGAAAATTATATATTTGGTGTATTTAATAGACTCTTTCTAAAGGGCAGATTATTAGGATTGGAAGCCAATAGACTTAAGTTATTGAAACCAAACGAAAGAGACAAAAATTGAATTAAAGCCAATCAAAAACCCAAAGTGCGTGTTTTTGCCTTGAGATCTTTTTGCCTACCGGCGAAGAATTATTTTCCATTCTTTTTCATTTCCGGCTCTCTGTTGCCAGTTTTGAATTCCCATTATTCCAAAGTCGTATTCTATGGAGCCTATCCGACTAGTACATTTGATATCGTAGATTAACACTGGCTTTTTCGGTCTGGGGCCTAATTCTGGCAGTCGTGATCGAGTACTTTCTCGATTCGAAAGCAATTTTATTTCAGTCGATATTTAACGAATCAAATTTATTTTTTCCGTATTGTGAAACTCAAATTAATGAATTATAACACTGAAAAAATAATTCCGATTCGTTCGGTATTGACTGAAATAATTAGATAATAAATCGCTTTCGAATCGTGAAATCGATCACAACTGCCAGAATTAGGCCCCTGATGTCGTCCAAGCGTCTTTAAACATTTTTCTGAGTTCACTCCTTCACGTAGCTCGAAAAGTTTGGGCCAAATATTTTCCGTAGGATAACGTAAAGTTTTAATAATGGAACACTTTTTATAAGGCCGGTTTAAGTCTCCTCTACGCTATCGGTAAGTTATGAAAACGGGTCTATAAGTGAATAGAAAATATAAATCAGTATATAAATCAGTTGTTTTACTCGAATATTTTTGTTCAAAGAATTACATAACGTAAACTTTCTGGCCTCTCTAGTGAAACTGGCCAAAGTTTTTGGCAGAAGTTAGACCCGCATTAGTAGACAAGCGCACTAATATTAGGCCTATTGGGGCATCCTTATTACTTTAAACTTTCACATAACATTTCTGAAAATGAAAATGTTTATTTTTCTGCATAAATTTTTTCCAAATAAATATTATTTTCCTCTTGTTCTGCAACATTTTTACACTTGTATGGATTTCCTATTTCATTTGGTATTTATTTAAAATACTAACAAATTGCGAAATCAATGCCATTTCTTTGTTTTCTTTTTTTACTTAGCAAAACATTTACAACTTGTTTTGGCATTTAAAGTTTTTCTCGAAAATATAAAAACAAAAAATTAAATTTTTATGGAATTTTGGTAAACAGAATTAATTGTACGTTTCAATATTTGGCATTTGTTTTTCCACTTGATTTACTTTTTTTTCTTTTTTACCATAAATGAAAGTAAAAATGTTAATGAAAAGAAAAGAAAAAATAATTTTACGCTGTTTTACGAAACAACCTTGATTGGGGTTTTCCAAATGTTTTACGGAATAAATTTATTCTGTTGGTCTAATTAAAACTCCATTAGTTGTTGTAACTAGTGGAGGAGCTTTCAAGCGAAATGAATGTCGGTTAAAAGAGAAATAAGTTACAAAAAATTTTGTACATAAATACTTCTTTAACATTTAATACACTATGAATCGACCGGTAACTCTGAAATCTGCTAATTAACTTGTGAAAGAAGTAGTACTATTCGAATAACATTGACTATCAAACTGGTTATAAAAATATGACAAAATCATCGAGTTAATAAAAGAAACTGTTTGAAAGAACCAATTGGCCACTTAACCCGTTACCAGCTAATTCTTCTTTTCTTTCGTAGTACAAAGGAGCCATAGCCCATAAAAAACTTTTATCTCTTATTTTTTAAACGCAAACTACCGTCATGCTATAATTATACTTTCCGAACAGCTGGGTAAAAACAAAAAAGATTTTTTTTTTAAGATTTTTTTGTTAACATTTTAGTACTAGCACAATGAATTTCCCTTTTTCCATCTTTTCTCTCTGGTGCTGTAAACATACCCATAGTGCTTATTTGTACTTCTGCTCTACCTCCTTTTTTCAAAAAAAAAAAGAAACAAAAATCATCCTTTGTGTAATACAGTTTTTTATTTCCATTGCAAAAAAAAAAAACAAATTAGAAATAAAAGAACGTAGTAAAAAGACCACGAGTAAATCCTAGTTTACACATGTCAGCTTTGGCACGTCAAATCTAGCGTTTTCGGGAATGAGGGAAAAGAGAATAGAACTAAGTACCAAGAATGATGGAAAGGGATGACAAGGGAATGACAAAGGTTGCCAAACTTACATTTTCGAATTTCTTATAAGATAAGTATACACTTTATAAGAGCTGGTAGGTAGCAATAACTATCTTGAGTTTGCGAGCTTGGAAATATTTACCAATAGTAATGCAGTGCGAGTGACTATCAATCTTGCCAAAGGCTTCTTTACACTATTATACTGTGTGATAGTGTGATTGTAATGTGCTATGAAAATTCCAAGTACATATTAAGAAAACAAATTTATGTATATTCCGTACGACTTCATCAAAAAGCAATAAAATGTGTGTGATTGTGTGAATACAAACTGTAAAGTTAAATTCGATTTTTTGAAAGTCGCTATAAAACGTATTCGATTTCTTTCTTAAAAAGTATTATGGAACAGCTAAGACTTGAGTGATGGTGTTAAGTGCACTTAAGAACAGACTTGACCGATAGTGTTAAGTGCCCTTAAGACAAGACTTGGCCGCAAAATATGAGTTTGCAATTTCCTTCTCTGGTCTTATCCGTAATATTCTACAAAAGTTGAAATTAAAGATAAAAAAAATAAAATGTATGAAACGAAAAAGCATATTTTATTAAACAAAAACTGGCCAGAGAAATTTGAGTTGTGTGAACCAGGACTAATTTCTATTAAAATGAAGACACTAAAAAACAAGAGAGTTCTTCTGACTCTTTTGAATTTTATTCATTCATTATTTTTTTTTGTAAATCCACCAACGACTTTAATGTTTGCTAAAATTAAAAAAGAACCCTCCAGTTGACAATGCGAATAATACATTTTTTGCCAATTTCTTTTCGCGTTTTCACAAAAAAAAGGCAAATCAAAAGGAAAATGTTTTTTGGCTCTTTACTCACACGCATCTAGTATTTATTGGGCAATTTTCCAGTTTTTTTTCTCGTTACCAAAAATTAAAAAAGGGAAGAAAAAAGTAAAATAAACATGGAGCGTCTTGGATGAATGCAAAGTTTATGGATAGAAGAAAAAACATTTGATAACGCAAAAATATTTGCAATTTACAAACGATATCCATTTTTTTGTGGTTGATAAATTTTTTTTTAAGTTAATGTGACTCATTTTTTTAAGAACTTAATTCGGATTAAATGAACCAAATTGTAAAATTTAAATCGCCATTCTCAGTCAAAAAAACCACCCTTAAATGAGCACGAGTTTCACAAAATTTATACTAAATTCTTTTATACCCTTCAACACAGGTGGAAAGGGTTTTTATATAAATTTTCATACGGTTTTGTGAAAAATATTGAGCAACATTACTTATTCCACAAGAAATTTTTTCCATGCATCAATGTTACCTATCACGCGAGTTTGTACGATTTGACGTTTTTATTCCTGCAAAGTATGCGACATTGTTTTGCGTATGTAAATAAACCCCACATGTATTTAACTTAAAATTATTTTTTTTAATAAAAAATTTAATAAAAAAGAAAGAAAAATGGGGAAAAAAAAAAATCAGTTCATACTTTTTTGCTTTTGCTTAAAATTCCACGTGAAATAAGTACAGCTTACATTATTTCGCAGTTGTAAAAAAATGTTGCCTGAAACATTCGGAACTTTTGCACAAAATGAACAGAGTACAACTCTATCAACATTATTTCATAGACATTCCGCACAAGGTTTTTTCATATGCGTTTTGACAGCATTTCACGTGAGATGTTGAACAGAGTACCAGGCTTAAGACCCCATATACTTACTTTATATTGTTTCCTTTAATTCGTATAAGGAGCAAAGGGCCTTAACCACTTTTTACAGTCATTTCTACTTGTATTAAGCGTATAATTGACAATATTGATTTGCTAGTGCTTTAGCTTTAAGATTTATTGTAATTTTAATTATAATAAATATCTAAATAAATAAATAATAATTTGCACTAGTAAACAAATTAATAATATTAATTACACGTTTGATTTACTTGATTCAACGTTATATTCATTTGATTAAATTTTTAATTAAAACTGATTTTATTTTTGATTAATGCTTTTACTGGTGCAAAATTGTTTGCTGTGTAGATATAACGGCGATTTGATCACAATGCCCAATAATTACCTCAAGTAGTTTCCTTACTGACCAACAAATTCCTTAAAGACTTTCATTAACGGGTTTCCTTATCGTCGTTCGTTTAAATGAGCAAGTTTTCTTTTTTTTTTACAAACAACGCAAAACAAAAATTAAGTTTAAGCGACAAATTGATGTTTTGTTTTTTGTGTAAATAGTCTTGTCTAAAACCCAATATTTTCACCATCTTTCATATTTTACCGGTAACCACAATTTATAAGAACAACAAGAATTACTAAATGAAAAAAGTTGAAAATGTCACAAGGCAGAATTTTCCGCAATTTCCCGTTCTTTTTAAGAACAAAACAAAAACTTTTAATTTGTTTAGAGACATTTTATTAATGTCAAACAAAATATTGAAGACCTTTGAAGCAGGAGAAAAAGTGTTTAATTAATTACAGTTAGCAAAATTGTTTTGCTCAAATTCTAAGATAACTTAGATTTGGGGTCACCTAGGAAAATAATAGAAAAGTTTGTTTTAAACAAAAAGTTTTTTAAATACATGTTTGCTTTTTCATCATATTAGGCTTTGTTTTTTTATTGAAAGGGCAACTCCAAGTTAAAATATTGTGTTTTGATGAAAAACAATTGCACCGTGTAAACGAAGGTGCGTAATATTGTTATATATTTTGTAAAGGCCTATTGTATGTTTTGACGCAAACTTAAAGCGGATCTACCTTGTGCATCGACATATTAACATTCAAGCATTATCTACATATACATACATATATAAACCGGCTAAGGCAAAACATTTAAGAACACTTTTCTTCTCTGTTTGCCAAGCGACTAGAATAAAATACACCATTTGAAATGTATTTACTGCCAGAAGTGCACAATATGTATATATTTTATTAAAATCTGTTCGATATTTTCAAAGTTATAAGTGTTTAAATTTGATACTAATACATATGCAAAACACATATGTAAATAAAAATTTAGTTTTTTCCAATTATTTGATAATAATAACAAAAATAGGGTGGTCGATTATTTGACATTTTCAAGAAACCGGTTTTCGAATTCTTCGACTATATAAATTTTATATATAAATAGGCACAGGCAAACCAGTTAATAACGATATCTTTCTTTCGGAGGTTAGTCCGTCGCCAAATCGATCGACTAAGACGGACAAAATAAATGCTCGAAACATGTAAATTCATATATGTTTACTTAGATATACTATATTTTCTTCATATTAAAAAAATTTATGGCCGAATTTCGACCATTAGGAAAACACTTGTCTATATATACATCGGCAAAGGCAAAACAGTTAAGAACACTTTCCTCCTCTGTATGACAACCGAATTGAATTTGAAACGTATTTACTTACAGAAGTGCAAAATATATTTATTTATTAAAATCTGTTCGATATTTTTAGAGTTATAAGCGTTCGAATTTTCTACTAACACATATGCAGAACACATAAATACAAAATTTATTTTTTTCAATTAACAAATAATAAAAAAAAAAAATATTGTGGTCGATTATTCGAAGGGCAGGTGTTTGGTACTTTTTTGTTCAACATCTGGTACTTTGATTAATAAAAATTAAAATGTATGGTTAAATTTTGACCATTAGGAGAACACTAGTTTAAATAAAACTAACTTGCCTGTTTAACAATTTCGAACGTTAACGTTCGCATAGAACAATTCCATGAAAAAAAACACCCAAGACCTCGTAACTCTTACGTAAACGTATACGTTGAGGAATAGCTGTTCCATTTTCCTTATCAAACTTATGTATAAAAAAGTACTGTTACGTAAACCTGACGCTGCGTTGTGGTTGAACCTGATTAAATTAAAATTTTTCTATTTATCTAACAGAGTTTGGCATTTCTTTTTGTTTATTGATAAAGCAAATATACCAACGACATACACGACGCTTTTTTCATATTTTTATACAAAACGCTCAAATTACAACGGCTAAAATTTATAAATTTTGAAAAATAATTAGACCTAAGTTTTAAAAATATTTTTTATAAAAAACTAAGGGGGTAATTTTGTTGTTCACTTCACCTTAAAATTCCAAAAATTTTATATGAACATTTTCTCAACGCAAGGTGAAGTGAACAACAAAATTACCCCCTAAATAAAAGAAGATAAATTTTATCGCAAACAAAATAAAAGTAGATTCAAAATACATTAGCAACGCACATCATTTTGGATAAATCGAGCGTGTTTTAAGACATTAACGGCCTAACGGCCTCCATACGTTTTTTCGACGCACGATCCAATTGTTCAATAATTTAAGCCAAAATATTTATTTATTACTTCCTCTCAACAAAAAATTTAAATACATGAATGGCAAATGTTTCATTGTTTTCCTTAAAACTCAAGTGGCTACTGTTTAGTTTTCCATAAGAAAAGTCATTAATTGTTGTCAATGGCCATCGTCCTTCTGTGTGTCAACAACAAAATTTACAGAAAACATCAAAGTTGATGATGAATTTAAATAAAGATGAATGAGTGTCAACACTCATATACACACAAACACAAACACAAACTGTCAAAGAGGAAGTTAAGGACAAACACTCACTCATCCATACAAGCCACTTCATCATTTCATATTTTATTTCGTTGGTGTGCTGGTTCTCTTTGTTTTACTTTTAAAGGGAAAAACCATTTTCAAACAAAAAGTGAAATATTGTTTTTGTTGGCATCCTGTGAGTATTGTGCCAATTAAAACAACAATAATTTAGCCAATTGCCATAAGTGTAAAGGACTACTACAAGATATAAAGTAGGAAGATAATTGTGCAAATATTGACTTAAAAAATTTTCCAATAACAAAAGTTTTTCTTTTAGTCGATGAGAAAACGTGCATTCAGCTATAAAGAGAAACGCGGTAAAATATGCTGGCAGATTTTGTTGTTGTAGGAAAAGAGCTATTCGATAATATTTTGTAAACAAAGTTGAAGGCTTTTCCTGCTGTAGACTTAAGTTTTTGATGAGAAAAAACACAACAAAAGTAAACAAATACAGTAAAATAACGAATCCTTGACGTACTTTATAAAAAATATTTAAGAAAATTAGAACAGAAAAAGCATTGAAAGGATATTATCTTTAATAATTTCATTCAAAAGAAGCTTTTTGAAGCTTCTGTTTGGAGCTTTGTGTAAAGTAAACCATGTGACCATTTTTTCCGTATAATACTTTGGCTGATATCCTTTCCCCGTTACTTTTTGGTTGACATGCATCACTATGTAAAGGGGTTTTTATATGAAATGATCCTTAAGTTATAAATCCTTTTTTAATGATTATCTTTTTAGTTACAAATAAAACGACAAACCCTTTCTGTCAAAAAAACTAAAAAACCAATAGAAAATAAGAAATACAAACAATTTGTTTTTATGACATAATCAGAAAATAACATATTCTCTCAACTACACAGACACACAAAAACATCCTCGAATTACTAAACAGAGTATATGAAAATAAACTGGATTATTGTAACTTCCGTTTTATTTGTGTCAGTGAGTCAGTGTGCCAACTGGGTCCTTTCACCCTTTTTCCAAAAGTCTTAAACAAATGGATTTTAATTTAGTTGGTCTTTAAAAGAACATAAAAAATATTGTAAACACGTTTCTGTTTATGTGACATTTTTGATAAATAATGGCAATTTTACTAGTTTTGTTACATAAAAACATATTAAAAGTAAAATTTATTCAAGTCTTATTTTATGTGTTAAAGGTCTGATGATTAGAAACATCTGAAAGGTAGAAAATAAGCTGATAAAAATATTAAGGACATTAATTTCAAAATTTTTCTATGAAATTTAAAAAAACTTTTCTTTTCATCTCGTAAGGAACTTCAAAAACTTTTAAGAGTTTGTTAAGAAGATCATATGCTTTTTTCTGTACAAATTTTTTGTAGGAGTGGGAGATGTCAAAAGCAGCTAAATGAAAATCTCTTTATTTCAGCATTGAGCACGAACAAATTACAAGGATTTTAAATTTTTTGAGAAAATTAGTAGAATTTTCATAGAAATATCGTAAAAACCACTTTTACACCAGTTTTATTTAAATAAAAATTGTTAACAAAACAAGAAAAAATTACAAATTTTTATTTGTAAGAATAATGCTTTCAGAAAGTTTTCTAGCTCTACAGAGAATAATATATGGAGCTCACATCAAGAAGCATTTTAAAAGGACTTTAAGGTTTCAAAAGTTAGACAAAAAATAAAAATATGTTGAAATAATTATTCAAAGTCTTCTATACTAACGTGGATACAAATGAAAGTTATAAACAGGTATGTGATCAAAACCGATCGTTTTTAAAACGTGTGATGAATTTCAAACTATTTTGAAAACCATTTCTGATTTAGGGACTTACTTTTTTCTCAAAATACAAATTAACTAACATATTTAATATAAACCTTTAAAGAATTTATATAGAAAATAAGAGGAAAATGTATTAGAACTCAATTTTAAAGATACTGAAAACGATTTCAAAATTGATTTCCATCACATACCCGAATACCTACAACTTTATAAAACTTTTTGTTTTTAAATAGCAGGACTCCCAAGTAATATTTGCCCAATTTACAAGCTCGTAGTATTCGATAATCGTCTTATTATACAGTATTGTAAAATCGTTGTTGGGAATTTTGATACAAAAGTGAGCAGACACAATCGTACGATTTTAATGGGTTTTTAAAAATGTTGTATTCATTCCAGAACTGGAAATGTTTGATTTTTTTTTTTTTTGGTGAATTTGCAAAAATCTTTTTAGAATGTTAAACAACCACCATTTTCGATGCATTTCAATTTATTTTCTAAACTATTTTAGTTAAAATTTCTTATCAATTAATATTTATTACCATTTAATTTGAAATTTTAACTCCCATACCTGGTTTGATTTTATGATATCAACCAATGTGAATGGCAAATTTTATTAAAGAAGAAGAAGAAGAAGCGAAAAAATAAATAAAGATCAAGAATTAAGTAAAATATTATAACTAAAATTAAATAATTTGCTTTTTTAATTTTATGCTAGAAACAGAATTGAGTCGTACGTCGTATAAACGTAGGACGTAACGCCGCAAATTTTTAAAAAAACGCTTCACTTACCCACAATGCTGTCGTAAACGTATGAACATACTTATTTGTTTCCTTTTGATAAGACCACCTTGTAGGAATATGCCATACAAGGTGGTCTTATTTTGAAAACGTTTACAACACTGTAAAATATTTTAACGTTGTGTCAAAAATTCAAACAAATATTTCATTTTAGGGCGTGTGTGAAACGGTAGCATAGTTCTATTGAATGTAAAATTTTGACACTTCTGAGGTGAAAAAAATTTCACTAGCCCTGGGGGCTAGTAGAATTTTTGACACAACCTACAACATTTCTGACAAGCAACAAATTGCAAGTTTAAATTGAAAAAGTAAAATAAAAACGTTAAGAAAATTTTATGAACTCAAAATAAATAAAATGCAAATAAAGACATCTAAAAAAATATGTCTGGTACTTAATTTTCTGAATTGTTCATTCTTTTAACAAAAGTCAAAATTTTATATCGTCAAAAAAGATATAATTTCATACAGCAAAAACATGAAATTTTTTCACCACACGAAGATATTTTTTTACCATAATATTTTGCTACCGTTTCACACCCTCCCTTATAATTATAATAACTAAAAAAAAATTTTAAATGCGAAAAGTTAAAATTATAGACACATTTTGACACAAGGCTAGTTATCAGCTGTTGCTTACGTAGCAAGATAAGGTTACCTGGTGTAAATTCGCCTTGCTTTTGGTAATACTATTCAAAAATTAAAAATTTATTCAAATTACTGTTATTTTTATCCATTTATTTTGTTTGTTATTAAATATTCAATTTGAAACCAAAAAATTATTTCATTTTATATTTTTAATTTTTTTTTCTATGACAATACCGTCGTAACCGGCATATGAAATAGAATTATACCTACGTCGACGTACGACGTACATTCATAGGAACGCTTTTACGCCCACGCCAGCTTTTATGTGCCTTTGTATAAAATGTTATACGTATCACGGGACTATATTTTCAACCTTTCACTACTTAATTTTAAAAAGAAATTATAGCAGGGTATTATGAAAATCTAATTTTTAAAATTTTTTCAATTTTAAGTACTTTTTTATAACAGAATTTCTATACTAGAAAAATGCTATAAAATACCTTCTTATAAATTTTAGGACACTGATTTTTGTAAGTTTCATAAAAAGTATCTTAAGTTTTTTCAAAATATTCTGAAGAAAATTGTATTTGAAATTTTTTTAAAAATATTTCTTAAATAAAATTTGTATATTCAATTATTTTTTTTTAACAAAGCTTGTAGGGCATCATTTCGTAAAAAAAGTTATTTCTAGGGTAAAAGGAAAAATCTGGTTTTTATTGTGTAATTGGGAAATATTAAAAAAAATAACGATACTATAAGAGAGGCTATAACTATGACTGGCTGCTTAAATTAGGCAATTTCATCAGCAATCTTTTAATTTTTATAAAATATAATTCTAGTATCGCCCCATTAATAAAATAATCAATAAAATGGCTAAAATCACTTATATAATAAAATATATTCGGTATTGGTTGTAAATATTCCAATTATGCACATATTTGACTGTGAAACAACAGAGCCTGTCAATTGGTCATTAATTTCAGTATAAAATTTATTACAATCATAAATTAAATAATTCACACATGTTCAAACACGTACATCTAAAGTCTCGCCAAAAAGTGACAATATAATTATGTTTACAAAACAAATAAACACTATCATACACACACACACACGTTCATACACATTTATTTTAATTATTCTCTTTATTGTTGTAGCTATTAATATTTTTAATAATATTATTATTAATAATAATAAATGATTACTTTGATTTTTATATGGTTAATAAACCGAGAGCCCTAATTACTAAAATTTACTTGGAAATTAGAAAAAAAAATAAGAAAATAATTCTTAATTAACACATAAAAGCAATAGAATTAAGAAATGTGTAATCATAAAATATTTCCAATAAAAATTAAATGCACTCATGTACACATCCAATGTGTAAACAAAAATTGTATAACGTCTAGAGGGTGTTTTTTAAGACCGATGGAACCAAAATGATATAATACAGGTGTCATCGCTACGGCAACAAATATGATTAAATCAAATTGGGCCGCTAAACGTGATGAAATAAAAAAAATTTAGGAAATTTTTATTTACTTAATTATGGGAAATATAATATTTATTTTTAATTAAAATTATTCAAAACATGTGCCTTTTGTAAACGGAGTAATGCCACCAATTCATTTTATCATGGATGAAACTGACGAAAGGGAAAGGTGTAGACGAAATGTCATGCTGCTCTGGCCTTTATAAATTTATGATTACCATGGCAAAACATCATGAATAGATTCACGCTTAAACAATGCCACCAAATTATCCGAATTTACTTTGAAAGTTAGTCATTGGTGTTTTACAGGAAATTTGCGGTCAGTGAAGAGGCTCATTCGGCTTCACGGGATTGTTAATAAGCATACAAAGTGATGCAACATTTGGTGCGGTTAATATGCTGGTGATTGGCATCATTGGACGTAATATCTTCAACAATAAGGCCGAAGCTTGCGTTAAGACATTGATCCGGGCGAAATGTGATTTTACCAGAATGGCAAGTATCGACTTTGACGATAAGTTGGTTTCGAGATAATTTTCAACTGTTAATACCAGGGCTGTGGAGTCGGAGTTGAGGTTTTGTACCAGAGTTAGAGGTACTCCAAAATTTTTTGGCGTAAATTTTATGTTTTCTAAAATAAAAAATTTAAGAGGGTCTGCTTTAAAAATTTTCAAGTTAGAAAATAAGGACCATCCATCGATTTGAAATTTTTACATAATCATTTTCTTGCAATATTGAACCATTTAAAAAGTATTGCATTATGAAATAGAGTTAAAAGCCAAATAAGGGCCAGTCTCATATACATTTAGCATCAAGGTTAGAGTACCCGTCGGAGTTGTTGTAAGACGTAAAAAATTTCATCGGTTGGAGTCGAAGTCGGAGTAACAACTTCATAGCCCTGGTTAAGACCATGAATTATTCATTAATCTTTCGAATGAATTATTTTTTTTTATAACAATTTATTTTCCCGTATTATTGTTGACAATTTCAAGTTCTATCGGTCTTAAAAGAAGACCATTTATTATAAAATAAATTTATATATTTAACGACTTGCCTGTTACCAAAAATTTTAAAAATATTTGTTAAGTGTTAAATGCTGAAAATGGGGAGGGAGGGAGGTAAACCTGAATTATGGACAACACCTTAAAAGTCATTGAGCCAACTGATTTGGAAAGAAATAAATAAATAAAATCGTCTGATTGAATTATAAACATGATGAAGTGTTAATGATGCGAAAGAGCAACAACACAGTTTCCTTTTTATAAAATTTAAATTTTTTTTATTTTCTACGTTTATAATAAAGTTAAATTGTTTATAATTATATCATTTGAATTGAATTGAAATTGATTTTGGTTTGATGTGTGTGATTGTTAATTCAGTCAAGTAAATTAAAAATGTTGCAGATCATTTTCGATAATTTTAGCAAACAAAAAAAAAAAAAAAATTGTGTAAATAAAAAAATACAAACCGGACGTCTGATTGAAAAGAATTATTACTTTAATGTTCAATATACCCTACTATTTAAATGAATAAGGAAATATTTTGTGTAAACATGAAATAAAATAACAATTTTACAAAAGTAATCTAAAAACAGCTCAAATATTTTAAAATCGCTCTAAAAAATTGGGGTTTAATTCCAATCTGCAGGTTAATTTTCCTTTTAGGACTAATAAAATTCGACATATTATAAAATAAGTATATATTTTTATAACGAAAATTGTTAGAAAATAGTGGCTATTTTGCATCAGTTCTCAGTTACATCGATCTATAAATGAAATAAAGGTTTTCTGTTCCAATTTGAACTTTAAAGGCCCCTAAGCAGCGGAAATTAATTATCGTAAATATTGATCGGTTAATTGTTAACCGTGTAAGTGAAAATGAAATTGTTGTTTGGAGAAGAATATATGATAGAATCGTTTTCCTATTTAATTTGATCTGAGTATATATAAATATATAAAATATAATATTATTTCATATTGTGTATATCATTAGCAGCCATGATTTATTAGTTTATGTGGTCTTGCGTTCATTTGTTTACCCACACCACAATAGTGGAGAGGGTATTATGCGTTTGTGCTGGTGTTTGAAACATCATAAAATATTAGTACTTGACCCACCATTTAGAATATCGAACGACTCACAATCACTTTTTGAATCCATCTAACGTTACCCGTCCATCCGGCTGGAAGGTTGGTTTGCTTGCTGTCCACGTAAACGTTGTGCGCTAAGGGATCGCAGTTTTTAAAACAATTTGATGAAATCGGCCTGTAATTTTACATAGCCCGCAAGTTTCTTTCTGGAAAAGGCGCTTTGTGATAATTAAACATCATATTATGTTGGTATTTATATAAAATTTGGTCCAAACTTATTTTTCATCTACTAAATTTTATTGGAATCGGGCCCGCAAATTTCTTTGATTGCCATACATTTTTTGTAAGTGTTGGTATTGACATACAAATTGTCATGACAAAATGTTGTGTTGCTAGGTAGGTCCAAAACTAACCATAGGTATCCTATAAACCCCAATCGGAAAATCTAATAAATATGTGCCACAAAGAAGTATTATATGAATTTTTTTCTGGACGATGCAAGATTTTTCATCGGTGCTAAAAATTGAACTCTCTTGAAAATATTTCTCTAAATTCTCTGGTGTAGGGTATTATTTGGTCGGGCTTGACCGTTTATATTTTCTTGCTTGTGTTTTTCTTAAGTTTTATCATTACAATTTACAATTTAGTGCATAGTTAAATACGATTTTGGTTAATAGAACATTGTAGATTTAATTGCTCACATGCCAGTTTCAGTTTATAGATTTTTTTTAGAACTCATTTTCATGTTCATACTCGTATTATTATACATATTTTTTTTTGGCTCCTCAAAATCAAGCCTCTATGCAATCAATCTTATTGGGTGTAAATTAAGAATTTTTATGTTATGAAAACCATAAAACAACTTGTCTATTTTAAAATTTTTTTTTTACAAATATTTGTCTATTAATACATTCGAATTCACATCAAATCTATAAGTTTTATGAATAAAAAAAAAAACTAAAACTTACAATAAAAAAACAAATCGGCCACAAATATTTAGCTGACTACAATTTAACACTGGTTAAAATGTTTTTATCTGTTTTTGCTCTCTAACAACCATAACGACATCTTGCCTGGCAGCTATGGCGGCAGAGTCTTTAAGAGTATAAAACTTAAAACAAAATGTAACAAAAACCCAGCCGAAACACTGATACCAAATTTTAGCTCCCCCAAGATTTCACCCCCTTCCCACTTTTACGCAATTGTACGCCACCAATTTAAGTCAAACTGGCAGTTAAACAGCCAAGTACAACCATACAACTGTTTTATTTTTTTTTTTTAAGAATTCATATAAATGGCAAACTGTTTTTTTTTCTTGTTTGTTGTTGTTCTTTCTGAAATTATACCCTACTCAAAAATTTTTCATAGCTCGCGGTTATTTTCCGTTTTGCTTGTGTTTGTTACCCTGACATTTGTGGAAACAAAAAAATTGTTTAATTAATGTTGAGCTTAAAAGTTACAAAAACTACTTAAAATTAATTAAAAAAAGAAATAAAATTTCAGCCTTGGAATTGAGTATTATTTATATATGTAAATAACCAAAATGTAAAAAAATTAAGGAAAAAGTTTTATACCTTTAAAACTTTTTCTAACAATTACCGCAAAAAGTGGAAGAAATTATTAGCAAATAAATATCATTTATTAAAAATTTAACCACTCTTTTGTACAAAAATATCTTTTTGCAATCTCTTTACAAAAAGTAAATTCGAAACTTTTGAACAAAAAGTACCTTTATTAAATAAAATTCTTTGAAAACATATAGGAAAGCATAGGCGGTCAAGCCCGACCATGCGATACCCTGCACCACAGTATTAAACAACAAATTTTCGAGAGTTTAGCCTATTTTGGATCCGTTACAACAAAACTATGTTATGAGGTTATGATTCAGTTAAAAGTTATTTCATCTACATGAGATTGGTTTGCCCTTAAGCATTTTTAGAGGAGTCATTTATATGGGACTTATAATTAATCTTGAACCTACTAGCACAACATGTTGTCTTAACAAAGTAGCTATCGTAAAAGTCTCCAATTTGTATAGCAATACCAAAAATTGTTAAGGAAGTTCTGGCATTAAAAGATATTTTCAGGAGCTATGTTCGTACGGGACTGGTTCAAATAAACTTTTGTCAGATAATTTAGATTCCAATAGAAAACGTTTGGACTTAATTTAATTAAAAACCAACATAGTATGATGTTTTATGGCAGAGTCATTCAAAGTTAAAAATAAATTTGAGTTGGTCAACGACCCAAACACAACGTATCTATACAATATAATTTTCTGCACTTATACTCTTAGGAAAGTTGTTTTGAAATGAATTTAAGGTAAGAAAATATTTGCTCACAGGGATATAATCACCCTTATCATGAATAAAATTTCACATGTAAATTTCCGAACGTGTGAACAGTTGGTATCATGAATAAAATTTGTTATGGAAATTTGGAAAAGGAAGAAAATGTAAGTTTTTATTTAAAATTTAAAAAAAAAAACGTTTCAAATGCACAAATTTAATTTATTTCATTTAGCGATCCCAAATAAGTTTTAGGATTTGTTTCAAATTTTGCAATTTTTCGCGAATTTTAGAAATGTTCGCGATAGAAGCGATTTGTTACTGTAATTTTTCTGATTATTTACAGCTTTAACGATTTACAATAAATAGTAGACTTTGCCGTAATGCCGCTGCTTGAAAATTTTTGCGAATTTCCGCTAATTTTACAATTTTTACTGAATTTTTGCCATTCCTTATAGTTTTTGGAACATTTAATTCGTTTTATGGCTTGTTTGAAATATTAAAACTTTTCGCGAATTTTTTACAAGTTTTAAATTTTTTGCCAATGTTCCCGATTAAAGCGATTGTTTTCTTTACAGCTTTAACGATTTTTAATAAATAGTAGACCATGTCGCTGTTTGCAAATTTTTGCGAATTTCCGCTAATATAAAAATTTTAACCGAATTATTGCCATTTCTTATAGTTTTAAAAAATTTTAATAAATTTTATGGCTTGTTTGAAATATTAAAACTTTTCGCGAATTTTCGCTATTTTTGCAAATTTTTTTTTTGTTATTTTCCGACACTGTTCTTTTAGCCCGTTTAGCGATTTCAAATAAATTTTAGGGTTTGTTAACAATTTTTTTTTTTTTTGCTATTTTTCGCGAATTTTAGCCATGTTCGCAATTTTTAATAAAAAATTAGACTGTGCTGTCATGCCGTTCTTAGCAAATTAGCGATATTTAATTCAAATATGGAAATAATTCCATAAATTTCCAAAAACACAGTTTTCTTAAATACATTAATTGTTTTTTGTTAACAACTCCGAATATAATGACAAAGGTTTTTAAAATCAGGTATGTTATTTTATTCACAGGGAATTCATGATACGAAATTAAAATCTATGTGAATTAAGAATTTCATTCGGAAATTTTCACATGTGGAATTCATGATAAGGGTGAATAAGTAGTTTTTAAGGATTTTATAATTTATTCAGATTTTTACAGAACTCTATGACATTCAATTTCTCTGTTTTAATTCACTTCGAAGTATTTTCAGTTCTTCTTGCAACTTTTTCATACATATAACTATGAGAATCATCATAATTTCTTAATCCCTTTTTTCCTTCAAAATATAATAACATAAAATTTATTGCAAGAGGTGAGTTATTATGGATTTAAAATGTTTGCTGGATAAGTATTGTTGTCTCATTGATGACTTTATGAAATAGCATAAGAATATACCAGCACAATTGTGCTAAAAGTTGGCTGCACTCAGAGAAACATATTTTTCAAAAATATATTGTAACGAAAGTCGTTAAACATATTATGGTTAAATACGTTCGTCATCAAAAAGCCACAACCGTATTGTGGTAGACTCTAAGAAGCTTATGGTAAATATGATAACAACTTGTTTGCCTCTAATAATTGTATATTTCAAGTCAACAATATTATTTTCCACTTTTCCAAGAGCATATTTTTGTTATTATTAACCATAAAATGTTCGGAGTTAACCATAATGTGGTTGTGGAGGGAGGACTTATTTAACTATAATATGGTTGCCGCTGACAATAATACGGTTCAATTAACCATAATATCCAAATTTTGATATTGTAATCAGGCTCAGTTCATTGAATTTAATTTTCGTTGAATTATTTATTATAAAAAAAGGAATTTTTACAAAATTAAATTGGTTAACATATTAACCATAATATGTTAAAAAAATTCTTAGCAAATATTTTGTTGGATCTGAAAGGTTTTTGTGCTTATGGTCACAAAGATTATATTCCAGAAGAAAGCTTGTATTGGGGCTATATGAGGTTATGGACCGATTCTCACTTTTTTCAATAGACATGATCCTTCGGTCAATGAGAATCTATGCGCCAAATTTCATCAGCATTCAGACAGCCTGCCAGCTGGACAGACGACCAACATAAGATCGATTCCAAAAGTGATTCTATTTATTTATTTATCTATCGATTTCCTACACAACGAGCACAAGTCCTATAATTAAAATACAGGATAATAATGGTTTATAGGGATTGCCATATAAAAAACCTTAATTCTAAGTCGATCAGTAAACTAAAAGTTGGGCTTTCAAGGTGTTACAAACATCAGAACAAATGCATAATACCCTCTCCACTATTGTGACAGATTCGGTTTTTTTATTTTGATAAAAATTTAATAGCGAATGAATTATTCGTTATTAGCGCAGTATTTGTACAACAAATGTTCATCATCAAACAAAATAACTATAAACTGTTTGCATTTATTTAATCGTTGGCTTGGTGTGCGAACTAAGAAGTGCGGGCTTGTGTTTTTTTAGTTCTCATATTCCAACAATAATTGCATTCAGATGCGTTTGCAAGCGAGTAATTACAAAAAAAGTGTTTACAAAACAGATACAATTTGCGATAAAACAACTGCAACAAGCAGACAACCAAACTAACAAATAAACAAACATGTGTTATGGACATGCATTAAAAAGAAAACCAATAAACACACGTTTAGCTAAATGTATAAATAAGTGAATGAATGATCAATGAATGGACGGACGGACTGACTGACTGACCAACACAAAATCGGCCTCAGAGACTGGTATCATTAAAAACAATAACGTCATTTTCAGTAGTCCATGTAATGGAAACTGAGATGACGATGATGTTGTTGCTTGAACATAATTTGAGTCAAAATCCGCATAGAGCAACAATTTGTGGCAGACTGTTTTTTTAAATTTTTTTTATTCTTAATTTTTGCTTTGTTAAAACTATTTGTCAGCTTGTAAAATCCGAAAATATTTTTTTAAATTTTATTAATTTTATTTTGTAATTGTTTGTTGTACATATTTTGTTCTGCTTTTGTTGTACCTGAATGCATCTGACTGCCTTTTTTTAAAGTGTCAGCTATTGCAAATTATAAGCACGTACATTGAACAAGTAGATACGCATGATTGTATACAGATACTTTTTAATTCAGACTGTGTTTAAAGCTTTTGTCTGCTTGTTTGTTTTTCTGTTTGTCTATTTATCAGTTGTTGCTCATTTGGGGTTGGCAGTTAATGCCTTAATACCATTAAATTTAATTTTTCTCATTTAATAGAAGACAAAAATTAAATCGTCTGTGTGGTCCTCTTTCCTTTTAACTGCAAAATAATTCTTTATTAACAATTTTTTGCTCAAATAATAATAAAAATATTTTGAGACAACTTTTATAATTACACTGGTGACCTACATTGACGACATGATCCATGATCGTTTTAACAAGTCACAAAAAAAAATGTTCATAAATTCATTAACTTTTAATTAAAATTTAATGATAAATACCTTTTAGTGGGTCGACAACATAAAAGGAAACAGATTTATTTATCTCTTAACATTTAAAACCAGCTACCGCTGCCCATTTCAGTTATTTATCTTCATTACAGTCAACATTTTTAGATAAGTTTAAAAAAATTAAACTGGTCATGTTGTGGAAGTTTTAGAAAGAATCAACGAATTTGTAAAGCACTACATGAATTTAAATAAATATTTGGCGATAAATTTGAAAATTTATGTAAATTTAAAACAAATTTTATAACCGTTTAAAAGGCGCTTTTTTAAATAAACAAAACTTAACAAAATAGAAAAAGAAAAACTGTTAAGAGCAGACAACGCATACGTGGTTAAAGATATCTGGAAATGAAGTTAAGATTCATACTTTTTTTCAAATTAATGCAAATAAACATGAAATTGTGTACTTAAGATAAAGTCACACTTAAAAAACATCTGATGCCATTAACGTTATTATACCCTACACCACTAGTGGCGAATGAGCGTATACTAAGTATGTCATTGCGTGTGCTACTTTTTTAATATTCATGTAAGTTCATAAAGTATATATGCATTCTGGGTCCCTGAGTAATTCTAAATCGATTCAGCCATGACAGTCTATTTGTCTGTCTGTCCAACCTTCTATCCGTTGCACAGTGGCTAAAAATCGTTTCTCATCGGCAAAAAATCTGTAATTTTTGAACCGATAGAGATAATTAAGCAATTTTATTTTTTGCTGGAGAGAAGGCTTCTTGAACTTTCCTACAGTTTTAATTTTTTTAAATCTTTTTTAATTTTTTTTAGCATTTAGTAAGAAAATGCTTTTGATTGATATAGAGAATTATGGTATTTTTTATCCAAAAAGGGGGATGTTTTTTAATTGCGCTAATCATTTCAATCAACATAGTTGCCCTTTATTCATATCAGATTTATAGTATGCCAAACCTTAAAAATTACTATTTTTACTCAAGCATTTTTATTCGTTTACACTATAGAAATAATAATTTTAATGTTTGACATTCCACGTATGAGACATGGATAGAGATACCACAATGAAATTTTGAAGTTATTTAGACCGAACAGATCTTAAAAAAAGTGGACTTAAAAACACTCCTACTTGTGATCAAAAAATAATAAAAATGGTTTTTTTTTAGCAAAAATTTCTACTCGATATTATTGATCAGAAAATTCCAGAAAATCATGGACACATCGGTGTGTTGAACTTCTGGACTTGTTTGAAAAATTTCCTTTTTTTTTGGATACGGCATGTTGGAGAAACAGATGTCAAATTGACTAAAAATTGCTTCTACAAGCATACTCAGAACGTTTTCTGTCGGAAAATATAAACATTTCTATTTATATCTGGAGCAAATATTGTATAATCAGCAAAAGAACATATTCATCTTTTGGTGAACTAGTAAAAATGTATTACCAGGGAAACCATGAATATGCAATTGCATGTTTTTTATTGTGCGACCAATGAAAGCACAAACGATATATTTATCCGTTTTAGAGCCTTTTGTGAATTTTGGCATCGATTTGTTAGTGCATATTTGTGCATATTTTACCGTTTGTAGCATGTTTGTGCATAATTTAGTCAAACGAGCATTTTTGCAGCATATCTTAAGTTTATAGCGCACATTTTAAGGCATATTTTGATACATTTTCAATTTTTTTAGATGCTTTCGCAGAAAATAATTTTTTTTTTTCGAAATCCTGTTATTCCAATTTCGCCATCTACATTGCATTTTTACTCTCAAATTGTAAGACAAAGCAGGTTGTCATTAAGAATCAATGTTATGCTATGTGTATAATACATAGAAATGTTGACCAATGTTTTAGTATACCGATCGACTATTTTTAGGTTTTTTCTTGCTCAAATTTTGTTCTTAAATTGTTTAATATTTTGTCTCCAAATAAGCAATTTTTGATTTTTTAGGGCATATTTTTAACATTTTTGAGGGTATATTTTCCAGTTGTTACTACATATTTAATGCGCATAAAACGTGTTTTTAGAGCATATTTCTGATATTCGCCTCGAATATACCACTATAAAAACAAATTCATTTTTATCCGAATATATCGAAAGGCAAAGCAGATTACTTAACATTTAAGCATATTTTTTGTAGGTCAGCTTAAGTCTAATTTTTTTGCGATGGACTGAGTGCTTTTCATATACAGGGGTGTGCTGGAAATCGTAAACGTAAAACGCAAGAATTTTAAAAGTCGTTTTTAATAAGATTTTATGACAAATATTTAATAAATATTTTCCTATTAAACAGGATTTTAAACCAAAAATTATAAGAATTAGGTTTAAAGTTTATTAAAAGCAACTTCCAAATACTTGCGTTTTGCGTTTGCGATTTCCAGCACACCCCATGATAAATTTTGCTACATAATCAATCGCCTTTCATTTGGAAACAGCACATTAATGTTTGCTTACGGTAATTGCTTCTCAAAAACTCTAATTTTTAGAAGGCCGTAAGGTAGTGAAAAAATAAAAGTTAACATCACTGAAATTCATATACATATAGCATCAAGATTATAGTAGGAGTCGGAGTCGGAGTAGGAGTCGGAGTCGCACTTAAAAAATTTCAGCATTTGGAGTCGGAGTTAGTACTTTTTTCGGACGACTCCACAGCCCTGGTAAAAAGTCTTTAACAGACAGTTCCAAACAGTTGCAAAAGTATAAAAATACAACTTTTAGCTTTCTTATGGTACCAACATCTCTTTAACCCCTTTTGACCCTAACAAGTTCTATTCCTCTAAATTTCGGATTTAACTAAAATTTAGAACCTGCGGAAACTTTTAATAACACATCAGGTATAAATGATACAGAAATGTCATGAACCATTTCTTAAAGAATACTATCCCACTAATTTTACAAAAGAAATTTCGACCCATTATTGAAAACAGCGAGTAATCATAATTTAGTTCTGATCAAATTTACAAAAATTTAATTTTTCCTAAAACAACCTTAAATATTTACAGCAGCTTTCCACACCCACAATATTGGTAATATTTTGATGCAGTTTTTTGGATACTCTAGTTCTACTATGTTTGCTATGAATTGGCATTAAAATTTTTTAAAGCGATGATAGCAAAAAATTGAAATTTTGGCCGGCGAAATTCAATTTTCAGCCACAGTGGGTCGGTGGAAAACACACTCACTTTTCTAGTTCTCCCGAGAAGATTGGGAATGAAATCCAGCACAATCAATTTATTAGGAAAACAGTTGTGAACCAAAATGTGAAACAATCTTCCTTAAAAAATTCTATTTTTGTTACAAAAAATAACAACAATTTATGACAAAATGCGGATTAAATTTGGCATAAATTTGGCTTATATGACTAGAAATTAAAAATCCGTCGATAAAGTACTTTAGGCCCCATATAAAGCCCAGTATCTGAAAGTACTTTAGTGCGCCGAAATCGGTAAGGATACAATTAAGTATGTCTTATGTCAGTTATTTACTATAAGCCTGCTCTCGGAAAACTGTGTATTACACCTAAAACTTAAGCGAACAGCGCTGTTGTTGTACAATTTTGTTAAGTTTAGTTTAGTTGCATAACTAAGACTACAAAATACAACGCCAAATCTTACTTTTGGAATACACATACTTTAATACGCCTTAAACTGCAACGTATCATAATAATGCGAAGGCAGTTTTTATAAAGATTATTTTATAATTCATAGATCCCATATAAAGCCCGATAGTGAAATGTTCTTACTGTCGGCGGAGGGTATAAGAAATTTGGCACAGCCGAACTTAGCACGTTTACTTGTTATACGCCATTTGTTTGATTTTGCATAACGTTTGCTAAATCAAACAAAAATTAAAAGTTGTTAAATTACATTCGTCTACAATTTTTTTTTTAATTTAGAAAATCAGTTTAAATAAATTGTTTGGATTTTTTAATGAAATATTTGTTAAGTGTGGACATAACTTTAGATATTAACTTCTTAAAGATGATTTGAATTTTTGTCGTCACACACAAATATTTTCAAACTGATTCATGAAAAAGATGTCGGCCAAAAACTTTGTAGCGCTTACTTAATTTTGTAGCAATAACAAACTCATAGCAGCTTTGCTGATTTTGCAAACTTTGTGTTGCAAAAAAATAAAAGAACTTGTACTCGTATACGCACTTGTGTTAGCAAAATGTAAACCCTAACAACACAAACTAAAAGTTTCACCCGGTTTGTTTAAGCTCTTTTGTCACCATCACCATCATCATTATCATCTTCGTTATTTTTGAATGTGAAGTCGGCGGCATCGCATAAATTAGTTTGCAATGTAAGTTTTTTTTTGTTTTAAATTGAAAACTTGTTTTTTAATACATCATCATTATCATCATAAAATTTAATATTGCCTTCAGCAACATTGATTGCTCGAGTACCAACTTGTACATAAAACATCAGCGGTTTCATGTTGCTCTTTTATCTGAAGTGCCCTTTATGGTGGATTTAGGTCTGGTATAAGCAAAATGATCTTGTTTATTGGATGCCAATCTGTGTCTGTTTTAACATATTTAGAGCACTCCAAATGCGATTTATTCGCCTTTTTCTTTTTAATATAAAAATTAAAAAAAAATAAGACTTCAGAAATGAAATTGTATGTGTAAATAATGTTAAGGATGCCCTTTGGCGTTAATTATACTAAATATTAACGCAGTTTTCTTTTTTTTTGTTACTTGTAGGTTTACTTTTCCATGGGGATATCCACAAATAAATCGCTGTTAAAATTGTTGTTATTTACATTAAAAATAATAAATTATTCTCTGACAGGGCGTACCGTGGTAATCGTGTAAGTTAATGCGGCAATTTACCACACTAATATTGGAAAGCGTGTAATTTTGATGGGTTGTCTTTTAAAGGAAATTTGTTGAAGCATTAAAATGATAAAAAAAAGTGATTTAATTAAAGATAAAGTTTACTTTTTTTAAAAAAATTTACTTTTCTTAAAGTTGTTTTTAAGCCTCAAGATTTAGTACATTTTCTTTAAAAAAAACTGCCTTAAAAAAACTTTTTATTAAACTTAAATTGGTAAACGACTATGCGGTTGCCAATCGCATCCTGTGTGTGAGAAGCACCATCACACACAGATAGCGATTTGTAGCAAAATTTTACACTCGCGCCATGCTTAGGAGCTAAAACTTTTGTAAAACTTCCAGCGGCTTCTGTTGAATAGCAACAGTTTCTGGGGATAAAAAGTGCTTTTTATAATAATTCCCATCAGCGACTTTGGGTTTAAACCACAACCACTACGTCATCTCTGAACATATCCTGCCAGAGGCAGTAAGCCTTTCCCACAAGAAGCATACCATCGTAGGCCTTAACCAAAAGTTAGAACGGTGTCGTGTCATCGGTGGTTACAAACTCTGCCACCAGCTTAAGAGACCTGTAAATTTTAGATGAATCGTGGGTACTGGCTGTACCTGATTATGCCCCGGAGGAAGTAACAAAAAATGGTCAAATATCCGTTAGAAGGACATAAGAAGGGATCAGTTCGTTATAAAAGCCTTTCAAGGTGTTCGTATTAGAAATTACGAAAAAAATAAATTGGGGCCGAAGAAAATGTCCGCTATTAACGTACGGCCTTATATTTCAAAAATAAAACCGGGTTATAAAAGGTTATTAAACGAATTTTCTATAAGCATTTGTTTAATAAATCTCTATAAAGGTGTTTGTTTTTAAGGGGAGGAAAATTTGCTATTACGGCGTAAATCAGTGCTCGAAAATAAACAGTACATTATTAAGCGTTCGGCTCACACACCCAAAAACGATATCCTTTTTGTTTAGTGATTGTGTAGACGAACACAACCCTTAATACCTTTCGAACTATTTTTAAGAAAGAGCCGAACATAATATAATGTTCTGTTCTTCGTTAAAAAAAACTACAGATTAATTGTAGTGCTACTGTAGACAAACATTATATTATAATGTTCTACAATGTTTATTTTTTTACATTGATAAAGAAATGAACAAACAAATAAATTTAGCAAAGACCAAAGCCCGAACAGCTTGTGTGTGGATTGTGTATACGTTTTGTTTGTGTAAAATTATTTTGCTGGCTTTGTGTGTTTTTCGTATGTGTATTTTGTTTTTGTAAAACAATTTTGGGTTTTTTTACCAGTCAAAAGGGGCGATTAATGAGCCGAACCGAACGCAATAAAGTTTGTGGATTAGAAAAAAAACCGAACGGAATTACATGTTCTTATCTTTTGTTGAGTTTGATAAAATAAACAGTATTTTTTGTGTTCGAAAGATGACTATTAGGGAAACGTTATTTTTCTAATGATTTTCTACACAAACACTATTAGCGTTTGGGGTTTCCACAAATCTACCGAACCGAACACTAAGGAGCGATATTAAGTGTTTATTTTTGAACACTGGCGTGAACTACCAGCGTGTTCTGCAGCTTAATTATTTTGAAAATGTAATTTTTTGTTTCGCACAACCAAATTTCATAATTGCTAATACTTGTTTGTTGGACGGCCTACCTTTCCTACCGCTGCCTTGGGGATCCCAGGCTATTGCGTTTAAAAAAGATCGTTTCTGATGGTGTTTGGTAAGAACATTTTTAATATTTGAAGGAGGCAACGGTTGATGAATACTTGTACGACGTAAATATCTCTTTTGAGCTACAAGACGCAACAGATTTCAAGCAGCGAGCTGTTGATTCGATCTGTTGTTTTTGTAGTATATTTGGTAAAAGGAACTTATACACAATTTTTGTAGGGAGTGCATTTTCTGATACTTTATTAAAATTTAATATATTGTTTTTGTATTGCATAATTTTTCATGTAGTTTTTTAAGAGAACTTTTTTATTTTTTCTTATAAAAACTTATTTTATAAGGACTGTTTTTGCGAAAATTTTTGATAAATTTTTTTAAAAGTTGGTGTCGTAAGAGCTTATCTTTATTAGTTAAATGGTGCCTTGAATATGAAAAGATACTTTTTTTTGGGAAATTCTTGGTTTTACAAAAAAATCCTTTAAAATTATTTTAGTGGTTCTAAAGATTGAATATATACAGATATCAAAAATACATTTTATACACATAAACGCATTTGTGTTTTTGTAAGTTTGACTTACTTGATCCTTTTAAACATTTTTTTAAATTTTGCCCAAAAAAAATTTTTATATAAGACATTTATTGTAATATCTTTTTACGTTCTTTATTCAAAAAAAATTTCCTTTTATCAGATATGCTATTATATTATTTAAAACTAATACAAGAAAAAATATTTGTATGTCATGATGACACACATAAATATTTTATGTATTTTATATTGTTTTGTCATCCAAACATCCCACATGTTATCAATTCCCAAAGTTTTAATAATTTTTCCAAATATTTATATGTCACACAGTGTTACGCTTTTAAGGAATTTTGTAACATCACAGCAAACATTTACTTTCATTTATTCAGTCAACAAAATAATTTAGTACTCTTTGTCTTAATTTATTTTTCTCTTTTTGCCTTAAATTTTTTTTTAGTTGGAGGACCAGCTAAACCGAATCGATAAACTTTTGTTTGATTGACAGTTTACAAGAATCGATTTCTAAGAATTCATGTTGTAAAATACCAAATGTTTGTACTCGCATGTATGTGCAAGTATAAGAACTACATGAAAAAAATTTATGGTGCAAACTAGACAAAATAAATAATTCATTTCAGCTGGTGACGGACGGTTCTGGGATGTTTTTGAATGGCAACTATTTAAAAGTGTACCAAAAGCTATAAAATACATCTAGTTACAAAGAGTTACACACAAGTGAAATTAAAGCTTAAAATCTACTAGTGTTACACATTAAACGAATGGAATGGATTTTTAAAGAGTTCGGTAAAAAGTGGATTTTTGTTCCTTTTGTATATTTTATTTGCTGTTTATTTTCTTATAAAAAAAACATTGATTAATGGTTTTCATTTATTTTCTTTTGGTTTGTTTAATTAAATTAAACCTAAAATTTAATAAAATAAAATTTGTTAATTACTGTTTGTTTTTAAAGGTACCACCAGATGTGTTAACTTTAGTTCATTACATTTTTCACCGAAGTTAAGAGGGTATATTGTTAGCTACAAAGCAAAAAGGCGTAACTAACAATGTAAAATGAAAACTATAAACATGTCAGAAAAATATGCATTGATAAGTCCATGGAATTCTTCGAACAATTTTCAAAGAAAACCATTTCATTATATTTCGTTTGAAAAAATGTGCAATTAGGTCGTTTTGCATTTATCAAATAAACACACTTTAAGGCCCAGGCCCACGATGTCGACAAGAACATTTCTTTCTTATATTTTTATTGATTACAAAACAATTTTTAGTTTTTTATTATTGTTTTCAATATAAATATGAAAAAGAAATGTTCTTGTCGACATCGTAAGCCTGGCAGTTAGTTACGACTCTTGTTTTTTTTTTAATTAACGCATCATTTTTGATCGCAGAAGTGTAAAATTTATCATGTAATTTAAGGGCATTCATAATAATCAATCAAAAAGTCGATTTTGATTTGTTTTGTGAGTTACGCCTTTTTGCATTTTAGCTAACGATATACAGGTTTGTCATTCCGTTTGTAATTTCTACAATATTGATGTTGACGCTATAAAGTATATATATATTCTGGATCCGTATGAGCAGCGAAGTTTATTTACCCATGTTCGTGTGTCTGTTGAAATGGAGTTTTCGAAGAATCCAGATTAGATGGGGACTAGGTTGTCATATATTTATATCACATATAGTCAGGAGTCAGTTACTATTGATATTCAGCCAGATCGGGCTTTAAATGGTTGACATACGACCAAAAAACCACAACTGCCGATAATTTTTGCCATAAAAATACGCCTTGTCGTATTTAAACCCTACACAACTATAGAGCACATCCCAATTTTGTCATTTCGCGTAAAACTTTTTAATGTCCATTTAAGACCTTAAATGGTATACATATTCTGGGTCCTTAGGTAATTTTAAGTTGATTTAGCCTTGACCGACTGTCCATCTGGTAAAAACACGTTCAATATTGAAAAATACAAAAAAGAATAACATTATTGGTGTCAATTGTCTCTAGTTAATTTCTAGTTTCTAGTAAGCAGTTTAGGATTGAAATTCAGTACAATTGGTTCAGTAGAATAAGAGTTATGGATCCAAATGTGCATATATTGATACACGATTTTGCACAAATTCGTTCTATATGGATTGAAATGTGTCAAATTTCGAGAATATCAGTTCATATTATTAACTATACGCCTCATTTAAAGCCCTCTCTTTTTAACTTTTTCCTCACCATGTGTAATATCAACGGGTCACTACAAAAGCACTAGTAAATATCGACAGCTCAGTTCCGCTTGTTTTTATTTATTTTTTACTTTTGAATTCAGTATTGTTCCACTTAAATTCTGTAAAATTTTGGTTTTGATCGGCTTATCCAATCCAAAGATATGCACAAAAATGTTACTTTGATTGCAATGTTACTTTGATCGCCCGTAAATTGTAAGAGCGTCTCATGCAAAACTCCCTCTTTCGACTTAGCATGTTTTGGAATTGAGCTGTCGATATTTGACTTTTATTTTGTTGCTTTTTGATTTAGAACTTTGTGCGGACAAAAAAACATTGTTTTCAGTTAGAAACACCTCTCAAAATACACGTAAAAGTAAAGAGGCACCTGATTAAATTTATCTGTACGGCAAATAAAAGTACATAAATAATTAGAAGATGAAGAAGCAAATGAGACATTCAGAAAGTGTAGTTTCTTTAAAGTCCGGTTTTTGATGGGGAAAAAGAAAATGAGAAAACGGCCATAAGAGAGCGCTTTTAGTTTAGTGTTAAATATTTCTTAATAATATGGTGCAGGGTATGTTAGAAGGCACTATTACTTGTTTTTCTTATATTTAAGATCAGGCTTCTAATGAATAAATAACATAACGATGTATTTTGTTAAAAAAAAGATAAAAATGGTATTATAAAGCAAACAAAGTTTTGAAAGAATTTACGCAGAATTTATATGCAAAAAAAAGCAATGAATGTGTTGTAATAAAAATTTGCTATGGATTATTAAAGAAACATGAATTGCAAAAAAAAAAATGCAAAATATTCACAGGCCGTTGCTGCTCTCAATTCGTTCATACCCCTTCAATTACATTCTTCGAAAAACCAAATTGATTAAACAAATTTCACGTCACCATTTTCTAACACCTGTCATTTATTTTAATTATTGTAAGCGTTAGAAAAGCATTCCTAACATTTAAAAACCCGTGTAAATTAAGACAATTTATGTCATCTTACGTATTCAGTTTTAATTTCCGAAGAAAATTGTTAATTTGCTGGTAGTTGTTGTATTTTATTATTGCTTTATTACACCATAAATTTATTTTACTTATTTTTGCTTTAATTGTAAATATTTAGCTAAGATTTATTGTTTTTTTTTCATAAAAACGATATTCTCCAGCTCAAATTATAGTCACTGCTATGGACTTTTTACGATCGAATAGCAAAAAACAAAAAAAAAAAAAAGATTTATGACATTTCAATTTAAATGCTGCTAAATTTAAGTGTTATTTAATTAAAAATTAAGCAGTAAAAGTTAATAAAATTTAAAAGTACAACTGGATTTAACGAGTAAGAATACTAGATTAGACTAGGCCGAACATTATATACCCTTCACCATGGTGTGACTAAAATGTATAAATAAATAAATGTGTTCATATATAGAAGAGTTATAACTAGGACCGACCGACGAAACGACGAAAAAATCTTTATTTAAAAATCCTTTTAATGTTTTGCCCATTTACAGATTTTTGAATAATATTTATTATTATTAATTTATTGTCGGTGAATAAGACCCGACATAAAGAAATATAAAACTTTAATTTTTTAAATTGTTAGCAAAAGTTAAACCACACGGTACTTAAGTTTTATATTTTAACACCTTTAAAGTACTAAATGCCAAATGTTTAAAGGCATCATGTCATTAAGAGCGACTTATTATTTGCTAATTAATTTTCAAATACATTTTAAAATGTATATCCGTTTCACTAATAACGTGTTATGGTCAGTATCAGTCAGTTGCAGTATTTTAATTAATAGCACTTTATCTGATTTATAATTATCTTAATAAAAAAAATCAAAACAAATATTTCATCAACTTAAATGCTTGTTGTCGTTCTACAAAATAAAATAATCAACAAAACAAATCGATTTATTTGGACAAATAAACCAAAAAAAAATTAATCGCTAGAAACAAAACGCATTTATAACCCCACTTCAGAAAAAACAAACAGTTCCAGCAACAACAAATCAAATTGTCATTAAAAGTTTCCAAAAAAAAAAAAATAACAACTACAAAAACATTAACAAAGTAATAAAAACAAAAACACCAAAAGTTTATCAATAAATAAATAAAAAAAATTTGTATATTTTATATTTTTATCCACATTCAAGTGTTGGAGAAACTGTAACAGATAATAGGAACCGATCATTTTCGATTGGTGGAACTTTTTCAGCGTTGCCGTTGTGACACAAAAGTATCACTTTTGACCCCTTTTCATGCCAATGACACTTTTAGTGACCATTTTTTTAATTTATCCCTTTGTATCATTTTAACAAAATTTATGACACTTTTTGAACCTTTTTAAAAATAACTACAAAAGTTCTCGTGAGTTTTGTGAACATACATATGAAAATTGGTGGCATGTCATAACTAACGTTCAGTGTCAGTGTCCATGTATTAACAAACAAACTTAAAATAGAAACTTGTGCCTCCAAGCTTTCCTCCTTCAATTTGCTCGAATCGGAGCTGAAAGAATGGACTTAATGTGAAGAATTAATTACAAAATATAGAATAAGTATTTCTAAAAAGGGATAAATATAATCTAAGGATTTTATAAAAGTACCTTTTCGTTGTTAATAGGAATAATGTTGGAATGTAAATGTGAATTGTTTCTTACTTTTTACATTGACTTATAATTCAAGTATGTATAATTACTTTTATTTTAGTCTAATGTATTTAACTACTACATAACTTGACCCTATTTTACTTTAAAATACCTCTTCTTTTTACCCTTTTTTTCTTAAATACCCTTTTTATGACACTTTTTCGAAATTTTCAACGGCAACCATGAACTTTTTTGCAGGAATGGAAATCGCGGTAAAATTGTTCCTTTTTGTTTGAAGATATTGAACTATTGATTTTAAACAATAACTCTTTTTTTATTATTTGAAGTACTTAATTTTTATCGAAACCGATTCGTTGAGCTTTAATAAAAAAGTTAAACTGAGTTCTAATACATAATAATTGTAGTGGTGTAGCAGTGCTATAAAAACAATGCACACGCTGTAAAATATTAGCAGGAATCTCTCCACATTGCATAATTGAAACTTAAGCATACATGTGCTTTGTTTGATATTTAATTTTTTATGTCTCTTTGAGCAGTCTACACTCCAATTTAAAGCGTCCCCAGAAAGTTTTTGTGCCGGCTCTGATGAAAAAATTATAAATTGTCTCAAATCACCAAATTCATAGAAGCAAACAAACAATTTGTTGATTCTGCACATATTACCACCATGATTATATACAGGGGTCCCGTGGAAATCGAAAACGTAAAATGAAAGAATTCGGCAGTTCTTTTCATTAAACTTTTAATCTAATTTTTGCGAATCTAAAAATTCTTTCGTTTTACGTTTTCGATTTCCATGACACCCCTGATAGATTACTAAAAATTGTAAAAATTTAATATTGTGAATATTTTTTTCCAATACAATACAGTATAGATTTTGAAAAATTATCACGGATATGAATGAATTTGTGAATGTTTCTGCTTTGCAACCGGCATTTTAGATGTCACTCTTATACAGTTCTTAAAGTATTTTTTAGAACTAAAATTTATTAAAAGAATTTGGATGAAAAATTTGCAAAGTTAACACGCATATTTAAGGCAAAAAATTCTTACTAGATATAGATATGATGAAACTCCAAACACAAATCAAACTTGTGAGGGTTCCATATTTCTTGATTTTTTTAACTTTTGAATGGTTTTTAAGCGATCTGGAAAACTGTTTAAATTATCGTGAGATTCCAATTAACGAGTTTGAAATTATTAGGAGTCGACCGTAGTTTAAAGTTTCCATAATAAGTTTTTTTTCAACATTTCAAAATATATGATTAAAACAATAGTATCGATATGGTCTAAAAAGTACTTTTCCTATATAAAAAATTGGTAGAAAAACAGAAATTAAATTTTCCATCCCTGCACTGCAATATTATTATTAATAATACTTAAATCGCAAAAACAACGAAAATGTTGTTAGCAATAATGAAAAAATCAAATTGTAAAAGCACGATTTAAGCGAGATAATTTAGCCACCCCCTTAAAAATGAAATAGTAAAATTCAAAATAAAAAAAAGAAAACGTAACAAAATTGTATGGCCAACGAAAAAAAAAATATTTTTTTTCTAGTTTAATTTATAAAAATCCAAATGAAATGTATTAAATAAATGGGAAAATAATGATAAAAGTGATTTGTATTGTGGTCGTCCTGTTGCCAAAAACAAATAGCAATTAAATGTTTGGATTCTTGCATGGGTATTTAAGTTTGTCAGTTGGCTTGTATCAATCGAAATAGTGGTACGCGTAAATTAAAAGGGGAAAAAGATGAATGTACAATACTTTATCATTAAAATCAAAATTTTATGGAATTAAGAGAATTTAAAAATTTAATAAAAAAAAAAATAATCTTCGTCGCGACCATCAAAGATTATATCGAGCCCCAACCGCGAAAATAGTGTAAGCGCTTTTTTATTTTATTTTATATAAATTTTGTATGAAATTTGTCGTTTACAATAAAATTGTTCTTGCTATAAAATCGTAACGGTACCTTATGTGACCATGACATTTTAGGAGATGATGCAAGTGTTGCCAATAAAGTTATTTATTAAAAAAAACGAAAATTGAAATTTATGTCGCTTTCACTATTTTCCCGGTTAGGGCTCGATATATTGAAATTTTAGGGGTGTTTTTTTTAGCTGCTTGAAACATAAAATGATAATAGAATAATTTTTTTAAACTCCGCTATGCATTTAACTTATATTATATTATTTGTTTTGAAAGTCGAACACAAAATCTAAAAAATATGTTTTCCATCCCTGTTACACAACTGCTACATCAAATGATTAAAGTATAAAACACTTGAAATTACGTTTGGCAAACTTCAATAAATTTTATAATAGAAAAAACGCATAATTCCAATAAATCACTTAGATGGGATGCTATTTTTGCTTTAGTTGTTAAAGGGTTTATCTATTTCATATGGCTTTTTATTCCATAACCTTACGAAAATTCAATTTCATGCTTGTTCACTTAAGCAAAAACTTCACCATTCAGCCTTAAAAATTTACTCTTTGCCACATTTTTCTTTTATACTGACACGAGTTATTGTATTGACCCACCAATAAAATATTTTTTTGTTTTTAATAACTATTTAAAACAAAGGCAATAAAAGTCTTCAAACGCGATTTTCTTTAAATACAATAACCTTTTATAAAACGTTTGTTAAGGAAAATTTTCGTACAAAATTTGTTTTGTTAACCTTTATTAAATTAAAAAAATATTTTTATAAATACAAGCATAAATATTTAGGCTTCATTAATTTTAATACTAAAAGAAACTCAATAGTATTTTTGCAATATTTCGTTCTAGACAGTAACCCTTTAAATTGTTTAAATTTTCAACAAAATTTCAGTTGCGTTGTTTATTTGAGTAAACAAAAATAATAAAAATAAATAATAAAAGAAATACCAAAAATAAAAAAATTTATGTATATTTTAAAAATGTCTTTGGTCTTGAAAATAAATACGTCATCAAAACTAAAAAAAATAAAAATAAAGACGTATTTATCTAAAAATAATAATTATTTTATCCAAACTTATTTGCAAACCGCTTTTGTAGCCGCACCACAGTACTGGAAAGGGTATTATGCGTTTGTGCTAATGTGTGTAACGCTAAAAAATATTCTCACTTTAATTTAATGAAATTTGGTACATATGTAGGTACTAACTGTCGCAAGTACCGATCTATTGAAAATGGTGAGAATTGTTCCAAAATTTCCGCGATACAAGCTTCTTTAGGGAAACGAGTCTTTGTGCGCGGAAACCATCTTTTTCAGGAATATTCCAGAAATTGAAATGAAGTGAATTTGAATTCGAGCAAATTTTTTTTTTAGTACCAATTAGCTTTACAAGAACTCTGCAAACCAGGAAAATCCACGGTCAGTTTGTAAATAATTTGACTTAAAATATCGTTCGTTTTCAATTTCACTTCATTTCGATTTCTAGAACATGCCCAATTATGTTGATAATTGGATTAAATTTGGCCCGAAAATATCTTATTGCAACCAATATTTCTTTTTAATATCGGTCCTGAAAAAAAACTATAATTGCCATAACTTCTTTTAACATGGAATTAATATAAAACTCGTCAACGATAACTTCTGTGTCACAGCAAAATATTGTACTTGTAGGTCCAATACTAACCATAGGTCCCATATGTACCCTCTCTCCGAATCGCTTGAAGGCGAATAAATCTCTTATAGACGTTGATTTTTAGATTATATTCTGTACAGAGCTCTAATATGAATCCGAGCCTTACAACATAAAATAGTGTTGCCGGGTCCATGGTACAACCCATAATACACTATGTGATGCACTGTAAAAAATGTGTCGTAATATACTGTGGTTTAGGGTATCAAATGGTTGCGCTAAACCGACTATATTTGTTTGCTTGTTTAAAACAAATAGTTGTGTCTGGTTTTAAAAGTCGAGAAAAATGTTTATAATCAATTTAAAATTTCTAGTATGTAAATTATAATAATTTACGTTTATAAAATCATAAAATAAACATAAACTAGTCCGAATAATTTGACGATAATGAAGAAAAAAAACAAAAAAACATTGGGAACTACTGCACTCTCTTTCGGTTTTCATATTTTTAGTTAATTTAAATTGTGTGAATTTTCTTGGAACCTCTTTAAAATACAACCGAATTCAAAATACATTTTTGTTTGTGTGTTTTTTTTTGTTCTCTGCTTGTAAAAAATTAACAGTTGAATAATAAATAATTATGTTCCATTGATAATAGAATTAAAAAAAAAAAAAACTAAAAATAAAAATAAAAACACAAATAAATACAAAACAACTTGTTAATTCCATAAAACTTGAAAAACAAGGCGTGCAATGTTTAATTTGTTTATTAAAAAAAAAATCAAATAAAAATTTGATAAAAACAAACCAGACTAAAAGTTGATAAACATTTTTAAAACACTTTAAGGCAAATTCTATAGGAAATTATTACTTTTTTTTTTTAAAAAAATTGTGTGTTTAGTTTCGGCATTAAGATAAATTATGAATGACACTTTTTAATTTTGATTAAATTTATTACGTTGAATTAAAACACATTTTCAAAAACAATTTTTATTTGTTTTGGGGGTTTTTTTGTAATTTTATTGGATTAAAACTTTTTTTACATTTGTTTGAATTATTTCAATTCATTATTTAAATACAAACATATTTTAATGGCATTTATTAATTATTTATAATGAAATGTTTGAATTATTTGCTTGATTTTTATTTGGTTTAGTTTATTATTAATGAATAATTGGAATTACTTTTAATTTTTTTTTTTGTTATTAATTCCATCAATTAAGGCTAATTTTTTTCATTTGTTAATTTAATATTATAATTATTTTTATTAATTCTATAAATTTTAGTTGATTTTTATAATTTTTATTTGCTCTTCTTAAAACAATTTTCTTTCTTGAAACTGAATAATTTTTATTTTAAAATTATATACATCTAAATTAAAAAACGAAATATTAAAGAATTTCTGTTTAAAAAGAATATTATTTTTTTTACAAAATACAGTCAAATCTTCTAAATCGTATCCCAGTAAGCAACGTTTCGAGTCAATATAATTTTCTTAAAAATTTTTGAACGTTCATCGAAAAAGTGAAGTTTATATTTATCTATTAAATTATTCGATTTGTTTTTAAGATTAATTCTACTAATTAAATCATCTTCGATTCTATACAAAGGGATTTTTTAAAAATTTTAAGTAAATATTGTCTAAACAATTAGCAGTTAAATTTTGAAATATTTATCATTTATTTGCATTTGTAGAAAACAAAACTAATTAGAAAATGTGAAATTTTAAAGGAAAACGATTATGTTAACAAGAGACGTTTAAGAGTATTCTGGTTTCTATAGATTCCGGTATCTCTATTTTATTAAAATTACAATGTGTTCTTTAAAGGAAAAGACTTAACCCTAGAATACATAACAGGGTATCCGGGTGTCCACGAACGATTTTTATCGTCTGAAGCTGCAAAATTAATGCTAACAAAGTATTAACATTTTGGATCTAGAAAGTTATAGCCTTTTTGTGACAGATTTTTTAAAGTCTAAAAAGTTTAGTCATTTTTACCCCAACTGCAATGAAAGGTTAATCTCCATTTTTCCGCTATTTCATCGTATGACTGCAGGGTATATTTTCCTTTAGTTTGATATAAATAGGCACAAAAACATACAATATTTCGCAATATTTCCGTTGGAAATTCCAAATATGTCCAAATTTTACCTTTGACCTTCATGTTTATCATTTATGATCAAAAATTACGAAATTTGTTAAACAACATTTTAAAAAATTTTAAAATGGAGTTTCGAAACTGCAGTGGAATCAGCCTAATATTTTGCTAAACACAGTCTTTTGATGAAAAGAAGATTTCTAAAGGTGTTATGGTACAATTTCGCAAATGTGAAAAATTAGGCGCATCCTAATTTATAGTAACCCCTTTATTTTATAAAACTCTTCAACATACACACTTTAAAAATACGTTCATACAAATTTCTCAACGTAAGGTAAACCCATTTACAAAAAACACCCAACACCTTACCAAACACAATTTCAATTTTTATCTTTAACTATTCGAGCATTAGTTACATTGCTAGGTAACAGAATAGAATCTCTTGCGGAAACCGAATCTACAACGCTCCCACTAATGTACTTTTTCACGACCAACTTGTCTACCAAGGCACCCGCGCTTTCTGTCTTAAATATTTCAGTCGAATTGGTAAAAAAAATTTGTTTTAGGATTTAAAATTACTAGCTAATTTTTATTTGGCATTAAAAATTGTATTTGTATTTTGATTTTAAGTATCTCAAGTGTGATTAGCCGGCAATCACAATAAAGAGAAAACGTATTAATCGTAATTGTGAAAATTTGCGATTAAATGTAAATTTTTATTTTTATAGGGCAATTTTTTTTTGTAGCTTCTGGTAAATATAGTGGCCTATTTTCATAAAAGAACATAAATTTTTATTGAATTTTTATATGGGCAATATGTTTTTTAATGCACTTCTTAAAACTAATGTTGCGTTAATGTATAATAACCGTAGTTTTCGCTTCTTTGCACACCGGTTATAAGCATTTTACGCTTTTATGCTGCCAAACTTGTGCAATTACCAATTGTTATTTAAATAGGATACATTGTTACGTGCATAAGCATTTGCTTGTATGAATATCCCGCATTTATGCATCACAATATTATAATATAATTTTAATTAATTGCATTAAAAAAATTCTAATAAAAGCATCGCACAAAAATTTGTTCATTAAAATTAATTTTGGTTAATCTTAATCAAGCTTTGAATGTATTCAAGCACTTTTGATTCAAGTAAAATAGATATTTTTTAATGAAAATAATGAAATTAAGCAAGTTTTTTTATAAGCACAATATATGCATATAAGCGAGTTTTTATGATTGCATTTCTCGTTAAAAAGACAGATCGGCAAGCAAACGAAAATAAGTAAGTTAATAGCCTGGCCCATGATGCCGACCGCTATCGTTCGCTTACATTTTCAACGACTAGCAGTTGACTTGCGAAGCAGCAATTAAAATGTTCGCCAGGACAAGTTTATCAAAAATGCAAGCGAGCGATAAAATAAGTTTGCGTCTGACTATGGAATATTATGTCACCGCAAATGTCAGAATAAGTAACTTGTGTTATGGTTGTAGACAGAGGCATTTTGTTGCAACATTAAACGAAATTTGTTCTTTAACATTACTGGAGCCAATTCCATCAAGTCTTTAAAGTCCAGTTACCAAAATGTTTTTGACAGTTATAATTATAGCTAAACTTGGTGAAATTGGCTGCTTAAATTTTTTATTGTTATATTTCTTTAAAACAACACCACAAATAAAATTTGTTTTAAAAAAATTTTTTCAATTCTATTGTTGAAACAGTTGTTTTGTGTTTATGCTTTGTTGTCATTTGTAGCAAACCAAGTTGAATAGAGCTGTATTGCCACGCCTTTCTTTTTAAACTAGCGTAAGATTTGTGGAATAGTTGATGTGGCAATAAAGACAATTAACAATGAATGAATGGACTATGATTAATTAGTTCTGTGCATTTATTTTTTCGATGCCTTAGAAGAAGGAGTGAACGTGGCATCTGACACTTGAGTGTCAATTCAAATCCACTAGAATCACCATGTGTCCCTCATACACAAATTCTTTAATTTAGGGCATATTTTAGTGTTCTCAAAGATGCTGCGACTTATATAGTGGAGCCTTTCAAACCGGAACAGAAATGCCTCGTTCACCAGCAATAACTACACTGTTAAAAGTTTTTAATATAAATTCATTTCCCTTTGTTGGACTAGTAAGTCAAAATTTTGTGCCGTGGTAATTTAATCCATTGTTCTGTCCAAAGAAGGAAATATGTAATAAAATGGCAAAAACAAAAAAAAAACGCAATACTTTTTACCTTTTGGCGACTTTTTACTTAAAAAATACACAGCAACAAAAACTTTACTTTATTATTTGGCAACTGACACCGACATAACTTGCATCTGAAATATTTATTCGCAAACTGAAAACTCAACTAAAGTTTAGTTGCCATACAAACACAGTAAAAAGTATCCAAAATGTTTCACCAATCAAAGAATTAATCAAAAATAAAATCGGTTTTGATTTAAAATTAAATCAATTGAATTAAACGTTTAATCAAGTGAATTAAACATTTAATTAATACTATTAATTTATTTGCTGGTGCAAATTGAATTAATTTTTAAATCAAATTTTTTAATTGAAATCAGTTTTTATTTTTTTTTTGTGTATTCAACCCAAAATTTTATTTGAAAGTTAAGGCAAACGTTAAACTTGAAAAACTTTCTCTTGGTACTGGAAATTTTAAGCACAGATTTCTATTCTTAATTTACAAATTGGGGGGAATAGAAATTATAGGTAGGTAAACATTTTTAATAACTCTTTGATAAAATTGACGTTACTCGAAGTGATTCAACTGGATGCTGTTGTGGGATATTTTTACTATTAGAAGGTTTAACTGCATTTCATTGACTCTTAAAATTTTTGTAAATAAATGTTTCCATTACATTTTGAATTTAATTACAATAAGAAATTTATGTTTTTTTTAGCACTTTATTTCACATTTAACACTTAATTTTTGAAAAAAATATTAATGTATTTTTTAGTTTTAGGAAATAAAAATGTATTAATTTTACCACTTTGTTACTATATTTCAGTTATATTTTTAAAACTTAATTATCTTTTTAATTAAAAAAAAATTTTTTTTCACTTTTTTTTGTCATTATTATTCATTTAGATGTATATTTTAGTTTTGTCTAGTTTAAAAAAAAATGCATAGATTTTTTCAATCTCCTTTTCAAAAGATATTTAACACTTTTTTGTTTTTGTTTACTTCTTATCTTGTAATAAGTATTATTTTATTTGTTTATTTTTTTCATTTGTTTACTTTTTCTCTATAGTAAATTATTTTTTATAGTTATTATTTCTTATTTAAAATCATTGTAATTTATGCGCGAAAAATATTGAATAATCATTTTGAAAAATCGTAAACAAAAACAATTAAGTCATGACTTAAACCCGTTTTTATTAAAAAAAAACTTTATTTTATTTAAAAAATCTCAAATTAACAAAATTTTTAAATTTATTTAACACTTGAATTTTTTTCAACGCTTTTATTTCAATTAATTTTATTTTTGAAAAAAAAAACAGTTCTTCGCGTTTTACATGCGAGACCGTCAATATCCGACGTTGTTTATTGAAGGCGATTTCGCGTTTGTCGTTTCGCTTCTGTCTCTCGATTTATAACCGTTAAAAACGTCCGAACATTTTGCCTTCTTGGGATAAACTGGATTTTCGGAGTTTGCCAAATCGCTGGCAATGCCTAAAACTACATGTAGACAAAATGACAACAAAAATACACACATCCATACACTCAGATTCAATATAAAAAACAACAACAAAAATAAAAATATTTTGTGTATAAACAGAACAGACTGCAAAAAAGCTAAAAACTCAACAACAACACCAGCAGAAAACAGAATTTGTGTTATTTTCTTTACAGAACCCAGCAAGTCAGAGCACAACAACAACCGTAAAGAGAGTAAAACTGTGAGATTCTCACATGTTAAGACCACAAACAACAAAAAACTAAATGAAAATCTGTAACACGCTGTTTTCGTTTGCCATTGAAAACTCCCAGAGCCACCACCCACTTCTTTTACAGGAAAAACAAACCTTTTTGGAAATTCTTTTGTTCTTTTTTGGTAAAAAAAAAACACATGTAAAAATATTATGTTAAGCTGAAAAGTCAAATATGCGGCGGCGGTTTTGTATTTTGGCAATTTTTGGGTATTTGCTAGCAAAAACGTACTAGTTTTTGTGCAAAAAATTTGCATTTTGGTATTGGGGACTTTTTTATTTAAAATAACAACACAGAAGATAATGAAACAATACCCCAATCACATATTTAAGGCCTTTTTTTTTGTGATTTTATAAAAAAAATTTAAGCAATGCAAATTATATCCCGTAACATTTACTTCATGCGTTTATCATTCATAGAAAAATTGAATAGTATCCAAAGTCCTAATTTCAAAAATGTGTTTTTAAATCCTAAATTTCAAAATTCTAAATCTCAAAATCCCGAATCCTGAATTTAAAAATCCCGATATCTTGTCCCAAATTTAGAAGCTTTAGTTTGCGAAGACAGTGTTTGTTATAACATAGAAAAAAAATCCTTAGCGCCGGATTTTTATGGCATTTATAAAATTTGGGGACATATTTTAAATTTTCTCTTGATTCTTGACATGCGCTCTCTAGGAACATAAGTAAAATTACAAATTGGTTCCTAATTGTTTCAATTTATTTCATCTTATTTGGAATTCCAAAATAATTTTTCCTTTTTGTAAAAAGATTTAAAAATAAATTTTTTAAAGTACCTTTTTGATCGCTTTATTCCCCCAAATCCCAAAAATTCTAAAAAGCGAAAAAATAATTAGTTGGTTTTCATCACAAAATTAGCAAAAAAAAAATTGACATTAAAAATTTTTTCGTCTTTCGGACTAGAAATTGTAGAGGTGGTTTTTCTTTTCAATTAATGAAATATTAACATACGTATGTATGTATGTGTACGTACACGCCGAAAAAATGTGGTTGGAGGTAACCATATTCTAATAGCAACATACTCGATTTTAACAGCGGTTATGCTTGTAGGTAACCATGCTACGGTTAAACGTGACTATAAATATAAACTATTAGCTGTTCAAAATTGCTATAGTTTAGGAAAAATTCACCATAATATTGTCTAAAGTAACCATATTTTAGTCAAAATTAATCTTATTATGGTCAATTTGTTATATTGCTATTATGTTATATTGTCATAATGTTATAACATTTTACAATGGTTTAAAAATATTGTTGTTGCTTTGTAAACAAAAAGTGTCTTAAATTATTAAAACTTGCGCTGCCGTAAATAATCAGAAGAGACCTGCGCTGAGCCGCATAAGTCTTTGTTGCCATCACCCTTGATGGTATAGTTTTATCTGGCTAATATCTGAATTTAACCTACGGCTAGCAATTTTTACAACAAAACACTTGCGGTGTCAATATATATCGGACTTAGGACTATGATGTTTGGTAAACTAACAAAGTAAAATTTGTTTCTGATTTAATTTATTAATTCATGGATTAAAATTAAAAAATATTTTAATGTTAGGTAAATTTTTTATATTGTTTTAAACCAGCTTATTGTAATTCAAAATAGCACAATAAATTATGAGGGGTTGTTCACAACAGTCGTATTTTTTCATGTTATTATTTTAAGACTTATGACTTTATGACACCTTGTGAATTGCTTAAATATCTTTTGACAGGTATAAATGATAGTTACTTATAACTGAAGTTGGTGAAATTGCCCGTAAGCCAATTTATAATTTTATTTCGATTTTTAACTGCTGGCACAAATTAAGTTATCATTAAGTGCGTTTTTCTAATTGACTGGCTTGTTCTAATACGTAAATTTAAATTAACAATTAAAAGAAAAAGAATGTGGAGAATTATCAAGAAACCATGCAGGACATTGAAATGCATTCAACTACTGTAGAGAGTGAAACAACCATGATGTTGTTTCTTTAAAACAATTTATATGAAATTTAAAATTAAACTTTTACTAAAGTTGTTTAAACTGGTTTTTATTCGACCTTTTAATGTATGTATGTATGTATGTATGTATGTATTTATAAATAAATAAAAGCATTTTTATTTAAACAAACATGTATGTATGTACATACATATCAGTGTCAGTTTCAGTTAAAAGGGCATATGGGCAAAAATTATTTTTGGAGAAAAACGATTTTGAAGTTAACAAGTTAATTTTGAAACGCCTGAACGCTTTTATAGCTCGAAACCCGTTATAAGGGGGTTTAGGGGTATTAAATTTTGAAAATTCAAAATGCCGGATCCAATATGGTTGAATTATTTTTGTAATGTTATTGGGTTCGTTTTAAACAAGTGGATTTTGATACTCCTTAATGCTTTTATTGCTTGAATTTCGATTTTTGGTATACGATTTTGAAAATTAAAAATGGCGGATTTAATATGGCGGACTGTTTCTGTAAGTTTAAAGAGTTCATTAATATACATCTGAACACTTTTATGGCTTGAAACTTATCATCCGGGTGTTTTTGAGGTTGAAGATTACGAATCTGATATTAGATTTTCAAAATTCAAAATGGCCGATTCATTATGACGGATTATTTTCTATAACATTATTGAATTTGCTTGCGATTCCTCACTCAAGGGCTCTCTGGGTCAATGATTACAAATCTGGTATTAGATTTTTAAAATTAAAAATGATGGATCCAATATGGAGGACTATTTTTTTGTATTATCGTCACTCGGGATTTTTCGGGGTAGCTGGTTATGAATCTAATTCATACGTTCCAAATTCAAAATGGGGGAGTTCGAGGCTCTGCTTAATGCCTTTTCGAATTTTAAAAACCCGACTTTAAGTTCATTATCAGCGATTGCAGATTTGACTTTAAAACAAATCTGAATAAAAAATTATCCATTATTTAGGATTTTAAAAATTTAATTCCAGATTCGTGACCAGATTATCAGATTCGTAATCAGCGACCCCAACAACCTTTAAGTAACAAGTTTCAAGCAAATCCGATAATGCTACAGAAAATAGTCAGTCATATTGGATTCGCCACTATGAATTTTCAAAATCTAGTAACAGATTCCTAATCTACAATCCAAAAAACCCCAGATAACTAGTTTCAAGCTATAAAAGCTATCAGATGTATCAAATCGACTTGTTAACTTAACAAAAAAAAAAAAAAAAAGTCCGCCATATTGGATTTCGAATTTTCAAAATTTAATACCAAATTCGTAATCGCCGGCGACTTTCAAGCAAATTAAATCAATTACAAAAAATTTTGTTATATCGGATACTTTTTTCTTTTCTTATCAAAGGTGTATTTTAAAGCTTACTTATGACAAAAGTAATGCAGTTAGAGAAAAAGAGCGTATTGTCTATTTTAAGAATCAGCAAAGAAGTAAAAATCGATTTTTTCATCCATAGGTCCCTTTTAACTGAAACTGACACATACATAAATAATGTTTTAAAATATTATAATTTCAATCTTATTAGTTTGCTTTTATTAGCCATTGCATGTTCAAAGACAACCATAATATAGTTGCTGTATGAAGGACTTAATTAACCATAAATTTGGTGTCGGTGACAATAAGATGGTTAAGTGTATGTCTGTAGCTTTATTTTATTTAAATACCTATGACATTGTTAAATTAAACCATATTTGAAGTTTCAAGGGAAGTAACATTTTTGTTGTTAAATAGAAACAAAATTCACGATTGATGAAAAAGGAAATGGTCAAAACAACAATCATTTGTTTTTGGTCATTAACATAATTTTGTTTTTTTGACCAGACTTCAACCATGTTTTATCTCTGCGTGTAAATAAATGTTTGTAAATAAACAGTTTTCATATGCCTTTGTATATCTATGTATGTATGTATATGTACACACATAGAGATACCGAATCACACATACCCAAACACATTCTCGTTAAAATTATGGAAATAAAAACAAATCGTTTATCATTCAAATGACTAAAAGACATTTTGCTTTAAATTTCTAATTTAATATTCGTTTTTATTTTATTTTTATTTGTCTCTTTCTAATCTTTTTTCCAATTGTGTTCTTAAAAATAATGTTTATTTACATTTGCAGAAATTTTGGTATTTATTTATTTTTTATCTGTTTTGCCATCAGCAGGGCTGCCGAATGTTTTTCGAAGCGTATTCCCTTTATTTAAGTATTAAGTATTTATCCATCATATGGAACATTTTTTTAAGGTTAACATTTGTATATTTTTACTCAATTACTAAAAAAGTTTAAGGTCCATTGTCAGTGTGAAACAAGATGTCAGAAATAAAATCCTATTTGTATTTGTAAGAAAAAAAAAAAGTTAAATCACCCAACTAACCATTCGTTAAGCGAGATATAACTGAACTGGAGAATGAGCTTGTGAAAAAATTATTTTGGTTTTTACTTACACGTGTGATCATGGGCTTAAATTGTCGTTGTCAAGGTCGGGGGTGGTAGCAACCGCCCGTTATCTTGAAAATATGGGTGCAAGTAGTTTCTTGAATTATATCGAAAACTATAAGGAATAAGAAAATTTTGTTCAAAGCTTTTTTATAGATAAAAATATTAAATCTATATACATACATATGTATATAAAAATAAGATGTTCGTGATTTTATAACTAGAGAACTACTCAACCGATTTTCAAACGAGTACATGCGTTGAAAAGCTCTACTTTCACTAATGGCTAATAAAAAAAACTCCCGATAGGTGGCGCTATTGTCGTGATATTTAATTTTTTTATTGATGGTAGATAGCGCTGGGGTCAAGTTACTAACAAAATTCTCCAGTATTTCATTATTTATTTAGAAAACCCCGAGCATCCCGGCACTGCCAAACAGCTAGTATTATATAAAACTTTCTTCCATAAATTTTTGTTTTTAATTGTTTAATTTAAAAGTTATAGAAAAAAAATAATAAAAATGTAAGTTATTTTTGTTTAAAGAGTAATAACTCTTTTTTAAATTTATAGACAAAAAGATATCGAAAATTACCATAAAAAAATATTTTTCGCATATCATTTTTCTTTTGGTAGTTATGCCCTGTTGGGTAGTAAAATAAAAAACAAACAATACAACCCCTACACATGTGTAATCGTCCCTGACAAATGGTGCTATGAAATTGAATAAATTTTACATCAATATTGTAAAAGGAGTAATAGCAGTACTTCTTAGGGCCAAATAAACGACAGAACCGGATACACAAAAATATGAGAAAATTATGAAGTTTGTTTGTTTAAATATCAAAATTTTTAATATTCACACAAAGTGTTGTCAAAGTGGTAATATCGTCTATTTAGCCCGATAGTTAACTTTAACTATTTCCTAAAATAATATTGATGATACATTTTTATGATTCAAAAAACATTATATAACTTCCTATGACTTAATAAAAAAAATCTATAAAAAGGAAAAAATACCCAAAACATTCAACATATGCCACAGTCCCAATATGAATTTTTTTATCCCTCATTTTTAGGTTAACTCGCCTAATATGACAACACTGGCTATATGATGCACGAGAAAAAAATCTTTGTTGTCCCGCTACTTGTTAAAGATTTATATCTGCTCACACTTTACTTAGAATGTTTACTTTTGAGAGAGCTAAGATTTTGAGAAAATGTTGTTTTGTCATTTTCAGTTTCTGTGCAGAAATTAAAATCGTGGTATGTGCTTATGTGTGTACTTTTTTACATTTAAGACTTAGTTCGTACTGTGGGTCTACCCTTAGTTATGTGGTACAATTAAAAACTAAAGGCTATTTTCCATATTTATTATCACAGTTGGGGGAAGTGCACTAAATATTGATTAAAATCAGCAGTGCACTATTACTAAATGCAAAGAAATTAGTTTGCACTCTTTTTTGCCAGCTTTAGTGATGATTGCAATTTTTAACTACAACTAAAAAACTTTTAGTGATATTGCAAATTGTTTTACTGTCACTAAACGCAGATTGAATGCAAAAATCTGCACTCAATTCAAATAGTGCAAAATTTGGACTTGCTATCAAAAAAGCTGCATTGTATCACTTCTATTTCTTACGCAGCCGAATAAATTGGGACAGGGGCAGCTAACCGTAGCATGATAGCAAAGTCTAATATTTTTTAAAAATCGTGAAAGCTGTAAAGAATCACTGGAAAAAATCGCTTATATTGCGAACTTTGCTAAAATTCGCGAAAAACTGCAAACTTTGAAACAAACGCTAAAATTTATTTAAAATTGCTAAATGGGTAAAAACAGAATGTCGGAAATTAACAACAACAAAATTGCAAAAATGGCGAAAATTCGCGAAAATTTTTAATATTGCAAATAAGCCATAAAATTGATTAAAAGTCCCTAAAACTATAAGGAAGGCAAAAAAATCAGTAAAAATTAGTTAATTAGAGGAAATTCGCAAAAATGTTTTAACAGCGGCCTGATAGCAAAGTCTAATATTTGTTAAAAATCGTGAAAGCTGTAAAGAATCACAGGGTAAAATCGCATTGAGATCTTGGCTAAAATTCGCGAAAAATTCAATACTTTTAAGCGAAAGCTATGTACATAAATGTCGGAAAATAACAAAAAAAAAAGAGAAAACAAATTACACAAATGGCGAAATTGCCATAAAATTATTTAAAAGTCCCTAAAACTATAAGGAATGGCAAAAATTCAGTAAATATTGGTTAATAAGCGGAAATTCCCAAAAATTTGCTACCAACGGCATGTTAGCAAAGTCTACTATTTATTAAAATCGTTAAATCTGTAAAGAATCAGACAACTTACAGGAACAAATCGCTTTTATCGCGAACATGGCTGATGTACGCGAAAAATTGCAAAATTTTAAACAAACCCTAAAACTAATATGAGATCGCTAAATCGAAATGCAGAACACCAAAAATGCTAAAGTGATCCACTTTCGAGTGGATTCGGATTCTAGAACACACCCGATTAATAGTTTTTTGTGTTTTTTTTTTGTTGAAATATGGTCAACACATGATTTCATAATTGTTAACAAACAAATAAATTACAAAGAAATTTAAGAAAATTTTATTGCTAGTTAAAAAGATGAAAATGGATAAATATGTTAATGGTATTTATTTTTATAAATTAAATATATATTTTTTTTAAGCAACAACAGCGGAGCGTATGATAAATAAAGTATTCAATAATAAACGTCGTGGTTTAAAAATAATTTTTTTTAAAGTTGGTACAAAATTGGAGAAGCCATTTTGCATCCCTGTGTCTGTGTTAACCTCTTTATACGTCCTTAGCAGAAAGCTTTTCGATATAAAAAAGCTTATAGTTATTATACACTTTGAGAAAAAAATTAGTTGATGTTAGGGAAATAAAAGGGAATGAGTAAATGTTTTAAAGAAATTTATTCGAATCATTGCACTTTTAATCAGATATGGAAATAATAGTGCAATTATAAATCCACGGCCTCAGTTATAAAAAATTAAACAGGTTTTAATAAAGTTTTTTTTAGACGGATTTTCAATTTAATAAACCTTTTATACAAGTAGGATCGATTCATAACTCGTTCGTTACAAAAACTAAAAATGGCACTTTATGAGAAGAAATATACAGATTGTTATAATCCTAAACACTTGACAGAATCTATTATTGAAAAGACAAAACTATAAAGTGAGATTATAATGCACAGAAAGAAGTTTTTTCTGAAGTAATAAATATTGTTTCTAAAAACAAGAAAATCCAAAATCTAAAAATAGTTTCTTTATTTTAACTTATTTCGATAGCACTTAGTAAAATTTTCTTAAATAAAGAAACATTTTGCCAAGCCACACATAAATTTAAGACAAGTCATTTTTGGCTTGGAATCATAAAACATTTAAATACAGTATTACCTCTCTAATCCGAACACTAGCTAATTCGGACTATCCAGTATCCATTTTAAATTTTCAAAAAGTTTAGTAATTTTTCCTCTATAGCCCGGACAAGTGTTTGTTCACAGTAAAATTTGTTCGTTATTTTATTTGTGTGTGAGCAAGAATTAAAGAATGGATTTAGGGTAAATATGGCACCTGTAAATAAAATACAACTGAAAACTTTAACGTCGGTAGAAAAGTGGATACAATTGATAGTGAAAAATCAGTCAGACAAGTGGCTGAACAATATGGTGTCTCTAAGTCGACACTGTTTGATATAAAATCAAGAAAACAAAAATTTGAACATATGTGTCTCAAACTTAAGTGGGATCAGGATTACATAATGATATGTGCATTCAAACAAAAATATATTCTTATTTATCAAAATGAATATTTTTGACCACTTTAAGTATTTTTCTTTATGTCTTCTGTAAATTTATTATATACAAATGAATTCTTTTGTGTAGTGTTTCATCATTTCTGGAATAAAAGAAAATTATATAGATGTTCATAAACGTAATACGATACATTTTTTATTTTAACTGTAGTCCAGAGGATCCAATAATCCGGACAGAAGCTGAAACTGTATCTGTCTGGATTAGAGAGGTTATATTGTATAAGTTTACTTTTTGGAACATGGGCAGTAGTCGTCTCCTTGGACGTAAAACTTAAGTTTTTCTTGATTTAGGTAGCTACATATTACAACTGTACTAAATTTCGGAAGGCTGCGTAAACTCCTTTAATTATTTTCCCATCGTTATATGGCTTAAAAGAATGAAAAAATTTTTATTGTTCAAAACAAATTTTTTCTTTAAGAATTGATCTCGACACAAATTTTAACTTTTTGTTTTATTTGTTTCTAGTCCGAAACAATTTTTTAAATATCAATTTTAATAGTTCGGCAAATAAACACCATACAAAAAAGATTTGGCATACACATTCATATTTTCTAGATAAACTAGCTAAATATTTTGGTCGGCCAGCTTCACAAATAATGACTCATAAAATATTTTAATATGGCTAAAAATGTTTAATACTTATTGTTAACTTATTTTATATTTTATTGTCCTTCCTTAAGTTTACTTCATTTTGTAAAGGTTTTAAAAAATTGCAAATACATTTTTAAACTTACCGAAAATTTATGTGCTGATCAATTTAATTTCTAACACAAGGATCGGTCATTCATACGTACCTAAAAAATAAATTGTTTAAGTTTAAGATTATTTAAAATTATAGAAAATAAAAAAACGTTTATATGTTGTAATTTAAAGAGTATTAAAAAAAGAAACGTAAGCCAATAACAAAAGGTTTGTGCCGTTAAAAACGAAAAAGGGCAAAGAACAAAAAATAAAAGTAAAACCTATAATTTTAGCCTTATAGGATTGTTTTTTGTCTAAGTAAGTAATTTCCCTGCAAAGACAGTCCATTTTCGTGGATTCGCATCGCATTTTATAATTATCGACATTTACTTTTCAATTTCTTAAGCCTCGTTCACAATGCACAGTGTGGTAGATCGCAAATCTAGCTGGACAAAATTAATTAATCGCGTTAGGTTCACTTCTCACTCCTGAATTATATAAAAAATGAGATCAAATATATAAATGAATATGGAGCGGGATCCCGGGATCCCGGGAAATTTAAAAAAAAAATCCCGCTTTGCCGGGAAAAAATCTCTACTTCTAGTATATCTTGAAGGGCATATCTAACCATTATTAACGTCAATAATACGTCTTTCCGATGTATTTTGGGAGTTTTTACCCATTCTTCAAAAATTTCCTTTCGCCAAAGAGTGGAGGTCATACTGGAAAAGTGAAAAAAAATGTATGGCGGTCGCAAAAACGCGCAAGATGTTTTTGATTTATCTTAAAGTGAACACTTAAAAGATTAACCCAAATATAGTTTTACGCCGGAATTATGCGGAATCAACAGCTTTAACTCAACTTGAAAAAAGGAAATAATTTATTTTTTGCACTTTCTGAACTTCTTACAAAAAAAATTTTTTTTAATACTTACAATGGAAATAATTGAATGAAAATTGTAATATATTTCCTTGAAATAGAGCTTTATCATAATGAAAAAAAATTATGACAATAAAATCACTGTAGCCTTTTTAATCATAAACCGAAGTCACACAAAAAATACGCTTCCCTTTGAAATCTGAATGTACGTGCTGACAACAACTGACTTTAAAGCTTATTTATGCTAATCAGAGCTAAAAAAAAAACAAAAACAAAACATGAATTACAGTTACCTATTGTATTGAGAAGCTCACTAAATGATCAGAAGGAATGTTGCCAGACATTTTTTTTTTTATTTTGTCCACCTAGATTAGTGATTTACCACAGTGTGCAATGCTAGCAAAAATTTCACTTGGTTTTCATACTAGAGCAACAACTCTTTTCGCAACGACACGTATTTTCAATTTATTTATAATTTCATACAAATTGTTGCTGAAGTAGTCTACAACTTTAAAAAAATTACAGGAAAATACCTACATGAAATACTTTGGAAAGAAATAAGGGAGAAGAAAAGCAAAAACGGTTGGCAACAGTGTAAACGAAGCTTTACAGTTGCAGCTCAAAAAGAAACTGCCACATTGTTTTATCATCAGGGTACAGTGTTGTTTCGTTACATTTATCTTCATTTTCCCAATACATTTTTCAGGGTGAAAAATCAGCTGTTTGTTTTTCCGTATTACCAAACTAAAAACCAACTTAACAAATAACCAGCTAACCAACTTACAACAGTGAAATAATTTTCGCAGTGTATATTTATTACTGTAAAATTCTATAAAAAAGCTGTTTTCTGCACAAAAACATGATTCTCAATAAATTTTCTTTGTCTCTCCCAACAAGAGCACTTTTAAATTCAATGAGAATAACTTTGTATTGCTTACTTTTAGGCTTCATTGAAAACTTAAACGGCCATCATTGGCTGTTTACAACAAACATTTTAAAAATAGTCAACAGGTTGAACAAAGAAAATATCCCGGGAATAAAAACAACAAAAATAAATTACCTGTGTAATTCTAATCAAAGCAATACAAATCTGAAACACACAAAATGTTTTTTGTGGATGTCGCGGAAGTGAAAGTTAAAAACAGTAGCAAAAATATGTGAAAAAAACCACAAGATAAGAAAATTTAAGACAAACACAAGGAACTTCAGTTTGTGAGAAACACACGTAAATACTTGCCTACTTCTGAGTTCATATTAATCTTCAAACAAATGTAAAATTTTCTTGCCTACTTAAATTTATAATTAAGCTAAAATACAAATTCATATGTAAGTATTTACCCATCAGGGATTTATATATGTACAACCTACACATGCAGATACACATTCACTTATAAAGATTAAGCTGTTGAGTGTGTGTTTGTGTGTGTTAATTTTAAAGTTAAACTCATTAAAGAAAATAAGGAAAATCATTAATTAATTTGAAAATTATATCAAGCGCAAAAAGTACTTTGCTCATTTTTACATAAAAATTCACGTGAATAGAACTCAATCAAGTGGAAAAGAAAATAGTGTTTTTTTTTTGTTTTAGTATTTTCCAGTAATTAAAAAAAATGAAACGTCTCTTTATTCTAATTTTACGTTTAAGATGCAAACATATTTCACATACAAACAGCGTCACCTTAAATGCAAACGGACGTTACTTGTCTAGCTCACACTGGTTATTACAACTGTTACCTGCTGTTGATTCGTGGCAGGTTTGTTACACTCACCAGTGGCTGCATATGTCATAATTATCAGTGCCTGTATATGTTGCGCATGCATGTCCAACTTACGGCGAATATACTCGTTGGTTTGTGACGAACTTCACTTGTATTTTTTCAACCATAGAGTATTCTTTGTATAATAATTGTCATAAAATGTTTTTATTACAGAAACCTTATTGATAAACGACTCTTAAAATTCTTTCGTTTTACGGTTTCGATTTCCATGACACCCCTGAATATTCGAATAAAAGAAAAAATAAAAGAAACAAACAACAAACTATAAAAAAAGGTGTTTTTTTTGTACGTATTTGGAACCATCACAACCAACCGGCCAACAGCAGACGGACAAACCAAGTAATAAGACAGTGAGCCCGCAAACATTGGTCCTTCGCCGGTAATTGAAAACCTAAATTAGGCAATAATTTTGGCAGTTTCGAGGTATGTACACATTTGATATTACATAAAGTGGATTGGCATTAAAAAGTGAACAAGTGTGTCTCAAAGAATTTAAAAGATTTGGTTTTATTGCTCGTTGTCGCCATTTTCGATTGCCCGTTATATTTTTGTTTTTGGCTCTTTTTTTGGTCCTCTGTTACGCCGCTGCCGGCAAAGCGCCTTTTTTTTGTATTTTTTAATATTCGTGGACATCTTTATTTTATTTGAAGCCATCTTTTTTTAATTAATTTTGATTTGGTATACAAGAATTAACCTAACTTTTTGTAAATATTTTTTGATTGTGGAAATTTTCCTTTTTGGCTCAAAATATTTGCAATTTCGTACATTATTGTGAGAAATATTTTTTTGGCTCGAAATATTGACAATTTTGTATATTATTGGGAAAAATCTTTTTGGCTCGAAAAATTAACAATTTCGTTTAGTCATTAAAATAAAAAGTTTGATTGGTGGTAGAAATGGCTTTTTTAGAAAAATTTAATGAAGCAATAGAAGAAATTGGGAGATTTGAAACGAGGCTCAAGGAGGAAGATTTTTCAATTTATACAAGTGAGGCTTTGGAATTTGAAAGGGCTGAGCTTAATGAACTGTGGGCAAAATTTAAAAATTGTTATGAAACGTGTGTAGGGGAGCTAGGAGAAAAGAAGAAAGAGCTTATACCCATTCATGCAAGACATAGCCAAGCCCACAAAATTCATGTGAAGTGTATTAACATGTTGGCTAGAGCAAAACGTAGGTTACTTAAGGAAGATACATCCTCATCTAAATCAGTGGTTCCCAAACAGGGTATTTCTATACCAATTCAGGCATGCGATGTAGAAGTTTTTCGTGGCGATTATGCGTCATGGCCCACATTTAGAGATCTATTTACCACAATTTATATAAATAATGATCGTTTAGGCCCTGTTGAAAAATTGTGTTACCTTTTTCAAAAAACAGAAGGGGACGCAAGGGAAGTAAATAGAAATATTACCGTAACTGCTGATTATTTTGAGATTGCCTGGGAAAACTTGAAAGCAACCTACGAGAATAAAAGGGTATTATTTAATAGTCAAATGAATTTGCTGTACAATTTGGCTCCGTGTCAAGGGGAATCGTCCGCTGAAATTAAAAGGCTCCAGAGGGAGATAAATAATTGCATATCGACTTTAAAACTTTACAAAGTTGATGTGGAGGCTTGGGAACCACTTTTTGTTTTTCATTGTTCAATTAGATTACCTGAGCAAACATTAAATTTATGGGAACAATCTGTGAAAAATAAATCAGAAATTCCAAAGTGGAAGGAAATTAATGATTTTTTGACCGATAGATTTCGGGCGTTAGAAAGCGTTTCCAATATTCGGGCCAGTGGTTCTCAAACTATATTCAATAATACCCAAAGCCAAAATAAGCCAAAACAATTTAAAACACATCATACTAAAGCTAATATGGCCCAATGCAAATTATGTAAACAACCACACGAAATAAGTCAGTGTGGTAAATTTTTGAACATGGACTATAAGAGTCGTGTTTCTACTTTGAGAAAATTTAGATATTGTTTTAACTGCCTTAAGGTGGGGCATATGTTTGGCGATTGTCCTAATAATAATGGTTGCCCCAAATGTAAAAGAAAACATCACAATCTTTTACACAGGGATTTTGTTCAAAAGCCAGTTACGGGGAATAGCACAAATGTTGAGGCCCAAAATAAGGAAAAGACGAATACGCAGTCTGTACCAGTTGCTTCATCTTCTAATGTAGTTCAGAATCATCATCACTCGGCTTCGAAAAGGGTTTTATTAGCTACTGCATGGATTAATATAGAAAATAATGGCTCCAGTTATAAAGTGAGAGCGTTAATTGATCCGTGCTCAGATGAGAGTTTTATTTCTGAGAAGATTTGTAAATTGTTGAAGCTGACTACATTACCAACATCAGCTGAAGTAGCAGGTTTGGGTGGTGAAATAATAAGCCATGTTGATAAAATGGCTTCATTTATTGTGACTTCGTTGATCAATCCGAACTTGTCACTGAAAGTTACCGCTTTAGTAGTGTCCCAAGTAACTGGGGATATTCCAACACATTCCTTTAGCCCTGATAAAAATATTAGTCTGCCAGGGTTAGAGTTTGCAGATCCAGCGTTTTATAAAAGTGGCTCTGTAGATATATTGTTAGGAGGTGATGTTTATCCCTCAATACTACGAAGTGGGGTGAAACATGGTATTTTTGATTCCCTGGTGGCTCAAGAAACCATATTTGGTTGGGTGGTAACAGGTCCAACGATTCCACAGCGTAGAGTAAGAAGGTCTTATTTAACCAAAGTTTCAATTGATGAGCAATTGGCAAAATTTTGGGAGCTTGAGGAGATTTCTCAAAAACCAGTAGTCTCAGAAGGAGACAAGTTATGTGAGGAAATATTTAGATCAACAATTAGGAGAAATTCTGAGGGAAGATACATAGTTAATTTGCCATTTAAGTCAGATTTCTCAGCTCTTGGTCCAAATAGAAACATGGCTCTGAGTCAATTTTTGAGAAATGAAAATTCATTGTTGCGTAAACCTCAAAACAAGCTTTTATATGATGAGGTCATTACAGAATATTTGACATTGGGGCATATGGAGAAAATTGAATATCCTGAAATTGGCCCAAGCTATTACTTACCTCAGAAAGCACTACAACAAAGTTGAGAGTAGTGTTTAATGCCTCCAGTGTTACAACTAGTGGCAAAAGTCTGAACGATATTTTGCACGTTGGCCCTGTACTTCAGAATGATTTAGTTTATTTGATTCTTAAATGGAGGTTTTATAAGCTGGTATTTAATGCAGATATAACAAAAATGTACAGGCAGATTCTAGTTAACCCTGAGCATGCTCGTTTTCAACAAATAGTTCATCGTGGTTCTCCAGATGAAGAGATACTGGACTACAGATTAAAAACTGTTACCTTTGGCATCAATTGTGCACCATATTTGGCACTTAGAACCCTGTTACAGCTAGCAAGTGACGAGGAGCGTTATTACCCATTAGGGGCAGAAATATTGAGGAACTTTATGTATGTAGATGACGCTCTGGTGGGTGCACACAGTTTACCCGATATTTTAGAGGCCCGAAATCAGTTAATAGCTATATTAAAATCTGGTGGGTTTGAGCTAAGAAAGTGGACCTCGAATAATAAAGAGATATTAAAAGGGCTGCCCTCTGAATATTTAATAAATCAGGATTTTTTACGTTTTGACGATAAAAGTAATGCAAAGACTCTAGGTGTTCGGTGGAATGCTTCAGCTGATTATTTTTATTTTACGACGGAAAAAATTCCACTTAAATCTACTTATACCAAAAGGGAAGTGTTATCCGTGATTGCTAGGCTCTTTGATCCAGCAGGTTGGCTTGCTCCTGTAATAATCATAGCGAATATCTTAATGCAGCAAATGTGGCTCGATAAGATCGACTGGGATGACAATATTAAACCTGTAGCTTTTCAAAGTTGGCAAACGTTTATTAGTAGATATAACGATATTAATGAAATAACGGTTCCACGGTGGGTTATGTACACGCCGGGCTCAAATTTAGAATTTCATGGCTTTTGCGATTCGTCTGAGTTAGCTTATGCAGCGGCTTTGTATGTGAGAGTGAAAACTGGGGAAGATATATATTCGAACTTATTAGTGGCAAAATCGAAAGTGGCCCCAGTTAAAAAACCTTCAATACCACGGTTAGAGTTATGTGGAGCAGTATTATTAGCAAAGTTAGTCAATAGTGTTGCGCCCCAATTTTCAATAAAAAATTATTCGTTGTATTTGTGGTCCGATTCAACCATAGTGCTGGCTTGGTTAAAAAAACCTCCATGCAGCTGGAAAACTTTCGTGGCCAACAGGGTGGCAACCATTTTAGAAAAAGTGGGCAATAAAAATTGGAACCATGTAGTGTCCCAAGAAAATCCTGCAGATCTAGCAACCCGGGGGCTGACTCCTGTGGAGTTAAAGAGCTGCAGACTTTGGTGGAATGGTCCACATTGGCTCACGTTGGAGAAAAGTTCATGGCCTTCAGTACCAGCAGAATTTGAAACGACTGAAGAAATAAAAAACGTACAGGTTCATGTTGCTAAATCTGCTGTTAAGGAAGATGTTTTAGAACGGTTTTCAAGTTTGCCCAGAGCCATACACGTTATTGCTTACATTTTTCGTTTCTTTTCCGCGGTTAAAACTGGCTCCACGAAAAAGGCACGACATACCTCTTTAACTGTAACGGCTGTAGAGTTAGCTTTTGTAAGAAATCGTCTGTTTTTGCTCTCCCAGGAGATATATTTCGCCAATGACTACCATAAGCTGCTTACCAACGGACAAATTGAAAAAGGTAGCCCGTTGTTGACCCTCACGCCTTTTCTTGACGAGCATAAAGTTATTCGGGCTAACGGCCGCCTCAGCGCATCAATAAATTTGGCCTATAGTGAACGCCATCCGATAATATTAGCGTATAAAAGTAGATTGGCTCGCTTGTATGTCGACTTTATACACAAAATGACACATCATGGAGGGTTAAGGTTAGTGCACAGCGTGGTACGACATGAGTGCTGGATACTTAAAGCCAAGAATCTAATAAAGGCCTATATCAACAACTGCAAAGAATGCGTTTTACACCGAAAGGTACGACAAGGACAAATTATGGCAGCGTTGCCCATAGAAAGAACGACTTTGAGTAGGCCCTTTACGAACACCGGGGTGGACTTTGCTGGCCCTTTTGAAATTAGAAGTTTTACCGGCCGATATTGTCGAATTACGAAGGGTTATGTGTGCCTCTTTGTCTGCTTCGCCACGAAAGCAATCCATCTTGAGGCTGTTAGCGACTTAACCACAGCTGGTTTCTTAGCTGCGTTGGCCCGTTTTATTGCGCGTCGAGGTTGCCCAGATTGCGTATACTCGGATAATGGCCGCAATTTCGTTGGCGCGGCCAAAGAAATAGCTACCAACTTCAACAAACATTTGGCCGATATACGAGATGCCGCGCTAGCGAAATACGGGCACCACCACTTAAAATGGCACTTTATCCCCGCTGCAGCGCCTCATATGGGGGGATTGTGGGAGGCAGGGGTAAAAAGTTTTAAGACGCACTTTAAAAAGATGGCTGGTCAACTAAAATACACCTTTGAAGAGTTTTCTACGCTTCTAGCCACCATAGAAGCATGCCTCAACTCCAGACCTTTAGGCCCTTTGTCAGATAATATCGAAGACCTAACTGCGCTTACGCCTGGTCATTTTCTAATTGGCTCTGCGATGTTGACACCGGCTGAACCTGAAGAGCTTAGCTCTGCCTTGAGCGTTATAAACCGATGGCGAAAGGTCAAAGCTATGCAGCACGAAATATGTCGCCGATGGAAATCCGAATACCTGACAGAGCTGTACAAACGGTACAAGTGGAAATTGCCGCAACCTAATCTTAAAGAAAACGACTTAGTGGTCCTTAGAAATGAGCCCCTTTGCCCTACTGAGTGGCGTTTAGGCCGTATTGTAAAAATTTACCCAGGCAGGGACGGAAGAGTGCGGGTAGTTGATATAAGAACGCAAAATGGTGTCATTAATAGGCCCATTCATAAGTTGGTCCTTTTACCCAACCCCGCTGAGCAATAAAATGCATAACTTGATACACGTATTAATTTTAATTTGGTCCACATTGTTTAGCATCCGTCTTTGATTCGATTTCTTCATCCTTTCATTTTTTTTTCACAGCGCAACATGACAGACGCCTGGTTTAACACCGACTACGGCTGCCCATTATGTAATCGGCTCCACGCAATTCGGCAATGCTCGAAATTTCTCACCATGCGGGTGGAGTTGAAGCGTCGCACCGTTTTGAGCTACAACCTCTGCAAAAGCTGCTTGGCCCAATCGCACCAGGTACGTGACTGTCCCAGTATTGACAGGTGCAAAAGATGCCAAAGATGCCAAAGACAACACAACACGTTGTTGCACCCCGTCGACCCAGACCACGTGTGGTTCCACATGACTGTGGAGATCAAATTATACCCGCATCAGGGCTCGTCGCGGTTTATAAAGGCTCGCGCAAGAATCAACCCGAATGCGGCGCGAACTTCCATTCATGAGCCATTCGCCAGACGTGCGGGGTGCAGTATTATGCACAACAGAACGTGGATAACCGTGGCTCATAGGCAGTACAGCCACAGAAGCATTTTTGTCCAGTGTGCCGTGGAGACGTACGCATTTTTTAACACCCCAGAGGTTGACGTATGTGACGAGTGGGTTAATCGTAACAAACGAGGAGTCATGGTTGCCGACCCTGAATGGTTCCGGCCAGCTCCTGCGTACATCATTTTGGGCGCTGACGTTGCCCCTAAGCTGTAAGGGGCCGGCTGAAGGCAAACCAGGGAAGATATTCGCCCAGAAGACCTGGTTTGGAGAAGCGTTTTTCGGTGAAGGAATCAGAGGCGATATCTAAAACGTTGGGCCCAAAGTTAAAGTGAAATATTATTTTTTTTCTGTAAATATGTACATATATATCGCTTATTTTTTGTTTTCCTTTTTTATCTAAATATTTATGAATTAATTGGTTTTTTGTATCTTTATAAAATGAATTAAAACCCTCTGAATTTAAGTATATTATCTCTGTTATACTTTATTTGATCATTAATTAATGAATTGTATTTTGCATCCCACTGTTTGATGGTTAATGGCTCCACGGCTTTGTTGCGTTAATGCCGCAAGGTGGGCGGTATGTCTAGCTCACACTGGTTATTACAACTGTTACCTGCGGTTGATTCGTGGCAGGTTTGTTACACTCACCAGTGGCTGCATATGTCATAATTATCAGTGCCTGTATATGTTGCGCATGCATGTCCAACTTACGGCGAATATACTCGTTGGTTTGTGACGAACTTCACTTGTATTTTTTCAACCATAGAGTGCAGCCAGATATAGTGAGCCAATAAAATAAAATAAAATAAAAACCCTTAAACTTGTGAAATAAAACATTATTGTGAAACCAGTTAACAAAAAGAAAACAATATTCGAATAAAAGAAAAAATAAAAGAAACAAACAACAAACTATAAAAAAAGGTGTTTTTTTTGTACGTATTTGGAACCATCACAACCAACCGGCCAACAGCAGACGGACAAACCAAGTAATAAGACAGTGAGCCCGCAAACATTACTACAAAAAATTCAAAATGGAGTTTTTAGTTAATTGTGTTTCGTTTTATAAAAAAATGGCTACTTTATTAAAGAAATTCAAACTCCCAGAATATTTTATTATTATTGATTTTGTAATGTCTTTTGCTTCACCTGAAAAAATAATACAAATTAAAGTGTAGTTACGTCCGTTTTCATTTAAGGTGACGATATATGCCTGTATATAAGTACACATGTACATTAGGGGTATAACTTTTGAACAATTTTTTAAATTATCAAAAAATACCTATCCATGCCATATAGACCATGAAAATCTATGATAAAAATTGGGGTCACTTTTTCGCGGGCGTTAAAAAAGTTCCCCCCCCAAATCACTTTGAAGTTTAGTATTTGTATTTTTTTTGTTAATTAAAAATACAATATCTCTATTGTAAAAACAAAAAACATTCAGTTCTATTTTACTATTTCACAAATAAGCCTTATACCACCAATTATACTACATCCAAACAGTTAAAATTATGTTAAAATAACACGGAAACTCTTTTTTTTAACAAAATGGAAAAAACGGTTTGGGGGGAGGTTTTTTATCCAAATTGATCTCAAAAAACTGTTTTCTTGATATATACATCAGTGGCCACCCCGTCGTGATAGGTATTTTTTTTGGTTATACCCCTAATGTACATACAATGCATTTATGTATAGATGCTTACGTATTTGACATTGCATCCGCTTAATAACATAAGCTTAGTTTACAGAAGCCTAAATCCTTGTTAAGCACATAAGGACAAGCAACAATGCACCTTCCAGCTTTTAATTCTTCCTTCTGACAACCTTTAAATTGCAAAAAATTGTATATCAACTTAATTTGGCTTATTTTCTTGAACGATATTTTTGGGGACTTGCTTTTTAAAACATTTGTCTACTCGTTAAAAAAACACGTGGTGCATCAAAATAATTTGTCGTTAAGTTTTTTATACATTAGGGCAATAACTTTTGAACATATTTAAGGGACTAAAAATATTTTTATAAGCAAATAATTAATTTTTTTTGTTTCAAATATCTTTTATAAACAAATACGACTGTATAGTCGGTAAATCCCGAAACTATGATACTCCACCCAGCGATATTTATTAAGTAATCATGGGCAATATTTTATAATATTATATTAGTTAGGATTTATGTTAAAGTCCTGACAATTTGCAATAGGCCCTTATGACAATTACAGCCTTTGTTCCAAAATTCAGCATATCATCTTTAAAATTGCGATCTGAACTTTGAGTACCAGGTTTACATGGACAGCCAGCCGACCGGATGGATATCGTTAGATGGATTCAAAAAGTAATATGCACCAATTTTTACCTTCTTTAATAATTCATCACTGACGACGAAAAAAAAAAAATTTTTTTATGAATATTTTAACAATAAAATATTTTCGGTTGGTATAATAGTTATCAGCTATCAGCGCAGAAGTGGTGTAAGATATGTTCTTTGCAATGTTCTTATCAGTGCAATAGTCGAGTAAGCCAACTGTTTGTACCAAACACATGGCGCTAGAAACATAGTTTTTTTCACGGGCCGTTACAACCAAGTACTATAGTGCATGAGTAGTTTTAACTCCTCATTATGTCATAATAAGCAGTCTGGGGTTACACCACTCCTGCGCTAATAGCCTCATTTATAGTTAGGCTTTTTTCCGAAACATGTGTTCACAATGTAAACATGCCGTGTTGATGCATTGTGAACTCAAATGCTTACCTACGTTGCATTGTATAAGAATATGGTTTGCATCTACATTATTTTAAATGCTTTTTTTGCTTTTCTCTGCGCAGCGACAACTACAAAGTTGCATTTCAAAAGAAAATGCATTGTCAACATTTGTTTGGTTGAATTTAAGAACATGTTGCCATGTATTACTACAATGCAACAGGCGGCAAATTAAAAAGTTTGTTGTAATAAAAAAAAATAATATTTCTTACTTTAATTGGTAACTATCAGGTGTGTTCTAGAATCCGAATCCCCTCGAAAGTGGATTACTTCATCATTTTTGGTGTTCTGAATTTCACATCTACATGTTTTTATTCTTTTTCAATTAGATTAGTAAAGGGTTGGTTTTTAACAAAAAAAAATAGTTTTTAGTTTAAAATGCTCTTAATCCAATTTAATCAAATATATATCGTGACATGAAACGCAAAGGGCCCTAACCAAACCAAAGTTTAAAATCGACATTTTCATTGGTTTTAATGTAATTTTTCAATGCTTTTTATGTTATTGTCCGACAATTTGTTTATTTTAATTTATTTAGCGATATCAAATTAGTTTTTGGGTTTGTTTCAAATATTGCAATTTTTCGCGAATTTGCGATTGAAGGGATTTTTTCTTGTGATTCTTTACAGTTTTCACAATGTTCAATAAATATTGTGCAGCGGTCATCGAATTAGCACTCTTTAGTTCAACTACAGTTTTTCGAAGAGAAACTTCGAATATACAAAAACATGCGGATTTGCGAAACCTAGAACATACCTGTACCTCAATTCTGTAACTTTTTGAATTTAAGTAACGAGAAATCTCGGTTACTTTAACGAATTTGTTATTCTCTATTTTCAATAAACAAATATTTTTGTTTGGAAATATTAACGACAAATATGAGTAAACATTTTTATCTTTTTACGTTCAAAGCTAAAATCGAAACATGTCATGGTAACCAGCCGCCTGGGTTCGAATCTCAGGTCAGTCAAGAATGAATGATTATCAATAACAATTTTAATTAATTTTCATGTTGTAAAATTCCTTTCTTAATAAAATTAATAAAAAATATAAACTAAATTTGATTGTAATAAATTAATTTTAACAAAACATGAATGAAAACGTGTAAATATTGATTATATTTCTAAACAAATATGTAAGTTTCAAATCTTTTTATACATAAGCAAAAAGTTCGTAGTGCCTGAGTCACTCTAGCACAACATTCTGCTCTTACTTGTTATACCCACACTACTGTACGTGAAGAGGATATATCCCTGCTAGCATTTGGAAGATCGTTTTTTAGAAATCATCGGTTTGGATATTTTTGTAGTACTTTTGGTGATAAAAACTGATTAATCAATTGCACGCTTAAATATCGAGAAAAAAATGACAAGCGCTTATGGTTTAAAGGTGTTTGATTTAAAAAATTCAGTAACAAAAACTTTCAAAAGAGTCGTTAATGCCACTAAACTATTAAAAATAACGGATCATATATGACTCTTCAAGAAGAGTCGAGGGTGGGGTACCATTTTCTCCCGACAAAAGTATGTATATGTATAATGCCAGAAAATGAGCGCAGATTATAGTATTTTAATCGCGCTGAAGAGTCAAAAAGCCTCGAATATTCACCCTTATTCCATTTAGCGTCATCAATACGAAACGATAACGTTTTGTGTCGATTCTTGCAAATCGGTATGCCCATTGTCACAATCAAGTCTTATCGATAAGCGTCGATATATTTTTGGTATGCCGTACGCTTAACGATGGCATCGATATAAATTGACTCTGATTTTGTCGTCAGTCTTATTGGTGTCGAAACAGTTTTATTTCTTTTTAACTTTTTAATAATAATAATTGTGAATTAAAAAAATGGAAAAAGAGCAACAAAGCTACGCGTAAATTGCAAAAATTTGCAAAAATAGCGAAAATTCGCGAAAATTTTTAATATTTCAAACAAGCCATAAAATTGATTAAAAGTTCCTAAAACTATAAGGAATAGCAAAAATTCCATAAAAATGTCTAAATTAGCGGAAATTCGCGAATTTTAGAAATGTGTCTGATAGACGAAACGTTTCCTGTAAGTTTTCTGATTCTTTAGAGCTTTAATGATCTTTAATAAATATTAAACTATCATACCGCTTTTAGCAAATTTTTGCGAATTTAAGCTAATTTTGCAATTTTGATCGAATATTTTTAATTTCTTATTGTCTTAGGGATTTTTTTTAATAAATTTTAGGGCTTTTTTGAAATATTGAAAACTTTCACGAATTTTTGCAAATTTTTTTTATTTTTTCGACATTATGTTTTTAACCGAGTTTAAATAAATTTGTGGGTTTTTTTATTGTTTGCAATTTTTTGGGAATTTTAGCCATGTTCGCGAAAGAAATATTAATATAAATATTAAATTTTGCTATTATAACGCAATTAGCTAATTTTTGTGAATTTCCGAATATTTAGCAATTTTCATGGAAAATTTGCCAGTCCTAATGTTTTTAGGGACTTTAAATTAATTTTATGGCTTGTTTGAAATATTAAAAATTTTGGCTATTTCTGCAAATTTTCCGAATGTTTTTAATTTTTGCGTAACTTTCTGTTGCTCTTTTTGGCAATAGTCGCAGTAATAAAGATGTCCGTATTTTACAGGGCACAATCAACACTGTCGATTTATACAGGGCGAAAAGTGTAATGCCTTATGGCATTAGTAATTGTAAATTTTTAAGAATAAATCAAGCTTCTTTTTTTTAGAGCACAACATTTTTAAGAAATGAACATCAAATTGCATTTTTTAAAAAAATCTAAAAACAAAACAAACTAACTGCCTAAGTTATTAGAGATGTGCTTTAGAAAACGATAAACAATCGACATCGTTACACTGCTGATATAGAATACAAGTTTATAATCGAATTAATGACGACGTCGATGAAAATTTATGTTGATATTTAATTGATGACGATGACGACGGCGTTAAATGGAATAAGGGTGATTATTAAAAATATCAAAAAATTCTAGCTTGGATATTATGTGTTTGTGCAAGTGTGTGTAACACAAATAAATAATGTTTCTGGACCCACCTTTTAGTATACCGATTGACTCAGAATCGATCTAACGAAGTCCAGCATTCTATCAGGCTGGCTGGTGGGCTGCCCAAGTTAACCTTGTACGCTAAGTACAGGTCGCAATGTTGGTAATAATTCCACCAAATATGGCAAATGTGTTTATTTTTACAAGACCAATGGCTATTTAAATTGATGAATAGTGGTTCTTTACTTTTCATAGCCAATATAAACACTTCTTTACGGACTTTTAACCATCTTGTTTTATAGAGATCTCTTATGTGAATCTTAACCCCACAACATACTCTTTTTGTCGGAAACATGATCGCCCATATACTGTAATGTAGGGTCCGTTTGATCGACTATACTTTCTTACTTCTTTTGTGTTAAAAATTGGTTTCTTTGCTCAATTTTTTTAATCTGTAAAAAGTAGCTACCGACATTTTTTACCGATAAAAATAGTTAAAATTTCATTACAGAATAATTCTTAACGACAATTATCGTTAGCTAATGAATTTTTAGCTACTTAAGGCCGTTACACACTATCCCACAAAGTCTTACGTATTTTTTAAAAATGCTTCCCTGATCTAATTATTCTTGGAACATTTTCAAAAAACAATAACAACTTATCATGACAGGGGTGCATTTTTGTAAATTACTGAAGACTTTGTGGGATAATCGTTAAAAAGTTATAGCATTTCAGTACTGAATAGCTAAAATAAAATATATTTTATTGTTACCGTTAATTAAAAGCTTTATATGAATTCTTCAATATCAATGGTTAAAAATGATTTATTCGTCGTTTATCTTCCCTAGAGGGAAGCGAACTGACACTAAAGTAGTCCCGTGATAGGTCTTTGGTGGTAGGGACCGGTTCTAGTTCTAACACTTTATATGAATAAGACCTATCACTTTTACATGGAGTTGTCATTGGAGGGGGTCAATTGACACCATTTGACCAGTCACAGGTCTATTCTCAATGAACGAGCTTAGTGCCAGTTACTAAAATGTAGTAATTTTTCAATACAATGTAGTATTATTTCAATAAAAACAAGTCCTAGAATTAAATTTAAGATCCAAATTTTAGAAATTATCAAAACATGTGTCACAGCACCAGTTAAAACTGTACTGTAATTCATTACTTTTTCTACCTTTTTGTTCTTTATAAACCAGTTAAGGGATTGGTTCTTCTTTCACTGGTCATGAGTCTTTCCTTTTTGTACTTGTTCTATTTTCCCAAATCCCAGGACCAGTCTGTTGGACCAATTGACACCAATTTCCCGCAGGGTTATAACTACGGCCCGGACTTTTATGCAAAATCGCGTTTTATGCACATACAAAGTGCACTAAAAATAGAAAAAAGTATGCATTAAAATTTTTCTAAAGCATTTATTAGTGTAAAAACATAAAAATAACAAGATAAAACAAAAATAACATGAAAAACTAAAAAATGTAGTGTAAACGTAAGTAAGGCACAATAACCACAGAAGTAGAAACTTAAATAAAGAAAAATACAAAACAAATAAGAAAAACAGAAAGTAAAACAAACATGTCAATAAAGTTAGTTTGATAGATATTTACGGAAGACACAAATCAGAATAGGTCTCTTTATATTCGGCAGCACGCTTAGCAAAATATTGTTTTCCCATAACAAATAAATAAATAAATATCATCGACAACTTCGAAATATCTTCTGTGTAACATGGTACATGCCAAAATAAAGCAATTAAAACAGGGTTTTTTATATATTCCACAAAAATATGCAATATCAGAAATATATGCAAAAATATGCATTCAAATCAAAATATGCAAAAATATGCACTAACAAATCGATGCCATTTTACTGCCAAGTTTCTTGATTCGCAAAAATATTTAAATTATGGCAATCTGAGACTGACGACCACAAATATGCATTTGCATAAAAATCCGGGCCTTGCTTATAACGGTTAGGGTCCCTGATAAATTTCGCAAATATGAAAATTGGCATAGTATAGTCGAATAAGCCATCCCAGTTGGTCCCGTCTTTAAGACATCTTCGAAGACGGATACACGACAATGTTAAATCCTGCGCGACATGCTAGGGACAGTACCGACTACATGCATGAAAATGTCGTCTATTTTGACGTCCACTACAAAAATTATTATATGCTTAACTATTTCAGACAGTTTTTTAGAATAGTTGGAATTTGAATTTCTGTTATTTTTATTATTGTTTATATTCGACTCTTATAAGCAATCCTAAAATTGACAGCCTGCGAATATCTTCATCGGCATTTTTCGGTCTTACTGGTTATAGCTAATTTGTATATTTTTTGTAGGTATTTAAATCAACAATTAAAAAAAAAAGAACATGAGAATTTTAAGAAATCCAAGCAAGTGATTAAAAAGCACCCAAGAAAACTTTGTCGTCAAAAGCATTTATAAAAGACAACTTATAAGACAGTGTCGCTCATACAGTCCCGCATAAGAAAAATTATAAGACAACGACGCTCAATCTGTCGAGCACGACGATTTCCTGTAAAGTGTCTTCTAGAAACCTAAACGACAGGGGACAAGTTGCCGACGTCGTCAACGGCAATCTGGCCAACTGGGATTATAAACTGTAAATAAATACGTTTTTACTCTTTCGCTGGCTTTAAAAAAATTTAAGCACCAACAGCGATGAAGTTTTTAATTTGTATACCCAACAAACACGAGGTCAAACCTTTGATATGAATTGGTTTCATCATTTGACATCAAACACACTTCTCAAACGTTTTTCAATTGTTAGATTTTAACATTTAAATTCAAATTTATGATTTAAAAAAAAAATATTTGACATTAAATGTTTTATCAATTTGATATCAAATTGGTATATAAATTCTAATCAAAAGTAAACTTGGCAATACTAAAGCGAAAAATGTAAATGGTAATAATGGCAATTAAAGTTAAATACATCCGTGGGTAAATATGTTTCACAAGTGAACGATTTATTTCTTGTGAAAAATAAAAATTATTGGTGAGTAGTTACAATAATTAAGAATACGAATTTAAAATAATTAAACGGGAAAGTGAAGAAATTATAAGCTTGTTATATGATTGCGGTGTTACAATCCTCAAAATAAAAGGGAGTCTATTATTTGGTCTTTGCAAGAATTAGAGTTGCCGAATGTTTATCTCACAGTTTATTTAAATAAATAATGAATTTAAATTTAAAAGAAAATATTTTTATTTATGTTCCACATTGTATTATAATCCACATTTGAAAAACTTTTAAGAATTACGTTTGAAAGCAAGTTGAAAATAATGGCATTTTTCAATTTGAAAATAATTTCCCCTTTTTGTTGAGAACGCTATGATTTTCAAATCATTATCAAGCGTTTGTCGATTGAGAAAACGTTTTATTTCAAATCATTTTCAATTTGAAATCAAAACTCCGCGTTTGTTGGGTACAATCAAATGGCACTCCAATTTATTTTAATAAAATACATTTAACAAATAGAAACTGGGAATTATTTACTTCCGAAGGTTACTTTATATTATATTCAACATTTTTTATTTTTCGAATTTATTCTATGAGCTAAATTTTAGTTATGTATTTTATAAAGCTTTTTTGTAATAGTCCTATTCCTTCAATTTTTCAGAAATGACTTTAAACACTACCAGACTATTATATTGTATTTTCTTGTTACATTTTACCTTTGCTTTCCTTTGGAAAGCAATGAGATATATTGTATGTACAGAAAAATTTACAATTATTAGACACCAGCAGAATGTAATGCATTTTCTGGCCCGCTACGGCCTTCGTCAGCATTCTTTGTGTCACACTGGATAGTGATACTTTATAAATTGACTGTATTTAACTCAACAATTTTAACAAATAGAAACTGGGAATTATTTCCTTCCGAAGGTTACTTTATATTATATTCAACATTTTTTATTTTTCTGAAGGAATAGGACTATTACAAAAAAGCTTTATAAAATACATAAATGAAATTTAGCTCATAGAATAAATTCGAAAAATAAAAAATGTTGAATAAAATACATTTATTTATACTGGGGGATATTGTCAAATGGGCATGGAAAACAAAAACCAAACTGTAAAAAATTGGTTTTATTTATCAAACAAATTCTTTTTGCAAAAAACCCAAGATGATATTTATCGTAAATAAAACAACACTACCTACCTTGTGGTACTATGAGAAAAATTTGGTTACCGCCCTAATGTTTATTACTGATGGACGTTTTTAGGCTAAATTGTCTCAAGTATTTGACTTAAATTGACTCTAAATTGTGATTGAAAGTTTACAATGTTTCACTCTGGTAAAATATTTATTGAATATTAACTGATTTGATTACAATCTTGTTCAAATGTTAGTTTGTGTTCAAAAAAATTTGATTAAGCAATGAATTAAAAAATAATTCGTGTAAACTTTAAGCAATATGTAATCTGACATTAAATTTGACAAGTTGTTTTTTTTCGCTTATGGGTGTTTTTAAATAAATGGCTTGAATTTCTTAAATAACAATTTAAAATAATTATTATGACTTTTAATAGATTTAAGTTCAGCTTAGATTTATCAAATTTACTCTATTGAGAATCACCTGCAATTTTATAAGTTCTGATCTCCAATATCCTTCCAGTTGTGTTAAACTGTTTTGTTAACACCCATATTAAAAGTATGGCTCGATATGGCCTGTTTCGTGAAAGAAGAAGTTGATACTCTCAAATCCGCTCTCATTTACACAAATTTCCAGTACGGGAATGCTTTTTGTGCAAATTGGGATACCGAGGGCTCCAACAGAGCTATTTTCTTCTTTTATTTTATTTATTTTGTTTTCTAATATTAAATTTAAAAACACAAAAATATTAAAATAAAATTTCGGAGTAGTTAAGGCGAATTCAGACAGGTGACTGCATTGGTGAGTTATGCTGGCTGCCAAATTGTTTATTTATTTGTAGGGAGTTTGACATTTATTTAGTTTGACAGCTAGCATAACTCTCTTATTATTATGCGGTCATCTGTATGAATTCGCCTTGTCATTCTAAATATTTTGATTTTTGTACAATGAAAATAGTAATGGTGTTTTCTATTCTACAAAAAATGTCACATTTTATTTAAAAAAAAGCAATTTGGTGTTCCCAAATAATCAGAAATATGACTAAAAAATGACTCTAAAAAGACTCGCAAATCGTTAAAAATGTGAGTCATAAATGAGTCGAAACTGATCAGAAAAGCGGGTAATAAGAGACTCCTCAAGAAGAGTCCCGGGTAGGGTACCATTTCCTCCCGAGGAAACAATCATTTATGATCAGAAAATGAGCTCATATATGCTTATTTTAATCGTGTAGAGGAGTCATAAATGACTCGAATATGATTAATTTTTTCATAAAATGCTAGCTGGGAAATTGTGTATATGTGAACAGAAAGATAATTATGTCAAGGAACCGAATATTCTCTCAATAAAAAAGGTATATCTGAGCACGGTATTAAAAAGAATTAGATCTAAGTCGACTTACGAAGTAGATACGCATTTACGTTTGCCTTTCTATTGTGCGCCTTTGCAATCAGCATCTAACTCTGTCGTGAAGGCGGCCATAAATACAAACCCTATTTTTAAAGACACTATTAGTGCCAATCTGCTAGGTACACTTAGGAAAATTTTAATTTGTTTCCCTTAAATGTATTATCTCAGGTCACTTGTTTGATTTACTTAAAAACAAAAATCTCTTTAACGCCTTTCTATCGGTTTCAAAAAAATTATTTGCACCACACATGGAGTTGGCATTAGTCTAACAATAATATATGTACATATGCAACTGTATCACAAGCCATTAAGGCTTTAATAAATTTAAATTCAAGCAAACAGTCCACAAATATTCCACCAAAACCACACAAATCAAATGCAAATTTTATTAAGATTTGAAAAAAGCAACTCACCTTAAAACATCTATCGGATTAAATTGAATTAATTATGCAAACGAAATCTTTTAAACACAACACGATTCTTCTTGCACAAAGCAACGTTTTTCGTTAGAATTAAACTTTTTTTTTTAATTGTTGTCTGTTGAAGATTAAATGAATTCTTTCTTGACTTTTTAACACTTTGACTGCTAAAAGAGCATTGAAAAGCAAATAAAGTTTGGTCAAGCGTTCAAGCTGAGATTTATCAAAAATTTTCAAATTGAAAAAAGATACACACAAACGCTCGCTCGTATTTGAGTATTTTTTATGTAACAGTGGCTTGCAAACACTTACACAGATACTTTCAAACCAACTTCATTCATTCATTCATTCATATCAATTTTTATTGAGTCCCCAAATTGTAAATATAGCAAACGAAGCGAGTTGCAACTGTTGCTGTTGTTGTCATTCTTTACTAAAGACCGATAATTGCCAACGATTAGAGGTGAAAAATGTCGCAAAATTTTCAACAAAAATAATTTGTTTTGTAAATTTTGTTTGAAAAATTGAAAAATTTTTTAAGACTAAAACATGAATGACAATATTTTATAAGTTTTTATTTTTTATTTTTATTAGTTTAAAAAATTGTTACTATGATTTCGAATTTAGTTTGTTGCCTTTTGCTGCAGAAACTGCCCTACAATTTTATTTGTTGTGCTGCAAGCATGACTTACAAACAATTTCAGCTTTTCATGTACAATAAATAATTGCGTTTTTAATAAAAGCCATAAATGTTTCCAACATAAAACAGTGGAAGGTCGATAAGAGGGAGATTTAAAATATGTAGGTGTTTTAAGATAAAAGTTTATATTTCAAACAAAAGGTGCTCATGTACAAGAGCTACTTTTTTATAAAAAGATATCTTTTGGACAAAGGAAATATTATTTCCATAAAATTTAAATCGTTTGTAAAGAAGATTCATTTTTACTCCAAAGTCAAATAGCCTATTTCCGATGTGCGAAAGAATTCATTCTTTCATTTTTGGAGATGAATAATTTTTTCCTTAACTTTTTTAAGTAAAGTTAACAACAAGGCCCATCTATCAGGTCTGCTTACTTGTACAAAAACAAAATACAATTCTTTTTAGTTGTCAAAAATTTACTACCACATATACAAAGCAAAAGGAAAAAACGTGTATGTGTGGCATACCATAAACGTATACATGCACATGTAAACAACTTTTGACAACTAAAAAGAACATAAACAATGATCATCAGGTTTCTTGCACAGACCTTTTCAATGGGCCTTGGTTAACAATATCATATTTTTTGTAATAAACATAAATAAAAACTGGGAATTATTTTCTTCCGAAGGTTACTTTATATTATATTCAACATTTTTTTATTTTTCGAATTTATTCTATGAGCTAAATTTCAGTTATGTATTTTATAAAGCTTTTTTGTAATAGTCCTATTCCTTCAATTTTTCAGAAATTACTTTATCTTTGATACCTTCCACCGACAGTTCGATCTATATGATATCTCCACTCACAATATTAATATATTAACGGACTGTAGTTTATTTAAGAAGTATTCCGTTCAGTCATTTTTAAATAAATATTTTTAACTGATTTTAGCAGTTATTCAAAAAACTAAGTGCATATTAATACGGATTTTCAGTTGCAGCTAATATTGTCCGTTGATTAAGTTAAATTCTTTTTTATGTAGCAATAAATGAAAATGTGATTTAAAATAACGAAAAGTTCATTTGATTTTTACTATCAAAAATTTAACCGTGAATTCCGTAAAAACAAATGAATATTCAGTTATTTTATATAAATCAACTAACAAAAATAAATGTTTACTTATCTATAAAAAACGATTTGCTTGTTTTGTGTAAACGATTCCCATTTTCTATTTGTTAAAATAATTTAGTTGAATACATTAAATTTAATTTAAAGTAATAATAATTGCGAAACCATATCGGTCATGCTGCTGGTGTCTTACAATTGAGAGTTCTTCTGTAAACAACGGGGTCAGTACAACAAAAGTAAAACAAATGTGTGTAACGGGGTAAGTTAATAATAATGTTCTCTCTCTCTCTCATTAGAAAAACAAGCGGATAGGCAGGGATTTTTTGTTCTGGAATTAGCAATGTGCCGATTTGTTGATTTTTTTTTAAAGTGACGATTTTTGAGTCTCCAAAGTCTGAATAAAACATAAAATTTTCTGACACGTTCGTTTTTAAATCTTGGAAGATTTAACAGCCGTACCCTAACAGGAGCGGAAGTTGGAACGTTTTCTTTCGACTAGCTTTTACGCTGATATGTCATACCTAAGCAAGGGCGTCAACGATGCTTCACTAGCAGTAGTGATAGCTTTATTGTTTAATAAAATCCACAAATAAACAATAGCGGCAAACTTCACTATTAAACGAGCTGTCAAAATCGGATGTTTCAATTGCAAAGCGTTGAGACCGCTCTATTCAAAAACAAGAAAACGCGTGCCGCGTTTGTTTAGGTACGGATGTAAAATACAAGTCTTTAAATGATTATTTTCAGAGTACAAAAACAACAATAGATCAAGAAAATATAATAACGTCTTTTTATTTAAACGGATTAAGGAGAGGCAACACAAAGCACGAAGTAAAAACAACAATGTTACACTTTGTTTATCTTTCGTTAAACCATCATCGAATGAATCATTTACGACTCTCTATAAATCATATGTTCACGTGTTGTAAGATAATCCCAGTAAAAAAATTTAATTTTTCCGGAAGCACGAAAACTACATGAGCGCTGGCTATTACACACTACTAAGAAGCAGCATAGAAGCGAATACTATTTAACTGAATTTTTAATGATTGAATAGCTTCGCATTATCCCTTATAAGTAAGCAAGCAGGTTGTATTGCAATGGTTTAATAATGTGTTTACGATCATTCCCGAATTATTACCGAACATAGAAATTAAATTTTTTTATTACGCAATCAGTTATCAAATAATTTTTAAGCAGAGATGAAAAAAGGAGGGCTTCCAAGTGGGAATTTGCCATATTAAAATCATGGCTCTTGTAAGCAGGCTTGTAAGGGGCATTGTGCTTCTCTCCCTTACAAAACTGCTTAGCAGTAAGCTCCATTTTTTCTTGACATGAAAGACTCGTAAGATAATCTTTACCCACGTCTTAAACGATTCCCACAACGATTTAAGAAGCGCCTTTCACTATGCTATGGAGCAATCTCAGTCGTATTACAGTTTTTCCCATGTGAAGAATTTTCTACGATTAAAAAATGCGCTCATCGACGATCAAAGACGCTCTGTATGAGATTCCCGTTATCTCTTACGCGATTCAAAATGCCAGCTGGGTAAGAAGTAATTATGTTTTTGCTTAAATGTTTTTTTTTTATAAAAATCAAACAAACACTGTTTAAAAAAGTTAAAATTTTAAGTTGTCCGATTTTTTTTACGATTTTTCGAAACGTGAAGGACGATTTTTTTATTTTTCCTCAGGAAATTGACAATTTCCTCACAAATTTATCTGGCAGCCCTGTGGATAGCTCTGGTCTGGTATTTTTTAGAAATTTTTTTTTCAGAAGTAAACGAAAATTACTGAATTTAGAAAAAAAATTGAATATTCCTTTGTTTTTAGTGAATATTCAGTTCAAGGCCCATTGAAAAGGTCTGCGCAAGAAGCCTGATGATCATTGTTTATGTTCTTTTTAGTTGTCAAAAGTTGTTTACATTTTGCTAACATGTGCATGTATTAGTTTGTTTACGTTTATGGTATGCCACACATACACGTTTTTTCCTTTTGCTTTGAATATGTGGTAGTAAATTTTTGACAACTAAAAAGAATCGTTTTTTGTTTTTGTACAAGTAAGCAGACCTGATAGATGGGCCTTGATTCAGTTAATTTCTTGATAGATATTTTTTATAAAATAACTGAATTTTAAATTGGATCCAAGGTAAGTTATGAACTAATCATACCAAAATTCTGAAGAGCGATATCTGGTATTAAAAAACATAAATTTAAATACAGCGGTGAAATTAGTTTAACCGTTTACATTAAATTTCAGAAGGCTGCTAAAAATGCTAAAAATGGAATCTAATGCAAATTATGGACCGTATATCACAAAATTGCATGACATTTTTTCTAACCATATGAAGCTAAGTTGAAAGAAATTTTACCACAATATCTATTTATATCTGCTACGGTTTTAGGCGTATTTAAATGATTTACCAGAGTGGGCGTTATATGTGGCCTAGGGAAAATTATTGAACCGATCTTCACGAAATCCATTAGTGTGATTTCTAGTCCTATAAAACTGAGAAGTATTAAAAATGAAGTACACAACTATTTGTGGTGGAGGGTATACAAAAATAATTTTTGGTGTGAACACATGCTTATTGTAGAATTTTTTGCATTTTCATTCAAGCATTTGAGCTGCCACTTTATTTTATATGTCTGTATTTTTTGGAGAAATAAAAAAAACACCTGAAATTAAGTGTGCATTTTATCTAAATTGTTGGCTTCTTTTGACCATATTATAATTGGCAATTGAGACCAGTCTCAGCGGACAACACACAGCATGCAGACATGATTTATTTATCAACGCATGCATTAACCCCTTAAACACATACAATATTCTCCTCCAGCAACCCCCACACAAAACGCAAGCTAAATAAAATCTCAAAAATACGCAGCTAAAGGCTGATTGCAAATTTGGAGTTGTCGCAAATAAATGCGTTGAAATAAGCGGAAAACACTTCGGCAGGTCACCAGTGTGAGTGGAATAAAAAACTATCAACAAAAAAGTTTAATGAAATGAAAAGCCAGAAAGAAAAAAAACAGAAACCTGTTCAGAGTTCATAACGAATTGTACTTTGTGTTAGAGTTTTAGTTTGGAAAAATTAGACGAAAAAATTTAAGCAAAAAAAAAAAACAGGGGACATGTAACCAAAACAAATCAGTTAACATAAAATTTTGGTTGGTAACCAAAAAAAGCAGTTACAGCATAAAGCAATTTGATACACGCAACGCAATTTACGGACATGAAACAGCATGATGGCTAATTTCACACAGATACGCACTTTGGATAAAATAGTACGCAAAACGTATACTAGTGCTCTAGAGTAGGATAATTTCATAGAATTCATAAATGTGTAGAAACGTGGAGTGTCCTAGAAGTCTTTTCTAGTTCCAGCGACACATTATTTTGATCGATCGAAATGTAAATCTATTAAATGGATCGTATTCGGTTTCTACAATTATTAATTTCATATACGGATACAAAATTTACAAAAATGGTGTAAAATATTATAGTAATTCATAAAATGAGAACGGCTGGGCCGATTTTTGTAAAATTTTTTGTCAGTTGTTCTTATTTTCGAGGAGAAAGTTTTTGCGGAAGAAAATTTTGGAAAAGTCGGAAAATTAGAAAAATCAAGTTTTTGTACGAAATTTTGTGTGAAATTATTCCTTAATGGCTTTCCAAATTAAAAATAGAAAGTTCTTAGCAAAAATTCAATAGATGGCCTTGACTTAAATTCCCATTATTCCAACTGACCTTCCATTCCAATTAAAGCGGATTCTGTTCACCGTTCAATTGGCATTTGCGATGACAATCACTAGAAGTCTGTTTGATTAATCTCGAATTTCCCTGTTTTTCGCACGGTCAGCTGTACGTTTCATGTTCGCGTGTTGGGAAACAGTCTTCGTTATTTGATTTTGCGCCGGAAAACAAATCGAAAAATATTTTTCATCAAATTGCTCTCTACTGATTCCATTCAAATAAATCACATTGATAATTTAAATATTTGTGTTGTATTAATAATCTAAAGTTTGTCTTAAGGCTTAAAATAGGGGCGAGGCGAAGTTCGCCGGGTCGGCTAGTTTAATATAAATTGCTTATGATCAATATAAAATGTTTATGTACTTTATATATTTTTTCAGTGTAGGATTTTAGAATTTAAGTGCCCCGGTAGGCTATAGCTGCTGTTGAGCTAGTCTATAAGCGTCGGGGTTGCGGGTTCGATTCCCGCCAGAGACTCTGGTATCTTTCCTGCAGACAAGCGAAGAGCTTCGCGGGATTAGCCTAGAAAATTAAAAAAAAAAAATATAATCAGCCTCATTATGAAAGTCAACGTCCATGCGATTTAAAGACGACGACGACGAGTAGGATTAACTAATTTTTAGTCGATAGGAATCAAACTTAAAAAAATTTTAGATTGAACGGAACATATTTATTTAGTTTATAGGTTAAAACTGTCGCGATGAATAGCTTTTTTGAACTTGACACTCTTAGATTTAGGCCCTAATTTTGTAAAACACAACGCAACGACAAAGAATTACTTTGAAGGCAAAAACAAATTCATAAATATTTTGTAATTTTGTTGTTGCCTCTAACAGAAATTTACATTGGTTTTTAAGATTTCATACGCCTCATTGCTTGTGGCGTTGAAAATTTTAAAATGGTAAATAAATTTCTGTACAAAGCAACAACAAAATTACAAAATATTTACGAATTTGTTTTTGCTTTCAATATAATACTTTGGCGTGCGTTGTGCTTTACAAAATTAGGGCCTTAATTAATTTTTTTTTAAATTTTTTATAAAATATCATCTTCGCTTGTATATATTTTTTTTAATTTTTTATAAAAAAAATAAATATACAAGCGAGGATGATATTTTTAGTCGACAATGACACAACATTCGTAATAGGGGTGACATTGCATGGTTTAGGGGGACTTCTAATCCTACTCTCGCTCATGATATTAAACACAGATTGTTACTGTTAAAACAACATCTTAACAAAGTGTAAATGTCATAAAACATTTCGACTTAAAAAAAATACCAAAAAAAAAACGGTTAAAAAACGCGTAAAATAACGCGCAATCATAATTTAATCAACCAACATTAATGGCTTGGTTAGATGCAGTGCGTCGTACCTTTTTTAAATCTGTGTATCTGACAATGATGGACGAGTCAATACAATACAACAGAATTGGATATGCGTAAGCGACATTCTATCAACAAGCCAAAACACTAGTCAACAACGGCACCAACAGGCCCAGCCGTTTTCGGTCAATTCATGATGCATGCTTTGAGCCGTCGTTGTTTTAGTCTTTCTCGTTGGCTGGTTGCCTTCACTCATTCATTGATTGGCAAAAGAGTAATAAATCAAATGTCAAATCAATTGCGTACAAACTAATAACTGTATGTATGTTGGTATGCTAGTTGTTGCTAGTTTTGTTTAAATTTTTTTTCCTCAAAATTTTGATTATCCAATGTAACTTTATAGTTGATTCCTGTTTTCTCCATCGAAGCCAAACTCACATTTATGGACTGAAAGGCGAATGATTTTTGTTGTTTCTGTTTTCTTTCTTCATCTATCGATTCTTGTTTTAGTTGTTGCATTAATTAACACCTTTTTGCATTTTTTTTAGTTGTCGTTGCTCTTGTTGTAGTTGATTTGTATCAAATTTAATGCAGTTTTATGTTTTTGTTTTATAGGAAAATAATGTTGGGTAGGGGATAAGGTAAGTTCGGTCTAACATCTTTTTTTAGTTATTTCCTTTGTATCGCTCATTTGCTGAAACATCGTCATAAATCAAAAATATTTGTTTTACAGAAAACGATTTTAAAGTCTTAAATTTACAGACAACATAATAGAAAAAGAAAATATTATTCTATGAAAATATTACCACTTAAGAAAACACCTGATTACTATGCGCTAGTAATTTTAAGTCTATATTTGCGACTTTTGACGTATCACGTTGTTGCAGAGAATGAGCGATATGTAAGTACAGTTAATTAAACTTTGAATAAACTTTTTCCTATATCCAACGGTATGCATCATATACATAATATGTTGTAGAGTATGAAAAACTTAATATCGCTCACATTCATTAAGTGCAATTGCCGTTTAAAAAACTCCTAAATATCAGATTTTTTTTTAAAGAAATCACTAATGCAACGCCTTTTATTGATGTATCATGTAATTAATCAATTAGTAACACATTAAGCGTAACATTTTTGCAATTAAAAAACGCAAGAAATGTTGTTTGTAAATTTTTTTTTGCATTAAAAGCAAAAGTTGGAATATCTTTTACATTTTTCTTGCTACAGATTATTTAAAAATATTGGCAGTTGACATTGCAATTGGTTATTACCTGGCCTTTACATACGCAAGTGCAAGTTTAAAAACTCGAAATTCGCTATTTTTCACTAACACTTACATACACATTTCCTACTTTAAGGCAATCGGCTATTATTTCGATTTTTTATTGAAAATACTCCAGATGGCCACGTCTTTAACGACGGCAAACAAAACAACAGTAAATTGTGGAAGACAGTCGGCAACATTTTCATACAAATGCGGCGAGGTTATACAAGACGAGATAAGCTACAATGGAGCTCGTCTTAACGTTAAGGTTTTTGCAGTGACATTTTCTTAAATAATTCTTTGACAACTATACTTTACACAAGGATATATCTCATTCTTTGTGCTTAATGATTCCATGTATCACACTATCGTTTTTTTTTTCGCCCAAAACAAAAAATTATGTCCGAAATTCACAGCAACTTAATCAAGCTAATAAAAATAAATGAAATATTGTGCAAAAGTGCATGCGTAAAATTTACGCAGATTATCTTTCTAGGGTTAAGTATATTTTGTTTGTTTTATTTCACTTTTATATGCAATTCTTAAATCGACAGCGAAGTATAAACTGCATGTTATCCAGCAACTAACTCATCAGCATGTTTTCGGTTTTCCTGGCTTGTGCTAACTTGTAAATTATTTGCAGGTATTCAAATTAACAATTAAAAGAAAAATGAGTGTGAGAATTTTAAGCAAACCAAACCAAGTTTTTGAAAAGGATTCAAATGTGGCGGAAGAAGAGTTGGACTTTCAAATAGTTGTAAATACCTGCTTCTACAAGACAACTTATAAGACATTGTCACTTATACTATTCAGCATAGAGTTTGATGCAGGACAACTTATAAGACAGTGTCGCTTTTACTGTGCACTTAGTGTTTGATGGTGTTTTGATGTTGACGGATGCAACATAGAAGGCTGCGTAGCTCATCCTGTCCTTAAAAACTAAAATAGGGTACACCAAACAAGACGTTGTCGCTCGTATTTTCGTACAAGACGATTTCCTGGAATTGTCTTGTAGAAAATCTTAACGCTAGGGATCAGACAACTTGTGGATACATCATCGACGACGATGTCTTTAAAGCAATTATGGCACCCGATACCGTTACCGTTTAAATTGAATACGACGTTGATACTGAAATTTGGTTTTTTTTTTGCATAAAATACCGGTATACATATACCGTTTCCCATAATACCGGTACAATAGTTTTGGTATTTAAAAATTTATGCTAATGAAACATCAAAAATTGTGCTAATGAAAAATATGCTTATTAACTTTAAGCTTGTTGTTTTTTCTTGGTTACTTACTGATAGTAAGTTACTACGATAAAATAATAGAAAGTAACATTAGTTCCACAACAACATTTATAGGAAATTGTTAGGAGTGTTGTTTGACAGTTTAATAAAAGAATAAAAACTCGTTAGTGAAAACGTGTTTCAATGTGTGAGATAGACGCTGCTGGATGGAAATTCAAACAAATTTAGATATGATACATTAGGCACACGTACACGAGTGAATTTGCTAGACTTAAGTTTGTGTAGTTATTGTGATGATAATATTTTTAGTGGAAATCAATAATAAACTGGGACGTATACTTGCAAGTACCCAATAAAAAATGGAGCTTCAAACAAAGTAGGAGAAATGTAAATGTTGAACAATAAGTTTTTTACAAATAAAGCGCTGTATTCAACGCAAACTTAAACTGTACCCATGTTCTGTAACTTAAGTGCGAACTTCTCGCAGCGCAAAGATGCGAAAAAATATTCCACCGTTTCTCGAAAAGTGAGAAAAAAGAGTGTCTGTAACTCATGTCGAAAACTTTTAAAAGAGATAACGTTATAAATGTCATAACATTGTACCCGAAGCCGGTGTGGCATTGCAGACGTTGAGAACGCCAGTCACACATATCGTTGACGGCGAACAAAATTTACTAAAATCTAAAAATTTTCAACGACGGCAGCGAAAATACAACCGTCTGCTATACCAAGTAATGTAATGTGCGACTTTAATAATTGTTGTTTGCAAACGAGCTTTGAAAACATTCGTATATTTTACAAAAATGTAAACAGCAAAATAATTAAACAATGAACAAGTGTGCCAAGAACAAAATATTATTAATATTATTCAAGGTATATTTACACAAGGTAAACTCGTTGGCCCATATGTTTGTCAGCTGTTTACCTAAGTTGGAACACCAATGTCAAATTCCGTGTATATGAGCCAAAATTTGTACATGTGTGCGTTAAATTTATATGAAGACAATTTTGACAATTCCGTTCCACTCGGTTATTTTTATAGAGCAGCATGTCTACACTCCCAAATGAGTCTACCTTGTGTAAATATACCTTGATATTATTCTTCGCATTTTTAATTGTTTTTTCTGTTAAAATTTTTTCTTGCCCCATTTTTATTCGTGATTTTTTTTTGACAGTTTAAAGCGGGAAATGTCTCACAGAAAATTTACAGACACACTTTTTTTGTAAATTGGCGTGTAATTTTCTTACGTGACAGCTTATCCTCGCCAGAAAAAGTTACAGCCACAGTTTTGTAAGAAAAACAGTTGTTTGTTTGAACACATGGCATTTTTGCTTCATTTTACACATTTCAATCGAAAAGTTTCTCGACGCGAGAGTTACAGAACATGGGCACTGGTTATGTAAATTATTATTAATAAAGGCTTCAGGTTTTTTATTTTTTAAACTGTCTTTAGTTTTTAGTTTTAAAAGGGGCTAATTTTCCACTTGAAAAGTTTTGTAGGTGAGTACGAGGTATATTTTAATACCACAATCCGCCACAATCAGTAGTAAGAGGGTATACTTAGTTTGTCATTCCGTGTTCAACTTTTTTATTATTCATCTCAGACCCCATTAAGTATTTATATTCTGGCTCCTTGAGTAATTCTAAGTCGATATAGACATGCCCGTCTGTCTGTCCGCATGCACGCTCACTTCGAAAAACACACTGTGAAATTTCGTGAATGTCGGTTCATAATTTAGCCTAGGCCCCATATAAATCCTACTCTCAGAAAACAGTTTAGTACGCCTGAAACCATAATTAATAATGCTATTATAACAAAGTTTGGCAAGTCACAGTTTTATACACTTCATCTGCCTTCTTTCAATTTTTCTACTGCGTAAATTTTGTGTATTTACATAAAAAATTAAAGAAAAAAGAATGTGAGAATTTTTGCGCTTGGTTTCTCTTTCGCGTTGTTTGTTTTTGAACAGAAATATTTCTTATATTAAGCTAAAATCAGTATTTCGTTATCGTAATGAATTTTTTACATTAATGTTATGAAACATTAAAATTTACAATTTTTTCATATATTTTATGATTATCAATAAAAATTGAGTTTAAAAAACAAAACGTTTTTACAACAGTTATAGGAATAACATTTTTTAGTTAGTAGTATTTTGAAGTTAAAGAATCTTGTCTGGTTTTCATTGATTTAGTGAAATTTATAATAGAAAATATGAAGTTACAAAAGATTCCTTTTTTTCATTAACTTAAAAGTTTTTGAATATTTTAACAAATTATTCATTTTAATTGTCAAAGCAATTTTTGGGAATACAAATTTTATCTTAAAAAAACTATTGAAATTATGTTTAACAATAAGTTGAATTTTGCTTTTGAAAGAGATATTAAGTTGTCATCAATTTAATGAAAAATGTTAACGAAATTACGAAACTCGATTTCGTAGTGTTAATGAAATTGCTTCATTATATTTGTAAAATTTCATTCCCGTAATGAAATTTTTAATTGGATAAATGAAAAAAATTTAATAAAATTGATTCACTAGGTTTATGAAACATAATTCTTTCAGTGTAGGACTAGAAACGACACTGTGAAATTTCGTGAAGATCGGACCATAATTTACCCTGGGCCCCATATTAAGCCCACTCTGTTAAATTAATTAAATACTCCTAAAACCGTAGCAGATATAGATAGATATTGCGGTAAAATTTCCAACTTAGCTTTATATGGCTAAAACAAATATCATGCAATTATCATAATTTACCCTAGATCCTATTTTTACCAGCCTTCTGAAATTCAATGTAAACGGTAAAACTAATTTCAGCGCTGTATTGAAATTTATGTTTTTTAACACCAGAAATCTGCAGAATTTTGGGTTGATTGGTTCATAACTTACCTTGGATCCAATATAATTCCCCCTCCCGAAGATCATTTAAGTTCGGCTTAAACTGTTACGTACGAATCATGATATTTTACTTAAGCTAGTTAAAATGCTAAAAAAGCATAAAACTTTCTGATGGCCGGTCAATAATTTAATAAAGTAGTTCTAAGTCAAAACCAATTTAAATGCTGATGCCTGTTTTTATAAAGATAAATTAATAATAAATAGAAATCATTTAGATATCACTCCTGAAATAAATGAACTGTCGGTGGAGGGTATCAAAGATTCGGCACAGCCGAGTAATGACTCTAACTTGTTTTCTACTTATACGGAGGCATTAAAAAACCTGATAATATAAATAGATTGATACTCTGTAAATTTTTAGAAATGTTGAAAGCTCTGACTCATATATTCTCTTAAATAGACAAAACAAAGTGTTACCTTTATATTGGAGGTGCCACGTTCATAAAGATCGATCCAGAGGTTTAGGTGTCTATTATGTACGAAGTAACACGATATATTTTTTCAACTGAAGTGCAAAAATGTCGCACAAAACAAAAATTTTTCATCTGAACGAATATTATCGAGGAACACCTACAAAAATACGACTTTTGTTGAAGGGAAAAAGTCGCAAAGTTTGAAACTGATGCAACATACAAAATCAAATATAATTAATTATTATTTTAGAGCTTGAGCTGTAAAGTGAGCTAAATACAATTGAAAAGGTCCATTTCTGTGACTTAGAGACAAATTATACTCTTAAAATATGTATTTGTTATGAATCCCAGCATACTGCATTTGTTTAAGGTGTTTAAAACCATGCTAAAGTAGGGCAACTAAAATACATTTATAGGGATGTCTACCTTAGCAGAGCTAAAAACCAAACAATTATATTTATTATATTTTCAATGTATTACCCAAAATATTTTCAACACTTATTTAATTCACAGTAGCCCTATTCACAATCTTGTGCAAATGAGCTTGCATGATAGCATCTGCAAAACGGTATAGTATATTTTACTTCTTTCTCTTGTTTTAATATGCAAAATAAAAAAAAAGTTTATATTTACTCGACGTATACAACACTTGATTGAAAACCGACAGCTGACGCTCGGGGAAACAGTTATCAGTCAGCTATGAATTTTGTGTTTTGCAACAAGCGTTGTTAACGATCCAAAGTGGTGATTCGCAATTGAAAGAAAATATTTTCAATTGCTTAAGTTTGTTACCTTTAATGCTCAAGATTGTGAATAGGGCTACTATGAACATTAGGGGATACCTTATTCCCACTTTTTGAATATATCAAAATGGCCCTAACATAGTCGAATAGTCCATTGAAATTTATTAAAAACTATTAATTTTTCGTGGTTTTCAAAATAATTAAGAAACTTTTTCACTTTTTTTCATTTATTAATAAATATTTACAATTTTTTTATTAAATTTTTTTCTTTAGGGATTTTAGAAAATCGCTTTTGTGGGTGAGGTTTTTTTTTTAAACAACCCAAATAAATTGTTTTCGTATGTAACACAATATTCGCTATCGCGTAGAGCTAGGGCCAAAATTTGGTTATACCTCTAATGAACATATGTATTATGCAAAGAAATAAGGGAAAAAAGTTTTAGTAGTTGTTTTAAGAATTTCTTTTGAACGTTTTTAAAAAAGCTTTCATTTAAAAAATTGAATTGTAATAAGAAACAAGAAAGAAAATCCTGAAGATGATAAATAAATGTTAAGCTCAGTAAATGATTTAAGAAGAATTATAATTTAATTTGAAATTTCGATATTTCATAAGGCTTGAGTTCATCAAATTTAATATTCATTAAATTATTTTTATAAAAAAAATATAAAACTAAAAAAATTTTAATAAGGAGAGAGCTTTCCTTTGTTAAACATTTTCGTTTATACGATTTACCAGAAATTTAAACTGTTATACATATTTCAAAAACTTTCTTAACAGTTATATGTACATAATATTTTGAAGAGCTTTTTGTAAAGTATGTAAAATATCCTTAAAACTTTTGAAAGGCTTTCCAAATTAAACTTTTAGTACACAACTTATTTCAGAGCAATGTCTCTGCTTTCTCCAATCGCATTTGTAGAGTTTCCCATAAAGCTTTTCTCCTTTCATTTAAGAGACAAAAAGCTTTGAAAGAAGAAAAAGTGAGATTCACCTTTACAAATTGCCTACCTGTAAAAAACAACCGCACACAGACAAGTGTTCGAAAATTAAATACAAATTTTATTCATTCTATTCGTACATCAAAAAATTTAAGAAAATATGTTTGTTGTACAAATGTGTATAAATCATTTAAGCTTGAATAAATAATACGGTGCGATAAAAAATCTCAATTTCTAATTTTGCTTAAAAAAAAAGTATAAAAGACATAAAAAGATACAGGAACATATGCAAACGAACACATGCTGGTAGCAGCAGGCTGGCTGCCACAATCGTTCCTTCGGTGGTGGTAGAAGTGACTGCATCTTTAGCTAAACTGTTAATCTGGCAGAGAAGTTTCCTTCGGTTCCTTCATTTTCATGTATAAATTTACCATATAATTTTATTTTACTCAAACCCACTCAGTTCAGCTCGATGTTGTTCATTTATTTAAATAAGAATTTCATTATCCGACCAATCAAATGTAAATGAGATACGTTATAATCCATCAGCAATAACAATCTGATGAACTAATTTAAAATAATAAAAAACAATTGCAAATACAATTGGAATAAATATCAGAATCAGAAATGAAAACAAATATTTATATGGGAGAACTTTTTAAAAAAAAGCAAGTAAGAATGCTTTATTGGCGCTGTTCTGAATCACTGACCGAAAATCTGTACAATATTTGACATCACAATTTCTATTCATATGTCTGCCTAATTTAATGACAATATAATTATGGGTTGTAGTTTAAGGCGGCTGAAAAAGTATTCCGAGAGTGGGCTTAATATGGGATCTTTAGAAACGTTCGCTCTTTATATATAAATAAGTCTATTTTGTGCCACGTCCGCTTCCCTATCCTGACCAAATTTCGCCGGATGTTGTGTATTGACAGCCAAGATGCTTGTACCTTATTTGAGAACTTTTTTTCTTGCCATTCTCCAGATATACAGAAAAAAAGAGATAAGAAACAAACGACAGCAAGATGGGAAAAATTAAAGGCAGTCGTGGTTTTTTCCTTGTATCTCAGGCATTCATGGACCTAAAGCTGGTATCAATCGATTGCCTCAAATGCACCAATATGATACAATTTTTATTGTGCTTCATTGACACACAATAACGAAATTCCACCAATCAAATACTATGAAATAACACGATTGCCTTGTTTTAAACAAATTCAAATGCCGCTAGTGGGTACAAAGCGAAACGGTTACAACAATTGCCGCAGCACAGTTGCACGATTGTTCTTACTTGCGCTAACTGCGAAAACAGCTGTGTGGTAGCTTTTTTATTTGGTTAAAAGTTCTTGTTTGTTTGTTCAAAAAAAAAATTAAATTTCTATAAAACTATCTATTGAATAGTTTTAATAAAACTGTTGCCAACTTTTTTTGAACATTTCCCGCCAAATCGGACCAAAAAACCGCTAGAAAACGCTAAATATTTAATTGAGCGGAATTTTTTTAGAGATACGCTAAAACCTAAAACTGTTTAAAGGTTTTATATAAATCTAGATACAAGCTGCTTTTTCGAGGGTATATGAATCTCAAATACGTTACATTCTAAGGTTTCTAACTTCCCTAGCTATTTTATTCCACCAACAGTTTGAATATTTCGAAATATGAACAAGTATTTTATAGTCTTATAAAACTATGACTGACCAAATTTTATTATAATAAAACACAGATTGAGAGCAATACAGTTTTACGCGTACTAAGGTTTTTTCCGCGAGAAGCTTTATTTGGGGGACAATGGTAAGTTTTGAACTGATCCGCACGAAAGTTGAGAGTGTAATTTCTAGTCATATAAAACAATAACAGACCAAAATTTATTACAATAGCTTTATTTGTTACGGTTTTAGGCGTACTAAAGGTTTATTAGTATGATTTTTAGTCATATAAAACAAATTTGTGAAAAATCGTATATCATGTGCATTCCGCCACTAGCTAAGATAGTTTTTGTAACAAACTATTAAATGTTTTAGGGTGGTTGTTCCATATTTTAATTCTCAACTCTTCTCCTACTGAACCAATTTTCTGGATTTCAATCCCAAACTGCTTAGGGAGTCTAGCAACAATTTGATTCCAATATTTCTCTATTCTCTTGATTCGTTTGAAAGTGAGCGTGATTTCAATAGACGGATAGACAGACGAACAAGGCTAAATCGACTTAAAATTACTCAATGAGCTAGAAAAAATATATTTTTTGGGATTCTAGGTGAATATTAAAATGACAAACTTAGTAACCCTCATCACAACTAGTTGTGGTGGAGGGTATATAAATTCCTATATAAAAACGCAAAAAGTTTATAACATTTACGGCCATTTTCACCAAGTTCGGTTATAATTAACTATCGGTTATAGCTGTCAAAACATATTGGTAACCGGAACTTTAATTTAAAGTTAGTTTTAACCGAACTTGGTGAAAATGGCCGTTAGGGCTATTATTACAACTTACAAATAGTTAATTTTAGCATGCTATCTGACAGATAAATAGATTTTGGTTATTACAAGTTCACATTAATCTAAAAAGTGACTGATAAGCTAACATCAGGTTTGTCCTCATGGTAACTTTACAAGTGAACTTTAAGAACTTGAAGATACCATATTTTCTGCTGAAGATATGGTAACTTCAAACTTTGCCCTTTTTCTGGCAGATTCACTTTCATTATTTATTTTCGACATTTTTTTAACACAATAAAACACAAAAAAAAAACAATTTACCATAAAAACCAAAAATTAAGCACAAAAAATTTACTTTTGCTTTCAATTAAAGAAACAAGCAAAACTAAGGCGTTGCCACCATGTATTTTAAACGAACAAAAGTAATCGGTATATACTGCAATGTTGCCACAGTATATAAATTACATTTTTTATTTTATCGGACAGTTGTAATAATGGAAAAAACTTATTGGTCACTTTATCGTTCAAGATTGTTCACGTTAACTATCAGCAACTTTATCATTAGGCTGTAATAATGGCCCTTACGATATTTATTGGCAATTATTTGCCGTTTAAAGCAATAAGATAAAATTAGTTAGATGAAAAAAGGCGAATTATGTTTATTGGGATCTATCGACACAATTTAGATCAATATCTTACCTTTTGTTTCAAATTGTTGAGCAAGCTTAAAGGTGTGAATTGTCACAAAAAATCGAAAAAAATTCACGTACAATGCATAAAATCTTTATAAGAAAAGGTAAAATAAAATCTGTTAATTTAAATATTGAGAAATGTTTTTGTAGCGGAATGAAGCTGCTGAGAGATATTTGAAAATCGCAAGATTTCCCGCTTACCGCTAAAACGTATTTTTTCCCCCGCGATTGACATTTCAAAAACGCTAGATTTAGCGGGAAAATCTCTAAATTGGCAACAGTGAGTTTTATGTACAATTTTTTAGAAATTCCAAAAATTAACAGTCTGTTTAACAATTTTATATTTTAAGGCTCGCATAGAAATTTCTTTAATAAAAATATTCGCACTGAACAGCTAAATATGCTAGAAAACATACTTACATAATTTTTTAATAGCAATAATTAAAAAGAAAATTTAAATGCATAATAAATAAATACATTTTTATTTTCATTACCTACTAAAAAAGACACAAAAAAGTAAATTTATTAAAAAGGCAAATATTGGTGCGTATTGTGTTGTTTGATTGCCGTACAAGAACACAATAAATATTGGTGCATTTTTGTTGACGTTCGGTTGCACAGCAAACAGTCGCACCAGGGTTGCATTTGGTTGGTAAAAGTAAGCACAATGTTGTCCTCGATTGGTACATAAGCCATTTGGTTGTGCAGTCGCACGATTGTTGTATTAAAAAGTGTAAAAATTGGTGCATTGCGGCAATCGTGTGATCCCAGCTTAACTGACTGAATATCAATAGCAAAATTTAGGTGAGCATATCTGATATAAATATCTGCCAACAAAGTCCCCATCATATCTGGGAAAACCCATTTCAACAGACACCAGATTTGAACTTCACTTCTCATAAGTATCCAGAATATATATACTTCATGAAGTCTACGATCAATATTATAGAAATTAAAAACCGACTGACAAATTTATATAACCCATTTTACTTTCGGTGCTACGAGCATAAGAAATACATCATGGTAATCCCTGCAACATGGACTATATTTAGAAGGTTATTTTTTTATTTTCTAAAGTTTTATTCAAAACTCAACTTTACCAATTTTTTTCTGAGTTTTATTTATTCCTTAGGAAAATTAAAAATAAATTTTTAGAAATAGATTTTGGGAATTTATTTCTCATGATGAGTAACATTTATTATATAAATTTTCATATTATTCGAATGCGTATTCTAATTAAAAAAAAAAATTTGTTTTTTCTTTTTACCCACTTACAACTACAATTCGAGTCGGAAAGAACCCAACCAATTGTAGGGGAATGTAAGAAAAGATAAACTCACTGTTTATTGTTGGTGTTTTGTTTTGGCTTTGATATTGTTACAAGTAAGACTTTGAGTGTTTATAATTCTTATTCGTTTTAGGGTTTTATTTGTATAATATTTTTGGCCTTTCCAAAATCTTTGGAAAAGCTTTCCTGATGAGCTGGCCTAAGCAACCAGTGAAATGCGCATAGAAGCTAGCTTTCCCTCAACAATAAATTTCAGTGTATTTATCAAATATGAAAAACTGGGAATTTAGCACGTCATACGGAAATCGTATTAATAATAAATTTTGTATTCCCGAAAATAACTTTGATAATAAAAAAATTTTAATTTGACTTAGAATCAGTGTTGCCAGTGAAATTTCGAGAAAGATACATTTTATTTACAAAAAGATACACTTTTTCCGAAAAAGATACATTTTGAAAAAAATTTTGAAATGCATTTTTTACGTTTTACATTTATAACATTTTTATTTCATATTTAATGGATATTGTAAAGAAAATTATCAGGTATGTTCTAGGTTTCGACTCGAATTAAAAACGAAAAATTTTTTCAATCACCATAATTCATAAATTGGCGTTTTCAAATCCACATGTTTTTGTGTATTCGAAGTTTTTGTTCGAAAAAACTTCATTTGAACTGAAGACCATTAATTTGCTAACCGCACCACGATATCAAAGTCTAATATTTATTAAAAATCGTGAAAGCTGTAAGGAATCACAGGGAAAAATCGCTTCTATTGCAAACATGGCTAAAATTCGCGGAAAATTGCTAGCTTTTAAACAAAATGGGTTAAAAAAATGTCGGAAAATAAAAAAAAATATCCAAAAATAGCGAAATTTCGCAAAAATTTTTAAAATTTCAAACAAGCCATAAAATTGATTTGAAGTCCTTAAACAGTAAGCAATGGTGAAAATTCGGTAAAAATTGTTAAATTAGCTGAAATTAGCAAAAATCTTCTTTTTATTATAAATCGTCCGAACATGGTTAAAATGCACGAAAAGTTGCAAAATTTGAAACAAACTCAGAAACTAATTTGAGATTGTAAATCAAATCGATTAAAAAAAACAAATTGTAGGAAAATAACAAAAACAAAGCGTTAAAAATGAGTAATAATTATATCAAAACCAATAAAAAAAAAGTCGATTTTAAATTTTGGGTTAGTTAGGGCCTTTTGCGTTTTGATTTTGATATATTTTGATTAAACTAGAAATACAACATTTTAAACTAAAAACAAAATTTTTTCTTGTTAAAAATATTATTACATATTAGAATAATAAAAGTCGATTCGTTTTACTTTCACCAAATATGCATATGAAATGCAGAACACCAAACATGCTGAACTAATGAGCTTTCGAGTGGATTCGGATTCTAGAACATACGCGGATATCATATAAATTCATATTTATAGTTATTTAAGTCATTAAAATTAGGTGTGTAATTTTTTAAAATACAGTTAGCTAACTTTAAAATTAATTGCATGTAGCTACATAACTATCTTTGGATGTTATCAAAACAAATTCATTTTTGTTAAGGCGCTTATACTAAGGTTGAAAATAAAAAAGATGTTCATATTTCTTCAGAACAACTTCGCACTACTAGTTATCAATGATTTAGGTGGAACATACATATGTTGAAACATCCTTTATGATTTCTTTCTTCATTATTAAAAATGCTATTGTATTAGATTTGAGTCGGCAACGATGATCAGTCTTAATAAGTCTTAGTTGGCTAAAAATTCTCTTATATTTTATTTCTGTACATTTTGCGTACAGATTCAAAAGATACGAAAAATGTCAGGATTATACATGGTACCTGAAGTCATCAAAAGATACGAAAAATGTATCTTTCGTATCCTAATGGCAACACTGCTTAGAATACACATTCGAATAATATGAAAGTTGATATAATAAATGTTACTCACCATGAGAAATAAATTCCCAGATTCTATTTGTTAAAATAATTAGGTTAAATACATACAATTTACAATAGGCACTATCCAGTTATATAATACAAAGAATGCTGACGAAGGCCTGAAAATGAATTACATTCAGCTGGTATCTAATTGTTGTTTAAATTTTCTGTGCAATTTACTTCATTGCTAGCCAAAGGATAGCTACAGTAAGCCTCGTAACAAAAATATGCTAAGGTATACATATATATAAAAATAAGTTGTCCTATGTTCGTCATTTTATAACTCGAGAACCATTCAACCGATTTTCAAACGAGTACATGCGTTGGAAAGGTCTACTTTCGCTGATGGTTTATAAAAAAACTCCCGAAAGGTGGCGCTGTTGTCGTGATATTTAAATTTTTTTTATTGCTGGGGTCAAGTTATTAATCCCGTAGAAAATCCCGAGCAGCGCCGGGACCAAACAGCTAGTTAAAGTATAAAAGCTTTTAAAAATTATAATATGACTTAGAATACACAGTCGAACAATATGAAAATTTATATAATAATTTTTGCTCATAAATATTTTTTTTTTCTGAGGAATAAATAAAAATCAATAAATAATTTTTATTTCGGAGGACTTAAAAAACTAAGAAAATAAAGGTACGTTCAGACTGATGAAATATTTGATAGCAAACATCAAATATTTCATTAACGTAGTCTGAACACAAAATATTTTTGAGTGTCAAATAAAATAACAGCTGATTTTGAGCAAATAAAAGTATTTGCCGGCAAACAAATATTTGTCCAATGTGAACATAGTGTGAACACAAAAAATCAAATATTTTAGTAATTTTTGAGCAAACATTTATTTGATATTACAAAAAAATTGTAAGAGCAAACAACGACAAATAATTTTAGCCATGTACCCGATAGAAGCAATTTTTCCTGTAAGTTTTCGGATTTTTTACAGGTTTAAAGATTTTTAATAATTATTAGACTTTGCTATCATGCCGCTATTAGCCAATTTTTGTGAATTTTTGCTAATTTAGCAATTTTCACCGAATTTTTGCCATTCCTTATACTTTTGGGGACTTTTAGTCAATTTTATGGCTGTTTTTGCAACATTTTTTTGTTGTTCTTTTCCCGACATTTTGTTTTTAACCGAACCATATATTTTAGGGGTTGTTACCAATTTTTCGCAAATTTTAGCCATGTTTCCGTTAACCATTTGTCTTTCAGTTTTGTTTTTCTTTTACATACTCCTGTTCTAACAATATAATAGATGCTGCTCCACAGAATAAAACAAATAATTAGGCTTATGCGCGAATTTTTACTATTTGTGAAATATATTTTTATTTTTGAACACTTTCATTAAATAATTATTTGATGCGAATATTTGTTTTAGTCTGAACGCATGGCAAACATGAATTTATTTATTTTATTTGACACTATTTGCCAACTGTTTCAACAAACAAAAATTGTCAAATATTTGAGCTTAGTCTGAACATCAAACAAAATATTTTTTTGTTTCACACAGTTTGAAGCAAATATCAGAACAAATATTTTTGTCAAATATTTCATTAGTCTGAACGTACCTTAACTTTTATTTTCTAAGCGAAAAATGAAATTCTAGATATAATATTCAAAAAGGAATTTTCAAAATAAAACTTTTAGCCGTTACGGTCCCTGTTTAAAATTAATTTTCTCTTTAAGATGCGAATTCGTAATTTGTATTTATAAAGTGAAAAAAGATGCAAAAAAATTGCCTAATTCGTGTTTAATGAGTTCAATTAAAATTTGTTTGTTTTTCTTTTGCTGCCTCAGCTATTCACCAACCATTTTTATTATCATCATCTCCTCTAGACGTCATTAGCGAGTATTGCTGATTTTACTATTTTAGTATTTTTGTTGTTGTGGCTGTTGCTGTTTCTTTTACTGTTTTACAGACACAGCTGCTTTTTATTAAAGTGATTTTAACGCATTTTATCTTAAGAGCAAAACGCGTATCGCACAATATGCTCAAATTATTTTGACTTTTATTATTATTTTGTTTTATCTACCCTTCACCGAAAGTAAATGGGTCTTCATAAGTTTGTCATTCCGTTTGTAACTACCACAATATTGAAACTTGATCTCATAAAGTATATGTATATTATCTTATGGTTCCTTATGAGATGAGAAGTTCAAATCCGATTGACCTGTTCTACTGTTGAAATGGGGTTTCCAATCACCCCAAATATGATGGTCTCTAATTTTACCCATAAATCCCGTTTGTTTTTTTATTATTTTTTCTGTTTATCCGGAGAACGGCAAGAGCCAATGCTTCCAAATAAGGTGCAAGCATCTTGGTTATCAACACTCAGCAACCGCCAGAATGTGGGCGGGAATGTGAAGAGGGCGTTGTACAAATCAGATTTATTTTTATCTAAAGAAAGAATTTTATATAAATTTCTGCTCTTATCGCACCATGTTGAAGGGTAAATAAGATTCGGCATAGCCGAAAATAGCACTCTTACTTATTTTTAATTTAAATTTATTGCAGTTTATACTTGTTTTTAAGGGCGTATAAGTTTTTTTTGTTTACTGTTGTTGTTCTAGTTGTTGTTTTTAACAACATTTTCATTTTAGCTAAAAATAATGATTGTGTTAAGGACGTTGCTGATTTTAAATCAGGATAATATTATGCTTTTAATGGCGACGTTGGGGGTGAGATAATTGTTTAACATTTTACTTTATTTTTTTTTAATAAAAGAAATATTAAACAATTTTATTTTTATGAAATTTTAATGGCTTTTAGAACAAATTATGTAATTAAGCTTTTACCATTAAGTTAAAGTTACATAGATTTCAATTAGTAATTCTAAGTTTTCCACAGGAAAAAAACATTTTAACATGAATATTCACTGCGGGCAATTTGTTTCAATTTATCTTAAAGTACTTATCCCGCAACACAACATTATAGTAAATAGGAAAAACATAATTATAGAAGAAAACAAGACATACCATTCAACTGGCGATAATGTGTTTAAAGTGAAGTGATTCCAAAGTTTCTAGTCACATGCCCGGCTTTGTACTGGTAGTGACGGATTCTATCTGGTATTAACATGGTTGAATCACCAAAACTGAATGTGTCTGTCCCTTTAGGTTATTTCAGTGACCTCCCTAGAGGGAAGCGAACTGACACTAAAGTAGTCCCGTGGTAGGTCTTGAATGGCAGGGACCGGTTCTAGTTCTAACGCTTTATATGAATCACTTTTACATGGGGTTGATATTGAAAGGGGTGAATTGAGATCATTTGACCAGTCACAGATCTATTCTCAATGAACGTGCTTAGTGTCAGTTACTAAAATGTAGTATTATTTAAATAAAACAAGTCTTAGATATAGATTCAAGAACCAAATTTTAGAAAGTACCAAACAATGTGTCACAGCACCGTTGAAGACTGTACTGTAATTCATTACTTTTTCTACCTTTTTGTTTTTCATAAACCAGGGATTGGTTCTTCTTTCACTGGTCATGAGTCCTTTCTTTTTGACACAAATTTCCCGCAGGGCAGTTACAAGGTGCCAATTAACGCCCTCCTAGGAAATCACCATGTTAAACTGAAAGCTCCACCTCTTTCTAAAAAATATTCTCACTTTAATAAAGACTTTCAAAACAAACGGTACTGAATAACCGTTTGTTAAATTTAATAATCGCTTATGAATACTGGTGGACGAATTTCAAACATTTTGAGGTAAATTACTCGATAGGCAGACATTTTTTATACTTTTCAATAATTTATATAATTTATAAACGCAGTACGAAGTAGAAACTTTGTGAATCTAAAACTTTTAAATTTTTTCAACGGCACACAAAAACTGGTGCATACGTTAAAGCGTACCTAAATCGTACATATACTTTAGGCCTAATTACTCATACGTAAATCTTGCCGACGACTTCAATGGTTGGTACTTACAGAAAATACGTAAACTTGTGTGTTTACGTAAGCCTAACAAAGCGTTAAGATCTTTTTCTATTTCATACGCCGTTTGCGACCATATTGCCATTGAAAAAGAAAAATTGAAAATATTAGTGCTCACAGCAGTCATATTTTGTTCGTGTTATTATTTTAAGACTTATTACTTTATGACTACCGTCTGAATCCTCCAAATATTTTCAAAAGAAAATTAAATTAGTTTACGACGGAATTGTGAATAACAGAAACGTGTTTTAGAAATTTACGGTGCTACGTCTTTTGTTCTTACGGCGAACGACCCAATTGTGTTACTAACGTTAAATTTTATTTGCATATTATTAGCAACTAAAAAGAATTTCGGTACTCTGTATCGGCTTAAAAGTACACTCAAAAAATGTTTACCTTTACAACTTCTAGTTTATTTTAAAATGTTTCCGTTGAGTTAAAATTAAACAAAAACATATGTAGTTATTTTAGTACGAAAATAACTTTTTTTACATTTCAGGCACGTTATTTTAAAAACAAATTACAAAATACGAATGAATTAACGTTTATTTAAAATATTAAGTTACCATTAAAAACTTCGCCTCCAAAATAATGTGTTGAGTAATCAGAAAAACATAAAAGCACTACTTACAATTCTACTGAAAGAACCAATCAATTTTACAAAGGCTGTCCGAAATGAACGCATTCCAAAAGTAAGACATTATTTTATAATAGTTGTTATCAAAGTAGTTATAGAAGAATGCAGCTAAATAATGAGTGAAAGAAGCTTTTTATTTTGCAAAAGTAAGCGAAGTTTTTACTGGGTTGTTTTCCTTTTTCCGTAAAGCAAAAAAATATAAGGCACAAAGAACCTTTAAATAAGTCTTTGTTTATTTGATAGTTAAAATTTTGAAACAAAAGTTAAAATCACTAATTTGCAAGGTAATTAGTTAGTTATTTTTTAACATTTAAAAATAAACAAAATTTTTGGTCTGATTTAAAAAAGAATGTGAGTTGAGCGGGTTTTAAATAAATTTTCATTTGTTTTATATTTAATTTTGCATTGATTTGGCCTACATAATATTTTGAGTGTTTTTGTAATTTCGGGATCGGTAAACCGGTGTAGAAAGTATTGTAACGGCTTAGGCCTATCGGTTTAACAAGTTAATAACCCAAACAAAACAAACAAGAATGTTTAAAAAAACATAGAAGGGTCTATCATGTGTCACATGGTGGCAATTACACCGTGCAACAAAAAAAAAACCAGCGCCAGTAGTTGCTATACGAAATTAAACAAGACTACTGGTTGAGCAAATCTGCCAAACATAAAAATTATTTTTTGTCATTGCATTTTAAAACCTTTCCAGATTTTCTAGAAAATCATGAAAACACTTAAATAATTGATCCTAAATTAAGCAATTAATTAAAACTAAATATATGCAAATTTTAATAAAAACTTTTTAAAAAAAGTTGAAATAAAATATCTTCTAATGCAAATAATACTTCACATGAAAACTGTTCGAAAATAAGCTGTATGCAATTCATATTAAAAAAAAATGCACACTATTTATTAATTTTTTTTCTAAGTGAAACCCTTTCTAGCAGTACCTTCAGAAAATTTCTATATTCGGCTTTGTTATAGCATTATGTGAAGTAAATTGTTTCTGTAGCAGAGATCACCAGCCGTATTCTGTAATTCGCTTAGCTAAAGCTAAGTCGCGATCGCTAAAATGCCTTAGAGAATACAAAATTTAAAAATTTTAGCGATGACATTAAAAGTTAAAACTGCGGCAAATTAAATTGTTATGCCATTGCCAAATTTAGCAATGCACGTTACAGAATTGGATTCGTAGCCAAAAGTAGCTAAATCAGCTTTATAAATTTTTAGCGATAGAGAAATGAGTATTGAAAAAGTGAGTAGAGCTGAATTATGACTCATTATTTCTTGTGCTTTTATGAACTAATACTTACCGCAATGTTATTAAAGCTCATTTTCACTCAGAAGTTTGATTTTATTCATCGAAATCATACTTAGAAACATTTGCAGTGGTTGATTTACCCTGCAAATAATGGAGACATGATTTCGTTTTTAACGACATGTTTTCGTTTTTAAACGAAGTTAAAACTAACCCTCTTGTGTATACAATGAAGTAGTTTTAAAAGTACGCCATTGTAATCTAAAGCTGATTTATATGGTCCTGCCCTAGGGCATCGCAATGTTAAATAGACCATGTTTTCCATACGTTTGGGTTACTTTTGGATTAGTCTTTGTCTTTTGTGGGCTACATTTTAAACGCATGTTTGGACAAGTCCTATGAATTGCAGGGTACTAGCAATTAATTACTTGCATGTGGAAACGTAGGGTTAACTCAATGTGTATAGGCGAAGCAAAATGCGAGGCTGCCAGATCTGTCCCCGAAATAGCAAAGTGACGATTTGGCAATAACAGTTTACTTAAGTTATATGTATGAAGTGGACGATTATTCGGCAAATTTATCTGGCAGCGCTGATTATTAAGATGTGTTAAAACGGTAAATGGATGAGCTGAATGAGTTGAATCATTGTGAGTATTGTAAGCAGGCTTGCCATATTTGCCGATTTATCTGTATTTTGCCCATTTTTTCCCTCTAAATTATCCAAGTGCCGATTTTTACTCGAAAAATGCCGATTTTTTAATAAACACTTAAACAAGGTAAGCATAATTTATTAATTTCGAGTAACACTGGAATATTTGTTGCATTAAATTTTCATTAAAAAAGTATTTTTGTTTAAGTTTTTAAAATATTGTATTAGCTATATTATTTTATATTTTGATAAAAATAATTGTTTCACCAAGTTTTTTTTTAAATTATTTTGCTATCTTATCTCCATTTAAGATGTTTAGTCAAAATGCAACAGATATATTTTTTAATGAACTACATTTTATTTGTAAAACGTTTTGTTTTTATTTTATGTGATTTTATATGTGTTAATGCCAAAATGCACTATTGTGCCCTGTGCATTAACAACTGAGATGAGCAGTTTTCCCCCCTTTTTGAAATATATATTTAAGCTGAAAGTTATTAAAATAGTCCTTTCTCTTTCCCGTATAATGCCTAAATCCTAATGTCAAACGGCGAGAATGCAAAAGATTTTGTTTCCGGTTTAACAATACATTTTTTTTTACTCACTTACTTTTTAGCAGCGATACAATAAGGTAAACATAAGTGAAATAAATTAATAAAATTCCTTTTATCCAAATTCTAAAATATTTGTTTTTTCATTTGTCTTTTTACAACCTTAATATTCCAATTGGGGTTCTGCGTTTTTGGATACAACAAATTAAATTGATTAATTTGTTGTATTAATTCATCACTCGGAGATTAATTTGTATTTCCAATATCCAAGGCTTCCTAAATTAGTTCTACACTCCAACATTTGGTCCCATTCGAACCGGATTGGAAGAAGACAAAACTATTCTCTGAGACACTGTGGTCATACATAAGAAGACAAACCTACATAAACATACGTTCCAGTTTTTGCATTGTTCTTTATTCCAAAAACACATAAAAAAGGTACGTTTTGTTTTTTGCTTTTATCGTGGTTTCAGTCTATAAAGTGCATTTAGATAAACAAATAATTTATATTCGCGTGATTAATTTTTTTTTCTTTCGGTAAAATTCTTTAACATACATACATAAGTTATGTAAAATATGACAAAAGAAATTTAAGTGAAGTGAAATACCTAGAATAAAGTTTAAGAAAGAAATTATTAACAACATAGCTAGTGTATATTTATATAAACAGTGTTTTTAAGGAAAAGTGCTACATTAGAAGGGATAGATAGCAGATTTCACTAATAGAGAAGGTTTTCATCGATCACTATCATTTCCAGTAAGTCAATAATTAGCTTTATTGTTTACCAATTTCATTTCTTTTTGTTAAAAAAAAAAAGAAAAAACGTGCGATTTCTTTGAATACCGTGTGAAGTGCGTTACATATCGGTGTAGGGTATTTTCTCTTTTTTTTTTTTGTTGTCGGTATTATCGCGCGCTTTTATTTCAGATATTCCGCAATATACGTATGTATATATGTATATGCATGTATGTTAAATTTATTCCCCTTTTCAGCTCTTGTTTAATTTCTTAGTGTTTAATTACTCTTTTGTTAAATCGCGGCTTTAATTGTTCGTTCTCTTTTTTCCGATTTCCCCGTGTCCCAGTAATTTTGTGGGTCTTCATTTAACTTCATCCCTCATTTCGTATACTTTTATATGAGCATTCTCTTAATTTTTCCTTTCAACTTACATTTGCATATATGCTCTTTCTTAATTTTATAAGTTCTTTATCTGATCGTATTCCAACAAGTTACGACTCTTGAAACCCAGTTTTCCCCTCCAAATTATTTACGAACATCTCTTTATAATATTGTCTCGTAAGAGATTGCTATTTTTGTAAATTAGAGCTCTCATGTACAAACGTTCCAGTTGTGTTTTTAATTAACAGTGTTGCCAGTGATTCAATTCGATTGGTTTGTGTCGGCTAATTGTTAAAATCCGCCTTTCTATAACATCTATTTTTATAGTATATTTAATTAAAGGAACCAAGATATCGAACAAAATTACATAAATTAATTTTATTTTAATTGGTTTAAGCTGTAATTCGAGCAGAACCCCACCTAAATTAATTTATTTTCTAACATAACATATACATTCTGAAACGAACAAAGAGCTCTAGTTTCTGTAGCTTACTGAATTTAATTTAAATATTTCCGGATTGTAGGATTTATTAATTAAGTTTTCATTACAGTTTAATTATTAAATTTTACCCACAAAACAAAAAAACAAATTTAAATCCCAGTTCGTCTAAAGTTTTTGTGGCAACATTGTTTTGTTTTGAGAGACTCTCTTTTCCTAATATTGGGGAATATTTGGAAAATTTCATAAAATTTTGGAAATTTTCCAATTTGAAATAGGTTGCTTCGGGACAATTTGTTTTTAAATTTGTTTGTATGGAAAATATTTTATAAATATACATACTTATTTATCATAGATGTAAATTAAATATCTGTATATTTAATTTGATTTGACCCAATTACCACAAAATTAATACATATGGTCGTTTGCTAGTATTTCACTCCCGCTTTGTTTAAAAATTTTCTATATTTTATACTTTCAAAATTATTCCTGGCTGCATTTCGAAAAAGTATCTTCGTAAATACATACATATTTATTTTAATTAGAATTGTGGTTATTTATTTTAAATAAAAATTAATAATGGTATTCTTGAAAATATTCGGCTGTTTTTTGAACAACCTATGCATGTGAACGAACCTATTATTCGCCAACTTCCTGGAAGATTTACTTGTTTTCCCATTGGTAAAAGGTTAATGACCTTTTTATAAATTTATTCCCGTGAACAGCTGATCCACATTTCATGCACCTAAATAAGTGCATTCATTTTAGTATCAGAGGCTGAAATGTATGAATTGTTTTTTCGTGTTTTTATTTAGATACAATATTTTTGAGCGACCGTAAAGCGCAAAAAGTAAACTCAAAATATTATGTGGTTAAAGGAAACCTGAAAATTCATTTAAAAAAAAAACGGTTCATTTAAAACAAATGACTTTAACATAAATTTTTTTTAAACTTTTTATTTATTAAACTGCATATTCCTTAAAATTAAATAAAAAGGAAAAAAATATTTTTTTAGCCGACAACCAGCAAACTAAATAAACAAACAAAATAAATACGATTAAACACTATTTTTTGGCAGTTTGTTTTTTTTAATAACAAACATAAAGGTTTAAAAATAAAATTATTCGTAAAATAACTATATTTTTATTCAGTTTTAACAGTACGAAAAAAGAATTTAATAACCCACAATCAGTTACGGTAGTAATTTTATGAGTGTAATTTATAGGTGCTGCTTATAATTGTTTTGCATTTTTTTTTGTACTTTTAAATTTTTTACACATTATTGGGGTCTTTATTGGTACAAACTAAGCAAAGTACTTTTTACTCTAATTTTTGTTTGCTTCTTATATCCGAGTAAATATACAGTGTTTTGTTATTTTTTAATGTAAAAAAAATCCAACAAGTCAACTCATTTATTAGTTTGTCAATTAGTTCAGTTTTTTCTACTTAAATATTTCGTCATGTCGTTGGATCAATTTATACGCCTGGCTGATAGCATCGTACCCATCAGTACCCAGTAACCTCAATACATTCGCTCGAGGTTCACCGCTGTGAGCTTCGGTCAGACTGGAGTAGAGTTAAGGCAGCTTACGACACATTTTTGTTCGAAGCTGACAAGGAAACTGATAAAGACGAAGACCCAATCGATGTAGAATCATTTAAACTTAAATATAAAAGCACTTATACTACGTACTGCAAGTGTTTAACCAGATTGTCTGAACTTTCTGATGCTTTACTATTAGCATCGCCTACACAGCCTGAGGCGGCAGCACATGCAAATACAAACCCTTCTGTTCCTACTTCCTTAAATTTACGTAGTCTTCACTTGCCTCCTATTGAAATTCAAACGTTCCATGGCGATTATGCTTCCTGGCCAACATTCCGTGACATGTTTTCCGCTGTGGTATCAAACTCTAGGTCTAGTAACGTGGAGAAATTGTTTTACTTAACTCAAAAAACCAAGGGTGAAGCTAGGGAGATAGTGGGAAAATGTCCACTTACACACCAAGGGTTCGATATGGCATGGGAAAACTTATGTTTGAGGTACGATAACCGCCGTGTTTTAGTGAATGGTCAGTTGAAAATCCTTTTCAACCTCCAGACTATCATTGCTGAATCAGGCAAGGCTTTGAAAGGATTACAAAGAGACATTAATTCCTGCATTTCGGTGCTAAAACTCCACAATATTGATGTCGCTAGCTGGGATCCAATTTTCGTGTTTATCTGCACAGATAAACTTCCGGAAAATACGTTGACACTTTGGGAACAACAATTAAGGGATAAAACAGCTATTCCGAAATGGTCCGAATTGGATGAATTCCTCACCAACCGGCATAGAACACTAGAGTCCGTCTCCGAAATTCGCGGCACTAACCATGCTAGGAATAGTGAGACCAAGTCCAAATCAAATTCGAATTCCAGTTCTAATAAGAAGGTTCATAGCTTTCAAGTAAAAGTTTCAGGTCCGAAATGTCAATTATGCCCTCAAGAAATCCATCCAATCCGAAAATGTCCTAAATTTCTTAAGATGGACTATCAACATCGATTAGACGAAATAAAAAAAGAGGGCTTATGCCTTAACTGTTTTTCAAAAACGCATGGCGTAAGGAATTGCCCAAGTAAACACAGTTGCTTCAAGTGTCTCAAAAAACACAACACTCTTTTACATAAAGAAGTGGAAAATCAAAGTCCACCTCTTCCAACTCCTAGTACAAGTAGTGCTACAATTCTTAATTCGAATTCAGCTTCATTTTCCAGATCCAATTCAAATAATATACAGTCCACTATTAGTTCGAATAGAGTTCAGTCTTGTTTTGCAACTCATTCCAAGAGTGTTTTATTGGGAACGGCATGGGTAAACATCTGTCATTTAGGTACCAAATACCAGGTTCGTGCATTGATAGACTCTGGGTCGGAAGGAACTTTCATTACGGAACGTATTTTTAAGTTACTTAAACTTCCCTCTGAGTCAGTTAATGCACAAATTTCTGGCTTAAATCGCAGTGTTTCCGCCAATGTTCAGCATCAGTGTTCTTTGGTACTAGGTTCACATGTGCACGACGATCTGGATATTTCGGTTACAGCACTTGTAGTTCCCCACTTGTCAAATAGCCTCCCATCCCAGACCATCTCAAATTCAAAATTTTCAAACCTTCCAGAAATCCCATTAGCAGATCCAAAATTCTACTCCAGTTCTAAAATTGATATGTTGATTGGTGGTGACATTTTTCCTTCAATTGTTTGTTCAGGGATAAGACATAATGTTTGCGGTTCCCTTATTGCTCAAGAAACCATTTTCGGATGGATTCTTACAGGCCCAGTTTCAGATAGTTCGATTTCCCGTCGCACCATCGTATCAAATTTTTGTGAAATTTCTTTGGATAAAGAAATTTCACGCTTTTGGGAGGTGGAGAATCTTCCAAGGAAGAACTTTATGTCTCCATCCGATCAATTTTGTGAGGATCTGTTTATCCGCACTACCAAAAGGAATCATGAGGGTAGATATATAGTGTCACTTCCTTTTAAGGAAGGATTCCCGAACTCACTAGCATTAGGTAATTCTAGGTCTAGCGCAATGGCACAGTTTTTGAGAAACGAGGCCAAGTTAGCTCGAACCCCGGATTTCAAATGTGATTACGATTCAGTTGTCGAGGAATATGAGGAATTGTCTCACATGTCTAGGGTATATCCACCGGATATGTCCCGGGTTTCAAATTTTTATTATTTACCACATCATGTGGTTATAAAACCCGAAAGTAGCTCCACAAAAGTTCGAGTAGTTTTTAATGCTTCTGCTCCTTCATCCAATGGACAAAGCTTGAATTCATTGCTTCACGTCGGACCAATTCTGCAGAATGACCTTACAATTTTGATTCTTAAATGGCGATTTTTCCGATTCGTATTTAATGCTGATATGCAGAAAATGTATAGGCAGATCCTAGTCAATCCTGACCATACGCCATTACAACGAATTCTTTTCCGAAGTAATCCGAATTCCCCTATTTGCGATTACGAACTAAAAACAGTTACCTTTGGGGTCAGTTGCGCACCGTATCTTGCTATTCGAACACTGTTACAACTAGCCGATGATGTCCAATACCGTTATCCAATTGCAAGCACGATTCTCCGGAAATCAATGTATGTTGATGACGTCCTTGCAGGATTCCATACGAAGCAAGATTCTATTAAGGCAAAAAACGAGCTTATCCAAGCTTTAGATTCCGCTGGGTTTTCGCTGAGAAAGTGGACATCAAACTCTGTGGACATACTTTCCGATGTTCCACCAGACCATCGACTTCATGAAGATTTCTTAAAATTTGAAGACAGCAGCTCTGCGAAAACTTTAGGCATTCGATGGAACGCGTGTTCGGATGACTTTTACTTTGTAGCGGAGTCATTCCCAGAGAATTCTTTATACACCAAAAGGGAAGTTTTGTCCAGAATTGCAAAATTATTTGATCCTGCTGGGTGGCTATCTCCTTGTATAATTGTGGCTAAAATCCTGATGCAAAAGATATGGGTAGATGGTACTGGTTGGGATGAAATCCTTTCTACTGATGCGCTCAGTCAGTGGAAAACCTTTGAGTCTAATTACTCCGCTATCAATACCATTCGAATCCCTCGATGGATTGATTATTGTCCAAATGCAAAAATCCAATTCCATGGATTCTGTGATGCTTCAGAAAAAGCATACGCAGCGGCATTATATGTACGAATAGTTGGTCCTGGTTCTATTTCAACACACCTTATATCGTCCAAAACAAAAGTTGCTCCTATCAAGACATTGTCAATTCCAGGATTGGAACTTTGTGGAGCGGTCCTTTTAGCAGAAATGATAGACAATATTTTGCCACAATTAGAAATAGACAATTTTTCTGTGTTTTGCTGGACCGATTCCTCCATTGTACTTTCTTGGCTAGCTAAACCTCCTTGTAGTTGGCTTACATTCGTCGCCAATCGAGTCTCGAAAATTATTCAAATAGTGAACTATACACAGTGGAGACACGTAAGTTCTGAGGATAATCCCGCAGATATTGCTAGTAGAGGTATTTGTCCACAAGATTTACATAGTAATGATTTATGGTGGTTCGGTCCCCACTGGCTCAAGGGACATGAAGTACAGTGGCCAAAAACTGATGTGTCTACCATTTCTCGGACTATCATGGAAGTGAAACCGATAAAGGTGCATTTTACTTATTTTACGAACTTTGAAGATGTCTTGGAACGGTTTTCCTCTTACAATAAGGCAATGCGAGTCGTGGCATATGTATATCGTTTTTTCTATAGAACCCATCCTAGATACCGATATAGTTTCTTCAAGGATTCCATTTCGTTGTCCAATTCCGAAATAAGCTCCATTCGAAACCAACTGATTTCCGTGTGTCAAAAGGCGTTCTATCCTAATGAATATAAATGTCTTTCCACTAGACGAATTATACCTAAATCTAGTAGCATTTTAAACTTAAATCCCTTTTTGGATGCAGAGGGAATTATTCGTTCCAGTGGTCGGCTAGAGTCCTCCCATGGTTTAACCTACGACGAGAAACACCCTATCATTATTCCATACAGTTCGCAGTTTTCCAGGATTTTGGTAAAATTTATTCATGACATTAGCCTTCACGGAGGAAACCAATTAGTTCTTCGATTACTCAGAACACAGTACTGGATCCCAAAAGCAAAAAATCTAATAAAAACAACAATAAATAAATGTAAGGTTTGCGTCATTTACAAAAGAAAATGTCAGCAGCAGATAATGGCGGCTTTACCACCTGAGCGATCGGAAATAACTCGTCCGTTCCTACACACTGGTCTAGACTTCGCGGGTCCTTTAGATGTCAAGAGTTACTCCGGTCGAGCTTGTCGCATTACCAAAGGATATGTGTGCGTGTTTGTGTGTTTTTCAACCAAGGCAATACATTTAGAAGCAACATCTGATTTGTCCACTGAAACGTTTATGGCTGCTTTTAACCGATTTGTTTCTCGTCGAGGATGTCCCTTGCACCTTCACTCTGACAACGGAACCACCTTCGTAGGTGCTTCAAGAGTCCTAGCACGACAATTCCTCCAAACCACACAACAACGCATCCTCGCTAATTATTCACATCAAAACATTTCCTGGCATTTCATTCCAGCAGGAGCTCCGCATATGGGAGGACTATGGGAAGCCGGCGTGAAAAGTTTTAAGAATCATTTCAGAAAGATTGCAGGTTGCTACAAATACACATTTGAAGAGCTTGCGACGCTTCTGTCCAAAATTGAAGCGTGTCTGAACTCCAGACCAATCTCTCCTATTTCGACTGATCCAAATGACCTTTGCGCACTTACCCCAGGGCATTTTCTTATTGGTACTCCAATTCTAGCACCTGTAGAGCCGCAGGTTAACGATTCACCAACTTCGGTAATCAATCGATGGCAGAAACTTAAGTTAATCCACCAAAAGTTTTGCTTCCGCTGGAAAAATGAGTACTTAAAAGAAATGAGCAAGAGAGTCAAATGGCGACGACCTGAGGTAGATATACAAGTAGGGGCAATGGTAGTGGTCAAAGATGAAAACCTCCCACCGAATTCGTGGCGGCTAGGTAGAGTTGTTAAGACTTTCTCGGGTTCAGATAATCGAGTACGTGTAGCGGAAGTAAAGACACAACGGGGCTTATTGACTCGTCCAATTGTCAAATTAATATTATTGCCCGTTGAGTCCTAAAAAAAATTCGTTAGAAAACTTCTTATTTTATTCTATAATACTTATTATTTTCCAGATCAGCATGCCTAAAATTTCCTCAAACTCAAAATCGTCCTCCGAGAGCCACGTCAAACCATCTAAAGCATATACATGCCGTATTTGTAAACGTCCTCATCCGCTCCGAACGTGCCGCAAATTTCTGGCAATGAACATGTCCGATCGTATTCGTGCAGTCCGTGCCAACAAATATTGTTCGAACTGTCTTGCCCATGATCATTCCCAGGGTACGTGTATTTCCAAGCACGGATGCAAACAGTGCCATAAATCTCACCACACATTACTGCATGTAAATCCCCGGCTTGTCAAAGACTTGTTGCCTTCACGTTCCCGATCCCGCTCACGTTCACCGATTCCGCGAGCTTCAACACCAGCTAAACGGCAAGATTCCACTAATGGTAATTCAAGACGCGATTCAGCTCCGCCCACAACGTCAAAGTCGGCATCCTTATCAGCGATCCTAAAACAAAACACCTTGGTTTTGCTCCCAACAGCGTTGGTCAAAATTGGATCAACGACGTCACATGCGCGATGCCTGTTGGACTCGGGATCGCCGATCAGTCGCGTGTCGAAGCGGTTAGTCGATAAGCTGGATCTGACCGCTTACACGCTACGGGAAGAAACAATTTGTCCAATTGTTTTAAAGCCTCGGTTTGATTCGTCGTCCAAAATCGAGGGCACATTCCGTGTTGACAATCGGATTTCATTGCAAACTCCGGCGCATTCGCTTCCAGAGTCCTACAAAAAGAATTTTCGCGATCTGTTTCTCGCCGGTTCTAAATTTTATGAATCCGCCTCGATTGATATTGTAGTTGGCGTGGATCTGTATCCCAAGGTAATGTGTCAGGGAGTATTTTCTAGGACTGGCTTTCCGACAGCCCAGAGTACAATTTTCGGTTGGACTATCTATGGTCCTTGTATGTTATAGATAAATGCACTTTTTAGGCCAAATAGCAAAAAACATAACGTAATAAATTTTCCAATCCTATTTTTCTACTTACTATGTATATACCTTTTTTTCCATGAATTCAAAAAAAAAAAAACAGAATTGAATTATATACCCATTTTCGAAGGTTAATTTTTTAATTTTATTATGCAATTATTATTAAGGTTAAGTTCTTAGTTCTATTCGGAAATAAAATCTTTGACATAAAAATAGGACACATATTTGTTTCCTTCTTTGCATATCCTGCAAGGCGGGCGGCAATGTTAATGCCAAAATGCACTATTGTGCCCTGTGCATTAACAACTGAGATGAGCAGTTTTCCCCCCTTTTTGAAAAATATATTTAAGCTGAAAGTTATTAAAATAGTCCTTTCTCTTTCCCGTATAATGCCTAAATCCTAATGTCAAACGGCGAGAATGCAAAAGATTTTGTTTCCGGTTTAACAATACATTTTTTTTTACTCACTTACTTTTTAGCAGCGATACAATAAGGTAAACATAAGTGAAATAAATTAATAAAATTCCTTTTATCCAAATTCTAAAATATTTGTTTTTTCATTTGTCTTTTTACAACCTTAATATTCCAATTGGGGTTTTGCGTTTTTGGATACAACAAATTAAATTGATTAATTTGTTGTATTAATTCATCACTCGGAGATTAATTTGTATTTCCAATATCCAAGGCTTCCTAAATTAGTTCTACACTCCAACAATATGTTATAAACATAAGTCTATGCTACATTGTTAATTTTTGTTAATAAAAATATGATTTATTGTATTTAAAAACGGTTTTTCTAATTTTCCGATTTTTTGCCGATTTTTTTAAAACTAAAGTGCCGATAATGCCGATTTTTTTTTTGCGAAAATTTGCCGATTTCCTATCCAAATATTCTGGCACCCCTGATTGTAAGTATTTTCCTGAAATTGTAAATCAAACTGAGTTAATTTATGAGTATGCGTATGAAGTCGACATCGCACTCATATATATGGCTCTCGTAAGTATGAGCAGTGTTTAAAAAGCTGCAGTTGAGATACTAACATCATAAGATTTTGCTGTAACTTCGACTTCGTCACTTGTCATTGGACAAAAATAAACTGTTGCCTTTTAACTTCTGATTCATTAAATGAAATCAGTCGCAGTCAAGGCAAAAGCAAAAAATGAAAAGTTGTACACAAGAAAGAACATCGACAGTCGACATGTTCGGAAGTATTTGGTTTGACAGACGATGTTCTTTGTTGTGTACAACTTTTCGTATCTTGCTTTTGTCTTGACTACGGCTGTTTTCATTCATGAATCAGAAGTAAAAGCAGCAGTTTATTTTTGTTCAATGAATAATCAAAAAGTGGAAGAAAAAGCAATTTCTTTATTTTGACTGTAGTTGTTTAAACCCTGAGTATGAGTGAATCAGAGTAGTTTGGTTTAAATGATGACTGCGCACTTAAGTGGGGAACAGAATAGTCGCTGTAGATCTCTGTTCCGTAGTAAGCAGAAACCATAAAATGTTTTGTGCCCTCGATCATATTTGGAATGATCACAGGAATGACATTGTTGTTTTGCTGACTAAATCAATTAGTTGGTTACACCACCTAGTCATTAATTTGATATGTATGTAACCCATAGTGCAATATTTCATATGACACAAACAAATCATTTTATTTAAATTACTACCTTAAATAAATAATTTTTAAATTTTAGAAGAAAATTCGTAATAAATTCTGTGTAACCATAAGTTTGTCAGGCTGAAAAGTAAAAGAAAAGCAAACAGAAATGTCATTACCCACATTATTTTCTAGTCTTACATGTATTCATTTTCCAAAATCATTGAAGTGTATTGAATGTTATTTTGTCTTATTTCTTTTATCTGACTCTTTGACACATACAAAAAAGACACACGCACAGACATTTTGTTAAAAAATGCTACACAGTTTCCCCACAATTCGTTTTCTGTAGATTCTTATTTTTAAGAAATGTTTTTATATTAAAATTTTTCATTTTTGAAATGCATTTCACCGACACATTTATATGAGTAAAACAAAAATAGGGCGTGTCATTAAGGGTGACGCATATTTTTAATTCATTGAAGGACTTATGGGCTAGTTATGAATAAAATTTATACTTCAAATGAAACTACGGCGAAGAATGCAGTCAAACTCAAAAATTTATCATCAAGTTTAACGATACAAAGTTTGCTTACTGTGTGCCCGACGATTTTTTTTTGTGTACTTTGGGACAGATATCAATGTAAAATTCTACACTGTTCCATTGTAGAATGGTTTTCAACCCAAGTTTTGGAACTCAACCTACAGCATTTTTTTTATTATTTTGCAATACGATATTATTTAAATGCCCCCCGCAAAAGCGCTGGCACGAGTGAGGCCAAATTCTTTTCTTTTCGAAAAATTTTAAAAATGAAATGCGTCGTATTTGCTGAAAAACCCAACAGTAGATTTGCAAAAGGATACACCAGAACAAAACAAAATACCAACTTTGTGACATATTTGCTGATTTAAATGTGTGTCGATGTTTATTTTTGATTTACAATTGCCCAGTAGTTTTGGGAAAATTCATCTTGGAATTAGATAAGGAACTAACAGTCTACATCAAATGTGTTTATTTTATAGTCTTAATAAAGAATTTCTGGACTCAATCAATGATTTCAGTCTGCTCTTTAAAACACACGAGGGATTTAACTGAATCTATAATAGATTTTTTTTTTTTTTTTTTTGGGGATTTCAGTTGATATATGTAGGACCTTTTACTTGCTTTCGACTGGAGAGTTGTTTGACATATCAGCGCATTATTGGTTTGGCGCATATGCCAAAAAATCGTAGTGCAGAAAGCAACAATGAAGGTTCACATGAAGTTTTTTTTTGAAAATATACCCGATACAATTTTTTTTTGCATTTCCACCACTGCCTCTGGCATATGTTTCCAAGAAAAATGCAAGTTTAAGTATTTTTTTTTAAAGTGAAAAATATCGTTTAGAGCAAAAAAATACTAAATAACTTAAAAATAGTTGATATGAAGCACAATTTATGCTTAATATCGCAAAAGCCATAAATAATTGCGTTAAGTAATTCCAAATTATTACAAACTCTTACAATGAAACACAGTTCAATTATTCGTGTTAAAACAAAGGGCTTAGTAATGTGTGTGGTCTTGCTGAGCTTCCGAATTCAAAACGATTTAAAAGATAATTAGGTGAATTATTTGTTAACGCTTTATAAATTCAGATTTCTCACTTTCTAAAATCTTCAAATATTAAAATATAATTATAGGGTGTTTTTTTGGAGTGTTACAACTTTTAGTTGGCATCACTGCTTTATTTGACCACCCATTTAACAGCTGATAGTTGCTTTTTTGTTTAGGTTGCTTTAACATTTCATTTTGGATCGACTTACACCAGAGCAACGCGTGCAAATTGTTGAAATTTTTAATCAAAATAATTCGGCGAATGGGCTGAAAATTGATATTGATTTTAAATTTCCATTCAAAATTTTATTTTCCGATGAAGCAGATTTCTGGTTGAATGGGTACGTAAAATAGCAGAATTGTCGTATTTGGAGTGAGGAGAATCCACAAGCTTTTGTCGAAACACCATTGCATCCACAGAAAATTCTGTTTGCCGCGCTTTATGTGCTGGCGAAGTCATTGGCCCATATGCCTTCAAAAACGATGATAGTCAGAAAGCGAAAAGTTGTTGAACATTGGTGTTCCAGATTGTGCTTTCTACGCGCCAGCCGTATTTACACATTAATGTCATAAAATTTTCTATCCAATAAAGACCGTTTCATTGATATCAAAAATATATTACTTTATTTTTTTATGATTTAAACTTGTATCACTTTATAAAAACACCCTTTATATGTGCACATTTTAAGGGCCGATGTTGCTTTTGAATAAAACACAAGTTATTAAGGAAATTATTGTCATTTCTTTTTATTATTAAAATATTGGTATGGTCCAATTATGTATGGAAGAAAATATCGGCTAAATGGCCGCAATGACCTCGGCGGCACACCTCCATCCGATGGTCCAAATTTTTGTTGACGCTGAGGCATAATAGAGGTTTTATGCCGTTAATGTGCCGAATTATCTCATCCTTTAGCTCCTGAATTTTTGCTGGCTTATCGAAGTACACCTTTTCTTTCAAATACACCCAAAGAAAAAAGTCCAACGGTGTCAAATCACATGATATTTGCGGCCAATTGACATCGCCACAACGTCAGATTAAATTTGTCGCGCAAAATAGCCATTGTTTCGTTAGCTCCGTGGCAAGTGGCACCGTCCTGTTGAAACCACTTATCGTCCACATCCATATCTTCCAATTCGGGTCATTAAAAGTTCGTTATCAACTCATTCCCATTCACAGTAACTGCCTCACCGGCTTCACTTTGGTAAAAATACGGCCCGATGATGCCGCCAGCCCATAAACCGCACCAAACAGTCACTATTTGTAGGTGCATTGATTTTTCGACAATCAATCTTGGATTATCATTCGTCCAAATGTGACTATTCGGCTTATTGACGAAGGTGAAAATGTGCCTTTTCAGTGAAGATAATTTTCTTTGAAATTGATCATCCACTGTTGCCATTTCTTGCCACCATTTTGACCAATGACGACGTTTGGAATGCTAATGAAGCTTTAGTTCTTGAGTCAGTTGCACTTTGTAAGCGTGAAAATACAAATCTTTATGCATTGTGTTCATCAACGACGAGCGTGAGAGGTGCAATTGTTGGGCACGACGATGAATTGAGGTTGACGGCTCTTCAGCCATACTACCGCGGCCAACAGCAATATTTTATGCAGTACGAGCTCTACGAGCATGCACTGGTTTTTTCACATCTCTTACCGATTGTACGAAGTGCACGATATGCATTTTGATTTGAACACCAATTTTCATAATAAGCCTGAATAACTTTAACGCGTTGCTCGATTGTGTATTTTTCCATGGTTCAAATTGGGTTAGTCTGAAATTGAGAAATGTCAAATGAAATGCAGAAAGAAAACTTGACGTTTAGGTGTGGTTCATATTCAACATCGGCCCTTAAAATTTATATTATCTAATAAAATCCACAGATTCAATAGGTTCATCCGAACTGTTGGGTACCTACAATGTAAATGCTGTTTTATAACCACTCTCTCATATTGTACACACATTCCATTGTATATGTATTTGCACAAGTACTGGCAGAGGATGTAAACACACACACAAATAAACACATCTTTATTGTTAAAAGGCAATAAAGCATTAAAACGCTTGTTTTGTTTGTCTGCATGCGTTTTATGTTTTTTTTTTGTTTTCTGGTTTGAATGTGTCCTACAAGAGACTGTAAATGTAACCTGTTCGAATATTGTTCTGTTCTGGTTTTTTAGAAAATTTTCTTTTTGTTTAATTTTCAATGAATTTTAAACGGAAGTTAGAAATAACAAACATACTTACATAAGTATATTACGGATATAACAAAAACACAATACTGCTGACAGTTATTGTTTTTGAAACAAGTTTTTTTTTATTTTATCATGAATAAAAACTTTTATGATGATAAATTGAAAATATTTTCGCAAATGAGCATCAATCACATTTTGTTTAGCAAATTTTAAAAGCAGAATTTGTCACGATTTCAAAGCAATTAAATTTTAAAGCTAAACATGATTGTTACATTGTCAAAAAAGTACGGTACTGAATAATATTTTGCTTGCATTGACTTAGGGCTGTAGATTTAAGCTTTTGCTTTGTATTAATTCTTCTCTTTTGCTCCATTTATTTTACAAACAAACATATTAAATCTTCCGGCTGCCATTTAAACGCAAATCTGTCAAACAAACAGATGATTTCAAGTAACCAATAAAAGAGGGAACTTTGTACGTACTTCGAAGCAGGTATTTAAGAGATACATGTAAAAGTTTTGTTTGCCATCTGCTTACGGAAGGCATGTATTTTATATGGCAGGTTTTCACTCTAAAGCCATACAAATTTGATTCAAAGGACGCTTTTTGCAAAACCTTTTAAGATACGAAAAAGCAGAATATTCGTTACAAAATTTTTAAATGTCTGCTCTACGTTAAAATAAGTGTTTGCCTCTTGTTTAGTTCTGAGTCTTTGTTATAACCAAACCACAATCGTAGAGAGTGTTTTATGCGTTTTAGCTGATGTTAAGAAAACCTTGAAATCTTGGTGCGAGACAAACCTTTTAGTATACCGGTCGATTTATGCCATATTCGCTCGTTGCTTTGGATTACTTCGCTCTCTGTTTTTATTACTTATTTGAATTACCAGGTTCGCACGGCATTTTCCTTATCGGTTTTGCCAGTTTATTTATTTATTTTGTGGGAGCTTCTACCACAAAACTTAAGTTTTAAAAATAGCAGAAGTATACAATTAGTTAAGAATAATTACTAAAAAAAAAAATATAATAATAATTTTAATAATAAAAATATAATGTTTAATTGGGTGTGGAGTCTAAATTTGTTTATATTGGTAACATTCGGAAAAAAAATAAAAGTTACGTTCGAGAATAATACTGAAAAATGTTCCTCTTATAATCCAATGCGTTGCTTGCTGCCGTAATGTTTGATGGGAGAGTATTCCGGAGACGTATAGTGAGTATAAAGAACTGCCATTCTGATATTAGTGTTTGGTTTTGTTCTTTCAGATTTCAGTGAAATTAAGACGTTCTTGTTCTTGATCAACTGTCATCTTAATCATCTCTAATAAAATGTGAACGGCGTTGATTAGCTAAATTAACATTTTGATTTTTGGCATTTAAAAACACATGTGTGAACAAAGTATTAGATGAATTTCTCTAACTAATATTCGGCACAAAGAATAGAACATAAATCTTAACCTAATAATCTAATGTGGACCCAGGGCTGCCAGATTTGACGATTTATCGTCATTTTGACGATTTTTTGTTCCGATTTGCTGATTTTTTTCTAAAAAGTGACGATTTTTTCCTGTCTCCAAAGTCTGAATAAAACATTAAATCTTCTAACACGTTCATTTCATAATCTTGGAATGTTTAACAGCCGTACCTTAACAAGAGCTAAAAACGCTAGTTTGACCAAAAATAGTTAAATTGTTATTATTAATAAACAATAAGAGCAAACTTCACAATTAAACGAGCAGTCAAAAACTGGTTTTCCAATTGCAAAGCGTTGAAGCCGCTCTATTCATAAACTAGAAAACGCGTGCCGCTTTTGTTTAGGGACGGTTGTAATATGCAAGTCTTAAGAAAATCTATAAATGATTACAAAAACAACAATGCTGCACTTTGTTTATCTTTTGTCAACCCATCATCAAATGAACCTTTTACGACTCTCTGTATAAATCATATTTGAGTCTCATACGTCTCAATTGTGCTTTGCTATGAAGAATCTCAGTCGTGTTATAGTTTTCTCGTGTGATAAATCATCTACGATTAAAAAGTGCGGTCATTGACGATCAAAGACGCTCTTCATGAGACTCCCAGTAGCCCTTACACGATTTAAAATGCTAGCTGGATATGAAGTAATTATGTTTTGGTTTGAATGTTTTTTTTTTTATAAAAATCAAACAAAAATTGTTAAAAAAAATTACATTTTAGGTTGTCCGATTTTTTTTGACGATTTTTCGAAACGTGAAAGACGATTTTTTTATTTTTTCTCAGGAAATTGACGATTTTCTCACAAATTTATCTGGCTGCCCTGTGGACCACGATTGCCCATGGGTCCCAAATAGGGTACACTCACGATGATTTGTTTTTTTTATGATTGTGGTGTAGGGTTTCATATGATTGGGCTTGAACGTCTATACTTTCTTACTTGCTTTTATAATGCGTTTTTACCTACGTGTTTTGGGCCCCAAACTAGTTTTACCGCAAAAAATGGTTTTACTACTTGTTTTAATTTTTCATGTTCTAAAAACTCAAACTACAACTAGCTTAATCAAAACATGCCGGAGATTGTACGTGCAACACTACATTGCCTCTATTATAATTAATACAACTTTGGGCTACCCATAAATGGTGATTGGTGATTGATGAATCTCAAAGAGTGACATATTTACCAAAATAACAAGGCTGATTAAATAGGACTATATTGACTCCAGCTGATTTTTTTTTGTCAGCTTTTGTCAAAAAAAAAAACTACATAATAAAGAAGTACATAATTTGATTCATGTAGTTTTATACACATACATAGAAAAAGTTATCAGTAGTTTTGTATCAATTAAAAAAAAAACTGTTTTAAACTATTTCAATTTAATTATTGTGATAATTAAAACAATTATTTTTTTATCAAAGTTATTTTCGGGAATACAAAATTTATTATTAATACGATTTTTGTATGACGTGCTAAATTCCCAGTTTTTCACATTTGATAAATACACTGAAAGCTAGCTTCTATGCGTATTTCACTGGTTGCTTAGGCCAGCTCATCAGGAAACCTTTTCCGAAGATTTTAGAAAGGCCAAAAATATTATACAAATAAAACCCTAAAGCGAATAAGAATTATAAACACTAAAAGTCTTACTTGTAACAATATCAAAGCCAAAACAAAACACCAACAATAAACAGTGAGTTTATCTTTTCTTACATTCCCCTACAATTGGTTGGGTTCTTTCCGACTCGAATTGTAGTTGTAAGTGGGTAAAAAGAAAAAACAAAATTAAAAAACAAACTGCTTCATTCTACTGTCTTCGTAAGAAAACAACAAAAAAAAACCAATTTGCCAATTCAGTTCTTTTGCATTTTTTGTATTATATTTTTTTGTTGAAAGAAAATTAAAAATATAATTTTGATTTAATAAACATTTTAGTTGTTTTGAAATAAATTTTCAATTAAAATTAAATTAGTAATTAAATAACAAAAACCTAAATTGATTTTTCCGTTTAAAATAAAATAATTTAAACTTGTAGAATTGTTGTTGCGAATTGTCAAAACCTGAGCTGTATTAAATTAAATCAATAAACACATTGTTTGAAACAGCCGTTTTTTGATAATTGTAATCATTTAAATTAAAATATCATTTATTGAAAAAAAAAAAAATATATATATTCAAAATTTTAAATATTTATAATCTGTATTATAATTTTAATAATAGGCGCAATATCAACAAATTGTTTGCTTGATTCTATGAATTTGGTACTTACAGACAATTTTTTCTATGTATGTACATAAATTGTATATATATGAATGTAGTTTGTTTTTTAAACAAACAAACAAACAAACAAACAAACAAGTATTTTCAATGTTCGAAAAAAATATTTGTTTTTAATAAAAATTTTTGTTTTGTTTTCATGTCGAAAATTCGAAAACAAAAAGCTTTACAACACAATGGAAACGCCAGAAGGCAAAAGTTCGTTTTAATCTTTTCATGTTTGGTTTTGCAAAAATTCTCATTTTACAAACCTTCTTCGTAGTAGTGTAATTGAATAACTTTCTACTGCATCGCTTTGACGCCTCATCTCAAAGCGCTTTAAGCTTAATTGTTTCGAAAAGAATGAAATTTTTCACATTTTTTAAAAGTAAAGTTTTTTAAATTTGTTTTTTTGAAATGGCTTAAAACATCAATATAATACTAAATTAATTGACAGTTAAACTATTGTCATCCTTCAAATGCCAAATGTATTTATATGTATATGTCGATATGCATCAATTAATTCATACAGCAATCAATTTTCATTCACTCAAACACATATTTATTACTTTTGTCGAACTCACTCCCTCTTACTCCCTTAGCATGTCAGGCAGTCACATATTCTGACAACTCCAAGGGGATTTTTCATTAAAATGCTTTGTTATGAATTGGATGAATCATAAAGTAAAGAATATAAATACGTATGTTTAATGTACATATGTACATATTTATATTAGCACTTGAATATGCAAAAACAGAAATTGATTTAAACTAGAGATGTGCGTTTATTCGATTAATCAAAGATCTCAATTAGTCAAATTATGATAAATAGATTAATTAGAAATTTGATTAATCAAGGCTGCAGAACAGTAGGCTGAGATAGCTGGGTAGCAAGTTCATAGGCAAATTCTGAGATATCTCGGGCTGTGTGCTCGAGAATCTAGCGGGATTCGTAACGGGAATGACTTTGCAGTATAACAGGCGGCTGAGGACTGGGTATTTGTAGGGCTAATTTGTTTCGAAGGGTTGTTGCTCGTATGCAATGACTATGAACATGATCCTGGCAGTCATGTTCTAAATTGGCACCTGCTTGTAGTTGTTCGTACTTTTATTTACAGCAGAGTATTGAATTCTCGGTCATAAATTAAATGTAGTTTTAAGCTGTGTAATTTTGTATAAAAAAGTATTATGATTAAAATCAACCATAAATTATCCATTATATGACCACCTGCAAACATATCATTGTTTTATTCTAACCAAAGTATTAGGGATGCCAAATGGGACCAGGTTTTTTGAAACCCGGGAATCGGGATTATTAATTCAAAAAAACGGGATCCCGGGACGGATCGGGATCTTTCGGGATTTCATATATAAAAGCCAATTTTTAAAATTCATATAATTGTAATTTAATGTTTATGTATAAGTAAATATTAAAAAAAATTAATTAATAAAGAAAATTGAACTCATTACAAAATAAAACAGATTCTTTTAAAGTTATATGGAAGAATTTTGTTTTAAAAATTATATTTTAAAAAGCTTCTAACACAAATAAATGACGTCTGATAATCGATACCATATTTGATTGCAAACATATGGTGCCTTCGAAACCAATGTTCGCATTCAACACTTCTGGGTGGTAAGGCCTTTGGTAGAAAACCCCCTAAAGATTTTAACACATTTTTGCACAACTTGCATTTTGCGTGCGCAGTTTTATTATGATTTACTTAGAAAAAAGACCACACTGAACTTTATTTTCTGATTTTGTTTTTTGTGGTACAAAATGCATTGCATGTAACATTTATTCACTTGCGACTTCCTTTTGAAGCCAGTTAAAAATTAGATTCATTGCCAGTATGATTTAATATTAAAGTTTTGAAGTTATTTCTAACATGGTGACCAACGTTTATTTAAATGTAGTTGTATTTGATAAAAAAAAATTAGCACATTTTTACTTAACCCAAAATCTCGGGATTTTTATGTAAAAATCTCTGGTATTTTATGTAAAATTCCCGGAATTCGAGACTTCAATTTTAAGAATAATCCCAGTAATTCGGTATTCGGGATTCGGGATTTCGGGATTGGCATCCCTTTATAGTATGTTGCTCTTAGATTATTTACAGTTTGTTTTCTGCGTGTGCAGTTGGAAAGATCTTTTATTAATACTACTGTGCATCTGATGTAATGACACTACGTGACAGTTTTTTTAACAAATGTATTTGACACATAATCTTTATGTAAAATGGACCGCTGAATCAGAATGCTCCAAAGTAGAACAGTTTTCGAGTTATTCAAAAATAACCGTTATTTGTGTTTTTGAAAAAGATGATGTCACTTAAATGCAAATATCTTTAAAAATGATTACTTGCAATTTTGCTCTTCAATTTATTTTTTTATAACAAGCAATTAAAATTGTTGTTTGGTTAAAAAAAAAAAAAATAATAAGTTTAAAAGAGCAAAATTGCGAAAAATCTTTAAAATTTTTGTGAAACTTGAACTTTGGTCCAATGTAACATAGGCCCCTATTATGAGTTACATTCGACAAACGATTTTCGCTGGCTATCGAACATCGACTATTGAATGTACATTTTGTATTATGAGTTGACAGCTGTCGAAAATTTCGCTGTGCATCGAATTTTTCAACGAAAACAAATTTGCTTTAGACGGTGCAAATAAATTTAAAAAACTTGTTGAAAATGTAAATATTTGTAAATTTTTTTGTGTTCGCATACCAAATTCTTAATCAGTTTTTTTCAAGTCTAACGTCGTCGTAAACGGCTCGTTTTCCTTATGGGATAAAAATATTTTTTGATAAAATGATTTGCATAAAAGTTCAGTATGCAAAAAAGTGGGATGAAACTCCACAGAAACTAAATTGTTTGGAAACAACTATAATTCCGTAGTGGTCACGTTAAACTTTAATTAAGTTTGTAAATAAAATATATTTTTTATATGTGCCAGCTGATAGAAAATGTACTACTGTGAATAAACCAATTCACAATTGCACTTTTTTATCGAATGCGCGCCAAATGAAAATTTGTTCGAAATCGAATTTAACTCATAATAGGCACCTTAGTCATTTCTTAACCAATTTTTACGAACGACCTGTGGTTGTTTAAATATTATTATTATTTTTGAATAAGGAATACAAAATCCGTCGAAAATACTTTTATTAAAGTAACATCATCTTTTTAAAAACTGCCAATAACGGTTATTTTGGAATATCTCTGTTCTACTTTCAACCATTCTGACTTAAAATTCGGATTCAGTGGACAATTTTACAAAAAGATTACGTGTCAGATTAATTTGGTCACGACTTTGTTAAAAAATTGTGTTTTACACATCTTTTAATTTTTTTTTTATTTTACCTAAACTTATTCCTCGAAGATCTGCGCTTGTGAGCGGGAGACCAGAGTCTCTGTAGCGAATCGAACCTGCCACCCAGGCTCTGATAGACTAGTTAACTACTAGCCAGCCTACCGGGGCAATTTTAAAAATTAAGATGAAATTAAATTCTAAACTGTTTTTTCATACTGTGTGGCATTTACCAGCAATTTAAACTCAATTTTTTTTTTTTTTTTTTTTTTAATTTCCTAGCTTATCCCGCGAAGCTTTATGCTTGTCTGCAGGAAAGAAACCAGAGTCTGCAATTAGCTCCTTTTTTAATGACACAATTTAAGGGTTGTGAACAACCTTTTCACCTGAGAGATTAAGACCGCCGGTGAAATGTAATTAGAAAAATTACATTATTTTGTAACGTTTTTGTTTAAAAATGCTTAAATATAAATTCAGTAGAAGTTTTTCAGGGCTTAAAAGTACGTATTAAAAAAATAGTTTAGTTTTCTTAAATTGATATTAAAGTTATAAAAATCAGGGGAGTGCTGGAAATCGAAAACGTAAAACGCAAGAATTTGGAAGTTGTTTTTAATACATTTTTAATCTAATTTTTATAATTTTTGTTATAAAATTCTGTTCCATAGAGAAATATTTGTATATAATTTGTCATTAAATTGCTTAGAGAATTGAACAAAAAACTGCGTTTAAATAAAATCGTGACTGCAAGACTATAATTTTTATTAAGTTGTTTCCTTCTCCTGGAAAGTAAGGAAAACATTAGTTAGGGCTTTTCTTATATTAAAGTAACGATATACAAAAAAAAAAAACAATGTGACAAATTTTTATAAATAAAAAAAGAAGAAAAAATAAAAAAAAAAAATACTGATACTTGTAAGGAAAAAAAATTAATATGTATATAAGTAAAATATAAAAATATTTGTTTATTAAGTTTAAAGTTTTATTAAAGGAACTCAATAAGCAATCTCCTAAATTTCATTGCGTTGTCGGTGCACTGCATATAATTAGGAAGTTCATTCCAGAGACGTATGGTCAAAAAAAAATGAGGGCGGTATCTCAATTGTATGATATATCTCCCTCTTCTCGATCTTGCAAATCTCAAACGCTCGTACAAATACATTGGTTCTTTTGTCACAATGATTTTGTGAAGAAAAATTAAACTTTTCAACGTTAAAATGTTGGTAAAAGAAATGCTAGTAAACCGGCGAGAATATAATGATAATCTATCAAGCCTCCTTAGGCTATAAGTATAACGGACAACGTTATAGTAAGTTGTTTTAAGCTTTCTTACATCCGATGCATATAATAGTATAGGTAGTAGATCTGCCTTAGCCAGGTGAACTTTTATATTAAATGGTGTTAAGTGCTGTGTTGGCCATAAAGCGCGCCGCATACCATACATTCTACCACAAGCCTGATTTATATGATCGGTCCAAGTTAAGGTGCTATTAAACATCACTCCAAGATTTCTAGCTGTATTCACAATCTCAATTCTTGAGCCACCAATAACAACATTCACATCTGCCTCTAATCTTATACTTTTCTTGGATATAATTAAACATTTTGATTTACTCGTGTTGATTCTCAAACCGTTAGCAGATGCCCAGGAAAATATTTGATTCAAGTCAATATTTATGTGATCTCACCCTGTTAGTAATACGTCACTTTTATTTGAAATATTTTGTTTTGTAAAGAAATATGTAAATCAACAAAAGGAATTTTACTTAGAGCATACAAATGTAAGTTTAATTACACTGTAACCGTTTTTATAAAAAATAAATCCTGCAACTCTACCTACGTAAGCAGTATTTCACATTGTATCAATATCTGTTGTAAAAGAAAGAAAATTATAAAAACTAAAAAAATCTCAATCAAAAGAAAATGTAGCATTATTATTCACATGTTGCACTTTCATTACAATCTAAACTTTCACAATGTGACAAAGAATTAAAATTAAAATTAATTGTAATGCATTTGTCTCCCATTCTTCTCTTGTTGCTGCAGGGATTTGAGGAAAAGAGCATAAAAGTGAAAGAAAAATAAAATTCATTTGAACGTTAAACGAAAAATACTTAAACTTCTGGTTGACACATTTAAAGACTGACTAAAGTCTTGTTGAATGCAACAATTTGCCAGTTTATTGATGATGGTGATTAAATGCTTCGATTACCGCACTTTTACTTTAATCAGTTGCAATGAGTTCGTAGTAAATTCTTACATTTTTATTAAATAATTAATGACACAAATTACTGGGAGAATGTATGTGTATGTACTTGTGTGCTAATGCCAGATGTTGGAAAATAAAATTGTATTTAATTAAATATAAAATTATGTTTGCTTCATTTAAATATAAAAAACGTATTATCAGAAGTAGTGTTTGGTAATGATTATGGGAAACTCCCACAAGTTGCTTCTCTCTTCGAATGGAAATTTGTAAACAAGTCAGTAGGGGATTTATTATATTAATAAATACATATGTATGTACATACATATTGAGAGACAATTTTTAATAAATACATTTAAACTATTCAAAAAGAATTTGACTAGCGTTATTTCATAAAATTTTTTATTGCTAATGAATTCAAAGAAATTAAAAAAATAAGAGCTTTTTTTTGATTGTATAATGGAAAATGCAAGATTATTTTATTTATCTGAAAAATAACAATGGAAAAGAGTAAAGAAATAAACACAAGTGTCCCCAATTGCTCCTTGCACTTATTTATAATCTTAAGTGATAATAAAGTGATCTTTTTTGAGCACCACTGTACTCATTAAATTTCATTGTTATGTAAATCTTAAATTATTACTGCTGTCAGACTAAAATTTATATTTCTTTCTTTTTAAACTTTGCAATTAAAAATATCTGTATCAACATTTTTAAAACAAAAAAAAAACAAACCATGATTTATGCAGAATAACAAAAGTTTTGCATTTTTTTGTGTTTCTATTCTAATTTTATGCTAAAAAGTATTTCAAGACTTTAACACTTAGGTGTTAAAATAGAAAGTTTATGGCTTTACAACTTTTCGAAAAAAGTATTTGTCAGTTTTGTCTGTATAGAGGGAAAAAATCCTTTTTTTTACAAATTTGATTTAACGTATTTTAAAAAGGATAACTGCACAGCGGGACGAACACGAGTCTTAGCAAAATTGAATTTTTTTATATATATTTATCTGTTGTAACAACAATGTCAAAGTTAACAATACAGAGGGATCAATTTATATATATGCCCCAGCAAACCCTAAAAACAAGGCGAATAAACAGCAGGATAAAAACATCGATTTAATACCTAACGGAGCTATTTCGTAAAGTTTTTCTAAGTGCAAGTGTTAAAGTCGGGAATGGAAGGTAACATTTTGAGCAATTAGGGTGAAAAATATTGCTTCATGTTCTTAACAGTACCAAATTGTTACCAATTGGAAAATTTATTTTTGAGTTCGGCATTTAAGAATTTGTTGGAGATATTTTGATAAATCGTTGATCTCATCTAGAAAGGCCACAACTCGAAACTAAGTTAAACGATTTCAAAACATTTCACCAATAAATTTGTTATATTAATTAAAAAACAAGTAAAAGTGCTATATTCGGTTGTGCCGAATCTTATATACCCTTCACCAATTGTGCGAGCAGAATACAGAGCAACTAGACAAGAACTAAATAATTCTTACATATACATACATATTCACAATTCAAAAAACTTTATTATAAATTAAATTTAAAAATCTAAAACTGGAAAATATTTTTTTTAAATCGTTTTTAGAACATAAACATTAAAAAAACAATTCGCTTTGAAAAACCCAGATTTGAACCAGAGGACTCACAGTTTCTAAGCTCAACCCCCTAGACTACTGAACCCTAAACGAACCTTGTTTGAATATCATTAAAATGAAATATGGCCCGTTTTAGGTTTCACAACTCAACTCAGTTGTGGCAACTCAACTCAGCAAAGTTGTAAACCATAATACAAAAATTACAATTCAACTTATTTGAGTTGTGAACCGTAATAGTGGGTATATTCACCAAAATGGTTTGTACCATGTATGTGTGTTTGTTTCTTTTAGTATAGGCAGTGTTGTCTTACCGTATATTTACCTTTTTTGGCAAGTTTCTTGTTTCTATTTGTTAAAATTATTTCCTTAAATAGATGAAATAATAAAGAAGGGTGATATCGAAAATCATATTGGGCATTATGCCAATATATGTAAAGAAATGCAAAGGGGGTGGGGTAATAAGAGACAACCGGATTTAAACTTCGCTTTTCATAATGACCCAGAATATATATACTTTATAGGGTGTAGGATCAATATTGTAGAAATTACAAACGGAATGACAAACTTATATATGTATACCCTTTTACCTTCGGTGAAGGGTATAATTAATTTAATTTGCACAATTAAAAAAGTTAATAGTATCAATTAAATTTTTTTATTAATCTTAACTGCATTTTCTGCAGTAATGTTGTATATACAAGCAAATGTTTAATGCACTTGATTACATTTTAAAAAATAATTGGCGAGAATGCATTCTGCGTTTTGCTTTTACCTTCTTCTGTTGAGTTGTTACTATGTGAGATAGGGCTTTTTTCATTAAAACAACTTAGGTTTTACATCCCAACAAACACAAAGTCAAACCTTTGATATGAAATGACTTTATAATTTCACATCAAACACAATTCTCACGTACTAAAGCGCTGCTACAATCCCCAAAATAAAAGGGAGAAAATTATTTTGTCTTTCCAAAAATTAGTGGACGGAAACAACACTATTTCATCTTTTGGCAATAGTGCCAAATGTTTAGCTGACAGTTTCTATAAATAAAAAGGAATTTAACTTAAAACAAATTTATTTATGTTCCACATTATATTATAATCCACATTTGAAAAACATTTGAGAATTGCGTTTAAAATCAAGTAGAAAATAAAGGCTTTTTTCAATTTGATAATAATTTTCCCTTCTTGTTGAGAATGTTTGTCGTTTGTGAAAACGTTTGATTTCAAAACATTTTCAATTTGAAATCAAACCTCCGTGATTGTTTGGATAGTTTAAAATATTGGAGCTCCGCTTATTTTTCTAAAGAACAACGATAAGTATTATATTTGTTTGTATCTCTTTTAGTTTTGGAGAATTAAGGTTGCCGAATTTTTCCACGCTACAGTCCAATTTTTAGCTTCAGGCTTTTATGCTGTGCGATGATGAACCAGTCAAACAGTAACGTTACAATTTTATAAAGATAGATAGATGCCCTTAAAAAATTTTTAATTTTTTGCTTTTTTTTGCTGTCGCTTAAGCTTATCCAACTTTTACCTGCTTATATTTTTGAAAAAGTGAAAAATAATTAGATTTATACTTATTCGATTTCAACTTTTTTTACAAGCCAAATTCTACTAAATATTTTTCATTACTATTTTTTTTACTTACTACTATTACTATTACTATCTCTATTGCGCTAAAAGTTACTCTTTTTAAAATAGCTCGAGTTAAAAGCAAATGAGATTTTATTTATTATTTAATATTTTTCTGAATAAAATAAAAAAAATTTTGTTATGCATTTATGCAAATATATTTTTTCTTATGTTTTCTTTTTAAATAATAAATATATTCAGCTCACTTGCTGAAATAAATAGAATAAAACTTAACCATATAACTTTCTTCATCATAAATAGAATTTCTTGCTAAAAATTTATATTTTCGAACCAATCCATGCAATAAATTGTCTTTAATTTGTAAAATTTATATATTTGACGTTTTGTTGACGATTTTGTTCAATTTTCGTGACGATTTGGACGAATTTTGTTAAAACTTTTGACGATTTTTGAGGAAAAAAGTCTAACAACCCTGCTTATACATCTAGTTCATACAGTAGATGGAACAACTAAATCCCCTTTAAGCATGTTGTAACTAACAATTGTTGTGCTCTTCTTAGCTGTTTGTTGTTTTGTAGTGATAAACACACCTTTAAACAACTACAAATGAATTTTTATACGAAAACTCATTGTCAGCACTAGGATTTGCTTTGTATGTGTTTATTTAGGAAAAACCTTTTTCATTATAAATTTGTATTTCAAAAGCTTTTATTTTTACTTTTTTCCATTTAGCAACCAAATAATTTATTTTATTAAAATTTTTTATTTTCGAATAGAAAGGATTTTTTTGCTGCAGCCTGCAGATTAAAATGTCTGTTTTCTAATTTAAAATAACGTTTTACATTGGTGTTCTATTTAATATTTTTTTTGTTTGTGAAATTTCTGTTTTTTTTCTTACCGTTAAGTGAGTGGCCAACAACAAATAAATAAGTTGAAGATGAGGCGTGAAATATCATAAAATAAAAAATGGAATAATAATGGAAAAAGTAAAGGCGAAAAAAATTAAATTTTATTCATTTGTCATCATTAAAGTGACAAAAGTATTGTTTGTTTGTTTTCGCATTTTACAACGTTTCTTTTTAGCTTTTAGCTGTTAAGGAAATTTTATTTAAAAAGCCTAAAATAAAAATATATAAGAAATATGTATATTGGCTTAAGTCGCATTTGATACATTCTAGATTGAGAATTCTGCAGCATCAATTTGCAAAAATGAAAAAGAAAATGCTGGGTTTAGATTAAAAAAAATCCCAAAAATGTATCTGACTGACTCGTCAAAGTAAGATTTTGTTAAATCTTATTAGGTTTAATATTTTTTAAAGTGGTTCGACGAATGCTTTTGTATAAGTTTTGCATAACAAGAAAATAAATTTGTTGAAAACAGTTGAAAAAATAATAAACACGTGATAATAAACAGCATAAATTGGTAAACTTTATAAAAAAATTTAAATGGAGCTTTTGTAGTTAAAAAAATCCAAATAAAAGAAAAAAAAAATCATTAATGTTGACCTTTAATTAGATTGTAGATATAGAAACTTTCATCTCAACAACAAGTTGCTAAATACACAACAACGTATGCGCATTCAGAACAAAAAATTACTCTTTAATATTTTTGTAAAGTGGTGTATGCGGTACAAAGCAATTTTTTCACGTTCATTAAAGTCCTATTGACTTCTAACTTCATTTATGAAAACTCACAAAATCTTAAATTTTTCTTTAAAATATATGCCGGAGGCAGTGGTGAAAATATAAATATTCTTAGGGGTATATTTTGAGAAATCTTTGCCGTTTTTTCCACGGCGTCTTTAATAGTATGCGCCAAACTAATAATGAACTGACAATTTGTCTTTTCGGAATAGAGTTAAAAACTTCTGAAAACGCAACGTATTCTAATACTGTGAGTTTAGTTATTATAAAGATTGGTTCATTATTTGTAGATGGCATATAGTGCCCACTTCTGAAATATTCGAACTCTCGGTACAGGGTATCAAAGATTCGGCAAAGCCCAATAAAATAGTTATACTTGGTTAGCTTAAATTGAAATATTTAAGTGTTAAAATGCGTAGGAGTAGAGCAAAAATAAACGATTTATACCCATGAAACTTGATGGAAATTTATTACGTAAGTAACTACAACTACTACTACTACTCTACTTATTTGTAAAAGTGTGTGTTTGGGTGTGTGCGTTTAATGTTATTGTCATTTCATTTTGAAGAGTTTCAACAACAGCAAAAAAAACATTTTCATCGTCGTGGAAATCATCGCTAATGAGAATAGTGACAACAACATCAGCGGCAACAACATCTTCAACATTATCAGCCATAACAATTACACAGACTCAGTTGAACATGTACACATTTTTACAAACACATCTCTTCATGGCATTTGGGTTTGAAGGGCATCAAAACGGATGTACGTACGACTAAATTTAACATGTCCGTCATTCATAATGACAACGAAAATTTTTAACAAGTTTTTATATGTTAAAATTTTTTTCTTTCACGTTTTATATGCGTCTGTCATCGCCGTCCCTTTTCGGTACAACTGTAAAATTCTATTTTTATTTACTTCCTAGACTTTTAATGGTCCATTCCGTCCGGTCTTTCTTGTCTATAGGTCTGTCCGCCTTATTGTCAGTTATGCATAACTCTGATTTTCAGGCTGTTAGCATGTAATTGAAACTTTTACTTTACTACTATTATTCACGATGGAGGACATGTGTTAAAATTAACTACTAATATAATCTTAGGGAAAAACGTGCCAACAATTTACTTGTTCAGGCTTTGCGTCTCTCTCTCACTGTTTGTCATTTTCTCCATAATTTTGAATAAGTAAATGGAATGCTTTATTTTAAGGGCACTAACGCTAAAAAGAAAAAAAAAAATATTTTGCTTTAAAACTTTAACTATTAAATTATAACGTCTTTACACAATTTATATGATATAAAAGCTTGTGTTAATATTGGAATAACGATGTCGGAGCATTAGCACTTATTTATTTAACAGTTGGCTAAATAAATAAAAAATGTTTGGTTATAAAAAAGTGTCACATGTATTTCTATTTAATTTTTATCAAACTTCCGATATGTTTACGGTTGGTTGTCTAACATTTATGAATGTATTTCCGTTTAATGTTGAAAGAGTGTTGACATAGTTACCCTAAGAATTTCTTTAAAGGCACATTTATAAAAAAAAATAAGAATATAATGTACTTAAGAAAAAGATGAAAGTTGAATAAAGAAGAGGGGAGGGAGGGGGGAGGGAATATATGCTTGATAAAATATAAATTTATGTTCATAAAACTGCTGAAGAACCACTTAAGCCTGGTCTTAAGAAGTGTGTTTTTTTACAAAACTTTTGTATTTTTTAACTGTACAAATTAAATGAGCTGCCAAATGAAATTAAGTTGAATAATAGCAACAATAATATATCTAGTAACAACTTTCTTTACTTGTTGTAGTTGAAAAAAGTTTATAAATACAAGTGGCAGAATTGACGGCCAGCCGTAAGCAACTACCACCAGACATTGACATTCATAAGGCAATCAGCCAGCCAGCCATAGTAAAAGGTCTACAAACATATTATCTGTTTTAAAAAGTAACTGACAAAAGCTACTACAAGTCTTCGGCCGTTCCCAGTCAACATTTTATATGATGTGTATCTTAAGTTAAGGCTCTTTTCTGAAGTCTGTCTGTCTGTCTTACTTTGCAAAAAAAAGTTATAATTCTTTTTTATTTCCTTTCTTTAGCTTTCATATAAATATATTAGGAAGAGATGACTTTAAGAGGAACGATTTATTTTTTTGTTACTCCAGAAAAGTTTTTCGTTTGCGAAAAGCAAAGGAAAGAAAAAATGTGGTACAGCCGAAAAAATAAAGTTTATTTATTGTATTCAAAGAAAGAGAAATAAAGTTTCTTTGCTGATTATTATCATTTGTTTTTTTTTTTTATTATTTTGGTTAAGATTTAAGCCGATGGTGGTGGTGTGGTGGTGGTCTGGTGAAATAAGTTTATACGAAAATAATTTAGCATAAAAGTAAAATTCCATTTTTAGTAAAAATGTGTTGTTGTTTTGATTACAATTAAAGTATTAAAAGTTGTTTTGAAAAGTGTTGAAATGCACGAAGGATATATTTCAGATATTAAAAGTAGCTTTTTTCCAATAAAAATATATGAATGGAATTTAAGTGAAATCATTTTACTTAATCCTTTGAGTTAAAGGCTCTAATTTAATTAATTTTCAGATTCAAGGACGCAGGATTCACATTGTTGTGGTTACTTTGTTTTAAATAGCAAATTACACATTCAACACGAATATTTTTTATAGCACTTCTGTTAATTAATTCAAATACAATTTTGCTTTAACAGTAATTTCTTAATGTTTATAACAATAACACTTTATTGCATTTTTTTTACTCCATTTATTGACACAAAATTAAGCTCCCATTTTTTTATTTCTGGCAACTTCTTTAGCTAATTAACCAAAGCTAAATGAATATGGACCATTTACTTCCAAAAACGATTCTTTCCAAGTATAGAGTTTTTACACTGATATTTTCTAAGATCTTTTTTGATAATATCGATGTCTTCCGGCGGTGTTAAAAGCGAAAATAGGATGTGATGTAGCAAATGTTATGTATAGCCAATTTTAATAAATATGATTTTGTTTTTATTCGAGAGAGTATAGTTTAGCACTTAGAAGGTACAAATTATTTCGGACATTCTTTTATTAAAATTAAATATCATATGCAAACCAAATCACGCCTCTAAAACACATGCGGCACAATAAAATGCAAAGACTTACTTTTTGGATTTTTAGAATTCTAAATACAACAATTTTCTATATTGATGTGTTTAATCTAGAGGCCTGCACAATTCTCTTTAAAGATACATTAAAATCTATAAGCATTTTTCAAAACCTTTAGTGTTCGTATTCTTTCTGTACAAGGCCTGCACGCTTCATTCCATACTCATATCTTTTTTACACACGTTTGTAAATGTTTAGAAGCAAAATAAAAATTCTTCACTATACTGAAAGTGCGGGTATAAAAATACTTTATAAAATTAACAATGGAATGAAAATATACGCAGCAATGAAAGTAGGAACAATAAATAATGTCTATACGAAATGTCTTGTATGTTAATTTCTTTGATAATACTGCAGCAACAATTCTTCGCAAAAACAATTCTCTGTATGTGTACGCAACATAATACAGACAAGGAAATATCACAAGAGAAAACTTTTTTTTATTCTTTTGAGAGGGCTTAAAAAACAAGTACTGTTTGGAGGGTAGTTCTTTAAATTCTTGTACTCTAACAGCACTATTTCCATTGTGCGACAAACCATAACGCATAGCATTTTTGTCATTGTATATTTTAATAGGCTTCGGCTAAAAAAAATCATTTATTGTCGTCATTAAGAATGAAACCAATTGTTAAAAACGTCGAGAAATTGTCAAAATCGGTTCTATTCCATTCTCGTTCGGATATATTTTTGAAGGCAGTATGAATAGTGAAGAGATCAGATGTGTGAGTGAAGTATCTGCTTTCGTCACCTTCAATATATGTTTTGTCTTCTGGGCATCACATTGAACTTTCATGCCTAGAACATCAAGAGATTCTGATTTCTCAATAATTATCCCATCAATATATACAGATAAGGCAGCTTGATTCGTCGCGCGCTTATACGTTAGCACGCAACACGGGTTGTTTCGGGCATTTAATTAAATCTGAAATTTTGAGAATAATAAGATACAACAACTATACAAATATTTAATGTTGCATCATATAGTTTTTCCAAAGTTGATGGATTAAGCGGTTAAGGTAGGTCCAAAAGTTTTTCAAGATTTAACCCATATAAGTGGGAATAACATGAACCGTTTGAGTGCTATTCGAAATAAAAATTCGCAGAAAAAATCTCAAGGCTCAACCCAAATAAATAGTGTATGTGACCTTCTCCGAGAAAAGGGACATAGTGTGTGAAAATGAATTGTTGAGAAAAACGCATTTAAAATTATGCTACACCCTTTTAGGTACCAGAATCCACTCTAAAGTCCAAACCCGTTTTTTGACACACTAGCTCCCTTTTCTCGGAGAAGGCGACATATGTATGTACGTTTACATAAAGCAAACCAAAAACCTTTTTTTTTTTAATTTTTTCTCCATACTTCCAAACTAAACAATTTATTTTACTGAAAATTGTAAAAAACCCATAATCCGTAACGAAACATGCATCATAAAGTAAAAATAAGATAAAAACCCCACCTTCATGAAGCGGTTAAGTTTTATAGTAGAAAAAGCTAGAAATAATTGTCTGAAACAAAATTTCAACGTAACGAAATAAAATGTTCCAACCGTAACAAATAAAAACAGTAAAAAAAACAAAAATATTTTATATATAAAATAAACCATATCAACACTGTTTTTACCTCGTACATTATTATTTTTATTAAAACGGTTGCCACCAAAGTATGCCAACGAAAGAATTCAGTTGTATTTCTGTATGCAAGTGAAATAAATAAATGTTTGAATTGAGGACATAGAACATACATGTTGAGTTAAAAACACGAATTAGTTTGCCTGACTTGTTGACATTGACCACACCAGCAAAAGGAAGTGGTGTTCAAATTGAGGTTAAATTGTTAGATAATTTATTTGCAAGAACCCTTAACAGGATTTTGTTAGAACTAACTACCTTTTTATGTATGTATGTGCAGAGTAAAATAGAGCTGAAACATAATATGGTCTTCAAACACGCAAAACTAAACAATTCAGCATATTTTAATTTTATTGCTTACATTTCAAATCAAGGAAAAGAATTAAAAAAGGCACAGAGAAAAAAAGAAAATACATTTTTTTTCCTCTTTCATTTCCATGAACAACTCACATCTGCACCGTATTATTATTTTTCTACTATTTCCAGCAAATCGATTAAGATTCTATTTTTTATTTCTTCAATTTCCCAAGGAGTGTTTGCCTGTATGAACGCCCCTGCCCCACTCCCTTTTTAACACAATGATATATTCCGCATGCAAAATTATACTCAAAAAGAAAATAAAGTAAGCAAATGAAAAATAATTCACTATGTAAAATTGAAGAATATTTTTAAATACTATTACCAAGATGTTTTCTTAAAGATTTAGATTTACCCTGTTCTAAGTTACTTCGTACCAGTTTTTAGTGGTGCGGGTCAGTTAAAGTGGTTGGTTGCCATTGGCCATCGGTTTAAATGTACTTTTTATTCATTTATTCTTTCATTCATTCTTTAAACCTGACATTCTTCCACTTCGCTTCAATTCAATTTTCTTTAAGCAAATAAACTTGAATACTTTTCCAAAAGCCAATCGCCCATAAGATTGTATTCGTAGGTGCTTGTCTATTTTTTCTGTTTGCTGGCACTTTTTTAATGGACTCCTAGAGACAGGGAGACAATTTGGTTAGTTTTTTCCCCATATTTTTGACATGTGTTGGTTTTGGAGCAGTGAATGATAAAAAAAGTATTAATAGTAATGGAATTTATTACATTTTGAACCCAACCTCAATGAAATTTATTAAAGTTAACTTAAAAGTGATTTCAAAAATAAAGGTAATAAAAATGATTTTAATTACATTTTAATAGAAGTGGATTTAATATACTAAAACAAATTTTTGTTGAATAGTTTTATTTAAATTGTTTAAGAAATTTCAAAAATTAACAGTCTGTTCAACAATTTTGTATGTTAAGGTGTTCATAGAAATAACTTTAATAAAAATATTCGCACTGAACAGCTAAATATGCTTGTGAGCATACATACCAGAGAACTGCAACGAGCACCCGCTTTTATGATTGATGATACTCGCCTTTAAACGAGTTGCGGTGTAGTTAATACAGCCTATTCTTTTTGTATGTGCTCGCCAGGCTCGTAAGAAATTGTGTTTTCAACATACGAGCCTTTAGCAAACGCAATGAAATTTATATGAGGTCTGTTTTGTATTGTTTCTTAAATATATTATTTCAACATTCGGCAATAGCATTCTTACTTCTGATAAATCAACTAATTTACTCTCTTTTATTCAATGTTCTCTATCTGCCCTTCGCTGACCTAGAGTTATAATTGTCTGAGTGCACAAGTGTTTACTCGCAGCATTCGTCATTCGTAGCAATACTTAAAACAGCGTTGCCAGATGGTGAGATCCCAGATTAAATCTTTATAAAAGTAGCGTTGAAGCATGTCAGGGAGATCGTGTGTTACTGATTCAAGCTATTCTTGCTTTGTATGTGGTGAATATTTGGTTGAAAAAAAGGATATGCAATATCAGAAGCATTAAAATATGCATATTTACATTATTTTGGTTTTGCAGTCAGAAACTTGGACAAACCGTGGAAACCGACAATGTTTTGCATTTTCTTCATTCGCATTTAGATTTTTTCCACAAAACCCTGTTGCTGTGACCGACGAACAAGGGGAAATTGCTCACCAAGATTCGAATTCAACTCACAAAATTTATTGACCAATTGGGACAATTTTCTGTAGCGTAATCGGAGGTTATATTAACTGGCGATTTTAATTGCTCTGACCAACACTTCCAGGCCTACACACTTTTCAACCACAAGCAACACGTTGCTTGACCTAGTTTTTGTAAGTAGCGAGCAGAAATTATTACTCTTTTATCAGTTAGCTGGATCCACCTTTTCAAAACACGATTTGATTTTTTGAGCTACAAATTTAGAACTGAAAAAGGAACTCAAATGTTCAGTTTCATAGATTTTAAAAGTAAAACTCCATTAAACACTGCTTTACAAATTTTTAATTTGGAAAAATACCAAGAACGCCACATGCCTAGATAAGTTAATTGGGACCTCCTGAACACGAAAAACGCTGTATTTTTTTTCGTAAGTACCGTTTTTTAGATTACGGTACTTTTGTGTTTTTTGGTGTATGGTCCCACACAAACCCTTGCGGAGCCCAACCGAACAGTCCGATCGAAATAAATGGCACATCGTTGGAAAGGTAATTGAATGCCTTTTCCGTCCATATGCTACAAATTTCTATATGAGAAGAAATGGCTGAGTTATGGCACCTAAAAAGTCTTTGTAACGTCTGTCGATTTCTTCCATTTCCTGGTGAAATCTTTCACCTTGTTCATCACTTTCGGAGCCCAAGTTCGTGGAGAAAATATCCAAATGACTGAATAAAAAGTGTAATTTAGGTGTCATATTTGAACCTAAAAGTTAAACCATGTTAATAACAACAACCTGTTAACTGATCGTCAATCTGGATTCAGGCTGTACTTCAGCTCTTACCGGTGGTATTATTGGACCACTCAAAGGCTTTTGATACAGTGCACCATTCAATATTGTGCATGAAATTGTCCAAATTATTTAAATTTTCCACGTTTGCTGTGAAACTGTTGCCATCATACTTTTCAGGTAGACGCCAATCAGTTGCAAATGCCAAATGTATATCGCATTTTGTACAAGTAACTAGAGGAGCCCCACGGGGAGCCATCCTTGGACCCCTGCTATACTCTTTATATGCGAACGATCTCCCTAACCAACTATCGTATTCTAGTATACATATATATGCTGATGACGTTCAGCTGTATCTCAGTAGTCCTATAGAGTCAGCTAATATGAAAATACGGGAACTAAATCATGATCTTGGGAAAATATTTACATGAGCAGCGACTAACGGGTTGCGACTTAATCCTACTAGTTGTGAAACAAATGATATGAGAAAGCTGACCGTAACATACAACAATATCATTCGTTACATTTTCTCTTTAAAAAGATTTGATCATATATCGCAGCACTTTTGTCGTTTATTCAATATGTCATTTTCAAACTATCTTCAATTCGAAAACTACTTCACAAAATAAGGGAGCAAAAATATCTGACTGAACGTTTGCAGTTTTCTAGATCGCCAACGTGACCATGCTTCTGAATGCCAATACTTTATATGAAGCATACGTAAATTTTTTGAATGTTTTAAATGAAAACTTTTTTAATTCTTTTTAAAGGTATATAAACCTTTACTTTATTTATGTATTTTACTCTATTTAAAATTAAATATAATCTCTGTAGTTCTTAGAATATAATGTCTTTATCAATATATTTAACTTGTCTGATTCTAATGCTGTAATTTATAAGATATTCACCCCTATCGCGAATAAAAATTCCTTGGGAGTTTTTTCCCTTTTTTCATTTTCCCTATGTTAATTCAATTGCAAAAATGTAAAAAGGGAAAAAACTCCCAAGGAATTTTTATTCACGATAGGCCTGATTGTGTCTGCTTGTATTAGAAATCAAATAAATAAATACAAATATAAATACAAAATACAAAATTTCTCGAGGAAAGATATTTGGATGCTACAGTCCAAAACCTTTTCCAATTATTTGAATACTTTTGAAAAACAGTTGATATATTTGCTTTTCTGAAAAAACTTTTTTCCATTTGCTTTAACAAATCTGGTTTACCTATTTAAAGCTGTAGCACACTAATGACAACAAAACAAAAACAAAAAAAAAAACTGCATTTAAAAAAGAAAAACCTTTTAATGAAATATTGTTTTTGTGTGTCATTCCTTCTATATTTCTTCGCTTAAACTTTGTATGTATTTGATACTTTTATATAATTTTTACAAAAAAAATAGATGATTAGCAAACATAAAAACTTCGGCTAGAAAAAATTAGGCAATTGACATGAAATACACATGAAGGTAAAAATACAGTGTTGTCACTTTGTGGGCAATTACCCGAATTTGGTGTAATTTTTGCTGTTGTGGGTAGAGCAAGGGTAGTTTCATTGTTTTGGGGATAAGGAGCAACTAAAAAATCTTTCGTTTAAAAATAAATATTCAGCCATGTCACATTCTGTATTTTGGTGCTTCAGAAAATGTCGAAAACAATTTTCGGAATGATACCATTTTTGTTTTCATGAACGGAATTGTAGTTTTCGTACCTGAAAGGCCAAAGAACTATCATAATATACTTTTTATCAATAAACAAATATGTTTTCTTCGGTTCTGAACGGAGTCATTCCAAACGGAATTGTACTCTGTGGCATGGCTGATTATAAGGATTTGATTTCAGCGATAAAACTTAATATATTTTAAAAAAAAAAAACTTACAGTATTCTCAACCAGTCATTTAAAAAAAAGCCGATGGCCCAAGCAGTCAGTGCTAACTTCCATATTATTATTATATTCAATATACATAAGTCTAATATCACAAATAAATAAATAAATAAATAAATAAATAAATAAATAAATAAATAAATAAATAAATAAATAAATAAATAAATAAATAAATAAATAAATAAATAAATAAATAAATAAATAAAAAAAAATTCAATAAATGAGTTTTCCCCGATCACTTTTGATGCTTACAAACTTATTTATCACTTGAGCTATTTAAAAAACATTCATATGTTACACAGTGCAACACGAAAAAAAATAACCATATACGGACAATAAATAACCATAAGGGACCAAAAAAAAGACCCGTGTCTCCCAGGTTCGCCCAAAGTCATGCACTTCTTTTTATGGGCCCTAAAAGATTCAGGGCCTCGGTGTCGGAACCGTTCGGAATTTTAACCCTCTGACACAAAGTTGTAGCTCTTGCCATAAAGAACATAAAATTGTGAACATAGTTATAAAATCAAAAAAAACTTCATCTTCAAGATCAGAATCGCAAAAAACTTTAAAAATTTCGATTTTTTTTTACCTTTTTCCCCCTGTTTAGGTCCATAGGTAGCAAACCGTTCAAAATTCAAGGAAACAATCAACTAAAAAATTAACTTAAGATCCCAATAAACAACTTGCTAGAGCATATGAACTTCCTAGGAATGATTCTTAGCACTTAATATATTATCGTTTATTTTTTTCGTAAAGCTGAAGCAAAGATTTATGATACATTTTGAATCATATTCGAGTCGTTTTGACTCTTTAGCGCAATAAAGAACAAGAATATGCGCTCATTTTCTGATTATGTAAGATTCTTTTGTCGGGAGAAAATGCTACCCTACCCGCTACTATCTTGATTAATTTTTTATTAGTGTAAGTGTATCTGATTAACCTTCCGTCTTACACAGGTTTTTATTTTCACATTCGTAACGCATGAGTCTAGCCAGACCCAACAATCTTTTGAATAAATAAAACCAATTTTTTTTAACTAAATGTTATATTACACACTTATAATTTAAATACATATTTTCATGTTTTATGTTTGATTAAAATTAGTTTGGATGAAGGTGACCATTTTAAAAAATGATTTTTGTCTGGGTGCGCTTGAAACTATTTGTTCTACTAAATTTTTTTCAAAATAGAAACGATTTTTAAAGAAATAACCAATATGTCTCTCGTAGTAACTCTTTAAAAGTACTCTTTAATGTTATCTTGGCCATATGCTATGCGTCTACCAATTGCTTTTCGCCACAAACATTCATACTTTCACATTTAAAATATTTGCAGAATTGTTTGCAATGCAGGAAATTAGAAAATAATTTAAAAAAATATACAAATCATTTTCATCATTCCACCAAAAGCATTTCATATTTTGCTGAATCATTTCGTGCATTGTACGCAAAAATGTTGTGGCTTCGCATCACGTTTCGTACGAGTTTTCAAACATATAAAACTTCAGGATTTTTATTTTGTGTACTTTTTATCCTTTCTAGATAACTGTATTCCGTTTATATCATTGAACTTTTTTTTAACCTTTGCACTTTTCTTCCCAGAAAGTTTTAAATATTTCAAACTTAAAATAGTTAAGTTAACACCAATTTGTTAGTTGATAAATTTGCAGTTCGTTCAAGTTTCTTATTGTTAACGCTTTAAGTGAATTATTTGTTTTTTTAATAAACGGGTTTCAGGCTGAAAAAGTTTTTAAATAATTAAAATGCTGATAACCTGTCTTGAAATATTTCCAAACTTTTTTTTAAAATATTAAAACAATAAAAGGGATTTTAACTTACACCCTATTAACATGCAAACAGTTACCGAGTAAAGCGTTAATTCAATTTATAAAATATGATTAAACGTTTAACTTACTTTATTTCGTAATGGCAAAATTTCATAATTTGGGATTAAATTTTATTATTTACCTGAAAATAGAAAAAATTAAAGATACATAAATTACTAAATAAGTGTGAAGAAGCGGTATTAAAATATGCGTAGAAAATAAATCAATTTATCATTTGCCAGAAAGAAAAAAAAGGTCTTTCATCACCTTTCACGCAAATGTGCACACACACACACACACAAACTTTAGGTAACACATACAATTTATATGAAAAAAAAAATTTTTTGCTATGAAAGTGAAACGCTCTCATAACACACCCTTTAAAAAAAATACAACTCAATGTGTTGTTTTATATGCTGGAAATGAACAGATTGCAATTTAAAATTATTGCGAATAAAATTAAAAAAAAAAAATAACTCAAATATGTAAAAATGGGAGCCATAGAAGATTGAATGGAAATAGAGAGAGAAACTACCTGACTCTGCTGTCAAAAAAACCTAACTCTGTGGTTGTGTTAGTCAGAAATGTGTTTACTTTGTAGCTGTAACTTCAAATATACATAATCTTAAGAGATAATTTGTATTTCGTTTTGACGGTTTTCCGTTCTTTTCAATATTCTTTGGTGGGTCCTTCAATGGAAATAGGTGTAGGTATTCTTACACACATTCATACATATGCATCAATAGCAATGTCAGATGTCTTGTTCAGCATTTTATTTTATTTATTTCTTTATTTCATTGACAATATACGGGGATTTATGTTATACCATTGGAAAAGGAGTATCTTGGTGTTGCGTTCTTTTCTCAATTAGAGGAAAAAAATATAATTTTCTTTCTCGTTTTGCACACAGGCTAGGAATTTTTTTTAATTTAAGTGCAGGATTGAGTGTGTGTGTGTGTGTTTGTGTGTAAACACATTTGTATTTTTCAAAAATCATCGGTATGTGTCTTTTTTGAGTACTTTTGGTGATTAAAAACTGATTAATTACTTGAGCGCTTTAAAATCGACATACAAATGAATTCGCGCTTATGATTTAAAAGTGCTTGATTTAAAATTCAATAATAAAACTATTAAAAAAGAGTCAAGATGTCTCTAAACTAATAAAAAAAATTAATCATATATGACTCTTAAAGAAGAGTCGCGGGTAGGGTACCAATTTGTCCCGACAAAAAGTATCATTTATGATCAGAAAATGAGCGCATATTCTGGTATTTTAATCGCGCTCAAGAGTCAAAAAAGACTCGAATGTGATTAAAAATTAAAAAAAATGCTAGCTGGGTTGTAATGCAAAGTAGGAGTATTTGGCTTGTCAGTATAGTTTCTTTGTTCCCAGACTTTTTCAATTCCCGTGAAAGTGGGATCTATTTTTCAATTTTCCGGAAATTTTCGACCACTGCCGCTTAATATAAGGCGGGGCAAAATATAATATTATTTGAACAAAAAAAAAAAAAAAGAAGAAATACAACTAAACAATTCAGTTTATCAATGCACTAAACGTTAGTAGAAAATTAAAATCCAACAGTAGTCATACAAAACTAAAATAGTGAAGTTATTTAAGCAAAATACATATTTCTTTGGAAACAGGCTTTTAGTACAGAATAACAAATTGCAAAATCGTTTGACAGCCTATTTCTAATTTTATTCAATAAGAGTCCTCTCCAAGAGAAAACACGTTCTCCTCTAGGGATGTTTGCCATTATAGTCTGAAGAATATTATATAAAATCTGAATGCTTTCAGTTTTCTCACTACTTCCTTTAAACACTTGTAATTACTTGTTTGAAGAAAATTATTTTCTTTGAAACGAAATAGCGTTTATATTCCTAATTTCTGTATTCGAAGTATCCTGAAATGTTTATTTTTCCCTTCTGCCATCATCTCTTCCACAAATAGTATTTACTGCATTTTCAGAATCTATTCAAAAAATCTTTCATGCAGCTACTCTGCATATGAAAGCATTAAATTTTTATAAGGAAGTAGGAACAACTTTTTTCGTTCTTATAAACTTAATCTGGATCTTTAAGATATTAAAAATTACTAGGGGAAAATAACCCAAGAGCTATTTATAATTTATTAAGTATTTATTTATGCCAGCATTAACCGCTTTGTGTGATCTTCTAGGGCCGTCCTCCTACATTAATAAATTTGTAATTCCAAATATTAAGATAAAAACTTGCCTTCAACACTGTTATAAATATTCGAAATTTCACTTAAACTTTTGAAAATTGATGATTGATTTCCCAATTTTTCAAAACTCCCCACTGTACAACGTATAAGTGATATTATTTTAAAATAAATATTATGAATAATACGTAAAATAAATGCTACGAGTTTCTGTTTTTAATCTTCAAATACGTTATATTTCAAACATTTTCAGGGTGTTACTTTAACATTAGTTCTAACCTTAAAAACTTTAAACTTGCAAAAAATATTTTTATCTTTGGTTATACACACACATACACATATTTATATATATTTTAAAATTATTATTGGCTATATTTAAGCTCAGATACATACATACATACATACATACATACATACATATTTCTAAGTGTTTTGTCCTTAAAAAAATTTTACTTTTAGAAAAAAAGGAATTTTTGGAAATAAAAAACACACATACACATTTTGTGACGAAATATAAATATAAAAGAAGAGTAAATATTGATGGTAAATATAAATCAAAAGAAAAAACAAAAATATGTACATAGATATTGTAATTCAATATAATTTTCCTCAAATATTAATGCCTGTATTCACAAAAAATTTTAAAATTTAATAAAGGTTTATAGAAAAAATTTATTATGAAAATTATCCTTAATAAACGTTTGATAAATTTAATAATCGCTTGTGAATACTGGGGTCAGTCGTTTTAAAATTCTGTGGGCAAGTCATATCCCTAATTTTGTATTAGCAGCTTAATTGAATCACTTAATTAAAAAAAAACAGTCAAGCAAAAAAAGATCCAAATTAAGATACTGATCGATTACTGTTTAATAAAAGTAAACAAATTTAAAATAAAGTACCCATGTGAAAACCTTCTTTAGTGTAGAAAGAAGTCAAGTGACGGTGTTTTTTTCGTGAATGCTGTAGGTGCTAATAAATGTGAAAAACTAAAAGATTTACAAGCTGTAAAACTCTAATTTGTTGGATATTAAGAGTATAATGAGAATATATTTCAATGCCCTGCAACCGAAGCAAAATGATCTGAAGAACGAGAGTATAATGACAAATAGTCATTCCGGAACAAATATGTTGTGCATCTTATGAACTAAATTCGATTTTCGACAACAGTCGAATAAGCGCACATTCGATAAAAAATACTTATTTTGATTAAGTTTATTTACAGTTGTACGACTCTATCAGCTGGCACTCTAAATAAACAAATTTTTGTTTACAAATTTTAAAAATAAAATCTGTGGCATTTTGACAAAACATCTTAATTCAAATTAAAAAAGTTGAAAAAAAGCTGTTAATCATACGAATTTTCATTCAAAACCACTTTTGTTTACGCTTTGAAGATTTTGTATTATAAACGAAATTCTTCTTTAATTTTGGTTTATTTTATTATTTGATAGGAATGATTTGTTCACCGAGTTTTTTTAAAAAGTTTTTTGCTATCTTATCTGGACTTGAGAAGTTTTGTCAAATTACCACAGAAATTAAAGTTAAACAGCGTAGGAATTATCTTTGATTACAAAAAATTAAGCCTCTTTGCGGTTTCAAACCCACTTTTTACAGGCTGAACTTTAATGCAAGTTCTTTTTTACTAAAAGAAATTTTATTCCATTAGGACGACTTTAGACTTGCATAAAATTAACAAAAATAACCCTGTGCACTAGAGCGGGTCAATTTGTATGGGACGGAAAAAATGAAAAAATCGCATATGCGGGAAGTAATCTACGAACAATTCTAAGAAAATTTGCCTAAGAAACTATGTGTGTAAAATCGATTCGGATGCCGCGATTTTTAAAGGGAAGTTTCATATTCAGGTTATAGAAAATTTTGTTAGAAAAACTTAAACAGATAGCTTATTTATGAGTGTGAGGGACCCACTGAGGTTAAAAAAACGCTAAGTTTTCTTCTAAACCCTTTGTTTTTACTTCTTATTTTTAAAGTACACTTATCCCTCGATTTACACAATACTTTTTTTAAGGTGTTAATCGAGGGAAAGGTATACTTTTGTTTGTTGACCATATATTGAAATAAAACTAAAATTATCCTTTAAGTTTTCTACGATTTATTGTTTTATTTGCAGTTATTAATTTAGCAATAAAATCAGAAAGAATAAAATAAATTTTAAGTGTATTGTTATTAATACAAAGTTAGTTTCTAGATTTGAAAAAAGAACTAAATAACTAAGTTTTTAAGTCCTGCCTGCTTTCCAAGCGTGGATTTTTTTTTCGACTAACATCAGTCACAGCCATAATACTTTCACGATTTTTTTCCGTTACGCGCCGAGAAACACTGGTTAAAAGTTTAACGCATCGTTCAGTTCCTTGAATGTGGCATGGAACTTGTGGGTCAGGAAGTGGTGGATCTTGAAATTCTAAATATTCCTTCAAATAGTCATACGGAATATCTCTTGTAATTGGTGGTTCTGATAAAATACTGTCATCATCTAAATCTATCATATTGAAATAATTGCAGCAGTCAAAATTAATTTTACATTTTTTGTACTCTCTAAGTTTTTCTGCATCGCAAAGTTTGTTACGGTAGTACAAAATTTTTTGTATTGCCTGGTCGCGTATTGATTTACGATCATCGTAAAGCATTGAAAGCATAACATTTTCTGGATGAGCAAAGTATGAGTTATTTTGAACTACAGAGTAAACAATTTGCCGCACATTCAAGGGAAGAAACTGTGTGAGGCGAATAAACTTAAATAAAAGCGTACTGCCGTAAATAACAGAATTGTAGTATTTGATGTTAAAGTACATGGGAACATAAACTCTTATTACGTACTCTGCTAGAGTTTTTAAGTAACTAGTGGGTGAACTTGTTGCGACGTACAATCGTAAAATTCTGCTGGCCTTGGTTAACCAACGGGAGTGCGCTACAGGTCCAGGCTTTATGTTAGCTAAGTCAACAGAAATAAAACCATTCGATATTGCTGAAGCCATTTGGAGCAAATACTTTACGTCATTAGATAAATCAAGCTTCCATTCGTCTGATGAAGAAGGTGGCATGTTCTCTAGCGGAATGGCTGTAAATTCAACAACCCTCTGAAAAAATTTTAAACTTTTTTTAATAAATGTTAAAAAAAATATTCTGGAAAAATTATTTTCCCACCATTTTCTCACAGCACGTAATTTGTTTACTAATTAAGCCGCTGGCAGTTCTTGGTCCGCTCGTTTTCGAATTATCCAGAAATTCGAATAGGTGACGAAAAGGCAATTCATTAAAATGTAGGAGACATATAAACCAATGCAATGGTCTTCCCAATGCGATCTCGAAACGCCGTATTATGCCATTTGAAACGCCTGTGTTAGTGTTTTCTCCATCACTACAAATACCAATTAAATTATTAAAACTGAAACCTTTTTTGCTGAAAAACTCGCTAAGCTGCCTTTGCTTTGTTAAAGCATCTTCAGCTTGAACTGTAACATATCCTAATAGTTTCGAGTTCGGCTCTTTAAGGACGACTAAATGTGCTTCTTTAACCATGCTTTGGTGGTATTTGCCGTCAATTTTTTCCATTGTTAATGCGTCATCTTTTCTGCCATCAAATGAAAAGTAGCATAGGTTGGTGTCTCCTGCTTGACTCTTGCGTACTGCTTCCCGTCCCTTCATCTTTTCTCTGGCGACTTTATTTTTATCCATAATTATTAGGTCTCCAGTTTCATCTCTATAGTCAATATCCTTAAATAGAGCTGTCGCTAAACCTGAAGCTACTCTGTCAGATATGCCGAATCTGTCGCACATCATCGCGAAATTTAAAGCCGAGTACCTTTTGGTATAAGCTCGTGGTTTCGGTGAAATTAATACATCCTCAGATGGTGCACTTAGCTCTATAAGCTCCTCCACCTCCATGTTTAACTGGCTTGGTTGATATGTCGAATCATGACTCACTGGTAGGAAGGTTGCTATTGTTGATACTTGGTCAGAATGATTCTCTGGAATAGTCAGTTTTCTATCATTGTGTTGATCTAGCATAAAAAATGTCAACCTTTTTGGAATTTCTCCACATTTGCATTCATGTACTTTTAAATTACATTTGCATTTTCCAATGAAAAACAAATCATCAATCGATTCCACTTGTTCAAGCGATTTTTTAATTTAACGAACGAGCCTATCTATTAACACTTTTTTCTTAAATTTTTTTCTACTCTGGTCTTACTTTTCGTTAACGCTGGAAGCGATTTCTTTTTTAAAACTTCAGAATAGTTTTCAAAAAAGTTTTTCAATTTCTTTAAAGAAAAAACATGTGTAAAATTTTATTTCAAAATAAAAGTACTCTTAAAGTTTGCGAATTGATAAATATTACATTTTTGCGTTTTCAAATGCGAAAATTTCATTAATTTAATATACAGAGGAAATTTTTTTTTTACACTCTTCAAGGTTTTTACTCGCTGATTGCACTGATGTTACGATCGTAAAAATCGAATGTGTCATATCGTTCGTAATACCGGGAAACCACTGTACCACTTTTCAAAAAATTAAACCTTCCAATTATTGTCAAAAAGCTAAAAATATAAGTTTTGTACATGTAATTTACTTCTATGTAAACATATTTGATACAATTTTTTATACTACCTAAAACTAAATTTCCCCTTAAAAATCGCGGCATCCAAATCGGTTTTAGACCCATACTTTCTTAAGCAAAGTTTCTCAAAATGATCCGTAGAACATTTTCCGCATATGCGATTTTTCGAAAAAAAAATCGACCCGCTCTACTGTGCACTAGTTTCATTTTACCTTGCAAGTATTAAGGCACTGTGTAGTTAAGAATGTGGCATTTGGTATACGAAATCTAGCAAATTTGAAAATTTTAAAATTTTCAACAAGAAGCTGCAATCGCAAGCAAAATTGTTTTCGTTAAAAAATTCGATGCACAACGAAATTTTCAACAGTACTGTCAACTCCTAATACAAAATCTTCTTTCGATAGTCGTGTCATTTAAAGTAATTGGGGGGCAAGTGAAAATATAAGATCCCGTAACACAAAGTGAAGAACATTGTTTCGAATGTTTAATAAAAGCTGGCGATCAGCATTCATCTCTAAACACACCAAACTCAAAATCATTGACGCATGTATAAAATCCGTTGTTTTGTACCGGTGCTAAGCATGGCACGCTGTAACTAGAAGAAAAAATATTCTCCAAGTATTTATAAACCGTTGTCTACGGCAAAGCTTACGCGTATTCTTCCCGAACACCATATAAGTACAACTGAAGACCGAATTTCGACGACGTAAATGAAATTTGATCGGGAATACTTTGAGGAAGCCCCAAGACAACATCACTTGAACTGCGCTTGACTGGAATCCACAGGGTAGCCAAAGAAACGGAAGTGGTGGAGCCAGCTTGAATCTGAGGGACAAGCAGCAGGGCAGGGCGTGCATGACATGAAATAAAGGCTTTGGGATTGGACAAACTAAATTTTAACTTGTTTGTTGCGGCCCTATGTTCCACCTTAGAAATACCGGAATTTAATAATAAAAATTACTTTAACTTTCAGTTGACAATATGTTTTTGACTATTATAACTGAACTTCCTGAAATTTTCCGTTAAAATTTCTTTAAAATTTTCCATTTTTTATCTGTGTTTATTCTTCATAATTTTATATTATTTTGTTAAATGAACGAACTGGATTTAAAATCGTTCAAAATTAATAAGAATTTTTAAACGGGATTATTTTGATAACAATCAGATTAAAAACGTCTGGAAAACAAGAACAGTAAACATTGTGGTTCTTTTTACAAAATATCTGCCAAAAACTTGGCTGCATATGAGAAATAGACGTGGCACCGCCCATACAATGGCAATATATATTTCTATCTGGAGAACAGTCACAGCAAAAGTATTTTTATTTTGTGCAAACAGCTTCGTCAAAACAATTGTAGAGGTTGGCGCGGCGTTCCAAATATCCATTTACTATTCACTCATGGTCATGAACAAAAATTGTTAATCCCTCTTGTGTGTTGGTTAACTCGTTTATAAAAAAAACCATAAAAATTTCAGGAATTATTAATGAAAATTTATCATGAGTGTTTGAATTTCAGTAGACGTGAATATTACGGAACCCTGATATAAATACATGTATAGATTTCTCTATATCTTTAGAATGGTTAAAATAAATGTATCCCAATTTGGTAAAAATAACTTTGTTATCAAAACACCTATTTATTAGTAAAGAAGGATTACAGTAGAATCGCGAAAAAGTTAACCAAAATGTCCCAAGGCTTGTTAACTGTTTGAACTATTAACTTTTCTAGGCGGGCTTAAATTTGAGAAATATACAATAATAAACAATGATCTTTCAGAAATAAGACACTAAACTTATTCCAAAGGCTTAGTTTTCATTATAACAAAAAAGAAACTCTGATTTTTCATATTTATTCGCCACAGCCTCGAGAATTTCAAACATTTTTTTTTTCCTAATTTTGGAGATCCATAATCCAACGCTATTAGTTTTCCTTGAATATCTTAATTAATTTTGTTCGAATTCTCTACTTTGTGCTCATTTCCGATGTTTTCAGAAAAGTTAACTTTTTAGAGCGACGCAGGCACACTAAAATGTGGCTAACTTATCCGCGAGATTAACTTTTCCGAGAGTTAACATTTTCGCAATTCTACTGTACTTATTTTATTTTAATGAGGGTTACGAAGCGCACTTGGTTAAACTCGTCTGTATATAAAAATGTAATAAAAGAAAATAAACAAGATTTTCTGTTTCTCTTCAACCTTGAGCATGATTTTGATATTGAAATTGTAAATACCGATGCAATGATGATTTAAGAAAAGACAAGTGAACTAAAATATAATAAAAAAAAAAATGAGTCGAATGCAATACAAAGGAATCTAAAAATACTGTAATGTAATGACTTGCTTAACGGCGTTAGATGTCTCACAAAATGTTTGATGTGAAGTGAAGCAAATATTGAACTTGCTGTTAAGTAAGTATATGTCTTCAGAAAGTTTTCTTTTATTCAATTTAAAATTATCAACACCAGTTTAAGGAGCATGGCATGCGCTAGTTTTTAAATTTTATGATATTTTCATTGGTTTTTTTCCAGCATCTTGGCATTATTAATTGTATCATGTGTTGCCCTGGCTTCACAAAGAGTGTGCATCATTTTTTAAATCAACATAAATTTCTATTTTTATGTATTCGTTATGCTTCAATTGAGAATTTCAAACAGGGTGAATCATTAATTACAGTATTTTTTTTTTTGCAATTTCTGTAACATTTGGCGCATGTAATCACGAAAAGGAGATATAAAGCCAAAAGTAATTATTGTTCATAGTAGCAGATGATTTTAAAAACAAACAAATAATGTGTACTCTAAACATCTTTCATTAAACGTACTAACACACGCGGAGAAAAAACATGTTTGAAGTGTGGTAAAATAAAACATATTATGGTCCCTGCAATGGCAACAACCAAGCTTTTGTTGTTTTTAAAAAAAACATTTTTCACGATTGATAATATTTTGCTTCTATTTAACAATAAAGTGTTTAATAATATAAAACTACATCCAAACACTTTAACAATTATGGCCACATTAACCATATTATTATCATGGCAACCATATAATGGTTAAATTCATCCATCAAAAACTATAACCATATTATGGCTGCCCCCAAACATATTATGGTTAATATTTAATAACAATAACTTTTAATTTAAATTAATATGATTAGAAAGGTTTGCTTAAAATTATCATTCATTTTATTTTAGTTATTGATTAAAATACATAAATTTACTTTAAATAAACTAGTAGAACAGAAAAAATAGTAATGAAGGTCGTCACAGGCTGGAATATGAATCAAAGGGATTTTTTTTTATAAAAATGGAACCATAACACCCATCAGGAATAAAAAATTAAATAAAATTGTAATTTGACACTTAACAAACAAATTGAAAAGTTGGATGAAATAATTAACCATAATATAATTAACATATTATTGTCTGGGAAATTTTGGCATTAGTTTTGACCATTATTATGGTTAATATTGATTAAAATATGGTTAGTTTTGCCAATATTAATGTTGATTTAGGGAAAATATTTGTTGATTGTAACCATACAATGGTAATATTTCAACATAATACATGTTATAATATATGACAACCTGCAAACATTAACATTGTTAAAATCCAACCATATTATCGCCAACCATATTTTTTCTACGTGCACACATAGAAAAAACGCTTCTTAATGATTAAGGATAACTATTTATACTTATACTTATTTTAAAGGAAATCATAATATGATTAATGCAACCATATTATTAAGAATGAGTCCATCTGTTTTATAATCACGACATCTGTATTATGATTAATCACAACAATTTTAAGGATAATTTATTCACTTATAATTAAATGAAAAAGGTATATGTTTATACCGAAACACATTTTCCGTGGAAAGTATGAAAAATAAGTTAAAACTTAAAGAAACCTACACCTTCATATCCAATCCCTCTACTGTGGCATTGCTTAAGCAAGATAGCGGAATGTTCGTAAAAGTAAGAGGGAAAGAAAATTTATTTTATTTTAAGTTTCTTATTAAGAGGAAATAAATTTCCACAAAAAAAATAAAAAATATCACAATTTTAAAGCACAAAATAAATTCTTGCAATATTTTTGTGGTTTATCTTACTCATTGTTCATTGATTTTTTAGAACAGTTATTATTAAAGAGGTTGTTTAACTTTTTTAAATTATTCCTGATTTTTCTTTTTAGTAAAAATTGCCCGATTTAAAAGGAAGACATTGTTTAACAATAATTTCTTAACATAACTGTTTGGAAATATTCCTAAGAATACATATTTGAAGTTGCATTTCTAAACAAATTATGTAAGATTTTGATGGGATGAGACTATAAGCAAAAGCGTTATAAATTATAATTTTATTAAAAAAGCGCATATGCCAACAGTACGAATAAATAAAGAATTGAATTTACTAAATTGTATATATTCTAACTAATTATTCTGCGCCAAATTAAATGATTTTTTAGATTCGGTGTATAGAAGTCAAGCACTGGCACGGGGATATGTTTTTGTTTTATCACACACGATCTCACATGCTTGCGAATAATGTTTTTGGTTACAAGCGGCAATCTTAAAACACTTCCTATTTACAAAAAAGTATTTACTACAAAGTTTGGTTTTCTTTTTCTAAATTAACAATTATGGGTCGATTACGGAAGACGACTGAGCTGAAGTTTAGTTACCAACACCTCAACTTTAGTTGTGTTGCTATTTTTAATCGACCTATTAAATTACAAAACATGAATTTAAAAAAACATAATTCTCCATTTCTTTATCATCGCTCCCAGAATTTCGTTCGTCTTTCTGTTGGTAGTTTTCAAAGAGTCTTAGGCAATATGTTACTTAAGTCTAGATTACTCTATTATACTTTGTATTAATACATGTAAAACACTCAAGTAATATGTATATGGGTATTTCTCTGAAATGGTCCACCGTGACTTAAAAAATCAAAGCACTCGCATCATTTTTTTAAGCACAAAAATTAAGTTGGATTAATTTTGTAGTATATTTTTATTTTTTATTTTTCATTTTTGAATAAAAGTTTAATTTTTTTGTTAAAAACTTCTGAAAATATATGTAAAATTACTAAAATATGTATGAAGGTAAAAAGTGTCACGTGCGTAATGTCACGTGCGTAATTTACAATTTATTTTTTTCTTCGCCAACCCATGCATAGTTGCTTTTGAACAAAACATGATTATAAAGGCCCATTACTAACCTTTATAAAAACATTTTTTCCGAAATAAAAACCTCCTACAATTCACCTACTTTCGCACTTTTTCTTACGGTCCTAAAAGGCACTTCTATTTTTGTCACGTGAGTAAGTCAACTTTGATTGCATGGCATTTGGGTACCCAGTGCTCAATTTACCATTATATATACTTTTTAGAAAGAACTCATCACAAACAATGTAACGATTCTAGAATTCATTCTAAAATTCCAATCCACTTCTATTTTTTTAATATTCAAACACAATAAAACGCGTACAAATGTCGCGTGCATAACCAGAGAAACTCCCATATGTAGTTTTTATAATTTTTCTAAACAACAATACTTTTCATTTGCTCAGGTGTGGTAGTGTGTATACAAACTGTAATATAAAATTTTTGACAGGCACAACAAAACTCCTTAGGTTTCTGTCTCACTCACAAAGTATTATAGAATACGTAAGACTTGTGTGAAAGTGTTAACTAGCCTTTTTCATTATCACACAAGTCTTACGTATTTTGACGAGAATTCTTTCATGATCTACATATTTGCTTGAACATTTATAAAAAACTATAACATCTTATCATGAAAGCTTTGTTCTATCCTCAAACTAGGTAAGGCTTGTGTGATAGTGTAAACTAGCATTTAGATTTGAACAAAAATAGTCACATGGAAAAAGAGATTTAAAAAAAAGCTGCTGCCAACTGCAGCTTAAATATATTAAGTTCCAAAGATAACTGATTGACCTAGAGAACTATTATGGAGTTATGTATGTCTAGCATGTGCTTTTTTGGTAAAACTAAATAAAATTCCAATTCATGATTTCATAAGTTCATATTAAGAACAAATTTAATCGATTTAATAGACGAGTTCACCAACATTTTACTTTTATATTATTAAAGTAGATACTCACCTTCGATATTATTTTAAATTTTTTAAAATCAAAAACTAAAAGATTTTACTATAAAAACTTTTATAAGAAGCTATCACCAAATTTTCCCTAAGTTTAAATTTAACTAATTTTTTATTTTCAAATGAAATGAAAAATTTTTTTAAATAAAGGAACTAAAAAAAATCACAAATTTCATTGCAATCAATCGTTATTTGATAACAAATTTATAGATCGCAAGCAAAACAACAGATAAAGTAAGAGAAAACCAATTTTGTGAAAATTTCAAAAAAATTAACTTTGCACAAATTTTAATTTTGGCCAAAAAAGGGGTAACATTTCCTAAAGTGCACACCCAAAATTCAATAAAGGTATTCATTTCTGTTTTTTTTTTGTTTGTTGGAAAAGTGGAAAAATTAAATTTTTGTTACAACAACCACGCGAAAAAATTTTACGCTACAAACGTCAAACGAAATTATGTTGTCTTTCATAAAAAAATTGTTCATTTTTAATAAAAGTACGAAAAATTACATCTCTTTTGAATTGTACAACTCTGATTTTAAAAATTATTTTTTATAGTTTCAACATTTCAAACACAACTTCTTTCTCATTTAACTTTCAAAAAGAAAACATACATATTAACCCCCCGTTTCCACATGCAAGTGCAAGTTCGAAAATCTCAACACACTAACACTTTTTCACTAACATTCACACAATTTTTGTACTTTCAGCCAATCGGCTGTTTCCTCGATTTTTCGTTGATAATACGTATACACTACTTGCAAGTTATTAAAAAAGAATTAAAAAAAAAGATATGAAAAGACTGATGTAAACATTTCTGCAATAAATATTAATATTTCACAGCTTATATTGCTTATTTTCGTAAATATTAATGATGTGACAATAATCAATTAATTCACTTTTAACACTTATTTTGCATATTGAAAATATCAATTACTTCCACGAATTATTGACCGATTTTTTTGACAGTGTGTACTTTTTACAAAAAAATAAAAACAAACCGTTCACGTCAAAAAATTTGAAAAAAAATGAATACCCTTAATAATTCTAATGAAATGTTACTATTTTTTCTCGCTTTGCAATCATATAAAAAAAAACACACATACACATCCATTAGTATTAATATTTAATTGCATATGATGAAATGAAATCAGCCTACAGGGCTAAGAAATCAATCAACATTCATGTGTAGCTAAGAGATTCAATCAAATTGGTATGTAGAAACCATCAAACATACAAGCAAAGTAAATATTTCATACAAATACAACAAGTACCAGGTTACTCTCACTTATGCAAAAGTTCAAAAATAAACATTCCTTTACACTTTTATACCCAGCCAATGTCTATTTAAATATACAATTTGTAATATCCTATTTCAACTACAACATTTTCATGAACACTCAGGAAATTGAGTAAATTTCAAAATAGTCAAGGACATCAAGACACAGACATTGGAGAAATGAAATGTTATGAGAAAAAAAGAAAGAAAACTGCATACAAATATAAACAAATGTGTGTGGGTGAAGTTACTGAAGTATTTTTAATACGTTTGAGTTGTGGTTTTTTCTCTTAATATTTTTTACACAAACAATTTTGTATTGATTTTGAAATGGGGTAAAACCGATAAATATATGCTCGAATTGCATTAATCAGCCCTGTCACAGAACACAATTCCCATCGAAAACGGAATTTATTCCGTATTTTTGTGCTTCAGAAAATGACGAAAATTTTTTCGGAAATAAATTATTTTTGTTTTCATGTATGGAATGGGAGTTTTCTGTACTTGAATTGTACTCTGTGAAATGGCTGAATGTTTGAGATAGAAGTGGAAAAAATTTACAGAATATTTAAACGAAATATTTAATACATTAAAAAAAAAGTATACTTGGTCTGAAGTTGTTTTTAAAAACTTTAAAACGGCTTAATTTATAAACGATTGGTATCAAATAACTTTGAAGGAAAACAAAGTTATCTGTTATCTTTTTTTTTAATTTTCTTAAAATTTTTTAAACTCGGAAAACAAAAGCGAATTTCTCGCTGTTCCCGGACACTTTGCGGCTGCCTCAAAGTTATTTCATCCGGTTTGATTACAACGCAATCTGGGCACTTCTTTAACTTTATCGCACGCGTACTTCGGCAATAATAAGCTGCTTGTGTAACGTCAACACACATTCATATGTATGTACACATAAAGCAAAACTTAATGGGGTTACTATCGAAAAAAAAATCCGGCATTTCTTAAATTAAGTATAAAATTCTTAAACCAAGTAAAAAAATATTTTACTCTTCGTTGGCTGTGGCACTCTGAGAGTAAAATTACAAATCTGCGTACTTTAATCTCATATATCTTACTAGTCTCTTCTTTCAGCATAGCTTTTTATACGCGTGCATACGCGTTTGTTTGTCAAAGTATTTTGTAGAAACTTTAGCAAGACCACACAATTAACAACACATACAACAGAACAAGAAGAAAACCTTACATTATTTCCATGTTTAATAAGAAACAAAAGTTCCCATTTAGTTTATATTTAGTTTAATGTGTACATCAAATTTTTAAAGTAGAATCCATGTCAGGCATGATGCTGGTGCTTTATAATTCTGTAAAGTGTTAAACTGGTACGTAAAAAACATAATAATATTCTCCTTCTTGCAAATATCTTAGGTTAGAATCAATCTAATTGCACTTTCGAATTATTTATAATACTTGAATCAAGGTCTTTATGAGATTGATGCAATCTAAGTTATACCTAAATCAATCTCATTTTGGGATCATTTCAAGTACGAATTCTGGATTAAATATGGAAAAGCCAAGTATTTTGCACTTGCATAATCCCTACTTGAATCTATCTTTCTGTACTTAATTCAAGCAATTCCTTAATAACCACACATTTGATACCACTTCGGATTGATGAAAGTACGGATAGATTGATTTTTCCTTTTTAGTGTACAGTCGAAAGTTTTCTGCAAGGCCCATTGAACAGGTCTTTGCTTTGTATATGTGGTAGTAAGTTTTTGATAGCTTATAAGAAATTTTACAAAAACAAAACACATGTCTTTTTTATTTTTGTAAAAGTTAGCAGACCTGATAGATGGACCTTGGTTTTCTGTCTGTTATCTTTATTGTTCATAAAGCTACCAATAGCTTTGATTAGTTTTCGTTCTGCTGGAACTTTCTTGTTATCCCAATGAAACTTATTTTATGCTTCTCTCGAGGGTTTAAAAAAATGCAATCGAAACCAAAAACTGTCGAACAAAAAACGAAAATTTGTAAACTTCTTTTCGCTTTTTATGTTGGTTTGCCTAAGACTGTATACATTTAAAGAATTAAAAGTAAAAACAACTGTCCTTTTTTGGCCAATGACAAATGAAGAAATAGATGAAATGGCAGTTTTTCTACTTTGACTGCAGTTTTTTAAACGCTGCTCCTCTCCCCAAAGTCTTTACGAGCCATCAAATGCTGTTCAAAATTATATTATAAGATATCTTTTACGATAGACTGATTAACAACCAGTACTACCACTAGTGAAACAAAATATCATACTCCAAACCATATGAAGTTACACAATAAATATTAAAAAAAATTGTTGCAACTATTCGACTACTACAAAGAGTTCTTCTATCACGAAAAAAATCCACCTCATACAGCTGTCAGTTAGTTAAAAACCTTTGAAAAATGTCACAAAAAAGGATTCTCAGCGCATATTCGTTGTAATAACTTGCATCTACACTGATTCGTTAAATCCTTAATAGTACGTAAGCATAGCAATCACAAGTCATTTTGTCATCCGATCAAATGATATTTATCTACAGTGCTTATTGTGTTTAATTAAACTTTATAGTTAAAAGTTATCATTTTGGTCCAAAATGAAGGCTAATAAAAACGTAGACCCTCTGTGCATGATTTCATGCAGTTTTCATTAAAAATTCAATATTAAATATATTTTTTGTTATTTCTCTAAATCGTTAATTTACTTGAAACATTTCATTTATTTTGACCATAAACAATTAATTTCAGAAGATTCTTTCCTGTTTTGTGAATTCCACAAAAGTAACATCCTAAAATCAGCAGTCCATATCGTGCACTCATACAATTTTTGTGTAAGTTTTTAGTAAATTTATGTCTCATGAACACGAGATTTTACACACCCAAATAGCATAGTGTTGCCCACTGTTTGTTTAACTAAATAAAGTTTCTGTAGTTCAAAAACTTATACGTTAAGAGCAATGGCACTCGCTGACTCATTCAGATCTATGCGGTTAGAATATTTAGATTAGCGCAACAATTATCAAAAGCTTTTCCTGAAAGCTGTGTTCCAACAACTGGCATCTAAATTTTTGTGATGCTAATTGGAATATTAGTTTTAAAGTTTTCAAATTTTTTGCGTGCAATACCACTGTGCTAAGTATATTTTCTAACCACAAAATTTTTGTTTATTTTTCAATTAAGAAAGGCCAATCCTATTATTAACTTAATACAATTTTTCAATGGGAACTTGTTTTAGTATTTCACGTTAAACAACTGTAAAAAATAAAAAAAAGTTTATCTACTCGAAATGAACATTATTTAATCATAAAGCAAACAAAAAGATTTTTGATAATAAAACTTTTTGGCAAGAAATAAACTACCAAAAGACACACAAACTCTATTTGTCCACAAAAGAAAAGATATCTTTACAACCTAAAAGTTCCTCTCACTAAAACTGTAGTACCTGTATCCTGTGTATTAAAAATCTTTTACTTCAGCAATATGTATGTATGTGTGCGAACATGCGTTTTAGCGGAAGTCGTATGCGTTAATACCCAGTGGGAAAAAGAAGGAGTAGAAGGCCTTTGTACCCCTTCTTTTAGAGGTACAAGGCCTGTTCGCTCCATTCCATATTGATATCTTTTTTTACACACGTTTTCATTGCGAGAAGGCCTTCCGCTTTCCTTTCTTTCGCCAGAGCTTCTTAAGGGCATTCAAATTAATGGCTTTCCAGGGAACGACTGGCAAAAGGCTTGAGAATGAAGGTCATATCAAAAGGCCTTCAGCTGCAGGCATTCAAGAAGACCTGCAGATTAATCCCTACGTTTGTGCCTTCCCATAATTTTCAAAAAAGAAAGTGTAGTATACATATTTGTATATTTATTTACAGAATCACTATACACAAAAAATATAAAATTATATATACAATTTTAAAAAAAGGTTACCTCTTTTACATTTTGGTGCTTTTTTAAAACATTTTTTTTTTTGCTCGTATCCCAGCCGTTTATGGACCGACCTGGCTAAATTTCAACAGCAAAATTTTGTTGCCATAACCTTTTGCTAATAATATATTTTGTGTAGTCAATGCTGTAAACAGGGCTGTAGATTCGAAGCAGTAGTTAAGGTTGTAATGCCGGAGTCGGAGTCGTAGTACCTACACAAAATTCGCGACTACGACTCTAATAATTTCCAAATTAAAAATATTTCGAAATTTGCGATGCAATATTGAAAATATTGATTCGAAATTTTTACGGAATACTTTTCGTTCTATATTTAACCATTTAAAAGGTACTGTATTTAAAAGAAGAAGCATAACAAAAAGAGTACTTAAATGGACGTGGGGGTACCGTGGTATTTTTGAAAGGAAAAAGTACTGAAAATAGTACCATAGTACTGAATTTTCCATCACTGGTTTGTACCTTTAAATTGTTTGTTGTTTTTATTTTAGTGTTGCTATTGTAGTCTTGTTTTGTATTATAAAACATAAATTTCATTTTCAAAATGGCTTGAGAGAATTGCTTAATTCCCTTAAACAATTTAACACGAGTTTCTAATAAAATTAAACCGTTGTAGTTCATAGATACTCACATACATACAAACATATTTACAATAAAGTATGTATCTTGAACTATAGAATATTTTTCTCTCTGGTCAACATAAATTGAAAATCTGGTTCTTAATTTTTTATCTTTAACATTTTTTATCTGCTTGTTTTGTATTGTTGCGTTTCTTTATCTTATAATATTCTTTTCCTTATTAAGTTTTTGAATTTTTTTGACCTTCTGCTTTTGAAATCTTTTGAACTTTGTTACTTTTTATTTAATAAGTTACAAAATCAAAGAAGCCTTAAAAGCAGTAAATATTGTTTAAACTTTTAATTTGGTTTTAGGGGGGTTTTTTCGTTGTGGGGATTAAGGTAGTCTTTTATTATTTTTTATTTTAAGCTTAACGCAAAGTCATAAAATTAGATGAATGGTTAACACAAGGACATGTCATAAGAAAAGGAGATAACATAAAAAAATTAATCCGTCTACCCACGAGAAGGTACCATTTTGTGGCTGGAGAAAAAGCAGTTACTCATGTTTGTCTCGAACATTTCAGACCAGACTCTTACCTTCTACCATTGAGCCCAGTAGCTGCTAGTAAGAAAAATAGGATCTGAACTGGTGATTGTGACTCAAACTCTTCTTTTGTACATGTTTATAGTCGATAAACTTCGTAAGCAAAGTAATATGATAATTACCAATATTTTTAGGAATATATATATTTTTAGCAGTGCTCTTTAAAAATGGCAGAAGTGATTAATTGATGCAGGAGCTTTTTGTAATATATTCGTTATGATTGTAAAGATTCGTGTTATTAATTGTTGCGATATTCTATTATTGATATCGAGTGTTTCCTTTTAGCTGCATGAGAACTTTCGATATCATAACTATGGTTTGAAAGCTGACAATCTCAAACTGCATAGCTATTTCTATTAAGTAACCTTTGGTAAGACAACATGAATCGTTAAACGCTTCTTAATTGTGAAAATAAATTAAAATCGCAAAGCTCCTGAAACTCATTTCTGGTTAAATGTCTACAACAATAAGAAAATTGCCGTATATCAATTTAGTGACAACTTTATTTCCAAAGTGGTCCTGTGGTCAATTATGCCTCAGCCTCATCGAAAATTTGGACCATCGGAAGGAGGTTTGTCGCCGAGGTCGCGGCGGCCTTTTGGTCGATATTTTGTTCCAAACATAATTGAACGATACCGATATTATCATAATACAAAGAAATTACAATAATTTCTTAAATAATTTGTGTTTTATTCAAAATCAATATCGACCCTTAAAATTTAACCACCCTTTATAATCCTGGATATTCTTAATGATATCGAAGGAGCGTCCAGTTTGTTGCTGTAATAATTTCATCGATCACGGAAGCTCCAGAACGGTTAGCTTAAGATAAACTCCATGCATATAACAATATACACTGTATAAATTGACTTTTATTCGACCTTTACAAAATTTATTATAATTATTATTTAATTAAGCTTGAAGTCTTTTTATACCCTTTTGTATGTCATTTCGTGTGAAACTTTTTAATTATTCATCTCAGACCCCATCAAGTATATATATTCTGGATCCTTGAGTGATTCTAAGTCGATTTAGCCATGTCCGTCTGTCTGTTCTTCTGTCCGTCTGTTGAAAACACGCTCACTTTCGAACAACTCAAAAGAAATGAACAAACTTGGTGCTAAATTGGTATCCTAAGCAGTTGGGGGTTGAAATTCAGCAAAATCGGTGCAGTAGGACCAGAGCTATGAATAAAAATGTGAAACCACCACCTAAAAAAACTGATAATTTTGTTACAAAAAATAACATAAATGGTGGAACAAGGCACGGAATGAGATAAGATTTTGTAAAAATTTGTTTTATTCGACTAGAAATCACGTAGTTATATTCCGTGAAGTTCCGTCCATAATTTACCCTAGGCCCCATATAAACCCTACTACCGGAAAACAGTTTAGTACACCTAAAACCGTAAAAAAATAATGCTATCATAACAAAATTTGAATTGAAACTGTTACTCAAGCTAGTTTGAATTGCTAAATAATTTAATATAGATCTAAACCTCAAACCAACCAATTTTAATGATGTTGTCTGTTTTTATAAAGATAAATTAAAATTAAATAGACATCATATAGATATCCCTCCTGAAATATGCGAACAGTTGGTGGAGGGTATTAAAGATTCGGCACAGCCGAATATAGCACTCTAACTTGTTTTTTATATAAAAAATATTAAAATTAGTAAACCAATTCAAGAAAAAACCCTAAAGAAGGCACACAACAAAGTGCCGAAATATTGGTTCAATAAATTTAATATTTTTTATAATAAAAAGAGACCTCAAACATAATTAAATAATAATAAATATACACTGTAAAATAACTATGTTTTAATACAAATTTTATAAGAAAGTGCTAATGCCACAACTTCACGTCTGATTGTCGAAACTGTTTTTTATAAAGTTGTTTCCCTTTGTTATTGATGAATGTATATGAAGACAGAATGCTGCAAATATTCGCTCTATTTCACTTGCACATATCGCCTTAGCCGTTGTTATTGGACTTATTCTCAAAAAGCTTCTTCCGTTTTTCCTTAACGATTTTATTTCTGTTGTTATTTTAGCAGCCGTAGTTAAACGTAACCAGCCCACAAAAATCTAGATATTAAATTCTAATTCTCAGATCCGAAATCCAAATCGATTCTGCAACATCGTCATAACTCAAAATTTTAGTTTTTTATTTTTACTTTTACAAAAATTGACTTAAAACTTTTAAATTTACACACACACTACATAATGAAAAACTAAAATTTTATTCCTCTCTTAAGAGAGGATTTTACAATATCTTCATAGGAAATAGTTACCAAATAAATAAAGAAATAGTTATGTCGTTGCTGCAGCAAATGAACGATATATTTATTAAAAAAAATTCTGTAAACCTTTTTAATCAATTCAACCAAAAAAATCTTCAACTCTGACCCTTCTTTCAAAAGATACACACATAGTCGATATGAAAGTCAAATTAAATATCTTTTTACAAAACTTTGGAAAAGGTAAGATTCCCCTGTAAAGTCAAAAAGTATTTAAGGGGAATTTATATCAGCAACAACAAGAATTAACAAAAAAAAGTGGATGTCTTTTCTATGTTGGAAATTATTCTGGCAAAATAACCTGAAGTACTTTTAAGGAAACTTCATTTTCACCAGCTTTAAAAAAATAAAAAATTTAAGTAATTTTCAGAAAGCCATACAAAGCGCTTTTCGTAAAAGTTGAAATAAAGAAAAACGAATCCTTTTAATGAAAATCCTGTGTAAAAGCTTTTATTTGAAATTTCACTTTTTTGAAAGGTTCTTTTGTTACTGGACAACTATAAAACATAGAAAATTTTTATTCGCTCTGTTTTTACCAGAATTGCATTTTGCAGTAAAATAATTCCTTTAATACCTTTAAAAGTGTAAGCCTTCCGCTTTTTCTTTTGGTATTACGTAAATCATTGTGCAACTACTTGCTAAATCTTAATATCACTAAATAATTTTTTTTTTAAATAAACAATTCAAGAAATAAATGAAAGAAAAGCTTTTCCTTTTTTTATTTCCTTTCATTAGAAAATGTTACAAATAAAACAAAGCCAATAAACAAAAAGGTGGAAACTTTTGCTTCATAAGCGCATTTTATTATAAACATCCAGACAATAAATTACTTCTCTTAAGAAATGTAAAAGGTATTTAAATTGGAGCAATATATTCTATAATTTAATGTTTATTTGTCTAAAGCACAAAAGTGACAAAAGTGCCGTCATCATGAGATTAACTTTTAAACTTGTGTCTGTGGAAAGTCTAAATGCTACGTTTCCTTGTTTGGAAAATGTGTATTGGACAGACTTGTAAAGGAGTAAAATACATAAAAATTGGCTTTGTCTTCATTGTTTTGTATTCTTTGTAGAAATAGCTAATTTTAATAAAAAAAAAAGTAAAAAGTGTAGAAAACCAAAACCAAATATTCTAGAAAATAGTAATTTGATTATTCCTTAATAATTTTAAATCTCTTACAATTTGCAGATTTTCGCATGTTTCGCTCGATGTCTTGGACTACAAAGATTCAAATGAGATAATTTTTATTTTCAAATTTTTTTTAGTTACCTTTATGTGGAATAAAATGTCAGTTTTTTGCAAAATCTATTATGCGTACAAATGTTAAGTACGATGAAATGGAAATCCCCATATGTATGTATGTATGTATTTAAAAAAAACACACACACACAGATTCCAGAAATAAAATGACTATAGAAATCGAGTTTTTAATCAACCAATTCTATTAATCTATTTTGAAAAAAATGGAATTTTGATGAAATCAACTTTTTTTTGTTTTTCTTTTCGTATTAAAAATCCTACCACAACCTTAAGTAAAGGAGTACACTTGTGTGGGGTGAAACTTGCAGATATTTCATCCCTTTCAATATTTAAATTTTATATGAAATATTGAGCCATATTTGAACCTGTTGAGATGGGCTTTATTGTGCCAAAAACATTATTTCACAAAAAATGGTTATCTATAAATCCGATTTAAAATTAATTAAAATTCAAAATTAAAGAACTCTTAGTTTTTTGCTTTTAAATATATCAGCCGTTTTAGGGCCGATCTAATGAAATTTCAATAGCAAACTATTCCAGACTATATGACTATCATATCTAGAGCCTCCCGAATACCCATCTCAACATACACACGAACAGACAAACTGACGGACGGAAAGATGGGCACAGTTAAATCAACTCCACTACCCCTTCAAAGGGAATGAAAAACTTACATTTGAGCGAGCTTATATACATTACAAGCTTTAAGCAGTGCATCTTACTGCCTCCATTGAAATGAAATTAGTGAAATGTTATGCCATTTTGGCACATTGCTTTCGATTACTTCGCTCTCTGTTTTTATTAGAGGGAGTTCATAGGGTGTCTTTTCAGACATGTCTAACAAACATGTTTGTTTTGTTTGTGGGCCATCAGGGTAGAGAAGAAAGTGGCGTTAACAAACAGACACGATATGAGTTTTCATGTTTCTTAATATGAATTTTCATGTTTTTAATTTACATGCTTATGTGTATTAGACTATTATTATGCAAGAAAACAGACATGTTTGGAAAGACATCGTGAAAAGACAAAAGGTTTTTGGTAGCATATTCAAAAGAGAATGTCAAAAACAGACATATCTAGAAAGACACCGTGTAAATAAGTAAGAGGGAGTTTCTCTTACTTATTTGAATTACCATGTTCGCACGGCATTTTCCTAATCGGTTTTGACAGTTCTTCATCTTTTTTTGTTTTTTATTAATTTTGTTTATTGCTAAATTTAATTGTTTGTTTGCGTCTACTTGTATTAAGAATGGGAAGAAAAAGTTAGTAAAAAATATCGGCCAAGAATAATATAGAATTTATTTTCAATACTGACCTCGAGCTAGAAATAAAGGCATTGTAATACCATGTTCGCACGACAGCGTTTTTTCCGTGAATTATGAATGAGAAAGTGAATTACTTTTTGGCAGATGTTGTGTATTGATAGCCAAGTTCTTTGCTTCAAATTCAATGACTTTTACTGTAACCATTCTCCAGATATAAGCTTATTCATATTGCCTTTGTATGGGAGGTGCCACGCCCACTTTAAAACTTCCAAATTTTTAAAGCCTATGTTTGTCAGAAAAATTGGTTCGTTGGTTAAAAATCGATTTTCGCATAAAGCAATTTAAATCAGTGTTCGAAAATAAACAGTACATTATTTAGCGTTCGGCTCACACACCCAAAAACGATATCTGCTTTTTAATGATTGTGTAGACGAACACAACCCTTAATACCGTTCGCAACTATTTTCAAGAACTCGACGAACATTATATAGTGTTCTGTTCTTCATTAAAAAAAAAACAGAACAATTGTAGTGATACTGTGATACTTTTTTACATTAATAAAGAAAAGAACAAACAAAAAAATTTTGCCACGATCGCACCACGAACAGGTTGTGTGTGTGTTGTGTATATGTTTTGTTTTTTTTTCGTAGGTATATTTTGTTTTTTTAAAAAATGGTTGGTTTTTTAGCAGCATAATATTTTAATGTTTTATAGTGTTTCTTTTTTTACATTAATAAAATAAATAAAAAAGAACAAACAAAAAAAGTTTAGCCACGATCGCACCACGAACAGGTTGTGTATGTGTTGTGTATATGTTTTGTTTTTTTTTCGTAGGTATATTTTGTTTTTGTAAAATATGGTTGCTTTTTTAGCAGCTAAAAGGACGAACATTAATGCCGAACCGAACACAAAGAAGTTTGTGGATTAAAAAAAACCGAACGAAATTAAATGTTGTCATCTTTTGTTAAGTGAGATAAAAATAGTATTATTTTTATGTTCGAAAGATGACTAACAGGGAAACGTTATTTTTTTTACTGATTTTCTACAAAAACACTATTAGCGTTTGTATTTTCCACAAATCTACTGAACCGAATACTAAGGAGCGATATTTAGTGTTTATTTTCGAACACTGGTTGCCATACGTAATCGACACAATTGTTTTGATAAAAAAAAAATTTTTGGTTTTATGAAATTTACTAACGTTTAGATAATTCCATATTCAATTAACTAAATGGACTTGCAATGAAAGAAACTAAGTTTAGTTTGAAAACGTTTTTGTTGACGATTTTTATTTTTTGTAAAAAATAAAAACAAAACAAATTGTTTTAGTTAAATTGCAAATTTAAGTAAAACCCGACATCTGCTGAAACATAAAAAAGCTTCATAAAAAATTAATTATTTTATTCATTTAAACCCCTGAGACCCATCGTCTTACTAAGAAACGTGTTTAACAAACTTCTTCTGGAGACTTGCTACAGAGAGATAAGCACGAGTGTTAATTGAAACAGAATGCGTCATAAGACAAAATAAAAAAAACCAGAATCCCACACAATTATAAACAATTACACTTACGCGCGGCGCATACAGCTACAAGTTGCTGTATTACAGACATTTTAAAAATCCATCCAACCATCCTGTTCCCTTCAAAAGTAAGTCGAGTATAAAAGGGGAAGTCATACAATAACTTTAAAAAGGAAAGTTGGTGCTAAAAAAAGCAAACGTTTATAATGAGCTGCCATAATAAACAAATTAAATGTGTATTTGTTTTGTTAAAAAAAAAAAACAGTTCTCTGAGGCACAATACACTGTTTTTTTTTAAAGAACTGCTTTTTATTAAACAAATACAAATTTAATTTTTGTTGCAGTGGGGAAAGAAGGAGCCGAAGGAGTATTTTATGCAAAACTAATTCGCTTATTCGTTATCGTGTTACTTACTGGTTTAGTCGGGTAACAACTGCGTTGCCGAAAAAAAGATACGGTTAAATCTGGGTAACTCTCATACGAAACATTAAAAGAGAATAAGTGATGAAAATAAAATGATAAAAGCGACAGTCTTGGCATAAACGTGGCTCTTGGGAGTCATGTTTGTATCGTGACAATGTTCAAGGGAACAAATGTGCAAACTAAATAAAAAATTTGCATATTAAAGAGATTTTTTTTCACTTTGTATTGAATTTTTATTTGTACTTTTATGCTATTTTGTAAACATTCAAGATGGTTTAATATTGTTATAAATTTTTTTTTTCGTATACAATTCTATTGTCTGGTTTTGTATTGTGTTGCCTATTTATTGCCAGTTAGACAATCAGTTATTCCTTTTAACAGATTTAATAATCAATTTGTTTTGCCTACTAAAACGTCAAAGTCATTTAACTTGTTAACTGGTGTTGAAGCTGGATATATTACATAAGAAAATACAAAGAACAGCTTGAAAAGGGCTTTTATTTTCTTGCGAAATGACTACAAATATTTATGAGTACTTTAAAATTGTAAAATATTTTTTTTTTGTTTGTTACAGAAACACATTTTTTCAAAAAAAAAATACATATACATGCCATTTATACATACAGACACGTATCAATTACAATTTGAATCCGTTTTATTTTAGAATTTTCAATTGGTTTTGCGGTTGCTTTGTTTGCATGGATTGGGAATGTTTGAACAATCTGGTTTTCAGTAATAAAAAATATTTAAGTTAGATATCCATGTATTTGTTTTTTAATCACTGATAAGCATACATACATGTACAAATAAGGCAATTCACAGTTTGTGATATGAAGTCGCTAGATATACCTAACATTTATGTTTTAAAAAAGCTGAGGAATGGTAAGAGCGTCGAAGGTAGTTTTTCTGTTTCATATAAATTGTCAGCAAACAAAACGTCTTCTGCAACCTCATATGTCTGCAGTTCGGTGATATGTTGTTAAAAGTCTAATCGTAAGAAAATTATTTTTTATCTCCTGGTGGAATTTCTGGTAAGTCCACAATATCTTGTATATTTATTCGGGGCTAATGACAAAATTTTGTGTCAAAATTTATTTGCTGGTTTCAAAATTGTAGGCTTTTTTGGCAGCAAGAAAAAAGCATAATAAAAAGAATATAACATAAAAAATATGTGTCGACAGATCAACCTAAATCAGCGTATAAAAACGTTATATTTTCAAGCGTCTAGTTTTAACGCTAAAACGACATACTTTAGCAAAATGGAAATCAAAATAGGAGATAATTATTTTCTAAAGATAAGAGCCAATTTCAGTACCTAACTCTATCTCAAAATCAGATTTACTGATTGCAAAGACTTGACACCTCGTTATTTGTATTTGCTTTATACATTTTTGACAGATAGAAAACGTTTGACGTGCTGATTTAGATTGCTATTTAACATAACTTCTTCCCTAATGTTGTCGTCAAAAAATTAAATAGACATCCATTTTCATTTATATCGTCGCCAATTAAAGTTACAGTCAGTCATTGGAAATAAAAAATCTTGGTTGTATACTGCGTTTTATTGACTGCAATCAAATTAGAAAAACTGCCATTTCTACCACTTCTGTATTTGTCATTAGAAAATCAAAGCTATTGCTTTTACTTATGATTCATTAAATGTAACCAGCCGCTGTCAAACCAACTCAAAAAGCAAACAACTGTGCAAACATTTTTGTTGTTTGTTCGATAGTTTTTGGTTTCGCCTTGAGTTTTTTAAACCCGGTTTGAATAAAACATTTGTATCATTGTCGCCCTTCTTGTCGCTAAACGCTACAGAAGAGAAATTGAAGAACTTGTTGCTCATTTTACCGTCAACGCAGATTTTTTCTACAACATCGTCGAGAAAAATGAAACAATTGGCGACAATATAAAAAATTTCCTACTTAAATCGTTGATGACAATATGGTCAACGTCGATTTGGCCACCTGGGTAAATACTGCATGTACATATGGATTTGTTACGTGATTTAAAAAATTGGTTTTTTGGTTTATTTGTGCGTTTTAAACATGCCTGAATACATTTTATAAACTATCTTAAAACAGGAATGTTTATAAAAGGATGTGCATAGATACCCAACAGTTCTAATAACTTTTCATGAATAAGTGATGCAAATAGCCAAACAAAAATTAAAGTAAGTATTTTAGTAAGTATGTGTTCTACAGTTGATATTAATTGAACCTTTATAGAAAAAATGTTTTCCATCTGGCAACAATTAATTACAAAAAATTACTGTAAAAATATATTGACTATATTTTCGGATTTGAAGTGTATTTGAAGAAGTGCCTGGTTGTGTAACTACTAGTATATTTCTGTACGCATTTTAGCGTTTGATTTATTTCAGAGGAAGAGTACTTAGCCAATTTTTAGGGTCTGTTTTACTTTTATGATTTAAATTTTTTACGTACCCGTCGCGTCGCTTTGTGTGTATTGAGTTTAAAAAAACTTTTAATTTTGGAAAATCATATTGCCACTTTGTGTGTATGTGTAAGTGTGTGTGCTGTGAGGGGGAAAAAGTTTCTACAAAAAAAAAAAAAAGTAGAAACACGTAAAGAACGTTTATTGATTTATTTCTAACAAAATAAAATTAAATTTTGATATTTGTGTATGTGTGTATTTTTTTACTTCAATTTAAGCTACAAACTGTTGCATATATTAAAGGGCGTTTAAATTGTTTCTTGTTAGAGAGTTATAACGTTTATTTGGCGAACATTAAATCGGCATTTGTAGGTATGTACTTAAGAAAATTAGTTTTGAACAAAACCTTATTTTATTGAAAAGATAAGAAACAAATCGCTTTTATTTGAAAATAATATAAGTTCGATTCAATTTAATAAAAATTAAGAATTTTTATTTATCTCAATAATTTTTTTTTTTTTTTTGAAATTTATTAATTTCCAGATTATTTACATTATTTCATATAATCAATTCCCGTGAAGCCATATGGCTTATCAGCAGGATGTTATCTTCATTTTTAAGCTACACTTACAAAATTATTACAGTAACTGATTGTGGGTTATTAAATTCGTTTTCCGTACTGTTAAAATTGAATAAAAATATAGTTATTTTACGAATAATTTTATTTTTCAACATTTGTGTTTGTTATTCAAAAAACAAACTACAGTCGAACTTCCCTATAATGAATCTCCACGGGGACAGACAATTATTTCACTATATAGAAACTTCATTATAAAGAAATTTTTTTTTTTTTTTATTTATTTATCTGATATTTTTGTTTGAATTACTGACTTGTTTTTTAAAATGTTTGATAATGTACTGGGAAGAAATACAAACTCTTTAGCTACTTATATCTTTTTTCTTTGATGTCCCTTCTTCAACTTTATTAATTACTAATAACTTTTTTCAAGAGAAATGCTACTCCGGTGCGTCATTTTCGTTCACTGAACTCGGGCAACTGGTGTTAAAAGTCAAATCATTAAAGTTTTTGTTTTCATTTACGGTACATTTCTTATTTTCTTAATAAATAGTGTTGCTAACAAGTGAAAAATAAAGCTGCAAAAAATAGTTCACTATATGGAGACAAAAACACACGTGAAATGTATTTTTGGTTCCAAAATTGTGTTTATTGTAAAGAAAAATTCACTGTATGGAAATTCATTATACGGAGATCAAAATACATTCAAAGTAGAACGAAAAAGTTGTGTTCTTGATTTAAGTTCATAATAAGGAGAACTTCATTATATAGAAGTTCACTATAAGGAAGTTCGACTGTACCAAAAAATAATGTTTTTCCGTATTTATTTTGTAATGTAGTTTGATTTTTTTTGGGTTAAAATATATTTTTTTAAAGTAAAAACTATTCAATTTTGCGGAATATGCTGTTTGATAAATAAAAAAATTAAAAATGAATGTAAAAATCATTTGGTTTAAATGAAATGTAAATGATCCGTTTTTTAAATGAATTTTAAGTTGTTTCAAATGAATTTTCGTTTGAATTTAACTAAATAATTTTTTGAGTGTAAAAATATAAATTTATGTATGTAGTAATCGGTTTATGTAGTCCTTTTAAAATAAAATGTTTTATACAAATTTTTAAGTACCAAAATTTTTAAAAAGGTAAGGGGGTACTTATTTTTTTAACAATCCCTGCAGGAAATCACTAGTTAAATCTGTACTGATTTACAACTGATACAGTCACCAGTGCTTGAAAATCTACTACTGAGGTTGGTACTATTGACTAAGTAGTGCTTTTGGGAACAGAATGACAACCAAATTTTAGTAAATCTAGTCTTCACTTTTGGTACGATACGAATTCATAGCAATCTTATTTTATTTCTTTAACTTTTATAGGAGTTATACTTTTTTGTTGTTATTGGTAAAAATTGTTTCGTATTAAAGCCAAATATAGTGGAAAACGCAGTGTACTGTAGACACTTCGTTGACAATGTCACCAAAATAGTCGACAAAACTGGTGACTTGGAGACACTTGCACCCAGGTTCCCTTCAGGGAATAATAGACGTTTTTAAATTAACAAATATAAGTTTGTAGTTTATTTAAACCAATTTAAAATTTTCAAAGACGGCGGCGAACATACAACCGTCTGCTATGCCAAATAATGTAAAGTACGACTTTAATGTTTGTTGTTTGTAAACGAGCGTTGAGAAAATTCGTATATTTTAAAAGATGTTAAAAGCAAAATAATTAAACAATGGAAAAATGTGCCTAGAACAAAATATTATTATTATTATTCTTTACATTTAGCATTTTTAATTGCTTTTTAGTGTTAAAATTTTTTCAAGCCCTATTTTTATTTGTGAGTTTTTTTTTACAGTTCAAAGCGGAAACTTTTCTCACAAAAATACTACAGACATACTTTTTCTGTTAATTGGCGAGTAATTTCCTTAAGTGACAGCTAGTGCTCGCCAAAAAAAAGTTACAGACACAGTTTGGTAAGAAAAACAGCTGTTTGTTTCATTTAACACATTTCAATCGAACAGTTTCTCGACGTGACAGTTACAGAAGATGTGCACTGTTTTATTTGTTTTGTTTAGAAACAATAACAACACTTTAAAAAGAAAAACATAATTTTTTATATTTTCACGTTTAAAATTCTTTTTGTAAAAATTACTTAGTTTAAAGCACATACAACAAATTTTCAAAGAAGAATGATGACGAAAGCCATTTCGGGCCATTCTGCTGGTGTCTTTTAATTGTAAGCAGGGTTTTAAAAAACTACAGTCGAAACCAAAAACTTACGCTTTTGGAGTTGGTTTTACAGCGACTGTTAACATTATATGAATCAGAAGGAAAAGCAACAGGTTTTTTCTGGCCAATGACAAATGAAGAAGTGGAAAAATGGCAGTTTTTGTTCTTTGACTGAAGTTTTTTAAACGCTGATTGTGAGTGCTTCTGTAAACAAAGGGGAAAACAGAAAAGTGAAACATGTGTTACCGGAAAATTAATAATTCTCTCTCTCTATCTGGTTCCGCGGGAAAGTGTTTCTTAAATAAATGAATATGTTGTCCCTGAAGCTTCCTCTCGTGAATCGGTTTGTTATTTCAATATGAACGTCATTTTGCTCAAATTTTACGGGAATGATAAATTAACATGAATTTTAGAAGAAAATAATGTTGTTCGCAAGTTATTGTAAGATCATGTTAAATTAACATGAAGTAACTATGAAGCAAAAACACCACCGTAAAATGTAAAATCAACGTTGTTTTCGGGGATTTTACATTGATTTTTTTCTGTGTGTATGTCCTCCTCACGCGTTTAATGTTCCAAGAGTTGGCAGCGGTGATGAGGTAATTTAACTTTTGGAATAACTCATTATTTAACTCAAGTTGCTGCTGAAAAAATTTAAATTTTTTTTATTTCTTTCTTATTGTAGGGTAAAATATGTTTTTGATGGTTAAATAAACTTTTTTTTTAAATATATTTACAACAAGAATCTGTAATTATGTTTTCTAAAAAAATAATCCTCTTAATTTTACTGAAAAAACATGCATATTTTAGCATTTATTTATATTTATGCGTATAAAATACTTCTTAAAAAAGAAATTTTTAAGATTTAAAGAATAATGTGATGTTTTTACAACACAAGTGACTGAACGTGTAGTAAAATTTATATGAAAAGCTCTCAGTCACTTGTGTTGTGAAAACAGCACATAAATAAAATATTAAATATGTATTTACAAAATATTATATTTTAATGGCAATCCCAGTAAATTACTATTATGGTAATATGAGTAAGTAGCAGTTGTATAACTGATAACAAAGTAATTATTCGTAGTTATCCACCTTAATAAGTTGTTATGTTAAGTAACGACTTGCTTTTAATACCATTAGGGTGGCGACGAATGTTTGGGTTTTCATTCACAATTATTGTTATTTATTGTTAATGCAATATTTAATTTTTATTTGTTATAAATTTAAAGGTGTTTCAAAATTTCGTTTATAAACCAATTAAAAATTTTAAAAATAACTTTGATTTTTAATAAAAGTCCATGGGACTTCACGTCAATGGGAAAAATGATTCCCAAAATTGAAATTGGTTATTTAGTAACGATTTTTTTTAAATATTTATTTCGACAACTAGATGTTGTACAACAGCGATGATGATGATGAAAAGGTGGCAATACTTTAAACGTGTATAGAATAATTAGGGAAGGGCAATCTTGTTTTTTTCCATCCTAAGGCCGTTTGGATTTGTCTCGTTTTGTTTTATAAGTGATAAGTTTTATAAGTGATAAATATTACGTAGTGAGTATCGAGAAATGATAAATAATAATCAAAAATTAAAAAGTGGCCAATAGTGCTTCAATTTTGTATATTTAGTCTATGGGAAATATTTTTCCCTATGGACAAGAAGTGAAATTTTACTCTTACTTTTCTACTGATATTGCGTTTATTTACATGTTCACAATATTAATTTTAAATTTTGGCAATGAGGAACAGAAGGTGTAGGGAGCTCCATTTACACGAAAATGAGATATTACAGCTGCCGTTGGCAGATGTGGTTGAAATCGAATATGCAGTACAAGAAACTGGTCAAAACATAACTGCAGGTTCCATTACAGCTCTTCATCAGGAAGAAGGTGGACAAGTGGCTGTTATACACCTCATACATATTATGAAAGTAATTATAAGTTTGATCGCGTAAACATCTTTTCTGATAGGCAAGAAAAGGTACTCAAATGGAAGCTGAAAGTGGTGGTGTGTGATATTATCGTTCCAGAAAGTAGGATAACATTACGACAAGAACAAGAATTTGGCAAATACGTTAAAATTTGCATTTCTCCAAAAATGATGAAACCTATTTTTACATTGTAAAATTTTAAAAAATACATAAACTGACTTATTTTTCCTCCTTTATCGTCCATTGTATAAAAAACAATTAAAAAAATCCATTGGAAATTAAAAAATAGCCCTGGTTTCCCTATGGACGTGAAAGGGTTAAACAAGGTTTCACTTGCAAATTGAAATTTGTTTTATCTGTTTGGCGAGATCATTTTATTGTTGTTCATCATAAAATCATAAAATTCTCCTACGCAACAACAATATGGTAGTGGTTGACTAATGAATAATTTAACTATAGAATGGATGCATTTTTAATAATTAATTTGAATTTTACAACGTTTGTAATATGATTTGGGGACATTCAAATTATAAATGTGCTTATGTATATTTGCAAGCATTACAAGAGCAAGGACATTATCAAAGTTACTTCATAAGCTGTACCGTACTGTGTATACAAAAAATATAAACAAAATGTTTAAATTAAGATGATTAAACCATAATCTTCATCTGCATGTCTAATATTATCTAAACAATATTATTAATTTTATTTGCAATGTAAACACAAACATACACCATCGAACAAACATACGCATACATACACACTTCCATTCTCATGATGCAACCACAAATATTTATTTTAAATATTTGTTTACATAAATATTTCAATGCTTCTCTCTGAAGAGAGTTAAAGGAAACTGTAACTATTTTAGACGAGAATGAAGAAGGAAAAAATCACATTTTTAATCCTTCAACAATATTATGTTGAAACAAGTTTTGAATCTATTTAGTTTCTGTTGTTTTTGATGGTCTTAAGGCGGATAATGCTCTTGGGGAGAAAACAAACGCACACACGAACAATTTGTAAACCGCAATTTCATTTATGAGACTTAGAGAATGTTTGCATGGATGTGTGTTGAATACTTTCGTTAAAATGTGCGAGTGTGAAACAGTTAAGTCTTACACAATCATGCCCTCAAAACATTCAAATACATTCATATTTATTCATTTTCTCACATAAGGATCTGACTATAAATCTTATTTACACATACAAAAAAAAAAAAAAAGAGACAGGTACACACTTATGTACACACGTGTTTACTCATATTAACCCTGTCATTCTGAAAATTTATTTGTAGTGGTGGTTTTACTAGCTTCTAAGGGTCATTACTAGGGTAGCGATTTCCATGCAAAATAATGTTTTTTGTCGATAGTGTAAAGCTTATTAAGTATTTGACCAAATAAGCGTAACCCCTTCTTTTGTAAATAGTTATTGAGATTTAAAATGGTCTTAATAACACAAATCAAGCTAATTATACTACTAGTGATAGCAAAAATTTGTTTTTTGTAAGAGTGGTATTATAATCTAAATAAATATTTGAATTGATGGCAATAATTATTTAGTTTGCTTGTTGGTCCCGTTTTTTTCGTCAAATATTTGATAAATTTGACCGTAACTTTAGAGAGATGTCGATCACTTTAACAATGTGAAAGGAAGAATAGCACGACAAATTAAAAAAAAAAATTCCAAAACGTTCTGCAAAAAAATTATGGATTTAAAAAAAAAAATTTCGATCTGATCTGAAATCAATGTAGGCTGTGAAAATTAAGTTTTTCAAAATGCATTGGCATTCTTCAAGTTTGGTCCTATAAGTTCGGTTAACGTTGAGAGATAATTTTCCGTGTACAAAAGTTTGTTGCGTCTGAACAGACACAGTTTTACTTTTGATAAAACTTTTATTTAAACAAACAAAACATTAAATTAGTTATTTAAGTTTTTTCAAGATATTTGAATAACAAAAAACCGAATTTTTTTTATATTTGTTTAATAAAATTAAAAAAAAGATTTTCAAGTTCTTAGAGCATATTTTTTCTAGTGCAAATTTGTGATTTTTAAGAGCTTATTTTAAGCGCATATTTTCTTTTTTTTATTGCATAAAAATCTCAACCGTAATCATTGCTGTATACCTAACGCTAGGTATTTCGATATGATCGTGTCAAGACGAATTTTAACTGATACTCCTTTTATATGACTCTGGCAAGTGATTACTAAATTAAACAATTAAACTTAATAAAAAGGAAACTAATTCATCAAATTAAAGTCAGAGAATCTATTAAACTATTGGGCTTGTTTACAATTTATGTACAAAAGTTTTGTGTTAATGTTTTTTTGAGGCTTGAAAGAAATTAGTTAAGTCTCCTGCATCATTTTTACACCCTTCAACTGAGGAGTAAATTCATCTTAGCTTATCATTCCACTTGTAACTACTACACAAGAAGTATATACATACATGGATTCTTAATCTACATAGGGAGAGGAGTCGAGAAAATGATGGCCGTCCGTCTGTCGACTTAAATAAAATTCCCACAAAAGATTTAATTTATATGAAAATAAGCTTTTTGAAGCATCTGTTTAATTTAGCGCAAAATATTTTTAATAAATGGATCTTGGAATCCGAAAATGAGTTAAGAACATAATAAGCTTAGAGAGAACATTTATGGAACTCCAATATGATCTATTGAAAATAGAAAGAATCTACTTCGTAAAAAAGTCAGTATAAATTTAAAGTTAATTTCTTTTAAAAACAGTAGGTATACAAATATATCAAATCGATAAAGATGGCCTAGTTACGAACAAAATAACGAAGAATTTGAGTTCCAATGCAACGATTAAATATCAAAATGCTCCAGATTACTGTCCATTGTTTTGTGTTTATTTGAGAGTGCTGATTACGATGGCTTCGTTAGTTTAATTACAAGCTGCTTAATAATTCACAAACGGAGCTCAGAACCTTAAAATATTTTTTATTATTAATCAGCACAAAGTATCTTTCATTTGAGTAAAGTCACGATATTTATCTTGCATTGCAAGGATATTAAAAATTATTTTTTAACGCTAGTCCATAAATTTTTGAAACATCAAATTTTCCCCTCATTTCTTAATGTAACTAGACATTCCAAAGAAATATTTTTAGTAAAAAAAAATTTTTAATCCATAAAAAAGACCTGATATATTTCAATGTTTTTAATCATTGTCGTAAAGATAAGCAGCACAGTTTTGGTAAACAGTATTTAGCACTCAGTGCTCATCCTAATTTGAAATATTAATTTCAAACAATTTTAAATTCGCAGCTTTCTCGAAGTCTAAAGGTTTTTGATATTGTGCACGGATATAATGACCACAAACAACACAATTTACTTGTGATTAGTTTGACATATAAACCAAATTATTTCAGATGGGGTTAAAAAAAGAAAAATTTAGAGAGCTTTTTAAAATTTTGCTTAATATTTCTAAAACAAGACATAATTCTAATTTTTTTTTAGTTTTCTAGTTGAAATAAACTTAATATTATATTCGTAATCGGCGCACAAAAATACATAATGAATTTTGATTTAAGAATTTTGACGTGCAAAAATTAAAAGGACTAAACCAAAATTACAAGACTTTTAGCATAAATAACATAACTCCAATCAACTAAAAGAGGTTTGGAGGACCGTTTGCGAAATAAAGACCAAATAATACAATAATAAATGTCGCTATACGTTTAAAACTAGAGCTAATAGTGCAAAGCTAATGACGATATAATCATAAGCAGATAAAACTACATAAGGATCAGCAGTTTTATTTAAGAAAACTTAAAAAAGCTCTATTTTGTTGTGCTGTGCTACAATTCAAACGTAAAGTTTTAATTTGAAAAATTACAAAAAACAAACAACTTAAGTAACGTTTTGTGTTCATTCAAATATGGTGAAGGTCTTAAAGGATTCGGAGTAGCCTGATTCTTATCTCCTCTTTATTTCTATACCCACCGTTACTATCGAAGCATGAGGGTATTTGTACTAAGTTTGTCATTGCGTTTGAAAGTTTTTAAATATTCATCTAAGACTCCCCAAGGTAATTATGTATATTATGGGTGCTTGAATAATTCTTAGCCGATTTTGTCATGTCCGTCTGTTAAAATCACGCGCATTTTCGAACTACTTAAAATAATTGAACAATATTAAGGTTTCTAGTTCTTCTAACCAGCTTAGAATTGAAATTCAGCAGAATCGGTTCAGTAGGAAAAGAGCTGTGAACCCAAATGCATAACAGCTTCCCTAAAAATTTACATTTATGTTTCAGAAACTATGTTGGTGACGGAATACACCGATTTTCATTAAATTTTGCACAATATCTTGTCATATGTTAGGAAACCATACTACAAAATTTAGTGAAGATCGGTCCATAATTTACCATAGGCTCAATATAAAGTCCACTCTCGGAAAACACTTTACTATAGCAATACCGTAAACAATTATGCTGTTCTAATTCATAAGATTACAATTCACCCTGCCAAATTTATAACAGATAAACCAAAAATATAGCGGGCTTTTAACATAGATTTTAATACGCATAAAACGCCACAAATTATAATCCTTATAAGGACAATTTTTCTTAATATGAATTGTTTAATAATTTTAAGATTTAAAGCCCAATCCTGAAATATTCCTGCTCTATGCGAAGGGTGCCAAAGATTCGGCTAAGCCCAATATAGTCCTATTACTTGTTCTTTATCAGATTTTATTTTTCATTTCTTTTACTTTGAGTTCTCAAATGTGATTAAATGGCTAACACTACATTGATGCGTTTGGATTTGATTGTTAAATTTGTCTATTTTTATAAAAAAATAAAATAAATCAGAGGGGCAGCGATTATCTGGATCAAAAGATTCCATTAGCGGGAATGGGTTACTTAAAAAGTTGTAAAAAATATCCAATCTTTTATTTAATAAAACTCATTTTTATTTATAAACGATTATTAAATTTAACAAATATTTATTATCTAAGTAAAATTTTTTATAGAAAATTTGTTTTGTAAATCTTTATTAAGTTAAAAATAGTTTTATAACTACTGCAGTAAGAGTTTATTACTCAGCACTTAAGATTTTTAAGTTCTAAAAATAAGAAGTTCTAAATATAAGAATAGAATACTGAACCTTAGAGGTGTAGATTGCAAGTACATACGCTGACACTTTTTGATTGCAAGGAGTGGAACATACACACAACACTTAAAGAAACCAGCATTAGCTTTTTATAAAATCACCGACCGAATCGGTTGTTTTATTGTATGTATTGTGAACCTTAAAACAAAATCCTTCATAAGAAAACTGATTTATTTTAAAAATTATTTCAGCAATAACACACTAATTATATAATTATAAGTATAAATGTAGCAAGAATCTCTTAAGTAACAATTAGAGTTAAGGATTAAGCTTAAATAAATTTAAATAAAATGTTAAAGAAATCTGTCAAGGTCTTTAGTTATAAAGATTGAGTAAAAGAACTTAAGGAACAGTAAAAAAATTTCGCAAAAATAATGTTGATACGAGTAATTAGTTACTCAACAAAATTTGGCACAGTTGATTAAAAAAAATGTATCTACTGTTTTAACCACAAAGAAGAAAAAGAAGAAGAAGAAGAACAGGACACAATAATGTTAACAGGATTACGAAATAAACACACAATTAAGAATGAAATACGAACAGCAAATAAATAGACTTTTCCACACCCTAAGTTACACACATAAACACTCACAAATAATTTCGAACAATTACAGTTACTTCAATAAGCAAAAACACACTGGGTTAAATTGTGGAAAAAGTAGTTTAACCTAAACTTGCACTCAATACAAACTCAAATTTAGCTACTTGCAATTATTCAACATGCCATAAAGATAACTTGATTATGTTAACACACACACGCACACACACACAGCCTTACACATTTATAATGGTATAGGAAATAAACCCTCTAAACTTCAGTTTAGCTTAGCAATGTTTGCTTGTATGGTGTGTGCTGGTGTTTTTGGACAAGAGATGTCAGGGTACTTTCAAAAATCGATTTATTTTTTTATATCTCCTCCTACTCTTCTGCAAAACAAAAAGCCAACAAATATTCTTGTTGAGTTAATTTGCTCTTATGGCATTTTATTTACTTGTGCAGTCAATGCTGCTGGTCTGTTCTTGTTTGTCCTGATTTTGTAATCACATCGTTCAAAAAGGTCTCTTAGTCTTATAAAATGTTGTGCTGATCAGAGTGAAGTTTGTTTTATATAATCAATAGCAGGAGCGCATCCAGCTTTACCGTTTGAGGGGAACTTTTAAGAAAATAATGTAAGCAAAACAATGTAATCTTGCTATTAGCAGCTTATTTAAATATGGTATACAATATAAAAATAAAACCCCCGAACCAGCATTACAGTCCGGATTAGAGAAAGTAAATAATAAATTAAAGACAATAATATTTAAAAAAAATAAGCACAAGTCTTTGGAAACGAGTTCCTCTTTACCTAAGAAGCAGGAAAAAATATAACACTGTGCTAGTTGAAAAAACTGCCAAGCGGGGCACCAAGGTTAGCTCTTGTTTTCGAGATATACCGTTATTTCGAAAATGGAGAAGGTTGCTTAACTCGGTTTAGTTTTTTTATTAAACTAAAACAATCGAAACTCCGCAAAATAATTACCTTTGGATTTGCATAAAGACATTTTTGTACAAAAAAAATATTTTATTATTGGCAAATCGTTAATTGACGTAATAAAGAAAACATACTTTAATCATTTAAGGGGGGGCGATTCTTTCCCCTTCCTTGGATACGCGCTTATCAATCTGCAGGTTTGAATGCCAGTTTTTTCGTTATATTACAGACAAGATTTGCTTATACATACATTGACAAGTTGGTGTATACTTCCTTCAGTAATTAAAAGATTTTGTCATAACTTTCTAGCAATTAATTTTCGAATAACTTTAGTTTACGAAATACTAATTAGTTTCTTAACAAAATTCATTTACTTTCAATAAATCAAATCAAAAGGAATCAAATTTTATTTAAATAAAGTGTTGAAAGTACCTGTTTATGTTTTTGTATTTACGGAAAAATTAGTTTTATTTAATTTAGAAATAGAATTTGAATATGATTAAAAAAATTACAATTTAAAGGTTTTCGTTAAGAAAATGTGCCGCAAAAATGCTTCCTTTTTACACTCTTCTACAAGTCTTGAGTTTTTGTATTTACCAAATCCAATGAGTTTTGGTCAGTCTGTCAAAAAGTCAAATAAAAAATCTTGTTTTATTACATTTCGCGTCTATACTATCACATTTATGTATTTGTTTAAGGAGCGCTTTACTTTTTGGCTTGATTTTAACAGAAATCCAAAAATAAATTAAAGTGAGAAGCTAAAAACATAAAATGTAATATTTCTTTAATACAAAAACAATTTTTTTCGGATTCTGACGGCAAATTTTTAAACAACTTTTTTGTTATTTTTATTAATATTAAAAATTAATATAAAATTTCAAGTGCTTTCTTTTTAATTTTAAATAAATCACTTGTAATTGTAATTAAATACGGTACTCAGATGAAAATAACAAAGCAGCTGTTGAATAATTAACCTCTAGTATAAAAAAATAATTTAATATTAACGTCTAATTCATAAAAATTTCTTGTCTTAGCCTTAATGCTTACAATAGTTATCAAACCATTTTTGTTTTATAAACCATTAATAAAAAGTCTGATTTATAAACGCTTAAAAGGAGTGGATTAACAATTAAACGTTTATATTGTAAGTATCATACAACGAGCAAATTTTAAGTGAATTTCTGTTTTGTTTTCTATTTAAAATGAATTTTTGTTTTTTAAAACGTAATATTTTTAATTATTTGTTGTTTTTTTGTTAATAAAATACATACTATTGAAATATAAGCGAAATATGTAAATCCAATACCAAATTTTTACTGCTAAAACTCTATAGGTTCCAACGAGATTTTACAGCTTTATATTTAATAAATAATTTAACCAATTTTTATTATACATTACGCAGATGTTTTGAAAATAAAACCTCCTAGGTTTAAACAGAAAATTTAAAGCCACAGGGCGATAGTCAATGTTTTTCCAATTTCTAAACCGTCAACCCATCTAACAAGCAGCAACGTTTAAAAGAGTTTCTAGTGCCCCTCTGTGCAGCAATTTTTTTGTTCTTCTTTTCATTCTGTGGTTTTTGGATAGTGAGGCGAATAAATAAGTTTGCAGCTTCTATCCTGAGTCTCCAAACAATATTCCTTTGAACTCTCCGCTTTGAAGTTTGATAGTTGACTCGTTTAAACTACGACAGTCATGAGTGGTTAACGATATATCAATTATGCATTTCTGAAATATAATTTACCTGAACATTCAGGGTATAGTAACCCTTTCTGTTTATATAATATTGGGCTTAATTCCCGGCGGTTTTTTGATACGTATGTGCGTACCAATAACGTCTGGGAAATTTTTAAATGTCTTAAATTCTCTCATTAGGATTGCTTCCTCTTTATGAGATGAACACATTTAAATTTTTCTATTGCCCTAGCGAGCTAAGGCACGAGTCACTCTGGCTGATATTCAACACACTGTTGCTTGAGAGAACCCATGAAGATTGGCTGCATCATCCTAAATCTACAAATTGTTTTTTTTTCACTTCAATTTAATTTGTTATTAGCGCTTTTTTGGTAATTGCTAAAATTAGTTTTTGAATTTATAAAATTTAGTTTAAAATCAATTGTATATAATAATAATGGCACCCTCTTTTTTAACATTTAATCCCTTTTTTGATATCTCGAATATATTAAGAGATTTCGAGTTCTAGCATTTCCTGATATCCGTAATTTTACAGTTCTCTAAACATTGTTTTACTTTATTCGTCACTTTTTGTGCTATGGAGCAAATTTTAGATGCAACATTTCATATATTATTGTTTGTAATTGCTGTGCTGCATGTTCTATTCAAAGTTTGTAAAACAAAAAATTTTTGTTCCGTGCGGCAAACCAGTAACCAACACACGATACACTGTGTGGTTTCTACTTTGTGTTTGCTTTAACAAATACTTATCCTATTTGAAAGACATTTTAAAATATAAGGTTTATTAATGATTGAAAAAAGGTTTGTATTATTTGAAATAAATCTTAATAGCTTTTTATACTTTATGCAAAAAGTTATAACGACTTTAAGTTTCAACAGAATACATATCACGCGACCCACGTTATTTTTAACAAAAAAAAATCTATCGAGCAGTATATATTTAAAATTAATTCAAACATTAGTTATTGTTTTTCAAAAAAAAAAAACATTTTATGCGTATTAAACTTTTTTATTAAAATAAATAAGAAGACAAAAATAATCAATTTTTGTGCAATTATTAAAATTTTTTTTAATAAACATTGAAATGTCACTATTAAACGCTTAAAGTAGGGTAAAGGCTACAATTAAAATTTCATATTTATGAAAAGTTTATTAAACGTTTAATAGGCTATTAAACATTTTTAAATACGGTATTGGCGTTTGTGCCGATGTTTGTTTCACCTTAAAATATGGTTCCTACAACGGTGCACGGCCGTCCGCAAAGCTGGCTCGCCATCTAAACATTGCCTGCAATAAAAGACGTTGCGATTTCGGAGATTATTTAATGAAATTTACAATTTCAGTGCCGTTAATAAATTTTGTAAGTTTTTATTACTATTGATCGGTTTTTTAGCATTTTTTGCTAAAAATTTAGGCATTTTTAGCAGTGAAGATCTAGTGATCTAAATCATCTTAAGGCTCAGTTAGCCGGGAGTAACAGAAACTTTGCAAATCAACTTCTTCATTTCGTTGTATGTAAAGCAATTAGTACCATTAAAGTTAGCTGTAAGATGTTACATCTCAATCTCTAAGAAATAGATTGGTCTTACTTTTTTATGGAGAGGTTAAGTTACTGTTACTCCCGGCTAACTGAGCCTTTACAAATACTACTACAAAAAATTGCATTTAATGTGATAACTTTCTTATGAATATTGGTATGCGTGTTGCCAAAACTAGTTGAGGAAAAAAATGCTAATTAAATGCTAGAATAATTATAAAATATAGACGATTTATCGAGTGTATACTCTAGTATTGACATAAACATTGGCGACTGTAACATTTGTTTTATTATGACAAAACTTTCTGCTCGTAGGTCCAAAATGAATAGGTCTTATATAAATCCCCATGATAAAATCAATTAAAGGCAAAAAAAAAATCATGTTGATGAATCTTAACCACATAACATAATTTTTTCCCGGCTTCTTAATATTTACCCATGGTTTCGAAAGAGGCTGCACTTTCGAAAATTTATTGTTTGTGTTGTTTTGTAACTATACACGTTACAAATTTGAGATAATTTTTTTTCTCTGTCTATTCTAGTCATCTTCTATGCACTTCAGCTAACTTTGATTACATTTAAATGAAGTACATACATACGTATTAAATAAATAGTTCTATGATATTATTTTATTTTAAAATTATTTATTATGATTATTATTTTGATTAAATAAGAATGAGGCAATGTCGCTTACAGTATGAAATTGAAGGTCTCCAACATTTATTTAAATTTTACAAATTTAGCAATACATATTATTACAACAAAATATACGTATCAAGGCAAATTTTTCGAAAAATTAGCTTAAAAATAAATATTTGGCATATTTTTCCAAAAATCTTTAGAATATGCACAAACTTATTACTCCATAAAAATTCTTCAAAAACTTGTCTTGATATTAATATTTAAACAATAATAATTTTTGAACTTTTACAACAATTATTTTCTAAAATATTGCACAATAGTTCCATTATATTTATAACAATTGTAATTGAAATTTAACGATAAATTTAAAATTCCATTATAATTAAAAGTTCAAACCTCAAAAATAAAATCATTTAAAATTGCAATAAATCTTATTTTATTATTTTAACAAAAACTGTTTAACATTAAAAAGATAAATATGAATCTAATTTAAGTAGCAAGTAAATTTAAAGTTCATTATTTTTTTTAAATTTAAAGATGTTTTGCAGAACTGCATGGAGAAAGTATTACATCAACTAAAATATCTGAAAAACAATACTTTTTGCTATTTTGTTCTGTTTGCTTTTCTTATTTCCAACAATGTTCATGTTGACTATTTTCTTAGGAGTTTAAATATGTCAAACTACTCGTATTGAATGTGTTAACTGTCAGTTGGAATTATTTACACCTTTATATTTTAGCCATCTCTCTTTTGTGTTTTTCCATTCAGCAAACACTCTTTTTCATGTTTGAGATTTAGTTCAGACCTGTATAATTTATAGATTTGTTCTATTTTTTGGTCGTACACAGGTAAATAAAGCGATTAGACCATATTGTTTTCACTGACTACTTCGACTACTTCCTATTTTACGTTCTAATAAATTTCATACGAAACTTTGTTACACACTCACACGCACATCACTCTACTGCAACCTGTTTAAACTTGGCTGAGTGAGAAGAATTTTTCTTTTGTTGTTTTCTTAAAATGTAAACTCGTACATGTATAAGTATGTGTGTTCTTTAAGGTCGATATTTCTTTTAAAACTTTTAATTATTGCAACACTAGTATAAAATGTAGAGGGAGAGAAAAGAAAGAAAATACAAAGTTTAATTAAGAGTATATTGGCGCCATAAACAATGTTGAAAGGTAAAAGGAGAAGATCTCGAAGAAAATTTTCTTCTACTTGATTGGTACAACCAAGAGGATGTCGAAACGATTGGTTTGTATTTGCCACATGAATAAGATTCACGTTATATTGTGTGTTTGAGGTGGGTGGAGGATATTTTTATACTTCGAATAAACTGTAGAAAGTTAATTTTAAGATTTCTTAAAAATATATTTATTTAATAAAGATTTGCTTAAGGACTTTAAATAATTTATGAGTTCTTGTTAGAAAATTATTTTGTTGAATCACGATACAGTATCAAGATGAGGTGTGTTAAAGTTTGCACAAAGTTTTTAAATATTTGAAATTAATGATTAAAAATATTTTATGAAAAATTTTAAATATCCGAATCCAGGCAAAACGTAAGAGATTTTACATAACGTGTTAACGACTAAATTAAATTGCTTAAATCTAGCAAGTCGTATTAAATATAAGGCAAAATTCTTAAACGCCATTTTAACAAAAATTACTTTGTAGAACTAGAATTGAACTAGAACTAGAACTAGAACTTAAAACTAAAATTGAACTGATCTTGAACTGAACTTAAACTGAACTTGATCTGAACTTGAACCGAACTTGAACTGAACTTGAAGTAGAACTGAAAGTTTTAAATTTATTTCTGTTTAATACTACACGCTTGTGAAAATGAGTGAAAAACACCTTGTCCTCATTAAAACCAATTTTACTTCATATATTTTATATATATTGAATTAAGAAATTGTGTATAAATTTTTTTTTCTTAGACTTGCAAAGCTTTTAAGCTTGCCTGCAAGTATTTAATTCAAGAAATGTGATTAATACAAGGCAGGTATACGGTAAAAGATAATCAGAGAGTACGTGAAGGCTAAGAAGAAACTGATTAAAATTGCAAAGGTTTAGGTAATTGAATGCAATAGCCATACACTCTTATACACACATAATAGCAACAAGTCAAACAACAGAATATTAAAAAATTTTATTTTACAACAAAATTTTAATGGACATCTTAAGGAAGGCTAAAGTTTGTAATGAAAACACCTGTTTGTTGAATAAAATTCAACAAAATCCATATACAATTTTTTCAAATCCGTAAACATATTAAATATTTATAGTATTTATTTTTCTATTATTTTTTCTGTATTTGTATGTAACATTAAGCACAGCGCTTTATGAATTAAATACAGGACATGATCGTCGACTGTGTGGGAGAGACAAGTTGGTGCAAACCTGAATTGTTTTTTTCCATACAGCTCTTTTTGTTTTAGTTGTTGTTATTCCCCTTCAAGTTTTATGAAACTTTGTTATGGGCACGTAAACAATGTCAACATAAATAAATAATTGCATAGTTTCTCTTTTTATTTTTTCTGATGTTTTTTTTATATTATGAATGAATTGTTTGGCATGTGTATGTGTGTATTGTTGACCCTCAACTTGTCACTAGATGTCTACGTTTGTAGTGTGTATTTTTATGGAACAATAGAGACCGTTCTTAAGGACTTTGAACATTGATTTTATATTCAAAATAGTTTGCTTAGCCAGAACTGAACGTAATTTAGCAATGCTGCACAGTAGGGAATTTAGAGCAAAAATGGATCTACATTTTCAGATTGAGTAGACAAAACTCAATCTAATATTTTATTTCGTTAAAAGTGTTTTCTTAAATTTAAAATTAGGACAGATACGTTAAGACCTCCAATTATAAAAACTTTGTTTATATGACACGATGTTTTTCAACCAATTTAAAAGAACCAAAATGTGAGGAAGATAAAATATAGTTTATTGTTTACTATAGAAACGGTACTCTTCTTGCTAACAAGTTTTTAAATCTGGTTCCGAAAGCTGATTACTAATTTGATTTATGACCAAAGTTGCATTCACTACATTGGATAGAAATCTGTTAACAATCAAGAGAACAAAATGCAAACTATTTCGTAACTCACTTTTAGAAAGTACAAAAAACAAAGATAATCTTTGCGTGATCATAAATTTAGAACTTTCTCCAAAAAGAAGAAACTTATTTATGCATTCCATAATAAATCACGTGTTTTTTGAAATTCAAGCCTAAAATCGACTTAAAGACTTTACATTAACATTAATATCTTTTCATTAAATATGCACAGTAATAAAAATTACAAGTTTTCCTCTTTGATTACTAAATAACACATTTAACTTTCAATTCAATCGGATATTTGTCGAACATGCATTTTGATGTCATGCCAATGGGTCTGTCGTCTGCGTTCAGTATTGAAGTTCATTGTGTGGGATTATACATACGAGACAGACGGACAGACAAAGAGACACATGCAAACAAAAATCAAGATTTTGCACATAATAATTCAAAGCTATAGTAAATGCAACTACTGCCCTATAAAAGCATTACATACATACATACATTCATATTTCTTTGGATTTTATTATTAGAATTTTTATAAAATTTTTTTTCAGATATTTATGGGTGTTGCACACACTTAATGACAATTTTTCCCCAAAGAACTTTTTTAAAAAAATGATTTCTTCATTTTTTTCTTTTTGCTGAATACAGCAATTTGTGGTGTTTAAGAAATGAAACAAAAAGAAAAAAAACTGGATTGTTGAAGGAAGGCAAAAGTTCTAGACACTTGTTGACCTTTGCCAAAACTATTTTCAAATTTTCATACCTTTTACTCTTGTATTTATATTTTGTTTAATATCCGTTTTCCTTTTAGTTGTTGCTTTAATTTAGTTTAAAATTTATAAGAAAAAAGAAAATTTCTTTTATCTCTCAAGTTCTCGGTCGTTGTTTTTATACCCATACTACATAAGTGAAGAGAGTATTATGCGATTGGGCTAATGTTTGTAACACGTAAAAACATTTGTCTTAGACTCACCTTTAAGTATACCTTTAATCTTTAAATTAATCTCACGATGTCCATCCGTTTATCCGGCTGGCAGACTAGCTGGCTGTCAACGAAAAGTTTGTCCACAAAGTACATATCGCAATTGGTTTTGCTTGTCACAAAGACCAAGGCTCTGGAAAATCGTGAGAATCAGTCCATAATTTCACATGTCTTTGCGAAATACGGCCTTTGTAACCACAAACCATTTAATTATGTTGGTATTTATATTAAATTTAGTCCATACTCGACAAATAATACTCACGAAAATAGCTTTTAGTGCCACATTGAGTGCCCCGGTAGACAAGCTGGTAGCGAGCTAGTCGATCAGCGCCGGGGATGCGGGTTCGATTTCCGCCAGAGACTCAAGTTTGTTTCCTGCATACAAGCGCAGAGCTTGGCGGGTTTTAGCTTAGGGAATTAAAAAAAAAATCTTCCTTATAAGTTGGCGATTAAACTTCCTTCCTAAAATTACAAATCTCATATAGATGATATCTATATAATCTTCGGCACAAAGAACTTTTGCATGAATCTTAATTGTCCATGGCTCTAAAAAAGGGTATTTAAAAGTAAACATGGTCTGGCTTGATCGGCTTTACTTATTTACTTGTTTTTTTTCTTGTTGCTGTGTTATTAATAATAATAATAAATTTATGTTTAAGTGTAAGTAAAATATTGTCAATTAGAATCTTATTTTCAACATGTTTTTAGAAAAGTTTATTAAAGTTATTTATATCCAAAATTATTTAACAGATAAAGTTTGGCATGTAAAAAATTTTTCTTTTCAAATTTCTCTTTGGAATAGTTTGACAATTTTTAGGGAATAGTTTTAGATGCCAATAAAAAGTGCATTTGAAAAAAAATGAAACATCTGATGACTTCTAAATTGCTTTTTAAAATTGTCCAAACTTTTTTTTTAGCTTAAAATACAAACTATTTAATCTGCCTTTTTTTATTTTTTAATTAGTTTTAAATGTAAGAGAAAATTAAATTAAGGTCATAAAAATGCAAACAAATTAGTGCTGGCAAAGGCTAAAAAGTAAAAGCGCCAGATAAAACAGAAGTCTTTTATTTTAATTTAAATAATTTTTTTTTTAAAACACATCTTTTTTTTTTTGGGAGGTTTAAAATGTATAAAAACAAATTTTTCTTCTAACTCCCATTCAACAAATTTTACACACGCAGAGAAAAAACATGCTTAAATATGCTATTTTTAAAGAAAATTTTAAACATATTATATAAAATATAACCATATTATTGTTACATACAACCATATTATGGTTGAATTAGGCCTCCATCAAGAAGCCACAACCATATTATGGTTGCCTCTTAACATATTAGGTTAAATATGACAATAATTTGTTTTAAAATTAACAATAGTCTACTGCTAGACTCGCTCTTATAAAGCTGCTTACCCTGCAAAGTCGTAGGAATATGTTACACATATCGTTTATTTTCAGCATAAGTACTGGCGAAATAAGCTCTTGTTTTTTAATACACAATATTTCGTTTAATGTTCCTCAACGCCCATCACGTCATTTTATTCCATTATAAGTTCGATGTTTTAGAGCTAATAATGCTAATGCTGTTCCTCTTATCAAAATGTGCAATGAATTTAACAAATTCTATAGTTGTATTGAGTTTTCTTCAATTCCAAATGTAATTAAGAACAAAATTATTATTTCATTAACTTCCTAATTTTTATTTTTTTTTTTAGAAAAACATTTAATATATTTTGAATTGTATTTTATGTTTAATGTACTCTAAATTAAGAATATTAAATTTAAAATGTCTGTAGGGATTATCTTCCATAGATAAATAAATAAATAAAAAATAAATTAGGAAATAGAAATTATATTTTTCTTCAACCGCTAATTTTATTTCTATTAAGGTATTTATTTACTATTTTTGGATAAAATTTAATGTTTGTGGTTTTCTTTTCAAATACATCTAATGAAAAATAAATCGTATTTTTTAGCCAACATGCCACATACATGTATATGTATGTTGCAAATAGAATTAAGTTGTTAATCGAGCTGTTTTTCGTTGTTCTATTCGAGTGAATTCATGTCAAACCATCATGTCGTTCGGCATCATCACCTCCGATTTCAATGAAATTCAACACAAATGTTGTATGTTATTGGACTTTAGCAAAACATACATTTTCAGACCCCAGATTCTTTCGGCTTCAGATATATGACGTCACTAAAGTCATATATCACAAAAGTCTCCTCACAAAAAAGGATAGAACTTTTGAACTATACAAGATAATTTAGTTTTTTTGGTATCTTTTTAAAGGTGAAAGTGCACCCTTTAAAATAATATGCATATTGTGTTTTTTTAAGAAAAGGTCAAAGGTAATTTTTTGGGGTCTTGAGTTCAAAGGCCCATATCTGAAAAAGTATATTTTTAAAATTCTTAAAAAATTATATGTATGTATTAGACTCTTGTCTGCACTTGCAGAAAATTTGAAGGTGGCGACTCAATTGGTGTCAGAGTTATAGACCAGAACGTGATCCTAAGTATGTTTTGTGTTCATATAAGACAAACCTTTTAAATGTGTTTCCCATGCGAATCATTTATATAGTATTATTGAAGAAGACATTATGGTTTTCATTTATTTTTTTATTACAATATATTGAAAAAAACATTAAAATAATTTAATTAAATAAACAAAATAGTAGTTATGGTCGTTTTTCTCTCCATTTAGCCCGAATTTCATTCTCACAGATTTCAATGAGCGTGCGGCACGGCAATTTTCAACCGATCGAGCTTATATGTTTACCCAATTTTTTTTACCCTAACCTAACACAAAACTAATCTATGATTTTGAAACAGATAACTTTTTAAATTCTCCCTTCATTGAAGGCCCACTCTAGTGCACATACATACTTCAGCTTGTAAAAAACAAACAATCAATAGAGTATGAACGCAAAACATACTTAGGATCACGTTCTGGTCTATAACTCAGACACTAATTAATTCTCCACCTTCAAATTAATCTTTTACTTTTTCAGATATGGGCCTTTGAAAACCCATTTCAACAGACTAGCGGACAGACGAGCATGGTTCAATCAACTTCGCTTCGGATAAGAACTCAGAATACATAAAGTTTATAGTGTTTTAGATCAATATTTGGTTAAGGGTATAAAAACAACAATCGTTTTTCTTGTAGCCAATACGGGCCACATTTTTGACCATATTTGAACAAAGTTTCTTTTTTCTGCGTGGAGAAATATTTGATTTGTCCAGAGCAGAGCTTTAGTCTTGTAAAATTAAACAACAAGCTTACAAAAAAATAAAAAACGCTTAATTGCAAAAAATCTCAGACGTCCTTAAACCATATTTGGCATTTAAATAAAATGTAAGAACATCCATAAAGTCTAAAACGAAGGACTACAATCAGATTGCAATATCTCCAAAGCGTATCTACAAATATTTGTTATTTTCGCATTAAGTGCGTTAACATGTCTGCAACTTACCTATTGTATATGTAGCACCATCTACCGTAAAGGTTGCCGCTCTGCACTTATTAAAAAACCGCGTGGCTAAGCCCACCGCAGAATTTCGTAAAGTTGACGAAACTCTGCGTATGGGAGAATCTGGGCATGAGGATGATTTGCTTAAACAAGCGGCTGTCGGTGTTGCAGCACTGGCATACGTTGTTGTGGCAGGTAAAGACACCTGTTGTTGTGGCAAACCTTTATAAACCACTGTAGTTGCTGTTGTAGTCGAAGCATTTGTTGAGGAAGCCAGAACCGTGGTGTGAACTTGGGTTGCTGTGCCGGGCACTAAATTGCGCCGTTGGTACGTGGGCGAAATAAGTGAGGATGTATCTGTGTTGGACATGTTGATGTTGCAAGCAAATATACAAATTTTTGATAAATATTTAACCAATTTTTTTTTTAAATTTATTTTGCTCTGCTTTATTTTATCCTACGATTCAAATTTTTATTACTTCATTTATTATTTTATTTTATTATTGGTGTATGTTTTTTTAAGGTTGTGCGCCATTTATGTTTCTTTTTATCAATAAATTATTCATTTATTTATTTTTTTATGGCTGAAATTCTGTTTACATATTAAATAATTTCGTATAGCACATTTAACCACGGTATGGATTGTATAACAAATAATAATACAAATAATATAAATACGTATAGAATGTGAGGAAATTATACGTTTGTCACTTTTTCACAGAGTTTCGTTATTTTTGGCTTTAAGATTCAAGGAAATCCTTCACAAAAACAACAAAAAATAAAAGGAAGTGAATAAAGAAAAAATATTAATTAAATACATATTATTATCGTTTAATGATGCGGATATAAACGTTCATTTAAAAACGTACCAGTATATGGCCATGTCATTATCTTTTACTGAAACCGCCAATAATCATTAAATAAAATGAACATCATTTTACCAAACAAATAAACGTATGTACTGTGTGTGACACAAAAGAGTTTCTGAATAAACAGAAAATATCACTAACAAACATTTTGTTACAAAGACCCACTTGGAATTTTTTATTGTATTTTCAAATTGCTTAAAGTCTTTTTCAGAATATCCAAAAAATTTATTTTTAAAAATGAAAAAAATTTTCATCTCTAAAAGCTAAATTTTTGCGTATTTAATTTTATTAATATTCGTAATTTTCTGCTTACGTGAGTCAACGCCGCATTGTTGCCCAATTTGTAGCGTTTTGCTAGAGGTAAATTGAATTTAGAATTTATGTTTAAGTTTCCACCTGGGTTGTGGTAACATTTTATTTAAATTTGAGCATTAAAAAATTATGACAAATTTAAATAAATTATGTGAATTTAATAGAATTAAATAAATTAAAAAAAATTTTTTTTTTATTTTTATGTATGGGTTTATCTTTAATATATCTGGAGGAAATGCTTAAGTCGACTTAAGCTAAATTTGTAATCTATGTTAAAGGGTCCCTATTTTAAAAACTTTTGAGGTTTTTTTATGAAGTTAGAGCAAAATTACTTTTTGCTTGCTGGTTTTTTTTCAATGTGCAATAGAATTTAGAATAACAACTTAAGTTAACCTCCGATCGATCATGATAGGAGCTTTAAAAAATATAAACTTAAAAAACTATATCAGATGAGAAGTGCTTGTTTCTTATTGCCTCAGATATAGTGTGTGATGTTATAAACTCTTCTGAAAAGTCTTTACGCAGCCTGAAAACCCATTTTTTCCATACGCGATAAAAAAGTGTCTCCACAAAATTACCAAATTTTTTAAAGATAATTTATCAATACAAATTAAAGCATATGTATTAAGTTATATAAATTTCATTTAAAGCTGTACCCAGCTAGCATTTGTGAAATAATTTTTTGTTAAAAATCTCTTCAATGGGTCTTCTCAGATCATTTTTGATGATTTAATACTAATTTTAATCGTTAAGGGATTGAAAGGATTGCCGAGCAATGAAAATAAAAATAAATTTTTTTGCATGTACCCGATAACATTTATTTGGTTCAAAATAAAATTTGTTGAAATATTGGAGCTGCTTTTATCGGAGAAAAAATTAAAAACATGTGATGTAAAAATACGACGGAAGAAACCTAAAAATGATCATAAAGACTACCATTAAATTGCTCAAAAAGAGATCAGAAAATTGTATTAAAAATTTTTCTTTGAGGTGATTCATCGATAGGATACTATTTTCTCATCATATCATTTATGATCGAAATATGGGGTCATATGTGGATATTTTGCTCGAGAAGCTGATTCCTTAAATACAAAATACTAGCTGGTTTTAAGGCCGATGTTCAATGTGAACCACACCTAAACATCAAGAGTTTTTCTTCATTTCATTTGACATTTCTCAATTTCAGACTAACTCAATTTGAACCATGGAAAGATACACAATCGAGCAACGCGTTAAAGTTATTCAGGCTTATTATAAAAAATTTGATTGAGCAAACCGAGTCTGAAGGAGATGTGAAAACACCAGTGCACTAGATAGTGTGGCTGAAGAGCCGTCCACCTCAACACACTCGTCTTTGATGAATATTATGCATAAAGACATGCATTTTCACGCTTACAAGGTGCAAGTGACTCAAAGACTGAAACCTCTGGATAATTCCAAACATGGTAAATGGATGATAAATTTTCGAAGAAAATCATCTTCAGTTTTCACTTTAGTGGATTCGTCAATAAGCAGAATTTCCGCATTTGGGCGAATGGTAATCCAAGAGTGATTGTCGAAAAACCAATGCACCCACAAAGAGTGACTGGTTGGTGCGGTTTATTGGCTAGTGGCATCATTGGGGCGTATTTTTTCCAAAATGAGGCCGGTCAGGCAGTTACTGTGAATGATGTCCGTTTTCGTGAGATGATAATTAAGTTTTGCTTATTTTTTTCCTCAGTGCTTTTGTCAGTAATGATAAAAAAAATCCTTTCGCTGTATTGGCATGTGACAGTGATAAATCAAAAATAGCTCATTTCGACTAAAGGAGGAATATGAAATTTTCATTTACATTTTTTTTTTTTTGTTTGATGTCCATCTTTTCCAAATGATCTATTTCTTGCTCTGGGAAAATAAGTTCAAAAGATCTTCGTTCTTGTAAAAGAGTTAATTGCAAATTAACGTTAAAATCAAAGCTGAAATGACGGAAAAACCAATGACTCAAAGAAATTTAACAATTGAGGGGCTTAGAGCACAAGGGGGCTAAGTGCCTTTTTCTAAAATTGAGTTTACATATGGAATTATAGGTATATTTCGGAGAAGTTGTTCAGAAAACAAGAAGTGAATGTAGGATTCTCATCCGGACGCTAGATATAGTGAACAATTCAAGCAATTGACATTAAAATACCTGCTTCCTTTGGAGAACAAGCGAAACAACCGCTTCAGTCTCATTATTTAAAATAAATCACTTGAACTCCTTGTGCTTTAAGCCCCTCAATTACAATCTTGCCGTATTAACAATTTTATTTTTATGCTATCACAAATCAAAAAGGTTGCCAAATGTATATTACTCAAAAGTCCCTACATTCTAATGATGTTAAAAAGCTGTCCTTTTTCCCTGAGACCATTTTTTAGAAGAACATGCCTACGAACAGGGATTTTTCTTTACGTATAAGATCACTGGAAATAGTCGTCATATGACATATGTATATTAGAGAACCAGTTACTTGACGGCTCATTTAACCAACTGACCATTGTAATTATGTAAGTCTTTTCTACAAAAATTTTAAATATACAAAAAAGTATCGGCCTTTTATATTTCGACTGATATCATATGTTTAATCCTGCAACTCTAATTAATCGAAACATTTTGTACCCTTCAACACTAGTGGTGAAAAACGCTATTTTAGTAAAATTTGGTACGCCAAAGTTTCATAAGACTAGCAATTACCCTGCCAATTTCTATGAAGATCGATCCATAATTTAAAAATCACTGTAATACGCCAAATAGTATTTCAGAAACAATTCATGATATTTTTATGGCTTTTTGAAACATACTCTTTAATACGTCTTGAGCCGTAAGGAATACTGTGAGGTCAGTTTTTTAAAAGATCGGTTTATAATAAATAGGTCCCAGATAAAGGCCACTTCTGAAATATTTAAATTCTCGGTGAAGGGTATAAAATATTCGGCACACGTGCTAAAGACACATTTAAGAACTGCAGGGTTTCCATGGGTTACTTATATAAACAACAATTTTAATAATATCATCATTAAAATTAAGCAATATTTTCATTTACATAGTTTTATTTTGATGTTTGACCATTTCAAGGTTGCCAGATACTATGGAAATGAGGAAACTATAAACTGGCACACCTAGGAAAACTATAAATAATCATGAAAAGCAGTGAGAGATTCAAGATTTTGTTTTTGTTAGCAAAAGCAATAAAGTTCGAAATGTCTGTTGTATAATTTATAAATGGAATATCTCTACTTAGTTATAAATATAAAAAAATCATTTCCGTGTATTATTTTTTTTATTATTTCGCTTAAATATTGAACGGCCTGGATTAAATGACAGCTTTATACTTCTACAAACTACGCCATGTTAGTATAACACAGTTGGAGTCATACATACATTATTGTCCTTTAATATTGTAATATTATAACAAATATCTGTCCATACACTTTATGCTTTAGGACACGTTGCAAGTTCAATAAATAGAAATCATTTGAAAAGACAAAAGCTTAAACTACCATTGCATATACAACAGAAAAGACACCAGCACAACAGATTCAATAAAATTCATTTAAGACTACAATGAGACGAGCATAAACAACAAAAACAATTTCAGTGAGAAGGAGGGATATGAAAAGAGAGATAGAAAAAACAAAATCAAATGTACGATTCTTGTTGTAATTCCCTGCTAGCAACAATACAAATCATGCTAAAATGCCTTTTAAAGGACTTTGTGTAAAAAATTAGAATATAATTCTCTGGCTTTTGTTTATGACCTTCTACTCGTACACATACGCCGGTTTTCATGGAAAATTGGTTAGTATTTTGGTTGTTATTGCAAAGTGATTATTTTTGGATAAATATTTTTTTCTTTCTACGTTTGCTTGTCTTATTTTTCACTTTGCTGATGAATGTTTAACATAAATCCTTAAATCGCATTTAAATTATTTTCATTTGACAAATATGAGCCCAAAACCGTAACAAAATAAAGGAAGAACCAAAAATACCAACGCAATTTAAAAAGAAAAAATCATTAAAATTGGGTTTTTAATTAAAAAAAAAAAAATAGAAAATTCTATAAAACAATACAACTTCACTTTTGTGAAATTCAATAAAAAATTTTGCACAACGACTGACCAACCTCCATAATCTAAAAACTAATTAAAATATGTTTAACTCTACAGTGCCAAGTTTTTGAAATAACAGCTCAAAAATACAAGAACGAAGTAAGATTCAGTTAAAAAAGTATTACAACATCGATTAAAATGCAACAAGTGTTGCGTTGAAGCTTTGTAAGTGAAGGTGAAGGCGTTTTGTAAACTTTTCTAGGCTTTAATCATAAAACAACAGTTTTAATTTGCTATTAAATAGAAGCATATCGTTAGCTAAAATGCAAAAATTATGAAAGCCATTGAACTACATGTCTTTGCCTAGATTTTACACTTCTACGATCAAAAATTATTATTTAATTAACAAAAAAAAAAAAAATGGGACGTAACTATAAGAAAGTTTATTTTATAAATGTAAAATTATGTTAAAACGTATTTTTTTAATTGTTTGAAGAATTACATGGACGAGTTATCAATGAATGTTTTCTGACATGTTTATAGTTTTATAAAGTTTCTTGCTTCCCCTGTAAAATGTTATTCTGATAGATACGCCTGTTTGCTTTTTAGCTAACGATATGGTGACTATAAATTAGTGAAGGAAAAGTTATTTTTTAACTTTAAAGCTTTTTTTATTATTCTTAAAAAAAAACTTACAGCCAGAAATTTAAAAATAATCAAGAAACAAGATTTTGTTAGTCGTGCATAATTCCCAATTTTTATTATTGGTAAAAACACTGAAACACTTATTGTTGAAGGGATAAGCTTTTCATGTGCATTTCACTGGTTGCTTAGGCCAGATCGTCAGGAAACATCATTCAAAGATCTTAGAAAAGCTAAAGATATTAAACCGAATAAAACCGTTAAGCGTATAGGAATTATAAGCAACAGTTTTACTTGTAACAATATCAAAGTTTAAACAAAAACATCAACAATAAACAATGAGTTTATCTCTTCTTACGGTCCCCACTACAATTGATTGGAATTCTTCCAACTTTAATTGCAGTTGTAAGAAGGTTAAGACAAACAAAACAAAAACAACTTGCTTTATTGTTTTCGAAAAAAATATAAAACAATGGCCTAAGAAACCAGTGAAATGGGCATAGGAATAGTTTATCCCATCAACAATAAATTTCAGTGTTTTTATCGAGAATTAAAATTGGGAATTAAGCACGAATAACAAAATAATTTAAGTTATTTTTTAAACATCCAGTATTCCGTATCTTCCACGTCGAGAAAATTTTCTATTGAAAAACGAAGATGCCATAAATAGAAGCAAGCAGCGCTTTTTTTTAGTAAACAGTGTCTGTAAAGATTCTGCCGGGCCACTTCATTACTCGTCAAATTAAAGAAAAAGTGTGTCTGTAACATTTTTTGTTGGAGAAGTTCTCGTTTTGAACGGTCACATTCTATTCTCACATATAAAATGACGGGTTAATAACATGGGAACGGTAAGTATTTGGTTCTTGGTTTATTTTTTATTGCTAAGTTATTTTGCTTTTACAATTTTAGAAAGATATGTGAATATTTTTTAAGTAAGTTTGTAAGCAAGAAGTATTAAAGTCGTATATACATTATTTGGTAAAGCCGACGGGTGTACCTTTGCCCCAATCGTTAAAAATGTTTAAATTTATGTACATTTTGGTCGCCCTCACGGATTTTTGTGATCAGCTTTGCCAACGTTTGGAATTTTATATCGGCTTTGAGTTTAATATTATGAGATTTCTTACGTAAGGACGCAAGATCTTTTGGTAGTTATCGGCATGAATTACAGACACATTTTTGTTCGCTTTTCCAGAAACGATGGATTTTTTTGTTTCACCTCTTTTCGATGCGAGAAGTTCTCACCAAAGTTACAGAAAATGGGTACTGAAAAAAATAGTTTTTAAGAAGTTACTCTTTTAGAGGATCTTTACCCACATTTATTCGGACTCATATTCCTAAATGGCGTTTATATGTACTGTTTTGTTTGTCTGCAAATTGGAGCTTTCGCCTTTGACAGTTTTTCTGTATGTGTGTTTTTATGTGTGCGCCCATTCAACTAAATTTGGTTTCTCAAGCTAAACGCTTTTAACTATTATGAATGAAACCAAAACCATTTGATTTTTTTTTTGTTTGCAAAGATGGCACAGGCCTACAAATTTGAAAAAAAAAATGACTGCAGAAACGAAGCATGTTTTTAACTAATCTAAGTACGCTGAATTCGAATCTGTCATTAAAATTGGGCTATCACGTCTTGTTAATTTTTTATCGCATGCTGGCAATACTGTAAAACAGTCAATACTGACACTACAATTATTTATTTGACAGGAGCCCACATTCATTCTAAATCTTCATAATAGTAGCTTTTAAGATTGACAGGGAGATCGGGTGTTACTGCTTCAAGCTATTTTTGCTATGTGCACGGTGAATATTTCGATGGAAAAAAAGAATATGGAATATCAGAATGATTTAAATATGCATATTTACATTACTTTGGACAAACAAGGGGAGCGTCCTTACCAATATTTAATGAAAATTGAGAGAAATGATCAAGGATTTTTGGACAAGAGCATGCTGGAAGACTATAGCTGGACTGTAATACGTGAAACCGAACCAACAAAATACGTTCAAATAACGCCAAATTCATTGATTTTGAAACAAAATGTCTTATGTAAAAAACGTGATAGAGAAAAACCAATTACAGATTCTAACTCAGCCCACCAAAATACCCTAGGAAAGATGTTTGGTTTCTCAAGTCCAAAACCTTGTTGGATAGTGTAATTAACATGAATTCTACTTCCTTTATTTAAGTTGTTGTACGGAGGAACGTCAGCGAGTCTCTTTCATAATAAGTATTATTTAATCCTGTTTGAGGTTTATTTTTTAGCATTCCTTATTGTTCTTTTTTTTAAAGGCGCATTTTGTTTTGTTGTATTTCGCTTAATTGCATTTAATAAAGCGTCTTAAAGGTTGAAAAGAAATGTGTTGTAACCAGAAAACGTTTGAAGCTTTTCATTACAAAATAATGTCGACAAAGTACTGTCGATAAAAAATTAAACAATTTTGGAGATGGTTACCCAACAAACACGAAGTCAAACCTTTGATATGAAATGACTTTATCATTTGACATCAAACGCAATTTTCAAACGTTTTTCAATTGTTTGATTTAACATTTAAATTCAAATTGATAATGATTTGAAAATAAACATTTGATATCAAATGTTTTTTCAATTTGATGTCAAATGTTTGTCAAAGTTAAAATCAAATCAAAAATAAACTTGGCAGTACTAAAGCGAAAAATAAATGTAAGCATTAAAAATGGCGATTAAAGTTAAATTATTTTTCCTTGTGGTTACATGTGTTTTACTATTAAAAATAAATTTTAATATAAAGTGAACAGTTTATTTCTAGTGAAAAATAAAAATTATTTGTGAGAAATTACAATGTTTAAAAATACGAAAAAAAAGAAAAATAATAAAACAGGAAAGTGAAGAAAGATTGTTGAACGATCGCGGTGCTACAATCCTCAAAATAAAAGGGAGCCAAGTATTTTGTCTTTCCAAGAATTAGAAGACGGAAAGAACACTATTTCATCTTTTTGCTATGGAACCGAATGTTTATCTCAAAGTTTATTTAAATAAATAATAAATTTAAATTAAAAAAATTAAATAGTTTTATTTATATTCCACATTCTATTATAATCCACATTTGAAAAACATTTGAGAATTACGTTTGAAAGCAAGTTGAAAATAAAGGCATTTTTCAATTTGAAAATAATTTCCCCTTTTTGTTGAGAACGCTATGATTTACAAATGATTTTCAAATCATTATCAAACGTTTGTCGTTTGAGAAAACGTTTGATTTCAAATCACTTTCAATTTGAAATCAAACCTCCGTGTTTGTTGGGTATTGAAATTTTAAGTTTCATTTAGAAAACATTCAGCTTATATGCACGATATATGGAACAAAGGAATCAAATATAAATGCCATTGAAATATGAAATTCTTTCTATAGACCTTAACAATTTCCTCTTTCTGTTATTAAAATTTAAATGAACAAGTCAATTTTCAATCACAAAAATAGAACGTAGAACGACCACTTTGATCCTGGCATAACTAAATAACTAGAAAATGATATCATATTAGACTTATTTCTTAATTTGACAGAATATAAATTCTTTTGTCCAGGTTCTTTACAAATTTAATACCTAGAGTCTTAAATAAAATAAAAACAAATTTGATACGGTAACAAATATTAGAGTACTAAATAATCCCCAAAAAATTTTTCTTTTCTTTAACATTTTTCTAAAATTTTCCGAAGAAGGACGAAGACGAAAGGTTATAAGAAAGCAAGGTTAAAACCCTTCTAAATATGTACAGCACCCAACGATGTTACAAAACTGTCAATGGAAAAAGAAAGTGGGAAAAATTAAATTTGTGTAAATATTAAAAATGTGTTGTCAAATGTTACAAAGAAGAAACAAAATGTTTTGTTTAAAATGTTTAACGCCCCTCATGAAAAGAAGATAACAATGAAAATATAATAAAAACCAGAGTGCCATATTCGGTTATACCGAATCTTATATACCCTTCATCACGGTGCGAAAACAACTGAATTTAGATATAACAACCATTATTTAGATATAAATAAATCTATTTTGTGCCACGTCCACCTTTTCAATCGCGCACACATTTTGTCGGATGGTGTGCATTTTGAAATTTATAACCAATATGCTTGCGCCTTATTTGGAAACTTTGGCTCTTGCCATTCTCTACGCCCAGAGAAAAAAACAGTTTCAATGTGGTCACCTCCAACAATACTATTTTTAAAGACAATTTTAAACATAATATTCTCACCCAACAACCATATTATTATTGAATTAATCCTCTATAAAGAAGCCACAACCATATTATGGTTGCCTCCGAACATGTCATGGTTAAAAAATAGTAAAACATGTTTAACACTTATTAACGAATGGTTCTTTTTCAATTCTAGCATGTTCCTCTTGGAAAAGAGGAAAATATTATTGTCATATTTAACCATAACATATTTAGAGGCAACCATACTATTGTTGTGGCTTCTTGATGGAGGACTAATTCAACAACATGGTTGCAGGTGACAATAATATGGTTACATAAAACATGACATGTTAAAAAAATTCCTATAAAAATAGTTAAACATGTTTTTTCTCTGCGTATAGATATACAAATATTTGTGATGTCTTTGTACGGAAGGTGCCATGCTCATTTTCCCAATCGCGCCCATATTTTTTTAACAGAAGTTGTATATTGATAACCCAGCTATGTGTGTACCAAATTTGAACCAAATGTCTTTTGCCGTTCTTTAGATATAAATAAATCTATTTTGCGCCACGTCCACTTCTTCAATCCTGCACAAATTTTGTCGGATGTTGGGCATTTATAATCAATATGCTTGTACCTTATTTGGAAACTCTGGCTCTTGCCATTCTCTGGATATAGAAAAATTTGTTATGTCTTTGCACGGGAGGTGCCATCGTCACTTTTCCAATCCCGCCCATATTTTTTACAGAATTACCCAGCTGTGTGTTTACCAAATTTTAACCAGTTTTCTCTTGGTGTTTAAATAAATCTATTTTGGCTCATGCCGTTCTACAGATGTACCGAAAAAAAATAAAGAAACAACAACAAAAGATTTATATATAAAATTAGAGTAAGTCGTGGGTTTTTGCTTCTTTCTCAGTCATTTATGAACCGATCTAGCTGAATTTCAATAGGAGTATATGTGACATAAGTCTTCGAAGAACAAATTTTAACATACGCACGGACAGACGGACATCGCTAAATCCACTTCGCTACTCATAACGACCCAGGATGTATATTCTTTATTGGGGTAGGATCAATATTGTGAAAATAACAAACGGAATGACAAACTTATATACATATACCTTTTTCCTTCTGTGAAGGGTATAATAAAATATTAAGAAGTGTCCAAACCAGCATTCCTCGCGTAATCGTTAGCAATTTTTCAAGCTACTACGTTTTCTTAAAGGCTCAACAACTTTGATTTGAAAAGGGCTGTTAAATGCCAATTAACAAAAAAAGGGATCCTTCTGTTAAAAGACAAAATGAAAAAACACACTTAAAGTGTGATTTTTTCTTTTTGTGTCGCTTTAGCAAGACATTCTTTAAGAAAATTGTAATTCCTTTTATAATTGTGACAATTTACGCAAACATTTTAGAGCGTTATGTACATAAATAGTTTATGAAGGTGGAAATTTTGTATAAAAAAGTTTTAAACTTTAAGCAAATACCTTCGGTTATCATATTTTTGTATTGCTTTAAACTAAAAAGTAAATTAACGGGAAAATTATAAAGTTTTTTTTTGATTATAGAAATCTAGCAAATTTTTCAGCTCGATTTTTTTTTATGAAAAAAGAATTGGTATATCAGCGCCAGCAGAAGCTAGTTGGCAATATTAAGTTCACATTAACCCATTAACCGCCAAAACTAGCAGTGATAATTAAAACAAAAGTTTATTTTTATATCCATTGCACACCAAAATAGCATAAAAGTATAAAACAAATTTTAAAAATTAGGTATGGTTGGAGTAGGAGGGGTGTACTCATCTGAGTACAGCGGCGGCATATAGGTGAAACATTTTAGAACATTGTTTTTCATTACATAAGGTATTTAAACATTTATTGCATCGCCAACTAAATCGTGCATGCTATAAAACACATTCGAATTGCCTTTCTTAATTTGTTGGGTAGAAACCTATACCATCTTGAGGTAACCTTAGTTCCAACGATGAAAGATGCCGTCAATTGAACCTTGTAATAGAACGTCGGAATTAAAATTGATCCATGCTATCAATTTGCCTTATTTCATGCAAGCGACTCATTAATTAATATGAAGAATGTTTTACAAGATGTAGATTCAGTTTGATGTCTGGATATCTTTGCCTAGATATTGATTTTGATACTGTTTCTGTTCTAACATTATCGTAAGACCAATATAAATATCCTTTGGGTAACTGATATACACAATATCAAGACGCCTTTGGATAACTGATATTCACACAATATCAATACGCCTAGGGTCACTTGGGAAGTTATGTCAATTGTTTTGATATACAGTATTACTGATAAAACTAATCAGTTCTTTGTAAAATATCTTCTCTCATTGTATACGCAAGTAATAGATCCAAATTACTAAAAAAAAGCTTCTTGACATGTTTGTGCTAGTCGTAGAAGAGGACCTTTGTAAAATATTTTGCTTCGTTGTTGTTTACTACAGCTTCTTTTCCATTTTGGCAATGGATCATCCTTGCTGCTGTTTAATGGTACCTAGATTATCTTTCGGCAAATTGTTTGTAACCATGTTCTCCATGGCATCTTCATCTTGAACTGCTATCATAAACATTAAAAATATGTTCAGTAAAAACCCAAAAGCAAAAAAGCTACTGAACATACCTCAAAACACACTCCGATCCCTGGCTTTTACTTGTTTTGGAAAGAGTTTAATTTTAAAACACGAAAATTCTATGTGTTTTTATGACAATAAAATATATTGGAAAACATGTTAATTAAACATGTTTTGTCAACATTCTGCTTAAACGTGCTTAAAAACCTAAGTGTAAACAAAGCATTATACTAAATTGTATTATTTAGTTTAAAAATTTTTAAATGGGAACAAAGAAGGTTTTTTTAATTGAACCTAACCTTCGTCTAGACAAAAAATCTTGTTTTTGGGAAAAAAATCTTAAAATCTTTTTTCGGTTAAAAAATCTTAAAAAATAAGGTAAAATCTTACTTCTGGCAGCGCTGATCGGCAATGAAAACAAGTGAGTGAGTGAGAAATTATATTGAAAACAAAATCAAATTTTAATTTTTTATTGTTGTTCTCAGTATAATTTCTTACTTACTCACTTGTTTTTATTTTCTAAAAACAGGCAGTTAAAACCAGGGCTGCCATTGAAAATTTTGAAAAAGTGTCATAAAGAGGGTATTTAAGAAAAAAAGGGTCAAAAGGAGTATTTTTAAGTAAAACGGGGTCAAGTTTATTAGTATGTATTAGACTAAAATAAAAGTAATTATACATACTTGAATTATAAAACAACGTAAAAACTAAGAAACAATTCACAGGGACATTTCAATATTAGTCATATTATCGAAAAACTAAGTTACTTTACAAAAACCTTTGATAATGTTTATCACTTTTTAGGAATACTTATTCGATATTTTGTAATTAATTCATCACTTAGAGTCCGTTCTTCTAGCTCCGGTTCGAGAAAAAGGACAAAGGAAAGTGTGGACTCACAAGTTTCTATTTTAAGTTTGTATGTAAATACTATTGTACTGGACACAAAATTCATGGGAACTTTCGTAAGGAATATTGAAACTTGTAGTTATAAAAGGATTAAAAAGAGTCATAAATTTCGTTAAAATGATACAAAGTGATAAATTAAAAAAAGGGTTACAAAAAGTGTCATTGGCAGGAAAAAGGGTGTGTCACAACGGCAACGCTGGTTAAAACCAAAACAAAATATCAAATGGTCGAAAATGTTCTAGAAATCGAAACAAAGTGGAATTGAAATCGAAAGAGATTTTTTTTTCCATTATTTACAAAATGAATAAAGTTTTTACTATTTATAAGAGTTGTTGTTGTAGAGATAATTGGTGCTAAAAGAATGAAGCATACAAAAAGGAATATATTTATAGTTTTTTTTAACTGGCTCATATTCAAAATTTGATAGATTTTAAATCCTCTTCATTTCGATTTATAGAAATCGATGAACAGGCCAGTAACCTCATAACACAATTTGATTTTGCTGGTTCCCTAATTGCCCATGGGTTCCAAATGGGGTATACTCTACAACATTTCTCGGTATATATCGTGGTGTACTTTCCTTCTTGTCTTATTATAAGAGTTTGATGAATTGCCAAAATGCTAATAGATTGTCCAGCAAACTACTGTTAAAATAAAACGCTAACTTTTCGATATTTCCAGTTTAATTTTGTCTAAAAAATTCGCATATTTTTAAATTTAATATGGACCATCAGATGTCAGCCCTAAAATTTACTCGAATTAGTTTCACCTTTTTTACAACTTAATTGTTAAATTGATATTAAAATGTTAAATAATTTTTTTTATGGTTTATCTACAATTAAAATGTATTTTTTTTATTCCTTTTCTCATAAAATCTACTCCCCTAACAAAAATACATTAAAACACGTATTTTTTCACCTGTTGTAAAAGGACATTAAATGGACGAAAACAAAAAACTAAAGTTCATAAAACATTATGGAAATAAAAAAATAAACACGAAAAAGTAAAAATAAAGTTGATTTATGAAAAGTTTACAATTCATGGCATCTGTATGAGGATTTTCACGTAAATTTTTATTATTTAAGTTTCGTTCGTTGTTGTTTTATTTGAGTTTTTGACCATACAGTAAATTCAAAGGACCTTTTGATACCCACAAGTGCACTCACACATTGACGCTCAAATATAAAAAACAGAAAAACAAAACAGCAACAACATTTCGTAATGCAAACAAGGAAAAAATATTTCAAATATTATTTTAGATTTTAAAAATACAACAAAACGAACGGAAATGAGAGAATAAAAGAGCAGAAAGGTAATCATGAAAATTTGATATATTTTTTTTTGTTCTCACAACACATAAAAATACATACCATATACACTAAGTATATAAAATATTAATATTTGAACATGATAATGTATTAGTAGGTATATACATCTGATTGCATGTGTGTTTGATTTCTTTTTGAAAAGGATAACATTTAAGCTATATTTTGGTGTTTGTTACCAAGTTAATAGAGTGGTATATGTAACATTAGTCACATTGTTGTTTACCATAGAAGATTCCTCATTTAGTTTACGTTCGTTTGGTTTAATTCGGTTCGTTTTGGTTTTCTTTAACCTGGTCTGTTTGAGTTCACAATATTTTGGTTTATGTGAAAAAATAAGGTCAACACTTTGATAAATTTAATCCGATTTCAAACAATGTGTTTAATTCACACAACACAAAAGAAGATAAATATTAGAAAATAAATAAAAGCTAAACGTATGTTAAAGTTAAACCTAAACTTTATATGTAACACTGAAGAGGATTAACATGATATTTGGTATGAGAAGGTTTCAAAAATGTATGTATCTGTGTACTACCAAGCACGTTTCTTCTTCGAAAGTACCTCGTCGTACATTTACGAGAATAATACTATGGAGACAAATTATCTGAATTAAATGTTTTAGGTATTGTCTGTGTTTTTGTTTTAAAATTTGATGCTGGCAAATATTAACTTGTTTGGAAGTAAAGGGTGTCTCAGTAAGAGTGCATTTTTTAAATTTATGGTGTTTTCTTTTCTACAAAAAAATACCACATTTTGAAAGGTCCATGTATAAAATGTGTTGCCGAACATGTAATACATGTAAGCTTTTATTTCAATATATAAAAATATATGTACATAAATCAAAAAGTGCGTTCTTCAAAATATAAGGAAAACATACATAACCCCAAATTTGTTAATAGATTGATAACAAATAAACAAATGAACAAAATTAATGACGAAGTTCCAATTTCTGTAGTAAACAAAATATGTAAACAAGAAAATAGCTTTGCCAGATTGCCGATTTATTAATATCAAGTTTTTACGATTTCTTAATTTGACGTTTTTTTTAAAAAAATTTTTATTACACCGAATTCGTTTATATTTTATGTCACTGACAACCTACAATTAACAATGTAATGCTTTATTCTGTTTTTACTATAAAATAATAAAAAAATAACTATTAAAACTTAAAATTTTTACTGTCCTGATTAGAAACGATTTTTTCCCAACTTCGTCTGGTAACCCTATGTATAAACAGCAGCCATCTTTTAACATTGCATTATTAACACTTTATACGGGGCGTAAAGTGCAATGCCTTATGACATTTAAGGATGAATTTTTTTAGAATAAAACACGCTGCCCTTTTAGAGAGCAAAGCATTTTAAAGAAACGAACGTCAAATTGCATTTTTTTAAATAAAATATGACATTTTTTGTAGAAAAGAAAACAGTGTATGTGGTAGTTCTGAAAAAAATCAACGAATTTGGTTTTTATCACCAAAAACATCCCCAATCCCCAAAATAGTTTCTTTGTGTTTTTTGCTCGCATGAAACCCCAACTTTGGGGAAAAGTCCCCAAGACTGTCAGAGCTGTATAGCAACAAGATTATCAGTAACTGAGCTACCTAAACAAGCGAGGTGATCGTTTTATTAAACATGAAAATTCTGGTTCCAATACAAGATTTTGCAGAGTGTACTTTTTAAATGTGTTTTATTTTAAAATTAAAAAGTGCATTCCTTCTGGGACACTCTTTACATTTCAGATTTTGACTTTAATAAAAAGTTTTAATATTTTTCAAAGTGTTTCTTTAAATATGTTTTATTTATTTGATTTAGTGCTGGTTTACGCACACCACGTTTTACACCAAAGTTCTTAGGAGAGTGAGAAAAAGAGAATGGAAAGGGGAACATAATTGATGTTATCCCAAAATTAATTTTTTCTTTTTGCAGTCGTAATATGCTGGATGAGTTTTAGATAAAAATACAAGAAAATTAAAATTAAAAAAGGAAAATTTATTACATATAATCGTACACGAGGGCTCAAAAATGTATAAAAGTAAACTTGTTCAGATAAACTTGACGAGAAATTTTAAGTCTAAAATCAGATTTTTACATGCTGGAAACAGTACATAAAGAGCACTTATTAATCCCCTTATTTAATTGTTTTTCAAATCTCTTTACGCGTTATTGGGTTAGCGTTACTGAAATAAAGGGAAGAACATTTTTGAGACACAAAAAATATATACTGTTACAGAGTGGTGTTCGAAAATAAAGGTTGTATACTGTTCATGACAGTACAGTATGACAGAAATATAGAAAATACAAACCCTAATAGTGTTTGTGTAGTAAATACCTTAAACAAATAACGTTTTTCTATACTACTCCAACTCAAAAAAATATAAGAACTTTTCATCGCATTCGGGTTTTCGTAAAAAACCACAAACTTCTTTGTGTTTGACTCAGCACATTAATGTTCGTTTGTTGAATGGCTCAGCGCCATTCTGGCTGAACACAACATAAAAAATTTCTTTTTTTAAACAGAACACTACCTAATTTTTGTAACATTAAACAGAGTTTAGGGTTGTGTACCAATACACAAACACTAAAGTAAATATATACTGTTTATGGGTGTGAGAGCCGCATACTAAATAATGTCCTGTTTATTTACAAACACTGTTTCAAAGTGCAATCAATGCAAATTATGTTGCCTTAGCGTAGTTTGTGTGAAGGCAATTATACCAAAAGTGTTATTTCTCTGCGATATTTGTATACGAGCTGAGCGAAATAAAGGACCGATTTGGCCCTGAATTTTCTGTAAATATAAACATTTCACGCCAAGTTTCCTTGTGTTGGTGTATTGCGTGTGTCTTGTATCATGCAAAAAGCATCATTTTGTTTAGACAACTCTGCGTATGAGTAATATTGGACGCTTAATTCTCATAGGTGTTGCCAATTTAGCCTTATTGAGGCTATTTTTAGCTTCTTTATTAAAATTTTAGCCTCTAAATTTTGGTTTTACCTTAGGGAATTTTTTAGTCTTTTTTTATTTCAAAATAGCCTTTAAAAGACTTTGAAAGTTGATTTTTAATCCGATGACAATACACTTAAAACTATAAAACCAAATATCTTCAACCATATTGATGGAGGTAACTGCTTATACCCCTTATGAAATTAAGGCTTAGGTCACACTTATTGTATATTTGACGAAAAAACCGGACCATTAAGCAAACTAAATAATGATTGCCTTCAATTCCATTATTTGTTAAGATTATAATAACACATCTTACAAAAAAACAACTTGTTGCTTTTTCTTGTATTATTATTTATAATTTATTTTTTTTTTTGATATTAAGACCATGTTAAATCTCACTAACTATTAACAAAAGTAGGGGTAACGCTTATTTGGTCAGATATTTAGAAAGTGTGACCATAGCTTTAGGTTCTTAAGGATCAGTTAAGGAATATTTTAAACTACAAATCAACAATCGACTTTTGTGTGGCGATGTGAGAATTTAAAGATGCGTTACAAGAAAATCTATTTTCAGAATTGGATAATCTAGTTTTTAACTTTTTAATGCTGAGCTTGAACTACTTTTTAGAAACGCCACCTGGTATCAGTTCGCCTTGGTTTGGTTGATTCTAACTTCAATCGACCTGCAAAGCGGGAAATTCCCGTTTAATTGATAAGTAATCAGTGAGGTTAGCATAAAGTAATGAATATTACCAAGGGTGAAAGGTGATTAGGCAAAAGAAGAGTTGGCAATACGCTTAAGAAACAATACACTTGTCCCTGTTCTTACAAATCATAGTTCCATGGATCCAAAATCAACTTCCAAACGTTATGATCGCTTCTGGTGATATTGCGCAGTAAAACAAGTATATGGGTAGGGGGAGGAGATCAACATGAAAATCCGTTGTTAATTATCAGATTGCTGTACGTTTAAAAAAATGGTGGTGGCCATTGTTTTAACATTTGCTTGGCAATATGATGGTTTATGCATGGAAACTGCATGCGCCAGTAGTCAACAACAACTGAAGCAATAAAACCACCATACCAACTAAAGTTTCGTGAACCTGTTACAAAGAATTTCTAAAAGGTGCAATAGTGTAGTTCTTAGCTATATGGAAGAAAATTTTGTCCAGTTATCGGGCGTAACACCCTCTTAAAATGATATTTATAGTCTTAAAATACAGTCTGCAAGAAATAATGGGTAACGGATAAAAGGAAGGCATGGGTCATCGCCTCTCAATTTTCAAGGTCTCTTTATATGGGGAAACATTATTTTCTTCAGTTTTTGTAAAAGTAAAGGAATCGAAATGTGTACAAATTTATCGTACTAACGAGACATAAAAGACAAAATTTGGTAAACAAGTGTTAAAGTTATTAAAATTTCCCCCAGGTCATTAACGTGTCTCAGGCCATTTCAAGAAGAAATGTAAGAACAAAATTAACATGTTTTGAGAAATTTTGATGTTTAAATTAGACTAAAGTTCATCAAATTTAATTTTCATTAAATTATTTTTATGAAGAAAGGAATTTTAAAACATGAAATTAATTACAATTTATTTAATAATTTTTTTAAACAGATAATCATAACGCAAATTTCGATCTACCAAAGGTTAAATGATTGGTTTAAAGATTGATGTTTGACTTTTGACTGCCAGCAGTGCTTGAGATTGAGTGGTTGCAATTGAAACATGTAAGAGCCTCAGGTCAGTAAAGAATGAAAAATTTTCAATAAATTTTAATTAACTTTCATGGTGTAAAATTCCTTTCTTCATAAAAATAATTTAATTAAAATTAAATTTGATGAACTTTAGCCTTATTAAAATGTCAAAATTGGGATTAAAAACCCATGAACAGTTCAACAAAACAACCAGAATACTAATTATTTTAAGAAATATTTAAAATAGAGCTAATTTTTACTAAAAATATACCCCTATTTACTTGTATATGAGTTTCTGTCTCGTAGGATGCCGGTGGCCTATTCGAATGTACAAGATCACCTACAAGTTCTCCATGTATTCATCAAATTTAAGAGAAAACGCGCCAAACCTTTAAAAAAATCCATTGTATTTTAAGTTTCATAGAAATTGAATCACGTTTCCTGGAAGCGGGCAGTAATGGGTTAAAATGTAATCTTAACAACGAAATGAAAATTATTGCCGGTCCCTCGATGTAGCAAGAAAATTATGTTCGTTAAACTTAAATTTGAGAGAAAACCAAATTTTAAAATATTGTTTTTCTTATTTGCTTACGAAAATATTTGTATTATTGATTTTAAATTAAAACCATTATCCGCGTATAAACTGCAATCTAAATCAAATCATTATCAACTATTTCTCTCTACTTTTCAACAAAGTTACAATGTTTTCCAAGTAGAATTTAAGAAATTGCATGCTTAATTTTAAATAATCACATCAGCAGCTAATCAAATCCCTTGAAAATAATATTTTCAAAAATATTTCAATCTTTAGCATAAAAACTTTGCAAACTAAATTGAAGTTTCAAGTAAAACGAAACTATTTTAAGGTAAAGCCGGATAGAATGCGATGAAAAGGAGGGGAATGAAACGAACGCGAATATTTTTGTAAGTGAATGTTATGCTAAAAATAAAAGCATTTAATTAATTTCATTAGTTATGATTTGTTAACGAAAAATTAACTGGTACAATAAAGGCAATTTCAAAAATATTTTAGATTAAAAGGTGTGTGTGAAACAGTAGCAAAGCACTAATGGAAATAAAATTTTGTCACTGTTTGGGACAATTCATTTTGAAATTAGCATAGAAATTCTTGACAACTCAATTCACTATAGAACTTTTCTTCCGTTTCACACACACCCTAAATATTTAAGTGAGAACAACAATTATAAAAAAAACTATTTCTTAATGCTTAACATTTATAAAATCATATAAGCATTTGCAGCTTTTCCCCCATTTTACCTTTGCGGAAAATTTCACCAAGTTCAGCTAAAATTTTTGATAAATTTAAAAAATTTTGAAAATTGTTAAGCCCTTATGAGACTTCTTTTTTTATTCATTAAATTGATATAAAATGGATAGAAAAAAACAGTAAATGCTAAAAAGAGCAAAAATATAAAATTTTTATTTTCTTTTATTATGGTTTTGTTTATGAGAAACATACAAACAAAACAAACAAAAAGCGGTAAATCGCTGAATTTGCCCATTAGCCGCTGATACAGCAAAACTTTTAATATTTCAAGCTTGAAATCTCAATTTTAAATTGAACAATATAAAATTTTTTTTGACATAACTTAATTTTTTATCGATAAATTTAGTAAAATTTTTGACAGTTTGCCTTTTATCTTAATACATCTTAACTCTTTGCACTTGGATAATTTTTCTATTCCATTATATTTGTACTGTTCACCAAAACTTGAACAATGCATTAAAATTTTAGTGTCATAGTGCCCGATAGTCCAAGTCGTAGATAAATTAATTATAACTAGAATTTAGCTTGAATTATTTATTGTAAAGCAAAAACTTTTTCAAAAAAGTAATAAAAGGATTTTTTGTTGCTGTCCTAAAAATTAAATTAAATTAAAAATAAATTGTCTTATCACATCTCTCTATTAAATTAAGTATTTTTGTCCATTAACAATTATCTTTTAATGAAAATTTTTTTTATATCTATCTTTGTTTTTTTTTTTAACTTTAGAAAAAAAGAGAGAGAGGGAGAAAAACACCAAACTCAGCTGTCAAAAACTAAGCACAATGATTTTATTTGCAAGGAATGTTTTTATTTTGCTGTTGTAACTTCACAAGTACGGAATTTTAAGAAAAATTTACTCAAAGTTTCTACTCAAATTGCTCCCCGATGACGAACACATCTCAAACTAATTTTATTTAAAAAATAAAATTAAGAGGTAAAAGAATTGTTCTATGTTCTACTAATCAAAATAAATTGAGATTGTAAAATTTTTAAAAATTTTTTTCTAAGTGTGGGCCCGTAACCACATTTCAGAGGGTGCACTAAAATTTCTGAAGAATTTTAGCAATCAAGTTAACACTTCATCTACGATAGGGGAATATAGCCAATTCTTATGTTTAACAACCCTCCACCAACAGTAGCGAACGAGGGTAGCTATGACCACTAATGTGAACATTTTTTAATATTCATCTAAGACTTAAAGTATATCTGGGTCCTTGAATAATTCTAAGTCGATTTAGCCATGTCTGTCTGTCGGGCTATCTGTCCGTTTGTCTGTTGAAAATATGATATTTTTTGAAAGACTCAATACAAAGGAACAAAAGGTGTCAAATCCTTACAGTTTTCTTAGACAGTTTTGGGGTGACATTCAGCACAATCGGCTTAGAAGGATAAGAGTAATGAACACAAATATGGAGTAAGCTTTCCAAAAATATTTTTTGTTACAAAAACCAACATAAACAAATGACACAATGCACCGATTTTTGTTTAATTTTGCACACATTTGTTTTATATGACATGAAGTTATACTATAAAATTTGTTGAGTACCGGTCAAAAGGCTACTCCTGAAAAACACTTTAGTATGCCTAAGACCTTAACCAATGGTACTTTTTTATTTAGTCTGTCATTAGAAATATCTCTGCCAAATCTCGTTAAGATCGGTCCATAATTTACCATTTGCCCCATATAAAGCCCACTCTAAGAAATCCATTAAAATACTACTTAAACCGTAGAAAATATAGATACTTTATAAAATTTAGCAATTTATGGCTAGAAACAACACCGTGTTATGTTGTAATGATCGGTCAATAATGTACTATGGGTCCCATTAGAAGCGGCCTTTAAGAAGATCTAACAGCCTGCCTGTTCATCGATTTCGAACTTCAACGTTCGCTTAGAAAATTACATTTCAAACAAAACCAAATTTTAGAACTTTTTTTTAAATATAATTTTCTATGCGAACGTTGACGGCGAAATCGTTAAACAGGCAGTAAGTTCTAAAAAATTTTATTGCTGCATTAAATTTTATCTAATTTAGGTTTATTTAATACTCCACCGAATTTTATGATGTACGAGCCATAATTTACGATTGGTCCAATATAAAATCCCCACTGAATATCACTTTAATACGTGTATTAATATTTCTGAAAGGTATAAATATATTTTATTTAAATTAAGCAACGAATTAGAATACTGCGATGCCAGGTTTTATGAAGATTTTCGAATAATTTATAGATTCTTTAAAAAGCCCAGTTCTGAAATATTCGAACACTAAGTAAAGGGTATTAAAGATTCGGCACAGCCGAATATGTCACTCTTTTTCGTTTCTTGTTACAATTTTGACACACAAGCTTAGAATTCGATATTTCACGTTTTTGTTCGTCCGATATCCGAAAGAACAGCGGAAACTGACGTCTAGCTTAAAAAGAGTTAAGACTTATATTATACATTTTCAAATTTAGGTGATTTTTCCGGAATATTGTCGGTTTCATCATTAAAATTTTCATCTTTGGAGGATCTGCAAGTTAGACTCATATCCAGACTCCGGAAAAACTACTGCACGGTATGTTTTTCTCTTTTGTTCTTACGTTCATTCATTTCTAAAATAAAACCAATCAATCTCGCTAGAGCTTTCCAACAACACTTGTTGTTTGATTCAGTGTTACCATTTTTGTATACTTTAATGATTTTTTTAACAGATACATATAAACAATGTGATTTGATAATAAAAAATATTTAGTTTAACCTTTGCATTCATAGTATCATAGTATGCACAGTTTTCAAATTACTTTCAGCACAGTTCTCAAAATTTGGCGACATTTTAGGAAATAAATAAACTTGAGTTCAAATTAGAATATCCAATTATTTGACTTTTGGTTTTGTTCGAGTAAGAAATTAAACGATTTTTGAATTTTAAATTTGCTCGATTTATCGAATTACTCGAATAATTCAATTAATTTAATCCAAAAGGAAAAAACATAAATTGATACTTTTATTATATTAATAAACACAAAAAAAAAACAATAATACAAACATGTAGTTTAACAATAATATAAACAAATCAAAAATTTCAAGTTACTTTAGCAAAAGTGTTTATTCATACCTTCTTTATATGTGAAAATAACCACAGTATTATATTTCAAACTCAAAGTTATAGCAAAATATATTTCACTAAACCTGTTTTCAGGGCTGCCAGATAAATTTGTGAAAAAATCGTAATTTTCCTGAGAAAAAATAAGAAAATCGTCTTTTTCATTTTGAAAAATCTTCAAAAAAAAATCGGACAACTTAAAATTTAGTTTATTTTAACCAATTTTTCTTCGATTTTTACTGTGTCCATTTAAAAAAAAGATGACCACAATTGCTTTTAATTTTTACCCATAAATTTCTAATGTTTAGCCATAAACCTTAACTTTTTGATGTCTTCTTATAATCTTTGAACTTTGTTTTTAATCTACTTCTTATATTTTTGTCTTTTTATTTCCGTTATATTTTGTGAGAGGTGCCAGATAGTTATAAAGAACTTTTAAAACCAATTTAATATTCCTGGAAATCGAGTGAAATTAAAGTCAATGGACATTCGTAGTTAATAATATTTTAAAAATCACCTAATTTTTTATAATTTTTTTTTATACTCTTAAGTTTTTAAAATTACTTTGATTTCAATTTCACTGATAGTTTATTCAATTTTTGTATTCTCCTTTAATTTACACATTTTCTTACGATAAATGTTAAATAAACTATAAAGGAAAAATATGCTATTAAAATTCCAAATTTTTATCATATGGAATTTGACGGTTATAATGATACACATAACTTGTCTCTCACACAACATCTAAAAAGGGTCTGAAATATGCTCAAAAGTTTGTGGGATAAAAATAAATGTAGAAGTTAAGAACATGTAATTTACATTTTTTAAAGATATTCATCTTAATCGATTAATTGACATAAATTGTTCGAGTTATTCGTTATTCGAAATTGGCTATTTTGATTATTCGATCAAATAATGGCGGAAAAATTCCTCGATTAATCGTTGTTCGTGGATACTCTAGCAAATACCAAAATGTCTTTATGAAAGCGAAGCTTAAAATGAATATTTTCCAGTCAGAAGATTTTGAAAAAATAGTTAAATTATACAAATCTTTTTTAGCGACAATTGTTACATTGATTTTTATTCTCACTAATATTCCTAAAGTTTTTTAATGCAAATGTTTGCCGGGGTCTGCTCTATACCAACATCGCTATGTGTCTTAACAAAGATCCATAATCAACTACAAGAAAATAAATAAAAGGGAATTGTTAATGAAAAAATCGAAACCTTGTCTACTAAATATATTGTTTTGACTTTTTTAACTTTTCGATGAAAACGGTATGACATCCCCAAGAATATGTAATTAAGGTATCAATCAGCTGACAACCAACAACAAAGGAAGATATCATAAAGCATCCCTTAAGCAATAAACGGTTTGAATTTCATATTTAAAGGATGAAAATAAAACAATACTTTTAAAAATACGAAAAATTTTGTTAAGATTAAAAGTTTAATAAACTGAGAAGACAATAAAATCTGCCTTTGACAACTAAGATTTTGTAGCTGGTAGACAGTTTTAGGTATGTCCAGATACCGAAACAAGGCTACTTCCAAAGTTATAAATGAATTGGAAGCCTACCATCAAAAATACTATAGTAAAGAGTTTTCTTTTAATCGTTTCAGTACAGTGACGGTCTTACGTATATTATTATAAAATTTAATAATCTTACGGTGGATTTTTGAGAGCTCAGTTAAGCTAGGTTTAGTTAATTTGATAACAGATTTATGCCACCATTACCAAGTTTGTATACAAAATTTTGACGGAACAACTAAGTTTTGCTTAATATGTTTGTCTTGAATGAAATAATAAAAAACCACATTTCGCCGGAAAAAAACGAGTTTCTGACTACGTTAAACTAAGTTTAAATTTAATCCACATCATAAAAACCCGGCCTTAAAAGATTTTTTTTGAATATTCCTCTATTTAAATACTATCGAAAATGAAAATTTGGCGTATTAAAAAAAACAAATTTAAAAATAATAAAATCTAAGACAATATACGTTATTCCATTCGAATCGTTTGTTTATAAAAGGCCTTTTATAACGAAAATGAGTAGGTCATATTATAATACGTTAGTAGGTAATAAGAGTACCCAGTGTTTTCAGCTACTGAAGTCAAAGCATTGTCACAAAACTTGACAATTTTTTTAACTTTTATTTTTGAATTATTTAAAAAAAGTTTTGTTAATATTTTAATTTAAATAGAATGTTTATAAACAATTAATATGGAACACAATGCTTATAACTTTTTTATTTTGGAATCTTTACATTTATTTTTTTTAATTACTCTTAATTTATTTCTGTTTTTTTAGTATTGCGGTTGTTTACTTTGAAATTTATTTGTTTTTTTTAACAATTATTTTTTAAATAATTTTTTTTTGTTTTTGAGAAATATTTTGTTTTATTTTCTTTGATACTATATTTAAACACAATTTTTTTTTACCTTATTTATTTTTTTTAATTATGATTTTGCTTTTTTTTTAAAAAAAACATATTATGTAATTTAAGGGAATTCTTTTAATAATAAAATAAAATTCAATTTAAATTTCAAACTTTAACATTCTCAAAAACTTTCACACTTTTAAATTAAAAATAACACAAACACACACATACACTGGATAACCATTTTCCACCATCATCATCATCATTGTGGCACACAAAACTGTCGAAATTTACAACATGCTCATGTATAATTGATGATACTCCAAAAATAGCAAAATTTTACTTGATACACCTTGAGGCCAAAGTGGTTTTAGCGTTATCCCAACATGTAAATGGAAATTAGTTAAAACTATTTACTCCAAAAAGACAAATGCAAATGCAACTATTAAGTGACACCGACGATGAAAACTATTTCAACTAATTTATCACAATCACTCATATTCCCGTTAAACGTTAGAAGTGGAAGTTACGTACTGAGATGTAGTAATATGTATTAACAAAAATAAAGAAAGAATTTGCAAACAATTTAAGTAAACTACCGTTAGTGAGAGTGTTTAATTTAGTTAAAATTACAGACAAGAAACACTTGTATGTGTGTTTTGGTAGCGCTTATAAAATGGCGCCAACAACAAACAAACACTTTCGAAGACTCAAGCCAAACTGAATTGCAAAGAAAAAATTTTGAACAGGACCATTCAGTTAACCTGCATACCAGACCAGAAAAAATAAATAAGAGAAAGACCAGATTTACGCAGCCATCATTATTTATCCTTTAGTAATGGTAAAGAAACCCTTAAAGTTCATAAAAGAGTACATTTTTACAATTTAAGAGAGAAAGTGTGTGTAAAACAAAAAGCTCATTGCTCTTATTCAATAAGGATTTGTAATATTATACCGTTGAATAGCATTGATTGCAATTTGTTAGCCTATAAAAAGCCATAACACTAGTTGAGACTTTAGTTGTTGTTGTAACAACAACTTGTTTGTTATGTGTTTATTTGCTTGTGCTTTTGATAGTAAACGAAACAATTGTTGATTCTTCTTATTCGTACAATCAGCTGTTTCACCTCCGTTCGTTTTGTATCAAGGTCATCATTTCAGTTTAAAATGAAAAAGCTTTTTGGTTGTAGACTTTTTCATTAGGACTCTTTTTTTCACTTTACTCTATAAAAATTGAGAAAAGCTTTTTTGTATTTTTTATTAAAGCTATTTAAAGTAATGTTATACTTTTAACAGTAGCTTTTAGAACAGCTGCTAAATGAAGGATGGTTATTAGTTTTCTAAATGGTGTTATTGAAATATAAACATTAACAGAATTGAAGACATAAAATGGGAGTGTTCATAACAAAACGCAACAACTCCACTTTTAAGTTTTTTGTTTTTACTAAATATTAAAATCGATGTATGTATGTATGTATGTATATAGCCATTGTTATAATAGAACATACCAAATTTCAATTATAAAGTTCAGAAACAAATATAATGATTCAGATCAAAATAAGGCAATTTCACATCTGTGCAACAGGCATCTTTAAAATGTCAGTGATAATTGAAGAATAACAAAAAAATAAGAGTTTCACAAAACAATTTCAAAACAAAAAGGTAAAATTACAATACATTAATATTATTGATATGAAAATGTCATCATTGCAAGCCTACTTCATATTAAAAAGCAACATTTTCATTGGGTTCAAATCAAAGCAAATATATAAATTCGGATGATCACGCAACAATGCCAAATGGGTTTTGTAAATGACATAAAAACTAACTGCCAGTCACAGTAGTCTTATGCCCTAATTATGTAAAACGCAATGCAACGCCAATAAATTACATTGAAAGCAAAACCAAAGTCATAAATATTTTGTAATATTGTTGTAGCTTTCAAAAGAAATTCAAATTGCCTTTTAAAATTCCAAACTGCTTATAACTTGTGGCGTTGACAATTTTAAAACGGTACATGAATTTCTGTAGAAAGCAACAACAAAATTGCAAAATAATTACGACTTTGTTTTTGATTTCAATGTAATTCTTTGGCGTTGCGTTTTATATAATTAGGGCCTTAGTGTTAGTTAACTATTTAAAATATCAATGGCCTGTTCAACGATTTCGAAAGAACGACTTCGATCGCATTCTAAGCGATCGAAAACTGTTTTGGGTTCAACTAACTTTATTCTATACGAACATTCGTTTAGACGACAACTCGAAAGAAAACGTAAGTACTTTCATACAAAAAGCGGTTTATTAATATCGAAGGTATTGTCGACATTACGAAAGCAAATGTCAAAGCCACTCACTTGTTGTTTTGTTGTCGAATCATGGAATTTACAAAAAAACAAGAAATATTTAAGAGTAATTTAAATAAATTATAAATTAAAATTAAGAACAAATGTTAATTATATTAAATAAAAACCTTTTATTGATTACAATACGCCACAAAAAATTAGGCTTAAAAATAAGATTTTGTTTAAGCTTAATTGGGGGGGGGGGGGGCTAAACACTAATATGTCACTCATTTATTTCTCTCTTAAGCGTTTTTGATATATTCCCGAAAATCGTGTTTGTCTGGAGTTATATTACATATATCCAAAAATGTCGAAATCTACGACCATATGATACCCTACACCACAATTTTTAAAAACAAATTTTCGAGAGCGTATGGCTATATGATATAGATATATATACATATATATCTATGTTTTAAATTTCATTAAAATCGGTTTGATGTTTCTGAGAGGCAAATACTGCCCTCATCTCCCCTCGTGGTCCTATTTTTTTTAACAATGCATAGCTTATGTGTCCGTTATAATATAGATCTATCTACATTTTCAATTTCATTAAAATCGGTTTGATAGTTTCTGAGGGACAGAAATTGCCCCCTATCTCCCCTTGGCCCATTTTCAATAGGCTAAGTCGTTGTGCCAAAATTGCGACCTGTACTTTTTACACAAGGTTACATGGACACCCAGCCGGACGGACATCGTTAGATCAACTCAGAACGTGATTCTGAGTCGATCGGTATACTTTAAGGTGGGTCTAGGACCAATATTTTAAGGTGTTACACACATCAGCACAAATGAATAATACCCTCTACACTATTGTGGTGTGGGTATAGTAAATTTTTAGCCGATCAACACAGTATAAATACATATGTATGTGCTGAAAGAGGGAAATCATTTGTATTCAATAGTTTTAACAATTCAGATGAACAATTCTTGAGATTTTTCAAAATAACTAGCTAAAACAACTGCAGAAAAACAAATTTTTCGCCAATATCTCGAAAACGCTTTTTGAGAGAAATAAATGAGTGCCATATACTGCTAACATTAGGCGAATACATAGAGGAAAATCCTAACTTGGCGAGAGGTGCACCAGCGTATGGAGCAAATAAATTTTCGATGGACGAGTAACCGAAAATAATAGGCTCCATCCATGCGTTCAATTGCAAAGTGGGAAAAAATTTTAGAAAACAACAAAAGCCTGCAAGACACTGTTGGTGGTACCTATAAACAAAACTATTTAACTTCGCTAGACCATATAATTGATCCGAAGCTGCTTTGGTCCTCGGCTGTAACACCTTGTTGTAGCATGTTGGAGGGTAAAGTTAAAAGTGCTGAAATTCAGTCAGCAGATATCAGAATCACCACCAAGAGTTTCTAAAGCTGCGACAGGTCCCTTAATATTATTTGAAACACTACAAATTTTGGAGGAAAACAGCAACCATTTTAAAACTTCATCCAAACGATGAAGGATAGAGGTCGATAGTGAGAAATAAAATACAAACTGCTCTTCAGGTAAAAAAGAGGAATACGGTTTCTAAGGAACAACTGTAGTTAATTTGTCACCAAATGCAACTACTGCCGAGGAGCAAGCTGATGCTATACAAATATTGACTTGGGACTTATTTAATTTTCTTTTGCATTTTGTTTGATTGGCTTAAATATTTATTTTTTGTATTATTTATTTTAAATTCAACTTTTGTTAATACTTTTCTTAAGTTTTTTTTTCAACAAAAAAGGTTTTTTTATTTTTGACATTTTTATACAGCTGATAAAATTTCAAACGTGGTTGTATTTGTTATCAAGCAAATAAGTATTATTTTTGATACTTTTGAACAAAAAAGCAACAAAATATAGAAATATCTTATATGGCAATACTTTAATTTTTTAGTACGTAAGTAACAAATATTTGCACTCGTAAGAGCAAGCGATCGAAAGCTGTCGAGATTGTTGAACCCAATCTGATTCGAAATCGAGCGAATGGATGGCGATCGCTTCGATTTGCTGTCGATATAGTTGAACAGGCCATAAATATTTTTGAAGCACCGCAAAGTAAAATTTAAAAGATTCCAAAATTTAAAATAAAGACTTAACTTTGTATATTTAATAACAGGTAAGTAAGTAAAGATGGTTGAGCCGGACCATGATATAATTGCAACTTGCTAACGAAATTCCGGAAGAAGCCGACCGCTGTTAATTATTTTAAAACCGAAACCGCGGTTTCACATTTTTACGGTTTTTAGCAAACTCTAATATTTACGCTATAAGAAGTTAATATGAGAAAATAATGTTTGGCTCGCCATAATGTACAGCGAAGTTAATTTAACGATGTCCGTCTATACGAAACGGAAAGAGCAAAATTTTCCGAATTTGGTACAAGCAACTTGGTTATCAATACACACCACCGGTCAAAATATTGGCAAAGCCGCATAAGACACTTTAACTTGATAAGTGTAAAGTTCATAAATGATTAAAGGCCCTAAAAAAAAACGGAAGCAGTTTGATAGCAGCAAGATGGTTGTGTGAATATGTGGTTTATTAAGCCCTTAATAAATGGTACATATTTAGCTCCACATATTGTATACGATTGTGCCGACGTTGTATCTGTAAGCACGTTTAGCACCTTACCATCAATCAAAGTCATTATAAGTTCGTATTTTACTAAAATTGTATTACGATTTGATAAAAAATATTTTAAAGGCTCAAGATTTGATATCTGAAGGTCCATAACCTCCTTTCTTTCAAAATGTGCTCCTTGGTTTCCTTTATAAATATATTCAATTTTAAGTGGTCGGCAATACCGGATAGACTGTGGAGTACGGTTATTCCAAACGATTTCGTCAGCCGATGTGACTAGTTTCAGTGGTATAATGGAGGTTACAAAAAGGGAGCTATCTAAATTTTGTGGAGCATTGCTCTTAAGTATATATTTGTTTAAACGAACTTTGTGCTGTGGAACCATCGAAACCATAACTAAGAACTAATATGACTTCACTAATCCCAGGTATTCTCATTAAAGCTTCTTCTTGATATGACAGCATTATCTTAGCCGTGTGGTTAACTTAGTTTTGTAAAGGGACTTGTGCAATTGATTCTGTTTCTGTTAACCCTTCAGGTCGGCATTGTTTTTTATATTCCAGAACTTTTTTGTAGCTGGGATAAATATCACAATTGTGTATTTGTTCAGTTCCCTCATGTAATGTATTGTTTTTTTGTCAGATAATTTTTTAACAAAAAAACTAATGCGTTTTCAGAGGAAACCATAAACGGTTTTTTATTATCAGAAGTGAGCTCTTTTCTAATATTAGTTGGCCTTCCTGGGGAAGAAGATGCTTTTTTTAAAACAAAATTTAAATCTTTTTCTTTATTTGAATGAGCTGCAATTGAAGCAGCATGAAGCAAAAACTTGGTGTCATTTCCCTGTTCCGCCGAAACAGCGGATGCAAGTTTTCGTTTTTGACGCTCACTTCTTTCATTATAACCAACATTAGGACGACATTTTTTAGTTGGGGCATTTATTAATTTAAGCTCAGTTTCACATGATAACCATGGGCTTTCCTTTTTTCCAATTAAGCCCAGTTTCTGAAGTTTGCGGCCCATTTCTGGTTGGCATATGCACATAAATGATTAATTTTCTTCTTTATTGGTATCATACAGTTCTCATTAGCATTTCTCTGAAATTTGCTGCAGATCCAGTGGACAACAGCGGTCACACCTTGATTATTTTATAACCAAAATTTAACAATACCACCATTTTTTATTTTTAGGAAATTTAAAAAATTAATATCTTATAAGGTTGCAGACGGCCGCAGTCAATTTTTTAAACACATAAACTAGACATGAACACCTTTCTTTCAATACCAATGGTTTTTACTATACGTTCCAATAAACAAACTTCTACTCCAAAAAACCTACCACCTCTTACCAAAATTGCACAAAAAGATGTCACAAATTAACAGCACAAATTAAGTAACGCAACAATATTTTTGTAAACATTTTCTTTTAAATCTTAATTCTTTACTAATATTTTCCATTTTATTATAGTTTATCAAGTTGGATAAATATTACTTATTTATTTCTTTTCTTTGTTCACTTCTCAAGTAAAATATATATGAAAACAAAGTCAACAAAAAAAAATCTGACTTTGGCAGCTTACCGTTAAATGAAGGGTTGCCACATGGTTAAAATTTTTTACATTTAAGTTACCCAATGTATTAGCTATAAAATACCATCGTTACATTTTGAAAATTGTTATGTACAAAAAAGGACATTTAGCCTCAAAAGCCAGTCGGGGAGCCCATAGTGCTGTGTCAAGTTGATACGCATCACGCGGAGAAAGTTGTAAACATTGAATTGTTTTCATTACAATAGTGAGTTGGGAATTAAAGCTGTAAATTACGGTTGTTAGAGTGACTTAGATCTTAATAAATAAAGGTTCAGTTACTTGGATGTAACAGAAAAGTTGGAAATCAGCTGATTCATTTTGTTGTATGCAAATCAATTAGAACGATTATAGTTAGCAGCAAGATGTCACGTCTCAATCTGTAAGAAATAGATTGGTCTTACTTTTTTACGGTAATATTACTGTTACTGTTACTCCCGTCTAACTGAGCCTTAAGTGTTGTGTTTATTTATTTAATTAAAGTTGCAAAGAAACTAACTTGAAACGGTTTATTATAAAGGAAATAAACAAAACTTTATGGAAAGGCATTAACGTAGCAATATTTTACAGAAGTTTTACTGTATAATAAAGTTTTTTCTTTTTTAAATCACAAAAAGCTTTCCTTTACCAACCCACCCACACAAAAAGCTCTCGATTTGTATTTTTTGCTTTTCACCAAAATGTTTGAGTACTTTCGTCGGAAAATAAATTTCAATTAAACATTTTATGTAAGCAAATAACTTTTTTTTGATAAACAAATACTAAACGGATCATTTATGTCTTGGACTTTGCTTACGACCAATTTCTTATATAAATTGGTGTACTGAGGGCTGATTGGCAAGTAAAAATGATGACAAAAAACTAAGTGAGAAAGTATAACCGATCAATCCCGACTCTACGCCACTTGTAATTCCTAATAAGTCGGTTTTCGAGAATCTACAAAATTTAGAACACAAAAATATATAAGAGTTATTTGTGCCGCATAAAATCTATCTTGGTTTTTGGGAGGATTCAGTATTGGAGATTTTAGTCAATTCTGGATGTTATAAAAGTTACTTATGCTATTGTATCTTTATACTAACATCTGCAAGTAATTTATAGACGGATGTTTCAATGAGCTTCGTCCTTGGGCCAAAGAAAGCTTACATAAACACACAGACATCTTCAAGCCAGCCAGATGGACGGATTTGCTTCAACCGACTCAGAAAATGATTTTAAAGTGATCCAGGACAAATATTTTAATGCGTTGCCAACTCTAGTAAAAAAAATACAATAAACTAAAGCGGGCTTAAGAAACAAAAAATCTAATTGTTAACAGGTGTTTCTGTCTACTTTAAGCTACATAATTCCCAATAATAAAGTGCTTAGCAAAAAAAAATTAATATAATTCAAAAACGCCTCTTAAAGCAATAAATTGTTTAACAAATACAACAATGGAACAAAAACAACTAAAAACAGTCAAGAAAGACAAATTATTTGGTTTTTTATTTTTTTTTATAACAGGGATTTGGCGGTAAAAATTGCTTTACGCACATCCATTTACGAACATAAATTTTGAAAAGCTTTAGGCCAAAACATTTTTGCGTCTGGGTGTATGTCTTTTTCATTAAAACCCAATTGACCACGTCCTTAAGACACCTTTAACGACGGGGACAAAGCAACAGACATACTGAGGACAGCTTAATACAAATCGTCGACGAAGTTTTCATACAAATGGCTGCGAGGTCACACAAGACGAGATGAGCTACAATGTCTTTAATAATCACGTCGACGACTATAACTAAGACAGCATCTCCCTGCATGAAAATTTCTTCCATTTTATCGTCCACCACAAAATTTATTATATGGTTCTTTATTTTAGACAATTTAATTTTCACATGTGCAATATAATTTCGTATGTTTTTCTTCTGTTACATGTTATAATGGGTGATTCAAGTAGAGATACTTTTTTCAATAGCCTTTTTTTGACAGATCACGTGTGAGTCGTGTCATGCTGTCATGTTATTTTTGTTAAGTATTGTTTGGCATTTCATATTGGAAACACTTACGCCTGAACAACGTTTACAAATCGTTCAACTTTATTACGAAAATTCAAGTTCTGTGAGGAATGTATTTCGTGCACTTCGCTCAACTTATGGTCAACATAATCGGCCTACTGAGCGTACTTTTCGCAACACCATCAACCATTTTGAGACCCAGCATTCATTCTTGGATAATATTCGACCGAATAGACCACGTCCAGCACGCTGTGAAGAAAATATAGCAGAGTCGATTGTACAACGCACAGGTTCTCTCGAAAGTAAATGTCAAGTGGTCGAATTTCGGCCACCGGCGATCCTAGTATAACTAATAAGTCTCATCATCACGCTTGTGTTTTTCAAAGTTTGTTGTAGACACCAATAACACCACACAAGTAGGTAAAAAAAGATTTGCTTGTTTTGTGTAGAAACAACAAAAAACAAAAGGAAAATACGAACCCCCACTTTATTTTCATGTTTTAAATCAACAGCAAAATTTCTTATTTAGTTTATTTGTTTAGTTATTCTTAAAGTAGAAAACATTTCGGGCATGATGCTGGCGTCTTAATCTTGAAATTTGTAAGGTGTAAAACGGGTAAGTAAAGCAATTATAATAATATTTTACTTCTGTTTTAGAGAAGAATCGATTTAATTACACTTTCCTATTATTTCAAGAACGAATTCGGGACTAAAGCATCTTAATAATACTTGAATCAAGCGCATTTTGGAATCGATGCAATCTTAGTTTTACTTAACCCTTATGTGCGCACTTAGTACCCGGGTACCTTTGGCGTTTTCTTGAGGTTCTTGAGAACACTTAAATTTAAACACAGCTTAAATTATATTCGTAATTTGTTTGCGAGACTAATTTATTCCTTACAGCCTAAAATGCGCGCCTAGGTACCCGGGTAGCTGTATGTGTTTTATATTCGAAGTTCTTAGTACCCCTGCATGAACTACATTCATATTTAAAATATTTGCCTAAACAATTTATTCCTAAAATAGAAACATCAAGAGACCAAAAATACAATGAATACAAAGAAAGATATAAAATATTAGCGTAGATCTCTTAATACGTTTGTACACATTGGACGATTAATGGAATGCTTACAAATTTAATATACATGTGTATCAGTTGTATGATCATTAATATTTTCAGCATTTTAACTCGATAATAAGTGCGAAAATGCAATCTCATTTTCAGATTTTTCCAAGTACGAATTCAGGTTTAAATATCGATTAGTTAAGCATTTCACACTCGAATAATCCGTACTTCAATCAAACTGTCTGTAATTGATTCAAGAAAAGCCGTACTTACCGTACTATTAATACCGCTTCGGATTGATTTAAGTACGGATGGGTTGATTTTATTTTTCAGTGTTTTTCTGTTAAAGTCGTTAATTGTTTGCAGGTGTTTAAATCAGCAATTAAAAAAAAGAATGTGAGAATTTTCAGCAAATCAAATCAAGTGATTGAAACCCATTCAATTAGGACAAAAGAAAACTTTGTCGTCAAAAGCTTCTTTACAGGACAACTTATAAGACAATTTCGCTTGTACTGTTGATAGAAGACAACTTGTAAATTGTCTGCTAGAAAACTTAAATGATAGGGGACAAGTTATGCGTACATCAGTGTCGACGATGCCAACAAAAGCAATCTGGCCAACTGGGAAATATTTTCACCTTTGGGCGTGGGTTTGTGTGGAAGAACAGATATCCCTGGCGTTCTGTCGACGCAGGTGTTTTATGTTCAATACTTTTTGTTTTTTTTTTATTTTTTGTAATTTACTTCTCGTGTAAAAATAAATGTTTTGAGGTGTGAGTGTGATATATCGATAGCAAGTTTTTTATTTGTAAGCGGATGTTGGAAAAAATTCATAAAGAATTTTCTAAGATTGTTATGTGTGTCTGTTCAAAAGAGAATCGTGTTCGAAAGGCATTAAAAATAAATAAGAACATTTTAATTACAAGAAAGTTAACTGTTGGAGGTATTTTGTAAAAATAGGAAGGAGGACACAAGCTGAAACAATTTAAAGTGAGTACATTAAGTATTTAGCACAATTGTCTGAATTAAAAGATGGCTTTTGAATCAATTGTAAAGATTTTTAAATGTTATTAATATTATAAATATTTAAGGCTTCCTTTCCATCGTCTCTATGCTTTAACTAAGAATGCTACTTTGGTCCTTTCACGAAAAATATCAAAGATGTAAATTATTTTAACAATCTCTCTTAAATGTAAGTATTTCTTTATGCTGTCAAGCATAAAAACAAACCAATAAATAAATCCTTTTTTTTTAAAGATGCCAGTTTTAGCTTTTGAAAAAACGCTTGAAAAATTACTGCCTTATAATTATTTTAGTTGCACTAGTTATCTAACGTTCACATTAGTTAAGCTCTTAGTTGATCGTTAGGCAATAGAAGATCATTTTTGTCTGCCCGAATAAAGAAAAAATAAACCGTAGTTTTGTAATATGAAGTAAAGAAAAGCAAAACTGATATACTTTAACTTCTGTATTCTTTTGTCTCCTCCACTTTGTATCACCCTGTTATTGTTGTTACTTTTTCGTTTACAAAAATATGTAAAGTTACAGAGAAACGTAGATTGTTCATTTTTTATCTTGTCTGCTAGATAAGTGCTTAGATAAATTAGCTGTCTATCAAAATGTCAATATGTATGTGAATTATCCCACACACTTAGTCCACTTCTTCTCCTTGTTTTGTGATTATTTTAAGTGTGTGCAATCAAAGATACTTTATTAATATTTGCATAAATTCTTCTATTACACTGTTCTTACCTTTCAAAATACACAGAAAATCCAGACAAATGTTAACACAAAAGATTCGAAATATATATGTACATTTTTCATTGTAAAGAAAAAGATGAAGAGCGTTCAAAGAAAATAAATTAACCAATAAAAAACTATACGAGCAAATTTACTTTTCCATTCTGGATTATAATCTGAATGGAATTGACGAATAAAAATGGCACAAATAACTTAAGGCCCAGGCCCACGATGTCGACAAGAACATTTCTTTCGTATATTTTTATATTGAAAACAAAAACAAATTTTAGTTTTTTATTGTTGTTTTCAATATAAACTTGGGAATGAAATGTTCTTGTCGACATCTTGGGCTTAGCAGTACATTTTTTCAAATTTTGAAGCGGTTTCAGAAAATGGAAAACAGTACCTGAAAAGGAAATTATTATTATTATTATTATTTTGATCTCCAGCCAAAGTGATTTGGATTTGAAGATTCTGAAAGTAGCTTTATTATAGGTACTTAGATCGAAAAGACCAAGAACGACAATTTAAAAAAAAAAATTGAAGTGATGTGTTGTTAATTGCCTTTCCCACGTGATTTTTTTACGAATTCTAAGCGCAATTTTTACCGTTTTTTTGTCTTAAATTAGAGTGTTTTTGTGTCATTTTGCTCTTAAATCTGTTTTTATGTAGACATCTTTAAATTGTATTCCGATAGACATTCTTTCCGGAAAAATATGTTATATGATCGGCCTAAGTTGGTGCATTGATTTTTGGGTTTATTTGCACATGTTTAAGTATCTTGCTTAGTCTGGGTTCTCACTTTGGGCCATTATTATAACTTGGCGTTAGCTGTTAACCGGCGGATAACGGACGATTTTTGGCAGATAACACATTACTATCTGTCAATCTTACCTTTAATTTTGACTAACTTCCAGTAGTTAAAATGACCCAAATGAAAAATTTCTTTCAGAAAGTCTTATATTATTGATGAGAGGGAGAGAATAATAGCATATTGTCTACGCCGCTCACCAAAAAACTCAGACTTTCTGAAAAAAAAACTTTCATAGTGCGAACCCAAACTCACATATGGAGAGAATTTTTTGGATTTGCTGTTCTACACCCGTGTTCCGTAATTCGCTTAGCTAAAGCTAAATCTCGAACGCTAAAATACCTAAAGGGCCAAATACACTTGTCAAATGCTTGTCCAGCCGGCGAATTCAACGTGTACGTGTGCTGTACGTAATATTCGCCGTCATATCTAAATTTTTTGATTTTTGATGAGTACTTTGATCAGTGTATTTTGGCCTTAAGAGAATACAAAATTTAAACATTTTAGCGATGCCATTAAATGCAAAAATTTCGGCGAATTAAGTTGTAATGGCATTGCCAAATTCATTCATAGCCAATAATCGCTAAATCAACTTTATAAATTTTTAGCGATTGAAATTTAGCTTTAGCGAATTACAGAATACGGCCACTGGTCTTGCTTTTAATTTTTATTTTTGTTATTTCTAAGGATTGTTTGAGCTGTGATACGGCTCAATTTAACTATTTTTGAAATTTTTCCATAAAATTTCTTCTCATTTCTGAGATTTATTAAAAGTTGTCTAACTGAAACTTCAATATCTTTTCTATTTTCCTTTATTACTGCAATAAATTACTGAAAGATGAAATTTCTTAACATAATGTAGGTTATTTGTATTTTTATTGTATATTTGATGGCAGTTTACGAAAAACAATAACAAATATAATTTACTGAAACTGAAATTTCATTTCAAGTTTTAATAAGTATCCCAGAACTTCCAAAAACACTTCCGAAAATCCCTGGAAAATGTTTTTTTTTAATTTTATGTGAATATTTTTCGTAGCCCAAGCTCAGCTGTGAAAAACAATTCTATATACATACATATGTAACAATGAAAAATGTCTTAAAGTGCTGTTAAATGTTACATGCTGTTGTTCCTCTAGTTGTAAGTTTAATTATGGAATTAAAACAACTCTCTGACGCTACATTGGCCGACATGCTGTCCGTTACTGACAGTTAATGGTATGACATCTCTGGAGCGCATTTTGTGCTTCGTTTAAAGTTCGGGTTGGCTGTACGCTGGTAACTCTGCTTAGTAGAGTTCCATGGCTTCATCATGGATCACTGGTTCTCAGTGTTTAGTTGAATAAATACTCCTGTTTCTGCTAGAGTTTTTCTTTTTCCGGACTTATTCATTTCCCGGGAAAGCGGGATTTATTTTTCAATTTCCCGGGATCCCGGGAATTCCCGCTCAATACGAGTCGATGCATAATATTATTTAATTCAATTTGTTTCAACAAATACGATTTCCTAAGATCAATTAAATAAGTTTATAAATGCATTTTTTATTTCTGTGGCAAAAAGGAAAAAGTACTTAATGCAACTTTAAGATCTTCATGTTCAAAACTACACAAGATCAAAAATTCAATTATTTTGTAGATTTTTGAGGGAGTTATAGCCAACTGACTTTTGGTTATCTTTTTTCAATGCCCAATAACATTTGGAATAATAAAAACTACCGATCTGTGACATTAGGAGGGTTTAATAATAAAAACTTAAAAAAAGTATTACCGCAAAAAACAGCCGATTGCTTCTAATTCAGAAAAAATTTACAAAAGCCCCTATTAAAGTTTTAATTTTTTTGCCTATAAAACTAAACAAATAGACTTAAGCACTAATTGCCACAGAATTAATTCAAAGACAACAGCATTAATATAAACCCCAAAAAGTTAAATTATTATTTTATTTTATTTTTATTTATTATTATATTATTATTTTAGTTCATGATAGGCATTTACAGAATCGTTTCACGCAAAGAAAAAACATGGTTGTGGTAAACATATTCTAAGAGCAACATATTATGATAAGATTCATGATTGTAGTCACCATATTACGATTGTTATTAAATCATATTATGACCAAATATGTTCGTAATATTACATCATAATATTTTTCCCTCAATCATATTGTTATCCTGTTAATCATAAAACGTTAAGAAGTTATAATATTACTGTCATGGCAATCATAATAAGTTTAGAAGTAATCATATTACTGTCATGGTAATCATAATAAGATAAGAAGTAATCATATTATTGTCATGACAATCATAATAAGTTTAGAAGTAATCATATTATTGTTATGGCAATCATAATAAGTTAAGAAGTAATCATATTATTGTCATGACAATCATAATAAGTTTAGAAGTAATCATATTATTGTCATGACAATCATAATAAGTTTAGAAGTAATCATATTATTGTCATGACAATCATAATAAGTTTAGAAGTAGACATATTATGATGCAAAGTGATATGAACTGTTATACATAAATTTTTTACATCATAATATGATACAACTTTAAACATAATATTTTTATTGGGAAAAAATACTTATGATAAAATAAAAAACATAATATAGTTACTGTAATCTTTTTGTCGTAGGTCGCAATTATTTATAAATTATTTTATGGAGTTTTCATTATTTTTCTCTTAAAATAACACAAAACTTACCAGTAATAGTTAATATTTTGCACCAATATTTCACAAATTTTTCCACCACTTTAAGATTATTAAAATTTTTTAGCAAAGATATTTTATTTTGTGACACTACAACCCTTTTTTAATGGTTTTTCTTTATTTTTTTTTTAATTTCTTGTTTATTTTAATGGTTATTTTGTTATTTCTTTTTTAATATTTTTCTTTATTTTTTTTTAATTTCTTTTTTTTTAATGGTTATTTTTTTATTATTTAGCCACTCACTAACAAATAATTCGATATGTTTATGTAAAACACGACACAACTGATACAAAATTATTTTACAAATGGCGATACCAAAATATTATTAGAGTAACGATATTTTGATTGCATCTTAAACTTATTATGATAAATGTATATAAAGTTATCATGTTATGGCTATTAAATATCATGTTATGGCTGTGAGTAATATAATATGTTTTGAAAGTTATCATAATTTAGTTGTTAGAAAAATAATTATTTTTCGGTCAACAATACTCAAATTTATAATTGCGATAAACATTAATATGTTTACAGTAACTATAATATTGCTGATATTTAATAAAAATAACAATTATTTGTGTACAACAACAATATATTGTTACAATAAACACAGTGTGGTTGCCGTAACCATGCCCAACCATATTTTTTCTCTGCGTGTTGAAAGCCTATTTCTAATTTCAGTTTTCTTATCACTTCCTTCAAAACTTGTAATTGTTTTTTAAAAAAAATCATTTTTTTCGAATCGAATTAGAGTTTTTTTATTAATAACTTTTGTCATTATCTCTTACAGAATCTTATCCAAAAAATCTTTTATGCAGCTGCTCTGCATATAAAATCATTACATTTCTTGAAGCAAGTGAGAACAACTTTTTTCGTTTTTATAAAATAAAGACCCAGTTAAACCAATAAAAAGTTCTGTACATTTTAACGCCTCTTCTTTAAAAATTTCAGAGCATTTAACATTAAACATTGCCTCTCTTATTGTATTTGACATCTCTTTGGCATTTGGCAAAAATGTCTTAAGTCAGAAACTGTAGTTTTTTGTTAAATGATAAAGATTAGAATCTATTGTGCTAGACTTAAATACTTTGAACCAAGCAAAAGTGAGAATAAAAATGAATAAGCCAACACGTTTAAGCAAAATATTGATAAGGTTAATCAAAGCATTTCACATTACATTTGAGATGATTAAGATGACAGATGATTAAGGAAAAAACACAACAAACAAATTTAAAGTTCTTAAAAAAGTAATTTAAATTTTTGGGAATACAAAATTTTAAATTTTCAAAAGATTTAGTTATTCGTGCTTAATTCCCAGTTTTTATTATTGATAAAAACACTTGAAATTTATTGTTGATGGGATAAGCTATTCCTATGCGCATTTCACTGGTTGCTTAGGCCAGATCATCAGGAAACTTCATCCATAAAGATTTTAGAAAAACTAAAGATATTAAACCAAATAAAACTGTTAAACGTATAAGAATTATAGCAACAGTTTTACTTGTAATAATATCAAAGTTTAAACAAAACAACATCAACAATAAAAAACACTTAATTGACAACATCTTTTGTAAGTTGTTGTTGTTTTTATTTTGTTTTTCCTAACCTACTTACAACTACAATTAATGTTGAGAGAATTTCAACTAATTGTAGTGGGGAATGTAAAATGAGATGAAGCCACTGTTTATTGTTGATGTTGTTTTGTTTAAACTTTGATATTATTACAAGTAAAACTGTTGCTATAATTCTTATACGTTTAACAGTTTTATTTGGTTTAATATCTTTAGTTTTTCTAAAATCTTTATGGATGAAGTTTCCTGATGATCTGGCCTAAGCAACCAGTGAAATGCGCATAGGAATAGCTTATCCCATCAACAATAAATTTCAAGTGTTTTTATCAATAATAAAAACTGGGAATTAAGCACGAATAACTAAATCTTTTGAAAAGTTCTTAAAAAAGGATAAAAATACTTTTATAAATTGATCAGAAGATTATTTTAATCATTTTAATGATGAAATTGTGAAAGTTTATGAATTATTTAAGGGAAAAAATAAAAACACTAAGCATAAATCGTGGCCGGTTGTGCACGCTCATGTTGGACGATTCTACATTTTACTCATTTAGAGGTATGTTCAGTAGATACACAGAAAAAATGTTTGCAAAAAATTGTTCAATTAAATAATTAATTAGTGTACATTAATTATTCAATTAATTTTTTGTTTGCAGCAATTAATTTTTTTAATTAAAACCCATAAAATTAAATGTTTGTGTATTTTTTTAATTGACTAAATTTGTGTCCCATGACTCAAAAATACAAATCCGTTAATTGATATGATCAATTCCTTTGCAGGGGCAAAATTAGTAAAAAAAAAAGTTTAATTGTCTGAACGAATTGTTTAATTAAAGTCGATTTTCTATTTTTTCTGTATACTATGTGATTAATGAAGTGATTTAGTTGAAATCATGTCAATTTGAACTGATTAATAAATCACTTCAATGTATCGTAAATCATCTTGATTTTGAAGTGATTACAGCTTGATCACGTTCAAGTTGCTTAAACGCGTATAAGAAGCCTTACAGCTTTGATCTATTTAATGACACAACTTATGTACAATGATATCAGCAGTACAGTTGCCAAAATTATATAAAATAAAATCCCGGAAATTCCCTCACAATTTTACCGGGATTTTTTTTGCGCTGGATCACCGGAAAACACTAATTTAAGCCTAACCTATTACTATACATTTATAAGTTTTTTTCTCGTTTAATAAATCTGTCTTATTGTTTTCTACTATTGCAATTATATACAAAATGTCAATTTATTTAAAAATGCCTGAAGGTGGCCAATAAAGCAAAAACAAAAAAAGATAAAATAAATCCAGAGAAAGATTAAGTTTTCAGTAACAGAAAATTTTATTGTATATTTATGACCTTTTTACCAGTAACATTTTGAATAAATAAAAAATTAAAAAAAAACAAATAAATAATTTTCTACCAACTCTAAGACCATAATCTTGTTTTCGTTTCTTCATTTATACTACCCTTTTTGCTTGTCTTGTGTCCTTCAGTTTTGTGAATATTTCTAGTGTAAATTGGCAAATATTTGTGTATACACGCAAAGAAAAAACATGGTTGTGGTAAACATATTCTAAGAGCAACATATTATGATAAGATTCATGATTGTAGTCACCATATTACGATTGTTATTAAATCATATTATGACCAAATATGTTCGTAATATTACATCATAATATTTTTCCCTTAACCATATTGTTATCCTGTTAATCATAATAAGATAAGAAGTAATCATATTGTTGTGATGGTAACCATAATAAGTTAAGAAGTAATCATATTACTGTCATGGCAATCATAATAAGTTTATTAGTAATCATATTATTGTCATGGCAATCATAATTAGTTTAGAAGTAATCATATTATTGTCATGACAATCATAATAAGTTTAGAAGTAATCATATTATTGTCATGACAATCATAATAAGTTTAGAAGTAATCATATTATTGTCATGACAATCATAATAAGTTTATCATGGCAATCATAATAAGTTTAGAAGTAATCATATTATGATGCAAAGTGATATGAACTGTTATACATAAATTTTTTACATCATAATATGATACAACTTTAAACATAATATTTTTATTGGGAAAAAATACTTATGATAAAATAAAAAACATAATATAGTTACTGTAATCTTTTTGTCGTAGGTCGCAATTATTTATAAATTATTTTATGGAGTTTTCATTATTTTTCTCTTAAAATAACACAAAACTTACCAGTAATGGTTAATATTTTGCACCAATATTTCACATATTTTTCCACCACTTTAAGATTATTAAAATTTTTTAGCAAAGATATTTTAATTTGTGACACTACAACCCTTTTTTAATGGTTTTTCTTTATTTTTTTTTTAATTTCTTGTTTATTTTAATGGTTATTTTGTTATTTCTTTTTTTATAATTTTCTTTATTTTTTTTTAATTTCTTGTTTATTTTAATGGTTATTTTTTTATTATTTAGCCACTCACTAACAAATAATTCGATACGTTTATTTAAAACACGACACAACTGATACAAAATTATTTTACAAATGGCGATACCAAAATATTATTAGAGTAACGATATTTTGATTGCATCTTAAACCTATTATGATAAATGTATATAAAGTTATCATGTTATGGCTATTAAATATCATGTTATGGCTGTGAGTAATATAATATGTTTTGAAAGTTATCATAATTTAGTTGTTAGAAAAATAATTATTTTTCGGTCAACAATACTCAAATTTATAATTGCGATAAACATTAATATGTTTACAGTAACTATAATATTGCTGATATTTAATAAAAATAACAATTATTTGTTTACAACAACAATATATTGTTACACTAAACACAGTGTGGTTGCCATAACCATGCCCAACCATATTTTTTCTCTGCGTGTAACTTTATCAATTGTATGAATAGCTAAGAAGGGAATCCGAGAGAAGAAGGGGGCAACAAACAAGTTGAAACAAAAACACAAAATACAAATAAAACAACACAATACACATGGGAGCAATATGCTTGGCATTAATTAGACTAATTGCAATAGTCACAAGTATTTTTATAAAAAAAATATTTAACTACGACAAATACTCACTATAGTCAATTACTGGTTTGTTCTATACAAACCCAGTTATTTTCTTGGAATACAACAGAAGCTGGACTTGTACAACACAACTAGCAGTACATTTTCAAAGAGAAAAGTTGAAAGGCTCTGTATTAGCAGGCCGTTTTAAACTATTTTAAAATCCCAGATTTTTTTGACAATGCTGTTATTAGGATTATTTATTTATTTTAAGAGTGGTTTTTAAAAATTTTGGATAGTTAGTTCGATATAAGTTCATATAATTTTCCCAAAAAAAAAAACAATTTTAGAAAATATTACTCCATATATACTGTAAGTTGTATTGTCTTCTTATGGAAGAAGCAGAGTTAAGCGCAGAGAAATAAGAAAACCACTGCGAAAATGTTAGGAAAATGGGGTCATTAAATAAATTTTCATATTATTCGAATGTGTATTCTAAGTCAAATTGCAATTTTTTTAAAAGCTTTTATACTTTAATAGTCTTATTCCTTTAAAATTTTCCAGGAATGTTTTCTATGACTAAGAATACACATTTGAATAATAGGAAAATTTATATAATACAATAAATTCCCAGATTCTATTTGAAAATGGGTTCAGTAATTTTGGGGTCTATAGGGAACAAAAAACAAAAAAAGTTTTTTCATTTTTGTATGTTTAGATTAATAAACTCAGTAAAAAATATCTTTCATATATTTCTAAACTTCCTCGATTGCCAACACTTTTTTAAGAAAAACCCTACTACTACTACGAACTGGGTGTCTATTGAAATAATTAAGTTAGGTAAAGCGAATTAAGACTTTACCAAAAGAATTAAAAATTATCGAATTACTAAATTCGCTATCTTTTGAAAATTTACTTAATATGGACTGAATAATGAAATCCTCGCTTTATTAAAACAGAAATATGAAGGACGGTTAAATGGCAGCAGAAGAAAACTTCAAAAAAATCGAAATCAAAGAATTATGTTTAGGAACTATTTGATGATTTGTGGCTTTCTAGCGTATGCTTATATATATAAAAAAACAAAGTCTTATTAATTATACGATCTTTTCTCGTTTAGATAGATTTAAATTAAAAGAGTTTTGTATGAGAAGGAAACCGGTGATGAGAAGAGAAAAGGGTTGTGAACAGAGCCCTTCTAAAAGAGTTTTAAAGCCTTTATTCCCACCATTAATTCTTTTGTGTATAGTATAAAGACTTAAACATGCATAAAATAACGTTAAGAACAAATACAGTAGAATCCCGATAATTCGTAATCGCAAAGGACCGGCCATTTCTTACGAATTATAGGGGGTTTCGATTAAACGGGGTCAAAATAAAATAATTACGAATTAACGGGGGTTTTCAATTAATTTGCTTAAACGATAAAAAAAATATAAAAACAATTGCTAAAAATAAAATATATAAAAATTACTCATGTAACAAACTAATCATAGGAAAATAAACATACACACAGGCAAAAACCCACGCAAAAAAAATAGCGAAAAAAAATCATGTTTCTGTTGTTTTAATTACGAATTATAAGGGGTAGTTAGCAAACAATTACGATTCATAAGATGCAAAGAAGATTTTATTTGAAAATTTATGGACATTTTACGAATTAACGAGATTTTTTTAAGGGCCGACAGTTTATTTCGAATTATTATGAATTATGATTTATCGGGGTACGAATTATCGGGATTTGACTGTATTGTACATAAAGAGACAATGAAATAAAATCATTTAAACACAAATAGTTATAATAATCTTAGTACTAATAATAAAAATTAACTAGTAGCTTATATTTAGCTGAGATTTAATATTCCTTGTATTCTCACAGTTTTTGCACCCTTCACCAAAAAATTGTAGGAAATTTTTTTTATACTCCCTTAAAATTTGCTATTGAAATTCAGCCGGATCAGTCCATTAATCACTGCAATAGGAGCAAAAAACCACGTCTGCCTACAAATTTTAGCCATAAAGCCCTTGTTGTTGTTGTTTTTTTTTTTTTTTTTTTTTTTTTTTTTTTTCTGTTCATTGTTTATTTATTGAATCTTCATATATTAAATATGAACTAACAATAATTAATCAAATCTTATCCTAATTCTTTATTTATGTCCTGCCAGTGCCAGACAAAAATTTTTTCTTCTTCACGGGTTCTGTTCACATATATAGGTGCTTATCGCTCTTCCAGTTGGGTAAGTGCTGCAGTGTCTCTTCTTCTTAATCGAGTGTGGCCGCCATGATTTAAAATATTTCGAGCTAGTGGATTTGGGTGTTGTTCAAGCCTTTTTAAATATTTTACTGCATATTTTGTAATCATAGTTTTTACTAATGGCACATTGAGATCCTTATGAATGTTTGAGTTTTTAACGTACCAGGGAGCTGCTGTGATTATTCGAAGAAGTTTATTTTGACGCCTTTGAATTTTTTCGATATTAGAGGCCGAGGCGGTGCCCCATAGTTGAATACCGTAGCACCAGATAGGCTTTAAGATAGAGTTATAAAGTAGAAGCTTGCAATCGAGACTAAGGACAGAATTTCTTCCAATAAGCCAATGAATTTGAATGGCTTTTAGTTTCATTTGTGTTAATTTTGCCTCTATATGGCATTTCCACGTTAATCGCCTATCCAGATGTAAACCGAGATATTTTACATGCGAATGTTGAGGAATTATTTGATTATTGATTGTAATAGGGGGGCAAGATTCCCGGCGCAAGGTGAATGTTATATGTACGCATTTTTGCTCATTTACCATTATCCTCCATTGTCTTAGCCATATTTCTAGTTGAAATATATGATCCTGTAAATAACGAGATGCTTCATAACTGTTTTCGTGTACGCTTAGAAAAGCTGTATCGTCTGCAAATGTTGAAGTTTGTGTGTAGTTGTTTGTTGGCATGTCCGAAGTATAAATTAAATATAAAAGAGGGCCAAGGATGCTGCCTTGTGGAACTCCAGCGCCAATTGGCTGAGGTGAACTTAAGAAATCTCCTTCTTTAATAATAAATTGACGGCCGACTAAGTAGCTTTCTAACAGTTTGTGAGTGTTTGCTGGTAAATTTTGCTTCAATTTATGTAGTAAGCCTTCATGCCAGACTTTATCAAAAGCTTGCGAAACATCGATGAAGAGTGCTGAGCAATATTTTTTTTCTTCAAATGCTTTTCTTATAACATTTACTATTCGATGAGTTTGTTCAATTGTGCTGTGTTTTCTTCTAAATCCAAACTGATGGTTTGGAATACATCTATTGTCATTTAAAATTGGTGTTAATTTTGAAACTAATAATTTCTCAAACAGCTTTGACATATTTGATAATAAGCTAATAGGCCTATATGACTCAACTTTTGTATGATCTTTCCCTGGCTTTGGTATCATGGTAACTAAGGAAACCTTCCATTCTTGCGGGTAGTATTCAAGCCGTAAAATAGCATTAAAAATAAAAAGTATAATTTTCTTTGCTATGCGAGGTAGCTCTAAAAGCATTTTATTACTGATCTTATCAATACCAGGTGCCTTCTTAGTGTTTAAGTCACAAATAGCCTTTTCGATTTCTCTTATTTCAAATCTTATGGGAATAGATGCTCTGGCAGCAATAGGTGGTAACTCGGCCGCAATATCGTTAGATAAATTTGGTGTAAATACGTTTTTCAAGTGACTCACAAACAGATTTCCTTTTTCAATATCGTTTCTTGCCCAACTACCATTCAAGTTTCTTAATGGTGGCTTTGATATAACTGGCCTTTTTAGATTTCTAGCTGCACGCCATAATGAGTAGTCAGATTGTGGAGTTGCATCAAGTTCCTTAAGATATTTTTCTAGAGAAGCCGTTTTCTGGGTCTGCAGTAAGTTTCTAAGCCTTTTTGTGCACTCTTTTAATAAATTCTTAAGTTGCGGTGATCTGTAAAGTTGCCACTCTCTTCGAACTCTCCTTTTTTCAGTCAAGAGCCGCTCGACATCTGTGGAATATATTTTAATATTTTTTGTTTTTTTGGGGGCAGTACTAGAATGTTGAACAGCTAGTTTCAGATAACTGTCAAAATTCACAATAGAGCGATCTACATTCTCCGGTGTTCTAAGCGGAATATTTTCCGTGCAATGGGTACTGAGATATTTTTTAAATTTTAACCAATTAATTTGTGTGGCTGACGTCGCAAAATAACCAGTCGGAGATACAATTCTATTGGGGTTCATTAAAGTAATAACTGTAGGTGTGTGGTCGGAGGATAATTCTAAGGAAGCTTCAACATGAATAGTTTCTGTGGGGATGTTTTTAATCACGCCAAAATCTATAACATCTGGAATTTTTTGCTGATCAGTAGGCCAATATGTTGGTTGTCCGCTCGCGACCACATTTAAATCCATTTTAGAGATTGCATTAAACAAAACACGACCCTTTGGTGTTATAAGTCGTGACCCCCAGAAGGTATGTTTAGCATTATAATCACCAGCGGCCAGAAAACAGGGTCCTAGTGATTTATAATATTCACAATATTGGCTTTCTGATATTGAAAATCTAGGTGGAGAGTATAAAGATGAAATTACTATGTTTCGATTTAGCTCTTCAACACAAACGTTTGTTGCTTGCAGATAGTCCTCACGATGATCACACATTAAGTAGTGTTTGACTCGAGTTTTTATCAAAATGGCAGAACCTCCACAAGCTCTATCTCGAGGGTCCTTTGTATCATACAGTATATAACCATTAATTTTAAAACTATTTCTTGAGGTCAAATGAGTTTCAGAAACCATCATGACATCAATTTGTTTACTTTTAAGAAAATATTCTAATTCATTTTTATGTTGGCGGATGCCGTTTGCGTTCCAAAAACAAATTTTTAAACAGTTCATGGCTTGTTAAGTACAGCTTGCAATAACATCGATTGCATTCTGAGAATTTCCTGCATCATATTACCCATTGTGTTAGTAAAATTATTTACTGTTTGCACTAATGTTTCCATGGTTTTTTCTAGACGACTTAAATTAGGAGTTTCTTCGTTACTTGGCGCAGCACCTTGCATTGAAACATGGTTTGATTTAAGGACGTTAGCGTAAGAGGTTCTGTTACTGCCAGGCTGCGGAGCCTGAGTGTCATTAGTGTTTACTTGATTTGTTACCTGCGTTTGAGGGGGATTAGGTTTCGGTCCAGACGACTGCTTGACGATAGTGTATACAGGGCATCCTCTATAATTGGCAGTGTGATTACCGCCACAGTTGCTGCATTTCTTTACGTTGGGGTCGGTTTTAGACTTATCGCACAGAACTGTACCATGTAATTCACCACATACTACGCAAACAGGGGGTAAGTAGCAGTATGCCTTAGTATGACCAAATTCTTGGCAGTTTAAGCACTGAACGGGTCCATTTCTTTTGTGCGGCTCCTCTATCGTTATTTTCCTGTACAGGATATATCTCAAACTGTATATAGGATGAGTTTCGTTTTTTTTTAGCTTAACATCGCCTGGCTCTAACTCAACTCGAAATAGTGGTTGTGGATTTTTTTCCCTATTTTTGATATTTACAACATGTTTTATTTTGAAGCCTTTCTCTTCAAGGAATGTTTTTATTTCTTCAGGGTCCACATATGAGTCAATTCCCTTAATCACTACTTGAAGACCTTTGCTGCTCTTCAGTTGGTATGTATACAAACTTTTTTTTAATGTCTCAAATTGGTTAGTAATTTTGCGAAAGTCATTCTCATGATTTACTTGAATTTTTGTCTCGTTTATACTACCACGTTTGATTGCCGCTACGTAAAACGAATTTTCACCAATTAACGAAACTAAACTCTTTATTAGCTCGTTTGAGTTTTGCTCCCTAAGATATATAGGGGGAGGCTTGGACGATCTTATGACATTTGGTGCTTCAGAGGATTCATCCTCCAGAATTGCAAAACGGTTTTGAGAATTTATCTTATCAAAAGATGGTACTTTTGAGGCCGAAGCAACTGCTGCAGAGGTAGGGCTGCGACCTCGTTTAAGCACTGTAATGTACCTGTCCATACCAACTTGTACTTGAGGCTTTTGAAAACTTTTTACTTGTGATTTTTCCATTGCTTCTGTGTTTGAATTCATGGTAACATTTGTTACTAAAATTGTTTTTGCCGAAGCGGCAACACTTGCAGGCACTAGCGAGAGATTAATATTTTTTAATGTCTCAGCATCAACCGTCTTTGTAAAAACAGAGGGCGAAAGGGAACGTGTACGAACAATTGGTTTAGCCGTTAGGTAGTTAATATTGTTTTGTTTTGTTTTATTTGTTTCAGGATTGCACTCTTTAGCATTAACTGTTACGTATGCATTTCTTTCATCTAGTTTTATTGTTGTTACATTGTGACTGCTCATGCAAAAAGTTGTTTTTGTTTTTTCACCGTTTTGCTGTGCTTTTTTATTTTTATTATTTATTGTATTCCACCAAAAATAAGAATTTTAAACTAAATGTTTTTGTTCAGTATATGTATACATACATTTATACATATATATTTTTTTTTAATTTTGTTTATTAAATTTTTCGTTTTTGATAATAGTTCACTTTTATTTTAAAAATTTATTTAAAAAAATGCGTCCATTCGCTAAATTGTTATATTAAAATGTTATTAATAATTAAAATTTTAATGCGGGTTTAAGAATACGCGTCTGTATCGCAACAAAGCACAAAAAATTGTTTTTTTAAATTTATTTTTTCTGTCTATCTGGAGAACGGCAAGAGCCAAAGCTTGCAAATTAGGTACAAACATCTCGGTTATAAATACCAGCATCCGACAAATGAGGGTGGAATTGAAAAAGTTGCTTTCTATTCTTAACGCACCATGGTGAAGGGTACATAAGATTCGGCATTGCACTCTTACTTGCCTTTTTTATTTAATATTTATGTACAAACATACATACATATGACAGCATTTTAAATATTTGCTTTTCTTTAGTTTGAAGCTTGTTTTTAATTAAATAATTGTTGTCAATGCAACATTTGGTAAATACAACATTCTTTTAGATTAAATTTCAATTATTGGCAAAAAATTTTTTTCGGGATTTTTATTTCATCTTTATGGCAAATTAACGCCAATTGTTTTTTCTCTTTATTGTTAAATTATTTTTGCATAATAAATACAAACATATACAAATATATATACAGCTTCTCACAATTTAAGTGGCACATGTGGAAAAATTCTTATGCTGCTATTTTCGGAACTTAAGATTAGAGCTTTAGTTCAATTTAAAAGTTTTGATTTAATAAAGTTCATTCATGAATTTTTTTATTTAAATTATCACTATTTAATTCAGGCCTACATAAAATAATTAGCATAAAATATGTTAACTTATTATTTTTTTGAGGTGTGCTACTTTTAGTGAGAGTGGCTGTATATATATTTTATAATACTTATCTACTTGAAAAATGTACGCATACATATACAAATTTATGCAAACGGGATTATAGAAAATTTAATTCTTGGCTATAAATGAAATAATAATTTTGAAAACATTTAAATGGTATATTAGAAACCATTTTAAAAATTCAACAGGAAGGCCTCGATTTACGTGGTCTGTCGGGACCGAACAGAGGACTTGTAGATAAAATTCGCGTAAAATATAGTTTAGGGTTAGTACAAAATCGATTTTTGGGACAAAGAATTTAACATCTACACATACAAAATTTAAGTTTGGGACATAAAAATCCATTTATATACTAAACACATACAAACACAAACATTATTTGTTCTTTTCAAAAATCAGAGGATATTTGTATATCGATGGCTTAATATAAAAAGGCCTAACTCGATTTTTTTTTTGTTTATTTTCAGGGAAAGAAAAAAATCTGTAAAATTTTAGATAAAAAAAATTATAATGCAATTTTTAATAAAGATATCCAATAAAGGTTATACTACAGCCCCCTTAAAATTTTAAATCAAGATACATGTGTTAGCTCATGACATAACAAACAAAAAAAGACATTTTAAAAAAAAATCGAGTTGGGCCTTTTTATATTAAGCCATCGTTATGTATGCGATTGACCAATTCATATTGTAAAAATTATAATTTAGTGTTATATTTTTATTAAATATAAAACTTAAAATAGATTGAAATATTTCTAACATTTGACAAATTTCCGATGACAATTGTTTTTTAATATAGTTATTACCAACGACTTCCGGCTAACAATTTTTTTATCAACCATTTAGTTTATGAATTTCTCCTTCGTTTGGTCTAAGACTAAGTTCCGGCTAAAAATTAAAAATAATCTGTCAGGTGAACACCCTCCACATACTGGCCCTCAATGGTGGATATCTCTTCGATAATGTTGTTTTAAGCTCTTGAGCTGATGTGGGATTATTGCAGAACTCTTTAAATTTCAAAAAACCCCAAATAGAATAGACTAATGGTGTCAAATCGCACTGACTTAGAGGCCAATTTATTCTTCCTCTACGAAAAATAATGCGGGTTTCGTACTTTTAAAAGATCAATAGTTTGCTGCGTGAAAAGTGGCATCATCGTGGTGAAACCACATATTCTCGACGTCTTAATCATAAATTTTCCGCCACAAAAATCTTGGGATCATCTCCCTGTAGCGATTTACATTGACCAAAAATACTTTAAATTTGGTGTTATTATTTAGGAGGCAGAAATAAAACTTTTAATGTTCCAAAGGATGACAGGCAATATTTCAACATCAATATTTTTAAAACTTGTAAACATTTCCGCTTGTTAGTTACCCAACGTTGCTTTATAAAATTCTCGTTAAAAACACGCAATTAGAAAAATGCTTACAATTGTTAGTTAGTGTCATATCGAAATCGCGTAAATGAAGTACCTCGTAAGTCGAGGCTTACCTGTATAAAGTATAAACCAATGAACTGCCTACACGTAGAGATAAGACATGTTTAAATATGGTCACCTCCAACAAAAGTATTTTTATAGAAAACATGTTTTGTTTAATATAACATATTATTGTCACTGACATTCATATTATGGTTAAATTAGTCCTTCATCAAGAAGCCACAACCATTATATGGTTGACGCTAAACTTGTTATGGTTAAATATGATAATAATATGTTTTCACAATAATAGTTTCCTTATTTCTAAGAGCAACATGTTATGGTTGAATACAACCATGCTATTTTAAGTCTTAAACACATTTTAGCTATTATCAACCATATTATGTGTGGAGGTTACCATAATATGGTTGTGTGGAGGTTACCATAATATGGTTGTGGCTTCTTTATGGAGGACTAATTCATCTATAATATGGTTTTAGGTAGTAATAATATGTTTATATTAAACATTACATGTTTAAAATTTTCTTTAAAAATATCTTTGTTGGAGGTAACCATATTTGAAATTATTTTTTCTCTGGGTGTAACTGGCAAAAAGCTACAACACAACACACTGAATACAACAAATAATAATTTTAAATAAAATTATTTAATTTCTGCCCAAAGTTTATTCTCACTTAATTTTTTTATGACGCTTGATTCAAATATTTTCAATTGCTGTTTATTTGACCGATAAATACTAAAAATTAGTTATACAAAATTTCTATGCTTATAAGTTCTAATGCAAAATCTACGCTTGCGTGTAAAGCGCAGAACACCCAACATATTTTCCACTAACATCTTCTTGTGTTCATGCTAAAGGTTGATAAATGTATTTGAAAATCAAACATTTCTTTGAGCACTTGTTTCTTTTAAACATTCTAAAGATATTTTGCATGTCGTAGTTGGCGTTCAAATACAAAGGATGGTTTTTGCAAAGAATTGTTGTTGCAATGTTATAAGAGAAATTAACATACAACATATTTACGTCCCAGTAAAAACTTCGACTACTTTTTTAAAATGAATATCTTCTTTCACTCATTAGTTAGTAGATTTCTTCTAAATAACTACTTTAAATACTTTTATAACAACTTATTTTTTTCGATGTATGTAGGTCAAAGGTAATGACTTACATTTAAATGCGTTTAATTTAGGACATCCCTTGCACTTACGATAATTAGTCCTCTACACTTATCTTCAGTACTTGTTTGTGATAGCAACAATTCAGTTAAGAAAACATTTTTAATAATTTGACTATGACTTCAAATGAGATTGTGCAGGCCTCTAGTTTATACACAGGTGTTTTTATATTTGTGTAGAAATTGTGCTTTATTAACTCTGCATTAACACATGCAAGCAATTTCCTACAAGTAGGGTATACGGTAGTGAAAAAGTGCGATTGATCGAGTTGTTTTGAATTGTAATTGCAGGTGTAAGCCCAGGTTACTTTAAGCTCATAGGATATTTCGTCGTTTTTCGTTGATAATACGTACACTCTACTTGCGGGTTGTAAAGGCCAAATTATGTATTGAGAATATCGATGGTTTTCTTCCGCAACCTCGTTACTCAAAAACTTCTTTTCAGGAGAGACAAAATACTTTTTTTTTACCAAATATATGAAATTAGGAAAAATTTCGATAATCCGCCAAACAAAAAAATTCCAAAATTGTAAGGGGGTATTTACGGATTACTTTTTCCGATTAAAGCCTGGTACTCTGTACAACATTTCACGTGAAATGCTGTCAAAACGCACATGAAAAAAACTTGTGAGGAATATCTATGAAATAATGTTGGTAGAGTTGTACTCTGTTCATTTTGTGAAAAAGTTCCGAAATGTTTCTGGCAACATTTTTTTACAACTGCGAAATAATGCAAGCTGCATTTATTTCACGTGGAATTTTGTAGCAAAAGCAAAAAAGTATGAACGGATTATTAAATAAGAAATACAAAATTAAATAACACAACCGGTAACAGTTTTTTTATCCATATTTCCCTTCTTTTTTATTAAAAAAAATAATTTTTAGTTAAATACATGTGGGATTTATTTACATACGCAAAACAATGTCACATACTTTGCAGGAATAAAAACGTCAAATCGTACAAACTCGCATGATAGGTTACATTGACACATGCCAAAATTTTCGTGTAAAATAATTAATGTGGCTCAACATTTTTCACAAATTTTAACAGAGTACTAGACTTAAAGCAAAAATTCGGAAAAAATCGAGTTACGTGGTTGCGGAAGAAAACCATCGATATATTTGTTTAAGAACAAATCAATTAAAATGATTATTGTCTAGGGGGTTCAATTAATTGGAATTTATTTTTGTACGATTAAACGATTAATCGATTAATCGATTTTTGAAATTTTTAACTTAATCGATTAAACGAAAAAAATTTTAAAATTAATCGAATAAATCTATATCCAGAAATTTTATAAATTACGAGATGTTTTCGATAATTTTAGAAAAAATTTGTACTTGAGTAAATAAACATTCTTTTTTAAATAAAACTTGTCATTGTAGCACCAAATTGTTGCTTCTCTTTCGGGCACTTAGATTTTAAAATGTCAATATAACTTTGGATTTTTTAAACTTTCCTCTAGAGAATCGATCGAAGTATCTTGTTTAAAATATTTATTCATTTGACCACTTGTAGCCCCCTTTGATTTTGATGGTGGATCATCTTCTTCAAGTACTTTATTGTAGTCACTGTGTTAGTGAAGTTGTTGAAGAACATTTACGTTAATACATTTTTGGCCACCTGTTACATTTAGCATTATTAGATTTATCCTTCGTACAATATTTTTAAACCAAACTCATTCTAAAGAAAGAAACGCATGAACTTTTTTGTTAAAATATACATACGGGCGTGTTCTAGAAATCGAAATGAAGTGGATTTAAAATGAACGCACTGTTTATTGTTGATGTTGTTTTGTTTAAGCTTTGATATTATTACAAGTGGAACTGTTGCTATAAGTCTTATACGTTTAACATTTTTACTTGGTTTAATATCTTTAGTTTTTCTAAAATCTTTATGGATGAAGTTTCCTGATGATCTGGCCTAAGCAACCAGTGAAATGCGCATAGGAATAGCTTATCCCATCAACAATAAATTTCAAGTGTTTTTATCAATAATAAAAACTGGGAATTTAGCACGAATAACAAAATCTTTTGAAATTTAAATTTTGTATTCCCAAAAATTGAAATTACTTTTTAATAATAAACAGGCGGGTGCACGGCCTAAAAAACACTTAATTGACAACATCTTTTGTAAGTTGTTGTTGTTTTTTATTTTGTTTTTCTTAACCTACTTACAACTACAATTAATGTTGAGAGAATTTCAACTAATTGTAGCGGGGAATGTAAGACGAGATGAACGCACTGTTTATTGTTGATGTTGTTTTGTTTAAGCTTTGATATTATTACAAGTGGAACTGTTGCTATAAGTCTTATACGTTTAACATTTTTACTTGGTTTAATATCTTTAGTTTTTCTAAAATCTTTATGGATGAAGTTTCCTGATGATCTGGCCTAAGCAACCAGTGAAATGCGCATAGGAATAGCTTATCCCATCAACAATAAATTTCAAGTGTTTTTATCAATAATAAAAACTGGGAATTTAGCACGAATAACAAAATCTTTTGAAATTGAGAAAATTTTAAAAGCGACCCTGTAATTAGAGTTCAAAAAATATTCCATTTTATCCACTTCATTCTTAAAGCATCTTTTATTTTTGCCATAACAACACGAAAAACTACGGTCATTTTGTAAATAATTTAATTCAAATTATCGTTCGATTTCAATCTCACTTTATTTCGATTTTTAGAATATACCAGATAAATGAATATAAATCCTTGAGTTAACATACATTTGTCTTTATTTTTTTTTGTGAAATGTGTTCAAAAAATGTAAAAAAATTTAAGCAAAATTACTTACTAAACATGACTGTTTTTTTTTAATTTCAACAGACACATACATTTGGTTTGTTTAACCTTGCCAGATCGAAATCGGCAAAAAGCTTGGTATTAAAAAAAAAAGCATGACTTCTTTTAAATTGACATACATACATACGTAATTTTGTTTTTTTATATACATTTTAATTTTTCCAACATTGATCTAATAAATGCTGAGCTGATTTAACGATCCCCGTCTATTCGGCCGTCAGGTTTTATGTCCGTGTAAACGTTGAAATGGGTTTCCTGAAGAAAAAATGTTTTATTAAGTCCGAAGTAGCTTGCAATTGCAATTCGGCCAGATCGGTCCACAAAGTCTGAGATATCCGCAACAAATTTCGACTGCCTCTACTTTTTACCCATAAAACTTAACTTTTAAAAGTTTTGTTATAAACTTTATTTTTGAACTTTTGCATTAAATAAACTTAAAACAAACGGTCTATAAATTTTCTAGTTATACACAAATAACTACGTCTTTCTTCCAGAAATTTTGGTACAGGAACCCCCCACAATATGAGACAATATTGATGCTTTAAATGGATGGATTATGGTATAAATAAAAAACCAAATAGAGTCTGATAGCCCTGATATACATTCTTCTTCTAACAATTCAAAATTCCTTGGGTTACAAATTCCCACAGCCCTTTCCGACAAAATACATTATAGCTGCAGCTCAAAATATCAAATAAATCAGTAATTGTTATTGTTTCTTGATTTTTTTAACAACTTATAAATTCCGGTTAAGGTTGGCAAATGATATTTTTTCTGATTCTTGACGCTCGTTGAGAAATCTTAACAATCAAGCCCGTCTGAAAACAAAAGCTAAAAATATACAAAATTACATGTTCGACATGCCCCATTCAAAAAATTCGAGTTGGGCAAAAGAACGATGTGAATTTCCATTTTATTAAGTGTCTACGTTTGTAGACTACCGGCCAGGGGATGGTCATTTTGAAAAGTATGGTCTGGGGTGGTGCTGTAAATTATTTTTTTTAACGTGTTAGTAGCAAAAACAGCTAGGAATAGATTTTTAGGAAGCTACTGAAAATATCGTACCCTGTTGTTGTGGAAATTTATTTTTATTAAACTTTTTCTGCAAAAATGCCACAAATGTAGACTACCGAGCACATAAAGTTTAAACGACTTTAATAAAATTATATATTTAACATAATTTCGACTAATCGGTACACATTTTTCTATTAATAATTTATTTTGCTGAACTATTTATGGATTCTTATCCAAACTTTTAATATTTTAATTCGGCTAAAATTCATCAAATTTAATTTACATTAAATTATTTTTAAGAAGAAAGGAATTTTACAACATGAAAATTAATTACAATTGTTATTGATAATCTTTCATTCTTGACCGTGGCCGGGGCTCGAACAAGAATTATTTGACTGAACACCCTAGTTTTATCTGATTTATTGTCAAAACATTTACAAAGATATGTTCTTATGTATTCAATTCGAAAGCACAATTTTGCTTTCTAAAATTACACGCATTTCTACACTCTTTCACTTAATAACTTAACTTAAGTTAACGTAGAACCATAAATGTTGTTTTATAAATCTATCTTTAGATATAAACTTGTAAAGTTACTGACTGACAGATCCATCATCGCACACCCTTAACGCATGTTGAAACGGATATGGGTCTTTCGTTAAATTTGGATTTTTAGAAATTCGTATGTTTATTGGGTAAAAACGTGTAAATTCGATATGGTCATGTGTCATAAACTAAAAGAGCTACAAAAAAGTTAATATTTATCTGGTACTTTTTAAAATTTGGTGCTGTACTCTTTTTTTTGTCGCCCCAACTATCTTTTAAGCCGAAAACCATAAAAAATTATATCACATTCGTAACTTATTTAAAAAAAATATGAATATGAACTGATAACTTTTTCGGAATATCAACATTTTTAATACTTTAATAAGACTGAAAAAAAATTCAAAAAGGGGAAATACGGGAAATTCAATTTCATTATTTTACTGTTTCGTTCTAATGTGGTATTTTTGAATTTTCTATAATATTGAACTTAAATGCATAAAATTTCAGTTGCAGGGTACTGATTGAATGAGAACCTAAAGATGAAAAAACCTGTGAAAATCTAGCAACATAAATATTACCGGGAAAGCTAACAATTGCATGAAAGCGTTATGAAGATAAGTCGCAGACAATCACCAACATTTTTTTTAAGTATTTTTTTAAGCTAACAATTAACTGACTTCCTTTTATTATTTTTTTTATTTGCCCAACTTTTTTTTCAGTGAATTCTCGTTGCAAAGGTTTCCTGATAATCTGGCCTAACAACCAGTGAAATGCGCATAGAAACTTGCTTTTCCTCAACATTAAATTTCAGTGTATTTATCAAAAATAAAAATTTGGAACTTAGCACGTCATATAGAACTATTATTACAAAGATATTCTCTCTTGCTGACTAACAGAACTACGCATGTAGTTTCGGGAATTCGATGTTAAGCTACAGGCGAACAAACAAAAACAAATTTATACAGGAGTGTGCTGGAAATCAAAAACGCAAGAATTTGGAAGTAGTTTTTAATACAGTTATAATATAATTTTTATAAAGTTTTATAAAATTCTGTTAAATGGAGAAAAATTTGTATAATATTTGTCATAAAATTTATTTATTACAGAAATCTTAATTAAAGTTTACTTTTGAAATTCTTGCGTTTTACGTTTTCGATTTCCAGCACACCCTTTCATGGGGAAATCTAATGTTAGTGAGAAACTATCATATCGGAGAGAGAGTATCCTTAATTGTACACGTGCCGGTATCACGCAAGCAAAATATTGTTGATTTAGAATGGGTGCCCTCTTTGTTTGTACGGCTATTCTAACATGAAACATGCAGAATCTTTAATTAGTGGTCGTTAAGCCTTCAAGAAAAAAAGGGCGAAATGAACTGTAAAAACAAAAAAATATGTACACTGATCGAAGTGTTTTAATTTATACGCAGTTTTTATATAAATGATGAAATTTTTTTTTTGTTTTAGCTTACATTCTAATACGTTATCAAATTTTGTCTTCGCTCTTGTTGGGAAGAGCTGCTTAAGATGTTTCATGTGCTCTTTACCAATTTTTTATGAACATTAACAGAGTTATTTTGTATATTATTTCGCCTTTACTATTTCTATATTAATTTTTTCTAAGTAATATTTTCCAAAAAAAACCGTATTGCAATATTTTATAAAACCTTAAATTTTTCACTCTAGACTTTAACATCACATAGCCAAAGTGATTTATCTAATGATATTGCGCTACTTCAGCAGTTAATAAAATTACCATTTCTATTTAATTTTCCTTTCGTTATTTGTTTAACGAAAAAGAATGTATCTATATGAAGCAACCACAATCCAACCACATAAATGTGCGGATGCTGAATGACATGCAAAAAAAAAAATTAATTTTCTGTTCTATTACAGATAAACGACTATCATGTGTTAAAGGTGCGGTTACAAAGTAGCAAAATATTAATAAATAGACAATAGAATGCAAAAATGAATTTAAATTGCATAAATTTATTCGAAAATTATACTGTTTATTCATAAAAATTACACGTATATTTAAAGCGCCTTTGTGATGTCGTTTAATACAGTGAGAGGTAAAAGAATACGTGCAAAAAGAAATAGAGTATATACCCTGCGGGAAATTTGTGTCAATAGGTCCAACATTCTGGTCTTGGGATTTGTGAAAATAGAACAAGTATTTACAAAAAGGAAGAACTCATGACCAGTGAAAGGAGAACCAATCATTTAAGTGGTTTATGAAGAACTAAAAGGTAGAAAGAATAATGAATTACATAACAGTCTTTACCGGTGGTGTGACATATTTTTTGGGACTTCCTAAAATTTGATTCTTGAATTTAATTCTAGGACTTGTATAATTGAAATAATACTACATTGAATTAACTGACACTAAGCAGATTCATTGAGAATAGATCTGTAACTGGTCAAATGGTGTCAATAAAAGTGTAAGAACTAGAACCGGTCCCTACCACAAAAGACCTATCACGGGACTACTTTGGTGTCAGTTCGCTTCCCTCTAGGATAGTTCATAAAATCCTTTTTACTCACAGCAAGATTTTATTGGGCTTGCGAAAGATAGCTTTCTGTATGTTTGTGACCTCCTCGGGGCTTTAATGGAATATTCCTGGGGTGTTTCACCTTTTGGTGATCCATCTTTCCGGGAAATCTGGTGCACTCAAGAACTGGGCTTCGTCAAAAATCCTAAATTGACAAATCTCAGGAGATCTTTACGACCTCTTGCGATTGCGGCTGCATGTATCCAATCTAGTACCACGAAAGCGAATAGACGTTTGGTTAAGAACTCCATTAGTTTGGTTCTTAAAGGAAATGTTCTCTGTCTTTTAGGAAGATTTTCTTTGTAGAAGTTTTTCCGTTAAAAAGATATTTTTAAGATCACGCCGTGGTTGTGGTTTTACACCAAAATACGCTGGAAGGATATCCTGAAAATCGCACTAAATTGCTGACTTTTTATCACTTCTGAGATTGTTTGGCTTGAGGGAGGATTATCCTCAGGTGCAGTTCCTTCTTAACAGACGCTGGTAGCATTTTTCGAAAAATAACGAAGGTTAGATATCACCAGCTCCTAAACGAAGGGCGCATGTATAAGCCAGAGTATGCACTCAAATTGCTAGCTGGGTGTGCTGGTTCCGCTAACATTCAATAGTGGTTGGTAATCGCCTCCAGTGGCTTAGATTCACAATGGAGTATAGCCTATGTAAACCTTTCCCACAGCTGTACTTACGTAGGAAAACTGGCGGTATTTTAATTGGATAAGAATTGAAAAATTTTCAGACCCCGTGAACGGGTTATTTTGAAATTTCATTCAAATTCTCGACTCAGAAAAAACCCGTTTTATGTAGTTCGTTTTAAAGACCTGCATAGTTGCATTTATTTGGCTGTGGACCACTAAATACGAAATCGTATTTTTTCCGATTCGAATCGATTGGCATAATAATCCGCCAGTTTATCACTTAAAACTACTTAATAAATCCTGATAGCAAACGAGCCAAATATTTATAGCGCATGTCTTAACATGTAAGAAAAGTTTTCTGCGTAACTATACTATGGATTATTACAAAATATATTCGTGCTTTTAAAAATTTGCTTTCGTTGGCATCGTTGTTAGTGGTGCTATTTTGTTCTTATCTAAATACGTACATTTTAAATGAATTTTATTCAAAAAAAGAGCATAATTTATTCCTGGGTTTGAGCGCTAAATTATGCCAGCAATTCATTATTTACCATATTTTTTCTGCATTTATTTTATCGTTAGCAGCGTAAAAGTGAAGATGAGGTAAGAACGTGTAAGTGTTGGAATTACATGCATTTGCGACTGGGTGTTAAAGAGCAATTTTCCTTTAAGTTTCAGCACATTCCTTCACGCTCTTAAAACATTTTAATAAATATAAAAGTATCTATGCCAGTCATAAAAGGCAGTTACTGAAAACAAAAAAAAAAGAAAAGGCAAATTGCTTGCTTATATGAACATATTTTCAGAACATTTAGTAAATGAACATAATAATCAGTAACACGCAGCAGCATATTGATATTGTTATTTGCACTCGAATGAATTTTTGGTTATTTTTTTTTGCTTCCTGTAGGGAATATTTTACCAGAAAAACACCATTTTTGATTAAACTCAATATTGCGTGCTTGATTAAACTTGTTGTTATATGTATGTATGTATGTAGTTTCCAAAAGGATTTACAAAGATTTGTTTCTTTGTTTTTCGTTTCATAAATAATTTGTTATAACTTTGTTTACCCCGATGATTATCTAAACGTGGGTTTTGCTTTCCCTTGGTTTGCAAAAATTTCTTTTTTCCTAAAATATTTGATGGCAGGAAGACACAGTTAACGCATTTGGATTTATCTAAGCAACAAAACCACAAGAACAGTAACCATAAAGAAAACATAAAAATTGTTATCCAATAAAATGAAGAAAAAACGTTTGGACACTATAAAAGAATATAGAAAACTATTAAAAGGGTATGAACAGAAAAGAAGGAGGATGACTAAGTTTTCTTACAGTGATTTAGCACTTTTGTTAAATCTTAATGGATTTTCGGAATAAAAAATCAATTGATATTTTCAGGAAGCAATTTATATATTTTTAAGCTTTTGGCTCATAGCAACCGAGTGAAAAAAAGAATAAATTGTTAGTAGAAAAAAAAGAGAAAAACCAAATTTATACATGAAATCGAAGAATACTTAAATCAATATAAAATCGATACCTAAAACAAAAAGACAAAATCTAAATTAATTAATATCTTTATTAATATCACACTGCAAGGGACACAATGGCTTTTCTACGGGACATCTTTGGTGAACGAATTATTTCGCGTACAAGTGATTTTATTTGGCCTCCGCGTTCAACGGATTTAAACGCCCCAGACTGTTTTCTTTGGGGTTATTTGAAAGGAAAAGTCTACATTAATAAGCCCATAAGAACCATCCAGCAATTAAAAAGAAATATACGCGACGAAATAAACTACATAACACCTGAAGTTTTGCGAAAGGTTATGGAAAATGTGTTGGAAAGAGCAGGAATTTGCGAAGCAGAGAAGTGCCACCACTTGCGAGATATTATTATTTTTCATAACTAAACTAAAACTATTCCCCATTTATATTCTGTATTAAAAAAAATCACATAAGTCGGATATAAAAGCAACTGACAAACCACTGGAGCAAAAAGCAGCACTCGCGGCCCATTGTGCAATGACTGGACATACAACAAATTTCGATGAAGTTAAAATATTAGTAGAGGAAAACAATTATGCTGGGAGATCTACGTTGGATATGCTACACATACATACTTGACTTAGACACAAATGAGAGATTAAACTACCCAACAAACACGGAGGTTTGATTTCAAATTGAAAATGATTTGAAATCAAACGTTTTCTCAAACGACAAACGTTTGATAATGATTTGAAAATCATTTGAAAATCATAGCGTTCTTAACAAAAAGGGGAAATTATTTTCAAATTGAAAAATGCCTTTATCTTCAACTTGCTTTCAAACGTAATTCTTAAATGTTTTTCAAATGTGGATTATAATACAATGTGGAATATAAATAAAACTATTTAATTTTTTAATTTAAATTTATTATTTATTTAACTAAACTTTGAGATAAACATTCGGTACCATAGCTAAAAGAAGAAATAGTGATCTTTCCGTCCTCTAATCCTTGGAAAGACAAAATACTTGGCTCCCTTTTATTTTGAGGATTGTAGCACCGCGTTTTATTATTTTTCTTTTTTTTTGTATTTTTAATCATTGAAATTTCTCACAAATAATTTTTATTTTTCACAAGAAATAAACTGTTCACTTTATATTAAAATTTATTTTTAATAGTAAAACACATGTAACCACAAAGTAAAAAAATGTAACTTTAATCGCCATTTTAATTGCTTACATTTATTTTTCGCTTTAGTATTGCCAAGTTTATTTTTGATTTGATTTTTACATTTGACAAACATTTGACGTCGAATTGATAAAACATTTGATATCAAATGTTTATTTTCAAATCATTACACGGTGCTACAGTGTAAAAAAACTTGGAAAACGACCTAGCGTGGGTTATTGGTCTTGTTGAGTACATTAAAAATTGTGTCAAAAAATTTCAGAAACACCCTCAAATTCAGAAGTTATTTTAAAAAAACCGTTTTCAGTTATGTTCGTCAACTTATCGACCTGTAACTCATTCAGTTCTTGTCCGATTTTAATTTTTTAACGGGTTTGGAAAGAAAACTGATTACGCTTTAAAATTACGTGCATTTTTTTATACATTTGTAAATTATTAGTATTGTTTTTGTTAAGAATATCTACAAAAAAAACGAAAATTATAAACTTTTTTGATTTTAGTAGCTTTTCATTGCTTATTTTAATCTGAAAGCTTATAAAAATTTATATTAGCGTATGAAGAAAATTTAGTTCTTAACAAAACATGGTTTTAATTTTTCAAATCGGATAAAAATTGTATAAGTTATTCAACTTTTCATTAACACCTATATTCAGCTGTGCCGAATCTTTAATACCCTCCACCGACTGTTCGAATATTTCAGGAGGGATATCTTTATGATGTTTATTTATTATTAATTTATCTTTATAAAAACAGACATCAGCATTAAAATTGGTTGGTTTGAGGTTTAGATCTATATTAAATTATTTAGCAATTTAAACTAGCTTGAGTAACAGTTTCAATTCAAATTTTGTTATGATAGCATTATTTTTTACGGTTTTAGGCGTACTAAACTGTTTTCCGGTAGTAGGGTTTATATGGGGCCTAAGGTTAATTATGGACCGAATTCACGAAATTTCACAGTGTTATTTCTAGTCCTAAAAAACTGAGACGTACCAAATTTTGTTGTGATAGCATTATTTTTATCGGTTTTAGGCGTACTAAACTATTTTCCGGGAGTAGTGTTTATATGGGGCCTAGGGTAAATTATGGACGGATCTTCACGAAATTTTACAGCCTGATTTCCAGGTGAATAAAACAAATTTTTGCAAAATCTTATCTCATTCCGTGCCTTGTTCCACCATTTATGTTATTTTTTAAATGCCTTCAATACAGTTTTTAACTGCTCATACAGTTCTAGCAAATGTTATGAACCCGAACGTATTTGTACAAGCTGTTCCAGTATGCTTAAGAAAACTAAGTCCGAAAAGTTTATAAGCCAGCCATTACCATTCTTTCCCAATGATTTAGCGTCATAAAATATGCCATAACCAACAAGACTGTTATTTTTGCCAAACAAACATCACTGGTTATCAATATAAAAATCGTGATAGCATTAAGTATGCTAAAGTGTTAACTGTTACTAAGCCAGTATTAAGTGCAATTAAATGTAATGAAACTTTACATAAACAAAGTGATGATGAATCTGAAAACGAGGAATGTGATATGGAATATTTACCAAAATCGGCTGAGCCACATTTTGTGACAACTGCATATTTTTACGATCTTGTGGGAGATTTAAAACTTTAGTAACTTTTGCAAATATAAGCCGATTTTAACAAATGATATCTCGTTTTTTTCTACATAAAATTATCTTTAAAATAAAATACAAATAAAGATAGGTTTTCATAGAAAAAAATTAAAATAACTCTTGTTGAATTTGAAAAATTAGGAAAAAAAATAAAAAAAATTAGAAAATTTTGAGAAAAACTCACCTAATTTTTTGGAATATATTTTTTATGAATATATTTTATAAAAGCTTAATTCTTTGCCTTTCCAAAATTTTAAAATCGACCAAAAAATTTGTGAGTTAGAGGTACTAAAGTGCTTCGACCTACCCTAAAACAGTTTTTTGAAAATAACTCAAAATTTTGAGGGTGTTTCAAAATGTTTGAAAACGGTTTTTGTATGTCCTTACCAAGGCCTACAACCTCCACTAGGTCGGTTTTCAAGTTCTGACAAAAAGTGTTTTTTTGTAGCAGTGTGTTATCAATTTGAATTTAAATGTTAAATCAAACAATTGAAAAACGTTCGAGAATTGCGTTTGATGTCAAATGATAAAGTCATTTCATATCAAAGGTTTGACTTCGTGTTTGTTGGGTACAAACCAGATACAGAAAACATATCAGCTCACACATACAAACACACGATACACAAAAACCGAAAGAGACCAAAATAAAATATAAAAACATTAGTTGACAAAAGCTTACAGCTGAAGAAAGAGTTTTCGTATATTTATTTAAAAAAATTTTAAATGTAATTATATTTTTTGTGTTTGAAATGTTTTGTGTAATTTTTATAATAATTTGTGAAATATATTTTTGTATTTTTTATATAGAACCCCTGAAGATGGTCAACAAAGTTGACCGAAATATTGCGAAATAAAATAGAATTTTTAAAACAAAATATGTTTATATTTTTTATTTAAAAATTTGTTTAACTCATGACCTAATGCCGAACAAAATTAACAAACCAAAAAAAAAAATTAATTGTTATTTCTTAAATAAAAAGTTATAACGAATTCAAACCCTCGTTAATTTTGGGCCTCCCTGTATATCAAAAGAACGGCAAAAGCCAAGGTTTTCAAATAAGGTACAAGCATTTTGGTTAACAATTCACAACGTGAAAAAAATTTTTATTTATTTATATCTTAAGAACGGTTAATTATATGCCTTTTTGTTGTTATCGCACAATGGTGAAGAGTATATAAGATTCGGCATAGCCGATCTCGGACTTGTTATTATTAATTCTCAATAGGAATATTGCCAGCTTAGTAAATTCAGTTATATTTTTGCATGTGTTGCCCATGTTTAGTTAAAGGTTTTAACACACACAAATTTACTATGCAAACAAAAACAAATTTGAGTTTTTTTTTTGTTATAGTAATTTTTATGTATTTCCAAACCTTGTTAAATTAACCCTTCATGTTCATTTTGTTTTTTATATGTATATCTCTTAAATGTGTTTCTTTTCCTACAACTAGCCACACTGGCGTTTGAATCATGATTTTTTTCAAGAACTTTATCGAGATATGTTCAATGCTTGTATTTTCTTGTATAAGTAAACAAGATGTTTGATGTGAAATTATAAACCGATTCTCACAATTTTCAATATGCTTGTGCCTGGAGACAATAATAGCCTATGCTCAACAAATTATCTCCAGCGACCCATGCTTTGCTCAAATCATTTACACAGAAAGCATGCCAGCCGAACGGACTGTAACCGTTAGATCGTGTGTGGTAATTAAAACGCATTAAAGTGGGCGTTTAAACTTCTAATACAGACCATATGAATTTGATAAGAATTATCGTAGTGCTGCCACATGTTATTTTATAGCATTATAGTTGTTGAGTTTAAGCTACATATAAATTCAAGTTTAGTCCAACTTAACTACCGTTTTAACTATCACTGATTTGATAGCCATTAGGGGTCCATAAAACAAGGTGCTGTTATTAATATTTTTATAAAAATAAAAAATTTTAAACATTAATTTAAATTTTTAATACAAATTTTCAATATTTTTAATCAGGCTTAAGTTCATCAAATTTAATTTTCATTAAATTATTTTTATGAAGAAAGGAATTTTACAACATGAAAATTAATTAAAATTGTTATTTATAATCACTCATTCTTCACTGACCTGAGATTCGAACTCAGGCGTCTGGTTACCCTGACATGTTTCGATCGCTACCACTCGATCTCCTCAGAGGGATTTGCCGACTTACACTCGCAGCCATCGACGACTGCTGACGTCAATAGTCAAATATCAATCCTTAAACCAAATTGTATTTTAACCTTTGGTAGATCGAAATTTGATTTTTTGAATGATTATCCATTTTTAATTGATTTTACATGTTTTTCCTTTACTTCTGTTTTTTCGTACTTTTTGTCAAAAATTCTTCATGAAGTCCAAAGTACATTTTTATCAACAGGAAAAAGAAAGACAAACATCAAAAAACAAAAATGTACTTTGGACTTCAAGAAGAATAAATAAATTTAAAATTTAATAAAGGTTTCAAGAACAAATTTGTCCTTAATAAACGTTTGTTAAATTTAATAATCGGCTATGAATACAGGAGTATGAGTTCATGTTATTTTGGGAAATTATATTTTAGGAGCTATAATTAAATGTAAGCCATAACGAAATTTATTTAAGTTTTTTATGAATATTTTTTTGATTTTACCCTCCTTTTAATATTCGTAATGGATTTTTACAGACTAACAGCCTCTTCTTCGATTTCGAACCAAATTCGAAAATTTGTTTTTGTTTTAAATGTAATTTTCTATGCGAACGTAACGTTTAAAATCGACGAACAGGCTGTTAATCCTACACACAGAAAACAAATCGGTTGGAAAACGGTTGCAGTAATAAAACACTGATCAAGTCATATATGGGGGATTCACAAGGTAGTCATAAAGTTGTAAAGTCATATGTCTTAGAATATCTACAAGAAATATATATGACTGCTGCGGGAAATCGCTTATAATTTTGATTTTTACTGTACAGCTATAACAAATCAATGAACACAACAATATATTTTTTAAACAATTGTAAAATAATATTTAGGACTTTATGGCGATATGACTTGAAAGCACACCTTGTGAATCCCAAAATAATATATTATTGCAATTATAAAATATGTGTAACTTTAACTGATTTTTAATACTAATGAATATTAAAACGTAATTCTAACTGAAATATGATTCTTTCGATTCTTTTGTTAGTACATAATGATGAAAAGATAAACTCACTGTTTATTGTTGGTGTTTTGTTTTGGCTTTGATATTGTTACAAGTAAGGCTTTGAGTGTTTATAATTCTTATTCGCTTTAGGGTTTTATTTGTATAATATTTTTGGCTTTTCTAAAATCTTTGGAAAAGGTTTCCTGATGAACAATAAATTTCATTGTATTTATCAAATATGAAAAACTGGGAATTTAGCATGTCATACAAAAATCGCATTAATGATAATTAATTTCATTTTGTACTGAAAGTTAGTAAGTCAAAACCAAATTAAATGCAGTGCAATATTGAATATTGGTCAATACAATCAATAATTTGCTTTTGTCAATAAATTTTAAAATTTAAATAATTCTTTATTAATTTTTTGCAGCTGATTATTGATTGTTAGTATATTTGCTGTTTTTGCAAAACAAGTAATTGAGCGTGTAGAAAAATTTATATGAAAAGCACTCAGTTTTTTTAGTGTTTTTAATATAAATTTTACTACACGTTCAGTCACTTGTCCCAATTGTTTATTGCGAGCCCTAAACTAATTATAGATGGAAATTTCTGTAAAAAAAAACAAATTTTTGAGGCAGAAGAACATTAAATAATAATATAAGTTTTAAGCTTTGTTTACAATCAGAGCAACAATTTCGTTTTAAATAATGTTGTAAAAATAATAATAAATGCATAATATTGTTGTAGGTAAAATTTGCAAATGGTTTCTTAATGCAAAATGTGTGTGGTTATGCGAAAAAAAATTGTTGCTCTATTATGAACACTAAGTGAAAATGTTTCTGGGATTGTGAACGAAGCTTTAATTTTATATTTAGAAACAATTTGGTCCCCCAAGGTTAACAAAATTCTTTTAAAAGATGCGTATAAGAGTCCAAATTATCCAGCCTTAGCTTGCAGCGAGAAGGGTTACAAATTATTTCGATCGTAAATTGTTGGCAATTGTAAGCCAAAAGTATTTAAAAAAAATTTATTCTAAATTTATTTATAAATTTTTGCATGAGTTTAAATATTAAATAAAGACTTACAAATAAAATTAATATAAACAAAATAAATAATTTTTAACCACATTGTTAAAGCATTATTTGCCTCTGATTATGGGTCTATTGGAAAATATTAAATTCTATTACGATTATGTCGCACTGGTTTCTTTGAATTCTTCTACTTTGCCATATTTTAACAATAAAAATAAAAATTGCGACAAACTGATGCCACAATAAAGCGCCAAAATAAAAAAAATCAGCCAGCCATTTTAAATTATTTAACCATTCGAATAAAGAAAATTGGCAGTAGAAGGGAAAAGCAACAGCGACATTGTTCGTTTAATGTACAACATTTACATTTTATTATTCTCCAGAGTTTATGACACAACACCAGCTGCTGTGTGGTTAAGAATTTTTGTCTACCGAAGGGTTGCTGAATAAGGACGATTTAAAAAAATTAGTCATAGAAATAAAATTTAAGTGATGTGCTCTAGAGATCTTTTATGCATGGACTTATAAATAAATAATTATTTACAAAAAATAATATAAGCGCAATTTATAAAATGTAATCATTCCTTGTAGGAATTTTATTGCGAACTCGGATTTTTTTAATATTATTCTGTGCATTATCCTGCTCATTCAGCACACTTGATATGAAACCGAATTAAAGAGAGAGTTTATCATTCATTTGGAATTATTAACACTGCTATACAAACAAAATTTTTTGAAACAAAATCCTCTTGCTGTGCAACATGTTTTATACAATTTCTGACACTTTAAATTGTACGGCCAGATTCTAAAACATTTTGTTTCCTACCATTGAGTTTTTACACCGATATTTTGAATACAGTTTTGTTTTAATTATGCCAAATCAGAGAACAATTGGAGTATTATTCATTTGAATAGAACACAGTTCAGTACATAAAATGCAAACTACTTCTCGCGCAGAATTGCTCGAAAACTTCTCGAAACTAACAAAACCCCATTTGGGGTTTGCTTGTTTAACTGTTGTTCGGATGTTATGATGGCCTTATGTTATTTTGGCTAGAAAATGATTTTTCTGATGAATCTCTTATATGACTATATAACGGAAACTAATTGGAATTTTGTTTTTCCGTCCTCCCACAATTGTAGCTACTGACTAAGTGAACAAAAAAAAGAACAAATTAATCCTAAAAACGCATCTAGTGCCCAAAAGTGGTAATATTTGAGAATTTGCAGGAGTTGTGGAATTCCTTTGGAAATTTTAATAGAGTTTTATTAAGCGTTGAAAAATCTATTAAGTCGTAAAATTTCTTTAAATAAAATTAATAAATAAAGTTTTTATTGCATTTTATCTTATCTTATAGTCAAAAATTGAAAAAAAAAACATTTTTTGCACTTCTTTTGCAAATGTCTTCAGTGAATTTTAAATATAATATATGATTTAGTGTGCCCACCACCATGTTTGTTGCTGTTTGTGTCAAGTATTTGGCTTTGTTGCGTTCTGGCAAATGTAGCAGAATTTCATGGCCAACATTTTTCATAGCGGCTGGGCGCTTCTTAATGATGTTTTTGATGAACAGTTAGAAAAGAATCGAAAATGGCCCTTTAAGCGGGGAGTTTGAGGCTTTAAATGTTCCATAAATATATTTGCGTAATATTTTGGACAAAGTTGTGAAACATACTCATACCTCCAATTTACAGAACGCATGGTTTCATATACTGATATGCTGCACAAACAAGCCCAAAGGCAATTCCGATGTAATCTTTCAAAACGCAGACACACGTATCCTCAAGCAGAATCCATTATCAGAACTTCGTTGTTGTATAATTGTGTTGTACAGTATAATTTGAGAATAAAAATTTCCAATTTTTTCATTAACTGCTCTTGGCTTCTGCTATTTTTACATATTATCACTTTTTAATTTACTACACAATCATTGGGCCTTGACCAATAGTATTCTGTATGTGAATGCATTTAAAATGCATCGTTAAATATTTTGATCTTAGGAAATTTTTTTGGGAAAATATTGTTTTCTGGCATCTGTTCTTAAATTAAAATAAAGCAATTTAATTTTGAGGTTGCATTGACCCCTTTCACACTCGGCAAGTTACTTGCGCAAGTCTCTTGCGTGCAACTTTTGGTTTGTAGACGTTAGTGGTAAGGCCGGGGTAAGGAAAAAATATTGTACAGACTTTTGTTGTTCTCGGCAAGTAACTTGCGCAACTTACTTGCCGAGTCTCAAAAGGGTCATTAAAAAAAATATACAAGAATTTTACTACAATTCGGAAAACTTTGAGTTGTTCCTTAAAGAATCCTTAAAATTTGTTGAATTTTAGAAAACCTTTTTATATTTAAATAGAATTTTCATTTGCGTAGATTTTAAAATTTTTCTTGTCTTTTTCCGAGTACTTTATTATGCAACAATTTATATTCTAACTTAATTAACCTAGCAATAGTTACTTAGACATTCTGCCCGTTGTACTTAGACAGAACAGAGTCTCTGGAGGGAATTAAACACGTAACCCTCGCACTGATAGACTACCTGACTACCTTCTGGCCCGGCCTTCTCAAAAATCAATTATACGATTTTAATAAAATTGTAATTTGCAGGGAAAAATTAAACAAAAATGTTTTATTACAGGAAGAGGTATCTTGCATGGTACAACTACACAAGGTAGACTCGTTAAGCCATGTGTTTGTCAGCTGTTTACCCCAGTTAAGACCCAATTGTAAAATTTGGGTATATGAGCTAAAATTTGTACATGTGTGCGTTTTATATGAAAACAATTTCGACAAGTCGGTTATTTTTATAGAGCAGCATGTCTACACTCCCAAATGAGTAAACCCTGTGTTAACGTACCTTGGGTTCTTGCAGGTTATTTGTTTTATTTTCATAATTTCAAGTTTGTACTTATTTTTCGAAAATATTTTTCCTAAATTAAACGTGTGCCTTTAGGAAATATTGGTGCAATTAAAACTAGAAGCGCCCTCACATTAAACCCCTAAATCAGGAGTACCATAATACCTGTGGCAAATTCCTAAATCGTATAAAGGAAGATTTAAGGAACCACTTAACTTGAAGGTAGATCTAGCTATTCAACACAACCTATTTTTCAACAAAGATTGAATAGTTTTGTCTACAAAGCAAGAGTTAAAGTACGAAATGCATGTACTCAGATACTACAAATGTAATCCATGGCTTGCAGTCGGGATGTGCGTACGTGTAGGAAGACCTCATTAAGTCGGACACTATTTAAAAACTAAAACACTTCTATGCAGAAATTTATTTTTAATAACCGATGAAAAATTTCCCTTAGATCGTAAACAAGGAATAACGTGATGACTTTAAATCTTAAAAATTATTACAGCAATAATAACAAAATGATTGTGGTATCTAATCATATGTATATCTTTAAAAAAGTATAAATACTACCAAGCTACATTCCTTTGTTGACCTAAATACAAGTTGTTAAATTTGATTATACACCTTTAACCTCGAACAGAAAGTTGCTACCATTAAAGGTGTCAACCGACAGCAGTTATTAAAATAAATAATTCTTATACATAAATGTATAAAAATGCAACTTATCTCGCCATAAGTGTTCATACATAAGCATCAGTGTGCATTCCTGTAAATTCTTTTTTAAATTAATAAATAAATTAATATTTAATGACAAAATACCAGCAAAGCTGGAAACAACGACAATCATCACAATAAAGAGGATTATTTTGAAAATGATGCCATTGCCTAACTCTTAATATTGAGTAACAGTATTTTGATATTACGCCAACTCAAATAGAACTTGCTACGTTATAATTTATATACATAACATTTTTTTTATTCAAATGCATAAAATATATCCTTGAATGTGTTTACATGAGATATGAACCCAGTTGGCCATGTCTTCAAGACAATTTCGACGACCCATAGTAAATCCCTGACGACATGTTGGCGACAGCCCACGCAAATCGTCGACGACTTTTGCGAACAACGTGCACTTAAATCGCACACGACAATGTGAGCAACATTATCATCCACATTGTCGTAAATGATCATATGGGTAACGATGTGGTTAAAGTTGACATTGGCGACTATATAAACGACTTTTTTCTTGTAAAGTCGTTAATGCCCGATTAGCGACATAACCTTAATAGTGCCGTTGATGACACTACAATGTGACAGTGACAATCAGGGATGTAATGAATAGCGATACCGATATATCGGCGATACCTCAGATTTGCCGATATATCCAGGATAAGGGGACCGGCTAAATAGGTCTACCTTGAGGATATACATACTAAAAGGTCAAGGCTTCCTGACGAATGCAGTATATTTTTGGCGGAAACTCTAGGGATTTTGAAGAACGTAGAATTGGTAACATTGCTTAGAGCCTTGATGGGCTGTGAAGAAGTGAATTCAAAATATGTAAATGATTGTAGAAGAGCTCTATGTAGTGAGTGTGTGCTAGGGACCTGTTCGCTGCAACACTACCGCTAATGAATGTATGGAGACAGTCAGACCTTCAATAGGCTTTTGAATAATTAGGGAATGGGTTTTGAACCTGATTTGGTCAGCAGGAACATTTATTGTGTTATGCTTCTCGGCCAATCCATTCACGTATGTATGCCAATTTGCACAATTGAAGCACAGCCGCTAATAACGCTGTAGGTAACAAAATAATTATTTTTCAGAATAGCAAAAACATTTTTAAAAGACAGGGTTATTTATTTTCAAAATTTTTTTTTTATCAAAAATAATGATAATAAAGCAAAATATCAAGAAATTATAATTTTAAATTATGTACATACAAATTTGCCGTCTTAATTTTTTTTAATAGAGGACAAGGTAGTCAAACAATGCATGCATTTTGTCGCCAAAGTGGTTTGACACACGACAATATGCATGCAATTGTAACTTACGTTGTCCTCGATTAATTATTATTCAAGACAAATTTAAAAAAATGTCTCCAAACAAGTCGTAAATACGATTTTAAATACGACATAATACACGTTTTGTTACTTAAGTTGTCGTATTCAATGTTATGTAGGCGACAAATTCAAAAATGTCCTGAAGACATCGTTGACGACATTGCGTCTATGACCATTTTGCCAACTGGGAACATGTATTTTTGTACAAGAGTTTTAGAACTTAAGAATGAACAAAACTTAAGAACGTGTGTGTGTAAATACGTGTTACTGTATGTATAAAATTAATTGAATCAAAGCTTAAATTTATACTCACTCTCTTGCTCATGCAATTTAAATGAGTACAAGTTCGTTGAGTACCTGTGAATAAAGCATACACTGAAACAGACAAACATTATCTGTGCCACGTTCTGTTGTATCAAGTAGCGTATGATTAATATTAATTATTGATTACATTTTAATAATCATATATGTCGGTAATACTTGTAGGAAGAAATAGGAATTTTAATGTTTTTATTTAATTTTTTTTTTTTAATTTTGTTATTTTTTTATCGTATTAAATTATCATTAACACATCATTATTATGCATAAATGTATTAATAAGAGGCCTTGCATGTTCTCGAAAATGATATGATTTAATGACTTTTCATTCAGCTATTGCTGCACAAGAACAATTGAACTTTTTTGTAAAAATAAAAAAAATTTATACGTATGTACTTAAATATTTTATTGTGCTGCTGCAATCACAATTTAACGAGCTTTGCATGTTTATCTTTTCATGTTTTAATAGCATTAATGAAAATTTAATTAAACATAAATATTTTTATGTAATCAGTTTTTATGCAACTTATGATAAATTCCATATTAATTATATTTAAAAAAGTAAAAATTTTTATTTGAATTGTATAAAAAAATTTAAATCAGGCTCAGGATCATCACATTTTTTCGTTAAATTATTAAGGAAGTAAATAAACAAGATGTAACCGACTAAAATTTATTGATAATTTTTATTCTTGGCTGAAACGGAGGTTAACTTTGAATGCTGTTTTGTGAAAAACAACTTTCTCATCATCAGAGTTCTTTGCAGTTCCACCTTGCCGCCAAAGCGAAGGCTGTCGGTGTATTTTGGTGGATTGAAATTTGCTGCAATTCTTGATAAATTTTTTAATTTTTACAAAATTCTTCTTCATTTCTATTTTTTTTTTTTGTTTTATTAAGAATTTTTCTGGAATACCTAAGCATATTTGAATCATTAAGTGCATAAAGGGAACTACTTACATTAACTTCATGTACCTTATTTAGGTGTTGCTAAGAAACAAGTGTAAAAAGTCTCATCTTAGACAACTTCAAAATAAAGTCAGTTGTCCCCTTTACGATCTGAGAACATAAAACTTGCATTTTTATTAACTAAACTTTTTAAATTGATTATCTCAAAATGGGTGTTTTGAAGTAGTTCCCTTTCTGCACTTAGCGATTTATTTGATTTTATGTTTTTTCTGTTGAACTTTCCTTGTAAAACCAAATTAATTTGCCCCTCTTTGACGATGTTCAGTATGAATTAAATACAATTATAAACTGTCAACATGATTCAAATTTTGTAAACGGAAATATAAAAAACACATTTATTTTTCTTGATGTTGTTCCACATTTTGGTTAACTGTAGTATTTTTATAACTCAATCACAGAGCTTAATAATTATTTATTATCATTTTTATTTTAATAATTTTAAACATTTATTCTAGTCGTATTTTTATGGTGGAGAATATAATGGAAAAATACTCTTATTACCCAAAATATACTCAGGCCCGTTTTCACTGGAAAAATATGTTAAAAAGAGCACGTATGTGCGAAGCAGAAAATGGACATCTCTTACAGGATATCATTTTGCAAAGCTTATTGTATTAAAAAAAAAAAAAAATGTAATAATTGCATTATAAAACATTTAAACCATATAGCTCATTCTGTGCCACCCTGTACTTGTGAATACATATTTGCTTCCAATATCTTCAAGTGGTGCCACAAGAACTACCATGTCAATTTTTGCAAGATAAGTAGTGGATTTCCACCACTCAAGAGCATATTCTACTTGCATTAAGTAATAGCCCAATTCACAATCTTGTGCATTTGATATTGCAAACTTGAGCAATTGCAAATATGTTCCACCAATTGTGAATCACCTCTTTGGTTTAGTTTGCAACGCTTGTTGCAAAACACCAAATTCACAGATGCTAGATAAACAGAATTATTGTCTACTGTCTAAGAAAATCATTTAAGAACAATTATCTTATGTCCATTTTTTATTGGGCTTATCCCGTTTCATTCGTTTTTTATGTTTTTGACTTCCCATGGTACAATATTTTACTTTTTCTTTAAAATTTTTGATATGTTATTGTCAGCAAAATAAACCAAGCCGATAGAGTATAATCGGCGGCGGCGACTGGAAAAGCGGTTATTAAAGCCGCCTTAGCTGTTGAGTAGAATAAAGTAAGCATTGACGGGTATGAGTGAGAGGTTAGCGACGGCGTTTAGCCACCGCTTGCAAGCCGATCGACTTGGTTCACTGTGTGTTAGCTGTCGGTTTGCAATCAAAAGTCGAGTAAATCAAAACTATTGGTTTTAAGCGTTGCATATTTGCAAAAGGGTAGCAAGTACATTGCTGTTTGTATGTCTTATTGGTGTACAGCAAACATACACTATACCATTTTGCAAATGCTTCGATGCGAGACCATTTACACAATATTATGAAGTGGGCTACTGTCTAGCCTTCAGTTGGTCAGTAGTACTCGTGACAAAGTCAACAGTAAATCTGTATAGTTTCACTGTTGATATTTCCTACATTAAAATGATAACAAAAGAATATGTATGTATAAGCATTTGGAAAAACTCCTAAGAAAAATGTTATTGATTTTTAATTTCATGTATGTATTAACAAGAAGTGCCATTCAAGTGTCTTTTGAATGGCACTTCTTGTCTTTTATTTTGAATTAGAACAAATGAAAGTTATTAAATATCAACTAAATGTAAACATGGTTTTACATGACTTCCAAACATCAAAATAAGTTCACTTCAAAGAACAAATGAAAGAAAAATAGACGAAATAAAATTGTTAACATTAAAGCAAACAAAAGTTGCATGCCACAACTTTCTCTAGAAATATTTTTTTTTTTTTTTTTTTTTTGTTTGTCTGGAACGTCCTCAAGTAAACTTGTATTTCTCTTAATTAAATAAACATTTATTGATGGTTGTTTAACCATTAAATTTATCAATAAATCGATTTTGAAAAATAAGTTAAGAATTGTTTGTGACGCACGCATAACAAACCCAATGAATATGAAAATATCTGCTGATTTCCTTTTACTTTATTGAAATGTGGCAGTTGACTGTTAGCAACAACACACACACACATTTCTACAAATAATTTCAATGAAAAGAAGGCCTTTTAGTTTATTTTCTATATTCATTTATTTACTGAATATCTCTCATTCATTTAGTAGTCTAAAAATGCTTTTTAATAAACCTTAACTTAAGTGCCAGCAAATGAACTGTCTATCATGATGGTAATTTTACTATTTCTTTTAGTTTTCTTTTTGTTCTTTTTTGCACTCTGACCGTTTTTTTTCTAGATTTTGCTATTTTATTTTATTCTGTTTCATTATTATTATGGTTGTGTATTCAATAAATGTTGAAGTTGCACTTCTTATCATTAATACTTGGAATATAAAGAGATTTCTGAAATAGAATCTTAGAAAGATGTGAGAATACTTACACGTGTTGTTTTCTGTTTCTTTTGAATTTCTTTATAATTGGATTTTCTGAAAATTAAATAAAAAGGAAACATTTTATTATTTAAGTTGTTTCATTGCTATTTATTGTAAATTATTTTATAGTAAATATTGGCATAATTTACAATTTACATTTGCATATTTCTATTTCAAAAAAATAAAATACGTTAAATTTATTTTATATTTCTTTTAATATTATGTAATTGAGTTTCCATTTATTAACAATAAAGTTTTTAAATTTTTATTCCTTCTCTTGCAAACAAAATACAATATTTATTTTCAATTTATTTTATTCAAATTAAGTGTTCAAACATTATACTTTGGTTCAAACTGAATGTAGTCTTCAACTTCAGGCAAAATTCTTTAGGCCCATTAATAAAACGTCGGCAGTAACTTCAATTTCCATCTCATTTTACTGTTTTAATTTTTGTACCCTTCACCCATGGCGGAAAAGGGTATACATTAGGGTGATCGATCGAATAGTATTCGACCAGTTTTAACCGGATATTTTAGTTTTGCCCAAGTCGAATATTTTAAAATGTCAATTTTTCGAATATCGAATAAACCGGTTATTTTAGTAAAATAAACCGGTTATTTTAGTAATGTGTAATTTATATACGTTTTCCTTACTTTTGTTATAAATGTACCCGTAATTTAAGTATTTTTCTAATTGAATATTTGGCAAATTTAAACTTTTTATAAACAAATGTAAAAACAAAATGAAACAAAAATCAAAAAACGTTATGAGCAATGTAAATATAAATCGCTTATATAAGCGTGTGTTCTTGTAACAAAAACCAAAAACAATTTAAAGTACGTCAAAAAAGTTCAGCTTAAAAAGTAGTTAGCAATTTGACAGTATTCTAAATACTATATATATCCTTATAAAGATGCCATCTCTGGTGATATTTCGAACTGACTTAAAAGAAAATTGTGCTTAAACGGCCCAAAAATTATAAGTTGCAAAGGTTCTTCAACGTCACGACTTATTAATCACTTTTAATTGGTCTACAAGCTTGACATAAATATACGCCAAGTAAAACCCTGTTCCCTGTTCCCAGTAGATTTTAAGAGACTGCAAATAACACAGTACAACACATGATTTCGGGACACAATTCTGATAATTGTTTATGAAAGTAGACCAAAAAAGAAGAACTTCTGCATCATTAGTTTGGTCAAGGTGGCTCAGATAATAATTTAAAAATTAATTTGAAGTTAGTAAGTATCGGGCATTTGTCAAGTTTTAGGCTCTTTTGTTTATCATAACTCGAGAACCACTAGTCCGAATAAGCTGAAAAAAATTTAAGAAAATTAAAAATTACAATTCCTTTAATCTGTTCATACAACGTTTCACTACATAAGCAACAGTTTCGCAGTTATAAATAAATGTATGAAGAAAAAAAATATTTTTTGCCCAACAAATTTAAATTTTTTATTTTTAATTCATAAAAAATCCAAAATGGTAAAAAAGCGTCAAGTCCCATTACTTTCACGTTAAGTCGCATAACCTATGAACAAAATGACACATTAATCATAAAAATTGTTGAACGCGTTTCGGTTTTATTCACAATTAAGTAAAGGTATGAATTTCAAAAATTTGCTAGAGATATCCACAAAATTCTTTGGAAAAAACATTGATGACTTTTTATTTCAAAAATTCTAAAGCTATGTTCACACCTATTTAATATTTGACTCCTAACGTAACCACCAGTTTTCTTAAAAAATTGTTTGCTTATGCAAAACGTTTGGCTAGAGCAAACATTATTAAACGGTTTCTTAACTACATTATACATAAATTATCATCTTAGACATAAAGTTAAGCATTGTTAAAAATAATTCTTAAGTTTATTCAATTTACCGGTTACGGCCGGGATTGCAGGTTTGATACCCGCCTGAGACCCTGGTTTCTTTCGTGCAAACAAGGGTAAAGCTTCGCAGGATAAGCTTGGAAAATTAAAAAAAAAATTTGCGCCTTTATCAGTCATTTTGTGGGATCACAAACATTTTTAATTTAAAAGATTTTATTTGTATTTCCACACAATTACTTTGATAATTTTTCATTTTTTTTTCTTAACCTACTTACAACTACAATTAATGTTGGAAGAATTCCAACCAATTATAGTGGGGAACGTAAGAGAAGATAAACTCACTGTTCATTGTTGTTGTTTTTGTTTAAGGTTTTATATTGTTGCAGGTAAGGCTGTTGCTATTAATTCTTATTCCCTTAACAGTTTTATTTGTATAGTTTCTTTAGTTTTTCTAAAATCTTAGGATGAAGTTTCCTAACGATCTGGTCTAAGCAACCAGTGAAATGCGCATTGGAATAGCTTATACCTTCAACAATAAATTTCAGTGTTTTTATCAAGAATAAAAATTGGGAATAAACCACGACAAACAAAATCTTTTAAATAAATTTGCGCGTTTTTTAGGTCTTAACACGGGATTTTTTTAAATATCTATATTTAGAAAACTTTAATTAGTTAATTTATGTTGTTGTCGAGAACCAGTAGAAATTATGATTATCTTAAACGTTATATCGCTCATTTGGTGCAACGGCGTCAAAAGTCAAAAATCTAAATTTTGACTAAATATCACTAATGCATAGTACGTCCGGTGGGGTAATGAAGTAGTAATTTTTCATAAGATACAAATATTGCAAGCTCAACTCATGAGAAAAGAAAACAATTTTTTGTTTCCATTATGCTGTGTGTAAATTTAAAACATTTTTGTAAAACTTATAACTTTGAGTTGTGACGATGTTGTACAAATACAACAAACTTCCGTTGTGTTTTTCATTTTCTTTTAAGTATAATTTATGAAAAAATAATACAAAAAAAAACGACAATGATAATGACTCTCGTAGTAAATCAGTAACACAGTGTAATGTGTATATATCCTGATTAAACTGAACAATATTTATGCTCAATTTACTTTCTGTTCATTCTGCAGCTTAAATTTCTGCATGTTTGTATTATATTTTCCAACAAATTAGTACGTTTCTGAATTCATTTTAAAATCTTTTCATTAAACTTAACTTATAAACTTCCAATGCTTGTCTTTAAATCCATTTCGCAATGCTTTATGCCTTTTTATTCTTTTCAAAATCTCAGCTATTTAATTTAATCTATTTGAACTTTATGGTCATTTTACGCTTAAGAATTTTTTACGCTTATGAATTAAAATAAGGCTTAGAAGAACTCCTCCTCTGATAAGCAATTTAAAGTTACGTCATGTTTTCCCATAAACTTTTTTAATCAAACTTTATTACGTGACAAAATACTCTTCCAAAAAAGATTTTGGCATTGTTTATAAAGGCAGAAAAAAGAAATATACAAACATATAAAAAATTCCTTAGCATTTTCTCAAAATTCATAAAAATTTTAAAGTTTAAGTCAACATGGAAGCCAAAGAAAATTGTTAAGTAAACAATTTAAAAGTCCCACAAGGAAACATCTTGGACCCTTTTATTATAGTTTGTATATATTTGTCAGGGTAATTTTTTTTACCATCCACCAAATCGGTAGATGAGAGTGAAATACTTTTAAGAGCAACCGTGATGGGCCACTACATGGGCTTCCAATATTGCAAAAATCCAAAGGCACCAAAATAAACTTTTTTAAATATGGAATGTTTTTAACTCAAATATTCACAAGAATCTTAATGTGTGATTTGTAAAAACTGTAATCAAAAAGTATTTATTAAAGTATTTTTAAAGGCTTGAATCGCACACAAATTCACTAACTCATTCGTTTAAGAAAAATAAATACTGTATCACTTATCCGATCAGAAGGCTGCTACACCTTCATACATAGGGATGCCAAGCGGGATCGATTTTAGCAAATCCCGGGATTCGGAATTTTCTGGATCCCGGGATTTCGGGATTTTTTGGAATCAATATGTTTCTTTAATATACAACTTTTTTAAATAAACAACACTTTATTTATTTATGTTTGAATTTTTAAAAAAGAAAACTTAACAAAACAATTTATAAGCAACTTTTTTTTTAAAACTAAATGTTATTTATTTTTGAATTTAAAAAAAAATTAACAGAACAATTCGTTAACAACTTTTTTTTATAAAACAAAAGTTAATATACATATCTGTGGCATTTTTACAAAACATCTTAAGTCGAAAAAAGATAGCAATAAAGTTTAAAAAAAAAAACTCTGTGAAAAAATTATTTTTATCAAATAATAAAATAAACCAAAATTAAAGAAAAATTTCGTTTATAATACAAAATTTTAAAAATTTTGTATGATTAACAAAATTTTTTTCAACTTTTTAATTCGACTTGAGTTGTTTTGTCAAAATGCCACAGATATATTTTTTTTTTTTATTTTTAAAAAAGAAAACTTAACAAACCAATTCATCTATATATATATATAAAATTGTAGTTACTGACTGATTCATCATCGCACAGCCTAAACGCCTGAAGCTAAAAACTTGAAATTTGGACAAGAGATTGGTCACCCCCCAAATCGATTCAATAATACGGGATTTTTGGAAATTCGTATGTTTAGGGACTAAAAAAAGAGTAAAAACGGGAGAGATACAAAAAAATGTAATACTTATCGTTGTTCCTTAGAAAAATAAGCGGACAGGTTTCTGGTACTTTTTTGAAATCCGGCCCTATTAGGGAGGTAACGATTAAAACCTGAATTTGGCACTTATTTGACACCCCATCTATCTTTTCAACCAATAACACTGCTATACAGTCATTTTGCGGCAGGCATACTTGAAGTCGATTTTGTATAAGACGAGTGTGCTGATAACGGGAAAAATACCAGAATTGTCAAATTGACTCCAGTTTTTGAGATAAACGCTTCTAACATTTTCCATAAAATGCTTCAATAAATGGGCCAAAAGATTTATTTAAAATTTATTTTTATTGTTTATCTTTACAAAAATACACAAAAATAATAGTTTGGGGTACCTTTAACTAGAATAAATAAATGAAGATCATAAAAAACTTTTTCTTTGGGATTTTCTCTTATAAACGTAAGTGAAAACAAATCAATGAACCACAATGTTTATAGGGTATTTCAATTATTTCTTAGTTACGTTTATCTCAATAACCAGAGTGAATCAAAAATAAATAGGCATGCAGCGTGAAGGTCTAATATGAGTATTAACAAAAACCATTAACAAAATCCCTGCCGCAGATTTTTTTTTTTGTATAGCAGTGTAATCATAGAAACAAAGTTAATACCACTTTTTTGAAATTCGAACTTTTAAGGGGTGAAAATCTAAACTATTTTTAGTACTTATTTTACAAAACATTTTTATCCATTCATTGGCATATTCGTACTAAATTATGGGCTGCCACTACAATACTGAAGTTTTTGATACTTTAATGGGGGGAAAAAATAGTACCCAAAAAAGAAAAAAAAACCTGAAATTTGATATTTTTCTTTAGCTTTTTGGTTCTACAACTGGTATTTTTATACCCTTCACCTCAGGTGGGAAAGGGTATATATAAGTTTGTCATTCCGTTTGTAATTTCTACAATATTGATCTTAGACCCTATAAAGTATATATATTCTGGATCCTTATGAGGAGAGAAGTTGATTTAACGATATCCGTCCGTCCGTCTGTCCGTCTTACGTTTGATATGTGTTTTCCGGAGACTCCAGACATGATAGCGGCTAGGTTGTTTTACATTTATGTCACATATAGTCTATCATCGGTTGCTATTGAAATTCAGCAAGATTAATAACTCAATACTGCAAATTTATAACAATCACGTGCCAATAAAAAATAAGATAATAAAAAATAGAACTAGGCCATGGTTTGGAAATGAAACAAAATTGTTAATAGAACAACGTGACCGTCTATACCACATGTGGAGAAGGTACAAGACACCTGATCTACAAACTGAGTATCGTTTGGCGAGGAAAAGGGTTGTTTCGAGGATAAGACATGATAAATCTTTGTATTATTACAACAAATTTAACACAGCTGTTGATTGTAGAAGTAAATGGAAATTTATACGAGAGATTGGCATTAATGACTCAGTTGACCGTTCATTGGAAGTTGATGTTAACTTGCTTAATGAAAACTTTACTAATATTGATTATCCAACTGTTCAGTCTAGTTTTTATGAGGAATGTTTGCCTTTGATTTCATGTAGTGAATTTAATTTGCAATGCCTAACCGCATGTGATGTAGTTAACGCTTTTAATGCAATGAAATCTAATTCAATTGGATTAGATAATATTAACCCAAAATTTGTTAAAATTATTCTACCCTGGATAATTCGATATGTTACACATCTTTTTAATACTATAATTATAACCTGTGCATTTCCAATGCAGTGGAAACACGCTAAAATTGTTCCAGTACCAAAAGCAGGAAATGAATATCGTCCGATTGCGATTCTCCCATATTTTTCAAAAGTTTTTGAAAAGTTGTTACATAAACAAATTTATAACCATGTTAATAACAACAACCTGTTAACCGATCGTCAATCTGGATTCAGGCCTCAACGTGGCTGTACTTTAGCTCTTACCGATGTAATAGAGGAAATTCGTAGTAACCTAGATGAGAAAAAAATAACGTTTTTGGTATTATTGGACCACTCAAAGGCTTTTGATACAGTGCACCATTCAATCTTGTGCATGAAATTGTCCAAATTATTTAAATTTTCCACGTTTGCGGTGAAACTGTTGTCATCATACCTCTCAAGTAGATGCCAATCAGTTGCAAATGCCGAAACTTTATCGCGTTCTTTACAAGTAACTAGAGGTGTCCCACAGGGATCCATCCTTGGACCCCTGTTATACTCCTTATATGCGAACGACCTCCCAAACCAACTATCGTATTCTAGTATACAAATGTATGCTGATGACGTTCAGCTGTATCTCAGTAGTCCTAAAGAATCAGCTAATATGAAAATACGGGAGTTAAATCATGATCTTCAGAAAATACTTATATGGGCAGCGGCTAACGGTTTGCGACTTAATCCTAATAAATCCAAATGCATATTAATATGTAAAAGAGCCTCTCATATAAATTTTGAGGTAAATTTATTTCTTGGTGATTCGAGAATCGATGTTGTAGATTCAGCAAGAAACTTAGGAGTACTATTTAACAAAACTTTAACATGGTCGAATCACATTACACAAGTTTGTGGTAAAGTATATGGCATGTTGCGAAGCTTATGGGCTACTCAGCACTTTACACCTCTGCAAGTAAGAATACTACTTGCAAGAACATATCTTCTTCCGACACTTTTATACTCATCCGAAATTTTTACTGGTTGTAACTCGAATGATATGAGAAAGCTGACTGTTACATACAACAATATCATCCGTTACATTTTCTCTTTAAAAAGATTTGATCATATATCGCAGCACTCTTGTCGTTTATTTAATATGTCATTTTCAAACTATCTTCAATTCAAAAACTTAATATTACTTCACAAAATAATAACGACAAGGGAGCCAAAATATCTTTATGAACGTCTGCAGTTTTCTAGATCGTGTAGAGGTAAAAATTTAATACAATTTCGTCATCGTGACCATGCTTCTGAATGCCAATACTTTATATTAAGCATACGTCTCTGGAATCAACTTCCAAATGATTTGCAAATCACTAGCAACGCTATAAGATTTAGAAAATTACTAAGGGAATATTTTTCGTAAATTTTTGTTAAATTTTTTTATGTTTTAAATGTAAACTTTTTTTATTTTTATAAACCTTTACTTTATTTATTTTACTCTATTTTAATTTAAATATAATCTTTACTATATTTATATTGCTCTATTTAAATTTAAATATAATCTAGTAGTTCTTAAAAAATATTTTTTATCAATGTATACTTTAACTTGTCTGATTCTAATGCTGTAATTTATAAGATATTGTGTCTTGTTGTATTAGAAAATCAAATTAATAAATACAAATACAAATACTAATACTAAAATACAAATCGATCCACAAATGGCTGAGATATGAGCAAAAAACAACGACTACCTCTAATATTTTCCAAAAATCCCTTGTGGTTGTTGAAATTTTATATCTGGGGAACGGCAAAAGCCAAAGTTTCCAAATTAGGTACACACATTAAGGTAGCCAATACACACCATCCTACAAAATGTGGGCGGGATTGAAGAAGTGGGCGTGGTATCTCCCATACAAAATATATTTTTTTAATTTAATATGACCTATGGCTACGCCTTATATATCAAAAGATCGGAAATCTTTAGTAGAAAATATTTTCTGAAAATTTCGCAAAAATCGGTTCAGATACAAAAAAGTTATGCCCAAAATTAAATTTTTTTTTTTTTTAAATACCCATTTTCGGTAACGATGGATCTTCCCAAGTCCAAGTTTCATAACACAAGTAAATGGTAAATTTCTTCCTAAACACGTCGGTATATAAATCTGTCAAATCGGTTAAAAATGGTTAAGTTATGTGCAAAATACTCCAAAAAAGGATTGAAAAACATTAACTAAAATTCTATAGCTGTATTATGACCTATTCATACGTTTTAGATATCAAAATATCGGAAATGTTTAGAAGAACACAATATCGGAAATCTTTAGAAAAACTCGAATTATAGGAAAAAAAAGTAATGTCAAAAATACAGTTTTTGTTTAATACCTATTTTCGGGAACCATAGAACTTCCCGACTACAAATTTTATCACCAAAGTAAATGGTAATTTTATACTTTAAGATGTCGGTATGACCAAATACTGAAATTCGATCAAAACTAAACGTGCTATATATTAAGTAAACTTTTAATACATTTAATAATTAAGGCCCTAATTTTGTAAAACACAACGCAACGACAAAGAATTACATTGAAAGCAAAAACAAATTCATAAATATTTTGTTATTTTGTTGTTGCCTCTAACAGAAATTCACATTGGTTTTTAAGATTTCATACGCCTCATTGCTTGTGGCGTTGAAAATTTTAAAACGGTAAATAAATTGCTGTACAAAGCAACAACAAAATTACAAAATATTTATGAATTTGTTTTTGCTTTCAATATAATACTTTGGCGTGCATTGTGTTTTACAAAATTAGGGCCTTAATAAAACTAAACGATATATATTTTATAAATATACATGTATATATACATATATTTAAATATATATATATAAACTTCTGTTCTTTCCATGGTGAAGGGTGAAGATTCGGCATAGCCGAATATAGCACTCTTACTTGTTTATATAAACTTTGGCATACAAATATGTCCACGAAGGAAAAGGAGACGATAACGAATTAGCGGTTTAAATGCTAATTTTATATAAAAACTTTTAATTATTATTTTGGTTTTATTTTTATCAGGATTATTTCGACATTATAATCACTCGTTGTAGTATCTTTAGATAAAATCTCGAAAATTGTAAATATTTGTATACTAAGTATAAAATGTAAATAAAGGTGAAATATAAATAAAAAATTCTTAATTGTACAAACGCTTGAAATGTAACCCCTATTCATAAATGATTATTAAATTATACAACGTATTATATTATATATATTCATAAATAATTTGTTTGTAAACCTTTATTAAAATTTAAAATTAAATGAATACAGTCATAATTCTGCAATATTTGTTTATAACTACTTTATCGACCAAAAAATAAAACACATGTCGTCAACATGACATGAATAATTTGAACGCCATGTCAGTAAGACATGGACCGTATGAACTCAGACTTACTAAATGCCAACATACATTTATTAGACCGATAAATTGTCCGTTAACGATTTTGGGTTTCTCAATATACAGACAACAACATTGTTTTCAGTTGGCAACACCTCTCAAAATATAAATAAAAGTTGGCAGTCAGCTGATTGAACGTATCTGTACGGCAAATAAAAGGAAAATAAATAATTGGCAGATGAGTACTGGTTAGCTTTGCGACAGAATAGAAAAGAAACGAGACAAAATTTCTTTAATGGGCAGTTTTTCGTTGGGAAAAAAGACAATCGCGTAATGAGAAAACGGCCATAAGACAAAGAATAATTAGAAAGTATGAAAATTCAATAAAAACGAACATTTGTATACACATAAAAAAATTTCATTCATAAAAGTTGTTAAAATTAAAAATCCCGGAACTCGGGATTTCCCGTTTGGCATTCCTAATACATACATATGTGAACGATAACCGAGATAAGGAGAATTTTCGTCCGGCATTGGTAGGACGTAAATTTAGGATTCTTCAAGCTACATATGTTTATAACACTTTCGTCCTCTGTTTGCCCAACGACTAAAACAAAAAATTCACCATTTTAAAGGTATTTACTTACAGAAGTGCACAATATATATTTTACTAAAATCTGTTTAATATTTTCCGGGTCATAAGTGTTCAAATTTGCTACTAACACATATGCAAAACATAATATTTTAGGTGCAGCGTCCTGAGTGAATGAGAGCATATTAACTGAAAAATGTTGATGCTTTTTGAATTTTTGTAAATATACGACCTATAAAGATTAAATTAAATATGCATGGTCCTGAATGAATAAGAATATGTAAGGGGAAACTTTTTTGTTTTTACATCTAGTAGTTTTATCAGTTTGGATTAAAATTTTACATAGAAACATAAAATTAAACATGCAATGTCCTGAGAGGAAAATAATCTATAAACGGAGACTTTTGCTTTTTTGTTTTTTTTCAGTTGGTACTTTCTGATATTTTTTTATATTGAAATTACACAGTAAGAATTATTTAATAAATTTTGCCTGATTCTCGTCCAGGCCAAAAAAAATGTACCTTGGACTTCAAGAAGAATTCTTGACATAAGTACGGAGAAAACAGAAGTTAGGAAAAAGATGTAAAATCAATTAAAATGGATAATCATTTAAAAAAAAACAAATTTCTATCTACCAAAGGTTAAAATACAATTTGGTTTAAGGATTGATGTTTGACTATTGACGTCAGCAGTCGCCGATGGCTGCGAGCGTAAGACGGCAAATCCATCTGAGGAGATCGAGTGGTTGCGATCAATACATGTCATGGTAACCAGACGCCTGGTTTCGAATCCCAGGTCAGTCAAGAATGAATGATTATCAATAACAATTTTAATTAATTTTCATGTTGTAAAATTCCTTTCTTCATAAAAATAATTTAATGAAAAATTAAATTTGACGAACTTAAGCCTGATTAAAATTAATAATTTCTTCTTTATTTAACTTTTATGAAATCTTTATGAAAAGTAATGTTTTTTTTAAAAAAGTAAAAAACAGTATTGCCGTGTTTTCGATATTATAAAATTACTAAAAAGAATATTTAATTTTTTTTCTAAATGCCTACAATGTATGTTTTAATATACCATTAAGATGAATTGTTGTATAGTTGTGTTCTTTTCTTTTTTAAATTTTTTATACATACACCGAAATCATCTATAAACATAACTATTCTATAACTAGTATACTAATGCCCGTAATTTCTACAAAAAGAAATCTAGCTGTTCATAGAAACTTATGGTATAAAAGCTTAGCCAACAAAAAAGTTGACAACTATTCAAAAATTGGTTTCAAGTTCTCATAATTTTGTATGAAATATTTAACGCTCTTTAATATTTCATTTTTTGATCGTAAAACACTCCTTTATGTGAAATATAATAACAACAACACAAAACACATACAGTCTATTTTTGGACGCTTTAACAAAAGTACAACAAGAAGAAAGATGATAAAATAGCGCGACGAGGTTTGTAGTAAAAAAACAAAAAAAAAATAAACAGGTAAAAAAGGTTTCACTCTTTTAAAACATCAGAAATAATATAAGAACAATGCTTACGACCGTTTCTATCCAAAACATATCACAAACAACAACTTCTTCGAATTATCTGAGCAATGAACTTTTTTGTCTTCCAACAACAAATTCACGTTATAGACAAAAAAATCGTACTTTTCGCGTTTTATTTTTGTATTGACGTTTCTAAAAAAAACTGTCATTAATTGTACAAAAGCTTAAAAGGAACTTCATGAAATAAGTCTGGCAATTATGCACAAATGACAAGTTTTAACATTTTCAAGAAAGCTGGTATAAATTATAATTTATATCGTATTTCTAAAAAAATATTTTATACTCTTTTTTTTATAAAAAAAAAAATACAATAAGAAAATTCTTGATTTAAATTTGAGTTCGTTTTTCAAATATTGTTGTTATAAAATGCTTTACTTGCACATTGCACTTTTGTTTTTGCTTTTAGTTGTTTACAAAACAAAATACGACTGAAAAGTTTTCGAGGTAAAACTGAATAAATTTAAAGTATTTTCATAAATTGAAAAATTTCTGTTTCAAAGATTTTTAAATCTATGGACCTTCCAGCATATTTTTAGTTTAGTAAAGTTTTATTTTTAGTAATCAATACTGAAAAATTAATTATCAAACTTTTTTGTTTTTATGGGACTTATGCCATTTTCAAATTAAATAAATACATCTCTTCATATATTCACCTTTTTATCAAGTAAGAACACAAACCAAAAGCTTGACAACATCGAAAGTTTCAAGGATCAATTCTTTTTTGAAGTTTGTCTGAAATAAAATTCGTGTATAACAGCAAAGAAACCAGAATTTAATTAAATAGAAAAAATATCATGTTTTCTAAATCGACAGGGGAAAAACAAAATCACTGTGTTAAGTAAATTGAAATTTATTTTTAAAAGAAATTTTAAAAATTTTGTTTACAGTTTTTAAGTCTTTAGCCACATCATTTTTCTACGCCACTTTCTTTATTTTCTTAGTGCTCTACGTTTTGCTCACTCTTCCAGAAGATTGGACAATGATAAAAAAAATATTTGTATGTAGTCATATCCTTAAAAAAAATGAATAACGTATAGAAAATAGAAGAAGAAAAGCGATTAAAAAAAAAATATCAGCAAAAACTTTATCACAAATAACCACAACGACGACGACAGCAACAAAAAACGCCAACAGCACCAACCATAGTGGTATTATTATAGAAAAATATTGATACCTAGCAAGCAGTTTTTAACGATATGAATCGTCCTCAAAAGAATATATTATACAAAAAAGTGTACGTCAATAAGCCAAGAACAATTCAAGAGCTAAAGGATGAGTTAATTCGGCACATTAACGACATTGAAGCTCAATTATGTCTCAGAGTCATGGCCTATGTTGGCTTTTTAATTATAAATTAATAAATAAAAATAAATAAACTAAAATAAAATAAAATAAATAAAATATGGACTATCGGATTGAGGTATACCACCGAAGCCGTGGCGAGCATTTGGCCGATATTTTGTTTCACACAGAATTGTCGTAGATCCTTCTACACTAACAAAAATTATTAAGATGATTCTTTTTGTTTCATTTAGAATTAGCATCGTGCTGTTTTGTTGTACTACTCTTTAGAATGTTGCCTGACATATTTAAAAACTTTCTGAATTTCCCCAAGCAAAAGCTGGCAATTACTTTCAACGATCGATACTAGATACATTTTTGGGCAAATTTTAGATAAGCAACCCTCATGAATTTCAACAAAACTCGGAAAAAATGTTTACGGGGTGTTTTAAAATACATATCAGTATGTGTGATATGTCTGTATGTTTGTGTACGTCTATTTAAAGCAGACAAATATAAAAAGAAAAAACATCGTTGAATGCAGACCAAAACCATCCAAAACCACACTTTCATCACAATCTTGTTAAAAAAAAAAAAACAAAAGCAACCACAATAAGAAATTGCTTTAGTGTGCAGAGCTTCCGACAAGGACGAAATCAAACAGAATTTAAAGTGATTTTCAATAAATCTTGGTAAAAATAGGACGAGATTTTTAGATTGAGGGACATCAAAGTTTTTTTCAGTTGGCATTTAAAAAAAAAAATAAATAAATTATAACTAAAAGGATCACTTACAATAAGACTGTCATAACTTGTAATTTTTGGTTTTTTTAACTTGTTGCCATAACTAATTGTAATATTGACTTTTTGTTTATTAAATCTGATAACGACTTTTTTGTAAAATTTGAAAAAGAAAGCATTTTTGCAAACTTCTATTAATCTCAAATACATGCGAAATTTATTTTAATGAAAAAAAATTCTTAATTTAAATTAAATTGCAAATTTTCGTGTTGTTTCCCATAAACTGCAAAGTTTTAAAATATTTCGAATAAAATGCAATATTTCATAAAACTTTATAAAATAGAAAATTATTAGTTACTTTTTTCATACATAAGTCTGATATTGATGTCAAGAACACTTCGTCTATAAGTTGTGTAAAAATATTTCCCATTAATAAAAAATGGATGTACAGCCCAATTATGAATACAAATTGCCCGGGGGTTTTTCCCATTTCTACAATTGAATTTACGTAGGAAAAATGGAAGAAGGAAGAAAACTCCTGGGTAATTTTGATTTATAATTGGGCTGGTAATTAAAAACTTGTAATAAATTTTTTTTTTAGAAAATAGTGATATATTCGGCTTGACTTTTTCTTTAGAGCTAAAATTTTGTTTAAGCTATCAATTACAATCTTACAAAGATCTGCCTGCGCTTAACTAACGAACTTAGGCCCGTTTTCACAACTTACCGAGAGCTGATGGTGGTAGGATTGTATCGGTGGTATAAAAAGTATTCCATTATTACAACTTTGCTTTAACCTTAAGTTAAGGGAAGGTTCATAGTACCTGGAAGGTTAAAGTAAAGTTTAAATAATGAAACCCTTTTAATACGGCCGATTTTATTTAAAATAATACGCCATTTTGTCTACGAAGACATTAAAAGGACCGACTTTTAGGGTAATTAAATTAATGATGGCATACAAAATGAAGCCATTTCCATTAAGATGAACGAATTTGTTAAAAACTAAAAAATCACATAATAACAATTCCAACTAATGCCCAACGTTTAGTCAACTTTAAAACTAAAAGCTTTAAACTTTTACTTATAATTTATCTATAATTCCCATCCGTTTTCAGAGACAGTTACCGGTATTCTTAAAGTAAAAACAAAAAACATATATTATGTCGCATTTTGTTTGAAAACTCGTCCATCAATTACACTCCCACAACAAACACATTTTTGCATATAAAATTTTGGCTTGACATAATACTTTTGTAAGTGAGTTTGTAACTGTGTATGGCTGTGTGTATTTATGTTCACTTATATTGAGGTTAAATGACCAAAAGCATTTCGTTATCCATTAGATACGAAATGTAAAAACAAAAGCGAATATCACATAGCATTTTTTCTATTCGCAGGGATGCTCAAACTTTAACATACTCATACATTTATGGAGGGTTTAGAACTGAACCGAACCAAGTCGTAAAATATGATACATATACTTATGTGTTTTTGAAAAAAACTGGTGCGAAATTCTCCGCAAAATCAAACTGTATCCAATTTTGTAACGAACTAAATCATAAAATGTTTCGTTTCTAAGGTAACGGTAATAAACAATTGTCAATGGTTCTAGAACTAATGGCAATTCATTTACTCAAACTTCAAATTTCTTTTTTGACATGTTTCGCTTGAGGTCTGATCCTTCCATATACTTATTTAGTTGTTATAATTAGTATAGTGGTTATTTTGTTGAACTGTTATATGGTATTTAATCCAAATTTTGATATTCAATTAGGCTAAAATTAAATTATTTTTATAAAGAAAGGAATTTTACACCATGGAATCAATTAAAATTTGTTGATAATTTTTCATTCTTGACTAACCTGAGGCTCGAACCCAGACGTTTTTACGGACCGGTTACCCTTACATGTTTTGATTGCAACCACTCAATCTGACTGCTGGCAGTCAATAGTCAAACTTCAATCTTTAAACCAAATTGTATTTAACCTTTTGTAGATCGAAATTTGCTTTTGAATGATTATCTATTTTAATTGGTTCTACATGTTCTACCTTACTTAAGTTTTTTCGTCCAAAGTAAATTTTTTTGTTTCCCCACTCTTTTGTCCTTCTTTTTCCTGTTGACCTTTTTCAGCGCAGTTGTTATAAATAAAACACACTCTTTAGAAAATCCAATCAATTAATTATTTTTATTTTCAAAATCTAATATTTTTCCAAATACTATTATTTAAAAGCTCCTTGTGTATTTTATTTTTATTTTTAAAATTTTATAAAGTAGATATTCTACAGAAGCACCACAGTACCACCTTCCTAATGAGAATGATATACATATATGACTTTATATGGTCCACAAGGAACATTATTGGTACGTATGTACGTCGTGTTGTGTAGGACATATCACCGTAAATTTCTAAAAATACGCTCCTACATTTCCGTCATAAATGTATTTCGTTTTCTTTTAAAGATAATATTTCAAAATCCTAATCCAAGTCGCCACACAGGCGCGGAGAGAAATAACTGGTATATAAAACATATGGCAACTTTCTCAATCTATCGAAAAACGGTCTGGTACTTAATGTCAACATGAATTTATTAGACCGATAAACTGTCCGCTAGTCTGGGTTCACACTATGAAAGTTTTCTTTCAGAAAGTTTGAGTTTATGGGTGAGAGGGGAGAGATGAATAGCCTGTTCTCTTCCTCTCTCACCTATAAAGTCAGACTTTCTGAAAGAAAACTTTCATTGTATAAACCCAGACTTAAGGATTTTGGGTTTCTCAATCGACAAAAAAATTGTTTTCAGTTGGCAACACCCCAGCTGATTGAATTTTCTGTACGGCAAATAAAAGGAAATAAATAATTGGCAGCTGAGTTCTAGTTAGCTTTGCGACAGAATATAATCAAATAAGACATTTAGAAGACCAAATTTCTTTAAAGTGCAGATTTTGTAATGAGAAAACGATCATTAGTATAACAACATGATTTTATTGTGGTCGATCCTTTATTGTCCATATGCCCTATTTATACATGCTTACCAATTTTAATATTATATTATTAAGAGACAAAAACAAAATTTGGACCGGAATTAAAGAATCACTGCTAAAAATAACATGCCAAAATTCTTCAAACCAAAGCGAACTTTTTGTGTCTTTTTTACCATTCAAGTCAAAACAAAACAAGGCAGATATTTATGTGCGTTCTAGAATTTTGCTTTGATAAGTTTTCAGTTGAAAATAGTTTTAGGGTCCACAAGTTTTCAATTCCACTCCATTGCTGTATAAAATAGAAGTTTAAGAAACATTTTCTTACGTTTTCTGACTTTATTACTACTTGACATCAAAACTTTTATAGAAGTTTGAGTTTTTTGTCTTTCAATTCTTAAAAAGAAAAATATACTTTTACACAAGCTTGGGAGTATAAGTACACTTACAATATTATTACAGTAACGGACTGTAGTTTATTTAAGAAGTTTTCCATTCAGTCATTTTAAAATTAATAAATATTTTTAACTGATTCTAACATTTATTCAAAAACCTAAGTGCATAATATTACGGATTTTCAGTTGCAGTTAATTTTGTCAGTTGATTAATGGTGTTTTCTTTTCTACACAACAAATATCGCCTTTAAGAAGGTGCATGTATAAAATGTCTTGCCAGCCCTGTTATAATGCTATTTGATAGTTGACAAGAACAAAACACAAGATATGAAAAAGTGGAATGCCCTGTTGTTAACACATGAGGAAAATTGTTCTACATCAGTATAGCTAATTTTTTAACTAATTTTTTTTTCTGACATTTTGTTTTTAAACCGATTGAGCGGTTACAAATACATTTTTTGCTTTGTTTCGAATATTGCAATTTTTCGCGAATTTTAGCCATGTCCGCGATAGACGTGATTTTTACTGAAAGTTTTAAGGATTTATTAGAGCTTTAATGATGTTTAATAAATATGAGACCTTTCTATCCTGCCGCTATTAGCAAATTTTAACGAATTTTTGCTATTCCAAAAAGTCTTTATTAAATCCCTAATCGCGAATTTTCGCTATTTTGTAGTGTTCGATTTTTAAAATTATTATTTTCTTTTTTTTTTAAATTAAAAATTAACAGAGATTTGTAATTATATTTCTTTTTAGCATTTTTATTATTTATATTTACATATATATATATATATATTTATATTATTAGATATTTATTTTATGATTTTTAAATTATGAAATTAACGTAAACCTTACTAAATAAATGCTGTTGATAATGTTGATGAATGTAATTAAATTTGCTGTGTTTCGTTGTAATAACCTCATTGTTAGCATTACCATGTTGCACCGCATTGATCACTTACGAAGCGATGCATAAAAACGCATGTTTTTTAGTCTGCCATTTTCGTTAAATCGCCGAGCTAGAGCTTAGACAATGACTTGACGAGGTCTCCTTTCGCTATTTATACAAATTAGAATTTCTTTTTCATCCGGAATTTGGTTAGAACACATAAAAGTGCTTAAAAACGTAGAAAATTAAATTTTGTTAAAAGGATATTTTCCAATAAAAGTGTTTGCAACCAAAATAAATTAGCTCTCAAAAGAAAAGAATTTTAAGGTATGTAATTATCAGCAAAAAATTTGCTTAATATTATATTCTTTATTCCCCAAAGTAATTTAATAATTTTTATTAGATTTTAAATTAATCTGCATAATTTTCGCCTACTGCAAAAGCCCAACCAAGTCTTTAAGATTTGTAATTGGAGTTGCGTTTTTTTTTTCTACCAATAAATTTTTGCACAAGTGTGTCAAGAAATTTTTTCTTTGTATTTAACAAATTTTGTTAAAACAATTAAACCCAAGGTGCATTTAATAAAATCGCCACAACTATTGCTTTATTTATTAATTGTTTAATAAGAAACAATCAATCGCAGCAACAATTAAAATACCTAAAAGGCAAATCAAAAGCAGAAGAAGCATAAACAAGTTGAGTAAGCAGAGAAATCATTAAACTTTCAAACTTCTGACGAAACATCAGTAGCGGTAAAAACCACGTTGATCCTAATCAAGTTTTCTTTTAATAAAAAATTAAGAAATTGAAATTAAAGAAAAAATTATTAATACAAGATCCACAAAAAACATAAGTGTACAACTAAAATATTGGAAGAATCCTTTGTCCTTCAGCTTAAGGATATACATTTTTGCACCAAACTAAAAAAGAGTAAACAAACCTAACATCATCAACTTTACAACATGCATCCATCGTAATAATAACAACAACAAATGTATCAAATTGTGTAACTATTCCATGAATTTTAGTAGCTTAAATTAAATTTCAAAGTGCCCAAAGAAAGTTTAATTTTATAAAATCCAAATTTTCAAATTTCATAATGTACAAAATCAAAAATTTACACTAAGTTCGGAATCAAATAGTTTTTTTCCCTGTAAAATAAAATATTGGTGTCATGTTAAATAAACTACTGGAGTCATGTAAAATAACATACTGCTAAAGATAAAAAAAAAAAAACATGTTGAAAATTCTTTAAACTTACCTTAAACCTATATTGCACAAATGTTAACCTATAAAATATTGCACATTGAAGTTTAATTTTAGCCATTTTTTTTGTTATATTACTAAAATTATTTTTTAAATTAATTTAGCCTACATAAATTTAATTATATACACATATGAAACACCCATATGCCCAGACACAATCTGGACATAGTTAACATATATACATACAAAAATAAGAGTAATTAATCGTAGTAATACCAGCGATGTTGCCAGCGCTTGAAGAGGCCTCCTCAGCAGCTATTTTAATCAACATTTTGTTCTTGGTGAGTCGAATTTGAATTATTTGCTCTATAAATAAATATATCACATTTTAATTACTCTTAAATATAAAGCCTGGTACTGTGTTCAACATTTCACGTGAAATGCTGTCAAAACGCATATGAAAAAAACTTGTACGGAATATCTATGAAATAATGTTGATAAAGTTGTACTCTGTTCATTTTGTGAAAAAGTTAGGAAATGTTTCTGGCAACATTTTTTTACAACTGCGAAATAATGTAAGCTGCACTTATTTCACGTGGAATTTTAAGCAAAAGCAAAAAACTATCAACTGATTATTAAATAAGAAATAAAAAATTAAAATAACACAACCGGTAACAGTTTTTTATCCATATTTATATTCTTTTTTATTAAATTTTTTAATAAAAAAATAATTTTTAGTTAAATACATGTGCGGTTTGTTTACATACGCTAAACAGTGTCGCATTCTTTGCAGGACTAAAAACGTCAAACTGTACAAACTCGCATGAAAGGTAACATTGATACATGTCAAAATTTTCGTGTGAAATAATTAATGTTGCTCAACATTTTTCACAAATTTGAACAGAGTACCAGGCTTAAAGAAAAAAAAATAAGAAGCAACAACATCATCACAAGCAACATGTATCAGGGCAAATGTATATGATCATTCATTTCAGATCTCAGTTAATAATTAAACATGTTTCGCATCAAATGTTTATATATCTATAGTTGAATTTACAATAATTTACGTTTTTGCTTCTTGGTACCCTATAATTAAATCTCTGATAATATGACACTAAGTCAACGATAAGAAAATATTTTTTGTTTTGATATTTGTTATTATTTTTTTTTTTTTGTAATAGTTTTTTTTTTATTTACATGAGTAATTTTAAACCGAATTCTTTTAAGATTGATTTATTTTTCGCGGGTAATAATAATTAAGATTTTCTATGTTTAAGCCTAAATGAAGTTTAATAAATTTTGCTAATTCTTTTATTAGCATTATGGATTATTAAAATCACTTAAGTTTTCTTACTGATGTGATCGAAATGTGGTAGGTGACTGTGGGATTTGAGCAGAAATTATTACGCCGCTCAGATCAGAGGTTGGGAGGGTTAAGAGGCGTTTCTCTCTTCATTTACACCAAGAGAGAATATAAAGTTTCAATTGTAAGGGTTATTTTTGTAGTTATTCCGTCATTTCGTTAATCATAACTGGGGTCTTATTTACATCTTTTATTAATATGATTAACACCCGGTCCAGTATATTATTTAGGGAGTCTATAATAATATTTATGTAACGGAAAGATTTCTTTTTTGGCAAAAGAGATTGATATGAACAAGAATCCCCCCACCCGACTGATAGCTAGCAATATCAATGGCTCCCGTTCGTTCTACTTTCTCTACTAGAGCACCATAAGCCAAAGAATGGAATCAGCTTCTCGAGCTGCGTCTTCATCGGTTCATTACAATTTTTGCAAATTTTTTTATGTTTTTTCGGAAATTTTGATTTTTTTTAACTGATTTAGCGATTATAAATAAATTTTTGCGTTTGTTTCAATTTTTGCGAATTTTAACCATGGACGCGATAATAGCGATTTTTATCTGTAAGGGTTGTGATTCTTTACAGCTCTAACGATTTGTAAAAAATTAAACATTGCTATTATGCCGCTGTTACAAAATTTTGGCAAATGCCCGCTAATTTAGCAATTTTGGTATAAATTTTATGGCTCGTTTGAAATAATAAAAATTTTCGCAATTTGTCTCTATTTTTGAAAGCTTTTCGCGTAGCTTTTTTGTTCGTTGAGGAAATCGTCGCCATTATTAAAAAACCTCATTTATAAACCCCATATATAAACATCATATATCACCTTTTTTACAGGGCACAAACAACACTCTCATCTTATTCGGGGTGAAAAGTGCAATGCCTTATGCCATAAGCAAGGGTGATTGTTTTAAAATAAAACATGCTTCCCTTTTAGAGAGCAAAACATTTTTAAAAAACGAACACAAAATTCCATTTTTAAAATAAAATATTAAATTTTTTTGTAGAAAAGAAAACACCATAAGTTAAATTCTTCTTTATGTAAAAGTTCATTTGATTTTAACTGCCAAAAATTCAACCGCGAATTCCGTAAAAGCAAATAAAACACAAATTATTTAAGAAATTATTGTCATTTCTTTTTATTATTAAAATATAGTTATGGGTCAATTATGTACGGAACAAAATATCGGTCAAATCGCCCACCGCGACCTCGGCGGCACACCTCCATCCGATGGTTCAAATTTTCGATGACGCTGAGGCATAATTGAGGTTCTACGCCGTTAATGTGCCGAATTATCTCATCCTTTAGCTCTTAAATTGTTGATGGTTTATCGACGTACACCTTTTATTTCAAATATTGCCAAAGAAAGAAGTCCAACGGCGTAAAATCACATGATATTGGCGGTCAATTGACATCGCCACCACGTGAGATAACACAGCCATATCTTCCAATTCGGGCCATAAAAAGTTCGTTGTCATGGCACGATAGCGAACACCAATTACATTTACTGCCTGGCCGGCCTCATTTTGGAAAACATACGGCCCGATGATGCCGCCAGCCCATAAACCGCACCAAACAGTCACTCTTAGTGGGTGCATTGGATTTTCAACAATCACTTTTGGATTATCATTCGCCCAAATGCGGCAAATCTTCTCACAATGAAAGACTTCCTTTGGACTCTTTTGCCTGAAATATATTCCAAACCATACAACGATTCCGATTTAATTAGTTTATCGCATTTTATAAAATCAAAATTTACATTTACTGCCGATAATAAATGACATTTCAGTTTTAGTTTTTCTAATTTAATTTCTCTTCCGGAAATTCCGGGAAATGAATGACAAATTTTCTTCGTTGCTGGGAATGTTAAAATACCCTTATGAAAGGAAAAATGTTTCAAGTTAGAAAATATTTTATATGCAACGTGAAGCAACTTAGCAAAGTAGATGTGAAAGTAAAGCTTTTAGACATTTCTTACTCGGCGACTGTTGTACAAGAACATGAAGAGTTACCTAAAAATAATGTCAAAATGATTTTAGTTTGCAATTAATTGATGCCGAATGGCAACTATTACAAGCTATTTTAAGAAAAAGCGTGTTAGATACAATGTGAAAGGCTCGTAAAGTGTGTCTCAACAAAAAAAAAACACTTCTAAATAAAATATTGTAAAAGAAAACTGTAATTTAAAAAAAAAATTACCCCAATATAACTCAAGTAAAGTGTTTTGTTTGCATTACACCTTTCTGTTTCCAGTTTTTCCGCCTTTCTTACTTTGCCTTCTTTGACAAACTTTCTATTTTTTTTATGACTCTGACACTTTTCGTTATCTACACTTTTGTTTTTATGTTTAAGAACTTCAGTATTTCTCATTTTCACTTTCTATTGACTTGTATATATTTTAAGTGAGTAAAAAAGGCTTTTTCAAGCAAAACTCAGAATTAAGTTGTTTTGGTTTTTACTTGTCACTTTTGACATGTTTACCTTTTTCTTGTTTGTTTGTTTGTTTTTTTTATTTGTACAAATGGTTAACTTATCTGAGAGTTTCTTTTTTTATAAATTACTTGTTAAACTTTTAAACTTTTTTCTAAAAATTCCTTATTTGTTCTGCTATTTGCATCATGTCACGTAGAAAAGCCATAAACAATTCATAAATTTTATGTAGGCCTTATCTGTAGCAATACTCGCTGGTATTCACAAAGGTTGTGCCAGAAATTTAATGACACTGATTGAGTTTGTTTCACACAAGAATGTAAGATTATGTTCATGGATTAGAATGTGGTTTGGAGAACATTTTTGTGACTGAAAAAAATTTGTTAACTTCTAGCCAAAGTAAAATCGAACTCCACCTTCGTATATGTTAGCTTCAAGGAAAAATGGTTTTCAAATATTCCTCTGGGTTATAAAGTCACTTTAGGTAGTCAAACAAAACAACAACAAAGTTCCTTGAGGTAATTATTAAGTTTAAGGCAATAGCATGAAATCAAAATGACTTTTCTAATTAATGTCTTAATAAGTTCTGCTTTGGACCTGTCAATCATTGTACAAGAAAAGTTTAACCAGTTAGTTTATTGATTTATATTATTTAAAGTTTGCATAGAATAAATTTAAGTCTTAAGAGCCTTTAAAGGCTAAAGACCATGTCAACAGTTTTAATACTTTTGTTTTTCGTTTTTCGCTTTCGTTTTTTTTTTGTTGGTGGGAGCTTTAAATTTTACTATCAAACTTAAGAAAAGAAAAAGAGTTATGGAGAGCTTTACATATAATTTTAATTTTAGTGTATATCGTCGGCTTAATATGCAAACCTGCTAACTCCCTTTCAGTAAATTTTACAGGAGAGACAAAAAACTTTTTATATATAATATGTGCTGCTTGGGAGAAAAACAAAAAATAAAGTTGGTTAAACACACTTCAAGGCTCAAATTGAAGTAAAATACATGCTGGTCGACGAGGAGTATCTTTCTCTACCATACGGCATCAAAATCTCAATTTACCTAAAAAGTGGATTTAGCAGGTTTTCATATTAAGCCGACGATATACATATAATATAGTGTATTATTTCATCAGTTACTTTTACACCTAAACTGTACTCATTAATAACTTTCTAACTTAAGTCATATCAGAAACTGCCAAGCTATGGCCCCCATAAACTTTTAATTAATAAGAGCCAAGGGTAGGCTTTTTTTAAAAAGCCTGAGTTAATATAGTTTTTAAGTAGCGAAACTTAAAGTCAACTTAGTTCAGATTTCGCTAAAATAGAAAATTTTAAATAAAAAAGTCATATGTTTTTATTTAAGTTTAAACCCTTTCTTTTATTTTTTTTAAACTTATAAAATAAATGTTGATTTATTAACATAGGCGGCATTTATACGATTTCTTTTCAAATATGTCTTTTTTATTCGTTCTCTTTTGAAGGTACTACCAAAACCTTTTGCATTTTAACGATGGTTTTCCAAACATGTTTGTTTTATGTCTAATTGTCTAATATACATATAGATTCATATTAAAAGGCATGAAAACTCATATGAACAAACATCAAAACTCATTTCGTGTCTGTTTGGCAAACTCTCTTTCAAAACAAACGTGTTATTGTTATGCACCCCATACACGTTTCAATTTAATTGTCAATTTAGTTTTTCAACTGAATTGATGCTTGGCCACACACCACATCAACTAAGTTAAAAGTTTTTAAATTAATTTTAAAATTATTAGTATTGTGGTTATTTTTTTCATATTTTAATTTCATCAAATTTAATTTTCATTAAATTATTTTTATGAAGAAAGGAATTTTGCAACATGTAATGAATTAAAATTTATTGATAATTTTTCATTCTTGACTGATCTGAGGCTCGAACCCAGGCGTTTTACTGACAGGTTACCCTTACATGTTTCGATTGCAACCACTTAATCTCGTCAGAGGGGTTTGCCGTTTAACACTCGCAATCATCGACGACTGCTGGCAGTCAATATTCAAACATCAATCTTTAAACCAAATTGTATTTAACCTTTGGTAGATCGAATTTAATTTTTAAATTTAATGAAAAAAAATTAATTATTTTTAAAATACATAACTTTTTTGTTGCAAAAGTAAACTACAAACATTAATTTTGACAGCTGATCAAGAGACTCGAGCACACACGCGGTACAATCGAATTGAAAGACTTAGTACTCTACTTGAAAAAATTAGAATCTTTTGATTTTTCTTCAACCAACTCGACAACCGTCAAACAAATCAATTGACAAAGCCACACACGCTTTAATTTGAACAACAACCGACTCAGTTGACGATTGAATTGAATCGTGTATGGGCTGCTTCAGACATGTCTGAAACGACATCGTGTAAATGCCGCCATAATTTTTCGTAAAAAAAAAAAAATATGGAACAAATTTGCAAGCAGAGCTTATTAAACAAATACGAATATAATAAGATATATAAAATCGTTCGGTAAATAGAGGTGTTGAACAATAACCAATATTTTGTAAGAAGGGGTGGGCAAACTATAGAGGCCATAAGTGAAATTTGATAAAAAAAAAAAAACAAAATTGTCTATAGATTTGTATAAAAAAGGCCAAAATACTTGTTTTAATCTTAAATATTTTTTTAGCACAAAACAAAAATAGAAATTTAAGTAAATTATGAATTTTAAAATACTAAAATATTTAGGAGGTTTAAAATGATTTTTTTTCCTAATTTAATACAAACGCAACTATGTATATTAATTTGAAGGTAAGTATTCAAACACTGTAACTATTTATTTTCTTATTTATTTCACTTGTATATTTTCTTTTTTTTAGCTAAACAGTTACATTTAAAGTTTTGTGGATACCATGTAGAAGCATTATCATGTCTGTTAAATCATGATATTTTAATATTAGATGTATGTAAATTCATTTTTTTTAATTCAATTTTAAAAATACAGCTAAAGTTAAAAGTTAAAACAACAAATTATAATTCATTCATAAATAAAATAAATAAGTAAGAATAAAACTAAGGATAAAAAATAAATTCAAATATTTATATATAAAAAAACCTTATGTGAAGAAAACCATCAAAGGCCAAAAAAAACTCTACGTCCATACAACTGCAAAAAAAAACTTCTGCAAATCTGTGCAGGAAAAAATTTGTGGATAAAACTTATTTTTTATAAATTTTGCACAAAATAATACATCTCTTTAGACAAAAGAACTTTAGTTATTTAAAAATTAAAATAAAAGAAGAAATATCTAAATTAGGCAAAAAAAAGCATTTTGGATCACACTGTTCGCTGTGATTAGGTTGTAATGGAGCCGTAATTTTTGTGGCTCCCTAGGTTCACATTCGGTAACCATTTTGTAGGCTCCATCTCAAAATATGGTACACAGGGCGCCGATTCGAATTTAATATATATAAGTGGTTCTTAAGATTAAAAAAAAACATGTCAGGGTAACCAGCCGCCTGGGTTCGAATCTCAGGTCGGTCAGGAATGAATAATTATCAATAACAATTTTAATTAATTTTCATGTTGTAAAATTCATATATTCATAAAAAAAATGTAATGAAAATTAAATTTGATGAACTTAAGCCTGATTATAAATATTGAAAATTTGGATTAATCAAATAGTTAATAAGTTACATGGACGGGCAAGAACACCTGTTTGGCTAAAATGTCAAATTTTGACCACCTTTAACTCAGAAAATTTTTGACCGATCTTGTTGAAAATAAATGTGTAAACTACTATCCAATAGGACTAACTTTGCTGCATATTTCATCCACATCCGAAGATATCGATTTCAAAACTTGGGTCACTTGATATGAAGTACCCCATATTTATTAAACTAGTTACCTCACATTTCAAAACTGTGTGTGCATGTCTATTTTAGTGAATATAAAATATGAAAAATTTTTATATCGTTCAAATATGTATATTAAAATTATTTTACAACCCAATATAATATCTGGCTCAAATATGATTGTGAACGCTATCAACGAAATTTGCAAAAAATTTATTTCGTAAGTTTAGAAAAAAAAAATTTTACGATCTCTTCTAAACAGCATTTACATATTGAAAAGTTGTCATCGAGTCGTTTTAATATCTTGTGTATGTATTTTAACGTAAATATGTGGATTAACTTTTATTTTTTATATTCTTTTAAAATTCACACAACTATTTGCAATATAAAACTGTCAATTTTCTTATTTAAATTTTTTTAATAGAAATTACTAAAAAAAAACGTGCATCCGTAAACAATATGAGTGAAGTTGGACAAGTATTTATCACATTTTCTTAAACATTTAATTAGTTTATTGCATTTTCAAATTAACTCCTTAATTGACTTATGCTTGGATATTCTTACAGGCTAGTAAGTAGTTTATTTATATACATTTACAAAAACAAGTCCTGCACAATTTTTAAGTTTAAGAATTGAAAGCACAAACAAGCCCACATATTGATTGTAAATCATTTGTACTAACCCATACATACATATCAACATATTGTTGGCAATTTCCAAATAGCCAATTTTGTGTTATGGGAAAATTATCCAAAAACAAAATTACTCAATTTGCTAAAACCCCATTAAGTGGTACGAAAACTAACACAAATATCATCAGAGCTTAAATTGTATATACCAACATGTGTAAGAGTCCTTCAAAGAATGTGTGGGCACGAAAGTACAGAGAAACGCAGACGTAGGCCATTGCCAGCATTGGCAAATCATACTCATAATTTTATAAGTTTTTTTTATTCATGAGTATAACTTTGTTTTGCTGGGATTTTAAAATAATTAAAATTAATTGTACATTTGCAGAGTGCAGTACGAAATTTGCAGACTTTATGGTCAAAAGAAGGTGCTGTTTATGGTAAATTTGAAATATTAAAGAAATAAAAGGCAAAAATGAAAGATAATTAATAACTTTGGTGGCTTTATAGTATAAGATGAAAAATTATAATAGAACTTCATGTTAGAAAAGTAATTTGTTTAGTAGATATATTTCGTAATATATTTTCTAAACAAACTTTTATTAAAGTTTAAGGTTTCGTTTTTAAAAACAAGACCCGAAGAACACTACGTAGCTCAATCCTGAAATTGCCTTAGTACAAGAAAAAAAAGAAATTTATTTTATATCAATTTCCAATTCTCCTTCAAAATGGTGTTAAATTTGTCACTGCTTTAAATCAAATTTCCCTGTGCTGTAATTTCCTACCATCACTACAATCACGCCATAAATTACAGCAACTACAACCACTCTTTCTGCTGGAAGCTCTACATATACAATAACAATCAAGTTCATAGTTGCCCACACAACACATACATAAACGTTACCAACACAATCACCAGCATCACCATGAACATCATCATCATCATCATCACAATGTGAGTCCCTCAACCAATTCAAATATTTATAGCAAAACCATCTTCCATCGTCGTTCTTATCGGGACACTGATGATGAGGTCGATGGTGATGCCGCTGCTGGTGGTGATGTGTTGGTATGGAGTTCAAGTATGAGGTCATAATAAAATTGCTTTTGTTTACTTGTCAGTTCTAGCTGAGTTTTATTGTATACTTCCACTAAAATAGTGGAGAGGGTATTATGCTTTTGTTATGATATTTGTTACACCTTAAAGTCTTGGTTCTAGAATAAACTTTTAGTACACCGATCAGAATCACTATTTGAGTCAATCAAAAGCTGTCCGTCGATTCGGATGGCTGTTTGGCTGTCCATGTAAAGCAATTGCGCAAATTCCAATTATCACAAGGGTTAATCGATTTATCATTTCACCCCATACAAGATTCTTTCCGAAATAGAGGCATTGTGCCCATAAAATTTCTTATTATGTTGGTATTATTTAAACGCAATCCTAATCATCTCACCAAATTTAATTTTTAACTGTCCATAGTTGGCCATAGCTCCCATATAAATTCTAGTCCCAAATATAACTCTCATGGCTAATAAATCAATGAATGTAGTGCAAAAAATTATAATGTGGCAGCACTATGATAAATGTAGAAAAATTAATATGTCTTGTATTGGTAGTTTAAACGCCAAACTTAATGCGTTTAGAAATTGTTTAAATGTTTACTGAATTATAGAATTGCCGGTTTAAATGCATTATTACCTAAAAAGGGAGTTTTACTTGCACTGATTTATTAGCCCTTAGTGCAATGACTTTCTTTTGGTAGGCTGGTATTGCCATAAAATTTGGCGATAATTATTTTGACGATAGCTTCTATTGCGTTCAAAGATTGTGATAGGTTCTATAAAAATCGCCTACCTTTAATATCATGTAGATGAAATTATTTAAATTATATTCAGCACAAAGCATTTTTCATGAAATTTACCTCATCCCTAACTTCTGTGTTGTAGGCTATCATATCATGGTCGGTCTGGCCACACTGTACTTTATTATTTGTTCTATATTTAATTTCTTGTTTTATTTAGTTTTTTTTCTTATCTTTTCCTTTGCTTTATATTTCCCTCAGCATATTTTTTTTTTTTGAAGAGACAGCCGGACAGACAGAGACATTGTTGTGGTGACACAAAATAGTGAAATTTGAGTCAAGTTTGATTGTCTCCCTACTCGTACTCAAATCTCATTTTCATACTAACGAGTCTTTGTGGTAAAATTTATTTTAACATGTGGTTGCGAGCAAACGAAAACGGATACTTAAATCAATGTTATTGTGTGCGAGTGCTTGTGTATGTGTGTCCGTGATAAATGTTCTGAACTTTTTGAGTATTTCAAATGCATGCAGGAAAATGTACTTACTTTCTAAATGTCCGCTTGTCTGCATATTAACTGCATTTTAAATAATATTGGGTGAGAGCATTAGTCATGTGGTATGCAATACATGGAAAAGCTGCTTTTAAAGATACTGCCTCGAGCTCAAAAAAACTTTTTATTTTAATTAAAAAAAGATCAAAAAAATAATAAGATTTAATTTGATACTGCAATAAATTAAAAAAAATTTTAAATGGTTCTTTAAAGGTAACATAAATGATTCTTGAAGGCTTATTTTTAAAAAGGTTTTTTTCAAAAAGTTAATTTTTAACTTTTTTACATTTTTATATATTGATTTTTTTTTAATAGAACTTTTGTGATGACTCTACCTTTTAAAGTGGTTTTTGTGTTGGACATTTTAGTTTTTATAATCCTAAAAACAAAAAATTTTTTAAAATTTTATTTTGAAAAATCGACTTTCTTTTAATATAAATGTTTTCTTCTTTCTTTAAGCGAAAATTCCCATACTCTATTTCTTAAAATAATTTTGTTTAATACTTGAAATTTTCAAAGTAGAGTAAATACGAAAACCATATTGGGCATTCTGCTGGTGTCTTATAGTTGAGTGTTCTTCTCTGAACAAAGTTCGGAATGCAACAGAATAAAAGCAAACAGGTGAAACGGTTAAGTTTGCAATAGAATCAATCTCACTTTCGGATTATTTGATGTAAGAATTCGTGATTAAACTTCCTTAGAAATTCTTGAATCAAGCATAGTTTGAGATTAACTTTTAATCTCACTTCATCTAAAATCAATCAGTATGACCATTATTTTATGTACGGCTTACTTGAATAATCCTTACTTGAACTAACCGTGTGAAATTGATTAAAGGAAATCCGTAACGCGCTATTGACACCGCTTTTGCTTGATTAAAGTATGAATGGATTGATTTTTTTTCAGTGTATGTATGTTTAGAAAAACCATTTTTTGAATATTTAAAAAAAAAAATACTTGTAAAGAAAGTAATTAAGTTTATAATTGAAGCTTCGGGATTAACCAAAGTTTGCTTAAGCAAACAGTATGTGAAATATTGACAGGATAGGACTATTGCAAAAAGCTTTATAAATTTAAATTTGAACTATGGAAGCATATTCGAAAAATTTTTAAAATAAAAAGTAAGCACGAATAACAAAATAATTTAAATTAAATTTTGTATTCCCACGAAAATTATTTTGATACAATTATTTATGGAGAAAGCTTCCTATAACTCCCATTTACTTTAATATTTTCAAAATATATTATTTATTCAGAAAAATTTATTATTGTAAACTTTGCAAAGCAGAACTACGTCATCGTCCCATTTTTATGAAAAGCGATAAAAATCAAACGATGCAGAAAGCAATTTTTTACACAACACCAATCAAGATATGGCGCACATGTCTGAATATTTTGCCCAAAAATTCGCGCCTATTGACTTATGACACTATTGAAGTAAATGAGCGATATCTTAAAAAATATTTTTTTTTGAAAAAAGTACAAGGAACAATATAAAGAATATATTCGCACCTACTTAATAAAATATTGTGCTTTATTTCCGTTTTGCAGTTTGCCACACTTGGCAGTATTGAATTTGTACATGTTATAGAACTTTGTATACCCTTTACTTCTATTGAAGAATGATGGTATAATAAGTTTGTCCATCGGTGTGAAACTATTTTAGGATTCATCTAATATCCCATAGTTTATAAAAATATATATTCTAGATCCGTCCGTCTGACTGTCCATCTATTAAAAACAAGATTACTTTCGAAAGACTCAACAGAAAACAGCCACCTTAGTTTTAAATTGTTACCAGTTATCCGAAGTAGCTTGGGCTTTAAATCCAGCACAATTGCCTCAGTGGGAGAAGTATAAACTTCTGTAAAAAATAACTAACTTAAATTAAGGGCTTTGGTCAATAAATTTTGCAAAAATTCGTTTTATATTTTTATATATAAAGAACGGCTCATTTCCAGTTACCATCAGCCCAATATTTTAAATACAGTGTACTACCAGAGATTTTTTATAACCTTGGATATATGATTTCTTTAAGTGGGGGACATTTTGAGAATCGCAAAGTTATGAAAAATATTTGGAAAAAGCAAATAAATATTGCTCATTTACTTCAATAGTGGCATAACTCAAAAAATTATTTTGGGGTTAGAAATGCTGAATTGTTCGCTATGCTTTTCTTTATATTGTGTATAAAATGCATCTATATATCTTTTATACTTTCCCCGTTTAAAGAGTATGCGTCGTCATTTTTCTAAGTGGTTAGAGCAAATAAAAAACTTCCCAGTAAAAAAATTTTGATTTTTTGAAGCACTTAAGAGCAAAAAGCGCATAATCGAGCGCTTCAATAAGAGAGCTCCTATAAAGCAGTTAATGATAAGGAATGATATATACAAAAAAGCTACTCTTTTAGTGCTGACATCGAAGCAGGTTCTAAAGCGAAAAAAACTAAAATATATATTGTGGTTTACGAAAATGATTGAAAAAGGCATTTAAACCAGTAAAAAAAATTTTAATAAATATGTTAATATAGTTAGCCCTTAAAAAGAACTTTAGGATTGCTTTGTTTGCATATTAAAAGAAGCGCTTATTGTCAGCAGAAAATAGTCCTCCAAACCGGGAACACCTCATACGAAAATCAGGCATCCCATCAGCAGGTTTGAAGCGATTTGAGCTATAAATTCATACAAAAAACCTGCTTCTTACGGAGTACATTTTTACTGGGTTTAAACTCGTTTATCTCGAAATGGATTTTGTTAGTTATGTCTTTATGTTTTTTGCATTTTCAACACATTTTCTATAACTTGTCTCAAAGTTCCGAGTCTAATGGCCATTATTTTATTTTGAATACTTGTTTCTTTTTGGGGGATGGTTATTTATTGGCTTGTAAACTCTTTTTTCAAATGTCTCCAAAGATTTGCATCTATTAAATCTGGCGGATTTCTGGTGGTCAGTTTAAAACACTTGTGTGTGTAATAAGATCGCTGTATATGTCTGTTCCCAAACCCAGTGAGGCGCCTGCAGTATGTGCTCTGGTTCCATCTTGTTGAAATCACAAGGTTGGATGATTTTTCACAGCTGCCCTAAAACTAGTTTTCCAACATTGTCCGATATGCACCTATCGAATATTCAAGCTTGAGCTGAGTTTTGGTTTTAAAAAAGTAAGACAAAGTCTGAACAAAACAAAGAGACAACAATAATTCAAAAAGCTAATAGACATTCAAAGTATTTTGGACCACCCTGTTATATTATATTTGATCTATTTGTTTAAAACTATTTTACGATAATTAATGAGATGAGAATATAACTTCCCGTAATATACGCGCAAATTTAAATTTTAAATTTTTCCCAATCCATTTTTTTATTTTTCTACTGTATCTGTAATTTAAAAAAGTTACGACCCTAATGTGCACATGTCGTTAAATTGGATTTTATGCAGTAAATGAATGTGCGAATAGTATATGACTTTTGCTTAAATGTATTTGTTTGAGATTTAATAATAAATTTATTTTTAAAGCAGACTGAGAACGAAAACTACATGTTTTTACTTCTTGTTTCAACTTCACAAGTTTTTTTCTATTATTTTCAGTCTGTCTTTTCCTATTTATAAATAAGATGTCATTTTATACTCGAGGACTTTATTATGTTGTAGTGTTTATATGTTTATATGTATTTAACTTGAGAGTATCTGAATGTAAAAGATTTGTTTGAGAATGAAGAACGAGACTGTGCAAGCATTCGAGTTGACAACATCACCTGGGAATTTAATTCATTACTGTAATTTAATTGTTTGTAAAATAGTTTATATTCTAATGTCATTATTATATGATTTTCTTCATAAAAATATAACTTTGTCCTCTATGTTAAACGCAGTCATAAACTTCTGTTGAAATAGTTGTACATGTGTTGCAACTGCATTTTAAAAATAAAGTGATATAAAATAGAAGGAAGGAATTTATCTATATCCAAAGTAACTTACAACTTAATTATAATTGACTATAAAAGCAACACTAAGGGCTAATAAATCAGAGCAAGCTTAACTCGCTTTTTGGTTTAAAATGTGTTGAAACCAACAATTCAATAATCAGTAAGCATATAACCCATCTATAATCACATAAAATTGGGCGTTCAAACTACCAATACAGCCCAAATGAATTTGACAAGATTTATCGTAGCGCTGCCACATGTTATTTTTCTAACAACATATAATGGGAAACTGATTCATAGTTGTTTAGTTTAAACTACATATAAATTAAAGTTTAGTTCAACTAAGCCAGCGTTTAAACATTCACTTATTTAGCTTTTTAAATTGTTAAATATTCGATTACTATTTAACATTTAAATATTTAATATTTTTGTTAGAAAATTTGCTAAAATATTTAAAAAATTATATATCTTGGCTTAACTTTCTTAACTCTTATACGCCTGAACATTTATGCAAACTTTTTATGAATTTAAATTTGACACGCAAACAGGTATTCATTAACAAGCGTGTGTATGTGTATGTATTCACATGGGTTTACACATATGTAGGTGTGCTTAAGGGACACACATTTTTCCATGTAGATTTGCTATTTAATTAAATTCTGTACGTTATTCTGTTAACACAAGAGTTGTGTTTCAGTGTTGTTTTTTCAAAAGTTTTTTAATTAAATTTCATAATTTGATAACAAGTGGATTATAATAAGGAATATGTTTATAAATATTCATGTCTTTATGAATGCGTACGTTATATAAACTTTAAATTAAATATCACTTGTACGTTCGTTCGGCCTTTCTTTGAAATATCTAAATTACTCAAAACACATTTTTATACTCTCTTAAATATTTGTATACCAATTTTGCGATGGAACCTTACTTTTTTGCGATTTAGCGCTTTTCAGGCGATAATAAATACTGTTGTGAATTATTTTGGCGATATGAGAAACGCATCTATTAACGATGTTTTCTTATTTATATGTAAAGTTTTACACAATCGAGTAAAGTTCTCTCAAATCATTTTTGTGTGTCAGGACCAGCACTCAGGGAATGACGCCTACTAATGCATTGCATTGTGTTTAAACTAGGATAATAGTTAATCAAAAGGAGTATAGAGGGAGTAGTGTATGTAAACATTCGACTTGAATCTATTCATGTTGTAAGTGAGAGGAGGATTTCAGGATGGTTGTACCACATAAAAGGATGGACTCTTAAGGATAAACGCGTATTACGAACAAACGTAAGGGTTTCGGGAACCCTAATCTTGTCAGAATACATCCTATTGTAGTGACGATAAAACAGACAAATACAACCCACATTGCAACGGTGCTCAAGACAGTCAGTAGAATTGGATAACCTACTCTCACCAATAATAAAAGATATTGTGTTGAATGTTTGCCTTAGGAGGTCATTTCGAAAAATAAGTAAAATATTGTTCTATTTGGGCTTTATATGAGGCATATCGTTAATTATGGGCCGGTCTACACAAAATTTAACGGTATGATTTGTAACCCCTTATTCATAAAAAATATTTCAGTTTTATAAGAGGTTTAATAAAAAAATATTCATATACAATTTATCTTACAAGCCTGTTATTAACATAAAATATTTTTTATGAATAAGCGCTTTAGCCAAATAGAGCAAATCGGTGCAAAATCTTATATCCATATGTATGTGCATTCCGCCACTAGTTATGCTAGTTTTTGTAACAAAATAATAAATTTTTTGTGGTTGTTCCACATTTTGATTCATAACTCTTTTTCTATTTTTGCTGGATTTCTATCGCAAACTGTTTAGGAGAACTAAGAACAATTTTATCATAATTTATCTTTTCTTTTAAGTCGTTTGAAAGTGAGCGTGATTTTAACAGACGGATAGACAAGCGGACATGGCTAAATCGACTTAAGCGGCTCATACACTTGCAATAAAATTGTTTAATTTTACGTATTGTAAAATTATATCGTCAATGTGTACTTGATATTCGAAGGTGGCACAATATAGTGGCAACACTTTTGATATTTATTGTCCAATGAAAAAATAGTGAAATGTATTGGCAACAATATAGAATGCTGTTTATGTTATTTTTATAGGTTATGTTCACCTTCTATTTGAATGAACCACATGAACCACTGTGCGACTAATTACATAATAGAGGACAAAAATAAAATAAAATGGCGGATATCATATTCAATAATATTACAAGTGTACCAAGTACCTAGAAAATTGAAATTTGTTGGGGTCTTAGATGAAATTAAAACAGTTTTACACGAAAGAAAAATAATGGCATTAAAAACAATGCAATTTAAATATTGAGAAATATTTTGGTACCAAAAATGAGCCGCTAGGAGATGTTTGAAAATCGCTAGATTTCCCACTTGCCGCTTAAACGTATTTTTCCCCGCGATTGACATTTCATTTAGCGGGAAAATCTCTAAATTGGCAACAGTGCTTGTGATATTTTACTATACGGATGTATATGTACCTCAAATAATACATCAAAGCTGTACGTTGCCCGTATGTTACGTGTTTCGTATCTTAACCCATTAATGAAACAAGGAAACGTACAAAAATTTCCGTTTTGAAAGTTTCTTAGAATTAATAATACTTTGTTACTACCTCTTCAGCCGTTGCTTCGGCCTCAAAAGTACCATCTTTTGATAAAACAAATTCACAAAATCGTTTTGCAATTCTGGAGAATGAATCCTCAGAAGCACCAAACGTGATAAAATCGTCCAAGCCTCCCCCATACATCTTAGGGAGCAAAATGCAAATGAGCTTATAAAGAGTTTGGTCTCGGTGATAGGTGAAAATTCGTTTTACGAAGCGGCAATCAAGCGTGGTAGTATAAACGAGACAAAAATTCAAGTAAATCATGAAAATGATTTTCGCAAAATAATAAACAAATTTGAAGCACTCAAAAAAACTCTTATACATACCAACTGAAAAGCAGCAAAAGTCTTCAAGTAGTGATTAAGGGAATTGACTCATGTATGGACCCTGAAGAGGTTAAAAAATTCCTAGAAGAAAAATGCTTCAAAATAAAACATGTAGTAAATAATAAAAAAATCGCCAACCACTTTTTCGAGTGGAGTTTGAACCCGGCGACGTAAAGATTATAAAAACGAAACGCATCCTTTTTGCAATTTGAAATATATTCTCTAGAAGAGCCACACAAACGAAATGGTCCCGTTCAATGTTTAAACTGCCAAGAATATGGTCATACTAAGGCATACTGCTACTTACCCCCTGTTTGCGTAGTATGTGGTGAATTACATGGTAAAATTCTTTGCGATATGTCTAAAACCTAATATCGTCAAGCAGTCGTCTGGGCAGTAACAAATCAAGTAAACACTAATGACGTCGGGCTACACAGGATAGTAATAACAGAACCTCTTATGCTAACGTCTCGAAATTAAACCATGTGCTAATGCAAGGTGCTTGTAATGATGAAACTCCAGTTTCAAGTTTGATTCGTCTAGAAAAAACCATGGAAACATTAGTGCAAACAGTTAATAATTTTACGAACACAATGGGTTATATGATGCAGGAAATTTTTAGAATGCAATCGATGTTATTGCAAGCTGTACTAAACAAGCCATGAACTGTTTAAAGATTTGGTTTTGGAACGCAAACGGCATCCGCCGACATATAAATGAATTAGAATACTTTCTTAAAAATTAACAAATTGATATCATGATGGTTTCTGAAACTTACGAAACACATTTATAATCAATGGTTATACTATATGATTCCAACGACCCTCGAGATAGAGCTTGTGGAGGTTCTGCCATTTTAATAAAAACCCGAGTCAAACACTACCTAATGTGTGATCATCGTGAAGATTATCTCCAAGCAACGAACATTTGCGTTGAGGAACTAAATATCAACCTAGTAAAAAAGCACAATTTAACAGCAAACACACAAAAGTTGCTAGAAAGCTACTTAGTCGGTCGTGAATTTATTATTAAAGAAGGAAATCGTTATGAAGTCTCGTTACTTACAGGATCATATATTTCAACCAGAAATATGGCTAAGACAATGGAGGATAATGGTAAATGGGCAAAAATTCGTACATATAACATTAACCTTGCGCCGGGAATCTTGCCCCCCAATTACAATCAATAATCAAATAATTCCTCAACATTCGCATGTAGAATATCTCGGTTTACATCTGGATCGGCGATTAACGTGGAAATGCCATATAGAGGCAAAATTAACTCAAATGAATCTTAAAGCCATTCAAATTCATTGGCTTATTGGAAGAAACTCTGTCCTAAGTCTCCATTGCATGCTTCTACTTTAACAGTCTATCTTAAAGCCTATCTGGTGCTACGGTATTCAACTATGGGGCACTGCCTCGGTCTCAAATATCGAAAAAAATCAAAGGCGCCAAAATAAAATTCTTTAAATAATCACAGCCGCTCCCTGGTTTATTAAAAACTCAAACATTCATAAGGATCTCAATGTGCCATTAGTAAAAACAATGATTATAAAATATGCAGTAAAATATTTGAAAAGGCTTCAACAACACCCAAATCCACTCGCTTAAGAAGAAGAGACACTGCAGCACTCACCGAATCAGAAGAGCGATAAACACCCACACATGTGAACATAAACCGTTATGACAAAATTGTGTCCGGCACTGGCTGGACGTATATAATGCATTAGGATAAGATTTGATTAATTATTGTTAGTTCATATTTAATTTATGTAGATATACTCAGTGATGCCAACTCTTTTGACACTAAGCACGTGATGAAATCTTAAAAACGGCCTTTAAAGACTAAATAGAAAAAAAGACGGTTTTAGTACATTATCACTGCATATTTTTCGAGAAAATGCAAAAAAGTACTTAAAATATTTTTTTAAGTAAAATAACAAAAATTTTTAACAAAAAATGGAGAAACAACTTTAGCTTAAAGAAGCTTTTACATCCTTTTATAATTGGCCATTGTTTCAAAAAAATTGCAATACTTTGTCACCATCGTCTTCATTATATGTATAAAACACCATCGTTTTCATTCCATAAATCACTGTCTATATGATATTGTGATGCTTTGTATATTCGTCAGAATTAATGTTTAAGCACACCTCGTCAGGTATTTCGTATCTTAAATTTAATTAACTTGGTTGAGAGTATATTAAATATGAATTTAATATCTTCGACGACATTTAACTTTTAAATAAATTTATGACAGTCGAAGTCCTCCCAAGCCCAGCGTTTTAGTACCGATATATCGATGCATTGATAGCAAAACCAGGAAGTTAAATAAATGAATTGTTACCAATAGCATTTTTAAATCTATACACCACAATCCAAAACCTTTCAATATTATTTTGCTATTCGACGTTTTTAAATTCTTAAACCCGTTTTAACAATTCGATATTGCCAGAAAAACACAAATATAATCAAAGAGAACTTAAAGTACAAACGGACTAAGAGGGCATCACTGGTAATACTATTGGAAAAAAATCAACCAAATTTAAAAAGAAAATACGAAAATTGCAAAGCCAGCAATAATGAGAATCATTTGAAAAACTTTGTTATAAGCACAAACAAATATTCAAATACAAGCGACAGGATGTCAAAATGAAAAAAAACAACATAAAAAAATTTTAAATGAGCCTACACATTTAAACCATTTCAACCAAACAAACAAAATATTAAAATTATACAGTTTTGCGTTTGATAAATTGTATGCCCCTTCTTAAATATTTTTGTGGAGAACTTTTTAAACTTAACTAGCTAAAGGATTTTCTTCTTTCTTTCTTATTTCTCTTTTACAAGTGGCCATTAGTTGTGGTTGAGATTAATTGTGCAATTAAAGCCTACCCACTGACAAAAACACATCCACGCACATTGACTTATTTTCCATTACCAAGGATTTGTAAATGTCTTGCAAGGAATTTTTTTCCCCACAATTTATTTTATAAAGACATTTCCATAAATATTTCGAATTGAATAAAGTGTTGGGTTGCTGTATTTTGTGAAAATAAGGATTAAATGATTCGTTTCCTTTGATTTTTGTTGTTGTTGTTGTTAACGATAATGATGATGATAATGTGACTGCTTATGATGTTTATGACAAGCACAATTCTCTTTAAGAAAATGACCCATATACATAATAGAAAATGGGAAAGGCAAAATTACTACAATTTCTATTTTACATAAAATCCTAATAAGAGATTAAAAACATTTGGAATTTAAATGTTGGAGAACACAATTATTTTTATTCTCAGCTGGATTATTTTAAATTACTTTTTCATTACTTCTTATAAATTGTCAGTGACCAGAGTTTGTTGGTGAATTAGATTTTAACAATTCTTTATCATTTGTAAAATAAGTAGTCAAGGCTTCATGTTGAGTGGAGAGATTTAGAAAAGTATATTTGTTCATTGTAAATTTATCAACCTTGTTTTGATCCAAAGTTTGTTTTTGATGAGAACAACTATTTAATGAAAAGTATCAACATCTAATTTTAAATTTATTTAAAGTAGAGTTCTGTGTGTGTGAATGTGAGTCACTAATATTTGTGCCTACCGTAGCGAGAAAAATTGATTACATTTTAAAATTTACGTAGTTAAAATAACAAAATCACGCAAGAATATTCATGCTAATAATATCCACAAAAATCCATATGCATTTAAACTTCGAGTTTCATTAAATACATGGTGGCGCATTATGATTCAATAAGTGAATAATACATATTTTGTTGTTTTTTTTATAATTTTTTTTGCGAATTATTTTTGAAAACCTTGGGAAATAAAAAACTCTGCACAATAAAGAACCAAAGTTTGTTAAAGTTTATTCGATTATTTAGACACAAAAATCAGATTGATAAAAATATATGAACAATTAAAGAACATGAAATGCATCCAGTATGGTGTGGGACATATTCAGAAACAATTTCAAGGTAAGTATGGATGCAAACAATACATCGGCGTCAAAAATAAAAAACATCGACATCGTCCATATAAAATTTTCATTTATTTAAATTATTTTATAATATTTTTACCATTTTGATTTTTCAACTAGCATTTAACCCGCTACTTCGTTAGCGTCTCCTTTTCCTTCGTGGACATATTTTTATGCCAAAGTTCATTAAAAAAATACCAGTTGTAGAACCAAAAAGCTAAAGAAAAATATCAAATTTTCGGTATTTTCTTTTTTGGGTACTATTCCCCCCCATTGAAAATTTCAGTATTGTAGTGGCAGCACGTAATACCAAAAATAGTTACGATTTTCATCCCTTAAATGTTGGAATTTCGAAAAAGTATCAAATTCATATTCGTCTTTTTTTATAAGTATCGAAAGTGGTATTACCTTTGTTTCTATGTTTGTTGGTTCAAAAGATAGATGGGGTGTGAAAAAAGTACAAAAATTTAGGTTTTACCCGTTAACTCCCTAAAAGGGACGAATTTAAAAAAGTACCAGATACCTGTCCGCTTATTTTTCTAAAGAACAAATATAAGTACTACTTTTTTTATTCTCTTTTCGTTTTTAAGATATAAGGTTACCGAATTTTCCCGTTTTTACTCTGTTTAGCCCCTAAGCATTCGAATTTCCAAAAATCCCTTCTTTGTCCCTGGTCCAAATTTCAAGTTTTTAGCTTCAGGCGTTTAGGCTGTGCGGTGATGAATAAGTCAGTAACGTTGCAATTTTATATATATAGATTAAAGCTTCGTTCACATTAGGCAGCAACAATTCCACTGGTGTTCATAATAGAGTAACAATTTTTTCGCGACCATACACATTTTAAATAAAGAAACCGTTTGCAAATTTTTTTTGTAAAATTTTTCATTCAAAACTAAATAAAATTATTATAAATGTCATTAACAATTTCACACAAATTGTTGCTGAAGTAGAAGTAGACTCAACTTTTTTAAAAAACTTTAGTCACATTTTTGTTTGAAAAATTTAAGAAAAATATGTGAAATACTTTGCGAAGAAATAAGAAAGTATAGTCGATCAAGCCTGACCATATTATACCCTACACCACAATATTAAAAAATAAATTTTCGAGAGGGATCCATTTATGTTTTAAATTTCATTAAATTCTGTTAGATAGTTTTGGAGATGCAGAAATTGCCCCTATCTCCCCTCGAGGTCCTTTTTTTTTAAAATTAATAGCTTACGTGGCCATATCAATATGGATCTTTCTATGTTTTAAATTTTATTAAAATCGGTTTAAAAGTTTCTGAGAGGAAAAAATTGCCCCTATCTCCCTTCGTGGTCCTATTTAAAAAAAAATAGCTTATATGTCCATATTATATATAGATCCATCTACATGTGTTTTAAATTTCATTAAAATTGGATTGATAGTAGACACTAGAGGTCTGCAAGAATAAATAAAAAGCAATTTCAACACACTCATTTGTTTTTTAATTACAATGTGAATAAATAACCAGAGACAAAACAACAAAAACTCATTCTATTCAGTCAAATCAAATCAAATGAGTAAATTATTCAAATATAATTTGAATGTAAAAAATATGTGTACCTACACATTATGTATGTATGTGTAAGTTTAACTCTTATAAATAAAAGAAGCCACAAGCTTACACACATATTATGGCAAGGTATTCAAATAAATGTATGCACATTCAATAATTCAAAAATTATTTGAATATTTTTTGTAAACTTGCTCTCTCTAACGGGTCATTCCAATGTTTTGTTATTTATGAATTACTCTCATATTCATTTACAGTAAACAAGTATTTTATTCAGTTCATTCATTCTTATTTTTGTATATGGTTTACTCTCTTCTTATCTTTTTGAATGTTTTATACAATAGTTTTGACTTAACTGCCTTTTGTTTACGTGCATTTTGACTTAAGTGCACAAAATTGATAATTTTTGGAATTATTCTTTCTAATTCCATACAAATTTCTTTTTTAAGTGCACTTTCTATACCTGCACATTTAAGATAAACGCACAAAATTTTTGGCATTTTAAAATTATTTTCATACAAAAAATCAAAGTTAGCTGCACTTTGACTTAACTGCCCAAAATAAATATTTTCTGGAATTATTCTTCAAAATCCTTGTTTACGTGCATTTTGTATACCTGCACATTTTTCATATTTTTGGGCAGCTTTAAAATATTTTCATACAAAACATCAAAGTTAGCTGCACACATAAAAATATATGGTGGCCACTTTTACACATAAATATCCAATTTATGCTGTTTATAAAAATATAAATCGCAATTATTTTGTTTTTTTATGTTTTATGTTCTTTGTGAATTCTCATTGTTTTTGTTAATGTTTCTTTTATATTAAATAAACATACATACATGTATAAAATGATCTGTTATTTCCCAGCTAAAAAGGATTTTCCGACAGGTTGGTGTTGATTTCGCGATCTTAAGGGTTGTTTTATAGAAATTGTATGAAAATTAGAAGTTTTGGCACGAAAAATACGCGCCTGATGCCCTTATTTAGGTAGCTTAGTCATACGGCTGAGTATTTCACGAGTTGTAAAATAATATCTACATGAGTCTCATACGACTCTTAGCATGCTTTTTGAAAGACTCGTTAGATAATCTCAACAAACATCATAAACGATTCCCTTTACGATTAATATAAGCGTTTTTCGCTGCGTTATGGAAAAATCAGCACGTGTAACAGTTGCTCCCGTGCTAGCAATCGTCTACAATTAAAAAAATGCGCTCTTCGTAAGCTCCTGGGTTGAAATAAAATTTTAATAAAATATAAATTTATGTATTAAAAAAATAATTTTGTTATTCTACTTTTAAATCAAACACTTTACTTTAGCTGCACTTTTGTGCAGGTAACCACAATTGTGTACCTGCACATTAAGGCAGGTAAATGCATTTAAGATAACTGCATTTTTGATGTACCTGCACAAAAAATCGTGCAAAGGAGATTGTGCAGCTAAGTCAAAACTACTGTAATTGAATAAATGTTGTGCACTTTGAGTAAAGGCAAACAAGTGAGTTATTCAAAGCAGACCTCTAGTAGACACAAAGACCCTATTCCGGAAAGCAGTTTGTATGGCGGCTATATGAAGTTATGGACCGATTCGCTCCTTTTTCAATAGGCGCCAATTCGAACCTATAAAAAAAATTTCATCAAATTATCTTCCAAATTAAGCCCTGTACTCGGAAACTGATTTTAGATTGATCGGTATACTAAAAACGAAATGGGTGCTCTGATTTGTTTAAAAATATAAAAATGTCTTTTTCAAATCATAGCCGTACAAAGTATGTACATAAGACCGACTCACCTTATATGGGCAAAAAAATGTTAAAGTTGTACCTCCCTGGAAATAAACTTTGACAAGTTTTATGAAGATTCCAAAAAATATTTTGGCTTTAGCGATAAGCTTCCGAGAGCCAGACCGCTTCAAAAAGGATCCAAAACTGGTATTTTTGTAAGCAAGTGTTAGCCAATATCACACCTCGTTCTGCTACATCACTTGTAAGTCTACCTTTGGAAATTAATCCTTGCATTTCTTTATTTTTAAGGCTGTCTTCTGTTAAAGTTTACTACTTCGTTTTCGCTTTTTGGCGTATATAGATTTGTTGCCATTCTACTCAAAGTTTGGTGTCGATATGTTCATTAAAATAACTTTACGGTGGACAATTTTGGCGTATATACTATTCGTAGAGTGTAGTATTCGTTTTGTTTTAGCAAGGATTTAATAGATTTTTGAATTTTAAAATTTCGCGATTAATCGAATAGGGATTAAAAATTGTTCGAATAACTCCAATATTTCGCAAAATTCAAAAAATTTTATTATATCGAAAAACATACATCTCTATTTGATTTCAATGCTTAGTTTACCGAAGTCTGAAACTCTTTTTTTCCAGCGATCTGCGATTTTTTTAATTTTTATTAAAGGCTAAAATTTTACGCAAAAACTAAGCTGTTCCGTCATAATTTTGTATACAAAATTGAAAATGGCCGCACAAATCTGCTTTCAAATGTACTAAATCTAGTTTAACTGAGATCTCTAAAACCCAGCCTTTTTTAAACTCCGAAGGCGAATTCATTACAGGGGAACTTAACAGCCCAGTTGATTACTCATTTTTAGGCAAATTGCTTGTGGTTTATGTAGAGTTGTACTTGGCGTAGTACCGAGATTACCTGTAATAAGGCGAATTCTTTAGTTTGTAATTTGTATACAAAAAACTGTAAGGCCCGCTTTATCGACTTAGAACTTGCTAAAGTGTTTCATTATGATAACTTCAGCTTAACCTCAAGTGAGCGATAAACTTAAGATTATAGTAAAGTTGTAGTAATGGAGCACTTTTTATACTTTTTTTTATATTCTACAAAAGTTTTGGCCATGAAGTTTTACTACACCTGCCAGATTAATCGATCAACACGCAACACGCATTTATCGCGAAGATCACTTAAAGTCAGAGTTCTCGGATTACACACGACTTTTAAATTCTCTTTCTTGATAATTCACTTTGATACTCCAGTGTTAAAAGCAATAAATAAAATCTTAAATTACAGCAAAAGTTTTAAAGTACAACAAAAATCATCATAACTCGTTTCTTATTACAACAGGCATAGAAGCACAAAAACAGAAGAAACACTTAATCTTAATTAATTATCTTCGTTCACAAGAATAATTTCCGGTATTTTTTACTACTTATTAACACATACACACACAATCGGCCATCAATGCGAATATCTGTGACACTGAAGAAGAGGTTACGTGCAAAAAATCGATTTAAATATTTTCCGATACAGTTTTCATGTGCTTGTGTCTGTGCGTTAAAATAAGTATGATTGAGAGAATATGCGTTTATATGGCTGTGAGTGTCAGTGAATTTTCTGTTGCATATTAAATGCAATCGACCACAGTAATGGCGAAAAAATGTTTGCAATTTTACAAAAACAACAGCTCTAAAAAGAAAATAGCATTAACCACAAAACATGCTCTGTGCAACATCCTACAACAGCAACAAGAATAAAGAACAAGCAGCAATAAAAGCCTCAACTATTCATTAAATTTCAATGCTCTCCAAACAACAAGAGTCATGGTTGCAGTTTCATTCACATTCGCTTTATTTTCTCCAACTGGGAAAACAAAAACATGAAATTAAAAAAAGCAAACAAAACTGCTTCCATATGAATGTCAGTCAGGCGGCCATCAAGTCTTCTATTGTTTGCCATTCTTTTAGACTTTTGCATTTATGATTTTAAAATGTTTTTATTAAAACAGAAAGGTGAATTATTGAAATAAAAGAAGTGAAATGAAATGAAATGTTAACAAAACTTTGACAGTTCTTTTCAATCACTCAAATGCTTTTGTACAGTGGCTGTGGTTACAGTTGCTGTATTTTTTGCACCAAGTTCTCTTTTTACATTCACATTTTTTTATAGTGATTTATTTATAAGCACACAGACACGCAAACACCGTTTCCGATACATCAGTCCTCATAAAAATCTACTTTTCCAATACAAAAAGCAAAAAACTTACCGTGCAAAATGTGCATTCATTTATTGTATGTACAGTAAAACTTCGGTATAACGAATTTCGTTATAACGAATAATTCAATAAAACTAATTTTTTGCTAAATGTCCGGAAAATCGCTTTTTATTTTATACAAAAATGCTGTATGGCTATAACAAAGAAAATATGAGCCATAAATACGGTGACCATATTTTCCAAACGAACAAAAATTACATTTCGAAATGTAGTAAAAATGATTAATAGTATTAAGGTTATTGGATAGATAATATGGCAATGTAAAGAAAATGATATTAGCAAGTAGAACTTCTATTAACATTTACATATACTTAAATTATTGCCTATGAAAAAATCAATAAAATATGCCTAAAAAATTAATTATTAAAACCCATGAACAACTCTTTGGTGCTTAGTAATAGATGGTAGTTATTTTATACCTTACCTGGTAAGTAGTTGTCATTAAAATTGTTATAATTTTGAAAACTTCAATTAGTACTTACTATTAATAACCTCAGCAACTACATATTACTTCTATTATTATTTTTACTACTGAAGATTTATTTGCTTATTAATATTAATCAGCTCAATAACCAGGGTTTAAAAAACTGCAGTCGGAACCAAAAACTGTTTTATAAAAAACGAACTTTTGGGCACAACTTTTCGCTTTTTAGCTGGTTTGACAGCGTCTGTTTACATATAATGAATCATAAGTAAAAGCAACAGTTTTCTTTTTGCCAATGACTTATGAAGAAGTGGAAGAAATTGCAGTTTTTCTACTTTGACTGCAGTTTTTAAACGCTGTCAATACTGAATATTTACTTACTGGTAACGTACTCAATTACTACTTATTGGGACTATGAACTAGTGATTTTGTGGCTTGTGATAAGTATATCGTAAGTACTTGCAATTCAACTCAGTCGTAGTTAAATAATAACAAGATATTTTTTTGACTTCTAGTAAGTGTATTGACCAACATTACTTGCTAACTTCAAAGTAAAAACTTAGCCTACGAAATAATGTACTGAGTAATCAGAAAAACATAAAAGCACTACTTACAACTCAACTAAAAGTATTTATGAATTTTACAAGGGATTTCCCAAAATGAACACATTCAAAAGTAAGTCATTATATTTTTACATAAATATATTCAGAAAAAGGTTGTTATAGAAGCTGTTTTAGAATTAGTTATAGAAGAAAGCTACTAAATAATGTGTAAAAGAAGCTATTCAATTTGAAAAAGTAAGCAGTGGGTTACCAGGTAAGTAAAGTTTTTTCTGGGAAGTAGTTTATATATTTCTGTAGAAGTAATTTTTTAAATTTCTATGGCTGTTTTTACATAAAACTAATTTAAATACCGCGCAGTACATTTAAAATTTGCACTTTGTTATTAAAAGTGATTCTTAAGTAAACATTTTTAATTAGGAATTTTCGATAATCCAAAAATGATTAGCAATTGAAGTAATCTTTTTGGACTCCAGCTACAAATAAAATTATACTATCTTCATTATTGTTTTACCTACAATATTTTTTTTTCATTGAAATAGCCAAAATGTTCCATCTATATTTCATCCGATCTACTGCTGTATCTTCTTTTCTCCACTTCTCACTCAATCAAAATGTTAAATTTTTGTAAACAATGCTGCCCATTGATTTAAATCGTTAATACAGAATACTACCTGCTAACTTTGTATGACAAAATGGTTTTAATAACCAATGGTAAAAAAACACATTTTAATTTGTTTCATGGATCATCAAAATAATTTTTGCAATATCAACGGGCTCCTTAATTGAGAGAGAAAATATTCGTTTAACCCTCAAATCACCCTCAAAAAAAACTTACGTTAGTTACCCACGCGTGGGATTTTTCACACATATGCAATGTCCATCTACTTTGTTTATATCCCGTTGGTGATCAACAACAAACCATACAAAGCTTATATAAGCACTTACTTTATAAAACATAGATTGCATGCAGTTCGCAACAATATCAAAAATATCCACATTGCCGACAGAAAATGTTGTCTCTATTCCAAAACACATTGATACTAAATACATTTGTGTAGAAAACCACACACGAGAGTAATCTACGTAAGTTTTGAAATATTTCGTTATAAAAAATATTTTTTAATCAAAAATATGTGTGTTCATTACTTAATTGATATTGTTTACAAAGTCGAGAAGTTTCTCTAGTGTACCTCAACAATTTTTTTTTTGTTCATCGTGTAATGATTCATTTTGTGTGGTGTCTTACACAAGGGTGATTTAAGGGTTAATGAAACGCACAACTTTAGAATTCGATCTAACACTGGCATTAATGCTAATTAGCGTGTTTTGCTGTATTAATTGTTGAAATTTTGGGGTTTTGAGAAAATAAAATATTAAGTTTTTGAGTTTAAAGAAGAAGTCATAATCTAAAGCTACGGTCACACTTGTCAAATATTTGACGAAAAAATACGTGACCTACAGGAAAATTAAAATATAATTTGCTTTAATTCCAATATTTATTTTGAATTTAATACCACATTTTACAAAAAACAAATTTTTGCTATTGGTAGCAGTATAATTGGTTTTATTTGGGGATGTTAAGATTATGTTAAATGTCACTTACTATAAACAAAAGTAGTGGTTATGCTTATTAGTTAAAATATTTAATAAGTGTCACCGTAGCTTAACAAAGGGAAAATTCACGAAAAAAAGACAATTCACTGTCCTTTTTTTCTGAAAAAATCTTAAAGGACATCGTTTCAAAAAAAGGACTGTCCTTTAAAAAAAGGACGAATTCTCACCGTAGCAATAAAGCCTCTATATGGCGAAATATCCATTGAAATACCACAATGAAGTGTAAATAAAACGGAATCAAAGTTAAGGCAAAGTTGTAAATATTCATTATGAAAACAACGAAGTCTAAATCAAATATAAAGAGCGTCACACATGTAGATAGTTTTGCTTTGATTGTCGTTTATCTTGAAATTTTGTTTTGCCAAAGTTTAAGTCAAACATATCGCACTTGACCATAAAAAGGATATTAAATCAGTGTTAAGAAATTTTCAGTAGAAGCAAGACAATATTAAATTTAACAAGGCATATGAAACAAATTTATCAAAGCAACCGTTTCATTACCAAAAAGAAGACAAGAAAGCACTATATTTTTACAGCGGGTAGATATGAGAATATTACGATTCGAATTTTGTCAAAAAGTGAAAGAAATGTTGATTTAATACTCTCTTTATGATCAAGTGTAATTTGCACAACGGTTTAAAAGCCATAACGAAATATTTTTCAATCCCCTTTAGATTTGTTATATCGAAGTTTTACTGTATTTGTACTCATTGCTGTTGAAAATGATGTTGTGAATGAAGCTGACGGTGATGAGGATGACGTTGCTAAAGAACTTTTCTCTTTTATATTTCAGTTGCTTTTCAGTTTTTCCGCTCTTTTTTCAGTTTGTAGTTTATTTTTTTCGGTATTTTGCATAAAAGCCATGATTAAGTGTTTCCGTTCGCAATGAAATTTTTTGTATTCAATTTGTTATTGAACTTTTATTACAATGTCTCCGTAATAAGTTTAATCTGTGATTTTAATATTGTGTGACATTCTTTGTGGGCAAATGAGAATAAAATTGCTAATGTTAGTGTAATATTTTAAATGTTTTAAAATTTGTTTAACAATTTTAAAACACTCTGTGGGGATATAAAATAATATATTCTTTAAAAAAATATCAACTTGTTAATAACCCCAAACTGTTGAGTTTAATTACACTGTGTTACTCCGGAAACATGCAGGGGTTCCTATACAGGAACTTTGTTGGTATGTACGCAATCGTACATTTGTGTTCTTTATAACTTTTTATTCAAGACAAAATTATTGATTTTTTTTTCAAATACGGTATTCAATGGAGAATATTTTTGAATTTTGGATTTTGAATTATGAAAAATTATATCTTGCAAATAATGGTCATTTTCTGCTGCAAACGCAACTGATTTTTTAACATATTTTTCATAACATTTCGCAATATTTCGAGTGTAATTATCTTTATTCGATTTTAAGTTATTCCTACTTAGTTGCCCAAGTCTTTTCTACTAAATTCTCACAAAAAAAAACAAAGAAAAAATAATAATTAGAAAAGTTATAACGAAATCAAACCCCTCCGGTCATTTTGGCTAACCTTGTATTATACATTTTTTTTTGAATATTATAAAATATATTAAAACATAAAATTTCATTGATTTATGTTCAAAAAAATAAAATTGGCTATAAAAACTTAAACAAAATTATACGTGGTTCAGAGTATCGGGAATTTTTAAAAGCTTTGAATTACATGCGCGATTTAATGATGTGAATGTATTTTAATAATAATTTTTAACTAAACAGCTGTGTTTTAATTTTAATTTCTTATCTACAATAAAGCATCCTTTATGAAACTATTTCCGTAACTAAGCTTTCTAGAAGCACGAAAGATTCATTAGCGCTGATATATGCGCTGACAATTTCTCACTACTAAGAAGCGCCAGAGAAGCCAATAAAATTTGATGCATTTTTAATTCAAGTAAATAAAAATTATTGAATAACTTCACATTTTCCCTTATAAGTTAGCAGGTTGTAAGTGAATAATTAAAGTCGTTATTTTTAAGACAAAATCACGAAAAATAATTTAAGTGCTTCTGTTATTCCCTGACATGGAAGCAGGTTGTTTCCCGCAATGCTACCGAACATAGAAATAACATTTTTTTTTTATGACACAATCAGTCGCCAAATTATTTTTTAGCAGAGAGGAAAAATGTAGTGCTTGCAAGTGGGAATTCGCCATATAAAAATCATGCCTCTTATAAGCAGGTTTTTAAGAAGGTTTCGTGCTTCTCTCCCTTACAAAGCTGCTTACGAGAAAGCTCCATTTTTTACTGGGTAAATACATATATCTATCGATTTGTAATACTTATGCCTGAGGAATACTTTTATTTGTTACCCATAATAACTACCATCGATTTTTAAAAATAAAACTTAGAAACAATAATTTCGCTAAAAAAAATAAAAATATTTTTATAATCAGCCATATCACAAGGTTCAATTCCATTTGTGGTTCTAGGGTGGTTCTCAACCCTTGACCCAGGTTTGCAACAAGAAAACAAATCTGAAACACTACTACATTCAATACAAAACTTACTCTGTCGCAGCAATGCCAATCAATAGGGAGGTGGATGTTTACCCCCAATCGCCCATTTCCCAACCATGACTGTGGGATATCCATCTATCAATTTCTTTTTCTTCCACAGTCCCAAAAACCCGTCATTCGTCGCCCTTTCTGTTATCAACAATCCCCAAAAGAATTAGCTCTACTCAAAAAAGGCATGATTTAAAAAGCAATGACTTACTTAGATTTTTGGAACAGATTTTGGAATTCCTTTTGTATGTCAAAGATATTATTTTACATTTTAGAATCAAAATTGTTCTTAAAGCTCAGTTGGGAAAATTTAATACTTCTCTCGGCCAACTTTCAAATTTGATAAGCTTCAACTTGTTCGTAAGGCAATTAAATATGTTAAAAAACTGAATAAGTAACACAAAGATAGCATGTTGATTAGAAATTTTTCATGTGTACCTATGATTGTAAATTTAATTTCCTGTTATCACAAAAAAGCCATAACTATCCATTCCTTATCAATTAAAGAAGAGTCTCCATGAAAAGTCTATCGATTCAAGAAGTTTCCGATGGTTTGCAAGTGCCTGTGCGTTTTAATTAATATAATTGAGAGTGTATTTTTTTAAACGAGTGCGAGAGTTAGAAGGATTTTTTGACACTTAGGTTTTTTAAATATCTCACTATTCTAGCTTTTTATTCAAAATAGGATCAAAATAGTATGCTCAAATAGGAGTATAGTTTATAGTTTCAATGGGCAGCCCACACAAGTACGGCTTACTCGGATCCTGTCTTAGTCTCACATTAGATATAGCATCAAAGCACAGCAGGTATTGTCGCCGAGCCAAGGGCGTTGGCAGAGAAAATTAGACACCGCTTCCTCTTCCTCCTCATCATGACAACATTACAAGTTGTCATTATAACCAAGGTCCATTCAAATCGCATTGGTCCCTATTACCCAGTTTTCGTTACAACCGATATCAGTGCTCAATCTAGTCCCTACCAAAACGAAATAAAACGTAGTCTTAGCCAATCCATAGATTCCTGCCAATCCAGCAGGTATTCTCACCCTGCCGACTATACTGAGCCCCCCTGTACAACTTACGTTAAATCCTTTAGTGAACCATTAAAATGTCGACTAGGCAGTCCATGAACATGTCGTCCAAGAGAAAGCTCAGTTTGGCCAGAACGTCTGCAGCTTGTATTCTCAGACACTCACTCACACATGCCATCGTTACACTAAAATAATCCGCAATCTCATTTAGAAACGCCAAGCGTTCCCAAGTTAAAATCTTTGTCATGGTGACACCAGCCGGACCTGCAATGACAGCCTTGCTGTAGATTGCATAAAGAATCAAAAGAATTGTTGAAAGATTTGCGTTTTTCAATAAAATTTTTTAGTAGTTTCGTTGTCTATGGAGTTCAATAAAACCGAATCGCGATATAAAAATGCTCTGCATGTATTTTTCCTTTACTTTTATTCCTACAATTGTGTTAGTAAATACTACAATTTATTTTCTTATCGATTTGATAATTATTTTTTATCTTAAGCCATTAACTTTAATGAACATCATTGGCGTACTAATTTCCACAAGTATTTACATTTAATTTTCTAACGATAAGAACGACAACGTTAATTGATATTGTTTCTGCAACAAATTTGATTCAAAAAAAACAGTTACAGAAAAAGCGGCACGTTTAACAGGCAATAAGTTATTCCTACTTAAACATCTTTTTTACTTTTTAACCAATTAAATGCAATACAAAATAAATTAAATGAACAAATTACAAAAAGTAAATGAAGGCGGCCAAAAAAAGGTTCATTAGTTTTCCCGGTTTTTTTTTTGTTGAGGGGTGAAAGAGATTCAACTCATCCGTTAATCTTCAATCTCTGTTTTAATTTATATTTAGTATCTTTTGGTTCGAATTTTATTTGCATTATGTTTTCCAATTCTGAACAACAACAAAAAGAAATAACATTTCAAGCTGTGATTAATTGTACATGTATTAAATGGATGCCCAAATAATGTATAAAAAAGTTCTTTCGAAAAAACAATAGTTTAATTAAAAAGGTAACATTTTGTAAACCTTTTTTAAATTCAAAATATTTTTAATAATTTTGCAAAGAATCTGCAAAGTTCAGCTGACTTTTGTAAAAAATTTAATTTTTGTAAACAGAGTATTTCTGAAATACTATCACTGTTAAAAATATACTTTTTTATATCAGTGTAATAATTGCAAGTAAGGTACTTGTTGTAAGAAAGGTACTTTTTGTAAAATAAACAGGTTCCTTTTGTTAAAAAGGTACTTCTTGTGAAATGGTCCTTATTGTAAAACGGTACTTTTTGCAAGAAATTTCACTTTTTGCAAAAAAAAAAGATACTTTATGCAAAAAAAGGACTTTTTGCAAAAAATTTACTTATTGAAGAAAAGTACTTTATGCAAAAAAGGTACATTTTGCAAAATAAAATATTTTTTTAACGTAATTCGTGTTTTAAAAGATACATTTTTGCTAAAGTTCGTCGCGTAACTTTTTGGATAACAACTCGTCTGACTTATTACTAAGAACCATATTTTTTATACAAATTATCATATTATTCGGATGTGTATTCTAAGTCAAATTACAATCCTCAAAAGATTTTATTCTTTAAAAGTCTTATTCATTCAATATTTTCCAGGAATATTTTGTATGCACTTTCAAGCTTTTGGTTTTTTGTATATAAATTCCCAGATTCTATTTGTTAACCATAATTTTTGATAATTTGAAAAATTATTTTTTACTAAAAAGGTACTTTTTAGCGAAAAAAAAGATTTGAAAGGTATTTTTATACCCTTTACCTAAGTAAAACGGTTTGTAATTTCACTAATATTGATCTTGCTTAAGAGAAGCGAAGCTGATTTAACGATGTCCGTCTGTGCATGTATCCGTTGAAATGGGGTTTCCGAAGATTCCGGATATGATGTCCCCTTGGTTGTTATATATGTGGAAACTGGTGGCAACGCCCAGATCACCTGGAGTGGCCGCACTTTTGCTTAAAAATTTATTTTTATTATGCAATTATAAAAAAACCTATTTTAAAAAGTAACACTTTTTCCACAAAAACGTACCTTTGTTAAGATGGATTTTTCCACCATGTAGATGCCTTTTTGTAAAAGGTACTAAAATGATGCTTTTAAAAAGGACATTTTTAACTACTCAAGAAACTCTCCATAACATTTACTTTTAAGAAAGTTGTATATGTGAAAAAAGAAACATTTTTTCTTAAAATTCCTTTTTTTAAAGAGAATGAATAAATAAATTAATGTATAAGAAAAAGAAATGATTACAGTGAAAATATTAAGTTATTTAATAAGCTACTATTTCTAAACATAAGTATTTGATTGTACGTGTCGCATTATAACTTTGTAATCAACTTGGCCAGATAGGCTTATGAATAAATAAATAAAATAGTTAAGACACAAACATTATAAAGGCCATTCAATGTAAAAGAATTAACAATTCCATCTATACCCGTCTGCATTAATATTCATTACAAAATTTTATCACTTCCGATAACCATAATCGAATTTGGTAACAAAAAAATTATTAATTTTCCTCATAATCCTCATCATTAAAAAACAATCAATTATTATAACAAACAAATATCTTTGGCCTGGGAATCTTTCCTTTTTAAATTCCCCGTAGACAAAAAAAACTTTCCCAGAACAGAAACTTCCATTAATCACAAGGAAAATGAAGCAGGAAAAATAACAGAGCAAATCATTTATAACAATATTGGTGATGCAATAATAAATGATAATAAAAAGGACATTTATTTGTGATCTGTTACAATACAAAAGAGGATATATAACATAAAGAAATGTAAATAATCACACACATCATCACCCTTAAAGACTTCCGCATTCAGGGAATATATTTTAAATTCGTATAAAAACCATATTACAACATGGGGGATTTTAAAATCCCCAAGTAATAACAAATTTACAAATCATTTTTTTCTCCTTAAATTTTCTCCCCTTTTTTATTTTTTATTTCACACTTACTTTAGTTAACAGGGTTTGTTTTTTTTAAAGATGTAAGATTTATCTGTTTACACTTTTTGCGTTTGTTTTTACATCGTTAAAGTGAAAAAATATCTTGAATTTTATTGAAGATACTCGTCTTTACACGCTTTATGCTACCATGTGCATGGATTATTTTACCCTTAAAGAGTCCAGTAGATTTTTGAGAGTGGCAATGAAATCTGCCCTGATTTTATTTATGCATTTTAATGCAGCAGCCGTATTCTGTAATTCGCTTAGCTAACGCTAAAATGCCTATGAGAATACAAAATTTAAAAATTTTAACGATGACATTAAAAGATAAAATTGCGGCCAATTAAATTTTAGTAATTTAGTAATTCACGTTACAGTATTGTATTCGTAGCCAAAATAAAAAAATAAATAAATTGATTTTTAGCGATAGAGATTTAGTTTTACCGAATTACAGAATACGACCACAGGAAAGGGCAATTGCCTCTTATTGGCATTACATAAAATGAGACATGCAAAATCTAGTTACTGGACTTTCGTTTTGTAATCTATAGAAAATCTTTTTCCATTTAAGCCAAACCTTAACTCTAAAAAAAAATTTCGTTAAAAAAATGTATTAAGAACTGCAGGGTCGTATGTTATACAATTATTAAATGTTTAAAAACGAAAGAAAAAAATTGTTCATGTGAACTGACTCAAGTTAAAGTTGAGCAATAAACTAATTTAAGCGGTTTTAAGACTTTCGTGTTTAATATAAAAAGTTCACCAAAAACAAAATTATCTGTTAGTCTTGCTATGAGTCTCTTATGTCTGCTATCGGTTTTGTTTAAATTGTCAGTAGCAAAAGGTGATAATATTTCAACCTCAGGCATATTTGGTTTTTATGTTGGTATTTTTATTTCGCTTAAACGGTTTTTGTGACTTAACTCAATGTTATAAGAATTTAACCCTTTCACTGCCGTACTATAAGGAGTGTTTTTTATAAATCTAAGTAATTTTTTCTAAAAAACTTTGAGATTTAAAAACAAAGTTTTAAGCGCAGAAATTACTAATTTTTCAATGCTTAATTTTTTCACTTACTTTATACAAGTAAACCATGTCAGTTGTCAAGCATGAAATAAGCGCTCCTCAGATCTCTACAGCAGAGCTTCTACGCGAGGAATTCCAAACAAAAATCATGTAATATTTCATAGAAGTGTAAGCGCTTCACTCCGAATTCTCCCTTACATTATTGCTTCCGGGGTAGCATCAGTTTTTGCTGGGAAGGAAAAACACTTTGACGCTGAAAAACTGGAAAACGTGTGCGCATCTAATTAAGGTTGCCGTCAAAAGCTTGTAATAAAATACAATATACTAAATAAACACACACAAAACAGCTAACTATTGCACATAGAAAATACTTAAAGCTACCAATGGGACATAATATTATTTAAATACAGCGTAAATTGTATTTTTGGCGATTTTTTAATGATCCCCATGCTAGTGAAAGGGTTAAAGTAATATAAATTTACACTGGACCCTTGATTCAAAGGAATTTTGCATCAGCTAACAACTAAGAATGTATTAGCTTTATGATTATATTATAAATGAAAGAAATAGTTTCCTAAATTATCTAAAATATTTATAAAAACTTCATATCAGTTTTAAAATTTAATCAAAAAAAAAAAACACACAAGAATGTTAAAATAAAAACATAGAAGGGATCTTAACGACTTAGATGACACATTTTTTGCGGTACAGTGAAATAACTCCCAAATGAAATAAGTCCCAATGAAATAACTCCCAATGAAATAAGTCCCATGAAAAATGAAATAACGCCCAACGGAAAAAAAATGAAATAACTTCCAAAGGCAAAAATGAAATAAGTCCCAATTTTTGGGATTTATTTCAAAATGTAAAAATAAATCCCAATAAAAATGAATTAACACCCAATGAAATAAGTCCCAACAAAAATTAATTAACTCCCAATTTTTTTGGATTCCTTTTACAGAACGCTTCTTTTTGCCTGGCAAAAGTGGAACCAACAGTCATAGATTTTTGTATCCAAAAATGAAGTTTTTATAGCCCTTTTTAGACTCGCTTCATAATCGGTGATAAAAGTCGCACCATTTAAGATAAATACATTAGAATTTTTGTAATTAAATAAATGGGCATAGCATTTTGCTGACATGATATTCGTCAAAATAAAAAATACTGGAAAAACCTACTGGAAGTAAAAATAAAAATTAGTCTAATTATTGTATAAGAAATCGCGTGGCGGCGCGGCGTGATTTGCTTTCGCTCCCCCCCCAGCGATGACAAACGCGGCGCGGCATGATTTGCTTTCGCGAGCGCGGTAGCAAATCACCCCCAGTGATGACAAACCTTTTCATAATATTCGATATGCAGCAAAATCAATTGTTTAAAACATCCCAGCGGTACAATTGAAAATGTGCCTTCGATCAAAATCTTTTTATTGTTGTTTGACTATCTTATCGGATCCAAAGACGCAGTATGCAAAGCCCTTCGAGTCGTGGCACACTTTAAAAAACGCTGTTTTCTCTTGGCCCTCATGTAAAGTAAGTCCAAAATTTGTGTAGATATTTTCCTTCTGAAACATACTGATAACTCCCAACGATAAAATAGTGCTTGCAATTAAAATGAAATAAGTCACAACTGCAATGAAATAACTGCCAATGATAACTCCCAAATGAAATAACTCCCAACAAAAAACCTGTTGGGACTTTTGGAGTTATTTCATAATGAAATAAGTCCCAATTTGTATGTAAAATTTTTTGGGATTTATTTCATTTTTCCATTGGGACTTATTTGTGCCGGTTCACACAAGTCAAGTCAAGTCAAGTCAAGTATTGAGTTTTTAGGAGAGAAGGGAAAAGAGAATGCCATTTCTTTTCCCCTCTCTCCTAAAAACTCAAGACTTGACGAGTCAAACTCGACTTGTGTGAACCGGCACTTTCATTTGGGAGTTATTTCACTGTACCATTTTTTGCATGATGTTAGTTATTTGTTCTCTAAAATATTGTAAAAAATTTTTAAGCGCTTTATAATCGGTATCAGTATTAATAACGGTAACAGTTGGCAACCTTCCTTGTTAGACGTAGTTGTGACACCTTTATTGTTAATAAAATAAAATGTGGAAAAGGAAACGCATGATTTCCTTCCTCAGATCTACTCCTACTTTGCCTAAAAACTTTTTTTAATAAAATCTCCCACCTACATGCATACCTTCTCTACTCCTCTATGTTGCAAACGTTACTCCTCTTCACAGTATGAGTTGCTATTTTTTTATCTATTATTTATCTATTAAAGGCGTTCCTTTTTTTTGTTGCGTAGGAAAAGTTTTTTTTAAGAAGTGGGTTCCAAAAGAACTTAGGAGAAATTGTAGGAAAATTAAAGAAGAAATATAATTTAATATATGCATATGTACATATGAAATACCATTGAAAATTTTAAAATTAATTTAAAGGTCACTCCAACGAGTGTAAGCTAGTAAGCAAATTAAAATTTTAATGATTTTTTAAGAATATAGAAAAATGGGACTTAGATAAAAAATTTGAAGCTTTTAAAAGTTATACAAGTTTCAAATTTTTCTGGTAAATTTCAAGGTTTTTTAAGATGTAAGACATTTCGTCTCTTTTTAAGCAGTGCCCGAAAATAAAATGTAAATGTTGTTCATTGTTGTTGTGAGAAACACAAACGCTAATATTGTTTGTGTATAAAATACCATAAAAATACACGTTTCTCTGTTACAATTAAAAAAAATGTGCTTATCCATCTCAACATTCAGATGAGAACAATTTTCGTAAAAACCACAAACTTTGATGTGTTCGGTTCAGCACATTAATGTTCGTTAGTTTCAATTGAGTTCTGTGCCCTTTTTTGCAAACAAAACAAAAAATTTTTTAACAAAAACAAAATACACATGTATTTTTAGCGAAGGAAAAAACAAACAGCCAACAAAAAATGCCCTGCAAATAATAGGACCAGTCCAAACACGCGTGTAAAGAGTAGCCCACAAGGGACTAGGACTAGTCCAAAAGTAACCCAAACGTATGGAAAAACGTGGTCTATTTAACATTACGATGTCCTAGGGCAGGACCATATAACCCATCTTTGGACTACAAAGGAGTAGTTTTAAAACTACTCCATTGTGTATACAAGAGGATTAGTTTTTACTTCGTTTAAAAACGAAAACATGTCGTTAAAAAACGAAGACATGTCGTCTCACTACAAACACTTTTTAACAATGACATGGTCAATGCTTGCATTACATCGGACCAGTCCATGGAGTAGACATTTCATGAAATTGGATCAGGTGGTCCAATAATATTTGCAGGGTTTTTACAAAAAAAATGCAAAAATACAATACAGACACAGGCTGTTAGTGCTGTCCCAACAAACACGAAGGTTTGATTTCAAATTGAAAGTGATTTGTAATCAAACCTTTTCTCAAACGACAAACGTATTACATTTGAGAAATGCTTTTTTTTAAATTTCTTTCAAAGCTTTTTCTCAAATGTTTTTCAAATGTGGATGTGAAACATAAATAAAATTATTTTTTTTTAAATTAAAATTCATTATTATTTAAATAAGCTCTTAGATAAGCATTCGGCATCGTAGCTAACCCTTTCACGTTAATGGGAAATATTTTTTGGTTATTTTAGTAACGTATTTTTTTTAAATATTTATTTTGACAATTAGATGTCGTACAACAGCGATGATTTATTGTAAATAAAAGTTAAAAGTTGGCAATACTTAAAAGTGTATAGCTTATCAAGGAAGGGAAATTTCATTTTTCTCCACCGTAAGGTCGTTTTGAGTTGGCTCGTTTTGTCGCTGATAAAGTTACGTTTTTAAGTTTAATGGGTGATAAATATTACGTGTTGAGTAAAACGAAAAGATAAATAATACCAAAAAATTAATAAGTGGCCCATAGTGCTTCAATTTTGTATATTTGCTCTATGGGAAACATTTTTCCCTATGGACCAGAAGGATAAATTTAATCTTAGTAGTTTATTGATAATGCGTTTTTACATGTTAACAACAGTAATTATAAATTCAAGCAATGACAAGCAGAAGGTATTGGGCGAAAATACGATATTACAGCTTCTAATGGCGGGTAATACTGATGGGGAATATGAACTTCACCTAGATGAAGAGGACGTTGAAGAGGCTGGAGATGTGGTTGAAATCAAAAATGCAGTACAATAAACTGGTCAAAACATAACTGTGGATGCCAGTTAAGCTCCTCATATGGAATAAGAACCTGTTTGCAGATGAACAAGTGACTCCTCATCTCATACATATTATGAAAGTAATTATTAGTTTGAGCGCGTAAACATATTTTCTGATACGCAATATATGGTTGAGGGATCACTATTGACCAGCTTAGAGTATCGACAAGTAGTAGCACGAAATCTGATAAGTATTTTACATCAAGGCAGAGAGTAAAACCTTCTTAAAGGGAAAACGCGAATGCTGAGGTTTGCACAAATCGTAACCCACTAACGTACAATATGCAAAAGGCGAACAAAATGAAGAGATGTTTAAATTACGCAAAGAAACGTAAAGAATATAGAACGCATAACATTTTTGCTATGTGCAACGTCCATCTCTGCTTTACAAGCAAGAGGAATTGCTTTGCAGAATACCTACCATAGTTAGTTTTGTATTTTAAAACCTATTTTACATTGAATTTTTTAAGCATTCATAAAAAATCAATAAACTGAAGTATTTTTCCCCATTGGGAAAAATGTTTCCCAAAAAATTCCACAAAATCTAACCACGAGATTTTTATTTCTTTGCAATTTGAGTTTATTTTGTATAAAAATCAATTAAAAAAAATCCATTGGATATCAAAAATTAACCCTAGTTTCCTTATGGTCGTGAAAGGGTTAAAGAAGAAACAGGGTTCTTTCCGCGCTCTTATTCTTGGAAAGACAAAATACTTGGCTCCGTTTTGTTTTGAGGATTGTCATGACGTAGCACCGCCATCGTACAACAAACTTATATTTTCTTCACTTCCCGTTTTATTTTACTTCACATTCTTTCACTTTGTAATTAATTTTTTACTCACAAAAATTTTATATATTTTAACAAGAAATCAATGTTTTTAAAGGCAAATTCACTTCAAGTTATATGTAACTTTTCTTAAATTGTGTAAAACGTTTAACTTTAGTTGTCATTTTTAGTGTTTACATTTATTTTTCTCTTCAGAGCAGCCGAGATTTTAATTAAATTTTAATTTATTTAAATTAATTAAATACACATTCAAATAATATAAAAATGTTTATATTTTCTTAAGGTACTAGTCGTACTTAAAAATTTAAGTGAGAATAACACTACAACGTACTTTAAACAATTCTAAATGGGAGTATTTTTGAAAATCAATCCCAGAATTTCTTAAAATGAGTACAAAATTCTTAAACCAAGTAAAAAACAAGATTGAATTTTTGTTGGTAGTTCCACATTAAGAGTAAAGTTACAAAGTGAGCGTTTTAATCTCATTTAACTTCTTAGTCTCATCTCTCAGCATTGCATTCTTTACGCCTGTGCTTAACAAAGATTGTTGCAGATACTAAAACAACACCACACAGGAAGGTTAACGATTCGCTTATTTTTTGTAGAAACAGCCAAAACAACAGAGCGAGAAGAGTAACATAAATTATTTTCATGTTTAATAAATAAAATCAATAGAAAAAGTTCTTGTTTAGTTTAAATCTACCAACATCCGATCCAACACGACATTCTTAGAAGAAAGTTTGTATAAATTGGGCATAGACATTGCAATGTAATCCCCAAGGCTCGCCGAGGACATCCAAAATACAATACGAGAACTTACTGCTTCAAGGTTTACATGGAATGACAGAATAAAAATTCCCAAAAGAGTCCGTCCATCATCAATTTTCTAAAAATTTGGAAGGAATATTTTACTGTCCCATTGTTTAAGTAAACTTGTAAAACTTGAGGCCTAACCATAACATGCATAGTCTTGCTTAACCTACTGTCAAAAATAAACAAAAAGTCTCTCAAATAAATGTGCCATCAGGAAAACCCCAAGGCAGCCATCTTTGACCTGGAGTAAAAAAGTTCGCAAACGTTCTTATGTATGCTGACGATGTTAAGGTTGTTTAACGTACAACCATGTGCTAGATCACCAACTTCTTCAATACGATCAAAATTATTTTTATGACTGGTGTGAAGCAAACTTAATGGAGCTTTATCTAAAGAAGTGTAAAGAAATACGCTTTTCGAGAAATAATCCAATTACAGTTAATTGTTTCCTCGGAGGTATTCAGGTTGATATAGTTGAAAACTTCCTTGATCTTGGGATACAATTTGACCCTAAAATGAGCTTTAATTCCCATATTAGGTTTATGATGAATAAAGCTAGAGGAACACTTGGATATTTAAAACGCTGGGCAAAAGAGTTCGATGACCAGTATATTACAAAACCCATATATTTGTCACTTGTTAAACCGATTCTTGAATATGAACCGATTATTTGGGACCCCATTTACCAAACGAATTCTAATTCAATCGAATCGGTACAGAAACAGTTCATGATCTTCTGTCTTCGTGGGTTTCATTTCAACACACTAATCTTGCCTCATACACGGCTCGACTGGCTCTGATGAAGCTCCCTACTTTAAAAAGTCATAAAACAATGCTAAACATTATTAATGGTGATATCTGTGTCAAATCCCGATAATTCGTACCCCGATAATTCGTAATAAACTGTCGGACCCTCGAAAAAATCTCGTTAATTCGTAAAATGTCCATACATTTTGGTCCCCTTGCTTATTCGTAATTTTTTTTTTAAATAAAACTCTTTCGGTGTTACGAAAACAAAAAATGTTTGCAACCATTGACAATGGAAAGCAAAAAAATGCTAAGCGATTTGAAACTCTTACTTCAATCTTTCAAAAAAGAGAATTTATTATGCAAAAATCTACAGGCAGTAAGCTAAAGCGCGAAAAACTACCTGAATATCCAGAGCTTTAAAGTCATTAGTCTTTAGAATTTGTTATTTTATTTTATGTATTTATTTTGTATTTATTTTTAACAATTGTTTTAATGTTTTTTTTATCGTGTTAGTAAGTCTGAATTTACACGTTTCATCTTTTAATGCTCAACTTCTTTTCAATTCCCTTTTTAAAATGCTAATATATTCACACGCAGCAATCGGGTTTTTTACGGTACAACACAACAACAATTTTATTAATAGCGAATCAAAAAGAAAAAGAAAAGAAAACAAATTACATGCATTCATTGTTGTGCATATGCCAACGAATAAAAACACAAAGCGTACTGATCGAGTACAGGCATCTCCGTACTAACCCCCTTTCTTCTTTTTTCCTTCAACTAAAAACATAAGAGTTGAGCATCAAAAGATGAAACGTGTGAAAGCAGACTAAATAAATTGAAAACCCCCGTTAATTCGTATTTATTTTATTTTAACCCCGTTAAATCGAAAACCCCTATAATTCAAATACGAATTATCGGGATTTGACTGTACCTCAACGATCATCCCGAAATTTTATACCGTTATCCGTCAAATTCTTCAGAGCTAATTATGGTGATGGCTACCCTCTTAGGAGGACGTGTAGTACTTTCAATCAATTACATAGATTTATTGATTATTTCTTGGATCCAAATGCCAATAAGTATACTACTAATTGCTTCTCTTAATTTATAGTAAAATTAATGTAATGTAATCGAATGTTATTTATAGTCTATTTTATTTAAATGTGTAAAATGTCTGTAAGGAAAAATCCATAGACAATTAATAATAATAAAAAATAATTTATTTTTCTTCCAAAATAAAAATAAGATTTTGGTTTTTAGCTAAAAATCTAATTTCCTTTTCGCAAAAGAAAAAAAACGGCATGGCATTGCTGTTCAAAGCAAATTGTTTCACTAGGAAGGTGCACGAACTCCATATGATGAAGAACGAGCCAATTGTTGTCGCTATATTCCCATACTTGGCTAAGCTACTTTTTTATATTTTTTACTAAATAACCTTTTAGTATGTTCGCTCAATGCAGAAATTCAAGTGTAATAATTCCTTCCCATTCCAAGCAAAAATTAAAATAAATTGACTATTTTAAACTTTTCTTATTAAGAATTAAATTATTAAATAAAATCTTCATCTCTCCGTTTTTATGGAATTTTCATTCTTTGAGCTTCTCATTATTTATAGATATTCTGTGAAGTTTTAGCTTTTTAAAAAGTTTTAATTTCTCCCCAGAGACTAAAGTACACACACAATACAATTTTATTAGAGCCAAACAATCTAAATTGTTCCTGGCCAAAAAAAAAACTAATTTAACCCACCACCTTATTAAAGTTTATTCCTGTGCCTTTTTCACTTTGTTAATTTTTTTTTTTTTTTAATTTTTAGGTCAGTTTTGTTATATAATTGCACGTGTGAAGGTGAAAAATTCCCTTGTTCAATAATAACAAAAATAGCCTAAAGTTGTTTTTTAGGGTGTTTTTTTTTTTTTTTTGTTAAGTTTAGCCATAATGTATAAATCAATAAACAAATTGCTGTGGGTATGAGGATATTAATCGATTAATACATTAAATTTAACAAATTTCAAATTCTTCAGTACGTGTACAAGAGTAGTAATTCGACACCATTAATACTCTTTTAGTTAGAATAAATTAATATAAAATAAAATACGTAAACTAAAGTGTCTTCAATGTAATCGAATATTGAAAAGGTTTATAAATAAAAAAAAAAAACTATTGATTATTCTTCACATTTAAGAGGCTTTAAAATACTATTGTTAACCCACCCACTACTTCAGAAGAAATTTAAATAAAAATATTCCGTATGTATTCTCATTATTCTTTTTACATTTCAATGCATTTGAATTTTCCTCGCTTTTTAACATTTAAAATTTTTTTAAATGTAAACCAAAGCTTAAGGCAACCCCTTCCTCTATAGCAGGGAAGTTGAAGCTTTAGGCGCATTTTATTTAAATTTAAATAAATAACACAATGTGTTATTTTACTTTTATTTCGTTTCAAGCTGTTGGAGAAAATGAAAAGGGCGTTCTGTAATTTTTACACGGTTTAATTTCACACATTTAAAAATAAATACAACAATAATTCATATACATACAAGTATATCTGCACTTGTATTTCTATTTAAATATTCATACGTTTAAACGTTTGGAATTATAAAAAGAGAATTTTTTTCTGTTGAGTATTTGAGTTTTAAGTTGTCTTCTACTTGGAAACATAAACATTTTATAATTATGGCCTAGATTTTCCTCTGTATTCCAATGCACACACATTCGTACTGCAACATATATTTACATACTTAAAATTTAAGAATAAGGGTCTCTTGGGACTTTACCCCACATTTAATTGGATGTTTTTCTCTCTAGTTTTTTATTTGTTTTCTTACATGCTCTAGCAGTAGGTACTCCCACTGTAGCTGGTGCAACCAGTTAAGTGTAAAAGTTCTTATTGTTGTTGATGAAATTTTACAAAAGGTGTATTCCATATTTAAAAATGCCGAAAACTTTTCTTCTATTGAATATGCTTTATTTTCATTTTAATTAAAACTGTTTAACAGAAACAGGATTTTGCCTTTAAAGGCCATGAATTGTTGCCTGGATCCATTAAAAACCAATAACTATACAATTTTTTTTGCAAAGTTAGATAGCAAATTTTTTTTTTAGAGTTTCGTCAATAATATCGAATTTTGACAAGATTTCCTTAACATAACAAATTTTTCTAAAAATGGAAAAATACAGCAAAATTTCTTATGTCGAATTTTTTCCAAATTTTGCAACTTTTTTAAGGCCAAAATTCCGTTTAATAGCGTCGGGATTAAAATCAATAATCGGTGAATACTTCAACACTCGCATGTTAAATATCTCGCTATACATCTAGATCGGAATGTGGAATTAACATATGAATGTGAAAAGGCCTAACTCCATAAAATAAAAAGTAGAGCAAATTAGTTTGGTTTGAAAAATTGATTTCCAAAATTTAAGACGTTACAAAAAGGAAGTTGCCAAACACGCGAAGCTAAGTAATTTGTAATTATATATGTATAATTTCATAATTTTTTTGGGTATATTTTCCATTTATTTGGCCGATTGCTTCTGAAAAAAATCAACTAAAATTCAAACCCTTTATCAATTTTTCATATTTTTTAAATGGAAAGTGTGTAAATTATAAGAGAGGACAAAAGGGTTTACAACTAATTCGAGAGTAAAAAACAAAAGTAAAAAATTTTCGAAAATTGGAGTTAGGCCTTTTAGATTCTGAGACATCCATATAGAGGCAAAATGAAATCAAAAAACCCAAAAACTCTATTTTAAAGCCAATCTAGTGCTTCCGTATTCAATTATAGGACGCTGGCTTTCCTCGAATATTGAGAACATTCGAAGGCGGCAAAAAAAACTGATTTTTCTTCAATAAAAAAATATATGACCAGCCTACTAACTAATATTTTTTAAAAACAGTTCATCCCCCTCATTTGTTTCTAACGTATCTACCTGCTATCTCCTTTTCTTAAGGGGGATCCCATAAAACATTTTTAATACAGGCTAAAAAGTTTTTGGGGGAAAAAGAACAAAAGCTGCCTAGAAGTCGCCTCTAAGGGTATAAAATTATTCTTTCGTTCTTAACAATTCCTCAAAATATAATTTCCCTTTATATCCACCCCTTAGGGGGGCTCCCACAGGAGTATTACGTTTTATGAAAAGCTTAAATTTAATTTACATTTTACATTTACATTTTGTGAATAAATTCAAACCATTTGTTGCTTGTTTTGCTTAGAATTTTATTTTCGATACGTGAAGAAAAAATTTGCAGCAAAGCAGCATGTTTTAAAATAAAAAAAAAATTAGAATGGTTTTAATAAATTATGTTTCTAAAAGGACTGCGCAGTTAAGAAAAAAGTTTCACCTTACTTAAATGTAATTTTATTGCGGAATTTCGGTTTTAAGTCAATTTAATTAACTAACCCGTTTTTAAGATACCCCAATATATGTTATGAAACCTCCTCCATTTTCGAAATAACGGCATATCTCAAATACAAAACGGCTAGCAGCACTGGGTTCAGCGTACTCGAATTAGGTGAATCCGCCACAAGCAGGGGCTGATAGAAAAAAGTGTAGAATTCTAGCACAGTGTTATTGTTGGTCACAGAAAATGCAATACGCCCTTCCAAACATTTAAAAAATTTTACAGGAGAAGCAAAAAACTTTTTTAAATGAAAAATACATTTACAATTAGCACAAACTTTTGCAATATAAGTTAGAAAGGATCAACAAATTTATTTCTGCTAAAAAATGAGATATTTTTAATTTTAAATTAAATTAATTAAAATTTGGTTTGTTATTTTATGAAACAAAAAGCCCTTTCTACACTGAAGAAAACAAAATAGGTAATTATGGATTAATATTTATGATACTGGCACACAACTTTAGGTAAATCACTTTAACACTTGTGCAAGTACCAAACTTTTTCTGGAACTGTGGATTTGTTCTTGTTTTCACTGTTGTTTGTCGAACGCATGCTGATTTGCTGGAATTTGTACACGCTTTGATAATTTTGTTCACTTTTTCTTATCAAAGGTGTATATTACAGCTTACTTATGACAAAAGTAATGAAGTTAGAAAACTGCGGTTTGTTTCATTAGGAAGAGCGTATTGTCTATTTTAAGAATGACCAAAAAAGAAAAAAATCGGTTTTTATCCATAGGTCCCTTTCAACTGAAACTTGCACATATATAGAATTTTGAAAAACAATTTTTTTTTTAAAACTCGAATAAAAATTATAACGGAAATTAAAAGAAATAAAAAATATAAGAAATTTACTAAATTTGTGTAGTTGAGTAATATTTAAAAAAATAATTGAAGAATATTGCAACAAGTTCCAAAGGCTGAATTCATTCGGATGGTTGTAACTAAAATATGTTTGCCGCATTAAAAACCTAACCCAAGATCAGTGGAGTTGTAACTTTTAGTATGGCGATAAGTAATTTTTTGTGTGCTCGCCAAAACCAACTTTACTAAATTCCTACAGATTTAATGGTTATAAACTGACTCTTACCCAAATTAAAATAACTTTCCATATGGATAAAATATCAATATACTTTTGAATATTGGTTTTAAAAGTTGTTAAATTAATTTTTTTGTTTAGTTATCTTAATTTGTAAATTTAGGACTTATTTATTAATTTTTCCTAGTCTAAAAAACCATCACATTTTCAATTATGTCCTGTAAATTCTAAACAATAATATACATATGTTGACGTCTGGCTGGTGTAAGCAAATATTTTGTTTACCCGTTTGGGCAGCGACTGTCGTTCCTTCGTGTGGAACGGGATTTAAGGCAACCCATCATTAAATCTGTGGCTCAGCTGTGCTATTAACGCCACCTGCAAAATGAATTCGCCTTGATCACTGCTTTTTATAGAACAGATAAATAAAAAATTTTAAATTGGGCCAAAGTTTAAAAAAAAGAAATTAAAAATAAAACTTGAAATTAAAAGAAAGTGATTTTTAATTAAACCTTAAAGAGCCACAAAAGGGAACTGGATCCACAAAAAATAAGGGTGGGTTTTTATATATCACCAACGTGTGTGTGTTTCAACGAGATACGACCTGCCGCAGCAAGTTATTGCTTGAGATTCCCGGACAACGCTCGATTGTGCCACAGTCTACCCAGAGCATCCAGGTAACCCCCATTAACACCCAAACAATATAACTACATTGATTTCGCTCATAAATATTAATGATTTATTATATTTCAAAATAGAATATCCTAATTTACATATAAATGGTTCGCCAAATAACTTTTTTTTTGAAATGCTATCAAAAAAAACCTACTGAATATTTTCTCAAATTTCTTTTTTTATTTGAAAGTACAATCAATCCTTCCGTTTAATAATCTAAGTAATTTAATTCAAATGGCTGCCTCGGCTGGCCATGCAGTAGCCTACACAATCAGTCCAATTTTCAACCACATTATCGATTGTGTGCAGCTGTATCTCACCAATGGCTTCACGGATATTGTCCTTTAAAGCGTCAATTGTCTCTGGTTTGTCGGTGTAACACTTATCTTTGACAGCACCCCACAAATAATAGTCCAACGGTGTCAAATCGCAGCTCCGAGGTGGCCAAACTACATCAGCTCTCCGGCTGATAATGCGATCTTCAAAAGCAGGGCGCAAGACATCGAGTGTAGCTTCGGATGTGTGACACGTAGCGCCGTCCTGTTGAAACCAAATGTTGTCAATATCCTCCTCTTCAATTTGTGTGACCAAAAATGCGTTCAACATGGCCCGATAACGATCGCCATTGACTGTTACGGCCACTCCTTGCTCATTTTCGAAGAAAAATGGCCCAATTATGCCTCTGGACCAAAAGTCGCACCAAACAGTGACTCGTTTTGGGTGCAACTGCTTTTCAATGTATGCGTGCGGGTTTTCTGTGCCTCAAATGCGACAATTTTGCTTGTTTACATACCCGCCAAGATCAAAATAAGCTTCATCTGAAAAGATGATTTTTTTGGCAAACTCGTCATCTTCTGTTAGCAGGCCCACTTAGCAAAGCGAAAACGCATTGGATGGTCAGTTGGCTGCAACTCCTGAACCAATTGGACTTTGTATGGCGTCATACCAAGGCCTTTATGCACAATTCGTTTAATGATGTCTGCGAGATGTTCAATTGTTGAGAACGACGGTGAATTGATGTTGATGTCGCTTCACGCACACTTTCTGCCACAGCAGCAATATTCTCGGGTGTACGCACTGTGTTTGGCTTTTCACGCTTTGGTTTATCGATGAGGATGCCAGTTACTTTCACTTTTTTCAAAAGATAACATATTATGTTACAAAGAGTGTTCGAAAGTTAGCACTAAATATCGGTCCTTAGTGTTCGGTTTGGTAGATTTGCGATAAACGCCAACGCTTATAGTGTTTGTATAGGAAAATATTTTAAAAAAAATAACGTTTCCCTGTTAGTCATCTTTCGAACACAAAAATAATACTATTTTTATCAAACTCAGCAAAAGATTATAACATTTAATTCCAATCGTTTTTTTTTTAATCCACAAACTTCATAGTGTTCTGTTCGGCTCATTAATGTTCGTCCCTTTTGGTTGTTAAAAAAATAGACCCATTTTTTACAAAAAAAAAAAAAAAAAAAAAAAAAAAAAAAGGCAACAAAATTATTTTACACAAACAAAACATATTTAAAATACACACACACAAGCTCTTCGTGCTGCGGTTGGTGCTTAAATTTTTTGTTTGTTCAATTCTATATTAATGTAAAAAAAGAAACATTATAGAACATCAAGAACAGAACCCTATATAGTTACGAACGGTATTAAAGGTTGTGTTTGTCTACACAATCGCAAAAAAAAATAGATATCGTTCTTGGGTGTGTGAGCCGAACGCTACATAATGTACAGTTTATTTTCAAACACTAGCTTAAAACAAATTGTCGTATACGAGCGATTCATGTCAGCACAGTGTAAGTTAGGGCTTTTTGCATTAAATAAATAATTGCATCTGTAGAAAGGGCATTTTTGTTATGTTAATAAAATCGTTGTCCATTGACGAATTTTGTAAAATGACGCATTTTGACATAACAGATAAGAAGAAATAAAAAAAAAATTAATTTTGAATTTTTTGCTAGACAATACTGTGACAAAAAAAATATTTCTTGCAAACAGCAAATTTTAACTAAATTTTTCGAAAATGCTAATTTTTCGCAAAAAAAACTCCCTTAAAATAGTAAAATTTCTTTTTTCGGTAATTCGTCAAAAATAATTACATTTCCAATCTTAAAATTTTTTTAACTCGCATTTATCCCAAAATTCACTCAAAATGCTTATTTTCGTACATTTTCTTTAATATGTTTATTTTCCTAAATCAAAAGTAGCAAAAAATTTTCAAAATATCTAAAATTTTAATTAAATGTTACTTCATTTAAATATATGAAATACAAATTTATAGCTTTTAAATACAGAATGCCCCACATATCATAATTCATACCAAAGAAATTTTCATAAAAATTGTTTTCTACGAAATTACTCTTTCAACATTGTTTGCACCTACTTGGGCAAAAGGATTAAGAGTTTAGTTCTGCAATTTATTTGTGACTAAGCGAAAGTATTAAAAATAAAAAAATTACAATCGCGGTACACACATTTGACAGACACCTTCTTCCCACCTCCACAATTTTAATATTCATTCTTAAATTAATGTATGTTATTTTTTTCAAATTATTCTTCACCCATCATCGTCAAGTTAAATGTAAAAGAGGTTAACAAGATTTTATTCTACTTTTTTATGTATTTTACAGCAGCAGCACAAGCAGCAGCTTGAAAAGTTAATTGAGAAAGTAGACTTTTGTACAAGTATTGCTAGCAAAAAAATATGCCTTCGTTCTATTCCAACAACTTTGTAACTTGGCTTTAAAACAAGGCAACAACTTTTCGATATTAGTAAAGTTTATAACAAAAAAAAAAAAAACCAAAAGTTTTACAAAAAGTCATGTTACAAGTAGAGGGGTGGTATAGTTTTTACTTAATGTGTATTTATTGTGAGTGCTACAGTGTTAAGTGAAGGAGTATTGCAGGTGTCTGTTGTAATTTTTATTAGCACTATCAGTATCTCAACATCTACAACGCAATTTTTATGATCTGTACAGGCACCGGAAGCCTCTTTGTTTACATCATCATTAATATTAATCATTTTCTACAGCAGCAAACACTCCACTTGAACCGGAGCCATTCAGTGTGCTTCTAAAGGCATTTTACACAAATTTTATTTAAACATAATAAAATTTCTCTACAGCAGGCGGATGTATGTTTATAGTGCTTGATTTTCTTTTGCCTTTCTGTTTTATCACCATCTTCTGCTGTTGTGGCATGTTGGTTTACCTAAAATATTTAATTAGAAGGCCAGAGTTGACAAAATTTTGAATAAATATTTAATTACTTTTGGAACATATAAGATATGTACGTGTAAATGCAAATTCATTACGATTTTGGAAACATGTTACAACTTAATTATCACAACGAGATAATTACATTTAATAAAATATTTGTATGTGATAGTTTAGGTCTTAATTTTAGTCACATATGTTAAGTTGTGTACTATTTAGGAGATAATAAAAAAATATGATTTTATTAGTTATTTTACGTAAATACAATTTTATTAAAAGGGATTTTGTAAATGTTATGTTAAATAGGCATCCAAGGGATTTCTTTTATTCTCTTTTTATAGTTCTATCCAAACGTGTTTTAAAATAGTTCGTTTTAAATAGTTCTGTTGGAGATACATCAACCCACATCGGGACGTGGTTGGAAGTGAATTTAGGGGACCACTGCGCCAAATGATCTGTGGGTTTTATGTCCGAGCAATTTTAGTGAAAGCGGCCTAAGCCAAAAAGTTACCGGACCACTACAGACTTTTACTTACCGTTGCTTACACAGTAACTGAGATGTTTTTGGTCAGAGACACATAAGTTCCTGATTGACCAAAATATGTAAATGTAAATATGTAAAACTAAAGTTCTTAAATGATTCGATTCTTACGATTTACGACCAAAACGTTCTTTGGTTTACCAATGAAATTAAATTAATGATTGAGCATCGTGATAGATTGCATAGATTTTGGAAGCGTTGTAGAACTCCAGAATATCTATCTGAATACCGTAGTGCAAGAAAGGCTGTTGGACCAAAAATACGTCATAATAAGACCTCTTATTTCCAAAATAAATTAAACACTGCAGTGGGTAGAAAGAAAACTTGGGAAGTGTATAAAGGAAATTGGTATTGGTAAAAAAGGACATCAACAAGTCGTTGACGTTAATTTGATCAATGAAAATTTCGTTAATAAGCCATATCCTAATGTAACAAATGACTTTTATAATCAAAACTTAATAGCTTCTAATCCTGCAGTTAAGTTTAATTTAAATCATGTTGATGATAATGATGTTATAATGGCCTTCCATGCAATCAAGTCTGACTCAATTGGTTTGGAGGGTGTAAATCCCAAATTTATAAGGATTATACTTCCGTGGATAGTTCCATACTTAACCCACTTGTTTAAAACTATTTTTATGACCAGCACTTTTCCAATAACATGGAAACATGCCACAATTATTCCAGTCCCTAAAAAAGGATATTAGAATGTAAAAGAAGAGAAAATATCCTAACTCAGCTGTCAAAAAACTATAGTGGCCGTTTTCTCATTACAAGATTATCTTTTTTCCCAACGAAAAACTGCACATTAAAGAAATTTGGTTTTCTCAATGTCTCTCTTGCTTCTATTCTGTCACAAAGCTAAACAGCACTCATCTGCCAATTATTTATTTTCCTTTTATTTGCCGTACAGATAAATTCAATCAGCTGACTATCATCTGTTACGTGTATTTTGAGAGGTGTTGCCAACTTAAAACAATGTTTTTGTCGGTTGATTGAGAAACCCAAAATTGTTAACAGACAGTTTATCGGTCTAATAAATTTATGTTGACCTTGAGAAAATGCCCATAACTCTATGATTGTGTTAATAAAAAATGTGCTTACTTTGTTGTTGCATTTCCCAACAACCCAAGACCACTAACCGCCTCTACAAATTTTTCTTTACGTTTCTGCTATTTACAGCTCATATATAAATCTTATATTTTATGCTACAGACAGGCAAACACATAAAAGCAAATAAAGAAAACCATTATGTTTTGCAATAAGTTCTTTTTCAATGAAAAGGACAGAAAGACAAAGAAACTCACAGCTTTTTATCAGCCAACGGTGAATTGAGTTGTATAAATGACAACTACATCTAAAAACTAAGTATCTCAAATATGGAAAAAACATAAAAACCTAACGTCAGTCATATGTTACTACCCTGCAAGCAACTCAGTTAACTTTAAGCTAACTTTGAGTTAACTTTTTTTAAGCTAGTGGGTGCTGGCTGGACGATTTTTGATGGATCCAACTGACTGTTCTAACATTGACATGTCATAGGAAGTAGCCCATTGTCCGACTCTGCATGACTTTTCAACTAACTTACAGTTAGCTAGTTAGTAGTTAGCTTAAAGTGAGTAAGGTAGTAGTTAGCTTTTAGCTAACTTTATGTTAATACACCATAAGCTTATTAAAGAAAACATTTTATTTTTAATTATTAAAAACTATTTTATTTTAATATTTTTCTTTTTATGTTAATTTTTTAAGTATTTTTACTTCTATTTTTTTTGCATTCTGCATAGACTTTTCGTTTTTTTATAAACTTAAAGGCATTTCTCCTTGTTCGTATCTCCCCATTTGAGACAATTGATAGGCAGACGTCACTGCGACACACAAAAATTTTGCATGTACAAAACAATTAAAAGTTTAAAAATCAAAATTCTAAATAACAAAAGAACAAAAGAACACAAAAGCAAGAAACAAACGACAATATTAAAAAAAGAAAATAAAAAAAATTGCCGCACAAAATTCACTCGCATTGATTTCGGGGAATTTCTGCATTAATTTACAGTTAGTTGTTAAAAAGTTAATTATAAATGCGTTATTTTTGTAGTCGACTAATAAATTGCTTGCAGGGTAGTTAACCTACCCTCACCACTACTATTGCTCACTCTAGTCTACAGTGAGCCTAGTTGTCATTGGGATTTAACTACGTTTATGTTTCTTTGGAAAGGTCTTATTGTGTCTGAACTGGATAAAAAGTAAATATCAAATGGACTTTAAATAGTTATGACATTAACTCTATTGTTTTTTCTTTATTCCTAAATATTTTTCGTTTTTTGCCTCAGTACTGTTATTACTTTTTCTCTGTTTCAGAGATTTTGAGACGTTTTTTTCACTTTGGGTTTCGTGTAATAGTAATTGTGTGTGGATATGTGATTTGAAAATATATAAAGGAATAGAATGTAAGTTTAGGCATATATTTTAGTATTTGTGAGACAAATCATATTCATAGTGGGAGTTGTGAAGGCAAACATTAAAGTTGTCTATTGAAATTTCTTGGGAACGATTTAGCATTTTTTGCCATTGAATTTGCACTCTTGTTAACCACTGTTAATGTTTTCATTAAAACACAAACATATGTATGCTCATATATAAAATAATCTTTATAACTATTAACTTATATTATTTTATGTACATTTAGTGCCTGGTTACAAGTTGGAAAAATATTAAAATGTTATAACAAAAAGTTCACAAAATCTTGTATTTTGTATGGATATTTAAAAATTAATGAAAACCAAATACTTTTAATCAAATATTTTTTAATTTGTTATGAAAAGTTTTTATGATTCTAAAATATTTTGTCAAAATGGGTGAGTGTGAAACGGTAGCAAAGTACTTATGGAAGTAAAATTTTGACACTGTTGAGGTGAATAAAATTTCAGTAGCCCTGGGGGCAAGGTGAGTTCGTACAAGGTGGTCTTATTTTAAAACTGGATGCAACACTGTAAAATATTTTAACGTTATGTCAAAACTGTACAACATTGCAGTAAACTAAATAGCTGTGTGTCAAAAATACATTTCATTTTGTTTTTAATTTTAAATCGTGTGTTGTGGAATGCAATAAATTAAAAATGTGTGCTTATAAAACCTTATTTGGAAGAAGTTTTGCTTTTTTTATATTTAAAAAGAGTGCAGATCAAGGTGAATTAACTACAGGTGGTGTCGACACGCCTTCTGATTTTGACAGTTCGGCCTATTTGTTTTGATTTGTTAGTGTTTTGCTAAGAATGGTTGACTAACAATGCAATGCAAAACCCCCTATGTTGTTTCTGTTGTTTTTGGATTGTTGTAGTTGCGACACCACCTGTAGTTGAATTTGCCTTGGTGCAGATGAAGCCGACCGATTGCTCATGGATTTTTTTGGTAAAGGTTTTATTGTATTCACGAGCAAAGTTTTAAACCACTATTTAAAATTTATTTTTAGAACTCAATGAAAAAATCAAAAAGAAAAACAATTATGTTCACACCACAATAGTGGAGAGGGTATTATCCCAGCAAGCATTTTTTATTGTTTAAGAGTCTACTGGGAATCTCATGAAGTCTGTTTTTCATCGTCGACGAACACATTTTTTAATCGTAAAAGCTTCCTCGCACGGGAGATACTGTAACACAAGCTGATTCCTCTGTAAGATTCTTCTACAACACAGCGGAAGACACTTATGTATATTAGGCATTTGAGATGTGTGTAAAAATAATCTCGTATCGCATGAGACTCATGCAAGAGTCTTTATGATGTCGAAACTTTTCATGTTCATACAATTAATAAGAAACAAACCTTTAGATCGGTAATGTAACACCGCCCGGTTAGAAAATCTAATTTGAAAGATTTTTAAGTCAGTTTGTCTTATCAAATTTTGTTTGACAATAGAATTTGCATGTTAAAAAAACGATCTTATTTAGGAAGCTCTGTAATAGTTATATGACTCATACAGGAAGTCGCAAAAGATTAATTCGATAATGTTTTGTCGTAAGATGAACAAAGTTTAACGTTGCAGTTTTTTACTCTTAAGATAATTATTAAATTATTGTTTTTGGACTTGGATGGTTAGCATTCCAAGATTACACCATCTGACCAGTATATCTGACGAATCATCCGAAGATTATTTTAGGACAATCGTCTACCAAACAGCGATCACGATCCTTTTTATAATTTATAAAAAAAAAAAAAATAAGTATTGTGGTTATTTTGTTGAACTATTTATGGGTTTTAATCCAAATTTTTAATATTTTAGTTCGGCTCAAGTTCATCAAATTTAATTTTCTTTAAATTATTTTTATCAAGAAAGGAATTTTAAAAAAACTTAAAATTTAATTTGAATTAAAATAAATATTTAAATAGAAATGTCAGAGAAAAGGAACGATATATTTAATTTTTACATATAGTTAGTTATCAGCTGTTGATTACGTAGCAAGCCAAGGCCACCTTGTACGAATTCGCTTTGCCCTTGGGGGCCACCTTGCCACACCCACCTAATGTTTTTAATAAATTATTTTCTTTTTTTACTATACTTGAGCTCAAACTTTTTCTTGTCACTGGGTGTTTTAACACTCTTAACCGCAATCCATTTTGTGGCATGAAATTTAAAAAGATGTCCATTCGTATTAGTTAAATAGAGTAAACAGGATTTTATTATCCAGGGATATTTCGACAGATGTTAAGTGACAAAATTGTACAACGTTCATTGTTTAACGTTCTTTTGGGTGCCCAAATAATCAGTAACCAAATATTTTGTATTTAAATAAAATACTTTTCTTGTTCGATTAGTCATTTTGCAGATACGATACCGGTTCTCAAAAAAAAAAACATCGACGATACCAATACCGATACGCATCTTGAATTTGAGTTCAAGTTAAAAATAACAAAGCTCAAATATTTATCGATAGTTCAGATTTCACTATCGATATTACTATCGACTGAATGTTTGTAGTTGAGTAGGTTTGTAGTTGAGTAGGCATGTCCACCTTTATGTTTTAAGGCAGTTTCTCCTGTTATTTAATATTCTACCGGTTGATGATAAGCATCTTTCAAAAGGAACCGAAGTAGCAGGGACAATAAGATATTTCATTGCAGTTTTAGATTATGTTCTTAATTGGTTTTGGTTCCCCTAATTATCGTTCATTGTATTGCCTTATGCTCGCAACTGCATTTGCATTTTTTTCTCTTTAACAACATTACAAAAACATTTAACAGTTCACTCCCTATGAACTATTCTACACCTTCGTTAATTAAATTGCTACATGTGTCTATTTACTAATTACCGTGATTGACAAAAATGAACTTTGAACTTGTCACATGAACTTTTTTGGTATTTTTTACTTTATTTTGACTTCGTATGGTGGAAAACAGAGCTTGAAATCATACTTATACTTTACATTCAATTATACTATACGTTTTTTATAGCTAAAATCTATGATTTTCTGGAGTGCTTGACCTGAGTCTGGTCTCTTCCAAGGGTCCAACAACAATCTGTCAACATTCGAGGACTCCCTTTGCCCTGGTATCGTTTTTCCATGCTGGAAATATCCTGATGAACCCTTTTTCCGTATTCGTCGGTAACGGCTCCTAGGTTCTTTTAAAATAAATCGATGTGGGAAAGTGTAGAAAGTGTATTTTGAGTGAAAAATTACAACCCAATGCTTAATACGACGAAAGAAGTTCTCCTATCAGATCGTTGTAGTTACTAGCTTTGTGGTTGCCCAAAACATTTTGTGCGACATTTTTAAAACTTTTCCAAGCAGATTTCTCTTAACTTCTCTTCGATAATGTTATTCTATAATAATTACTTGATCTGAGGTCCGACTAAAATTCCTACCTTTATTTTTGCGTCACTAACTTTAGGAAACTTTTCTCTCATTTACGTTAAACCTGAGCCGTTGCGATCCATGGCTTTGACAAAATTTTTCATCAAACGTTGTTTAATATGTAGAGGTGGTAAAAGTACTCTGGTGGACTCAAAATATAACACTTTTTAAATGAATACTTGATGCAATTAAACCGTATGTAGTACAGTAGTATTAACGGAAAATAAGGTAAGATCATAAGTGGGTGGCACTACAAATCGGTGCGTGACAGAAACAAATAATTTTGTGTTTTGCAATCAGGGTATACAGTTAAGTAATAATTAGCATACAGAATCCGGGTGGCAAAAACCTTATTGATCAGTGTTATGTTCGAAGAATGGTAACTAGCGGAATAGCGTCGGAAAATGTAGCAGTGGCTTTGCTTATGGAGAACATTTCACTAAAATAGTACAAAGCAAAATGGTTAAAAATTAAAAGAAACAATCTATTCATGAAATTGGCCGTTAGTTGTTAGTTCAAAAAAATATGAATTGAAAATTAAATTATTTTTTTAAAAAAAAATCTAAAATAATTTAAATATCGACAGTTAAATATGTCCGATACCGACATATGAACAAACCTGAAGTATCGCTAACATACCAGTATCGGTTACATCCCTAATATGCAGGTTTCCTATTATGATTGATGATGGTGTTAAATTCAATGTATAAAAGTAGAGTTAATTTAAACATGAAAAGTATCATATTGTCTTTCAACATGTTCTGTGTCATTCAAAATTAATTTTAATTAATTATAAGGATTTCAATGTTATAATTTATATTAATAAATCTGTGATGTAACATTAAGTTTAATGAGAACAAGTATTTTTTATGTTTTCTGAGTTAATTAATGAATTTGTTTTAATGACTGAAAAGTAGAGCTTAAATTAAAAGAAATCATTTATAAAAAATATTTTTGTTAAATTTAAGAAAGTGGATTACGTGGCCATTAAATTAAAATATTGTGCATAATTATTTAATGTTGCTTTGGTTTGTTTGAATACTGAATCATTGTTAAATGTGATCGCTGTTGAGCACCTGAATCTAAAATGTTGCAAATGAAAGATTTGATGAACACAATTGCCTAAAGATGACAAATTTAGCTTAAACTTTTAACTGAAAATACGCACTGAAGAAGGGGCCTTTAACAACATGGACATATTTATTAATTTAATTATTAAGACTGAAATGTGTGTGCTTTTCTATGGATTTGGAAAAATTTTTAAAATATTAGTTTGAATAAAATAAATTGAAATAATAGTGAATTATGCTTCTAAGAATAAATGAGATTTAAAAAAACATTATCTGTATATATAAAATTGTAACGTTGCTGACTGATTCATCATCGCACAGCCTAAATGCATGAAGCTTAAAACTTGAAATTTGGACCAGAGATTGGTCACTCCCCAAATCGATACACTAAGACGGGATTTTTAGAAATTTTAATGTTTAGGGGGTAAAAAAGAGTAAAAACGGGAAAATTCGGTAACCTTATATCTCCACAGGTTTCTGGTACTTTTTTGAAATTCGGCCCTATTAGGGAGTAAACGACTAAAACCTGAATTTTGTTACTTTTTTAACACCCCATCCATCGTTTGAATTAATAAACATAGAAACAGAAACTTATCAAAAAAATACGAAAATGAATTTGGTACTTTTTCGAAATTTTAACATTTCGTGGGTGAAAATCATAACTATTTTTGGTCCTTTTTTACAAAACATTTTCCTCCATTCATTGACATATTCGTACTAAATTATTGGATGCCACTACAATACTGAAATTTTTGATACCTTAATTGGGGGGGAAAATAGTACCCAAAAAATTAAATTCGGGAAATTTGATATTTTTCTTTAGCTTTTTGGTTCTACAGCTGGTATTTTTTTAACAAACATTGGCATAAAAATATGTCCACGAAGGAAATGGAGACGCTAACGAAATAGCGGGTTAAATGCTAGTTGTAAATAATTTGAAACCGATTTAAATAATATTTAAAGAAGTTTAAAATAAATTTAACTTAAATTTTAAAAAAACAGTTACGTTTTGTAAATAATTAATTTTTAGCCAATGTTAAGACGAAAACTAATTAACAATGAGCAGGTAAGATTAAAACAAATTTGATTAAGTGTTGCAAATACAAAACAAATAATATTCTTAGTTAATTCAACCTGCGATAGTAACTTAGACTTTCAGCCAGTGTTGTAGTAAAGAAGACCAGATTCCCTGGGGGGAATCGAATTTACAATTTATAAAAAAAAATAAGGCTTCTTATATAATCACTTAAAAGTACACAGATGGCAATTTTAAGCGAGTTCATCCCAATTGCCCCAATATGGCAAATACGAACAACGTTAAATCCTGTTTGCTACTCATAAGGACCCAAAATATATTTATTTATACTTTATAGGGTCTTAAATCAATGATGTAGAATTAATTTACCTTCGGTGAGTGGTATAATAATACATTTTCAAATAACTTTCGTAAATTAAATACAGATATTATTTCCTGTTGATCCAATAAGGATCATAGGACAATAAAAAATTCCTTTTACGTGTAAAAATTCGATGCTAGAAGCTTAACCCTTATCCTGTACTTCACAAATAAAACGCATATGACATTAGCGGGTCAAATTTGCCCAATACAAAAAATTCAAATGTTTATTCAGTTTTTTTATTTTTTTTACATTCATTCCATACAATAAGATGGTCTCAGAATGCTTTTTGCAAATAAATTTTTGACATTCGGAACATTTATTTGCCGTATACCTGGACAAAAGTAACAACGTCTACTTTTTAAATATTGATTTTCTTAGGATTTTTGTATGAAAAACTTAAAGTGCGTTTTTCTTATAAACTATAAGAGCTAAAGAAAAAATAACGGAAATCTGTGATGACTCCTATTTCCCATAGAAAATTGTAATGGCAAACAAAATTGTTACTAATTTCGTATAACATGCTTTAATTGATTTTATTGACTTGGGCAATTTTGGCCCCAAAGTACCACTTGCGTTAGTTTTTTCACAAACGCTTTATGAAAGGATCTACAAAAATTATATTTGTAATTTCAATAGTATTCAATAAAAAAATAATTGTACAACAGTCTCAAAGAAATCCGCTAAGTATTTTAAGAAAAAATGAGCAATAAAAACTGTTTGGGCAATTTTGACCCATTAATACAGGATAAGGGTTAAGTACATTCCAACTCTTGTGTTGCGTGCTAGCCTACTTGTCTACAAGATGTTGCCATATGTGGGTTTGCACGTTACCATAAACTTTCGTTAGAGATTTCAGAAAATGTATATGATTCTTCGGAGACATCGGTTAATGAAGGTGTAGGAAGAGCTTCTATATTTTGTGGCACTGCTACATCAATCTAATATTCACAGATGCATTAAAGATTTTCCGTTTGGTGTTAATTGAGATGTGTGAAGAGAGCCATATGGCATTTAGTCCTCCGAAAGCCTGGCTGTAATTCTACTCTGTATATATGTACCCGAACCGCCTGATGATCTTAATATACTGTCAAGGTAATATAAATAATGTTAGTGAATAGAAAATATTAAAACGAGTTAATATTCCCTAAGCTCTTATTTGGCTGTTAATTCCCAATTAAAATAATATTTTTTTATAGTCACATTTTACAATAAATAAAAAAAAACTACCATGAACCGCTTTCATCGTAAATTTCATTAAACAACACTTAACTATTAGTGTCCTCGTCTTCTTTAAAAACCATTATTCATACTTTATAACAATAAAAAAAGCACATTTTAATCAATAACACTTATACGTCCAAGTGGCCAAGAAAATCGTAAAAGTGTCTGTAATAAAATAAGTTTAAGACAAAAAAAGCAGCACATGAGAATCATAAACCTTCTGCTTGCTAAACATAAATTAAGACTATTGTCTGTCTGCTTTTAGTAAGATAATTCTCTTTAATTGGAACAAAAGTTTGTCATCGCTTTCAGTATTTTATAGCAGAAAGCACACAAAAAATTAAATCTAATAGACTAAGGCACTTAAAGCTGCTGCTAACGTAAATAAAAAAAAGTTGGTTGACATTTTTTAGTTGTGCCTGTCATTCTTCTGCAGTTGTTCTTCACTTGTGGTGTTGACTTTTTAAAGTAGAGTGTCTTTGGTATAAACTTTTTTCTAAGAAGCCTTACAAAAGTTAAGGAAAAAGAAAAGCAACTAACAAAAGCGACAAAGTTAAACAATACAAATTTTCAAATGTTTTGAACTGCAGAAACAAAAATTATTTCCCTCTGGGTTGTTGTAAAAACATTTGCTTTTAAACCAAAAATAGAAGAAAATTTTTTTTCACTAGCATTTTATCTTGATGATAAATTAGCTCTTCAATTTGATTTTGTTGTTGCTACTGTTTTTGTTTTCAATGTTTGTATCGTCCTCTTGCTTGAAAAATTTAGCGTTTTAATTACAACACATTCAACTGAACGTATAATCAGCAAACTTATTAACACTCATACGTCATGATGAACCATCAATCTTTAAATTTATGTGCGTTTTTCTGCCATTTGACTTAATTCCTTAGGTTATATGTATTTCTTTTTATTTTTTGAAATCTTTTTAGTTTTATAATGTTTTTTCGGCTAAATGTGAAGGAAGCAATTTATATTCCTTCGAAGTAAAAAAGTATATTTTTAATTAAAGATGTATTTTTGGAAAATACTTTTCTTACAACTAGATTCTAAAAAAAGACTTTTTCAAGGAGACAACACAGTGCAACACATCTTTTCGCATGTGAAATTGCTCGAAGCACTTATTCCAACTAACCCCCTTTGAGTTTTGGGAGTTTTTGCTGCTGTTCGGATTTTATGGCCTCATGAAAACAATAGTTGTTCTGTCTTTAAATAATTATAGCTATGCACTGAGAGAAAAGAATTGTAAAACAAACCTTCACGCAAAAACTGCATCTTACTTCTCAAAATTGCTAAATTATCGAAAAATTCTAATTTTGTATATCTTTTCTTAAAATGTTTGGTACATTCCTGCCAAACAGTGGAAAATTCAGTAAAGTAAACAAGTTTTCTTATATAACCCCTGCAGGAAATTAATTTATCTAAGAACTCATGATTAGTGAAAGAAGAAGTTATCACTTTATTGGTATATTAAGAATAAAAAGGTGGAAAATTTATTGAATTAATTTATACTTACACTTAACACGTTCATTGAGATTATTTAGATGTGTGACTTGTCAACTAGTAGATGCCAATTACCCCCCCGCCCCTACCTTACCATTGTGACTTCCCTCTAGGAACAACTCATAATTCCTCAGAACAATATAATACTGGAAAATGATTTTTTCACCTTTTCGAGAAATGTTTAAAATGTAGGGAAAGGCAAAAATACATGAATTAATCAATTGAAGTTAGTGCATCCTCTGAGCTTGAGTGCAGAGCCCATGGCATATCTCTTTTGGTATGTCCTCCAAATATATCTGCGACTTCGGTGCCTGCATCTTCATATTAGAATGCCTTAAAACTTCAATAACAAACTTCTGAAAGCAATGCTTACAGTTTTTCTTTCTTTTGCAAAACCCCAAACGGGGTTTTGTAAAGTTTCGATATGTACTTTTACACGAGAAAGCATTTGCACTCGATGACTTCAAAAATGTTGCGGCAAAAAAAAAAACTTTTCGATTATAAAAAATTTTAAAGATATACTTTTTGAACAAAAATTTAATTTAAAATAGAAGCAAATTGTAGGATATTGGTTTTGTGTTAGATGTTAGTTAAGCAAACGAAATTTTCTGCCGAAATCGATAAACAGGCAGGAAGTTGTCTAGCAGTATGTATTCCTTTCGAAACAGAGAAAAATTTACTTTTAAAGAAATAATTCTTAATTGTTTTCAAGAAAATATATTTTTTAAAATAGCAAAATCTTCAAGAGTTTAATTATTTCAAAATCTTAATCATACAAAATGGTTAAAAAAAAACAGCAAATTTTTACTGGTTTTGTTTTTTAAAGCATATTTTTCCCTTCAGATGTTAATGTTTTCCTTAATGCGCTTTTATTTGTTATGCTGTTTAAATAATAAAATGTTTTTTTCGACAAAAGTACCTTGAAAAATTACACAAGAAAAAGTCAAAACCTTGAGACCAGAGTATTCTGTTTTTATGGTTGCGCTGAATCTGCTCCTGTACTCAGAATTTTTTGATGCTCCATCCAAAAACATCCCCTCCTTAAATTCACTTTAATGATCCGAAAGCCATAACGAATCATGATGTTTAATTCAAATTAGGCCAAATTAAGTTTTATTTGACTAGATATAAGATCATGACTTTCTAATTCTTAAACCGCAACCAATTATAATACTGACGACAGTTTCTACAAAGACTGATTTTAAGTTTAAAGGTCCCATATAGAGCCCACTCCTGAAATATTCGAACTGCCGTTGGAGGGTATTAAAGTTTCGGCACAGCCGTGTTTAGTACTCTGTCTCGTCTTCTTAGCAAATTTTTTATCTTTTAAATTTGTACGTTGAAATTTAATTTAACTATAAAAATTTAATTAAAAAACTAAACAAATCAGAGGAAATTTTTTATATTATTTTTCTACTCTGGAACTTTAAAAGGAAAAAGTTTCACATTAAAAATAATCATATACAAAAAAAAACTTTTGATTTAAAATTTCAGGCAAATAAAAAATAGAAGAAAAAAACAGGAGAAAATAAAAATAACAAAAAGGTTGAAAGCATAAAAATACTTACAAATTCTGATGATTATTTGGAAGGATGCTCGTATTGTTCTGCTGAACTTTGATATTTTTTGTCTTCCTCTCTGTGTGGTTGTTCCTCTATTTCCGGCTTTGGCCTTAAACAAAAGAAATGGCGAAAGAGAAGCGAAACTCAATCATTAGAAGAATTCTAAGCAGATATTATGGATGTTCAGTATGATGACGCTGACGTACAGAAGATGGATGTTGAGTATTCTGTTATTTCCACTTTTTATTTTAAATGTGTTACACGTTTTTTTTTTTTTCTTTTTTTGTGTGTGAAGTGGAAACTCGTTTCTTTTTAAATAATTTTTTTTTCTAGTTTTTTTTCTTTGTTTTACTTTTCAGGTTTTGTTTTTATTTTTCAAGCACTAAACTTTTTTTAAATCTAAATTGGGAAAATATTTAATAATATAAATTAAAATTGTTTGGTTAATTATAATTTTCATTAATTATTTGGGTTTTAATTTATGAAATTTATGAAGTTTTTAAATTCTTACTACTTAATTAAATTTTGTTTGTTTTTATTAAATAAATTTTTAGATTTAATCATTATTATTGTATTGTTAGAGAGTGTTTTAATATTTTTTTATAATCGTGTGTATTTTTCAAAATCTTAACTCTGGTATGTTCGTTCACTTATCTCCTGTTTTTTTTATGTTATTGTAAAATTATAAACTTTTTAAATGTTATAATTAAGTAGGTGAGTTGCAAAACTCGATGGTTACAAAATTAAAAATATGATATCGTCGGTCACAGGTTGACAACTCTTAACTCGCAAAAAAATCGAATCGGGTTATAGATGCCAAAAGACTGTTTGTCCTTCTGCATGTTAGTACCTTTGCTTTCCTTACACCATCTTACAATAAATATCTCCTACTAATTTGGTTTTTTTATTTACTTCCAACACGGTTCAGTAACGGAGTAATAACGTTTTTTTTTGTCTCCTGAAAAGTACAAAAAACATGTTAAGAGTTGTCAACCTGTGACCGACGATAAGACAATTGATTCTAACAGTTCTTATGGTGCTTTATGAGAAGAAATTAAGTAATTCTATCAATGCATGTCCTCTTTCAAGTTTTTCCAAAGACATGGATTGATACAAACAGCATTTGATGTTTTGCATAAATGTGCCTATTGGCATTGTACTTCACTTAACTCATTAGTTCTAAGCCCTAATCCTATTTTGGATATTATATTTGACAATGTGCATATACAGTTAACCTATGTTCACACCTATTAAATATTTGACGTCCTACACGTAACCACTAGTTTTATTTAAAAGAATTATTTACTTTTGCAACAGTCTTGCGTCATTTAATAGTTTCTAAATTAAATTATACAATTATATTCTTACAAATAAAGTTTAGTAAATCAATTAAAATTTAAAAAAAGCTAAAGTTTGATCATTTTACTGGTCACGCTTTTTGGTTGGATATACCTTTAAGGCCCAACCTACTGTCAAAAATTAACGAAATGTCTCTCAAATGTATATAAAAAAACAAAAATAAAATCTAAAAACATTTGATTCCGTACGGAATGTGCGATCAGTTTCGCACTTTGCTTAAGCAAATGACAGTTTCATAAAATTTAACAAAAAGTTTCATATGGTTTGCTTCAAATGATTTACATGTATTCGTGCATTTGCTTAAGCCAACTTAAGCACATTGTGGTTGGGCCTTTAGAATCTCATATTAAAAATGTCTTGGTGTGCTTTGAACTTCATGCTAATCTCCTTAATGGAAAAATCTTTGGTATTCTTTTAAATGTAAAATATATTCATGAAATTTGTATTTTCCCTTTATTTATAAAATATTATAAAGTCAAATGTGCAAGCACAAGCACGTAAACACAAACGTACGCAAGAAAGCAAAGAGTAAAAAAATATACTAAATGACATGATCGACATGCCCCATTCAAAAAAATTCGAGTTGAGTAAAAGTGTAATGTAAATTTCCATACATTTTATATGGTGTCTACATTTGTAGACTACCGGCCAGTAGGTGGTCATTTTTAAAACTAGGGTCTGGAGGTGCTGTAAGTTGTTTCCTTAACGTGTTAGTGGCCAAAACTGCCTAAAATTAATTTTTAGAAAGCTACTAAATCTTTCGGACACAGTTGTTGTGGAAATTTTCTTTTTATTCAACTTTTTCTGCAAAAATGCTACAAATGTAGACTACAATGCACATAAAGGTTAAGTATAATGCAATTTTGATGTCATCTATATAATATGGTCTTGGAATTTATTCCGGCACCTGCTTCATTTGCTTAAGTAGAGTGAAGCGTATGGTGGGGTTTCTCTTCAACATTAAGCCTCGTGAATATATATTTATTTCGGTCCGAAGTTTTTTTGGGTCCACGTTTGAAAATGTTGTAAAATATCAATTGAGAATTTTGTTTAATGAAGTAATTCAACAAGGTAGACCTTAATTGATCTTTTGTAATTACAAAACCTGTATGAAATCCCCTGATAAATACCCAGAATTTCCTCATCTTTATTTAATGGGATTGCAAGAATTGCAAGGTTTAGAATTTTTTTTTTTTCCAAATTCGTTACGAATTTTTTCACATTTAAATAATGTATTTTGTTACAAAAAAATGCTTGTATTCTTCGCTTACACTACTCCTTAATTATTTTGTATATCTTAACTTTACACACAAAAACATTTCTCAGCTTGTATATATAAAATTTTCTACTGTCCGGACCCTTCTTCGGATTTTTTTCTCTTTGTTATTTTCTTGTTGCGCTTGGGGCGCCATTAACCATCGGCTATGAAATATTGTTTTTTTTTTTTTTTGATTAACTATAATTCATTTTATACTACATTCATTATTATTATTATTAATTTAATTATTGTTATTATTAATGATTATATCCCAGTATATATCTGTGACATTTTGACAAAACATCTTAAGTCAAATTTAAAAAGTTTAAAAAAAATTATGTTAATCATACGAATTTTCATTCAAAAAAAATTTTTGTTTGCGTTTTTAAAGTTTTGTATTACAAATGAAATTTTTCTATAATTTTGGTTTATTTTATTATTTGATCAAAACTATTTTTTCACCGAGTTTTTTTAAAAAACATTTCTGCTATCTTATCTCGGCTTAAGACGTTTTGTCAAAATGGCACAGGTATACATGTATGCCTACAAAATAACGTGTAAAGTAATCGGGAAAAAGTAAAAAAACTACTTCCAATTCTGCTGAAAGAACCAATGAATTTTACAGGGAACGCCCCAAAATGAACGCATTTAAATGTAAGTCATTATTTTTTACCTACAAACACCAAGAAAATAATTAGCTATAGAAGTATTAATAGTCGTTATATAGAAAAAAGCTACTAAATAATGAGTGAAATAAGCTTTTTATTTTAAAAAAGTAGGCGAACTTTTTACTGCACTCACAATATTCTGTACGTAAAATTAACTGAAATTGTTATATAAAATAAATGAAAGTTCAATTAAAAACCGGTCTACCTATTTTTCATTTATTTTTAACAACAAGTTCATTTAATTTTTACTGTCAAAAATTCAACACCATATTCCGTAAAATCAAATAAATATTCAGTTATATTGTAAAATTTAACTGTCAAAAATTCAACACCATATTCAGTAAAAACGATTAAATATTCAGTTATTTATTAAAATTTTACTGTAAATTTTTAACTGTCAAATTGACCCCATATTCAGTAAAAACAATTAAATATTCAGTTATTTCATTAAATTTTCGTTTACTCCACAAAAGAGCCGAATTTCTAAAAATACCAGACAGACACCTGTCCGCTTGTTTTTCTTATAAGCGAAAGAGGGAGAATATTTTTATTTACTTACACAGTTACACACGTTTGTTTTACTTTTGTTGTACTGACCACGTTGTTTACAGAAGAACTCTCAATTATAAGACACCAGCACCATGACCGATATGGCTTCGTAATTATTTTACTTTTAAAATTTGATGAAGGTATTTAACTAAATTATTTTAACAAATAGAAAATGGGTATTGCTTACACAAAACAAGCAATTCATTTTTTTATAGATAAGTAAAAATTAATTTTTGGTAGTAAAATTATATAAAATAAATGAATATTTAATTGTTTTTACTGAATATGGTGTTGAATTTTTGACAGTAAAATTTTATAAAATAACTGCATATTTATTTGTTTTTACGGAATATGTAGTTAATTTTTTGACAATTAATTTATAAAAGATAACTGAATATTGATTTGTTTTTACGGAATTCGCGGTTGAATTTTTGACAGTAAAAATTAAATGAACTTTTCGTTGCTTTAAATTACATTTTTATTTACTTTAACATAAAGAAGAATTTAACTCAATCAACAGACAATATTAACTGCAACTGAAAATCCGTATTAATATGCAATTAGTTTTTTGAATAACTGTTAGAATCAGTTAAAAATAAATTTGCTTGGAAGTTTAAATGTTTATTTATTTAAAAATGACTGAACGGAATATTTCTTAAATAAACTACAGTCCGTTACTGTAATAATATTGTGAGTGTGGAATTAATATTTTGTTTTAAAACTTTCTGAATACGTTTTCATGTAATATTGTTTCTTTGGCCTCCAAGGCTTAATATTGCATAAATAAATATTGGAAAGCCTAAATTGCTGTTATTTCCTTTAAGACAGTGGTGCATCGATAGTGGTATTTTTATGGGAGGTACGGTCAAATATTTGTGATATCAATTAAATAATTTAATAAAGATAATTTCAATGGAAATCTAAATACCAAAACTATCAGATGGTTTTTGCCATAAAGAAAAGATGCTTATATGAAGACTAAAGGAAATCATAAATCGATTCTCATAATTTTTAATGGGCTTGGTCCGTGTGTTTGTTAGAACTTATGTACCGAATTTCATTAAATTATCTTCAAAATTGCGCACAAAGTTTACATAGACAGCCAGACAGGCCTCAAGGCCAGAAGGATGGAAATCGTTAGATTGATTTAAAAAGTCATTCTGAGTCAATCGCAGTAATTAACGGTGGGAACAACCCCTGCAGCTAAAATCGTTACTAGCAAGGTTTTGGACTAGTTTATTGCTAGTTGAAAGTTGAATAAAAATGATATTTCGGATGCGCTGCTTTATATGTGCCGCCATTCGTAAAAAAATCCGATTTAATAACTGTTCGTTCAAGCAACAACAACCACTCTAGAAAAGTTGATGAAAAAAACTAATTTACTTGTCTGTTGTATAACAACAACACTACAAGAAGAGAAGTTTACATTTTTGGTTGGTTTTGGAGTTTGCAAACTATTTTAATTTTTTAAATATAAATACGGAGAAGGGTAATTCCCGTTAAATACCATGGTGGAATAAGCAGGTGGAATCGCAACGGCAAAAAATACAACAAAAACGGAAATTAGGTCCCAGCTTACATCAAAATATAATTTAAACAAAAATCAAAGCGTTTCTCTGAACATGATGAAATAAATACATTTTTATGCGATTCTTATCTAATTATGATCAATATCTTATTTAATTTAATTTAAAATTATCAGCAGGCATGCCAGCAGTAGTCGATGGCTGTCAGTGTTAAACGGCAAACCCCTCTGAAGAGATTGAATGGTTGCAATTGAAACATGTAACGGTTACCTGTCCGTAAAAGCCCTTGTTCGGGCCCAATGGTAGTCAAGAATGAAAAAACTATCAAATACATTTTAATTAATTTCTTTTCTTCATAAAAATAATTTAATGAAAATTAAATTTGATGAACTTTAGCCTAATTAAAATATCAAAATTTGGATTAAACCGCGTGAACATTTCAACAAAATAGCCACAATAATAATTAATTATCAAAAACTTTAATAAAACACAGCACAAAACGTGGACTTTTTTGCTTATAACTTGGACAATAGATTAGACAAACAATGGAAGAGCAAAAAATCTTCATCTGGCGTAGTGCTGCCACTTGTATTATTTCATTATGGTTAAAAACATCAAATTTTTCCATGCATTATGCAAGGCGAATTTATATTTTCGAGTCATCTGTTTAATCTTTATTTCCTTGTGTGTAAACTGAATGTCAAGCGTTGTTTACATTTTATGAAAAAAATTTGTTAAAATTTCAAATTCAATAAAAATATAAATTCTTGAAAAAAAACCTATTTAAATGTTATAAAAAAAAGTGAATATAAAATTTAAACACGAGGCTTTTAAAAGGCGTAAGGAATAAGTAGAGCCACAATTAATTTGCAATACAGGAAAAAAAGTTACCTTCTAAAGCAATTGTGTATATTTTATAAACAAATAATTTTGACATTCACTCTAACTTTTTACAAAAACAAAAAGGGATAGCTAGCATAGCTCTATCTCATGATGCGGTCACCTTTATGAATTCGCCTTAGTATAATGATGACGGAAACCACATCGAGGCATTCTGCTAGATTCCTTTAATTCTGTAAATAAAGAGGAATTCGACAAAATTGAAACACGCTGAAACAGGAAAATAAATAATATAATACAATATTCTCTCTCTCTCTCTCCTGTTGCTGGGGTAAGAAGTTTAAAAAAAAATATTGAGGAGAATTGTCAAATTAATTTTGTTTTTATTAGTCCTTTTACCGTTAATAAAGCAACTTGCTTTAAACTAACTATTATAAAAATTAACTTATTTTGCTCTTATGACAACCCAACGTTAAATACGATAGTTTAATGTTGAAAATCAAGAGTGCAAATAGTTTAAAGTAAATACCAACCAGTATATTACTAGCTTAATACTAGTCACTTTGTCCGCAGGGACTCTCTCTACTATTGTGGTGTGGGTATAAATATTTCAAAAAATATTTATAGCTTTTTTATTTGTTTTCTAAATATAAATTACAATTTCAACATGCAAATATTTCTGTTTTTGTTGGTTTGTTCATTAGAAACAAGATGATTTTCCTAATCGGAAGTTAATTTTAGAAGAAATTTTGTAAATGATTATGTATCTGCAAATGTTAGCATTTTATTTGTTGTTTTTTTTTTTTTGTTGTTGACAAAAATTTGTTATACATTTTCCGCATTTTGTTGAGTTTCTTTTCTTCTATTTTCTTGATTCAATGGAGGGTGCATAGTTGATGATAAAATATCTATCAGTCTTAATAAGAAGAATGGAAAACAAAAAGTTGAACTACAACTTTCTAAAGGATATTTTAAATTTTAGTCATATGGCCAAAAGCTGTAAAAGGACTTCCTCTTCATAAGAAAATAATTGAAATATAGATTTAAAATTTTGTTTCCAGAGTCACTGGTGTGTACTTTTAAATAAATGAACTTCTTAACTTAAATCGACCAAAAACGCTTTAGCACACCTGCTTGCAAAATATCTTACGTTCCAGTTAAAACTTTTTAAATTTCATTATTTTTAGCCTATAGAATACCAATTAAGTCTGGTTTAAAAAATATTACAAAGTAGATTATCAAAACAAAAAATATTCCAAAACACTTCCGGCCAAAATGTTCGCCATAAATTAAATTCTCTTAAAGCAGTGATAGACAAGAAAAAAAAAGTAATTATTATTTATATTTCCGCTTTAGTCTTTTGCTTACCTTATTTAATTAAAAATAGTTTGCGTTATTAACAATAAAACAAAATAATTAAAAAGACCAGCACGTTTCTCATAAACATCAACTTTCGATTATACCAGTGTTTAGCAATTTGTCATGCCTTCAATTGACATTTAAATTTCTATCAACCAACATTAAAATTCATAAAAAGTTCTTTGCTCCACTTCGCAAGATTCTTAAGTGTACGAACACATGAACCCCCAAGTGATAAGGGGCGATGGTAAAATTGGTGTTTGCTGAATGGCCTTAAGCAAATGGGCACTACTTACTTATCTAACACAACGACCTGTCGATATTGTCATTAGTCATTTTAAGGCAAAACATGTTTTCTAAGCTTAAAAAAGGCATTCTTAACGACGAACAGTGGGACATTCTCCTTACTCTTAACGCGGATCGATATCATCATCATCATCATCGTTGCTGACTTTGTCACTCTTAATAACCACCCCTTAAAAACACTGTGGCCAATATTCAGTGAATATTTTCGTGCTGTTAATTAGAATATTTTAAAGTACTTTTTAGCTCAGGAAAAATGCGAAAAAGTAGTTAAACGTGCTGCCAGTATGATTACACAAAACGGAAAGGGATTAACACAAATTATTTTCTTATTAAACATATTTTTCTCTTTTGAGTTTCCATTTTTGGTCTGTTTAAAATGAAGTAAAATCGTGACTTAAGAAATTGTAAATTAAATTCCTAAAAGGACTATTAAATGAACCCAGAAAATGTAAAAGAAAACAACAAAATGAAGTAGAAGGCACGAAATTTCTTGAGAAGTAAAAATCCCTATAAAAAATTATTTCGTTATGAATGTCATAAAAAAAAATGCAGTTAAAGCATTTTTTCGTTAAGGTAGAAAATTTATATAAAATTAGGGCAGACCGTTGATAAAAGTAATTAAAAAATATTTAAATTTATTTAAACCGCTAGGGCCCGGCAATGCCAATGTACAAAATACCATACCAAAATCAACAAGCTATACAAGATTTTAGGAACTGACGAATAGCATCCTACATCTAACAATTCACCATTTTCTGCCAAATGAAGGCTTTTTTCCTTGCAATCCTAATAGATGCATACCTAAACATCTCAAAGATTATCAAATGTCAAATGATGTCCGATAAAAGTGAAGAGGCTGTTCATTTCAAAATTTTTTGGAATGGTGAATTTTCAGTTGCTTATTTAACACAGTAATCTGGCAACATAGCGGCACATTCTAAAAAATAAAGGAGCATTTGATTATTGAACTTTGATTAAGTCTACACCAGCCAAATTATCCTTTACTTGCAGAAAAAAAAATTGGTTTAAAGTAAACAGGTTTGTATGTAACAACATAATAGTAATACATGACCTAAATATTTTAAATATGCTATTGAAATATTCTAATCGACATTGTAGGTCAGGTAGAAAGTGTCAGTATAAAAATTAGTAAAAAAAAAGGGTTTTGATATAATCAAAATTAAAAACTGCATTCAAAAGACTTTATTTGGGTCAGTTACATATTTAAGGAAGAGCTTAGTAAAATAACCATTCGACTGATTTCTTTCCAAGCATAGTCCCTGAATAGAATACGTTTGCGCTAATTTACGCATTAAGCTTTCACCATAATATGAACCGGCATTTCGGTCTAAAATAATTGTTTCTTGCACAGAAAAAATAACAAAAGTTATTAAGTAATCAAAGAAGAAAATTTGTTAAAACTTAAATTAAATCTTATTATTTCTTCGACCTTTCTTTAATTAAAATAAAAAGTTTTTTCGAGCTCGAGGCCAATTATTTTAAAAAGATAATAATAATATATTTATCTTTTTAAAATAATTGGCCTCGAGCTCGAAAAAACTTTTTATTTTAATTTGTTAAAACTTTTAAAATATTTTGAACAATTTCCTTAATTAAAGTGTTTGTAGATTGTCATATTAAAAATTTGCTACATTTGTAGAAAATTAATAAGAATATCATAGAAAAAAAAAATAATTTTGTGTCAAAAATTTAAAAGTATAACATAAAAAAATCTGTATTTTCGATTTAAAATCTTTAAAGGAATAAGCGATGCGATGATTATTGCGAAATTTATTCAATCTAAACGGTTAGTAAAGTAAATATTTAATGATTCATAAAGAAATTTTAGCGAGTCCTTTATAAATTATAAATTTTTAAATATTACTGATAATGGTGTTCAGATTCCGTTTAGTGCTGAGTTCTTTTATATTTACAAATTTAGTTGTTGATGCATTTTCAATTAAAAAGTTAATTGTATTGACGGATATGGTATTCAATATGACAATTGATCTGTCGTATTTTTTTTCTGTGTGATGGAGCCCTAGATTATAAAAAATCTAATACTTCCAAAGAAATACTTTTCTACTATTCAAACATATTTGATACATAATAACTGAAAGGATAAAAAAGGGAAAATAGTATTGAGACTTTATTTTTTCAAACCGTTTGCCTTAATTTACAGAGTGTAGAAATTACGTGCAGCTGTTAAAAAAATTTGTTATAGCTGATTTTTCTATTTTACAGTTACAGTTTTCTTAATTAATTTCCATAACTAATTAAAACAATTTGCCCTTTCAGTTAACTGTTTGAAGAAGATATGCAAATATTTAAGACCTATGAAAGCTTTAAAATTAATATTCTTTGGGTAATTAAAAATTTGAAAAAAATGCAATTTGTAAAAGGTTTATGCCGGTATTCATAAAAATATTTTTATATAATAAAGGTTTACAAAACAAATGTTCTATGAAAACGTCCTCACCTAAATGTTTGTTAAATTTAATAACCGTTTACGTGTTACGTTACTGCCTTTTCAATAACGTTTTGGGTTAACTTTTTTTATAATAAACGTCTTGAGTTCTTTTCTTGTAACTCTAACAAAATAAGCAAAACACTTCAATTTATAACAAGAACTTAGTCACTTTAACAACCGTAATTTACAGCTTTAATTCACAACTCACTATTGTGATCAACACACCTCAATGTTTATAATTTTCTCTGTGTGATGCATTTGACAATTTGACAAAGTCTTAACTTTAAATCATCATTATAGTTACACTCTAGCCCAGACGGGCAAATTACCATAGAACGTTCGAGCTCTGACGTCTAGATGGCACTAGACCGTACGACCCCTAACGGATATTTTTTTAATTAAACTTATGCATCAAAAGTTATTAACAAGTTACAAATAATTTTTGAATTTGTTGTTGCTTTCAATGTTATTTTTGGCGTTGCGTTAAGGGCCTCAATATTGCTCGTTAGTGTTCGGTTCAGTAGTTTTGTGGAAAACGCTAATAGTGTTTGTGTAGTTAATCATTTAAAAAAACAACGTTTTCCTGTTTTTCATCTTTCGAACACAAAATAATATTGTTTTTATCCAAATCAACAAGAGATGAGAACATTTTATTCCGTTCGGTTTTTCGCTTTAGCTAATTAATGTTCGTCCCTTTTGGCTGGGACAAAAACAAAATACACATACGAAAAAAAAAACAAAAAGCCAGCAAAATAATTGTACACAAACAAAACATATACGCAACACACACACAAGCTGTTCGTGCTGCGGTCGTTGCCAAAATTTTTTGTTTGTTTATTTCTTTTTAAATTCAAAAAAGTAACATTATAGAACATTAAAATATAATGTTTGTCTACAGTATCACTACAATTGTTCTGTTTTTTAACGAAGAACAGAACACTATTAAATGTTCGGCTCTTTCTTTAAAATAGTTACGAAAGGTATTGAGGGTTGTGTTCGTCTCAACAAACACTTAAAAGTAGATGTCGCTCCTGGTGTGTGCGCCGAACGCTAAATAACGATCTGATTTTTTTCGAACACTGATCGTAATTCTCTGTGTGAATGCGCTTGTACGCTACTGTGTAGTGAGCTAGAATAATAATGAAAGGACTGAGGTTTGCTTCCCGCCAGATAGTCTAGTTTAAGGGCTTCATTACTATTGTTTGTTAAATTAAGTTAGAATATAGTTTGCAGTTGTACTATTAACCAAATATTTGTTAGTGTCTTTCAGCGGACTTGCTGGATTTCTTAATAAAATTCTAATTTGTTCGAAACAGTTTAAAACAATTTTATCTTTAAGATATGCAGAACTTGTGGTATGACTTATTTCCAAAATCGAAAATAAAGGCCGCTTTGAAGTTGAGCAAATGCTCCAACATGCAGAAACAAAACGCAACATTTCCATAGGGTTCGTAGCAAAACGGAATAAATTCTATGCGACAGAGCAAAGCGCAATAATTCCAATTTTGTTTTATAAATCACTTGAAAACTAACTCGGAGATAAATAAATATATTTGTGGTTTGTATTGTTTGTTTAAAACTATAATACACCAATAATTGTTGTTTTTTTTTAATATACACAACTGTCTTTAATTAAACTTATGCGTTTATCCAAAAAAAACTTTTATGGTGGAATTGTTGCGTTTTGTTATGGACCTCCTCATATGTTTGATTTTGAAAATAATATGTTTGAACGTAACAGAATTAGATTTTTTATTCTCTACAAAAGTTGAATGCCGCTTAAAACCAAGTAGTTTGCTTTAAATTCTCAGATTATTTTTCTTTAAATTGCCAATCAGATCTCGGCGAAAAAGCATGCTGATTGCTTTCTAAAAAAAAAGAACTTTTCTGTTTAACGGCCAATTTCACCAAGTCCAGTTAGATAGTTAATATCTACTACACCAGTTAGCACAGTCCTCCACCACTACACCAAATACACGTATGGCGTTGTTTCTAGGCAACGACAGATGGCAGCCACTTTATCCTAGGACCTGTAACAGTACCCCAATCATCTAGTGAACTCTAACAACGACCGGTTTACCAAACTGATACGGGGCTAAGGCCCGTTTTCACAACTTACCGATAGCTAAAGGTAGGGTTTTATCGGCCGTATAAAATGTGTTCCATTATTTCGACTTTACTTTAACCTACCAGATGGGATGAACCTTAATTTACTTTATCGCTCATTTAAGGCTATAGTAAAGTTTTAATAATGGAACACTTTTTATAAGGCCGGTTAAAGTCTACTTCTAGCTATCGGTAAGGAATAAGAAATTGAAATCTTACATGGGAAGACGCGAAAACAACTGCAACAAATCGTGTAAAATGGTGAGCCTTTGTGGAAGCCATGTGCTCCTTAAGGGGGTAATGGAGAAAAATAGCTTCTAGTAAGCAATAAGTGTGTTTTTTGAGGGATTTTAGGCACTTGATTATTTCTAAAGTAGTTGCACTTATTTTTATACCGACATATTCTGAATAGCATATTTTATCGATCTGTGTTCTAGAATTTGAATTCCAAAGATCTGTACCTTTTCAAAATAGATATGTGTCATATTTTTAAGGTTTCTGTACATAAACTGTTTTACAGAAAATTTTTCTCTAAAAATGGTTAATAAAATGTTTGGCAAATTAATACTGTAAATCATATTTGAACCTCAAAAATTATGTTTGGGTTTTTTTTTTGCATTTTGAGTCATTTTTCTAGGCAAAAAATACGCATACGAGGAAGTTTTATCGGATACAAAAATCGGTTTTGCGGAAGTAAATTTGCAAAGAGTAAAATAAATGCGTTTAACACAAATAAACTAAGCCAAATTGTGGTGACGCTGTTGTACCAACTCCTAAATAACGAAAGAAAGAGAGGAGTCTAAAACTCGACCATTTACAAACCGTTATCAATATTTTAACTTGCAACATTAAATCCTATTAATTTAATAAAGCGCTAGTTATAATAGAAACTATATCACGGACAAAAGGACATCGAACGGAATCAACTCGCCTACTCAAAAGTAAAGGGAATGTGTATGTATGTATGTGAAAACTATCATTAGGCCCAGTATTAATAATGTAACAAAATACAAAAAAAAAACTGATATACTTTAATTTGTATATCCTTTTCACCTGTGGTGAAAGGCAGAGCAAGCATACTCATATTGATCCAAAAAGAAATGAACATTAAAACAACAAAACAATGTTCTTAATTTATGAATTATTTATTACAATTGTAGTACAACAATATTTTATTGTTTTCGGCATTTATTTCAGTTGGTTCGTTTTTTAAGCAGCGTCATCGACATTTATCGATTTTTTAGATTTTTATTTTTACGTCTAGTTCAAACGTTTTTTTTTTAATTTGTTATTGTTGTTAGAACTAGTATTTGTTTTTGATTAATTTGACATTGGAATTATGTTTAATCTAACACAAGGGCCATCTATGTTTTATTACGGTCTTCATTAAAACTAACAATTATTAAGGCTGGTTCTTCAAAGCGTTTGTCTTTGTGTATGTAAGTGTGTGCTTGATTGTATTTCTGAAGAGTGAAAGGGTCGTATTAAAATTTACTAAAAAGGGGTTGAACACGAAATATTTAAAAAAAAATTTGCTTCGCTTATTATTGTACTTACATGCTGGTTAGTTCCTTCTCATTTTAATACGTTCGTTGCTTGTTCGTAAAAATTTGTTAAAGAAAACCTTTTAGCTCATGACAAATTAATTGTCAAACACGTGCTGAGTACACTGACATATTTCTCTTTGAAAGACCCAAAAACAGATACAAAAATTCTAAACTTTGTTATTGTATTTGTAACAGCAGCACAGATTTTAAATGTGAATAAAACAGAACTTAAATGTCTCATACAACAACCAAACTTAGGAAGGTTGTTAGAGAAGTCTTGAAGAAAGTGAAGATGATATTTTTCATTAAATACTGCTCAACCAGTAGAAACAAGTTTTTTGTTAAAAATAAGTTTTTGCTTAGTATTCAGCAAGTATGGATAAGTTTTTCTTGTATCGCTTTACAGAGAATCGCTAAACTTTGCGATAGAAAAAAAAATTAATCGATAATTTTTACTATGAAGAAGTAGGTATCGATTACTTTTCGAAAGAAAACTAAGAATCAAAAAGTTTTTTCTTTAAAAAAAAAACCAGAATCAATTTGATGCAAACTCCAAAAATTAAATTTTGGTGTAAGTGATGCAGAATTGCTTGCTATGATTTTCTTTATATTGTGTTTAACATTTTAATTTATATATTTTATACTTTCCCCGTTTGAAGAGAATGTGTCGTTATTTTAGTTATGTGATGATCAAGCAAATCAAAAATTTTAAACACGTTTGTTTCGAAATGCATTTATTTGAGTTATGAAGACGTTTCAGCAAATGATCGAAGATTCGTTAAGTTTTAACATGAATTTTTAGTATGTATTTTAAACAAAAAAAACCAAGGAGCTTTCTCATAGAAAAATAAGTTTTTATAAGCTTTTTAATTGAAAGTGCTGTTTCAACAACAAGTTTTCAAAGTGCAAAATAGGATTTTCGATGTTTTTTTCTAAAAAACACTTGTTTATAAAATATTCTTTTGGAAACAACAGCTGACAAAGAAAAGAGTTTAAGCTTTGATACTGTAACGGGCAAGACTTTTTGTAAAATGTGCATTTATCTCATTTATCAAGAGTAACTAACAATTGGGAATTTAGCACACTAAAACTAAATGAAAAGAGTTTAAATTTAATAATTTAGGGGACACTAACAAATAAAATCCGACAAATTCAGAGGGAATAATGATCGGGAAACTATGTCCATTATGACAATAATTAAGATACAATCATGCTCTAGAATAGAAATGTCAGAAAAAATAAACTGTTGAACGAAACCTTTGTTAAAATCCCTCTGCCAAATGTTCAAACTGACTTCTATGATAAACTCACTTTCCCCGACACTAGTATAAGTAAATTTAATTTCCGCTGCCTAGACCTGTTTGAAGTAGTTGAAGGTTTCTATTCAGTTAAATCTAACGCTGTTGGCTTGGATGATATTAACCCCAGATTTGTGCGAATAATCTTGCCTTGGATAGTCCGTTTTGTCACCCACTTATTAAATACAATTATTACCACCAGCACTTTTCCAATGGATTGGAAACATGCCAAAATAGTTCCCGTGCCTAAGGCTGACAATGAGTACCGACCAATTGCAATCCTTCCCTTTTTATCTAAAGTATTTGAACGACTGTTACATAAGCAGATTTCTAAGTATGTTTACGAGAACAATTTATTAACTGATCGTCAGTCCGGTTTTAGGCCACAGCGTAGCTGTATTACTGTCTTATCGGATGTGATAGAGGAAATCCGGGGAAACTTGGATGAAAGTAAAATATCGTTTCTGGTTCTACTGGACCATTCAAAGGCATTTGATACAGTGCATCATTCAATTTTATGTCTAAAATTATCAAAAATGTTTAATTTCTCCATACTTGCTGTGAGGCTGATGTTGTCGTACCTTACAAACAGATCTCAATCCGTCACTAACGGTGAATATATTTCAAATCCGTTACGGGTCACAAGAGGTGTTCCACAGGGTTCCATACTCGGACCCCTACTTTATTCGCTATATTCAAATGATCTTCCCCAACAAATCCGTTTTTGCAATGTTCAGATGTATGCTGACGACGTTCAGCTGTATCTAAGTAGTACCAGGGAGCTATTTTTGTCTAAGGTGCGTGAGTTGAATTATGATCTGAATAATATTTTCGTCTGGGCTTCGGCAAATGGCTTAAGACTTAATCCGGGGAAATCTAAATGCTTAGTCATGGGCAAGAACATATTGGGGATAGAGGATGAGGTGAATATTTTCTTGGGAGGGTCAAAAATAGACATTGTAAGTAAGACTAGGAATTTAGGTGTTATATTTAATAAGCGTTTAACTTGGTCAGATCATATAACACAAGCCTGTGGTAGAACCTACGGCATGTTACGAGGCTTATGGGTAACTCAATACTTTACTCCGCCGAAAGTTAGATTATTACTTGCGAAAACGTATTTATTACCAACGCTTTTATATTCATCCGAAATATTTGCTGGTTGTAACTCAGGGGATATGAGGAAACTTAAAACAACTTTTAACAACATCGTAAGATACGTTTTCGGACTGAGAAAATTTGATCATGTGTCACAATTCTCGATTCGTATATTCAATATTACATTTGATAACTTCCTAATTTTCAAAAACTTAATATTTCTTTATAAAATTATAATGACAAAGGAACCAAAGTATCTCTTTGATCGCTTGCGATTTGCAAGATCACCAAGAGGTAAATTGTTGATTCAATTTAGATATCGTAGCCACGCTTCTGAATGTCAGTTCTTTATTCTTAGCATCCGTCTCTGGAATGAACTCCCTGATAATTTGCAGACCACTAGCAACGCAATGAGGTTCAGAAAATTACTTAAAGAACATCTTTCTTAAATTTTTTTTTTTTTTTTTTTAAAAAAAACGTTATTTTTTACTTTTGTTTTTTTTTTTTTTTATTTATTTATTGATTAATTTATTTATTTAGTTAATTTTTATTTATTTTTCATTATTTTATTTTATAATTATTTAAATTTAATTAAATCAATGTATGGTTAACTTTTCAGATTCTAATACTGTAATTTATAAGATATTATGTCTTGTTGTGTTAGAAAATCATATTTAATAAATACAAATACAAATACAAATACAAATACAAATACAAATAAACTCTAATTGCCAATTTCCCCAATTCTATATTAATATCAATTCATATTTAAATATAGTTTTTCATATAATTTTATTTTAATTTGACATGAAAGACGAGTTTTAAAAATAAATTAATATTTAAATAACACAACAAGCAGCGGTGCGGCTCACTATTAACGGAATAATTAGCCGGCTGAAGTTAATATTTTACAATGCCGATATACATATGTATATAACTTTAACCATTTAATAGCAAATACGGTCATACAAATATATATAAATAACGTCTTACTAGTTAATCCTAAATTGGTATCTTCTAAATTTAAGAAAAAATCTTGAAGATGACTGAAATCTTTTGCGGCGTAAAACAAACATTATTTGACGGCAGTAGGCCATTTTGAAATTGAGAACGACTTTGGTGTCTGCAAAAACTATGCGAAAAAAACTGAGCCTTGTGACGTAATATTTTAATACTTTTGTAAAATTACAATTCCGACAGACATGCCGGGTATTATAGGCTTAAATAATTTTCTTTTAGGCTAAAATTTAAATAAAATTTTGTTGTTTTTTTATTGTAAAAACTTTCACAACATACTACGCACTGAAATAAGTTGCAGCTGCTTAAATATGTATGTAAAAAAATAAACGTTAATCAATAACACATTCTTTAAATTATTTCCATGGAACTTGATGTTTTTTTATACATTTTTAGTTTTTTTGGAAACTACTTACAGATACAAATAAAACCATTTAAATAATTAAGGATATTTTAAATGGGTTTTGATTCTAATTAAACCGAAACTGTCTAAATAAATTAATTTTTATATATATTTTTATATTGGTTCCTTTGGCTCCAATGAGGACCATAGGGCCCCCTTCCAACTGCGGATAATAAAATACACAACGTCATTTTAATGATATTGTATGTTTAACTATCTGGTTGTAGGAATTTCCACTGAATTCTAAATTGCCAGTGATCGTTGTAGAGGTGTGGCGGAACATTGGCGCAACCAAAAACCAAATCATACAAAAACACCGTGCTAACACCAGAGCACTGCAAGTAGCTTAGTCATTGTTATTTTAAGCGAAAGCGTCCTTCTTGGGGCTCTTCTGGCAGCCCTTCCACCAAGATCAGATGCGGAAGCCCAATCAACTACTCACCTTAAATTAAGCGAAGCGAACTTGATTAGTTTGACATATATAATTTTTCCTCCCCCCCAAGCACAGTGACTTGCTGAGATTCATAAAAAGGCACGGCAAGCTTGTCAAAACTTCTCGTTTTCGTACAGTTTATACGACGCAAGCCTTTAGAACACGAACTCAACAACACCTGGCTGCAGAATCTTATTTGACAGATCACAAGGCCGGTTTGTTTTATTGAAAATTTATTGGCCATTGAATTTTCATGTCTAAAAAATGCTTGCTACTCTTGTTTAGATGGCTCAGTTATTCTATGGAATAAAAATTTACTTTTTTCCCGTTTTAGTATATGAAAATAAACCTCATGTTGTTGTTGCTATTGTATTACATTTTAAAAGCTATTTTTAGTTTTAATAACAAGAACGACAACCAACAGCATTAAATAATTACAGAGATGGGATTAGTTTCATTTTTTTTTTTAATTGAATTTGATAAAAAAAATATATAAAATAATGTTGCACATTGAATCCTTTGGATATTGTTATTTATAATTTAGTTAATAATTTACTTCTTTAAAATATTAGGTTTTGTTTAAATTTATTTTAGTTTTCATTAAGAAGTAAAATATATCCGTTTGATTTTTATTTAAATTAATTTTTTTTTTGTTTGTTAATTGATCATCAACATTTTAGATTTTACTTGGGACAGAAAAAATAACACAAACATCACGCGCGTTTTTTTTTTAATTTGTTTAAAAATATATAATAACAAGAATAAAACCAACCGCACCAATTTCACTTTCTATGTAAACGTGCATCTGTGAGTAAAAACATTTCCTGTTTTTATAGAGACAACACAACAGTAAACAACAAAAACATTGTTTCTTTTTTTGTTTCATATATGTACATATAAGGAATTGAAATATAATATCTTTTTTATCTAAATTATTTTTCTTCTGTTTTTCAATTTATTTTTTTCACAGAAAAATTACCAACAACGTTTCATGAAAAAATGAACCGTTAGAAACAAAAGCTACAACACAACTGATTTGTGTGAAACGAGGAAAATGAACTGTTAAGGAAATAACTAAAAAAATACGCCTGTAACAACAAAAAACAGTATAAAAAGAAAAACACAACAACACGAATCGTCCAAAACAAAAACACGAGTGCTGTATTTTGGTTTGACAACGTGCACAATAATGCGGATATTTTATAAACAAACAAGTTGCCTTCGAACTTGTTTGAAATGTAACAGTACGTTTGCGTGTGTGTGTGTGTGTGTGTGTGGCTTAAAAAATGTGTGTTAGTATGTGAGTTTCTAAAGCAAAAAACACATTTTGAAATTGACTTCCGTTTGAAAGTGAAAACACCAGAAATGAAATGAAATAAATAAAAAAAGCAACTTACACGGATATAGAATTTATGAAATTGTACAAAATAAGCCTCTTCTCGATAGTAAAAATGGAAACACTTACGACTAATAGAGAAAATGTAATAATCATTTTCCTAAATGTATAAATATGTTTTCATGTTAAATTATTTTGTTAATATTTGACTGTCTCATGTAAAAAATTGCACCACCTGAAAAGAAAACTAGCTTGATTTTTGTTTCCTAAAGTTTAATGGATGTATACATAAAAATATTTTAAATTTAATAAAGGTGTACAAAACAAATGTTGTATGAAAATTTTTCTTAATAAACGTTTGTTGAATTTGATGAATACAGAGGTAAGTAAATTGGAAAAAAATTTTAAAAACATAAGAGGAAAAATTACAAAACGATAAAAACAAATATCTAAATATATATAAAATAATAACGTTACTGACTGACTGATTAGGTACTTTTTCGAAATTCGAACGTTAAAGAATTGCAAAACTTAACTTTTTTTAATACTTTCTTTACAAAACATTTGTCTCTATTCCTCGACGTATACAATCATGGGTTTGAACTTTTTGATAGTCTAATTGGAAGAAGAAAATTATCATTTACTTTTTGTTCTAGATGTGGTAGTTTGTAAATTTTCTATAAGGAAATGAATTTATTAGAGCAGGGTCCTGAGTGAATGAGAACATATCTGTGGCAATAAAATAAAAGTGTTTCAGTCTATTTTATTGTTTTGTAGCAAAGAAATATTAAAGGGTTTTCTTGAAAATATATTTTTTTTTTCAAATAAAATCATCAATAATTTTTTTTTTTAAGTTTTAATACCTAACTGCAGCTTAGATCGGAAGTAACCTTGCGCTTTTAGTCCAAATTTTATTGAACTTTAAAAAAATAAGCAAAAAGATATTTTTCTAAACCTAAAAAATTGTACAAAATAACTGAAACTTTTGAACCTGCATAGAAAAAAATTCTTGAATATTTTTTTTTTTCAATTAAACCATTAATCAAAAATTAAATCAATCAAAAATTTAATAAGGTTAATCGAACGTTTACTCATATAAAGAAAATTACTGCAGAAAATGTTGTTAATAACAAAAAAATATTTAATTGATACTATTTATTTGTTACTGGTGCCAAATTAATTAATTTTTTAATTAAAGCCACAAATTTTTAAATTGAAATCAATTATTTTTTTTTTCTGTGTAGAGATTACAAAGGTGCCACAACCTCAAATTTTTCTTAAGTCAAAGTAGCGGGCTAAATGCTAGTTTTATCTTATTTATAGAAAATGTTTGACAGAGGTTACACCATAAGGATTAAACCAAAAGTTTCGTAAGATATTTCCATAAGAAGGAAAACTAAAACATAATTATGTAAATATTTGCTTGGATAATATTGTTAATAAATTGATAATAAACCTCCTTAAATTTTCTTAATTTATTAACTGAAAGTCAAACATTTTAAGAATTATATCATAAAAAAAAATAAAATTGTTTAATTGTGTGCCCTCCTATTATTTTCTTACTTACAAAACACTGATACAATGTATCACTGATACGCGCATCTGTTTATTTGTTTGTGTGTATATGCGTTTGTGTATTAGGTATATTGTCGTTTTATTTTCCCATTTAACTGTTGTAGCATCTAACAATCATTTGAGTTTTATAGCTTTGACATACGAGAATGAAGGTTTATCGCCATTTGAGTACCTTCCTGTTAGACGTACTTTCACACGTTTAAAGAAGCACATATCCATATGTTTGTATGCGTAGACTTCAGACACCATGCAGAGAAACACAATCAGGTTGTTCGAATTTTAAATGTATAAATTGCCTTGAGAGTTGCCGTTTTCTTTTTTAATTAAATAATTTTATCGTGGAACTTTAAATCAGTGTTTTTCTTATTTTGGCTTTTATTTTGGTTTAAGCCGATTTTAATCATTTTGGTTCTTTTGTTTATTAAAATTAAATCAATTTTTCTAATTTTGAAATAAATTATTTTTGATTTTTAAAATCAGGTAAATTTTGTTAGTTTTATCTTATGTATATACTTACATAGGCAACCCTTTCTAATTTATTAAAAATCTATACTGTTAATATAAATATGTGAGAGTAAGTTCATTATATTCCACTCAAATGCACACATCTATAAAAGACGAACAAGAAACGAAAAACAACAACAATATTAATAATAAAAACAATGACAAATAAGAAAAAACAAAACGAAAAAATTTTACAAAATGTTAAAGATGATTAAATGAAATATAATAAATACATATAAATGAACCGAAAACTAGAATAAAAAAATACAAAAAAATTACAACAAAACAAATCGATAGAAGTATGTAGATACAACCAAAAACATACTTGTATGCTATAACAAAAACAAATAAAATTTATAAACTGCAAAAGAAAAAGCAGTAGAAGGGTAAAAACTGTAGCATTCTTTTTTGAACACATATCAGACGTATGTACGTTCTCATACACACATGTATTTCCGTATGTTTTTTGGTGTTAGAGCACAAATCTGCTTATCTATTATGCCTGCAAAGAAACTAAAACGTTTTACTTTAACTCCTCTACTGTTGGCAAAAAAAAGGCTGCTAAAAATAACAACTACAATATTCAACGGCTACATCTATTGACAATGTCAAATGCCACTTGCTTTCTTTTTGCTGTTATTAAATATTTTAGTCTCTTAACCAAAAAAAAAATGCGACCATTAAAAAAAACAAGTTTTAAAATTAAATCGAACCCTTTTGTGTTGATAATAGGAAAACGATATTATCGATATGGTCTCACTTTAAGGTCAATAATTTGCACATGACTAATTTTTGTTAGTATTTTGTACACAAATAATTTGTTTAAAATTTAAGCCGATTGCTTTAAAAGCTGGTGCTATTTTAATGTAAAAATTTATTAACAGGATTTAGAAATTTTAACAAGAGCACCTTTTTGCTTGCGAAGTTTTTTAGAATGTAGCCACTTTTTATTTTAAATATTTACCGCATGGGTATTTCTGTATTTCCCACAACCTTGAATCCATACATTCGTATTTATTAACGTAAAAAGGCAACCTACTTTGCAACAGTTTAAAAATCTGTATTGATTTCTTCAAAATCTCACAATATTTAGGGAACTTGTTAAGTCTGAACACTGTTAGCAATTTGCTTAACAATATACGACAAGAGGTTATTGATTCAAATTATAGACACAATGATAGACAAAATGGTGAATTTAACCCCATTTTAGATATAAATTTTCCTCTGTTCTATTACTTAAATATATTTTCTGGTATTTTCACATTAAACACTTGTTTTTCATGTCAAACACTCATACAATTGAAAACGTGTGAGTTGTTATCAATTGTATGGGTGTTTGGCATGACACTTTCTATCTCTTGCTATCCCTGCAAGCATTTGCTGGCGCGGAAATTTAAACGTAAAAGAGTTGCCGTTCTATTTAAGTGATCGTCAATCTTACCATTTCAGTATCATAACTCTTATCTCCCGGCTTGTCAACGTGAGATCTTTGTCATGGGAGGGAATAGAACTTTTTCTGACGACACTAAGTAGATAATTTTTGAATGTAAAAAAATCACTTAATATTTTAGATTAGAACTGTCGAAAATCAGCATTATAACTGATATATTTTTCCCACATTAAATGAAAATCGTGCAGTATTTGATACATACTTCTCTTTTTTACATCAAGAGTTAAAATAATAATTTGCACAAGCAGCAAAGTCAAAATAAAATTTTAACTATTAATAAATATGTTCACAGCTTTTGATTTACTTATATGGGGGATTTCATGTCAAGTGACCCAATTTTTAAATCGAAGCCTTCCGATTTGGATGAAGTTTGGACCAAGGTTTTAAATTTAAAAAAAAACATGGTCTTTGATAACCTCCACCTACAGTTCGAATTTTTCAGGAGTGATTTCTATATGATGTTTAGACCCCTGTATTAAATTATTGACCGTCAACCTTGATAAATAATAAAAAAGTTTCACACGGAATGACAAACTTAGTATACCCTCTTCACAACTAATTGTGGTGGAGGGTATAAAAATTTTTAAAATTTAAAAAAATTACAAAAAAAAATTTTTTTTAAAGATTGATCAAAAAGTTATCTAAGCTACTTGGGACAAATTTTGCTAGCACCAATAGGCAATAAGTAACATGGATGAGAAAGAACACCTGTACGGGCAAAATGTCAAACTTTGACCTCCTCTAACTCAGAAACTAACTACTTTCCAATAGTACTAACCTTGGTCCAGACCGGAAGACATCGATTTAAAAATTGGGTCACTTGACATGAAATTCCTATATTTCTAGTAGAAATAATATTGGAGTACAAATTTATTATCACTGGGTCCAGTTGATTGGTCTATTGCTAATTAAATCCTTAGAAAAGTTCATCAAAATTATTTTGTTTTTAAATATAAATATTTCCTTCCTTTATAAAATACAGATTTATAACACAAAAAAATCGTAGCATTGACTAAACAGGTCGATATTGCAAAAAAAAATTGTTACCATTGCAACTGATTCTTATTTTTTTTTTTGGCATGCTGAAACCAAACTCAGTTTTCTCCCTGCACATCAAACTTTACTGAAAACGGTATATTAATGTTTTTCGCTGAGTATGTCTCTTTAATCGGCCATCCGGATTCAATTGCTATTTCAATTAAAATAAGTAATACATCGTTTGAAAGGCTAAATAATTTAACACTAAATAACGCGCCGAATAGTGGTTAATCGGCTGTGACCGGATAACAAATTCCTAAGGTACAGTGGAGCAAATCCAAGATTTTATTAACGTTTCTTGGTATTTCTAACAGGATATAACTTATGGTTAAAAACGTTTAAAAATATTTCCATGTTTTATTTATACAGTTTTTACATAAAAGAAAATTTAAAACAAATCTCAACTTGTATGCACTCAGATGTCATGCAATTAAATCTGTAGGACGACGTTTCTGTTATTGTAATGCCTGACGGCAGGCTTTTAGTGCGTTTTTTTTTATTAACCAATTATTAAACCGTGACAACATACTCTAATCTTACTTATTTCCAAACTTATTGTCTTCTATTATTTACTTTTTAATTTTCCACCACATTGAAACGACGACAACAACAAGTTTCTAACCAAAATTTACAAAATTATACAATACATCTTATCTTTTTTTATACCCTCCGCCAAAATTAGTTGTGAAGAGGGTATTCTAAGTTTGTCATTCCGTGTGAAACTTTTTTATTATTCATCTCAGACCCCATTAAGAATATATATATTGTGGCTCCTTGAATAATTCTTAGTCGATTTAGCCATGTCCGTCTGTTGAAAACACGCTCACTTACGAAAACGTAAACAGAATAGAATAAACTTGGTGTCAAATGGCTTAAAGTTATCCTAAGCAGTTTGGGACTGAAATCCAGCAAAACCGATTCAGTTAAATATCGTGATGATCGGCCCATAATTAACTATGGGCCCTATATGAAAACCACTCTGGTAAATTTCATGCAATTTTGTGAAATACGGTCCATAATTTACCTTAGACCCCATATTTACCCGCCTTCTAAAATTCACTGTAAACTTTTAAACTTATTTCAACGCTGCACAGTGGCTGAAAATTGAATTTCATCGGCCAAAAGTCAAAATTTTGGTGTCGTCGATTTCGGAAATGGTAGTTACATTGGATAGCAAACATATTAAAACTAAGGTATCCAAAAAACAAGAATAAAATATTATTATTATTCTGCTGGAAACAAATATTTTATGTTCTTTAAAAATAATTTAATTTTTGCAAATCTGATCAGGTCCAAATTATGGTTTCTCCCGAACTGTTATCAGTAATGGGTCGAATTTTTTTTTGTTATATTGGTGGGATAGTAGTCTTTAAGAAATTGTTCGCTCCATCATTGTATCATTAATACCTGATGTGTTCTTAAACATTTCCCCAGGTTTTATATTTTTTAGCTAAATCCAAACTTTAGTGGAATAGAATTTGTTAGGGGCAAAAGGGGTTAAAGAAAGGGATCTAAGGGTTTTGTTCAGGATAGCCATTTTAAAGATTTAAATAAGTGTATCTTTGGTGTACCATCACTGATCGTGTTGGTCTCATTTGAAAGCGACACATCTCATGACGTCAGGAACGTGTTGGTCAACCTTGAAAACGCGCGTAGGTCGTCCCTACCTCTTGTTTTGTGTAGTTGGTTTTTACTGTTCCCTTTACCTTACTGCTTCCTTTCTCTATGCGCTGTCACTTTTGCAACTGTTTGGAACTGTCTGTTGAACACTTTTTTAATTTTAATGAAATTACTTGCAACATTGTTTTGCTCTTTTTATTTTACTGAAATATAACACAATGTTTTGCGAACGTTTTGCTTTGAAAAATAATTCTGCAACTGATGCAATTCTTGAAACTGTCAAAGACGGGCAACTTTTGAGTTGATTTCAAAGATCTGGACCCATGATCGGGTCGTGAGAGTGACTTGTGGACCTTTAAAATTGGTTACCTCGGATATTCAAACTTTTAAAAAATACGCCAGAAATATCTGTATTTCTGGATTGCAAAAAATTAGACTTAAGTTGACCTAAAAAATATATACGCATAAATTTAAAGTTATCTCCTTTGCCTTTAGAGATATTCGGATAAAAGGGATTTTTTTTGGATGATTTTTTAACGTCTTTTCGAGTTTTTTAAGCGGGTGGATTATGTTTAACATCAAACTGTAATCAAGCGTGGATTAAACATTTTTTATATTGGTAGGTAAGCAGACTTTAAGCAATGGTATTTTTGTTGTACTGTTATATGGCTATGCATTTTGGTATAAGTAAGCTGGTATATTCGTATACATGTAATACATATGATTTCACGTTTTTATTATACCACTTAAAGATGGCCAAGTTCCTTCGCTGATTAAACAATATTTTCTCCAGAAATATATAAAAATGTTTATATTTTTCGAAAGAAAATGTTATGAGTAGGCTTGTAGAAGCAATTTTTAGTCAATTTGACATTTGTTCTCCCACATGCCCAAGGCCCATTGAAAAGGTCTGTGCAAGAAGCCCGATGATCATTGTTTATGTTCTTTTTAGTTGTCAAAAGTTGTTTACATGTGCATTTTTACGTTTATGGTATGCCACACATACACGTTTTTTCCTTTTGCTTTGTACATGTGGTAGTAAATTTTTGACAACTAAAAAGAATTGTATTTTGTTTTTGTACAAGTAAGCAGACCTGATAGATGGGCCTTGCACATGCCCTATAAAAAAAAAACAAATTTTTCAAACAAAAAAATTTATTTATGTAAAAAACTCTGAAGTTCTAGAGCCGATTATTAAGAAGAAGAACAGTAATATTTTCTAATGTGGTCATGATTTTCTGAAAAATTCTGATGAATATCGAGTGGACATTTTTGTAAAACAAAATAATTTTTTTAAAGGCGTTTTTCCTGGATCGGGAATTTGGGGTATTTTTAAATCAAAAATGGAGATGTCTTTAAATCCACTGTTTTAAAATCTTTTCGGTCTGCATTACTTAAAAATTTCATTGTGAAATCTCTATCCATGTCAGGTTCATGGAATTTCAGACATTAAAGTTATTCTTTTTATAGTCTGAATGAATGAACGAATATGAGTAAAAAAAATTCCTTAGAAAATATTTTAATTTGTAAACATTTTCAACAATTCCTGCAAATGTTTAGGCAATGCCGAATTTTATATACCCTTAAACCATGGTCCATCGTGCGATAATAACAAAATGTTATATAAAACCGTTCTTACGACATAAATAAATACATAAACTTTGTGCCACGCTCAATTGTCCAATCTCGCCCACATTTTGTCGAATTTTGTGAATTAATAACCAAGATGCTTGTACATAATTTCGAAATTTTGGCTCCTGCAGTTCTCCCACGACAACATGGGATTTTAAGGAAAAATTTAAAGCGGTCGTGTTTTTTTGCTCATATTTCAGCCATTTGTGGACCGATCAGGCTGAATTTCAATAGCAAACAATTCCGGAATATATGTGACATAAATGTATTACTTCAAAGTCTCCATCATATTTGGGGTCATCGGAAAACCGATTTCAACTGATGGATGGACAGACGGTCAACCGAATTTGAACTTCTCTTTTCACAAGGATCCAGAATATACCTACTTTATAGGGTATTAGATCAATATTGTAGAGATGTACAAATGGAATGATAAACATATATCGTCGACTTATATGCAAACCTGCTAAATCCACTTTTTAGGTAATTTGAGATTTTGACGCCGTGTGGTAGAGAAAGATACGCCTCGTCGTCAAATCATCTATATTTTTGGTTTTTCTCCCAAGTTGCACACATGAAATATTTTTTTTTTCTCTTCTGTAAAAACTTACTTAGCAATTTTGCATATTTAGGCGACGATAAGCATATTCCCTTGACTTAGGTGAAGGGCATACAAATTGGTGCGTTCTCTTCTTATTATCGTCCAGATGTGACGAAAAAGGCTACGGCCAAACGATGAAAATACGATTTTAATGTATTTTGCCTTGTTTTTGTAAAGTGTGAGCAATTTTATTTTAAGTGTCCAGAAGTGGAGAAAAAGTGACGCCTGGTCACTTCCATGCCGATCACATGTTTAATTTCTTTCTGCTGTAGTGGAAGGACGAAAGGAAAGAGTAAAGAGTTACGTGTGAAATTTAAGTTGTTTCTTTATAAAATTGAAAACATTTTACTGCCTACGCTTCGGTATGCTTCATGTGGTATTTTATTGAGAAAAGAGAGGAGCAATAAGAGAAGACAAAGAAAATTAAAACGATATGAAAAGAATGTGTTTTTATGTGATGGCGTGCAAAAAAAAATGCGATAAGCTCTTTTTTCTTTCGTTTTTAGCAAAATGATATATTTTAATACAAACACACAATCCTTGTGTGCGCACACATCCTTAAATACTTGTATTTTGTTGGTGTTTTTTTTTACTTGAAGTATTGCGGAACAATTGTTGTCTTCTTGCTTTTGTGGCATCAGATTCTAGTGTTTTATTACGATTTTTTTCCTGAATGGTGTTTTTAGTATTTTCTATTGACAGCTGATGAAGTAGCAGTTGCTTGTTCTGTTCATAAATACAAGTACATATACAAATATGAAAACATTTAATCTTGTAAAAGTTAATGCTTATTAATAAATGACGATGCGAAGGAGGATTATCTTAACAGCCCTTAAAACAAAACCTTAATAAATTTCAGTGAAAATATATAAATCATATTACGGATAATTTCCTTAAATAAATAAAATTAAATCCTTTATGCTATAAAAACCGCGTGAAGATTATCTTTAAAAGACTTTAGAAAATTGATGTCCGAAAAGTCAGTTCACTTTTGTGTCACATTGTAGAAGAACTTTTGAAACTAATCCTGTATAAGCTTCAAAGCATTAAGTATGGTTGGCTGTGTAATACTTACTCATCACTTTATTGAATGATTGCTTCCTTAATATTCCGTCTTTTTTTATTGCAGAACCTCTTAAGTATTCATAGTTAAAATACCATCATACAAAAACCATTTTTTTACATATTTGTTTTTTATTAAACTTTCTCACACCTAGAGAAAACATATTGTTCGATATGGTCAAAGACAACTTGTTCGGTATGGTTGTAGAACAAATGAAAATATTATGGTTATGGTAATTGTAATCAGTATAACGGCAATCATAATATAACTGGATAAGTTCCTTAAATCTCTATAACAGCTATTCAAACTTGAGAATAGCATTTTGCCGTTTTACCAAGTTTTAAAAGCAAACATATGAACACATAATTTTTTTCTCTGCATGCAGTGTGGATATCTATATGTGTGTGTGTGTGTGTGTGTGTGTGTGTGTGTGTAAATGTCAGAATCAGAATTAAATAGACCACATTACAGTTGTGTGAGTACAAGTATCTGAACAATTTGTGTCCCCTTTTGTGTGTGGTCAAGGCAACCAACAGAGCAGTCAATTGTTCAACAATTCAATTCAGTCTCTGACTTTTTGCTATAAAAATAGTTATGAAACAGACTACATTTTTATAACCATATGACGACAATTTGTGAATATGCTATTAATATCGTGTTATTGCCTTTCCATTTCCTTCTTCATTTTCTTGAATAATCGTCAGTTGTTCTGATGTTGTTTTTTAGTATTGTTTGGTTGGAAATAGTCGTGTTTTTATCGTTCTTTCCGTTATTGTGAAATAAATCGAATTAAAAAAAGCAGAAAATTCAAATTCAAATGATTTTAAGCATTAATTATAGTTTTGCAAACTAAAGCATATTTTTCTTAAATTGTTTTCCGTTCCACCGCTGCGTATACTTAATGTTCGATTTCGTTTTTAAAATCAACATAAACTTAAAACATTAAATTACTATTAAAGATGTCTTTCTACAAAGTGTCATGAAGAGAAATCTTTAAACTGCTTTTAAGATTTTTTCCTTAGAAAACAAGAACAAAAATACTTGATGTCGTCAAAATGTCTTTCTTGAGTCAGTGTGGAAAAAATGATGTCATTTTATTGTCACCAATGCGTTTCAGCAAATTATACGCTTTGACTCCAAAAGTTTTTTTTTTATTTAATTTTTTTGCAAAATGCATTTTTATTTACACCGTTTTCAAACATTTAAAACCTAAAATATCATACTTATTTTGAAATTCGTCGAATCGACAACGATGATATTCCCCAGAGTATAAATGCTGAAATGCGAACAAAATATTTTTGAAACTATTTTTGTTCAGTTATTTGTTATTGATATTAATAAAATTATATGAATTAATATTTTTATTTTAATAATATTTTATAAATTTGAAAAATTAAAAGATGAGGCAGGGAGAATTGAAATGCAGTACAACGATGATTGGTTCGTAAATAAGACAGAAAAGATGATACCAACAAATATACAGTGGTTATTGTCTCTTGGGTCGAAATTTGCATTACCAAATACGAGGGAAACATTTCCATTATTTAAATGTATTACCGATGGCGAACAATGTATACAGACGATTGAAGACAAAGAACAACAGGAGATATCAAGAACAAAATTTGTAACACTAATAGAAGATCACATGAGAAAATCGAAGACTAATGCAAGAGACAAACTCATATTAAATACAGTGGCTCAGACAGAAAAATATTTGGCTGATAACAAGGAAATAATTATACTCAATTCAGACAAGGGTAATAAAACAGTTGCAATGACGAATGAAGAGTATAATATGAAGATGAAAGACATTCTTAAAGATATGTGTACATATAGACGCCTGAAGAAAGATCCCACTCTAAGTCTACAGAATAAGAATAATATTCTTGTCGATAAATTACATAATTTAGGTTTATTAAATTTATATGACAGGAGAAAATTGACAACCAGGATTGCGGTATCCCCGAGGATATACGGTCTTCCCAAGATTCACAAGGACGACATGCCATTACGACCTATCTGTTCATCGATTAACTCGCCATCTTACGGTTTGAGTAAACATATAATTGACATTTTAAAAAACTTGACTAATAATTCCATTTACAATGTAAGAGATGCAAAACAGTTTAAGTGTAAGATAGATAATACAAGAATAGAAGATGACGAAGTTCTAATATCATTTGACGTAATTTCATTATTTCCTAGCATTCCTGTTAACCTTGCTATTCGAACAATTGAAAGAAAATGGCATTTGTTGGAGGAACATACAAAAATACCAAAAGAGTTATTTATGGATATATTGAAGTTTTGTATAATAGATTGTAGATATTTTAAATATAAAGATAATTATTACCAACAAAATAAGGGAATGCCAATGGGTTCTCCAATTTCTCCAATAATTGCAGACATAATTATGGAAGAATTATTAAACATGACCCTTGATAAAATGGAGAATAAACCAAGAATGATGACAAAATATGTAGACGACCTGTTTGGAATTTTAAAAATAAATCGAGTCGAGGAAACTTTAAAGACTCTTAACTCATATAACAAACAAATACAATTTACACTGGAGAAAGAAAAGGACAATCAATTACCATATTTAGACTCTTTAATTATCAGAAAAAGTAATATTATTAAAGTAAACTGGTATCAAAAACCCCAAGCATCTGGTAGACTTATTAATTATTATTCCAAACATCCTAGATGGATAATAATAAACACGGCGACAAACTTTATAACAAGGGTACTAGATACTAGTAATACAGAATTTCACGAGGAAAACAGGAAGAAGATAAAACATATATTACGAAAAAACGACTTTCCATACAAAACTATAAACAGCTTGATAAAATATGTTATTAATAAGCCTTGGTCAAATGACAACCAAAGGACGGAGGAACCACCAAAGATATATAGGTCGATAGAATATATACCTGGGCTGTCAGAAAGGATGAAGTATTCAGACATATACAACAAAGAAAATTACTTACTAGCAATGAAAACAAGCAACACAATGAACAGATTGTTTAATAACATGAAATCCCGAATAGACAAACTAGATAAATCCAATCTAGTATATCAGCTTAAATGTAAGGGAGACGATACTGACATATGCCAAAAGATATATGTTGGTACAACGAAGACAAAACTAAAGACAAGATTATCATCGCACAAATCCGACTTAAAATCAAATGACAAACCTTTAACACAAAAAACAGCATTAGCAGCCCACTGTGCAAAAACGGGACATCAACCAGACTTTGATAAGGTGAGAATACTTGTGGGAGAGAATAATTACACTAAACGATACATGCAGGAGATGCTACATATTATAAATACACCAAACGAAAAGAGAATTAACTACAAAACTGATACCGATAATTGCGCTCACATATATCGTCATACAATAAACAAACACAAGACTAATAAACAAAAGAAAATTATTAGACAGTCAGTGAAGAGAACTTAAAAAGACAACATCGGACAACACTGCATTAAATATTAAGTAAATTAATTGTTTGTTATTTAAATTAAGAAAAATGTTTTAAAAATGTATAATATTTTTAGATCATAATATTTCCCTGAGGATGACCAACAAAGTTGGTCGAAATATTGGAACAAATAAATAATAAAAATTAAAACAAAAACAAGAGTTTTTATTTTTATTATATTTTATAAACAGACCTCAAGCCGAACAATATAAACATAACACATTTTATAAAAACATAAAGTTTTAGAATACTACTTTGTTTGGCTTGTATTTTATTTATGTGCTGTTTTCACAACACAAGTGACTGAACGTGTAGTAAAATTTATATAGAAAACACTCAAAAAACTGAGTGCTTTTCATATAAATTTTACTACACGTTCAGTCACTTGTGTTGTGAAAACAGCACATTAATTTAATTTTATTCCTTCGACATTTTTATTTATAACAAAAAAAGTTATAAAAATTGTTAGCTTTAAAGTATTTAGTCCACTAAATTTGTTTGTATCGTGGAACTAAATTTTGGAAATAAAAAAGGGCTAAGATTTTAAAAGGGTTAAGTCTAAAATTTGTGCAAGAGGCACAAAAATCTATTTTGTTACATTTTTAGAACTTAAATTGTCATTCAGAAGGAAGCTTTATATGGGACCTATGATATATTATTGACCAATCTTAACGAAAATTTGTGCAAAATCTTATTAAGGGCGGTCGAAAAAAAAGCTCGATGTTAATTGTAAATAAAACAAAATGTTTTCAGAAAAATATCTTAATTTTTTAATTATATTTAATATAATACTTATTATAGAAGGATCTATGATAGTTATTTGTGAAACAAAATATCGGATTAATACTCGCCACGGCTTCGGTAGCGTACCTCCATCCGAAGGTCCATAATGTCAATAACTTTCGTACACATTTCAAACGTAAGACGGTTAGACAGACATCGTTAAATCAACTTCTCTCATCATAAGGACCCAGAATAAATACACTTTACAAACGGATTGGCAAGCTTATAACTATTTACCCTTTTCCACCTGCGGTGAAGGGTATACAAATAAATAAATAAAAATCCAAAGGTACTTAATACCAAATTCAAATATACTTGAATTTTTAAACCAAATTGCTTATAACTACAGGAGACACGCTTATTATATATTGCAGTGAAGTTATTGTAAATGGTGTATTCGAAATAAAACAATATAAAATTGGCACTACAAAGTTATTTTTTTGTTTATACAAACTATTTTAAAATAAAGACGATAGTAAAATTGTTTAAAAATATTTCGCACTTTTGTGTACAAAGTGTACAAATTCAAATATCTATTACACACTTTATTCTTTATTTCTTCCCTTCCTCTTTTTCTGTCAAGCTATTCCTACCAGTTAAAAAATACATATACATATATATATATAAAAAATACACGCATACACAACATAATTCCAGTCAAAATACCCGTCCCTTGAGGGCTTTTTCAATGATCCTGTAAACGTTTTGAGGCTAAACAGAACCAACGCCAAACAAAAATATTAAAAAAGTTTTTATTACATTTCCCAAAAGTATGTCACAAAAAAACATAATCACACACACAAATACACGAATACACACAGTAGTGAAATCACACACAAATACCCAGCGGTAAAAAGAAGTAGTTAGCAGGTCTTCTGGAAGCCCTTTTTTCTTAGCCCCTGGCCTCACTACCCCATTCCATACTCATAGGTTTTTTACACACGATGTCCAAGCCAGGCAAGGCCTTCTAAGTTCCCTTCTTCAGCAGGCCTGATTAGAGGCCTTCTTCAGCAGTTCCTGAGAAGGCAAGCGGGCATGAGTGCTGGCTCTAAAAAAAGGTCTAGGAAGGTCTTACAGAAGGCCTCTAAAAGTTTACCGCTGTGATTATCACACACACACATACACACAAAGATAAACACGAATACACACAGTAGTGAAATCACTCGGGAGACCGATTATTCGACTTTTTTCAAAAACTGGTTCTCGAATATTTCAAATATAACCGAAAATAACCGGTTAAACGGTTTTAATTCGAATACATAAAAATACAATAATCAATTTAGTTTTAAAAATAAAAAGTTAATTTAAATAAAAACAAAACAATTCCCGATGAAAAGGAACCACCAAAATACATAAATTTGACTAAAGGAATATTCAGACCTACCAAATATTTGAAAATAAAATCCCAAAAAAGCGTGACCATTAAATTGATCAAACTTAAGTTTTATTTGCATTTATATTTATCTACTAAACTTTATTCATAAGAACATAATTGGAAAATGTTATTTACAAACTGTTAAATAATGTTTGCTCCAGCCAAACGTTTTGCAAAAGCAATGTAAAAGAAATCTAGTGGTTTTGTTAAACGTTTGAAGTGTTAGAATATTTCAAAAGCGTTGGTTTTAAAAAATTATAGATGTTGTTTTGTTTAAACTTTGATATTATTACAAGTAGAACTGTTGCTATAAGTCCTATACGTTTAACATTTTTATTTGGTTTAATATTTTTAGTTTTTCTAAAATCTTTATGGATGAAGTTTCCTGATGATCTGGCCTAAGCAACCAGTGAAATGCGCATAGGAATAGCTTATCCCATCAACAATAAATTTCAAGTGTTTTTATCAATAATAAAAACTGGGAATTTAGCACGAATAACAAAATCCTTTGAAATTTAAATTTTGTATTCCCAAAAATTGAAATTACTTTTTGATAATTATAGAAATTTAATAAATTTATTGTTTGAGATATTCTCAAAATATTTTTTAAATGAGCTTTAATTTGCTGGCAAATAATAAAGTCTATATGAATCAGTGTATTAAAAGTTGCAAACAAAACCTTTAAGCCAGGATTATATATTTAAAATTATTTTGTTTCAGCATTATAGAAGCGATATGAAAATGCTTTTTGTATGAAATATCTGTCAATTCGTCGATTACAATTTAAACCCGTCCATGCCATTGTTTGATTCCTTCAATTTTGTTTAAGTTCTTGTTCTGCTTTTATAAACGAAACTGATGAATTAGCCCATATCGTTGATTCGCCGGTATGTTGTAGTTCATGCTTAAGAAGATATGCTAGAACTACTAAAGAGATTTTCAGCATATTTTAGTAAAGTATCATTTGCAGTCTCTTAAGCAATACTTGGAACAGTCAAGTTTTAATTGGCGTATATTTATGTGAAGCTTGTGAACGAATTAAAGTTAATTAAAAAGTCGTGACGTTGAAGAACCTTTGCAACTTATCATTTTACAGCCCTTTCAGCACCATTGTCTTTTAAATCAGTTCGAAATATCACCAGAGGTGACATCTTTATAAAACTATATACAGCTGAACTTCCTTATAGTGAACTTAAATGAAGAAAACAAATTTTTCGTTCCACTTTCAATGTATTTTGATCTCCGTATAATGAATTTCCATACAGTGATTTTTTTTTACAATAAACAAAATTTTGGAAACAAAAATACATTTTACGTGTGTTTTTGTCTCCATATAGTGAACTATTTTTTGCAGCTTTATTTTTTAATTGTTAGCAACACTATTTATTAAGAAAATAAGAAATGTACCGTAAATGAAAACAAAAAAGTTAATGGATGAAGGCAAAATCTACAATATAAAACAACTTTACAGAAAACGAATTTTGATGAAGATATTGCCACAAATGGAAGAAAGCTATTCGAAATTTAAGCACAGTGTGGAATATCTATGTTAAACCAGAGACAATTGCAAACTGCTTCCAAAAGGAAGGATTTTCAAACGATTGCATGCATATTCAAACAAGTATTTGGGATAAAGAAAATTTTCTTCCACTATCAGATTTAGCTGTTCTACAGGCTTCATTTAGAAAAGCAGCTAACAACGATGCATCATTTGAAGACTATGTCAGTGTACATATTGATGTTCAAACCATGGGCATTCCGTCCGATGAACATATTCTAAGCAGTGTTTTAGAAAGTCGTGGATTACAGCAGATTATATCAGAAGACGATGACGTGGAACTGGGCGGTGAAGTAACGGCAAATATTAATAAAATGTCACCTACATTAGAGCACGTTTCCTCTTCACTTGATGTACTACGTATTGGAAATATATGGCAACCCTTATCCAATGTGTACGTTGTTCTGTGTTTTGCTTTTGATACTTTGCATGTGCATTGCATGTTAACGTACTCTCAATCTCATTTTAACATTCCTATAGTTAAGACCGTTTTTCTGTTTATTCTTTGTAATAATTCTAAGTGAATATTGAAATAAATATAATAAAAACTTTATAAAAAAACAATAAAATTATCACGACGAACTTTTTTGGAAATGGAGAGCAACGTTTCGACAAATGTATTTAAATATCTTAATGTAATTGAAGCTTTTATTGATAAAGAAAAATTGAAAAATGTAGTTCAAACAAAAATACCTGATTATTTTAAAATAATAAAAAACAAAACAAAAATTAATTCAATTGTAAAAATTGGAAAAGGGAAAAAACTCCTGGGGAATTTTTATTCGTAATTGGGCTGATAATATTAAGAATACTGTCCAATTGCTTATTACCAGGGAACCCAAAAATATGCAATTGCATGTTTTTCTTTGGGCGACCAATGAAGTCAGAAACAATATATTTATCTATTTTAGGGCTTTTTATGAATTTTGGCATCGATCTTTTAGTGAATATTTTTTCATATTTGACCGTTTGGAGTACTTTTGCATAATTTTGTTGAAAGAGCCTTTTTGCGGCATTTTTTTTAATTTTTAGCGTATATTTTGCCTTTTTTACGCATTTTTAATACATTTTAAATTTGTTTAGATGCCCACAAGAGCTTTCTGTTTTAAATATCTTTCTATCTATTCTATTCTATTCTATTCTATTCTATTCTATTCTATTCTATTCTATTCTATTCTATTCTATTCTATTCTATTCTATTCTATTCTATTCTATTCTATTCTATTCTATTCTATTCTATTCTATTCTATTCTATTCTATTCTATTCTATTCTATTCTATTCTATTCTATTCTATTCTATTCTATTCTATTCTATTCTATTCTATTCTATTCTATCTATCTATCTATCTATTTTAATATCTCTCAATGTGTTGCTGCAATTTTACCACCAACATTTTAAGTTGGTGGTGTACGTCTTTGGCGATGTGTGTAGTATGTAATATCGACTCAGAATCACTTCTTAAAGTGATAAAGCGATTTCCATCCGTCCGTCTAGCTAGTTGCCTGGTCCTGTTAGCCTTGTGCGCAAAGTACAAGTTGCAATCTTGCAGATAATTTGATAAAATTCTATAAATACACTTAAAAGTTATTCTTAGGACGAAGTCTAAGTAAATCGCTCTAGAATTTCTAATATTCCCCATAAAAACTTCTTTCCAAATAAGACTCTTTGTGTTGGTAAACCATTTAATTATGTTGGTATTTAGATTAAATTCGCAAACTAAATTCTTTTAGAATCAGTTCACATTTGCATAAAGCTCCCTTATATAAAAATAGCTTTAACTTCCTTTTAAATGTTCATATTAATAAAGAATTTAGCGACCGTCCCCAAAATCCCTTTTAGACAAAAAATCTGGATGTTAATATCTAGATAGTATTCTGCACAAATAACTCTAATATGAATTTCACCTCTGAACATAACTCTGTTCCTAACAATTTTTAGGCATATTTTCAAGTTTTTACTGCATATTTAATGCGCATAAAACGTGTTTTTAGAGCATATTTCTGGTTTCCCTGCTTATTACTTTTTAAGCTGAAAATTTGTAGTATTTTTAATTGTATTTGGTTTCTGTAACAAGAACAAGAAGCTTTTATAAGCGATTTGTGTTTACATTGCTCATAATGTTTTTTGACCTTTTAACTCTTTGTTTTGACATTTGTTACATTTTGTTCTGACATTTTTCAAAAAAAGTTTAAGAGGCAGTTCACACGGTGTCTTTTCAGGCATGTCTGTTTTTGACATTCTCTTTAAAACATCCTACTTAAAATCTTTTGTCTTTTCACGATGTCTTTCCAAACATGTCTATTTTCATATCTAATAGTCTTATTTACATATACATACAAATTGAATCTAGCCCGTTTGTGAGACATGTCTGAAAAGACACCGTGTGAACTCCCTCTAAGTTTGCCCAATATTCAATTAGAAAAATACTAAAGTTACGGGTATATTTGTAACAAAAGTAAGGAAAACGTATATATATTACACATTACAAAAGAAACCGGTTTTTTTAACCAAAATAACCGGTTTTATCGACTTGGGCAAACCTAAAATAAACGGTTAAAACCGGTCGAATACTATCCGTTCAATCTCCCTAGAAATCACACACTAATGCCCGATTTTCAGGATAGTTTTTAAATCTATAATAAGTTAATTTTCATATAAAATTGATTGATTTTTTGAGTTTAATTTGAAAGGTCTTATATGATTAAGATAAAAGTATCGTAGCACTACTAAACACAAAAAAGTAGCATAAAAAAGTTTGTTTATGTTCAAGGTGGTGTCAGCTGAATGTTATTGCTTTACCTGTTGTTGTTGTATTGTTGTCATATTGTGGCCACCTTGCTTAGTTATTCCCATGGAAACTTAAGTTGGATCTAAATGTATAACATCGGTGAATTCAGTTTTATTTGAGTGTTTAGGGAAGAAGGGAATTTCGTATTTAAAACGATTTTAAACATAAGTGGGTTTTAATATCAATCCTGAAAATTGGCCATAACACATTTTCCCCCGTATGATGTGTAAACTATAAGTCTAACTAGTCTTTTTGTCTGACTTGCCGGAGAAGAATTGTGTATTAACAAATACACTGTGGGAAGAAGACTTGCACGTCGTTCCACACGTTTAAAGCGAAACTTTGTTCACAAAGCAAAAAGCTATAAATTATTTATAAGAATGTTTTATTTGAAGGCATTATCATTCAAATTAATATTAACAGCGTGTCAATTGTAAAATATTTTTCGATTTTTTATGAAAATCTGACACATAAAAATTTAATACAGTTTTGTACGAACACACATGCTTTGCGCGGCCAACCCTCTTACCCGATCGTATTCAGGTTGGTTTATACGTTTTTCAAAACTAAAGTTTAATTTTTTAAAAAAAAATCTCTTCTTACCATTTTTAAGCCTTTCTTGATATTTGTGGAATTTTTGCTCTAAAGTACTTCCATTAAATGTTTAAATTCAAATTATATTTTCATTATTGCTAAATTTTTCACTAAATAATTTTAAGGAAAAACGTATTTACGTATGAAGCAACACTTTTTGACTCTTTGAAATTATAAATTTTTTTAGTTTTTTGTTCTTAATGATGTAAATCTTTTTTGAAATTTTAAGTTCCTTGATTCTTGATTATAACAGTGAAAATGTTTTCAATTTTGACCTTTACAGCCGCTTTTTGTGACGTAAATCTTATATTAAGTGCATTAATTATGTCTTGAAGGAATATATATTTATGTTTGTCCCTCCAGTCAAAATTTCTAAAATGTATAATACTAATGATATTTTCTAGCAAAAATAAACCAACTTTTGCAATTTAAAGTCGCTGGATTGTTTATATTGTTTTTTAAAAAAACAATAATTCCCGTTCAGTCCTATTTTTATCCTTCACAAGGTAGTCATAAAGTTCTAAAGTCATGTGTCTTAAAATAATTACATGAAATATATATATGACTGCTGTGGGCAACCGCTTATAATTTATATTTCTACTGCACAGATTTGACGAATCAATGAACTGTGTTTTTTTTATTTTATTTTATCTGAAACACAACAATATTTTTTTTTAAGAAATTTTTAAATATTATTTATTACATTATGACGATATGACTTGATAGCACACCTTGTGAATCCCCCAATTGTCTTTACTTCGGATTGAACTTCTAATATATTTATTATTAGATTTTCATTTAATTATTAAAAAAAAGCGTAGTTGAAAAAAAAGTTAAAGCAATAAAAAACATGTTTATTTTCTTTTTATATTTTTAAAATTAAAAAAAATATGTTTAAGGTGGTATTTAAGCTCATAAACAATTCTGTTTAAAAAAAGTTTAATCTTCATTATGTTTTTTATACAACAGATAATAAAATTCCCTTTTCCCCCTTTTTCCTATGTTACCCTTTGCTTTCTGATTTTATACTAAAGAACTTAAGTTTCAAGTTTTCGCAACAGTTCTTCAAAAACCCCGTGTTTACAAAAAGTACCAAGAGTTTAAATATTTAGCCTGTTTTGTCCCTTAAATATACTTTATTAGTTTGTTGTATTTATGTTAAAGAATAAAGGGGTCGATTCGAAAGCAATTTTATTTCTTATTCTTTCATTCGATACTGAACGAATCGAAATAATTTTTTCAGTGTTGTAAAGCATTTATTTGAGTTATCACAATATTGAAATAATCAGTATCCAATAAAAAGTTTTATCATTTTGCGAAACACTAATGGCACATTTATAAAAATAACGCAATAAGACATAAAGAGATGCAGTAAAGTAAGTGAACGAACTCTTAGCAAGCGCCACGGCATTCTTTTACTACGAAGCAGTTCTGTAAGGGAGAATACTAAAATATAACTTTAACAAAACATTCAGTCAGTAAATCCGGTAGTAACTCATACTCACCACTTTTATAAATTTTCCAGTCTTAGACCCGTTTTCACAACTTACCGAAAGCTAAAGGTAGGATTTTATTGGCCGCATAAAAATGTTCCATTATTAAAACTGTATTTTAACCTTTCACGTAGGTTGAACCTTAATTAACTCTATCGCTCACTTTATGGTAAAGTAAATTTTAAATATTGGCACGCTTTTTATAAGGCTGTTTAAAGTCTACTCAGTAAGTTGTGAAAATGGGCCTAAATGGGTTAACCCCCTGGAATACCTACTTTCAATATGTACATTCTTTGTTACCTGCCGACGAAGTCCTACAACAACAAATTTTTTATATATGATCGCAAAACTACTTAAAAAAGATGTTAAAAAAATGTTGTACTTAGACATTTCGCTCGGGAAAAATTATCCCTTAGAAATCTTGAGGGTTTCATTGTAGCTTAAATTAGTTTTTATAGAAAAATTATCGCTAAGACATTTTTTTAAGATAAGCATTAAAATATTTTTACTTAAAAAATATATAAAAAAAATTACGCTCATATTTTTTTCACAAAAAAATTTCGCTTATAGATTTTTTCATAGAAAATAAGTCATATAAAAGGCTTAATTTTTAGTAAAAGGTGGGTTAAAAAATTAAAGAAATAAATGGTTAAAACATTGATATTTTTTAAATGAATTTCTTTTGGAATGGGAATAGAATCGGAATTAAATATTATTACGGAAACCGACGATCAATTGTGATGAACAGTTTTGCTCTTGATTTTGTTTATTAAGAAAACATTTCCCAAATAAAAAAAAGCATCTCAATTTTAGCTTAAGCGCCAACCTTCACACACAAATTTTATGAAATATAATAAAAAAAAAACCTTCTTCTGCAAAACTGTCGCTTTTGTCGCTTAAGCTTTTTTCGGTAAAGGCTCGATGTGATGAAAGTCGACCAATGTGACTACAATGGATTTTAGAATCCAATTTTGAATTAAAGTTTTAGTTCAAAATAAAGTTTAATTAGACAGGAAGAATAGGAAAACGCAATAGAGATCAATTTTTAAAGACAAATTTAAATTGTTGTTTATCACAAAATCGTTTTCCTGAATCCTAAAAAAGTCATATAAAGCGTTTAAATTAACATAATTTCATATTTGTTAGGTATAATTAGGGTTTGAAAAACTGCAGTCGAAACCAAAAACTGTCGAACAAAAAATCAAACAAAAGTTGTACCAACTTTTTGTATTTTTGGTTGGGTTGACAGCGCATGTTTGCATTTAATGAATCAAAAGAAAAAACAATAGTTTTCTCTTGGCCAATGCCAAATTGAAGAAGTTGAAGAATTGGCAGTTTTTCTACTTCGACTTCTGTTTTTTAATCGCTGGATATAATAATCATACAAAAATAACCAATTTAAAACCCTTCGTTTCTTTTGGGCCACCCTTTTAATTTAAAGCAAAAACTGCATTCTTTTTAAGCAAAAACTTTAATTTAATATTTTATAATAACAATACCTCGACATCAAAATGTTTCATTAGTTTAATTTACACTTTAATTCTTTAAATTTAATTCACCGAACAAGTAAATAACCGCATTGCGTATGATTTTTTTTTTATTATTTTATGTAAATCATACGCCCAGTGCAAACTTTTAATTAATTTTACACAAAATATTTAATCAACTTTTAAAAACAAAATTCTATAGAATTTTAAATCGCAATCTTTCTTGAGCAAATAAAAAAGTGAAAATCTACCAAAAACGTTGTAGAAAAAACTCATGTGAAAAACTTAAAACAACCTTGAAGAACAAAAATAAAATTATTGCAAAAAAAAAAAACTAAAACATACATCAGCTAAACAAAAAATATAAAATAAAGTAGACATACGAATGAGCAAAGTATTCATACCACTTTCTTTACATGAATGTGCAGCTATAAAAAAAATTGTTTCAACAAAAAGAAACAAAGACTTTCTGCCAGCACCTTCCCATGTGTACAAGTCAGCCAGTGGTTCTCATTAAGAAATGACTGGGGTTTACATTAAATTTCTGTTTATTTATTTTTTTTTTTTTTCATTCATACTCAACATCTTTGGAAAAGCAGTCGCAGTAAAGAAAACACTTAATGATTATAAAGTGATGCCAAACAATACAAATGCGGTAAATAAAGTTGCAATGGAAAGTTAAATTTAAAAGAGAATGACCTTTAAAAGTTGTTAATTATTTAAGATTTAACCGTAAATAAGTTAATTTAGGTTGTAACAATTTAAGATTTTTCTTTTAAGGTTAAGAGATTTTTATTATTACTTTTTAAATACTATAAATTGTAAAGCTTGTTTGCAGTATTTTTAATACGACAAAAATTATAAAAGTGATTTTTTTTAAAGCTCATCTCTCCACAGTTAATCAGTTGTGGTTGTAAGGTCAACGTATAACACCAGCTTATTTAATTTTAAATTTTTTATTATTCTGTTAAAATAACTTGTTAATTTTATTTGCGTTGCCACTGAATTTTATTATTAATTTTGTATATAAATACTTAAGACTGTAACTTATTTTGGTCATAAAATGTATGCTTTGTTGTAGTTGTTGTAAAGAGAAATCATAATTGCATTAAGTTGAATTGGTACATGATTGTGTGGCCCTTTTATACATACACGCATACATTTATGTAAGGTTTATGATTATAATGTTTAAATAAAGAAACAATTGTTAAAGTTGATTTTGATTGAACTGATTATTTTCTTGTCGCGCTTCACGGCCACTTATCTCTGGTTAAACATTTTGAATAATTGACATCTTTCAGTGGCCTATTAACAACAACCGCAATGAGCGATGTATGCTACACTTTAACGACGAGTTTTTTGCCCAACTAATTCGACATTTCTTTTTTTCCGTGTTTGACAAATTAAACCTTCGAGAGGTACATAATTGAGCAGCGCGTTAAGATCAAAATTCATTTCGTGCACATCGTGATTTTTGATCAGCATGTGTCCACAATTGTGCGCAAATTTCAGAAGAACAGGTCTGTAGGAGATATGAAAACACTGGTTGGTACTGTTCAGTTACATTTCTTTTTAAGCTAATAAGACCTAATGAAGTTGATGAAAATAAAAACAAATTTATTACATTTCGTCACTTTTTTGGTGACTTTTTCAAGGGTCGTCTATTTAAATAAAAATAATAAAAGGACAATATTAATACAAAATATTTTTCACAACAAGCAAATACAACATACAAAATTATATATTATTTTACATTTAAAACATCAGATTTTTAATAAAATTGAATTGCACAAAAAAAATTAACAAAAAACAATAAAGCACAACTTAAAATTATTATCACAGATTTTGTTATATTGCGCTAATGTTGTCAATATCTTCAGTGTGGTTCATTGTATTCATTATGTTTTGTTGCAGTCTTAAGCTTTCTATTGTGTATCTCTTTCTCTCCCCTCGTTCAAAATCCAATACTCTAACTTGTTCTGTTCCGAAGGAGTGAGATTTTGAAATCATGTGTTGTGATAATGCACTTGTACGGTTTATGGGATGGTGGCATCATCTGTTCTTGCTTCTTAGAAATGAATGGCGATCTTAATTTGTCGCCACAATCATGTATTTTGGCACTGTTGGACTTCTTTCTTTGGGGTTATTTGAAAGAAAAGGTGTACGTCAATAAACCAAGAACAATTCAAGAGCTAAAGGATGAGACATTTCGGCACATTAACGACATTGAACCTCAATTATGTGTCAGAGGTATTGAAAATATGGACCATCGGTTAGAGGTTCGAAAGCCGTGGCGAGCATTTGGCTGATATTTTGCGTACAAGTTGGGAACATGGAACATTGAACATGAAACGTGTGTCCATCTCTGGCTGCAACGGTGTGGCAACTTTCAAGTGGAGAGACTTTTGACAGCTGACATATTGTTTTTCTTTTTCTTCACTTCCATTTTTGATATTGAGCGATAAGCAAAAACTTTTGTAATAAAATTGTAAAAATAGCTGGGCAAAAGTGAAAAAGCTTAAGAATCTACATTGTATAACCATATACTCAGCCAAATGCCCGTCGTGAAAAGTTAAAAAATTAAAAGTTTTAAAGTAAACAAAAAACTTCAAAGTGAACAGAAGGTGTCTTGCCCGTTTCCAGAAAACCACCGGTGATCGAAACTGTGCCGGAGCTGGCGAAAACCGAGTCTCGCCCACAACCAGCTTGCCTGCTAAACTTTATCTACTAGAAAAGTAAGTGTCTTACTCCATCCCAGCAAACGACCGTGCAACAGATTACACCACAATCGAACAGTGCGCCGCCAGAATCGCTTATCATTACCACCGACCCAGCTTCAACTGGAAACCAGATATCGAGGTAAACAACACATAATTTTTAGAAATCCTATCGTTATTTATTTATTTAATTTAATGTGCTGTTTTCATAACACAAGTTACTGAACGTGTAGTAAAATTTATATAAAATGCACTCAGTTTTTTGAGTGTTTTCCATATAAATTTTACTACACGTTCAGTCACTTGTGTTGTGAAAACAGCACATAAGTCTATGGACAAATTCATTACAGACTGTATTAGTGTAGTAACATAATCAGGTATGTGATGAAAAACGATCGTTTTCAAAATTATCGTTTTTAGCAGGTGTGATGAATTTCGACCGATTTAAAAATCCATTTCTGAAGTAAAGTCTTAACTTTTTGTTCCAAATACAGTTCAATTAACATAAGAAATTAGAAATTTAAAAGAATATATACAGGAAAACTGAGAAAAATGTATTATAATTACATTTTTAACGATACCAAAAACAATATTATCGTTATCAAATCGTATTGTTTTCAAAATCGTTTTTCATCACATACCTGAATAATTTATTTTATTAATGCAAAGAAAGAAAGATAACAATAAATATTATTGATTTAAATATAATATTAAATTGCTTTTTATGATATTAATGTTTACAGAATAGTCGATAAAGTTACACATTTCAATGACATCTGCATAATTTTCTTATTGGATCTGACATCGCAAAGTTTGTTCGGCATGTCCTGACAAATAGAGGGTTGAAAAAATTAAGTGAGCGTTGAGGAATATTAAAAGTTACGTTACGCAATAAAAATTCGGAATGTTTTCTACCATTTATAAGATTGACCATAAAAGATATGCATATAAAGCACAATTCGCCGGCTTTTTAACGTTGGTAAATGTATTTCAGCTAGTTTTGTTAAGTATGAAAATAGAACCATGCATCCTCTATAATCACTTCTTAAGCAGAAAATAAGAAATTGTTTTTGAACTGATTCGATACGATCATTATGAAAAATCTTAAGATATTTCTCTGTAAACTTTTTTTTTTATTTATGATAAACATTGTGCGTTTTTGTTGGAAATCCCGTAATATTAAAATTACAATATGAAACCTAAAATTAATAGAAAAAAAATAATAATAACATTAGGGTCACCAAGATGGTATGGATGAAAAAAATGGAAAGACACAGGCCGTCCCCCTCCCCCCCCCCCCAAACCAATTTCATGTATTTTAGCCATACATTGTAAAAAATGTCAGGATAATAGGATAACGTTAACCAGTGCCGCAACGACACTGAAACTTGACACTGCATTTGCAAATTTTTTTAAGATTGTTTCAAAATTTTACCATTTAATCATTACTTTTGCAACTAAATATAAAATAATCGAAATGTGTACGTAATTATCGTTGTAATGAGGTATAAAACACAGAATGTGATTTAAAAATGTTAAAGCTATCAAAATTTCCCCAGGCCATAAACGTGTCTCAGGCCACTTGGACAAGAAATATAGGAACAAAAGATATTTTGAGAAATATTTAAATACAAGCTAATTTTCACTATTAATTAACCGGTGTTTACTTGTATATGAGTTTTTGTCTTCGTAGGCTACCACCTCAGCAGGTATAACCAAAAAAAAAATTTTTCTAACGGCAGTTTTAAAACTCCATTTTCAAATTTTTAAAAATTTTGTTAAACAAATTTTTGAATTTTTTTAATCATTATATTGGGGCTTATTGAGAATATAATAGTGAATAAAAATGTGAAAAGGGCGCCTCTGTAGGCAAGTTGGTAGTAAGCTGGTCTATTAGAGAGCGGGTTTCGGGTACGTTTCCCACCAGAGGCTCTGGTCTGTTTCACTACAACGGGCTGAAGGTCTACGTTACTATTGCTCGGTTTATTGAGCTAGAATATAATTTGTCATCTGTAATTGTATTTGTAACTCTTAATAAATAAATAAATAAAATAAAACATATGAAAAAATTATGCTAATACCTCGCATTGTTAGTCCGTGACTGCGATATAAATTTGACCATTTTCAGGAAAACCCCCTTTTGGCCATATTTTGGCGAATGAGACCAATTTCCTTTATATTATATTATTTAGATAATTTAAATATACTCTGAATCTATATATATAAAAGTGAATGTATGTATATTTGTATATATATATATATATTTGTGCCTTATAGGAGGCCAAACCACTTGACCGATGGCCTTGAAATTTTCACAGCATGTAACTGTGACCCTGGAAGAGACATTAGGCTATATAAAATTGTGACTGGGCAAAGGGGCGATGCCACGCCCATACAACCCAAAATTTAAAATCGTGTTATCTATGACATTTTTTGACCTACGGCGATAATATTTGGTATATATGTTGTTGGCATGAAAAGAAATACGTTTAATTAAAAAAGTAGGCGTGGCTCCGCCCCTTTATAGGAAAAGTAAAAAACGTTATATCTAATAAACTACTGAACCGATCGTCATCAAATTTTCACAGAAGGCTATTGTTCTGAATTAATGTGTCGTTGGGTTCAAAAAGGCGTGTGAGCAGCAACCCCCCCCCCCCCCCCAAAGAACGAAAATGTTGAATACCTAATATCTGAAGACAAAAGTCTTCTAGCTTTTTAGAACCAACTCTTAAGATAAACTGCATCTTTCAAAATATAAATAAAGAAGTAGGTGCAGGGGAGCAATAAATTTTTATATATAAAAATTAAAATTGTTTGTCTGTTTTTTTGTTGGCTTATAGACTAAACTACTCAACCGATTTTCCTGAACACTAACATAACTAATATGATAATTATTTTTTCGATAGGATCAGGGGAAGTGGTACCCTCCATAGGATGCCAATATTAAGTTTCCTTTTTCTTAAAAACCGCTGCACCCATTTTCTTAAACTTAAGCCCCGAAATTGAAATTAGGTATCACCAGGGGAAGTTTTACCCCCATAGGACGCCAATGTTGAGCATTGCATATCTTAAGAACTGTTGTATTGATAATGTTTTAACTTGGTAGGAGTCAATCTAATAGTAAACTTCATGGGATGCATATATTAAATATCGCGAAACTGAAGAACTATTATACGTAGAGTCTTCAAACGTGGCTAAAGCCAATATTATGGTAAATTATAAGTTTTAAAATAAAAATTGGCGGGTAGACGGAGGAAGAGCTGTACCCCCCATATAACGAAAATATTTATTACCGAATATCTGAAAATAAAAGTCTTCAAGCTTTGTAGGATCCACACTATGGTAAACTACACCTTTCAAAATAAAAGTAAGGGGTAGGTGCAGGGGAAGCAATAAATAATATATTAATGAAATATCTTATGTTTGTTTGTTCCCTAAAGACTCCTAAACTATTGAAATTTTCACAGTAATTTTCTGATTATCCGACACATAGACTATTAATATTTTTTAATAATTTAATTTCTACATATTTGGATTACTGTAAAAGTGAAAGAATTCCAATTTTGTACAAATAGCTTAGAAAATAATATACAACCTTATTCAAAGAGTATGTTCAATGGAATGCATACACTTGAAATTTCTGTATATGCAATTAAAAAGCAATTAAATTTAGTACAAGATGCTTAGTAATCAATACACAAGATCTGTTTTAAAAAATTTTTACTAATTTTATTTCGATTGGGGTAGCAAAGCGCACCGGGTTAAGCTAGTGTTTTATAAAAATCGGAAAATATTAACCCTAAAACTTGAAGGTTAAAGGTTTAATTTTGACATACTTGGAAGTAAAAGATTGCGAAATACTGCATATTCTTGTACCGATTTTTATCAAACTGTAGAATAATATATCCTAAAGTCTTAAGAAGACAAAAAATAATAAAAAAAAGAAGCTAGACACCCCCTTTAACGAACTTTAGGTAAAAATGATCGCAATTGTTGTTAAATTTTGCAAAACCTGTCAATTTGAATTGTGTAGCATAATGGTTAACATAAAAAGATTCTTAATGAAAGGAAACTTAACAATTTCTGTTCTGTATAAAAAATAGAAAATTCCTCCTTTTCGAGCAAGGGACCCATATGACCCAACAAATTTTGAGAGCGACAAAATTTTATTTAATCTGTTATTTGCACAACCAGTATAAAATTTTTGTATTGTAGATTTTAAAACCAAAAGATAATAGATTTTTACCGTTTGCTGCACATTTGGTGTATGAAAGCTTAAAAATAACTAAACAACGGGTCATTGGCCCTCAGAAAAATTAAGCCCTTTTTACGCCAAAGCATCGATATGAGTTTAAAAAAACCACGCTTGAAAAGTCATTGAAACAAAGAACGTGATTCCCAATTGTTGTATAAATTGTGAATTAAATAAGACATGTCCTCCAAATATATTTCAGAAAGTATGAATTTTAATTAGGCATGTGAATCTTAATTCAGAAAGTGTCACTTGTAATTCAGAAAACAAATAAGCTTTATTAAATATTTATTTATATTTTACTACAACATAAAAAGTGAAATTCTCAGAAAATTGTTAGTGATTTTTTCTTCATAACTTTTAAACCATCATTTCAGTTGATCCTCATGACTACGGCAAACAATGAGTAGGCCATTTTGCAAATTGCAAAAAAACTATCCAAATGTACTCCCACAAAACCACCGGCCAACATTGTACAGTTGCGCAAAGCAACTTCAACAAAGATGACAACACTTCGACGATAAGAGCGTGTCTGCGAAGGCCAATTACTGCAAAATATGGCATATGGCAAGTTATAGAACTCCTTCTGCAGCACAGAACCGAAATAATAAATGGGAAATAATTCAACTGCAACACCGAACAGGAAAAACCCATAATAAATGCCGGAACCTAAATTTTCGACATAGAAAACTAAATAAGCCACAACCACACAGATGCAGAGGCCACTAGAAACGAACAGAATCAATTGTACCAATGACAAGGAATTCTCGACGACATTGAAAAGTCTAAAAATGAAATAGAAATTTAAATGAAAATACTTGAAAAATTAATTCGGTTTGCATACTTGAGTAATTTAATGTGATCCTCTATACACAATTTTAATTCATTTTCATGCTGATTATTTGATTTACTGGTATCGTAACCCAGTCTTGCCACTCTCATTGCTAACACGTGCACATGGCCGCTGAGCAAGCAAAGTGTCACGGGACAAAAGGCATCATTTGTACAGTTAAGATATATTAAAATCGTTACGCTCACAGCTTGGTAAATAAGCGCTAAATAATATAACCCAGTTGACGAATTCCAATCGAAAGGAAACCAGGCTGGATACATCAAGATTCTCTCAGAATCCCAAAAGACTGACATCATCCCTGCCATATTTGATACCATATAAGCAGCAAAGTATATTCTAATCAAAAATTTTGCTATCTTCATAGTGAATGTCGCAAAATATTTACGCTCTTCATACGATTCCACCCGTTTGTCTAATTCTCCAAACATATCTATCATATCCGTGATCTGCCTTAATTTCCATCGTATGCAATAATGTTTGAGAGTACAGACAATACTGGCTAAAGTCATGGGAATATTTCTGAAAAAGTGACCTCCCATGGGCAGCTGCAAAAGACCCACAGTTACGTGAACGGGAAACCAAATATGTACGAGCAAATTCATGATAATATCAAAGATTGTGGTAAAATCTTTATTTTGCCATGACAGCAAACCATTGAGGCGCCAGCAAAACCAAACTGGTTCATATACACCAACACTGTCTACCCGATATTTATTCGACTGAGCCATTCTGTTTGAGGTATTGAAAACGAATGCAAACCGAATTGTTTATCTTGAGGGTAAAATACGTTTTTTTTTAGTTTGGAAATGTTTAATTAGAAGTCACCGTTAAGTTAAGGGGAAGGATGCTTACATGTTTTGTGGATTAATACAATTTTTTTTATTGCTTTTAAGGAAAAATTAGATTAATTTTTTTTTTTTTGTTTTTGTATCTTCTTAAAATATATTCTTTAATGTAATGTGGACTCGGGCCAGGCAATCACAGGGGAGCTGAAAGGGAACACAATTGATTCGCTTGAAGCGAGCATTAACCGAAAAACGCCTGTAATACGCGAACAGACGTTACTACTAACTGAACTTTTTTTCAAGTCTTATGAAAAAACGCGATTTTAATCATTTTTTTTAGGTATTATTTACTTATGGCACAAATTAAAGACATTTGGTGTACTCCCAATAAAAAATTGTGCATCAAACGATGCAGGTTTGTAAGGGAGAAATGTAAGAGTTTCGCTTACCATGCCGCTTACGGAAAACATAAATTTTATATGACGAGTTCCCACTTCCCAAAATTGAGTTTTAAAGTGGAACGTAACAAGGCCCATTGAAAAGGTCTGCGCAAGAAGCCTGATGATCATTGTTTATGTTCTTTTTAGTTGTCAAAAGTTGTTTACATGTGCATGTATACGTTTATGGTATGCGACACATACACGTTTTTTCCTTTTGCTGTGTATATGTGGTAGTAAATTTTTGACAACTAAAAAGAATAGTTTTTTGTTTTTGTACAAGTAAGCAGACCTGATAGATAGGCCTTGGAACGTTACATGTAACAGGAAAAAACTAAATATTATTAAAATTTGATTTGAAACAGCAGTGCAAGTTGACTTAATAGGCAAATTGAAAAAATTTCTGAAAAAAATAACCACAATATGGAAATAAGAACAATATTAACCCATATTCTTGCTAATTCTTGCTAATTAAGCAAAATAATTAAGCAAAAGATGGTTAATTTAAAAATTAAGGCAAAATGTGACCACATAATTGTTGATTGCAGTCAAATTATTGTCCATTTTCACCATATTATGATCATATTTAACCATAATACGGCTAACTGAAAGCATAAACATTGTTTAATCCAACCATTGTATGCTGCTCTTCGAAAATGGTTACTTCCCTCCTTTACTTCTGCGTTTACTTATCAGGCCTGTTCTGAAAATCACGTGTTTTCGAATCACATGTGCTTTTGAATTTACACGTGTGATTTTGTGGTGTTCTGTAAATCACACCATTTTTGCGTTTTTCGGTGTGATTTTCAATTGTCGAAAGCACAAACAAACACAAAAAGTTTGTTCTACAAAATTACAGCTAATTTTTTGTTATTTTCCGACAATTTTTTTTAACCGATTTAACAATCTCAAACTAGTTTTAGGGTTTGTTGAAAATTTTTGCGAATTTTAGCCATGTTCGCGATAGAAGCGATTTATTCCTGTAAGTTTTCTGATTCTTTACAGCTTTAACAATTTATAATAAATAAAAGACTCTGCTGTCATGCCGCTGTTAGCAAATTTTTGCGAATTTCCGCTTATTTAGCAATTTTTATCGAATTTTAATGACTTAAAATCAATTGTATGGTTTGTTTTCGCGAATTTTCGATATTTTGGAATTTTTTATTTATTTTTGTTATTTTCTGGCATTTTGTTTTTTTTTTGCCAAATATTAACTGTCAAGACTAATGCAAAACAAAGTAGTATACCTTCCCGGCTGGCACCCTGTATTATAAGGAAAAGTGGTTTACGTATCTGAACGTTTTGAAATCGCAAAATAATAAGCCCAGACAACCTTTCTTGTGATTTTAAATCACTTCCACAAAATGTGATTTTCAGCACAGGCCTGTATATCAGTCAGAAATTTCTGTGAACTTTTGTTCATAAGCTTAAATTCTATTTTTGTCAGCAAAAACGCTATTTTAAGACGTTAAATGTATTTGAAGAAGAAAGCAGCGAGGCCGACCTTTATTTACCGAAAAATACATGGTTTAATCTGAACGGAAGAAATAGTATCATTGAAACTCAATACAAATAGGGCCAAGTGGATGATCCCAAATGTCCATTTGTAGCACTCTGTCAAACAGCCGATCATATAATTTAAAAATTTCCCCGCTTAACCTACAAAGGTACATTGAGCGATATCCACTTTGACCACAGACGCAGTTTCATGTTTCAACTCATTAAATTTTGAAGCAATTTAGATATTTTTCAATACTTTTGGATTTTTATTTTCTTTCTTTTGTAAAGGGTGGTTAAATTTAAAGTGCCGATATTGACTTTGAATATTTAGAAAATTATTGTCATTTCGTTTTATAATGATAATATTGGTATGGTTCAATTATATATGGAACAAAATATCGGCCAAATGGCCGCCGCCACCTCGGCGGCATACCTCCAACCGAAGGTCCAAATGGTCGATGATTGACATCGCCACCACATGAAATAAAACGGCGTGTGAATTTGTCGCGCAAGATCCATTATGTGGTTAGCTGTGTGGCAAGTGGCACCGTTCGTTATCATCTTACGATAGCGAACACCATTCACAGTAACTGCCTGACCGGCCTTATTTGGAAAAAATACGACCCAATGATGCCGCCAGCCCAAAAACAGCACCAAACAGTAACTTTTTGCAGTTGCATTGGTTTTTCGGCAACCACTCTTGGATTATCATTTGCCCAAATGCGGCAATTCTGCTTATTGACATATCCATCGAGGTGAAAGTGTCACTGAATATGAAATGCACGAAATGCATTTTGATTTGAATGCCCATTTCGATAATAAGTTTGAATAATTTTAACGCGTTGCTCGATTGTGTATCTGTGTGTGTATCCGTGGTTCAAATAGAGTTATTCTGAAATTGAAAAATGTCAAATGAAATGAAGAAAAAACTTGACGTTAAGGAGTTGTTCTTACAAAAAAAATTAAAAAAACAACTTCTATTCTACAAATTTCAAAAAAAAAAACAAAACTATTTCTTATCAAATAAAATTTCGTTTTTTGAATTTCCATTTGAAATCCAAACACTTTAAATAGGAGTTTGTCCTTTTTGAACATATACATTTATATAGTTTTTTTTCTTAATTTCTTTTTTGTGTTATAAACAAGTTATTAAATCTTGTATAATTATGGGCTTTTGCCAGGAAGTATTAATTAAAATCAAAAAGACTTTAAGAAAATATTAAACAAGACATTACCAGTACGTTTAAATATTATGGATTTCAATAATTGTACAAGCCCCTTAAGAATAATTTAAATTGTTTTTAAATGTGTTTTTTTTTATTTATACCAATTAAACAAAACGTCTATTTCCTATTTAGAACAACTACTTTTTCAGGGTACTTTTTCGTACAATTCTTTTCTTAAAACAAGAAAATCCAAAAATTATTTCTTGCTTTTAACTTATTTTGTTCATATTTAGTAAAATTTTTAAATGAAGTAAAATTTTCTCCAAATCAAAACATTCACGGTTTTGGTATATGATCAAAACTTTCTTTAAACAAGAAATACAAAAGTAACTTGGTTTTATTAAAAATAAGAAAGATAATTATGAAATCAAACCGTATTTCCTTAAAATTAGTCTGGATTTCTTGATTTATAAATATAATCGAATTTCTTGCGTTTAGAAGCAAACAAATGCTTGGGATTTCTTTAAATTTTTCAAGAATTCTTGCTTTGATTTAAATTATTTTTATTTAAATCGACATGATAAGCAAATCAATAAAAAGTTTCTTATTTTTATATTAAGTTTTCTTTAACTAACTAATGCTACACGTTTTTATGTAAACAGTTTTGGTCCTTCTTCATTTTTTTTAAGCGAAATAGAAATAAAATTATATGAAAAACTATATTTAACTATGAACTGATATTTAAACAGAATTGATGATATTGGCCACAAGCAACGAAAACTTGATTAAAGTTACTACAGAATTAAAATAAATATTTTTTAGCTGTATTCAAGTAAATGTTAAATTGCTTGAAATCATATATTTTTGATTTAATCAAGCATGATTACAATAAGAAATTTTTGGCTTGGAAGAAAGTGGAGCAATATTTTTTTAGTTCAAGAAATAATTTCTGATGATCTAGTAAATAATTCTTTCCGTGTACATTATCACACAAGTATTTTGACGAAAATGCATCTCTGATCTAATTACTGTTTAAAATTAAAAAAAAAAATAGCAACTTATCATGACATTCTTGGGAAGAGGCAAAAACTTCTTGTTTAAGCAAAAATCTTGAAAAACATGCCATGTTTGTAGGACTTGTGAAATATGTTGTGTAAAGCTTTTTGCTTGAATAATAAGTTTTTGCCTTTTCCCAAGATTTTTTAAACACTAAATTTTTTCTACAATTGTGAGTCAACAAATAGCAAATCTGTAGCATTTTGACAAAACATATTAATTGCCTGTTTAACGATTTCGAACGTCAACGTTCGCATAGAAAATTACATTTGAAACAAAAACAAATTTTCGAATGTTGTTTTTGTTTCAAATATAATTTTCTATGCGAACGTTCGAAATCGATGAAGTCAAATTAAGTCAAATTTAAAAATTTTAAAAAAAAATTTCGTTAAAAAAAATCATTTTTGTTTACGTTTTTTAAATTTTGTATTATAGAAAAAAATTTTTCTTTAATTTTGGTTTATTTTATTGTTTGATAAAAATGATTTTTTTTATCGAGTTTTTTTAATTTTTTTTTTTGCTATATTTTCGCAACTCAATATGTTCTGTCAAAATGCCACAGATAAATAAATTTACAAAAAGAAAATTGTTAATGCATATTTTTTCAATTTTATAAAATTAAAAACTTTATGTCACCAGAACTTTCAGTCGTCCAGGGATGGCCTCGTGGCAGTTATGCGACATCTTCCTTCAATCTTTACCTCGGTTAGCGGCAATTGCAATATACCCACCTCCCCCATTTTTCCCCATTCATTTTTTTTCAAACCTCACAAAAAAGAGATTTCAGCATTTATGGGAAAAATTATTTTATAAAATAAAAAGTGACCAGGTCAAATTTAATTTAAATCAGTTAAATTTATTTCTTCTTAAATGTACTTTTGAATTTTGGTAATGGTAACACTGCTTCTACTAAATTATTAGATCTGTTACAGCATTATGTTATTGTATTTAAAAAGGAAATGGCTTAAATTAAAATAACTTATATAATTAAAAAGCACACCTAATTATAGCTCTTAAGAATTTTAATGACTTATTTCCTTATTTACAAACTGGTATTTTAAAAATAAATATTATTTATTATGTATAATCAATTGTACAAACATTTTAAATTCATTTTCAGTGTTCCTTTTAACCACATACAACTGTTTCCTTTAAAGTAGCAAACCAACATTTTCCAAACAATTTTACAGTTCAAAGAAAAACACACACGCAATTTTTTGCTAGACATTTATTTTATGTTATTTTATTAACAAAATATTTTTACAAATATAACACTTTTTTAACGTTTGCAGTGAAATTAAAATAATTTATAAAACTTTGCTTTTCCAACATGCAAAAATATATTATAAAAAAGAAAAAACTAAAATAAACTCAACAATGTAAAAACAATTGTACAATTTACATTTTTATTTGTTTTTAAATTTAAACAAAAATTTAAATAAATCATTTTAAATGTGAGCTTAGCACACAATATAAGTATTGTATTGTATACAAGTGAAGGCCATGTGCACCACGACCCAGATGATCTTTTGAGCAGCCCGTGTGTCTCACCTTGTCAGGCTTAGTCCGCGTATAAAGCTCATTACCCTGCCCGGTGAATGATCATAGATATCAGTCGGGCCCACTATTTGCCCCCCGAAAAATTTCCGCCTAGAAGTCCCCAAGGCGCGACAGCAGCACAGCAGATGTTCCGACGTTTCGTCATCCTTCTCACAGAATCTACATATTTTGGTAGATGTATTATACCCAACTTAGACTAGTGTTACCTAAACCCATAGTGCCCCGTGTACAATAAAAGGAAAAACTAGGGATGTTAAAAGAATAGTGTTCTTGCCGAAACGATATCGATATTCTTAGTCAAAAAGAAATATCGGCGAAATAGATGCCGATACGAATATTGAATTTGAAATTAACAAAACTCCAATGGTGAAATTTTGTAAGTATACAAAACTACATTGTAAGAGAAACTTTACATTTAAACTGGATATCAATAAAATTTCAAAACAACGAATTAAATTTAAATTCATGGTAAAATTAACAAAAAAGCAGGTACATAACAAAGCAAAACTAATTAACTAAATTTTACATTAATGAAGTGTAATAAAAAAAATTTTTCTTTTAAAACACCCTGTACAAATTACACAAAAACTGCATTATATTTTAAATTACGTCTTTTGTCAAAGGGAATTGACAAAAAAAATGTACCACTTTAAGATTACAAACTAATTTTTTTTATTGAAAGCGACACCAAACTATGTGATTAGTTTAGTTTGGGCCATAATTGTGTAAATCGCAACGCCAACATTGAAAGCACAAACAACGTCAAACATATTTCATAATTTCGTTGTCGCTTTCTACAGAAATTCATATTGCGTTTTAAAACTTTCAACGCCACAATATATGCAACGCTTAAAATTCAAAAATTCAAGTTTCTGTAGAAAACGAAAACAAAATATTATTGTCTTTGTTTCTGCTTTCAATGTAATTTTTGGCACTGCGTTGCGTTTTATACAACGAGGGCCTTGCATTTTAATTCTCACCGAACAAGTAATCGCATTGCGTATGATTTATTTTTAATTATTTTATGGAAATCATACGCCCTGTGCAAACTTTTATTTATTTTTACAAAAAAAAATATTTAATCAACTTTTAAAAACAAAATTCTATAGAATTTTAAATCGCAATCTTTCTTGTGCAAATAAAAAAGTGAAAATCCACCAAAATTGTTGCATAAAAACTCATTTGAAAAACCAAAAAAACAACCTTGATGAACAAAAATAAAATTATTGCAAAAAAAAAAATAAAACATACACCAGCTAAACAAAAATATTAAATATAGAAGTCAACCGAATGAAATGCCACCTTCTTTAAATGGATGTTCAGCTATAAAAAAAAATTATTTAAACAAAAAAAACAAAGACTTTTTACCAGCACCTTCCTTTTAATGTTTTAAAGGCAGCCAATGGTACTAAATAGGCAATAAGTGGATTTTGCATTTTATATCAGTTTAATTTCAATCATCCGCACTTAAATCAAGCAAACTGGGTGTCAATAGCACGAGCTCCCTCAAATCAAGTACAGAATGCTTGATTCAAGTACGGATTATTCAAGTGCTCCGTTTTCACTCAACCTGCACGCAAAGAAAAAACATGGTTGTGGTAAACATATTCTAAGAGCAACATATTATGATAAGATTCATGATTGTAGTCACCATATTACGATTGTTATTAAATCATATTATGACCAAATATGTTCGTAATATTTAGGGTGATCGATCGAATAGTATTCGACCGGTTTTAACCGGTTATTTTAGATTTGCCCAAGTCGAATATTTTAAAATGTCCATTTTTCGAATATCGAATAAACCGGTTATTTTAGTAAAATTACCCGGTTATTTTAGTAATGTGTAATTTATATACTTATTCCTTACATTTGTTTTAAATGCACCCGTAATTTAAGTATTTTTCTGATTGAATATTTGCAAACTCAAACTTTTTATAAAAAATGTCAAAACAAAATGAAACAAAACTCACAAAACATTATGAGCAATGTAAATACAAATCGCTTATATAAGCGTGTGTTCTTGTAACAAAAACCAAAAACAATATAAAATCCTACAAAAAAAGTTCAGCATAAAAAGTAATAAGCAATCGGACAGTATTATAAATACTATATATAGCTTTACAAAGATGTCATCTCTGGTGATATTTCGAACTGACTTGAAAAAAAATTGTGCTTAATCGGCCCTAAAATGATAAGTGGCAAAAGTTCTTTACATCACGACTTATTAATCACTTTTAATTAGTCTACAAGCTTGACATAAATATACGCCAAGTAAAACTTAACAGGGTCAAGTAGTTTTTAAGAGACTGCAAATAATACTTTACTAAAATATGCTGCCAATAATAAATGAAAAACTCTTAAGTAGTTCCAGCACATCTTCATGCTTAAAGCAAGAACATACCGGCGGAATCAACGTTATGGGAAAATTCATCAGTTTTATTTATTAAAACACCAATAATTTAAAATAAAATTGAAGGAATCAAAAATGTCCTGGAAGGGTTTAAGTTGTGTGATCGACGAATTGACAGATATTTCACAAGCATCTTCGTTTTACTATTGTTTCTATAATGCTGAAACAAAAATAATTGAAATATATAATCCTGGATAAGAGGTTTTGTTTGCCACTTTTCAAAAATATGGCTGAAGTTTACTACTTCATATAGACATGCTTAACCAGCAACAAATTAAAACTCATTTACAATAAATTTAGGAAAATATGTCAAATAATAAATTTATTGCATTCCTATATTTTTAAAACCAATGTTTTTAAAAAATTCTAAAGCTATGTTCACACCTATTAAATGTTTGACTCCTAACGTAAAGAATTGTTTGCTTTTGCAAAACGTTTGGCTAGAGCAAACATTATTTAAGGGTTTCGTAACTACATTATATGTACATAAATGCAATTATCATATTAGACATAAAGTTTAGCAAATAACAAGAAATTATTTAAAATAATGCTTTAGTTTTATCAATTTACTGGTCACGCTTTTGTTTGATTTTGTCGTCAAATATTTGTTAGGTTTGCGCATACCTTAAGTCATATCTATGTATTTTGTTGGTTCCTTACCTTCGTGAATTGTTTTGTTTTTATTCTAATTAACTTTTTATTACAAAAACTAATTTGATTTTTGTGTTTTTATGTATTCGAATAAAAACCGGTTAACCGGTTATTTTAAAAATGCTTAACCGAAAACCGGTTTTTTTAAAATAGCAACTATTCGGAATATTCGAAAACCGGTTATTGAAAAAAGTCGAATAATCGATCACCCTAGTAATATTACATCATAATATTTTTCCCTTAATCATATTGTTATCCTGTTAATCATAAAACGTTAAGAAGTTATAATATTACTTATCATAATAAGATAAGAAGTAATCATATTGTTGTCATGGTAACCATAATAAGTAAAGAAGTAATCATATTATTGTCATGGCAATCATAATTAGTTTAGAAGTAATCATATTATTGTCATGGCAATCATAATAAGTTTAGAAGTTATCATATTATTGTCATGACAATCATAATAAGTTTAGAAGTAATCATATTATTGTCATGGCAATCATAATAAGTTAAGAAGTAATCATATTATTGTCATGACAATCATAATAAGTTTAGAAGTAATCATATTATGATGCAAATTGATATGAACTGTTATACATAAATTGTTTACATCATAATATGATACAATATTAAACATAATATTTTTATTGGAAAAAAATACTTATGATAAAATAAAAAACATAATATAGTTACTGTAATCTTTTTGTCGTAGGTCGCAATTATTTATAAATTATTTTATGGAGTTTTCATTATTTTTCTCTTAAAATAACACAAAACTTACCAGTAATGGTTAATATTTTGCACCAATATTTCACAAATATTTCCACCACTTTAAGATTATTAAAATTTTTTAGCAAAGATATTTTATTTTGTGACACTACAACCCTTTTTTAATGTTTTTTCTTTATTTTTTTTTTTAATTTCTTGTTTATTTAAATGGTTATTTTGTTATTTCTTTTTTAATATTTTTCTTTTTTTTTTTAATTTCTTGTTTATTTTAATGGTTATTTTTTTTATTATTTAGCCACTCTCTAACAAATAATTCGATATGTTTATGTAAAACACGACACAACTGATACAAAATTATTTTACAAATGGCGATACCAATATATTATTAGAGTAACGATATTTTGATTGCATCTTAAACTTATTATGATAAATGTATATAAAGTTATCATGTTATGGCTATTAAATATCATGTTATGGTTGTGAGTAATATAATATGTTTTGAAAGTTATCATAATTTAGTTGTTAGAAAAATAATTATTTTTCGGTCAACAATACCAAAATTTATAATTGCGATAAACATTAATATGTTTACAGTAACTATAATATTGCTGATATTTAATAAAAATAACAATTATTTGTGTACAACAACAATATATTGTTACAATAAACACAGTGTGGTTGCCGTAACCATGCCCAACCATATTTTTTCTCTGCGTGTGCATAAAACAGTAAATCCGTTATTTTTTTTTCTTTTTGTAATTAAAAATGTTTACCTTAAAGCTTTGTTCACAATGGGAGAAACAACTTCGTTTTTTTCTTCTATCTTATTTCTTGCAAAGTATTTCATAAATTCTCCTTTCATTACTTCTACTTCTATTTCAGCAAAAAATTGAATGCAATTGAAAATGACGTTTACAATAAATTTATTTAGTTTTGAATCATGGTATTATAAGTTCCGGGTATGTTTATTTGGGATAGTTTTAATTTTTTAACCCATATAATGTCAAATTAATTAATTTGAATTTCGATGCTTGTTTTAATTTGTTTCCATAATTTCTTTTGTTTGACGTTATCTGGTTTTTGAAATTGAGAACAAACTTTCTAATGAATATACCTCGTTGTTATTCTACCATGGTTTTGAGTAAAAATTTAAAAACAAATGTATTAAAAAATAATGTCGTGGGCGAAATTCGCAATCGGTTTCTTAATGCAAAATATAAGAGTTTGTGAAAAAAAATTTTGCTTTGTTTTAAACACCAGTGAAAATGCGGCTGCCTTTTGTGAACGAAGCTTAATTATGTAGATATTCGAATGAAACTGCGTTTTTGCCGTTAAAAAAGAATTGGGTAATTTTTGCACTCAATTGCATAAAAGGGTTAATTTAGACTTTTTTCTTTCAAAATATTCATTACCAAGGACAGAAAATAGTTCTGTAATTTTTTCACGATATTTCGTTATTAATTTCATAAAAACTTCAAAACTTGAAAAAAATTTACCAGTGACCTTGTCATTTGACCTTTGACGTGGTTCGATTAACAGCAAATCAACATTTTGATTTATTTATCATCTAAAATATAACTTTTATAACATTTAAAAAATTTGACAAAAACTAAGAAAAAGTGTTTTTTTTCGCCTTGTATTTACTAAGTCTGGGCTCACACTATGAAAGTTTTCTTGCAGAAGGTCTGAGTTTATTGATGAGATGGGAAGAGAATATGCTTTTATTATCTCCCCTCTTACCAATACACTCAGACTTTAAGAAAGAAAACTTTCATAGTCTGAACCCAGACCTCGACTTTTCAACGGATTAAGAAAAGATGCAAAAAAAAACCACAGTTCGTATTTAACGTTTTAATATTCAAAATTTTAAGTAATTTTTTAAGTGCGACTCGTACTAAAAGTATGTCGAAAGAACTTACAAAATATTTTGTAAGATTTTTTCTGTATACACAACATCTTTTCAAGAGTAGTGTCAGTAAAGCAAACTCTTAATAATTATAACGTGATGCTTAACAAAACAAATTGTACGATCTTGCAAAATTATTTTTTTTTTTAAATACATTTTGCAGAGATTAAAATTTTGATATCCAAAAATACGTTTTTTGACTGAAACGGATTTCGAAATCGGTATGAATACCGATATTCAATTTTATATGGTATTTGAGAGGTAATTTTTAGAAAACAAACATTTTAAAGCGATACTTGTAAAAGTTTTTAAAATAACTAGGAAATGTTTTCTTGATTTAAAAAACATCAGCAGACACTTTCTTTACAGACACTTGCACAGTTACACATCTGAAAATTGTTATTTTTGACCATTCTTTAATTGCGTAATGAACATTTATTAGTGCCATTGGCTTCAAAAGAACATGGCTAACGATACGCGAAGTTGGTATCGGTAAATCTACGAACCCAGAACCATGTCCAAGTGATGCCGAAGCAATCAATAAGAAGTTTTTAAAAATCTCTATAGTGCAAGCAGAAAAAAATTATTATACCAATAACCATTCGAATAACAATTCTAACTCTTTTTTTTCTTTTGCTGCAGTAGACCAAAGTGACGTTTTATCTAGCCTATTGTCTATAAAACCCAACTCTATTGGATCGGACGAGATTAATCCAAAGTTTCTAAAGATTCTTTAACCCCAACTTCTTCCTATTATTTATTAAATTTTTTCTTTAACAAAATATTAACTTCAAGTTACTTTTCCTCGAACTGGAAAAAAGCTAACATCGTTCCAATACCCATTTCTCTCTAAAGTATTCGAATGTATTATGCTTAACCAAATGACTTGTTTCTTGGATAAAAATAGCTAACTAGCAGATCGTCAATCTGGGTTCAAAAAGAAAAACAGCTGCTTAACAGTGTTAGTTGATGTTACGGAGGAGATTAGGGCGAAGCTTGATTATGGCAAGACTTCCTTTTTAATACTTTTGGATCATTCTAAAGCGTATGATACTGTGGATCATAACATTCTCTGTTACAAACTTAAACATTTTTTCAAATTTTCTTCGACCGCTACTCAGTTACTGTCAACGTACTTGGGTAACAGATATCAGTATGTTGAAACTGGAATCCAGAAATCCAAGGCCCTGCCTGCAACAAGAGGGGTACCTCAGGGGTCCATTGTTGGGCCACTATTATTCGTTCTGGTCTCTTATGAGGCTTACACCACTTTTCCGCTGACGGCCTCGTTTACCCACTAACCTGAGCACCTGTACGGAAAACTTTGTATTTCTATCATAAGCTGGTAGATCTATGTTAGACTCGCGTCTTTAGTTTATCCAACAAAATTCCACCTCAATTAAAATTTCTGTTGCTGTTAAAGGCTTGTGACATCAAAAACGGATCTGTTAAAGATTTTTGTAAATTTTTAAAAAGGTTATTTTACATTTGGGTGCCTAGCTACTTTCCTACTGAACCGATTCTGCTAGAATTTAATCCCAAACTTCTCAGTAGAACTAATAACAATTTGACAACCAAATTTGTCTTTTCTGCTAAGTCGTTCAGATGTTAACGTACTTTTAACAGGGACATGGCTAAATCAATTAGAATTTCTGAAGAACCTAGAAAATACGTATTAACACATTATGGGGTCTTAAATGAATATTAAAAAAGATTCACTTGGAATAGCAAACTAAAAGAACCTTCGACCACCACCACCACTGGGATTTGGGATAGTGGGACTTAAACTGAAAATAAATATATTAAAGATGGCAAATTGTATTTCTTTTTTATGCTGAATTAGTTAAACGTTGAAATTGTTTCGGAATTCCTTCTTCTAATGTTGTCTTTTCAGCTCCTATTCGCCCTTTCAGACATTATATTCCCCAAGGACGTTAATACTTAAGGTCTTACTATACAAATTATGATCCAATCAGCAGAATGAGCTCTGAATTTAACAATTTTTATACGTATATTGATTTCTTGGATCACAAATTTCCTCTAAATAACTTAAATCTTAAATTTTTCCATTTTTGTTATAAAAAAGATACTTTAGATTTAATTATTTTAAACATATAAGGTGTTGAGAAATATTAGTTTCATTGCCGGGATCCCGGGAATACGATTTTTATTTCCCACTTTCCGGTAAAATTGAAAAACCGTAGTTGTTATTTTTATTAGTGAATTTTTGTACAGAAAGTGTTAGTTGTAATTCATTTTAGTTAATAAAAGTTTAGAAAGTAAATCTATTGTATATCAATTGTAAATCAGTTTGGCCCCGGCGCTGCTCGGGATTTTCCAAATAAAAATTAAATACTGGAGAATTTCGTTAATAACTTGAACCCAGCGCTATCTGGAAACTTGTTTTTGTTAAATAAATATATTTTGTAATTTTCAGCCAAATCCTTTATTTCATTAAAAAAAAATTAAATATCACAGCAACAGCACCACCTATCGGAATTTAACTTAAATGAAACGCGGCTCCTGACTACTTATAAGTAACATTTTTTAACAATAACATTTACTGCAACGTTTAAGCTAACGATATTTGTTTTGTTTGTGGAAAAAAATTCTTTGATACCTGCTTTGCTTTCTTTTAAAAGACGTACCTAAATGCAGAAATTATTAAAAAAAAAAAAATAGCCAAAATAATTTGTTGGTATTTTGCTTGTAAAAATATTTTGGTTTCCGTACTAATCGCGTCGGTGGGTTTTTCTTTCTTTGAAAACACTTTTCTTAAGTAAGTAGAAATATTTAAAAAACAAGTAAAATGTCTTGTTTTGCTACAATTTATGTGTAAATAACCTCTACACATAAAAGCAAATGTGACAGTATGTAAAATGTTTGGGTAAGAAGATGTGTTTTATTGATGTATTAATGAAACTTTATTGTTTCGCACTATTTTTATTGCTAACTTTTTTATGCTACAATTATTTGACCGAGCCCAAAGAGTTAAGGCTCAGTAAGTCTTTACTTTCTGTTCTGTTATGAGCCAGCTTATTTGTTTTTTTTTATTAAAAAACCTGTGAAAGTGATTAGTTGTTCTGTTCTGTTGCGGTTCAGTTTGATAAAATGAAAAACTTGTAAAGTAATTGTAAGTGACCGCAAAATAAATAATAAAAAATACATTAATTAAATTTTATTTCTTCAAATTTATGTGCATAAAAGTTATTGAAATAAAACAATGGATGGTGCAAAACTAATAAATTTGTCATAAATGGCTAATAAGTTGCTACAGAAAAAGTTACTTTTACTATTTTGAAACAGAACGGCACGGAACAGAACAGAAACAGAAACAGAAAGTAAAGACTAATTCTGCCTTTAACCTTACTAATTTATGGTAACTATTTAACGTAACTTTGACCTGTTATAATGACTTTATACATTTTTGCAGGCAAACTCATGTGCGCATTTGGTATTTTCTAAAAAGTTATGATATACCATTAGCTAGAATAAAAATGTATGCACAGATGTTTGAAGTATGTGCAACCCAACACCGTGAATACAATTTCTATATTACTTACCACTATGAACACCCTAACTGTTTACTAAAATAACTTTTTCACGTTATAATTCTCATGTAAATTATTTTATTTTTGAATAAATACACCAGGGAAATCCATTTCCATGCACAATTGTGTATACCACTACTAATACTTTTATACTTTTTGTTTCAGGTTAACAGAAAAAACTTTATGATGGCACTTAAAAAATATTGTGCGGTCAAAAACGCTTTTGGTAACATCCAATGCCTTATATGCTATGCAACATTTAAGGAAGAAACGGAATTTGTTATTAAACGGCATTGCAATCGTTTTCATAATAATATAAATAATTTAAATGATAGGGAAAGAGAAGACCTGTTTTATAAAAATAAAACAATTTTTTTAGAAAAATTGAAAAAATGGTTATTAGAAGAGGAAATTAATGAACCAAAATCAGTTCCCAAAGTGCCGGATCACACAAGTCAAGTTTGACTCGTCAAGTCTTGAGCTTTTAGGAGAGAGGGGAAAAGAAATGGAATTCTCTTTTCCCTTCTCTCCTAAAAACTCAAGACTTGACTTGACTTGACTTGACTTGGGTGAATTGGCACAAACTGAAAAAGGAGATTTCAAGTTTAGTAATATTAGAAATTGTTAAGAAAGGAAGATCATTGTGGGATGGTGTTTTTATTAGGCAATTGCTGAAGAAAATTATAATACTAAATTTATAGAGTCTCTTCCCCTGTCCAGTCAAACGGTAGGCCGTCGTACTGTTCAATTTGGAACTTGTGTAGAATCTGCAATTAGGGAAAAAGTAGTTAATTGCGAATTTTTTTCAATTTGTTTAGACGAAAGCACTGACATAAATGATCTGTAATTTGTATTCGATGCGTAGACAGCGAATACACTATTTTTGAGTCAATGTTTACTTTAGAATCATTTTATGGAAACGTAACTGGCACCTTGTTGTATGATGTTGTCAGAGAAAAGCTTCTTTCCATTGTAGACATGAACAAATTTGCTGGAGTCTGCACAGATGGAGCCAATGTAATGTTGGGCAAATAAAATGGACTTATAGGCTTATTAAAAAAACACGAATTTGCAGTTCATAATTTTCACTGCATAATTCATCAGACCGCTCTTGCATCGAAATTCATAAATGATACCCCAGCTATGAAGACAGCAGAGGATATAATAAATAAAATTCGAGGCGGGCATCAAGCGTAGTTTTAAAATCAGCGACATTGAATTGGTAAAGAATTGCTACAAATTTTTTATCAACACAAAAAATTTTTAATTTTGTACCTTTGTGTTACACAACTTAAAATATATATTACTAACATTTTATTTTGGCTGTTAATAAATGCATTCTCTCAATTTGTTTACACTCTGGTACTCACTAATACACAACCAACAAAATTTTGGAAATCCCTGGTTTAAAACAGTCATTGCTACTCCATACCAGGGATTTCCAAAATTTTTTTGGCTGTGTATTAGTGAGTAAGCAAATTGAGAGAATGCATTTATTTACAGCCGAAATAAAATGTTAGTAATATATATTATAAAATGTATAACACAAAGGTACAAAATTAAAAATTTTTTGTGTTGATAAAAAATTTGTAGCAATTCTTTACCAATTCAATGTGGCTGATTTTAAAACTACACTTTTTTTTATTCGGAAGCTTTTTGACTCTAAATCAGTTTCAAATATCTTATCAAACAATTGTAAAAAATTAAAGATTTATATGTTTTAAAAATTCATAAAAAATAAATATTGCACGCAAATCACAGCTGATAGAAAAAAAAGTGCAGTTTTAAAATCAGCGACATTGAATTGGTAAAGAACTGCTACAAATTTTCTAGCAACACAAAAAATTTTTAATTTTGTACCTTTGTGTTATACAACTTATAAAATAAAATCTTCTAAATATATACTTTTATTGCAGTTTCGTAATAGTTAGTAGAATGCTTTTCAAATGGGATGAACTTTATTTATTACGTTGCTTGGAACAAATAAATTTTAATTCCGAAAAAATTTGTTCGCATAGGTAAGTAGTGCCGAATAAAGAGAGTGCTATTATTAAAAAAAGTTACTAAATAAAATTTACGTTAGCTTTGCTGTTAAATATTTTCAACAATTTAAATTATGTTAAAATTAAATAGAAATGTTATATTACTCTGCATTTAAGTCTTAAAATTTAGACTCTAAATATTGCACGCAATGCATTGGATGTTACCAAAAGCATTTATGACCGCACAATATTTTTGAGTGTAAGCTGAAACAAAATAATATAGCATCCGCTAAACATGTACACTTGTCGAAGTCACACCGACGACTGAATTGAAGAGCATAAAAATATGTGTTTGTAGTGGTATGCACAATTGTGCAAAGAAATGGAAACCCCTGCTCCATACGCTCGCGAGGCAGTCAATAATCGTATTTTTCACACAGACACGGTCGGCAATTCGCATGTATACAACAACTTTGTTCGTTTCAAAACAGGGATTTCCAAAATTTTTTTGCTTGTGTATTAGTGAGTACCAGAGAGTAAGCAAATTGAGAAAATGCATTTATTTACAGCCGAAATAAAATGTTAGTAATATATTTTATAAGTATAACACACAGGTACAAAATTAAAAATTTTTTGTGTTGATAAAAAATTTGTAGCAATTCTTTACCAATTCAATGTCGCTGATTTTAAAACTACGATTGATGCCCGCCTCGAATTTTATTTATTATATCCTCTGCTGTCTTCATAGCTGGGGTATCATTTATGAATTTCGATGCAAGAGCGGTCTGATGAATTATGCAGTGAAAATTATGAACTGCAAATTCGTGTTTTTTTAATTGGCCTATAAGTCCATTATATTGCCCAACATTACATTGGCTCCATCTGTGCAGACTCCAGCAAATTTGTTCATGTCTACAATGGAAAGAAGCTTTTCTCTGACAACATCATACAACAAGGTGCCAGTTACGTTTCCATAAAATGATTCTAAAGTAAACATTGACTCAAAAATAGTGTATTCGCTGTCTACGCATCGAATACAAATTACAGATCATTTATGTCAGTGCTTTCGTCTAAACAAATTGAAAAAAATTCGCAATTAACTACTTTTTCCCTAATTGCAGATTCTACACAAGTTCCAAATTGAACAGTACGACGGCCTACCGTTTGACTGGACAGGGGAAGAGACTCTATAAATTTAGTATTATAATTTTCTTCAGCAATTGCCTAATAAAAACACCATCCCACAATGATCTTCCTTTCTTAACAATTTCTAATATTACTAAACTTGAAATCTCCTTTTTCAGTTTGTGCCAATTCACCCAAGTCAAGTCAAGTCAAGTCAAGTCAAGTCTTGAGTTTTTAGGAGAGAAGGGAAAAGAGAATTCCATTTCTTTTCCCCTCTCTCCTAAAAGCTCAAGACTTGACGAGTCAAACTTGACTTGTGTGATCCGGCACTTTGGGAACTGATTTTGGTTCATTAATTTCCTCTTCTAATAACCATTTTTTCAATTTTTCTAAAAAAATTGTTTTATTTTTATAAAACAGGTCTTCTCTTTCCCTATCATTTAAATTATTTATATTATTATGAAAACGATTGCAATGCCGTTTAATAACAAATTCCGTTTCTTCCTTAAATGTTGCATAGCATATAAGGCATTGGATGTTACCAAAAGCGTTTTTGACCGCACAATATTTTTTAAGTGCCATCATAAAGTTTTTTCTGTTAACCTGAAACAAAAAGTATAAAAGTATTAGTAGTGGTATACACAATTGTGCATGGAAATGGATTTCCCTGGTGTATTTATTCAAAAATAAAATAATTTACATGAGAATTATAACGTGAAAAAGTTATTTTAGTAAACAGTTAGGGTGTTCATAGTGGTAAGTAATATAGAAATTGTATTCACGGTGTTGGGTTGCACATACTTCAAACATCTGTGCATACATTTTTATTCTAGCTAATGGTATATCATAACTTTTTAGAAAATACCAAATGCGCACATGAGTTTGCCTGCAAAAATGTATAAAGTCATTATAACAGGTCAAAGTTACGTTAAATAGTTACCATAAATTAGTAAGGTTAAAGGCAGAATTAGTCTTTACTTTCTGTTTCTGTTTCTGTTCTGTTCCGTGCCGTTCTGTTTCAAAATAGTAAAAGTAACTTTTTCTGTAGCAACTTATTAGCCATTTATGACAAATTTATTAGTTTTGCACCATCCATTGTTTTATTTCAATAACTTTTATGCACATAAATTTGAAGAAATAAAATTTAATTAATGTATTTTTTATTATTTATTTTGCGGTCACTTACAATTACTTTACAAGTTTTTCATTTTATCAAACTGAACCGCAACAGAACAGAACAACTAATCACTTTCACAGGTTTTTTAATAAAAAAAAACAAATAAGCTGGCTCATAACAGAACAGAAAGTAAAGACTTACTGAGCCTTAACTCTTTGGGCTCGGTCAAATAATTGTAGCATAAAAAAGTTAGCAATAAAAATAGTGCGAAACAATAAAGTTTCATTAATACATCAATAAAACACATCTTCTTACCCAAACATTTTACATACTGTCACATTTGCTTTTATGTGTAGAGGTTATTTACACATAAATTGTAGCAAAACAAGACATTTTACTTGTTTTTTAAATATTTCTACTTACTTAAGAAAAGTGTTTTCAAAGAAAGAAAAACCCACCGACGCGATTAGTACGGAAACCAAAATATTTTTACAAGCAAAATACCAACAAATTATTTTGGCTATTTTTTTTTTTTTAATAATTTCTGCATTTAGGTACGTCTTTTTAAAGAAAGCAAAGCAGGTATCAAAGAATTTTTTTCCACAAACAAAACAAATATCGTTAGCTTAAACGTTGCAGTAAATGTTATTGTTAAAAAAAGTAACTTAATAAAATTTACGTTAGCTTTGCTGTTAAATATTTTCAACAATTTAAATTATGTTAAAATTAAATAGAAATGTTATATTACTCTGCATTTAAGTCTTAAAATTTAGACTCTAAATATTGCACGCAATGCATTGGATGTTACCAAAAGCATTTATGACCGCACAATATTTTTGAGTGTAAGCTGAAACAAAATAATATAGCATCCGCTAAACATGTACACTTGTCGAAGTCACACCGACGACTGAATTGAAGAGCATAAAAATATGTGTTTGTGGTGGTTTGCACAATTGTGCAAAGAAATGGAAACCCCTGTTTCAAAACATCAGTCTATCATCAGTCTCTGCTCAAGCTTTGTGAAAGCAACACCACGCACGCTTGTTTTGAATTGTTTTTTTTCGTAATCAACACAAAAGCACACAGAGCAACAAAGTTTAATAATTCTTGGGAACTGATGAAATATTGAAAACCAAAAAAAAAATTATACAAAAAAAAATATTGCAAACCAAAAAAAGTAATTACTCAAATATACTGTGAAGACGTCTATACGGAACAAATATATATAATTTCAATTTTATATATACAGATTGTTCAACAGTGTACATTTCGGCAGTGACCGCAGCTTATAATATCTTTGTGTGCGTGCTTTCGGGGCTTGGTTCCCTGCAAATAATATTGGACTACTTGATCCATTTTGATCAAATGGACTACTCCATATTCTGGTCCAATGTAATGCAAGCATGGACCATGTCATTGTTAAAAAGCGTTTGTAATAAGACGATAAGTCTTCGTTTTTTAACGACATGTTTTCGTTTTTAAACGACTTCAAAACTAATCCTCTTAAGTATACCATGGACTAGTTTTGAGACTACTCCTTTGTAATCCAAAACTGGGCTACATGGTCCTGCCATAGGACATCGTAATATTTAAAAGAATATGTTTTTCCATATGTTTTGGGTTACTTTTGGACTAGTCCTACTGTCCTTCTCCCTTGTGGGCTACATTTTACACGCGTGTTTGAACAAGTCCTTTTATTTGCAGGGTTATCACTGGCTTATAAACTAAAGGCATGTAAAATACTTCATAGATTTATTTTACTTTCAACTTGAATTCAATTTAATTTTTCAAGAAAAAACAAAAAGTTTATATCGCACTTCATCAACAACACCAAATTAAAATTTTTATTATTTCACTTTTTTAAAACAAGCGACACGTTATATTTACATCCCTCGCTTTTAAAAAAAAATCATGCATTTCAGTCTACTTTTTGATAACGAAAAGGTTGGTTTAGCAATTCTTTATTCATATGCATGCCCCTAATAATTAATTATTAATCGTTTTGCTTCTACTAAAAATTTTTATATTGATCAAGTACCGAATTTTTTAAATTCTACATATAACACTTTTAAGCTTCAGAACTAACAAATTGTTTATATGTTTATAATTTTTACTTACTCTCAACATAACATTAATTTTACTATAAATTCAACATTTCAGTTGATCCTCATGACTACGGCAAACAATGAGTAGGCCATTTTGCAAATTGCAAAAAAACTATCCAAACGTATTCCTACAATACCACCAGCCAACATTGTCAAGTTGCGCAAAGCAACTTCAACAAAGATGACAACACTTCGACGATAAGAGCGTGTCTGCGAAGGCCAATTGCTGGAAAAAATGGCATATGGCAAGTTATAGAATTCCTCCTGCAGCAACGAACCAAAATAATAAATGGGGAATAGTTCAACTCCAACAGCGAGCAGGAAAGTCGCATAATAAACGTAAGACAATAAATTTTCGGCATAGAAAACTAAATAGACCAATACCACACAGATATTAAGGCCACTGGAAACGAATAGAATCAATTGCACAAATGACAAGGAATTTTCGACGAAACTGAAAAGCCTTAAAAATGAAATTGATATGTAAATGATGTTTCTTAAAAAATGAATTTGGTTTGCATACTTGAGCAATTTAATATGATCTTCAATACACAATTTTAATTCATCTTCATGCTGATTATTAGATTTACTGGTATCGTAGCCCAGTCTTGCAACTCTCATTGCTAACAAGTGCACCTGGCCACTTAACAGACACAGTGTTGCAGGACAAATAGCATCATTAGTAAAATTAATAACAATTAAAATGGTTATGCCTACAGCTTGATACGTTGTCGCTAAATAATATAACCCAGTAGAAGAAGTCCAATCAAAAGGAAACCAGGCTGGATACATCAAGCGTCTCTCAGGATCCCACAAGAGTGACGTAATTGCTGCCACATTTGCTCCCATATAAACAGCAAAATATGTTCTAACCAAAATTTTAGCTATTTTCAAAATGTATGTAGCAAAATATTTACGTTCTTCAAAATATTCCACCCGTTCATCTAATTTACCAAACAATTCTATCATTTCCGTGATCTGCCTTAATTTCCATCGTATGCAATAGTGTTTCAGAGTGCAAACAATGCAGGTAAGAGTCATGGAAATATTTTTGAAAATGTCATCTTGCATGGGCAACAGCAAAAGACCCACTGTCAGGTGAACGGGATAGCATATATAAAAGAGCAAATTCATGATGATATCAAAGATTATGGTGAAATCTTTCTTTTGCCATGACAGCACACCCAAGAGACGCCAGCAAAACCAAAAGGGTTTAAACAAGCCAACACTATCTGGCAGAAAACTATTCGATTGCCACATGCTGTTTCAAGTTTTGAAAACGAATGCAAACTGAGTTGTTTATCTTGAGGGTTAAATACGTTTTTTTTTCAGTTAAGAAATGTTTAAGGGAAGGATGCTTATAAGTTTTGTGTTTTAATGCAATTTTTATTTTATTTTATTTTGAGGTAAAATGAGAATTATTTTTTTATATACCTATAAATATTTCTTTAATTTGTTTTAAAAGCAGGCCAGAGGATCTCAGAGGGCCTGTACCGAATATAATTGATTCGTTCAAAGCAAGCATTGTCCAAAAAATATCCAAAATCGCGCGTGAAATTGAAAAATGGGATATCAATAAAGTTTTTCTTAACTGAGTTATCGACTTCACTTACAGCACAGCACGCCTATTCTTTGGGCGTGCTACCACGTTAACCACTATTTGGTTTAGATACAAATTAAAGACGTTTGTTTTACTAATAACTACGATAATTATACATATATTGTAACAGCAAAATCTTTTTATTTTTGGAAAATTCTTGGCAAAAGTACGAAAAAACAGAAGTGAATGAAGGATAAAAATAGATATTAATTACAACAAGTTTCGAACCACCAAAAATACCGTTGGCAAAAAGATTGATGTTTGTTTGACTAAAGACTGTCAGACTTCGCAGAGGCGGAAAAGGTAAAACTGCAAAGAATTCTGACGATGAGAACACGGTTGCTCAGGAAACATGTAAATTCGAACCGAGTTCAAGCCCTGTTTCTGTCAAGGAAAATGTTTAATTAATTAAATTAAGTTTAATTAATGTCATGTTGTAAAATTCCTTCATTCATTAGAAAGAATAATTGATTAAAAATTTAATTTGATAAACCTGATTTAACATAAAAATCAAATTTGGCTCAAGAACCAATAACAATTCGACTAACCGCAAGAAACTAACGCATGCACAGTTTTCAAAAACTATTAAGTTATTTTGTTTTTTACAGCGGAAATTCCCCACCCTAGAAAAAAATGCTTAACTATGTATGTTAGAACATTTTTATAAACGTCTGTACATAAGTTCTTATAATATTTTTACTATGTAAAACGAATGTAACATTTTTTGACAAGGATTTTTTTTTAAAATTTCACTAATCTGTATCCAATTTAGGTTTTGCAAAATAATTTTCGTGGAAATACAAAATGTAATTTAAATGATTTTTTTATTCTTGCAATTTTAATTATTTCTATGCGCATTTCACTGGTTGCCAGATCATCAGGAAACTACATCCATAAAGATATTAGAAAAACTAAAGATATTAAACCAAATAAAACTGTTAAACGTATAAGAATTATAGCAACAGTTCTACTTGTAACAATATCAAAGTTTAAACAAAATCATAAACAATAAACAGTGAGTTTGTCTCTTCTTACATTCCCCACTACAATTGATTGGAATTCTTCCAACATTAATTGTAGTTGTAAGTAGGTTAAGAAATAACAAAACAAAAACCAAAACAACTTGCTTTATTGTTTTCGCAAACAAAATATAAAGCGAGCTGCCAGTCAGTTTTTTTCAGTCAGTTTTGCAAGTTTTACCGGCTGTAGGGATATTATGGCCTCATGTTCTATACTTTTGATTAAACATGTTTTTTTCTGAACTATAAGCAAGAATTTTCACATCTATATCTCGGAAAACAAACAAAATTTCGTTTTCCATTCTTCGGTGTAGCTTCTGCTCAGGCGAATAAAAGTGTTACACAAACTTCCCCGGAAAAACTGCATCTAGTCCCTCAAAATTGCTAAAATAAAAAAAGGTAAACTCTTCTTTTTTCACCTTTTGTGGTCCTATGGTTCCAAACTGTGGGAAATTGAGTAAATAATCTTAAGAAAATATAAGCCCCATAATAAACTTAATAATTTTTTTCGAACATTTTCATACTGGAAAATGTTTTTTCACATTTTTCAGCTGTATTTTACATCGAATATTCGATAAATGTTGGAGAAAGGACACAAAAGGCGAAAAAAACTTGAAACAATCAATATCGTGTCTCGATAAATACTTCGAGAAATTCCATTGAAGAATTATAATGTACTCGATTACTTTCCAACTGCTGTACTATGTAATACAAACAATGCACCTGAAGTTTAAAAAAGAAACAAACAAAAATTAATTTTTGTAGTAACGACTGATCGATTTGCAAATAGAAAAAGTACCAACTGCATATGTAGTTTAGAATCGGAGTTGTCGTTGATGACTTCTCATTTCTTTTTATAATGATGATATTGTATGGAACAAAATATTGGCCAAATAACCGCCGCGTCCACGACGGCACACCACCATCCGATGGTCCAAATTGTCGACGACGCTGAGTCATAATTGAGGCTCTATGCCATTAATGTGCCGAATTATCTCATCCTTTAGCTCTTAAATAGTTGCTGGCTTATCGACATAGAACTTTTCTCTCAAATGCCCCAAAGAAAGAAGTCCAATCACATGTTATTGGCGGCCAATTGACATCGCCACCACGTAAGATAAGACGGCAAATGAATTTGTGGAGCAAAAGAGCCACAAGGAGTTTCGTTAGTTGTGTGACAAGTGGCATCGTCCTGTTGAAACCACAAATCGTCTACATCCATATATTCCAATTCGGGCCACAAAAAATGTTCGTTATTATTGCACGATAGCGAACACCGTTCACATTAACTGCCTGACCGGCCTCATTCTGGAAAACAAACGGCCCGATGATGCCACCAGCTCATAAACCGCACCAAACAGTCACTGTTTGTGGGTGCATTAGTTTTGCGACAATCACTCTTGGATTATCATTCGCCCAAATGCGGCAATTTTGCTTATTGACGAATCCACTGAGGTGAAAATGTGCCTCATCACTGATAATGATTTTCTTCTAAAATTGATCATCCTCCGCTGCCATTTCTTGCCACCATTCTGATCATTGACGACGTTTGGAATGGTCAAGAGGCTTTAGTTCTTGAGTCAATTGCACCTTGTAAGCGCGTAAATGCAAGTCTTTATGTTCATTAATGTTCATCAACGACGAGCGTGAGAGGTGCAATTGTTGGACACGGTGACGAGTTGTGGTGGTCGGCTCTTCAGCCACACTATCGCTAACAGCAGGAATATTTTCTGCAGTACGAGCTGTACGAGTATGCACTTGTGTTTTCGCATCTCGTAAAGACCCAGTTGGCTCAAATTGTAGCAAGATTTTTGATTAAATTGACCGAAAAAATCACGAAGTGCACGATATGCATTTTGGCTTAAACGCCCATTTTCATAATAAGCCTGAATAACTTTAACGCGTTGCTCGCTTGTGTATCTTTCCATGGTTCAAATTGAGTTAGTCTGAGATTGAGAAATGTCAAATTAAAAGCAGAAAAGAACTTCCCGTTAAGGTGTGGTTCACATTCACGTTAAGGTGTGGTTCACATTCAACATTGGTCCTTAAAATTTTACCACCCTTAAGTGGTTTTTGGTGCCCCTTACTAGAAGGGAAACACTTCGTCTTCTACAGAACTCCACGTAAAACTTTTTCTTTTCAATTAAAATCGTGTCTCTTTGGTAAGTCAATTTTTCTTAGAACTATAAATTCTTCAAACACTATCAATAGGTGTTTGTCCTTTTTAAACATACATTATTTCGGTTATAAACAAGTCATTAAATTATAATTATGGGTTCTTGTCAAGAGTACTAATTAAAATAAAATAAAAAAAACACATTAAATAAGACATTACCAGTACATACATTTAAATGTTACGGGAAGGGCGTGGAATTAAATGCAAATGCATGTTTTTTGATCGTGTAAATACTTAAGGTTTTATTTATAAAAACAATGGTTTATAAAAGGCTTATGCAACGGAGTTTTTAAGAAAATTTGTTAAAGAAACCCTTTAAAAACTAGTTTAATTTTTTTTTAAATCAGGCGGTAAGTGAATAAGATATTTATCAGAATCACATTTTTTGCTAAAAATTGTAATCGATTTGTTTATGCATATTTTTGCATATTTAATGGTTAATGCATTTTATGTCATAAAAAAAACCTATTTAATTATTACTGTATCTGGATTTGTTTTTTGTATGGTTTTTCTTAATATAAGAACTGCATTTTTTGTATTATTTTAAATAGTTTAAGCATATTTTATGCGTATATTTTCCAATAATAAATGCATAAAATTCCTCTCTCTTATTATGGGCTTTATAAAATGTGCAAGCCATATAAATAAGACCCTTTTAAAAAAAATTTTAATTTGAATAAATGTCTTTTTAATTGATACGAAGTAAACAATACGCCTATTTACCATTAAATTTTTTTAAACTTTTTGCTTGAACAATTAGTTTTTGCATATTTCGTATTATTTTTAAAAACAATCAATTTGTTTCCACAATATTTTTTTAACAAACAATTTACAAAAAATTTAATTTTTGATGCTTATTCAATCTGTTTTTTCTTTGCACATTTCATTGTTTTCTTTAACTTTTTGCTTGCTTTTTTAAATTTCTTTTGTGCATTTAAAAACTTTCCCTTCTCATAAGTGTTGCCATATTTTGAATAAATACCCGATTTGTGTCGTATCTTAACTATCAGGGGATGAGCGTATGTAATGTATTTTAGGTGTTGATGACAAAAAATTTTAAATTGTTGTTTCAAAAAATAATACAGTCTTTTCAGCCAAAGTCACTCGATACATATACATATATGAGCTTTATAGTGATTAAGAATCCGAATTTTATTCGCGAATGCTATTACAAAAAGTTATTCTTTAGTTAAATTTATTCTTAATATTTGTAAAACAAATTAAGGAGGTTCATAAAAAAACGCAACAGTTCAACAATTTTAAGTTTTTTTTATACCCTTCGCCACAATTTGTTGTGAAGAGGGTATACTGAGTTAGTCATTCCGTGTGAAATTTTTTATTATTCCTTGAGTAATTCTAAGTCGATTAAGATTGAAAACACGATCACTTTCGAAACACTCAAAAGAAATGAACAAACTTGGTGTCAAATTGATTGTTGTTATCCTAAGCAGTTTGGGATGGAAATGCAGCAAAAACGGTTCAGTAAGATCAGAGCTATGAATCAAAATGTGGAACCACCACCTTAAAAATGGATAATTGTGTTACAAAAACTAACATGACTACTGGAACAATGCACGGAATAATATAAGATTTTTCAAAAATTGGTTTTATTCCACTGGAAATCCCGCTGTAAAACTGCGTAAAGATCCGTCCATAATTTGCCCTAGCCCCATATACCTATACAAATAAAACCGTAATAAATAATGCTATCAGAGCAAAACTAAATATATCATAGGTTTATATGACTTATATGACGCATATTAAGCCCACTCTGGTAAACTAATTAAATACGCCTAAAACAGTAGCAGATATAGATGTTGCGGTTACATCTCCTTCCACTTAGCTTCATATAGCCAGAAAAAAGTCGTGCAATTTTGTTATATACGGTCCATAATTTACCTTAGATCCCATACTTTGCAGTCTTCTGAAATTTACGCCAAAACTAACTTCACTACTCTGCGGAATTTTGGGATGATTGGTTCATAACTTACCATGGATCCCTTCTGAAAATCATTTAAGTTCGGCGATCAATAATTTAATATTGGTAATATACTCAACCAATTTAAATGCTGATGTCTGTTTTTATAGAAATAAATTAATAATAAATAGACATCATATAGATATCACTCCTGAAATATTCGAACTGTCGGTGGAGGGTATCAAAGATTCGGCACAGCCAAATATAGCACTCTAACATGTTTTTTTTGATAAATTTTGTTATAAAACAAAAAATATATTGGTTTAGATCAAAATGAAACAATTGCATGTCTTTTGAATAAAAAAACTTCAGAATATTAGTTATAAGTGAAGAGTTACAAAAGATTTGTGTTTATTATATTCTATAAAACATTTGAAATTTCAAAAAAAAAAAATCAAACCACAGTTATGTACACTTAGGGGGTAATTTTCAAAAATTTCAAAAAATTTTATATGAAAATTTTCTCAACGCAAGGTGAAGTGAACAACAAAATTACCCCCTTAGTTCATGTACAAACTCAATATTTCTGGGTTCATTATTTACTATTGCCGACTAAAATATTGTGATTTTTTGACAACTCTAATTTCAGTTGTAGGGGGAAGACAAAAACAAAAACCAAAAATAAAAACAAATTACTTTATTTCATTGTTGCCAGTTCCGTTTTTTCGCACCGCCACTTGCATATTTGTTATCAAAGGATTTCTTGGGAGTCAAAAAATCATATGAGTAAATTTTTTTGACAGATAAAAAACCTTTGCTATTAATTTTTGTTTAATTTTATTGACAACGTAGTAATTTGTATTTAATTTGGTGTGGTGTTATAAACCCATAGGCAATAAAGCCATATCGCTACTTTATAGCAAAAAAATCTAAAACTTCAGGTTACTTTAGCAAAAGGGTTTCTTCAAAGCTTCTTTATACATACACGCAGAAAATGGTTTTAGTAAACATATTCTAAGAGCAACATAGTATGATTAGATTTATGATTGTAGTCACCATATTACGATTATTATTGAATCATATTATGACCAAATATATTCGTAATATTACATCATAATATTTTTCCCAAAGTCATATTATTATCCTGTTAGTCACAAAACTTTAAAAAGTTATCATATTATTGTCATGTTAATCATAATAATATAAGATGTAATCATATTATTATCATGGTAATCATAACAAGTTAAGAAGTTATCATATTATGATACAGCACTACTTTCACAAAAATAAAAAAAATTGAAAATTTTTGCATCGATTTTTTTATTTTCTAATTTCTTTAAACTTGTTTTTTTAATTTGTATTTTTTTTTTAACCACTCACTTACATAACAAAACATAATAATTCGATGGACATATTTAAAACAAACGACACAACTGATTCAAATTATTTTACAAACGGCGTTAACATAACATTATTATAGTAAAGATATTTGGATTGCATCTTCAACATATTATGATAAATTTATAGAATGCTATCACGTTATGGGTATTTAATATCATGAAATGGTTGTGAGTAATATAATATGTTTTTTAAGTTATCATTATTCGCTCGTTAGAAAAATGAAACAATACTAAAATTTATAACTGCGATAAACATTTAAATGTTTACAGTAACTATAATATTGCTGATATTTAATAAAAATAAAAATTTTTTATGTACGACAACAATATATTGCTACAATAAATATTGTGAAGTTGCCGTAACCATGCTCAACCATATTTTTTCTCTGCGTGTATGTATTATATCTGAAATTGAACCGAAGTTAAAACAAAATATAATTTATTAAATATGTATAACGCATTTGTACATTTTAAAAACTTTAATCGCATTTTGCCAAGTTGAACTTTTTTGTTGCAATAAAGAGCGATTTGGCTCATTAAACATTACATTGAGTAATAAGGCTATATGACTGCACGCAGAGAAAAAGCAATTTTTCATTTTTTACATGGAAACACACACCCAGAGAAAAAACATGTTTAAATATGGACACTAGGGGTGTAACCAAAAAAAATACCTATCACGACGGGGTGGCCACTGATGTATATATCAAGAAAACAGTTTTTTGAGATTAATTTGGATAAAAAACCTCCCCCAAACCGTTTTTTCCATTTTGTTCAAAAAAAGAGTTTCCGTGTTATTTTAACATAATTTTAACTGTTTGGATGTAGTATAATTGGTGGTATAAGGCTTATTTGTGAAATAGTAAAATAGAACTGAATGTTTTTTGTTTTTACAATAGAGATATTGTATTTTTAATTAACAAAAAAAAATACAAATACTAAACTTCAAAGTGATTTGGGGGGGAACTTTTTTAACGCCCGCGAAAAAGTGACCCCAATTTTTATCATAGATTTTCATGGTCTATATGGCATGGATAGGTATTTTTTGATAATTTAAAAAATTGTTCAAAAGTTATACCCCTAATGGACACCTCCAACAAAACTATTTTTAAAGAAAATTCTAAACATATTATATTTTATATAACCATATTATTGTCACCTACAACCATATTATGGTTCAATCAGTTCTCGATCAAGAAGCCAAAACATGTTATGGTTAAAAATGACAATTATTTGTTTCTTAATTAACAATAGTATTTTCCTCTTTTTCAAGAGCAACATGGTATGGTTGAAAACCAACCATGCTATTATAAGTGTTAAATATGTTTAAGCTATTTTTAATCATAACATGTTTGGAGGCAACCATGATATGGTTGTGGATTCTTGATGGAGGCCTAATTTAACCATCATATGGTTGTAGGTGACAATAATATGGTTATTAAAATATAATATGTTTAGAATTTTCTTTATACATTTAAGGGGAATGTTAGAAAAGATAAACTCACTGTTTATTTTTGGCTTTTCGTTTAAGCATTGATATTGTTACAAGTAAGAGTTAAACCCCCGTATTCATAAACAATTATTAAATTTTACAAACGCTTATAAAGGATGCTTTTCTTAGCAAATTTGATCTTTAAGCCTTTATTAAATTTAAAAATTTTTTATTAATACAGGCATTAGTTTCTATAATTCTTCTTCGCTTTTAATAATCAATTAATAAATCTATACAAATAAAAATAAGTTGTCCTATGTTCGTCATTTTATAGCTCGAAAACCACTCAACCGATTTTCAAACGAGTACATGCGTTGGAAAGGTCTACTTTCACTGATGTTGTCGTGATATTAAAAATTGTTTATTGATTGTTGATAGCGCTGGGGCAAGTTACTTACAAAATTCTCCAGTATTTAATTTTTTATTTTTGTTAAGAAAATCCCGAGCAGCGCCAGGAACAAACAGCTAGTTATATATAAATAAAAAAATTTCTAATATTTTAATCAGGCTTAAGTTCATCAAATTTAATTTTTCATTAAATTTCAACATGATTATTAATTAAAATTGTTATTGATAATCATTCATTATTGACTGACCTGAGATTCGAACCCAGGCGGCTGGTTACCATGACATGTTTCGATCACAACCACTTGATCTCCTCAGATGGATTTGCCGTCTTACACTCGCAGCCATCGACGACTGCTGACGTCAATAGTCAAATTGTATTTTTTGAAAAAAAAAAAAAGCAAATTTCGATCTACCAAAGGTTAAAATACAATTTGGTTTAAGGATTGATATTTGACTATTGACGTCAGCAGTCGTCGATGGCTGCGAGTGTAAGACGGCAAATCCATCTGAGGAGATCAAGTGGTTGTGATCGAAACATGTCATGGTAACCAGCCGCCTGGGTTCGAATCTCAGGTCAGTCAAGAATGAATGATTATCAATAACAATTTTAATTAATTTTCATGTTGTAAAATTCCTTTCTTCATAAAAATAATTTAATGAAAAATTAAATTTGATGAACTTAAGCCTGATTAAAATATTAGAAATTTGGATTAAAAACCATAAATAGTTCAACAAAATAACCACAATTCTAATTATAAATAAATAAATAATAAATTTTGTATTCCCAAATATAACTTTGATACAAATATTCAACATTTTTTATTATTCGAATTTATTCTATGAGCTAAATTTCAGTTATGTATTTTATAAAGCTTTTTTGTAATAGCCATATTCCTTCAGTTTTTCAGAAATGACTTTATACACTTCCAGACTATTATAGTGTATAAAGTCATTTCTGAAAAATTTAAGGAATATGGCTATTACAAAAAAGCTTTATAAAATACATAACTGAAATTTAGCTCATAGAATAAATTCGAATAATAAAAAATGTTGAATATAATATAAAGTAACCTTCGGAAGGAAATAATTCCCAGTTTCTATTTGATACAAATATTTAGTTTAATGTAGTTCTAAGCGCTTCCAACTATGGCCCTAAACAGCAAATAAAAATTGGCCCAAAAATAATGAAAAATAGCTCTTAAATTTTTAAGAACTTCTTCTGTATGAAAAATCAATTTTAATTTTTTATAAAAAATGTTAAACTAAAAAACATAATCGGGCATGTTCTAAAAATCGAAAGGAAGTGAAATTGAAATCGAATGAAATTTTAAGTCCAATTATCTACAAAATAACCGTAGTTTTGCCTGGATTTAAGAGTTGTTCTTGTAAATCTAATTGGTACTCAATAATGAAATTGATAAAATGGAATATTTGTATGAACTTTCAGTACAGGTTCGTTTTGAAAATTTGATTGATTTCAAATCCACTTCATTTCAATTTAAAGAACATAATCGAATATCAGAAATCAGAAATGTTTAAAAACCGAATTACAGAATTCTGCAACTTTAGATCTCGAACTTTATTACCCGGATTTTAAAATCCTAAATTTAAAAGTCCTGGTATGAAATCAAAAATTTAGTAAGAAAGTACAGAGAATAAATTCCCTTAGCTAACGAAGTCGGTGTTTATTAAACTATAAGAGAAAATCATTGTGCCGATGTTTGTTATATCATAGAGGAAAAAAGCCTTGCGCCCAACCGAAGGATCAACCATGATATCAATGGCGCGATTTTTAAAACCAAAACTATAATTATTCGGGATATAATAATTCTTGATTTTGTGGCGATTTTGGAATTCGGACTTTTAAATTCCGCTAACTAAAGCTCTATGGTAGAACAGATACAGGCTTCGCTATTTCCACTTTGGTTGCCAAATGTAATTGAACTTGGATGTTGGCAAAAAAGACATATAGCCCAATTTAAATTGAGAAATAAGGTCACCTGGTTTAATTGTCTAAGGCTTTATAGCACTGCACCACTTAATTAAGGCACTTTTACTGCAACCGCTCTCTAGATATACAGAAATTGAAACTGTCCACAATCGGAAGAATTGTGCGCAAAATCCAACAAAACGGGTCTGTAGAAAATGTTTTACCCATAATTGTCGTAGATCCTTTAATATTAAAAAAAAAATATTAAGATAATTCTCTGAAAACTTTTTGTTTTATTTACAATTGACATCATCCGTTTTGGGTGGACCAACCTTAGTTTATTTGTTCCAAATCTGAAAACTTTTACTTTAACTGTTCTCAGATATACATAAATTTATATCGCTTTGTATAGGATATACCACGCCCACTTGTGGGGAAGTGCCACGGCCACTTGAAAATTTTTCAAGATTTTTGTTTAATAAGAAAATTACTATGAAAATTTATGGAATTTTAGTTTAGCAATTAAGGAGTCTAAAGTGAACAAACGCAAACGCTTTTTAATATTTATATAAATAAAGATGAAGCGGATCAAAGCGCAATAATTCTAAATTTGTTTTCTAACTCAGACAAATTAATTTATTTGTGTAATGTTTTATTGTTAATAAACTATTTTACAACAACAAGTCCTTAATTCATATCTGTGGCATTTTGACAAACATCTCAAGTTGAAAAAAATGTTGTTAATCATACGAGTTTTCATTCAAAAAACATATTTGGGGGTAATTTTGTTGCTCACTTCACCTTGCGTTGAGAACATTTTCAATAAAATTTTTTGAATTTTGAAAAATTTGTTTTATTATGAAAATGTTCTCAACGCAAGGTGAAGTGAGCAACAAAAATGCCCCCTTTGTTTTTTTTTGTTTTTTAATAAAATTGACTGAAACCGTACAAGAATTTTACTTACTAAAGAATACAGATGAAGAAACAATGGCAATGAAGATTCTGATTATTTAAAGTTTTTAATATAACTTTTGCTTATTTATTTTAAGTTTCTAGTTATATAAATCTAAAAAGTGACTAATATTGCTCACTTGTGAATGAGTTAATTCATTTCATCACGTCAAATTTTATTTGAATCGGGTAATTTTGTTTCATCTCAAGTGCAATTTAAATGTTACTGCTGGTTACACTCTTCTTATTAAATAAAAGATATTTTGCGGTATAATTGTATTTAAAAAGAAAATCGCTTTAATAAATATGGCTTATACAATTAAAACACCCATTTAATTATAGCTTTTAAGAATTTTAAAGACTTATTTACCTTAATTACAAAACGGTATTTTAAACACATTAATTATAATGTATAAACAATTATACAAACATTTTAATTTCATTTTTAGGGTTCATTTAAACCCCACACAACTGTTTCCTTTATAGTACAAAACCAACATTTTAACAGCACAATTAAAAACACACACACACTATTTTTATTTAGTCAGTTTAAGTCGCAGGACTGAATTTTATTCACAAAGTATTTTTACAAATAAAAAACTTTTCTACGTTTGAGGTAAAATAAAAATTATTTACAAAATTTTGTTTTTATAACGTGAAAAATACTAAAAAAAATGGAAAAAAAACTATAAGGAAACCAACAAATTGAAAAAAAATAATGGTTTAGCCAAGTTTTAAGTTTTTGCACACAAATGTACATAAATCGTTAAAAAAAACAGTTTAAATAAAATTGAAATTTTTCTATTAAAAAATTCAGGTCACCACAAAAATTGTGTTAACTTTTTAAGATCAATAAGTTAAAAGTTTTTCTTTTCCCTTTTAACCACTAATAAAAAAACAACTAATTGGTTTTCTGCTTATGGCCCTTTTAGTCTTTAATACTGAGTATTAATTACGACATGTCAAAAACTCGTTTAAATTTTAAATGTAAAATAGTGTGAAAACAATTTGTAACGAAACGTATAAAAATACGTAAAAGAAAGTTGATGAAGGTTTGCTCCAAGGCCCATTGAAAAGGTCTGCGCAAGAAGGCTGATGATCATTGTTTATGTTCTTTTTAGTTGTCAAAAGTTGCTTACATGTGCATGTATACGTTTGTTTACGTTTATGGTATGCCACACATACACGTTTTTTTCCTTTTGCTTTGTATATGGGGTAGTAAATTTTTGACAACTAAAAAGAATCGTTTTTTGTTTTTGTACAAGTAAGCAGACTCTAATCATTTTTTAAAATATTTTTATACGCTAAAATTCATTATTTAATTTGAGTTGTATTTTTATAAAAGCAGAAATAAAATCAGGGGTGGAAAAATTAAATTTTGCTCACAAATTTTCTCTTTGATTTTTTTTTTTTTTTTAATAAAAAACTGCAAAATGATAAAAATAAATACAAAATTTCAAGTGTTTTCTTTTAAATTATAATTAATCACTTCAAATTTAAATGTGCCACTTATTCAATAGCAAAAGTACTTTTGTATCTGCTGTTCCATCCTTGAAGAAAATATTGAAAACAGCTGTTAAATAACACTACGCCACAGAAAAATAAACCTTAAAAATTTGATTTTTTTTAACTTAATTGGAACGGCTGAATACGGATATGGCACTCACACTTATTTCTCTTAATAACCGTTTTCGAGATATTTGCAAAAGGCTTTAGATATTTCCAAAAATTGCACTTTATCAACTGAATTGTACAAAATTTAAACTGTTGAAGATATTTGCTGTTCCATATTTAAAGTGTGTTAATCAGATAAAAATGCACTGAGATACAGGCCTTTAAATTTGAAAATAATGAAAAAAGGACTTTAAGAAACATTAAAAGTATTTTCTAAATGGTACTATTTGTGTTGAAATTAAAAGCATAAATAAAAATTTAAATTTGTTGAATACTTTTTGTCTGCTTACTGGGTCATGTTTCTCACATTTACAACTTTCAAATCTACAAGTAAAATACGTTAAAAAAAAAGCAAACATTTGTATATCTTTATTTTTGTTTCCAATATATTTTACTTGTGGATTTGTAGTTTTGGGAAACAGTTTCCTGGTCTTATTTCATTATAACGAGGAAAGCCGTGATAATGCAATTGAATGGTTTTCCTTGTGTTAACATTTGAGGCAGAAACATAACCTTTATCCGCTTTTTATTAATTTTAGCATCGATTTGTTAGTTTAAATTTTTTTTGCATATTTTACCCTTTGCAGCATATTTTAGTCAAACGCACATATTTGCACAAATGTTTTTTCTATTAATACCCACACCAATGTTTCTAGAACACCTCTTAATATACTGATATGACTTAGAAATGATCTACAGATGTCCATCCATCCATCTAGCTGGCTGGCTGTCTGTCCATGTTAAATTTTGCGCAAATTACAGGTCGCAATTTTGAGGATATTTTAATGTAATTTGGTACAAACGGCTAAATTACCATAGGGATGATTCTCTTTCGAAAATGATGAGAAGCGGTCCATAATTTCACATGACTCCCATTCAAACTTATTTTCAAAATAGTCTTAGTGTCCTGAAATTATCTTTTTATGTTGGTATTCACAAATATCTTATTGCAACATTTTTTAAGACCGGCTTATATTTGGCCATAGCTCCCATACAACTAACACTCCCGAAAAAAGCTTTAAAATGCATGCATAACTTCCTTATAAATGTTGGTAGTAATATAAAATAAAACGGCGATTACTTGTAAATTATCTACAATGTCATGTACTGTTATATCCAGTATTGACCAAATTTTCACATAAATACAAGTAATTCTTATATGAACCTTAGCCTTAAAACATAACAGGGGTCCCAGATAATTTTGCTCTCAAAAATTTTGCTCCCGATATTGTAGTGTTAGGTATCATATAGTCGGGCTTAACCATCTATACGTTCTTGCTTCTTTTTAAATGAAACTTTTGTGTATAAACTTAAAGCAGTACCTGACACTGAATTTATTAATTGCATACTTTTTGGCTGTTTACTGGTCTTATTTCATTATAATATTTTTGGTGTTTCCATTTTAACTTTTAAAACGATTAAAAACTTTCGCAGCTAAGTTCGTTGCAATGGCTTTTGGTTGAATGTTGTTAATCACTAACACCAGCAAAATGAAAAAGGCTTTGTTTAACTTTAATTGTTCAATTCAAACTTGAAGCATTTGTAAATCCTAATTTACACTGTTTACGAGTAGTTTCAATAGTTTTAATGATTCGATGTGTTTAAAACAGTTTTTTTTTCTTTTTTTGTAAGAAATAAGAAATAAATACGATTTATTAATTTTCGAAATAAATTTATACATATACATATTTATTAAGGCTTTGAAAACTGGTGGAGCTTTTAAAAGAGCTTGGACACAGCAATTTGTTTTATAGCAATTATTTTAAGATAATAATAATTTGATTATGTCCATTTCGTACACTAAATCATAAACACACAACACAAAATTTAAAAACGTTTAGGGGAGGCAGAAAACTGGCTTCAAAAACATGGTTTCAAATTTAAAATCAAATTGAGTTTCACAAATGTTAAAAAAGTCAGTGACGCAAACGAAATTTTCGCGGTCTTTATAGATTTGATTTGATTTGTGAACTGGTTTATTCAAAAAAACTATCTTGATAAATTTTTTTAATTGTGACTGTTTATGATTTATTGTGCGATATGTTTACGTTGGAACCCTTTTTCGATTTTTGAAAATTTAAAAAATCAAAACTTTTTGTTTTTAAATTTTCAAAAATCCAGGCTTAAAACTTGTTGGTCGGATAGAAGATTAAAATTCAAAATAATCGAAGGATACGCTCATATTCAATTTTAAAATTCAAACACAAAAATCTTAACAAAAAAAACTTTTTTTTTTTTTTTTTTTTAACATCTAAAACCGAATATAAATGGGGGTTAAATCTTAAGAGCCGATGTTGACTGTGAACCACACCTAAACGTAAAGTTTTTTTCTGAATTTCGTTTGACATTTCTTCATTTCAGATTAATTCGATTTGAACCATGGAAATATACACAATCGAGCTACGCGTTAAAGTTATTCAGGCTTATTATTAAACTGGGAGTTCAAATCAAAATGCATATCGTGCACTTTCTGATTTTTACGGTCAATTTAATCGTCCAAATGTTCGTACAATCGGAAAAATTGCCGCATTTGGGCGAATGATAATCCAAGAGTTATTGTCGAAAACCCAATACACCTACAACGAGTGACTGTTATGTGACTGGTCTGGCGGCATTATCGGGCCGTTTTTTTTCCTGAATTAGGCCGGTCAGGCAGTTACTGTGAATGGTGTTCGCTATCGTGCAATTATAACGAACTTTTTATGGCCCGAATTGGAAGACGATGACGTGGACGATATGTGGTCAACAGGACGGTGGTGCTACTTGCCACACAGTTACCGAAACAATGGCTCTTGGGTCCACGAAAAGCCCCCAATGAAATAACACCCAAACGAGAAATGAAATATTCCCCAAATTTTTTTCATACATTATTTCATATGAAATAACACCCAACTTTTTGGGCCCTTTTACATTTTTTTTTGGGAATTATTTCATTCCTCATTTGGGGTTTTCAAATTATGAAATAATCTCCAATGAAATAACACCCAACAAATTTTTAAAATTCGGGGCTTGTTTCATGGCGTGTATAATTTGGGTGTTATTTCATTTTTTATTCGGGGGTTATTTCATTTTTAAAGCTAAGCTGTTGGTTTTTGGGGTGGGTGAAACTGACTCTTTTATGAATTTTGGGCATAATTTCATTTTTGTTGCTGATGGGGTTTATTTCATTGGGGTTATTTTATTTCCATCATTGGGTGTTATTTCATATAAAATAACTCCCAAATATTGGGGTTCTTTCGTTTTCGCTTTGGGGTTTAATTCATTTATTTTTCGATGTTATTTCATTCACTGTTTTTGGGTGTTATTTCCTATTTTTTGGGATTTATTTCATTGGGGTTATTTCCTGGGCGTTATTTTATTGGGGGGCTTTTCGTGGAGCCTGGCTCTTTTGCGCGACAAATTCAATGGCCGTGTTATATCACGTGGTGGCGATGTGATTTGACACCGTTGGACTCCTTTCTCTGGGGTTGTTTGAATGAAAAGGTGTACGTCGATAAGCCAGCAATAATTCTAGAGCTAAAGGATGAGATAATTCGGCACATTAACGGCATAGAACCTCAATTATGCCTCAGCGTAAACGAAAATTTGTACCATCGGGTGGTGGTGTGCCACCGAGGTCGCGGCGGTCATTTGGCCGATATTTTGTTACATACATAATTAAACCATACCAATATGATCATAATAAAAATGAATGACAGTAATTTCCTAAATAATTTGTGTTTTATTCAAAATAAACTTCAGCCCTTAAATTTAACCACCCTTTAGAACAAAATAATATCCAATGTGGACCATTATTTAGAAAGCTATCAGCACGGAACTAAAGAAATAATCCTTTGAAGAGTAATCAAAAAATTTTAAAACTCACCAGGATAGCCGTTTTGAAGAGTACTAAAAATATTTCACAAAATTACAGAAATAAAAACAAATTAGACTTCCGATTGGCGTGAAATGCCCCATATATAGGTATGTACCCTACAGATAATATTGGACTGCGTGGTCCATTGTAGCTTCTGACTTCCCCTTTTGTCCACTCCATTCGGTAGTGACATGGAGTACTTTTAAAGCTAACCTACTTAGTACTCCATGGAGTAGTTTAGGGACTACTTCGGTAAGTTATATGGTCCACACCTAGGACATCGTAATGTTAAATAGACCACCTTTTACCCATATATTTGGAGTAGCTTCGGAGTGCTCCTACTCCTTTATGGACTACTCTTTACATGCATGTATGGACTAGTCTCGGTATCTGCAGGGTACTTATACACACATATAAGCGATAGAAATAAAGATAACGCCTGCGTGTTTTAACGTTTGATGACGTAGTACTTCCCTTGTAAAAATTACCAAGTCTGTTACGAATGTGAAATTCTTATATCTTTACAATTAATTTACTCAGAGAATTGAAAAAAAATGTATAGCGATTATCAAAAAACAGCAAATTTTATTTAATATTTTATTTTAAAAATAGTATAAAAGTGTTAAAAGTTGCAAGAAAAGAAAATAAGAAAAAATTAAAATAGAAGAGATCAGAAAAGAGTACAAACATTAACTGTGCCGTGGTCGAATGCCAACAAAGTTACCGCAAAAACAAGTCAGAAATCGCACGGAAAACTAATGTGTTGCATGCTTTAAATTAAATGTCTTTATTTTTAACTAAAGCTTATATTGAGATAATATATTTATGTATGTATATAATAAAATTATGAAGAAAAATGAAAAAATGTTAAATAGAAAAATAATAATTGGTTCCACTGTAATGTTTACGCTTCAATATAAAGCTTTGAGGTTCACATAACGCGCTAAACGCATTTTCGCAGGCTACGTAACTGTCGAAAAATTTGAATCTGTGTAACAAGTTACCTGTACAAAAGCATAGGATGCATTGAGGCGTTGAATGCGAAAAGTTGGTGTACTTTCTACTTTTACAAGCTTCACAAGCACCGTTCGAACAGATGAAATTTTGTTTTTACTTGTGGTGATGCCGCATAAAAAGCGTTTCATGTTACTTGAAACATAGAACGCGTGAAGGTGAAAACGCGTGGTGTGGACCTTCAGCTTAACAGTTTAAAAGCTAAAGATTATGAACCAATCAAATCGCAGGTTGCGTGATGTCACAGTTCCTCCATGTGCAGTAAATATTTTGTATATCTGCCTGATGTCGTAATCTTTATTTCTATCATTTTTGCATATAAGAAAATAAGTTCATGTCGTTCCTACAAGGAGCATAGGGCTCTAACAAAATTTCTGGACATACGCCAATTTGGTGCTAACGCCTTCATTTCCAGTCCATGCCAATTCTAGTGATGTGTTGGTGTGCCTGTTAAGGGTGTGGACAATCCAGCTGCATGATATAAGGATATGTTTAACTATTCAGCTTAACTTAAATTTTCAAATCTAAAGATTTTCTCTAAACCATAAAATAAATAGTATATGAGCATTTCCAGCGAAGAGTCTACTTTTTGTAACGCAACGCCAGCAAGCAAATATGCTTGTATCTGGAACCCATGTTGTTCAAATGTTATCCTTTTTCTTACTAAATGTAGTGCTTGTTGCACTTTGCCTCAAAATGTAGAAAAGTTAATTATGCATTTAATATTTTTAGAGACACAATTTTAATTACTTGCCGGCGTTACGTTACAAAGAGTAGACTTTTCGTTGGAATAGCCCATATGTATATGGTTTCCTTGGAATTTGTATGCGTTAATATAAGTTGCATTGATAATCCTGCCATTGAGGTAGACGATATTGGCTTTAAGAGCAATCATTGTCATATTTATCGTACTACACGTTTACCAAAGGCAAACAGACACAGATGCGACAATACACACAATAACACCTGGTTGCTAGTTACTTAGTCAACACAACCACGTACAAATGTTTAGACACAATCACATGTGTTGCAACAAATATTTTAGACAGGATGGTTAGACAGACTGTCTATAACAAAGATAGATGAAGATGGAAATGTAATTCTGCATTAACATAAATGATTGTGTGTTTGACGAAATGTGTTTCTGTAGATACGATACAATAAATTACAACTGTACGTTTAGAACATCTACTAGATTTTACACAAATGTAAATACATGAGAATGCATATAATATATTGTGTGTATGTATTTATGTATGTTGTATGTATGTATGTGTGTGGGAGTGTATTTTCATGTATTATGTATGACTTTGTATTTTTCAACAATGATTTACTTATTCATTTAATTTGCATAATGCGAAAAATAAAAAAGAGTGTAAATAAATGTCACTGTAAGTATGTGTTTTTGCATATGTGAATACATTTTTTTTTTTGAGTAGGTGTAGTAAAAAATGGCTTTGAGCTAGTGACACGTAAAACATGTACACATAAAAATATTTTCACTCCTCTGCATTGAAATAGAGTTGTGTATGTAGTTTTTTTTTCAAATTCAAATTTCAAAAAAATATGACTAAGGGTTTTCATGAAAACCCTTAAAATAACCATTTGTATTAATGGGCAATCCTACCAGTAACTTAAAACAGTTACAGCCTGTTCGTCGATTTCGAACGTTAACGTTCGCATAGAAAATTATATTACAGCGAAAACAAAATTCGAAAATTTGTTTTTGTTTTTGTTTTAAATGTAATTTTCTATGCGAACAATAACGTTCGAAATCGACGAACAGGCTGTTAATGTCAGTCTGTAAGGAATTTCAATTTTAAAATAATAAAAATTGAAGTTAAAATTTGTGTTCAATAGTCCATTTACAATACAATGAAATCTAGGTTTCGAGCTAAATCTAGTTGTTTTTGACTAGATGTCTCATATAAAACGTAATCTACTCCGTTACTACATTTTGACGAAATCTTCTCAAAATCTATTAGTACTTAGTGATGCAACTATGATTTTTGGCATAAAGTACTACAATATATTGGCACTGTTCACCAAAACTTGACCAATGCTTTAAAAATGTAGTGTCATAAGGCCTTAAAGTACGATTAATTTCCTCAGATTATTTCAAAAATGTGTTATATGTGATTTGTTAACACTAGAATTTTTGTTGAAAGCAACGGTAAGTAAGAATTAAAAAAAATATGTTTGTTCAAATGAAGTAAATTTAGGAAGTTTGTGTAAATGAGATTTCATACAATTTTGCAAGGGCGATATCATGAAAACCCTGACTACGTTGATACTTATAATTCACAAAAATTTTATTAATCACCCTGCAGGAATTCTGGAATCAAGTTTCTCCTAGTCTTCACTTTTGTCGATTATTTTAGTGACTTTTTATAGACGCTGTCAACAAAGCATTTACACTTGTGTATCCCTTTGAGAAATAACTTGCATTTATCCCGCTACTTCGTAAGCGTCTCCTTTTCCTTCGTGGGCATACATTTTCCATCTCAAAGGTTGATATTCACTCAGGAACTTGAACTTATAATTTTGTGTTTCTAAGTTCAATATTGTAGAAAATTCTACAACTACCACTAGAACACAAACGTAAAAGAAAAAAATTGAATTTTCCGTATTTATCCTTTTTGATACTTTTTTCTTCTCATTGATGAATCAAAAATTCCAATATTGTAGTGGAAGCCCATAATTTAGTGCGTATATGTCAATTAATGGAGAAAATGTTTTGTAAAAAGTACCAAAAACAGTTACAATTTTTGCTCCTTAAGCGTTCGAATTTAAAAAAGTATACATCGTCAGTTGTACAGTAACTAACGTTTTGTCTTGCTGTGAATCGTTAAACGTGATGACATGAGTTTGACTTTGTCTGCGGAGTATTGTGATGTTTTTTGGAAACTGAGCCTAAACATCTAATTTAAACAAAATATACGCACGTATTTGTCTTCAATTAATTGCCACTTATATTATTAGTAAGAAGACCAGAACTAGACTAGAACTAATAAAATATTCTAATGGATCTCTGGTTGCAATGTCTCCATATGGACCTACACGAACAACATGTTAAATGCCAGCAACACCAAAAAACGTATGCATTACGTTTGTTGCCCTTGGAAGCCAGAAAAAATTATTGCCAAAAAAGACACAGAGGAAGATTAATAATAATATCACAAGCTCACATCTAAGAAATAAAGAACGTATTTTTTATTCGCTTGTTTATTTTTGAGAGTATTTTTTATACTTGTTTGTCATTTGACTTTTCCCAATAAACCAAGCGATATTGTAACGATATCGATACATATAGCTGATAGAAAGTATCACAAGTGATAATCGTTTTCGAATCGAAAACGATAGTTTTTACGGACCAAATTGTACCTTTCCTTATAATATCGTTTTTCCATTAAATTCTGATATCGTTTTCGATATCAGCATTTCCAATAATAACGATAGTAAAATCGTATTTTTAAATTTTTTGAAAAACTATCGATTTATTATACTAATAATGATATGTTTTTTTCAAATATTTGTTTTTAATTTTAAAAAAATATTTCAAAAAGTGATGTCGTAACGATATCGTTTTAAATAATAGTACAGAATATTATAAACCCGTAAAATATAATATCGTTTTCGCTATCATATCGTTCTATGGTTTATTGGGTTACTACACTGAAAATTTTTTTTTTTTTTGCTTCTACACGTTTACACAGTACATATTTGTCTATGACAGTGTCACTATATTTCTAAGCCAGTAGTAGATATTCCATGGCAAGCACATTCTTTATCTCTGTACGTAGCACAAAGCTTTGTCTGGTCAACAATTGTTCTACTGGTGACAAAGCCAGTAGTAAAGCCGTACAGTTTAACTATTTCCACTTCCTACAGAGTATGTACACACTCGTATATACATATGTGCAAAAGTCTTCGTTTACAAATACAGTAATGTTTATAAATAATAATTTGCTCTATATAAATTTATATAGACTACGTAAGCACATACAGACTCGTTTGTTAAAGAAGCACATGAATAAAATTCATTCTTTTAAAAGCCTCAAAGTTAGAGTTGTCAATACCAAAATTCGAAGTATTCGAAAAATCGATTTTTTTTTAAAGGTCTCGAATAACAGACGTTTTCGTATATTTAATTTCTTAATTAATTATCTTGCATGACATTTTTCAATAACCACTTTCGTTTTTCACAACAGTTTTTTAATTGTTGTCACCATACATAAAATACTTATCACAGTGCCAAACCTTTGAACTTGCAGAAGAATTCTACAACACAGACTTTTTTATAATTGCCAGCAGTATGAGTTCAGCGACAGATCTGCCTCTGGCTTTGGTTTCTGGTGTACAACTCAACTTAGTTGAGTTGAAATTACCATAACTGCTTGGGATTAGTTCTAAATTTTTGATGTTTTTGCACAAAAAAAAGAGTTGTAAACCATAATACAAAAACTGCAAAATTTCAACTGAACAAGAGTTGAGTTGTAAACCGTAATAGGAGACCCGCTTAATGCTACCTTAAAAGAAAACAGAACCCAGCTTAAATGTCAAAAACAATTAATAACAGCGACTCAAAAGAGGATGTTGACTACAGAGATAAATTTTCTAATAGATCTTCCAAATTAGATCTGCTTTACCTTGCCGAACTGACAATTAACCCAATCTCAACGATTAGTTAACGTATTTTTCAGTATTGAATTATGTTGCAATAAAATATTTTGAGTCAACTTTAATCTAATTACCAACATAATAAGATAGTAATTGGGCACAAAGACTATTCGGGAAACAAGTCACCATTTTCAATATCATTCGTTTTTTCGAACTGTACTTTACATGGAAAGACAATCAGCCGATCGGCATTCTAAGAGGTGGGTCTAGAAACAATATTTTTTAGTGTTAAAATTAATAGTGGAGGTATAGAAACCAGTTATTTTTTTGTTTTATTAAACTGATCCATATTTACATCTAACTGACATTTTATGTGGTAACCAGACAATGACAACAAGTACCCATAAGAAAAATATACAGAGATATTTACCCACGCTTTTCGTTATTGTGTATACACATATTTAAAACACAAATAATAAGAACAGCTATGTTTGTGTGTTGCAAAAGTATGGTTATTACTTATACTTATGCACGGCAATATCTTCACGCAACCACATTCATTAGACAAAAATACATGAATATTATGCAGATGTTATTCAATACCCATGAATGTGTTTTGGTTATCTGCCATTTTGGCACTTCTGTGTAAAAATGAAAAAAAAATTTTAACAAAAATGTGCGTTGATCACTACGCAGGTATGGGACTATGTACATATTATTTATGATACATAAAATATATTGTTCTTAAAATCAGCAGTGCCTATGTAAAACTACACATAAGCTATACATTTTTATAAAAAATAGGACCACGAGGGGTGGAAAGGGGAATTTCTGCTCTCCGAAGCTATCTGACAGATTTTAATGAAATTTTAAACATAGATAGATGCATATTTATATAGACACTTACGCTATGTATTTAAAAAAAAATAGGATACAAGGGGAGATAGGGGGCAATTTATGTCACTCCAAAACTATCCAATTGAACAATTTGTTTGCACATAGCATAGGTAGACGACACGAGATGGAAGATATTTTTTTTTATGTATGCATGTAAGTATTGATTTGTATGTTGTGTTCATAAGAAAGAGTGTAACCGACACGTAATACATTACGCGCTTGCTTAGACGCCTTTTTGTAAAGATTTAAAATTCAAACATTTCTTTTTAATAAGTTGTAAAGGAAAATACCCTCGAGCTTCCCTCGTGGTCCTATTTTGAAAAAAATATATATAGCTTGTCTGTTCATATTAATATGGATCTATCTACATATGTTTTACATTTCGTTAGATATTTTCGGAGAAGAAGAAATTGCCGCCAACTGCCCCTCGTTGTCCTAGTAAAATAACCTTACCGCCTTAGTCAAATCCTCAAAAGCTTTAAAATTATCATGATTTTTTTCTGAATAAGAACACAAAAAAATTTTGCATAGTTCCAAAATTATTAAAATTGCATTTGCCATCTCTGCTCTCTCTCTCATTCTTTTTATTTACGTTATACTTACGGTAATACACATACTTATATGGGTATTACAGACAGCTAACATAAATTTTATTTATATCTGCATGTACATTCAAAAAGCAGAATGAATATGGATATACACATTGGCAGCGTATATTTATACATATTTAAGTTCAACTTGTTATGGGTAATGGTATGTATGTGTATGGTTTTGATCTCTACTCATGCATGTCCATACCTGCTTTCTCACTAAATTGAAAGAGTACTTAAAATGATATTTTTGTCATTGTCTGGTGGTAACATACCTACCAAGTATTATACGTTTTAGTTCTGTAGTACTATGGAGATCGATCGAATAGTTTTCGACAAGTTTTAACCGGTTATTTGAGTTTTGCCCACGTCGAATATTTTAAAATGTCCATTTTGCGTTTTCCTTACTTTTTTTATAAATGTGCCCATAATTAACGTATTTTTTCTAATTGAATATTGGGCAAACTTAAACTTTTTATAAAAAAATGTCAAAACAAAATATAACAAAAGTCAAAAAAAAACATTATGAGCAATGTAAATACAAATCGCTTACATAAGCGTGTGCTTGTAACAAAACCCAAAAACAATTCAAAATACTACAAAAGAAGTTCAGCTTAAAAAGTAATAAGCAATTTGACAGTATGTATTCTAAATACTATATGTGACCTTCTCTGAGAAAAGGGACCTAGTGTGTGAAAATTAAGTTTTGAGAAAAACGCATTTAAAGTTATTCTACACTCTTTAGGTACCAGAATCTACTCTTAAGTCCAAACCCATTTTTTTGACACACTAGGTCTCTTTTCTCTGAGAAGGTCACATATATATATCTTAATAAAGATGTCATCTCTGGTGAAAATATCGAACTGACTTAAAAGACGATTGTGCTTAAACGGCCCTAAAATGATAAGTTGCAAAGGATCTTCAACGTCACGACTTATTAATAACTATTAATTAGTCAACATGCTTGACATAAATATACGCCAAGTAAAACTTGACCCTGTTCCAAGTAGTTTTTAAGAGACTGCAAATAATGCTGCCAAATGAATGACAAATGAAATGAATGAAAAGCTCTTAAGTAATTCAGCATAGCTTCATGCTTAAAACTACACCATATCGGCGAAATCAACGATATGGAAATATTCTACAGTCTTATTTATTAAATTCCCAAGAACTTAAAACAAAATTGAAGGAATCAAACAATCTCATGGAAGGGTTTAGATTGTGATCGACGAATTGACAGATATTTCGTAGAATTGTTTTGCTTTTATTCTAAAACTAATTTAAATTTTGTATTATTATGTATTCGTTATTTTTAAAATGCTTAACCGAAAACCGGTTTTTTTAAAATAGCAACTATTCGGAATATTCGAAAACCGGCTATTGAAAAACGTTGAATAATCGATATCCCTTGTTTTGTTTTAATTTTTTATTGCATAAAGAATTAAAAAAAAAACCCGATTATTCGAAACCGGTTTTTAGTTACAAAGCTGAAATCCGATTTTTTCAGAAGTCGGGGTTTCGAAGTATTTGAAAATCGGTTTTTAAGACTAATCGAATATTTCACAACTCTACTCAAAGTAGATTTGAAATCTCAGTTCAAAGTGAATTCTACATAGAAGTTGGCGTAATGACTTAAAAAAAATTACACGTCAAACAGTGAAACAAAGAATGACTAAGCGCAAAGTTATGCTCACATTTTCACCACAACTGTACTATACATTCCTAGCTCACGAATGATTGATAATAATGATGTTGTTGCCTGGTTGTATTAAGTTCAAAACTTGTTTATTTAGTCAAACATTTATGGAATATTGATTTAATCTCTACCAGTGACAATGCGGTCCACGTCTGAATGATGTAAATGGAATATTATGAGTTTAAAATGGTAGATATGTAAATTATGCTGTAGCTACATAATTAATTATTTAAAAGGCCATAACGGTGGTAAGTTAATTAGTAAAATGTTATTTATTACTAAAACGCACAAACCCATTCATTGACATTTCTCATATTTGCAACACAAATAAGAATTTACGTGCCAATTATTTGCAAATGTTATAATAAATTGTTGATTTGCCAATTTTCAGCCATCAATCAATTTTACTATGTTAAAGGATTTTGTTAAAATTGAAAAGCAAAAAAAAACAAACTTTAAGTTTTCTTAAGGAAATAAAAGTAAACCAAGAAATCCAGTTGCAGCAAAAAATGATGTCTTTTTGCAAGCATTCATGAAATCCTTAAAAAATCGAGAGTCAGAATAATTTTTTTTTTAAAAATACAAAAGAATAAGAAAAATAATTTATATTCAACTAAAGTCTAAAGCTTAAATTAAACCATACAAAACAGCTATGTGGACCACTAACCTAATGGGTAACAATGTTATTGGTTGTAGGTATCTTGCCATTAGGCCATAACCAAAGACACCAATTGAATTTTGGTTTTTGTCATAACCATTAACAGCTAGTAGGGCTATGGCATAACTTTATGACGCGTTTAATTGGTCCTTAGATCAAAAAGAAATTTCAACAGGAAAAGTAATATTTGTTAGTTAAAGCTACAGCTAAGTATGGACTTATTTGGGTTCTGAATTACATGAATAGAAAATGTGTCTCATTTGTAAAAATTATCTAACAGTAAAAGTAATTTCTGAAAACCTGGCAAAATCTGGCAGCATAAAAAAAATATACATGAACATCATCAATGGACAGATTAATAATATGAAATACCTTTGAGCACAAGGCTACCATGGATAATCACCCAGCTAAACGGTAGACGATTAAGAAAGTGTTGTCAGTCGACTTGTATTTTCAACCAGGCAAAATTATCATTAGGCACTGGTAATAATACTTCGCAAAACTGAAAAAAGTCAGATGTTTTTAAAAACAAACAAGTCAAAATTAACTAAATATAAAGTCCAAGGCAGTGGTGAATTATATCAAAAATACTGCCAGTTCATCTACAATTTCGAACGTTAACACAAAGGCTGAACCCACACCAGCAAAATATAAAACAACAGCAAATCAGTTCTTATAAGACAACCCATACCAAACAAAACAACCGAAAAATTTTCTTTTGACTTTGTGTGACAAAACGTTGGTTGCAGAAAATACATGTGGCTTGATACAACATACCCATTTAGAGCAAGACAATGCAGACTGAAAGAAACCTTGTTCACTTTATTGTGTTCTTTCTTATGATGTAAAGCTCAACAGTTAAGACAAATCAAAATAAACGATAAAAATCAAAAAACATTGTCGCATGCTGTCTATTTACAGGTTGTTTTTTGTAAGACTTTTTTGTTGTGTAGGTTAGCATTAATCAAGTTTCTTTAAGTTCTTTTTTAGGAATGGCCAAAAAATATCGATATATCAAAATATCGATATTAAAAAAAATAATCGATATATGTATATCGCCGGTATTTTAAATACCGATATATCGATATTGAAATACAATTATAGAATTCGATATTTTTTAAAAGTCAGTCTTCATTAAAAACTTAACATTTTAGCCGTTTTTCAAACAATATGTTTTTTTAAGAATTGGCATCATTGCATGCATCATATGTTTTTTAAACTAATATGAAGGTCTAAAGTTATTGGAATTATCTGGTGACTACTGGTTTGACTAAAACAATCAAAAACATTTCTTGTTAATGTTGATACTTTCGGGGTGCAGTTGAAATTTTAAGGTAAGTTGGTACTTCCATTTTAATTTTTCGTAATTTACTTTTTTTTGATTTCCTATGGTTTTTTTGTATTCTTTCCTTTTGCTTTAATTGACTTTTTTGTTTTTATTGAATTTTTTGTTTGTATTAATTTTTTTGAAATAAAATGAAACAATAAAAAGTAACAATGTAATTACAAATAAAATGTTTGTTCATAAATATGTATGTACAAAGGTATAATAAATTTTTTAATTTGGTAATAGTTTCAGCAAAATACGTTCGATATATCGATATTTTTGAAATAATATTTATCGATACTCTTAAGAAATATTTTATTATTTATATTTAAATATGTATCATTAGATAATTATTTTATGCTTTTTTTAATTTTCAAATTAACGTAAACCTTATTAAATAAATGATAATATTGATGAATGTAATCAAATTTGCTGTGTTTCGTTGTAATAACCTCTTTGTTAGCATTAACATGTTGCACCGCATTTGTCACTTATAAAGGGATGCATAAAAACGCTTTTTTTTCTTCTGCCATTTTCGTTAAATCGCCGAACTAGGGCTTAGACAATGACTTTACGAGGTTTCCTTTCACAATTTGTACAAATAGTGAGTGCCCGGGATTCCCGCCAGAGACTCTGGTTCCTGCAGACAAGCGTAGAGTTTCGCGGGATTAGCTTAGGGAATTAAAAAAAATGGAATTTCTTCTTCATCCGGAATTTGGTTAAAACTGGAGTTTTTTTCCCGGAGTTTTTCGATTCCCGGGAAAACGGAAAATGTTCTTAAATTTCCCGGGATCCCGCTCCATATAAATAATACAAAATAAATTTGTTTTAAATTAATGAAAAAAAATTTTTATAAAAAAAACGTAAGGGAACTTGCTTACAAAGTAAGTAAAAGAAATGCCTAAATACTACAAAAATTAATTAAAGGTTAAAAGAGGAACTTGAATTATTATTACCTTACGATTTTATGTGTAAATTTCGTATCATTATGCTCTACATACAAGATAAATAGATAACATAAACATAACAATTTAATTCATAAAACAATAATAAAAACAAACAAAAATTGTGGTACTCAAGTTATGAGATCAAAAAGTAAATTCATAAAATAGATAAAATATTTTAAATAAATATGTTTTATAAGTGTATGTATATATAGTTTAAAAAAATATATTAACATTTTTTAACAGCTTAGGAAATAACATTAAGACACATTCAATGCGTATTTACTTATTTTATTTACTTATTACCATGTTTCCGAAAAATTTCGTTCACTTTTTTACCGAGATTGGACAAATAGTTTAAAGTGCAAAAGTTTAAAATTGTTGCATATTTCTAATTCACAATCCGCAGTAATTTTTCTTTTTTATAAACAATGTCTATACAGTCAAATGTATGTCAAGGTTGATGCAAAAAATAGCATCAAACGGACTTCTTCTTACAAGATTCACCTGTAATCTTTAAGACAATGTGTTTTTAAAATAGGATTTAATTACATAGTAGTTAAATAGAAGTTTAATTACACTGAACCAAAAAGGTACGTGCAGACAACGAAAATGTACGTAAAGCAAACAAAACTTTTTTTTAATTTTCGTCCAATGAATTTGTCCGTTGCAACAAAATGACTAAATGTATTAGACGAGTTCGACAGGTATTGAGCAAAGATCTTATTAAAATCGTGCACAACAACATTTTTGATTTTTCAGATAAATTAAAAAAATAAATAAAAAAAACTTTCTCCTGTAAAAATCGTCTTTTAGCGCTTGCGATCATTTTGCAAAAAGGTTTCAATGTGACTCTTATTAGAGTTTCTACTCGGGAAAAAATTCCTGGGAATTTGTAGACCGAAAAGTTTTCATATTTGTTTCCGAGAAATTTCACACCAGAAGGAGTTTGTAGCTTATGTTCTTTACCGTGTTATTGAAGAATAACGCCATTTTCAAATATTATCATATCTTAGAAATAAAAACAGATTTATTTCTTTTGTAATGCCGGACGTAAATAACAAAATGCAACCAAAAAAGTGAGATTTTTATACATATTTTGCCTTTGCACGTTAATTTTGTATATTCAATTAAAATGCTTTTATTATTCTATACATGTAAACATTTCATCAATATTTTTTCTGGTTTTCTCAACTTTTTATTTTCTGCATATTTGAAAATAAAAATATTTTGCCATTTGTATGTACATATTTATTTATTGATGCATCTGTTAAGGTGCCATTAAAATGACCACATTTTAAAGGCCTTTTAAAAGATTTTATAATAACCCAAACTGACTTCTAAAAGCTGGAATTTTTAATGCAAATAAGAGCTGAAACTAAAACAAAAGTGCTGGTTAATAGAAGTTCAAAACTGTTTAAGAAAAAAGATTTTTAAACAGTTATTTTTTCTTATGCTTATCCCGCACAATACCAAGTAGCCTACTGGGACACCCATGTGTGAGCATACATGTGGTGTGACCACACCATAATAGTGCTGATGTTTGTAACACTTAAAAATATTGATCTTAGATCCACATTTTAGCATACCGAAAGACTCACGTTTGTAGTCGATCTTATAATGTCCGTCTGTTCGTCCGGCTGACTGACTGACTGTTCATGTAGACTTTCCGCAACAAGACGCAAGATTATGTATTATAATACATATATATAAATAATCACTTAAAGGCGAAAAAATCCATAAATATGAAGATATCTAAAAAATAATCGTGACAAAAAACTTCTACATGAAACTTTACCTTATATGACGATTTTGTTATGTCGGTTTCATTATTGCGATGGGTCCCAAATATGGTATACTCTTGAAAAATTATTAATAAATACTGTGGTGTAGGGTATCGACTACACTTTCTTACTTCTTTTCGTACTAAGCGTGACTGATTTAATTAAAAGTTTAAAGATAAAATTGTACATTTATGCTTATCTTTTGTTTTATTAAGATAAATGGCCCTTTGAAAGGCTTTGTTAAGCCTTTTAATTCAGTAAGTGGATGGACAACCCACACTAGCGTGCTTATTTTCGAACATTTGTGGAATATTTTTTGTGGTTTCATCAATTTAAACAGTAAATTGTATATTGTTTTATTTTTGGTTTGGGCTTAAATTGCGATAAAATTGTTGTAAATTATTGAATTTACAAAAGAAAAATAAATATTAATTTGCGATGTAACACATGACACCACAGGTTTTTGTTAAGTGCAAAAATATACATGAATTCAAAAATTTTAAATGATTAAGAATGAGAATTTAAAATTTATAAAAAAAAGGTCATTATTACGAGTGATGTTGGAATATATAACAACAATATTTAAAGTAATGCATTTTAACGTGTAAATTTAAGGGACCACTTGGACCCCTCACCTAGGGCCAAATTTAAGAATTTCATTAAGCCGACACATGTGTATATGGTTGAAATTCTTAAATTTGGCTACTGCAGTACCAAGGATGCCCCCAGATGGGTCAAATGTATACCCAACCCCACTTTATTTTTCACCTCAATCATTTATTTCTAACATACCTACCCGCTATCTCCATTCCTTAAGGGCGCCCTCATACAAAATGTTCAATGCAGAATAGAAATATATTGAAGAATAGTCATATAAATGCCCAGGGGTTGCCCCTAGTGGGATATAATGTATGACCGACCTCAATTAATTTTTTGCGGAATTTCGGTTTTTTATTTGTAATTCTAATAAACTAAGCCGTTTTCGAGTTACGTGAATATAAGTTGTGCAACCTCCATCATTTTCGAAATAACGGTATATCTCGAAAACAAGAGCTAACCAAAAAAAAACGGTTAGCACAGTTGGATTCAGCGTGCCCGAATTATGTTAAAACGCCAAGTGCCCAGCTTGTCTAAAAAAAAGTGTAAATTTCGAGCACAGTGGTAGCGAAGTTGGTTGCTATTGTTGAAAAGTAATGGCTATTTTAACTATTTTTATGTCAATCTAGCGGTTGTATCTTCATTTTAGGTCTATTTTGTGGGTTTTATTAAACAAGAGAAATCACATTACTGTTCCTGACACAGAGTTTAAGTTTGTCATTACAGCGTTAAGGCTAGGCACTAGAAAATCTAACGCCTTACACGCTGATTAAGGCAACATATGTTGTCGCAATTCTCTCAACACTTCGTTGTTGTTTTAGTACCAGTTTTATTTGCTTAACCCCCAACTTCACCAAGTTCAGTTAAAACTAACAATTACTTTAACAATATATTTTGACAACTATAACTGATAGTTAATTATAACTGAACATGGTGAAATTGGGGGTAAATAAACCTAATTAAAAATGATTAGTTTGTGTTGTTTGGGAATATTTGTCATTTAAACATTTTTGTGCATATTTAAACTTGGTCTGGTTATAGCAATAAAATTGGTAGAAACTGTAACATTATAATGCAAATGAAATTCAGAAAAGTTTTGAAAGAAACAATTTTCAGTACTCTTAGATGAACAACAATCAAATTTGACTTATAAAAATGTGTTTGAACAACATTTATTATTTTACTTGACATTTAGTTTTGCATTTTTTTCTAGCCTCTGATCTCGAAACGAAATCTAATACAATTTCAATCGAATTTGTTTCTTTTATGTTTTATAGTGTCTTCCAACCAAATTCGTTCCTTCAAAAGTTCATTTTGAATTTTTAATTTTAAGATTTCAATTTATTTTGCATTTTTTTGCATATTCATATGTATGTGCATATTACTTATTATGGTTTTTACAAAATACCTCCATTGTTAATATTCACGTTCTTACCACTTACTTTTAACGACCTGTAGATATTTAACGCCATTTTTGTGGCGCTAAAATTCCTTTTTAACTTTTAAACTTTAGCATTTACAAATTGTATAGTCGCATATTAAATTCACGCAATTTAAACCTTTTGTAAGAGATTTCAGCAGTTTTACTTAAATTGCAAACTCCATTAAATTTAATTGTATTGTGGTACACAAAAAAAAGGGAAAAGTTTCCACGACGTTTTAAAAAATAAAACGGAAAAAAAAATAAACAACTTTTTAAAGCTTTATGCTGTTTGATGTTTTTTATCCTTTGGATTTAAAAATAAGTTATTTAGAAATTCGTAACATTTTGTTATCAGGAGATTTAAATTGTGCTATCGATTTCTGTATACGTTTCACAGATAAAAGCTAGAGGAGAAGAGGAGCAGAAGACAGTATCAATGACCTTCACGAGAGTGTTAATTGGTAGTAGTCCAAACAGAAAAAAAAACACTACTGGTCGAAAATCAATTCCGGAATTTCTTAAAATAAGTATAAAATTCTTAAACCATGTAAAAAAAAAGATTGAAGTTTTCGTTGGTAGTACCACTCTGAGAGTAAAAGTACAAATGAGAGCGTACTCATTAAACTTATACAATTTGTTGCCGACACTACAACAACACCACACAAGTAGTTTTTAGTTTAGTTATGTGTAGAAACAACAAAAACAATAGAACAAGACGAAAACCAGACCTGGGGGATCTCAATTACATTTCAATTACAATTACATGTAATTTGTAATTGAGGTAGTCTAAATTACAATTACAAGTAATTGTAATTGAAAGTAAGGACTTAACTCAATTACAATAAAATGTAATTGTAATTGAAAAATGTCAATTACAATTACTTGTAATTGTTAATTGAAAAAAATCAAATACACATTACATGTAATTGTCATTGAAAATTTTCAATTACTAATTACAAGTAATTGTAATTAATCAACAAATAATTACTTGTAATTGAACAAAATTCAATTACATTTTTAAAACCATAAAATAAAACTTAAAATTCTTAAAACGATTTTCTAAATTATATGAAAAAAAATTGTTGGATGTATAAAAAAAATTATAGAATAATTATGAATTTATTAAAATGTATTGTACAAAGTTCGGTAGAATGATGAACGTTTTCTTTTAAATATTAGAATATAATATTAAATATCGAAACATAAATTTAACAAGAAACAACAAAAACATATGTACTTTGTACTCTTTCTTTTTTGCATGCATAAAAATAGTAAACAGCCAAAGGCCATACATCACATTTCTCTTTTACTAGAAGCTAAAAAAAATGATTGTTAATAACCGGTTTTTGTGTAATACATTCTTGTTGTTGTTGCTGCATCGATATTAAGGTTGTTTGTTGTTCGATATTAAAAAATATTTAGATTTTGCAAGTTCTTCGCTCTTTAGAAATTTAAAATAAACATCATTATTCAAAACCTTTCCATATTGAAAGTCGTGTTAACAAGTGTAATTGATAACAAAGTGTTGTAAATAGTTTAAATAAATTTTGAAAATAAATAGTTTTGCTAGAAAAAAATGGATATATTTTCACAAAGTAGCACCACATCAAGTTCTACATCCGACAACAATAATTATCTTTTAAATGAAATATTTGAAATACAAGTAAGTTAAATAGAGATTTTTAAATTGTAAAGTTTTGTTATTTCATACCTGTGAAAAATCCCAAAATGTTCGAAAATTTCAAAAATTCACAAAGTTTCAAAAATGAAAAACCTTATTTAACTGTATTATAAAAAAAAAATTGTTGAACTGGGATTAAATGTTAACAAATATTTTAATTGATTTTATTTTGATGCTATTTTTTTCAAAATGCCCCCAAAAGTGTTGATACAACAAGTACATCAAATATTACATCTGTCTTCGATTTCGGCGACGACATCATAGAAGGAACTTGTTGGTTTAGAGTTCAATTATACACATCTTTCTAAAGTTCATTATGTGACTTTTGAATTATTTAAAAACCTGTATAATTCATATTTTTTTTTTATTTTATATTCTGTAGACATTAATACATCCAATTTTGAAGAAGATAGTAGTTTAAAATGTGAGCTTCAGCTTTATTTGCAAGATAAGGATTCATCTTTAACTTGCCTCAAAAAATATCCTACAATTCTACAGGCCTTTCTACGGTCAAACACTCCCTTAACATCTTCAGGACCAGTTGAAAGACTATTTTCGTTCGCCGGTATTATTTTAACACCTAGGCGCCAATGCTTAACGGATGACAATTTTGAAAAAATGGTGTTATTTAAAGCAAATAATAAATTTTTTTAAATTGGTTCCTTGTCTTAACTATTTTTCAATCAGGTATGTGATGAAAAACGATCGATTTCATTTCGATCATTATTGAAATTTCAATTCGGACGTGTTCGCAACATTTTTAAACTGAAAATTATTAAATGGTAAACACTGGCTTATCTTAATAAACTTAATCGATTAGAAAGACTTTGGCTTTACAAATCACTATTAAAATTTCCAATTTTAACGAAATCAAAAACGACCGTTTTCATCACATAAAAGAATATTATTATTTAAGCACGCCTTATTTAGTCCAATAAATAAGGTTGTTGTTATAATTGTGAAGTTCAAACAGAACTTCAATGTTCGTTTCAAATGTTATTTTTGTTACATTACTTGTTGCATTCTGTTTTATTTTTATATATAACACCTTGTTTAATTATATAAATAGGATACTTGTTATGTTTGAAATTTTTTTATAATATGTAATTGATAATTTTTGTAATTAAATACTTTTTTGACAATAAATACTTAAAAAAGTAATGATTACTTGTTTTTTTTAAATTACTTAATGAAAAATTTTTTTTCCAATTACAATTACATGTAATTGTGTAATTATAGGTGTAATTAAATACAAAATGTAATTGAGACCCCCCAGGTCTGACGAGAACACATTATTTTCATGTTAAAAAATTAAAATTGAGAACTCTTGCTTCTCATTTAGTTTATATTTTTAGTGAAATGTGTACATTACATTATTATTGTTTTCATTATTATAACAAACTTTGTTAATTATCATTCTCAATATTGTTTTCGTATATAAATATGTATTTCACTATTCTTTTTTTTCACTTTTATTATATTTTATAATACCACATTAATTGTTAAAATAATATGCCTATTTTACGTTATTAATTTTTATATTTTTAAGTTATTGATTAATATTTTGATCATAACTTCATTAGATTTCTACTCACTAAAACCATTGTTTTGTTGTAAAAGTTCCAAATAAATGAAAATAAATAAATAAGTTTTTAAAGTAAAACCCATATCAGGAATGATGCTGGCGTTTTATAATTAAAATTTTGGAAGAATAATAAAATGTTTCTTCTAATTTCACATTTGGTTTTTTTTAAGCACCAATTCGGGATAAAGTCAACTGTATAATACTTGAGTTAAACGCATTTTGAGATTGAATCAGTAAAGCAAACGATCAAGAATGTTTGAAAGAATAATCCTACGCAAAATTTTTCGCCTAGAGGGCGACACAAATTGCGAAAGGATACGTGGCACGAATGGACGACAGCAGATCACAAAACTAAGTGTAAATCTACGACATCAGTTTCACTATACGAAGAGGCCGGCCGCAAACGAGATGGAGAGACTGCATGGAAGAGGAAAAAATTTAAAAAAGGAGCCTTTAAAAAATATATAAATTTTTCAAAAAATACTACTTTTTAAAAAAGCATACTTTCTTAAAAGGTAACATCTTTGTTAAAGATATATAAAAAAGGTTACTGTCTTAAATGTTTCTCATTTAAAAGTACCTTTCAGTCAAACAAATTATAAAAAATTTTAAATAAAAAGAATGTACGAATCAAAAAAAAAAGAAAAAACGATTAAAAAAACGTTCAACTACTCAATTTTAATTCAGTACATTTTTCACATCACAAAATGGACCACAAATGCAACACATGTACTATATACATATGTAAAAGTGAAAGTAAACAATAACTCTGAATAAATAAATGAAATGGTTTGCATATGCACAACATCCTTTTCATTTCCCTCAATAGAAACTTGGTCACTAAACAATTGCATAGTTAGAGGAATTAAACATCCAGAAAAAAATTTGTAGCATAACTTTAGTCAAACAACATTACAACTGGCAACATGTGCCTGCTGATGTTGTTGCCACTACTAATGAAACTAACTATAACATATCATATTGGTGTTGTAGACAATTGTTACAACATGCGGAAAAATGTACAATTTTCTGCTTGTCGTAAATGTACATAAAAAAAATTTTAGTTTTTGCTACACGCCGAGAAAACCTATAATTGGAGTGTTGTTATTGTTAACAGTACTTTTTCACAATAAAATGTATACCTCCCTCAAAACTTCAAACATGATACCACTCAATATTGTAATTAAAAATTGAATTTTATTAACTTTGAAGAAATTAAGGCCCCATTAGCTTGACAAAAATAACATTCAGTAATAAAATAATGTTTTGTAATAAAAAAAAAAAAAATCTACAACCATACACAGTTTACGGTTGCTTTGACCATATTATTGTCACCGGCAACCATTTTATGGTTGTTTATAAACATGTTATGGTTAAAAATAATAATAGAATAATTCAAATTATAATATTTTCAAACATTGTATGTATACAGAGTTTTAAAACTACTCCATTGTGTACACAAGAGGATTAGTTTTACCTTCGTTTAAAATGAAAACATGTCGTTAAAAAATGAAGACATGTCGTCTCACTATAAACACTTTTTAACAATGACATGGTCCATGCTTGCATTACATCGGACCAGTCCATGGAGTAGTCCATTTCGTGAAATTGGATCAGGTGGTCCAATTAAATTTGCAGGGTACTTACAACTGCAATTAATGTTGGAAGAATTCCAACCAATTGCAGGGGGGAATTCAAGAAGAGATAAACTCACTATTTATTGTTGTTTTTCTTTTGTTTAAGCTTTGATATTGTTACAAGTAGAACTGTTGCTTATAATTCTTATACGCTTAACAGTTTTGTTTGCTTAATATCTTTAGTTTGTCTAAAATCGTTGGAAGAAGTTTCCTGACGATCTGGCCTAAGAAACCAATGAAATGCGCAAAGGAATAGCTTATCCCTTCAACAATAAATTTCAGTGTTTTTATCAGGAAAAATATTGGGAATTAAATAAAATTGTTGCTCTCTACAATAATTGTTTGCTTTTTAATTACTTGCTTGATTTTCTTATAATTCTCACTGTTACGGAACGCCCTGTAATGTTTCACAATAGTGTTCCATTACTTGTGCCATACTTGTTTCAATTTATGTGTTTGTAAACCGCGTTTTTGCATTCCTTTTTCTTCTTGTTTTTTTTGCATATCATTTGGTGTAAGTAAAATACAATAAATGTTTAATGTCGTTTTAAAAGTCAAAGTAGAAAGAGGTGCAAAACTGCGGTGAGTAAATTTTGTCATATTTGTCTTTATTGTGAAATTAACCGTTTCTTTCTTTATATAGAAATAAACTAAACATTTTAAACAGTATTTTGTTCAACGCAAACCTCTTTTATTTCTGTCAACAACATTGCTTTATTTCGCAGTTTTATTTGTGTATGTTTTTGTCTTTTCGTACAAATTAACTGCGTGTTTGCCGCCGTGGAAAATTTCTACAATATTAAAATTAAGAAATAGTTTTTGCACTCAACCATTATGATGGAGCATTCTCCACGCCGGAGTCCTCGTCTACAAGGAAGCGATAATGCAAGTGCATCTAACATACCAGCCCAGACACAGCCAGTGTCTAACCAAATTACAATGGAACCTGCCGCCTTCGCCACCACCACACCATCAGCCACAACTAGTAAGTCAGCCGGCGTTAGTAATAAGCCTTCTACGCCAACCACAACAAATGCCGGAAATGTGTAAGAGATGCAAAAGCAAATTGCCTTATTAAAACGACAGCTTTCAGACACCCAGACAAAACTTAGCGATAGCAATCGCCAATGCCAACAGCTCGAGTCAGCTATTCGTAACACGGAATCTGTAAATAATCATAACCTCACAAAATGTGTTGCCTCTCAAACAACAGATACTGCCGCCAACACACCTTTGCCGCCAGCTACAGCAACAGTATATTCTGCCGCCAACATTTATGTACCTCCAACTACATCCATAGAGAGCCGTTATACAGATAGAGACGTACATACTACAAATATCACCACAATGACAACGGCTGCGATGCCGTCATTGCCAATTAAATATAGCTCTGCCAGCAGCAACGCCATGCCATCGACGCAAGCAGCACCTGCAGTCGATAATTTAAATATGTATTCGTCACCAAATATTTCTGTTTGGCCGCCATCTTACCAATCATTTTCTGGTTTGATACCAAATAATACGGGAGCTATGATGTACCCACGTAAGCTTCAAGATTTGCCAGAATTCAGTGGGGCAGCGGAAGATTGGCCAATATTTTATACAGCCTATCTTCAATCAAACGCCACATATAATTATTCAAATTTTGAAAATAATCAGCGCCTACAGAAAAGCCTCAAAGGTGATGCTCGTGACTTAGTTAAGTCACTGTTAATTCACCCAAACAACGTTGGTGCTATCATCGAACAGCTTCGTACAAGATTTGGTAGACCAGAGCAGCTGATTCAAAGCCAGTTGCGTCAAATAAGAGATATTCCACATATTTCGGAAAATAATTTATCAAAATTAATACCCTTTGCTACAAAGGTAAGAAATTTGACGGTCTTTCTTCAGTCCGTGGAAGGGCACCAACATATTGCCAACCCGACGTTGCTAGATGAACTAATTTTAAAGCTGCCAATGAGCAAAAGATTTGATTGGGCCAAAGTTGCCGCTACTATTAGACCATATCCTACTCTTCTTAATTTTAGTGATTTTACAGATGAGATGGCCAACTTAATTTGTTCAATACAGGATACGGACAACAAGGAACCAAAACGCCGCGTCCTACTTCACACTACGGAAAGGCAGCCACAATGTCCTTTATGCAAAGGTCAACACAAACTTTATGATTGTCGCAGTTTCCTGAACTCATCTGTTCATAAACGTTGGTCAGACGTTAAGAAGATTCGTTCCTGTTTTTCATGCCTTAATGTTGGCCATTCAACCCGTGATTGTCGTCGAAAAAAAATGTGTTTACAAAATGGTTGTCAACGAAACCACCATAAACTGCTTCATGAAGATGCCAACGTTGCAGTTCCACCCGCCATCCCAGATGAAGTGAGTGAGCCACAACAAAGCGTACTCAGCTGTTCTTCTGCCAACAATAACAAAAAATTGTTGTTTCGTATTTTACCTGTCACTTTGTATGGTGAAAGATGTCGTATGGATATTTATGCCCTTTTCGACGATGGATCGTCAATTAAAATGTTGGACAAGGACATTGCCGAAAAGCTTGGAGTACGTGGTCAGAAAAGTAACTTAAATATACAGTGGTTTGGCGGTCGATCAGCTCAGGAGTCAGTTTTTTCGTTCAACATTAAAGTAAGTGGTGTAGGTAAATCTAAGTGCCATTATATGCGTAATGTTTATGCCGTTTCAAATTTAAATCTACCTACTGTTAAACCCTACACCAACGTTATACCCCAGCTGTTAATTGGATTGGATCACGCGTATTTAGGGTTGCCAACTAATACTCAAATAAATTTGTCTTCGGGCCCATTTGCCTGCAATACCGAATTGGGTTGGTTAGTGTTCGGCCCCTGTCGTACTTTGTCAACAAATCATCCCTCATGTCTTATGGCAAACATAGAAAATGATAGCAGTCTTCATCAGCTTGTTAAGCATTTTTTCAACGTTGAAAGTATTGGTGTAAGATCAGCCCCTCCCATTGAGTGTGATGATGACGTAAGAGCAAATCGAATTCTGCTAGAAACAACAAAACGAATTGGGGATCGATTTCAAACCGGCCTCCTATGGAAACATAATAACGTAAAGCTGCCAAACAGTTATCTAATGGCCCTTAGACGTTTGGAGGGAATTGAAAAAAAGATGAAGCAAAATGAAAACTTTGCTGCTGCATACAAAAAGGTAATAAAGGGGTATGTAGACAAAGGCTATGTTCGTAAACTTCGCTTAGATGAAATAGAGTTGCCAAGTGATAAAAAATGGTATTTGCCTCATTTTGGGGTAATAAACCCTAATAAACCAAAAAAGGTTCGCTTAGTATTTGATGCAGCTGCACAAGTGAATGGGATTTCTTTAAATTCTCATTTATTAAAGGGTCCTCAAGATATTGCATCGTTGCCAACAATTTTATATAATTTTCGTCGGGGAAGAGTTGCCGTTTGTGCTGACATACGTGAGATGTTTCACCAGATTATTGTTCAGCCCGAAGACAGAATCAGCCAACGCTTTTTATGGCGTGATGGAAATCACATCAACCCTCCTGATGAGTACGAAATGGTGGTCATGACTTTTGGAGCAGCCTGCTCTCCATGCTCAGCACGTTACGTCATGAAAATCAATGCCACGGTATACAGCCAATCTCAGCCAAGAGCAACAGCAGCCATCTTAAATCATCATTACATTGACGATTTTGTCGACAGCTTTGAAAGCGTAGAGGAGGCAGTAAATGTTTCCAAGCAGGTACGTGATATTCACAAAAAGGGTGGGTTTGACTTACGAGGTTTCATTTCAAACTCGAATGAAGTAACCCTGACATTGGGCGGTAGTACAATTTCAAAAACAATGCTAGCAGATGATGATACAGAAAAAGTGTTGGGTTTATACTGGGACTCCTCTTCTGATAATTTTAAATTTAATTTAAAGTTTCACAAGGTTGGTTCATCTGTCATGTCTGGCCACAGAAAACCTACAAAAAGAGAATTACTGAGTGTCATCATGTCAACATTTGATCCTCTCGGGTTTCTAAGCTATTTTATTGTTGGTGGAAAATTAATTTTACGTGAGGTGTGGAGACGTGATTGTCGGTGGGATGAAGCTATCCCGGAAGACGTTAATAAATCGTGGGAACAGTGGCGCAAACAATTGAATAAAATTAAAAATTTTCGTGTGCCTAGATGCTATTTTTCAACAGGGTTGCCAGATCGCTTTAATCTTCACATTTTTGTTGACGCTAGTGAGGATGCCTTTGCTGCTGTCGCATACTGGAGGTGGATTGCTGATGATGGTAAAATATGTACTAGTTTTGTGACATCTAAAACAAAATGCGCACCTTTAAAAAGAGTTACAATTCCACGCCTAGAGTTACAGGCAGCAGTACTTGGAACCCGTTTAATGCAAACAATTTTAGATGGTCACGAATTTTCGCCTGAAAAATGTGTCTTATGGAGTGATTCCAAAACAGTTTTAAAGTGGATTTCTAGTAGTCAGCGTCGATACAAGCCATATGTAGCACATCGTATTGCTGAAATTTTGGAGTCCACCGAAATTGATAACTGGAAGTGGGTTTCAACCCATGATAACGTAGCTGACGAGGCAACGAGAGCGTTTAATAACATTGACTTTTCCTCCTCTACACGTTGGCTTACCGGGCCGGAGTTCCTTTTGCGTAACGAAGATGAATGGTTAAACAATTATACGGCTGATGTTTCAAATCATGAAGAGGAAGAGGAAGAGCTTCGCCCAAAAATCTCTTTATTAGTTGTAGGTAATACCTTTATAAATTTCAATCGTTTTTCATCTCTCTCTAGAATAAAGAGAACAACCGCATGGGCTTTACGTTTTATAAATCGATGTCGTAAACAAGAGAACGATGTACAATATTATGGCTTAACAGCTGGTGAACTTGAGACAGCTGAGCAATTGCTATGTTTACAGTCGCAGAAAGAACGTTTTTCAACTGAAGTCCAGTGCATTAAAAATAATCAACCCTTTCCTAGAAACAGTAATTTAGTGCAGTTAACGCCTTATATTGACGAAAATGGGTTGCTGCGGGTGTATGGTAGAATTGATGCAGCTAGCTTTTTGCCTTATAGTTCAAGACGGCCAGTGATATTACCAAATGATCATGCCTATACAACTCTCGTAGTTCATCACTACCACTGCCAAATGAAACATCAAAATCACGAGGCTACAATATGTGAAATACGCAAAAAGTACTGGATTCCTCAAATTAGACGTCTACTTCGGAAAGTTGTTTCAAATTGCATGTTATGCAGGTACAGTAGGGCGACTCCTCGTATACCAATTATGGGTCCACTTCCTATTGATCGACTCGAGCCAAACGTCAGACCATTTAAATACACAGGTCTGGACTATTTTGGCCCTTTGACTGTATCTATTGGCAGGCGTTCTGAAAAAAGATGGGTGGCACTCTTTACTTGCCTTACAATTCGAGCAATACATTTGGAAGTAGCCCATGACCTGTCAACCGACTCCTGCATTATTGCTATGAGAAATTTTATGAATCGCAGGGGTGTTCCAGTACGATTGCGTTCCGACAACGGAAAAAATTTCGTTGGTGCTAATGAAGAAGCTAAACGTTTCACAGAAGTTTTTGAAGCCGAACGAATTCAAAGTGAGCTGTCTGGGAAAGGTGTTGAGTGGGTTTTTAATTGCCCAATAAATCCGTCCGAGGGTGGAATATGGGAAAGAATGGTCCAGTGCGTTAAAAAAGTGCTCCGAAAAACTTTAAAAGACGTTTCGCCTAAAGAACATGTTTTGCAGTCCCTTTTAATAGAAGCGGAAAACATTGTCAATTCACGCCCATTAACGCACTTGCCAATAAGCCCAGACGAAGAAGAACCCCTTACACCAAATCATTTCCTCGTTGGTTATGGAAATGTGGCTCAAACTCCACCAGCTGATGAGGCAGATAGTAAGCTCTGTAGTCTTAGAAAACAGTGGCGTGTTGCAAGGAGTTTTCGTGATAGATTTTGGAAACGCTGGGTACTCGAGTATTTGCCAACATTAACGAGAAGAGTTAAATGGTGTGAAAGAGCAACCCCATTAAATGATGGTGACATGGTATTTATATGTGATCCAAATATTCCCAGGAATCAATGGCGACGTGGTTTAGTAATTCGTGTGTTTGCTGGTGCTGATGGTGTGGCGCGTCGAGCTGACGTAAAAACAGCGACCGGCATTATACAAAGAGCTGTATCCAAATTAGCCGTTCTAGACCTAGATGTTGGTGAAGCGGATCGCTCCACGGGGGCGGGGGTGTTACGGAACGCCCTGTAATGTTTCACAATAGTGTTCCATTACTTGTGCCATACTTGTTTCAATTTATGTGTTTGTAAACCGCGTTTTTGCATTCCTTTTTCTTCTTGTTTTTTTTTGCATATCATTTGGTGTAAGTAAAATACAATAAATGTTTAATGTCGTTTTAAAAGTCAAAGTAGAAAGAGGTGCAAAACTGCGGTGAGTAAATTTTGTCATATTTGTCTTTATTGTGAAATTAACCGTTTCTTTCTTTATATAGAAATAAACTAAACATTTTAAACAGTATTTTGTTCAACGCAAACCTCTTTTATTTCTGTCAACAACACTCACATTCTTTTTTTTTAATTTATTGCCTTAAATAAATGTACTAATACAAAACAGTCAAATGGGAAGAATATTGCTTAAGGTCGTCGCGGGCTGGAAAATAAATTTAAGGATACACTCATACTATTCTGTACGTAAAGTTACCTGAATTTGTTATATAAAATATAAGAAAATTCCGTTAAAAACCGGTCTACTTATTTTTCATTTATTTTCAACGAAAAGTGCTTTTAATTTTTACTGTCAAAAATTCAACCCCATCTTCCGTAAAAACAAATAAATTTTCAGTTATTTTATATATGTATGTAAATTAACTATCAAAAAATTAACTGAATATTCCGTAAAAACAAAGAAATATTCAGTTGTTTTATTAAATTCAGTAATTTTAGTTTACTCCATAAAAGAGCCGACTTTCAAAAAAAAACCAGACAGACACCTGTCCGCATATTTTTCTAATGAGAGAGAGAATATTATTGTTTACTTACCCTGTTACACACGCTTGTTTTACTTTTGTTGTACTGACCTCGTTTGTTTACAGAAGAACTCACAATCATAAGATACCAGCAGCATGACCGATATGGTTTCGCAATTATTTTACTTTAAAAAATTTAAGTTTCATTTAAACAAATAGATCATGGGAATTTGTTACACAAAACAAGCACATCGTTTTTTAAAGATAAGTAAAAACTAATTTTTGGTAGTTAAATTACATAAAATAACTGACTATTCCTTTGTTTTTACGGAAGTTGTAGTTAATTTTTTGACAGGTTATTTATATAAAATAACTGAAAATTCATTTGTTTTTGCGGAATTCGCGGTTGAATTTTTGACATTAAAAATTAAATGAACTTTTCGATATTTTAAATTACATTTTTTATTTAATTTTACAAAAAGACGAATTTAACTATATCAACGGACAATATTAACTGCATCTCAAAATCCGTTTAGTTTTTTGAATAACTGTTAGAATCAGATAAAAATAAATTTGCTTGGAATTTTTAATGTTTATTTATTTAAAAATGACTGAACGGAATACTTCTTAAATAAACTTCAGTCCGTTACTGTAATAATATTGTGAGTGTAGTTTTTAAATATTGGGAAAACATGTAACCAAAATAAAAAACGAAGTAAAACTACAACTAGATTTGTAACAGGACTAAAAAAAGAAATATAATTACAAGTTAACTTAATTGAAAAAATGGCCGAAAAAATAACCATAATATTCTGAACATTGACCATATTATTATTAATTCTGACCATAATATGATTAACTTTGACTAATGTATGGAAAATGTTGGACAAAGTATGGTTAATTTCGACGATAATATGTTTAAGTATGGCCATAATATATTTAATTTTAACACATAATATGGCCACCTTCTCTTAGAATATGGTTTAGTCCAACTTTTTTTTCTGCGTGTAAATATATTGCAAAAAGAAATTGTAAAGAAAAAAATACCAGAAACACCACAGACACCATAAAGCACATATGTATGTACATATTTAAGCACGCCATCAGTTGGTTCATTTTTTCATTTCCGGTTTCTTCTGTTGTGTCATTTAATGGCTTGTTGAGTTATTTTTTTTTTGTTTTTTGTGAACAGAAAAACAGAAAAAGTAAAAATTTTTTAAGTTTTGCCTTTAAAAAGACATTTTTAAAAAGACAGAATAACTGAATTGTTGTTTGTCAAACATTAGAAGATCAACAAATTGGGTCATTGCTCGGGATATTATAAGTTTTTTTTACACAGAATGCTGTTTCAAACAATTTTTTTAATTGTTCAAATTAATTTGCCTTAATTAAAAATAATGTGTGTGTGTGTGATTATATTTGCAAATGTGAAAACAAGTACACAAACCTCAAAATATTTTAAAGTTTCAAACAATTTTTAATTGTTTCAATTAACTGCGTTGATTGGAAAAAATATTTGTGTTTACGTTTTATATAGCCTCTTTTGCAGGTGGGCACATTTTAATTAAAACTATTAATTGAAACTGAACAGCAAGAAAAGCTTAAACTTACAATTGTGTTAATTGAAATGATCATTTTTTTTTGCAGGCGGAAGATCAGTACGAAATTTAATTAATAGTACAAATTTTTAACATGTACGTTAATTGAAGTAGGATTTTAATTTTTTTTTTGTGTAGCCGTTAAGACCAGGTGCTGTCCGGGATTTCCGAAATTCATGTATACAAACTTAGTTGTTAGCATAAAGTACAAAGTATTCCATCTGACTCGGCCATTATAAAAGAAAAGTGATCACAGATTTACCTTTTTTGTTTGTTTTTTTTTAACAAAAAAAATAATTACATGTTTTCTTTTATTGTTGCTAAATAAAGAAAGGTTCCTTAGTGCCGGTTCACACACGTCAAGTTTGGCTCGTCAAGTCTTGAGCTTTTAGGAGAGAAGGGAAAAGAGAAGGCCATTTCTTTTCCCGTCTCTCCTAAAAACTCAAGACTTGACGAGTCAAACATGACGTGTTTGAACCGGCACTTACATTGTTTATGAGCAAGAACGGTTCTACACAGAAAAAAATTACGACAAATCAATTGTCATATTAAATACCATATTCGTCAATACAATTAACTTTTTAATTGAAAAGGCACCAACAACTAAATTTGTAAATACAAAAAATTATTTTGTTAATTAAAATTGTTAAAACTCAACAAATATTTTTAACAATGCGATTGTAATATTGAATGAAATATTTGTTAACAGTTAAATATAATTTTTTATTGTGAGTCTGTCATATTAACAAAATAATTTGTTGCTAACTAAGTAAAAAAAAGATGCAATTAAAATTTGTTTTAAATATTTTTTTAGTAAAATACATATGCATATTAAATAACATCACTAACAACATTATAATCTATATAAGTCACAAATGCACTTGGAGGTTCATAGATCAGCACAAAACGGAATCTTGGCACCAATACCAGTAATATTCCAGAATCTATAATTTATAAAACAACGGATAAAATTTATTTATAAATCATTAGATTATAACGTTACTTACCGTATAGATTGATTAAATTTCGCAATAATCATCATATCGTTGAATCTTTTAAAGATTTTAGATCGAAATTCCAGATTTTTTTTATTTTTTATTTTTAATTTTTTGACACAAAATTATTTTTTTTCTTATTAATTTTCTACATATGAAAGAAATTGTTAATATGACAATTTACAAACATGCTAATTAAGAAAATTGTTAAAAATATATGAAAAGTTTTTACAAATTTTCTTTAATTACTAAATAACTTTTGATATTTTTTCTGTGTATGTTTTTCATATAGATAAGTATGTATTCTTTAATAAGTCAGGTAAGAAAGTATAGCCGGTCAAGCCCGACGAGTTGATACCCTACTCCGCAGTATTTAAAGAGTTATTTTCGAGAGTGTACAATTTATATGACCCATGGCCAATGACAATAAGCAGCTGTCATAAAAGTTGTCTTCAACAGCATTTATAAAGAAATTATGGCATTTAAAGCCAGTTTGGCAAGTGGCATTTATATGGGAGTTATACTCAAATATGGAAAAAAATTCCGGAAAAAAATTATGGGGGCAATGTGAAATTATTGACCGTTTTTCACCATTTATAATAGGCCTTATTACAATTAAGACGGTTGTTCCAAAAATCATCAAATAACCATCCCAAATTGCGACCTGCACCTTATGCACAAAGTTACATCGACAGAAAACCAGACAGCGAGGAAGCCGGACAAACGGTTGGCCGGACATTGTTAGATCGAATCCACAATTATGGTATGGGTATAGAATTTATACTATTTATACTAATATTTTAAAGCTGAAGAGTTTGTTTTTTTTCTATGTTTGAATGTTTGTAAGAGGTAACCTCCGGAACTGTCGTCCTGATTTTTTAAATGTCTTAAAAAAATGAAGAATATATAAGGTTCCAATAAAGTGCTTAGGATAGGGCCCAGGGACGCTAACCCTCCTATGCTAACCTCACTCAGATCTCCAAAACTTAAAGAGACAGTAAAAGAGTGTAATACTCAGCGCTATTCTTTATAAAATAAACGGACAGGTGCCTGTTACTTTTTTGAAATTCGGACTTTTTAGGGAGTAAACGGGTAAAATCTAAATTTTGGTACTAATAAGCATTATATCACATTCATAACTTATCTATAAAATTTAAATACGAATTTGGTACTTTTCAGAAATTCGAACGCTTAAAAGGGTGAAATTCGTTAATATTGTTGGTACTTTTTTACAAAGCATTTGTCTCCATTATTTTTATAGTTTCGATTCGTTCTATATCGACGGAAAGAACTAGAACCAACGTTGCTTTCGAATCGAAAAAGCATTCGATCACGGCTGCCAGAAATAGCCCTCTTAGGAATAAACCTCGATTTCCGTTAGTATTAGACTTGAAACATAAATTAGACATCCAAGGTGCTGACTGAATGAAAATCTTTAAAGGGATCTATTCGGTACTTGTTAATATTGGACCTATGAACATATAATTAATCATGCAAGGTCCTGAGTGGATGCGAATCTGTAAGAAGGGTTTTTTTGGTATTTTTTGTTGCTCTTGAACTGAAACTTTTTGAATTCCCGTCCACCCAGAAACATCAAATTAAACATGGAAAGTCATAAGTGAATAAGAATCTGTAAGAGGGTTTTTTCTTGGAATTTTGTAGTTGTCTAACTGGTACTAATTTAGGGCCGCTAGGCCTCCTCCTATCGTTTTTAAGAGATCTATTAATGCAATAGTTTCTGTACTAAAAATAAAAGGAAAGCCATTTTAACATGAGTACGCTGTTCACCTTCCATTTCGCCTCCAATCGATCTCTCCGCTCGGCAGTCCCCACTCTAATAATATCTAACCAATTTTAATGAAATTTTAATAGATAGATCAGTGTAATTAAAACACACAGGTTTAATATGTTTTTCAAAGCTAGAAATATGAAGGGACAAATGGGCAATTTCCATTTTGATGAAATTTAAATCTTATGTTGATCGATCTACACACAATAGAACACACAGGCTTTATATTTCTTTATAGTTAGTCAACATTTTATTCTGGGCGGGCAACGCCGCAGGAACGTCTATTAAATTTATAAGCCCGATTTTTGGTTGACCCTACCTTTTGATGTAAAAGTCGTTATTTTATTTATATCCTTTTAACCGCTTTCTTGCGAAATAAATGCAAAAATACAAACTACAAAATACAAAAAAATAAAATGTATAAATACTTTCTGCTCTAGGAACTTTAGTTTGCGAAATAAATTCAATTTTTATTTGCACATAGAAAATCAATATTGAAGAAAAGTTGCTGGTCGGTGAGGCGTAAATTTCTCAACCACACGACATCAAAATCTCAACTTGCTTTAAAAGTGGATTAAGCAGGTTTGCATATTAAGCCGGCGATATGTTATCTGCCTCTTTTATATTTTTGATTGCTAACTTTACCTTTTCTTCCAATATTTCAATTTGGTTTTTGAAAACTACATACTACAACTACACTTAAGTAACCATTTTAATACTTCTTATTAACGCAAGTTGACATCAATTTATCACTTAATTTATATTTTTTATTTTTTTGCTTTTTTCAAACAATTAGTGCGTGAATTTTTTAAATATTTTAGAGAGACAGATCACATTTCCCTTGAAGAGTCTGTCACACTTTTGGTGGTTGCTGCTCAAAATGTGTCTGCTATTTATCCGCTTCATACATGTCTAGTCTGCGCGGCTACAGACATACATATTTGTGCAAGTGTATCAGTGGCTGATGTTCTTGTTTTTTCTGTTTCAATGTTATGGTTATTGAGTTTTTGTGTCACCTAAATGATGCAATGTCTTTTTTACTGATGTTGAATGAATTTTGTTAAACAATAAAATAAAGTTTGATTCCATGAAAGAGATTTTACTATCTGTTGCAAAAGACAGAACCACGTTCTGTTCTAAAACAAATCTTCATTCAATATTTTATTAAGAAAAAATTATTGCATACTTCAATCGATAAAGAATATAAACTTAATTTAACTAATCCACTAAGAGACAGCTGTTGACAAGATTTCCATGATTACCTGTCCTTGGGCCTAATCCATGGTGGTTCTAAGACAATGGGTGACAAGCAATGCGTTTACCAACTGCCACCGAGTGCTAGAACAAACAATTCATCAAGGTAGCAATTTGAGTGCATTATCCGTAAAGATTATAGACTCGTCCATGCTTAGGAGCTGGAACTATCTAGCCTCCGCTGCTTTTGAAAAAGGCTAACATCATCTGTTGAGATGCAACAGTGGCTAGGGATAATCCTCCCTCAGGTCCAACTCTCCCACAAAATGGTGGAAAATAAGTGGAATTTTAATTTATTTCTTTATGCGACTCTAGGTAGTAATCCACAAACAACACGTGATCGCCGAAAGTATCTTTTCAACGGAATAGCGACGCTTCCGCAAAGAAAATCTTCCTGAAAGACAGAAAGCATTTCCCCCAAAAGCATACTAACGTAGTCTTCAATCAATAGTCACTCCGGTGACGTGCCACCGGATGTTACCAACTCCTGGCGTACCAGATAGGATCTATTGCCTGCTTCGCTCGCAAGAGCTCAAAAAGATCTCTTGATATCTTTTAATTTTGGATTTTTGATGAATCACAGGTTTTATCCGCCTCTGATTTTCCAGGAGAATATTCAAGCTGAAAAAACCTTGCGATAATCCCAACAAACCCCCGAGGGGCCACTAAGAGACAATTATCTGTCAGTAGTAAAGTATTTGGAACAACAACTTGCTGTTGTTGTTGTTGCTGCAAGCTGCATTAGTTATCAATTTAATTCCGCAAACTGCAATAAAATTCATTTACCATTAAACAGCTGAATATTTCAAATCGCCAACCAGTTCAACCACCAATCTACAAAATGCATATCAAATGACAGTTATCAAGTAAATAACAACCTGTTCAAAACTTAAGTAACTTATAAAATGTTTTAACAATGAAATCTGAAATATGAGAACACATTTTTGCAAAAGTTTTTGAATCTTTGTCTTCATTTTATTAAGGCCAAACACTTAATGACCAGAAACATGAGATTTAAGTATTAGTGGAAATAATGAGTTAATAAATAATTTAAAAATAGTTAATAGTGAGTTTAAAAAGAAAAAAATATTTTTAAAATTTAATTAGAATTTTGGTTATTTTGTTGAACTATTTATAGTTTTTAATCCAAATTTTTAATATTTTAATCAGGCTTAAGTTCATCAAATTTAATTTTCATTAAATTATTTTTATGAAGAAAGGAATTTTACAACATGAAAATTAATTAAAATTGTTATTGATAATTTTAATTTCAAATAAAATTATAACAATTATTTAAATGCTTTTGTTATTCGTGGTTAATTCCCAATTTTTATTTTTGATAAAAACACTGAAATTTATTGTTGATGGGATAAGCTATTCCTATGCGCATTTCACTGGTTGCTTAGGCCATATCATGAGGAAACTTCATCCATAAAGATTTTAGAAAAACCAAAGATATTAAACCAAATAAAACTGTTAAATGTATAAGAATTACATCAACAGTTCTACTTGTAACATTATCAAAGTTTTAACAAAATCATCAAAAATAAACAGTGAGTTTATCTCTCCTTATGAATAAGTGTATCTCTGAAAATAAGAACTTTTCAGCAGACATTCAAAATGATGATACGCCAAACGTTTTTAAAAAGAGATTTTTTAATTTGCTATATTTAGTATTAATTTTGAATCAAAATAGTTTTTATGCAAAAAAATATGTAAAAGTTTTATTTACAAGGACTGTTTCAGTAACAAGTACAACAGAATTCTCCGGTTCTGTAATACATTTCTTTGGGATTAGTTCTTTAAAAAAAGATTCTTAAGTTTTGTTATAGAACATGTTTTATTGGAACAAACCCAAGGACTATCATTGTAGCAACTAACACTAAAAACATTTATTGAGATTAGATGTATTGTAACTGTTAAGTATCAATTAACCCACTCTAATGAAACCCGTATGTAACAGTGGTAGATCCCATGCTAATAAAGTTTTAGAACTAGAACCGGTTCTACCACCAAAGAACCTATCACTTTCCTCCTTCCTTTCATACACGCGACGATTGTGTACATTTTCATATAATTATGTATGTACACGAATTTGTTCCTTTTCTGTTGACGAACATTCGTTGTGAGAAATTCGTCGTTCGTACCAGTTGTGTATCTCGTAGAGAATCCAATTATTTATTTATAAGAATTACAAATCAAATTACATATTATATTCTAACTTAATTAAATGAGCAATTGTCTCTGGCGGGAATCAAACCCGGAACACTCGCACGGATTGACTAGCTCACTACTAACTAGCCTACCGGGGCACCCGTCCAATTATTTGACGTTTGGTTTTGTTCGAAGAATAAATTGATTTTTAAATTTTAGTATTGCTCGACTAATCATATAAGGGGTTTGAATCATTAGAATAACTCGAATAATTCAAACAATTTTATCAAATTAATTAAAATTTTTAATTAATTTAAATAAATCGAGAGAAGATTTACGAATCAAACTATAAACAAAGTAAACTTGCTACGCTTCAACAGATTTTAAAATTAATGCGATTATTTTAGAGAAATTCTAGTAAAAAAAACTCAAAGTACAAAGCAGGGCTGTGGAGACGGAGTTGAGGTTAAATTTCCAAATTTTTCAAATTGGCGATGCAATATTTAAATTATCAATTTGAAATTTTAATAGAATACGATTCTTGCTTTATTTAACCATTTAAAAGGTACCGCATTAAAAAAAAGGTTAAAGCCAAATAAGGACCAGTCTCATATACATTGAGCTTCAATGTAGGAGAGAGAGTCGGAGTCAGACTTGAAATATTTCAGCAGTTGGAGTTGGAGTTAGAACTATTTTTTGATGACTCCACACACCTGGTATAATGTATGTATATAAAAGGGATTTTTTTACAACTTTTAAAAATAGTAGTTTTCAAATTTTGTTATATTTTAATTTCACTTGTTTGTATTAGATTTCCAGAACATGACTATTATGCATAAACGTAAATTTAACGAAAAATTTGGCATACCACTACATGGTGGCAAATATTGTACAAGTCATTTATATCACTTATTAATGTGATTTGTGTTCAAAATTGTTCCGTACCAAACGTGATTTCTAAAAAAAAGGAATCTTTTTTTTCAAACATTTGAATTTTAAAACACAAATGTTTTTAATTGTTATATAAAAACAGTTTTAGATTTAAAGTATGTGATGATTTACACAAGAGCAAAATGTCTTGCACAATTCTGCGCTGAGGCTACTTACCAGAACTTCCTGAATAAATGATGGTTTTTTTGACCCACTGTCTTAGTAAACATTCATTTTCTAATGTTGAGCCGGACAATGATTTTTTTAGTGTGTCGGGATTATTTCTGTTGAAAGTATTATCAGAAAACCAGACTACGCTCCAAGCATGACATACAAACTCACAAATAGGATATTTTTAATTGCAATCCACATTCCGGAATAAGTATGAAAGACAAAAGTGCCAGAATAGCTCTAGAATTCAAACGTGCATTACTGAGTACTGGCACAGCTCTAAATTTATTATTGGGAATAAATTTATTTTTTAAAGTATTTAAAAGCGGCCCTATGCTCCCCAGAGGAGTAAAAGGAACATATATATATATATATAAAAGCTTTGACCAGTTCAAATAAGTATTGCATATCACACTTATATCACATTTTTAAATACATATATTTATTAAAATTTCTAGTTATATTTAATGATAAAGCAATTGGCTATATGATCTTATAAAAAAAGTAATTGCGTTTGGTGCGGATTTCAAAAAAAAATTGGTCTTTATACTATTTTTCCTCTTTTCAACTTTACTCTTGCATTTTTCCTATCTGCAAAAATTGTAAAAAATTATATGCCTAATAGCTTTTAATTTATATTTATATATATTTTTGAAATCCCCTTTTAATACTCTAAAAGTTAATTAATTTTTTTTATATAAGTATTCTTATTGTAATGCTTCTTCATTAGAAATAAAGCGCTGATTTTTTTTAAAACTGAGTTTTCTACAAAAAGTACTAGCTCCGACTCCAACCGCTGAAATTCCAACTCCGACGTCTAATCTAGGTAAGGTTAGGTAAGGTTAGACGGGCAGCCGTCACGACGACGACTTACTTGCGCCCTTTTTGCCGGTCCCTTTGTGATACCCCTAGTCAGTGACAGGTGTCAGCCAGTATCCACCAGGCTATTCCTCCGATTCCCTGCAGGACAGGGAGATCGATTTCAGTCCCACATTAGGCAATCCTGGTCTCCCAAAATGCCTAATGCTCCCCAGACCGGGGCATTGGCAGAGAAAGTGAAACACCGTCTCCACCTCCTCCTCATCATGACAACTCCTACAGTAATCATTATAAGCAAGACCCATCCTCCTAGCATGAGTCCCTATCACCCAGTGACCCGTAATGAGCGACTCCTAAACTGACCATAATGCTAAATGTATATGAGACTGGTCCTTATTTGACTTTAAACTCTTTTTTAATGTAATATCTTTTAAATGGTTAAATAAAGAAAGAAAAGGATTCAGTAAAAATTTCGAGTCAATATTTTTAATATTGCATCGCAAATTTCGAAGTATTTTTATTTTGGAAATTATAAGAATATTTTTTTAAATTTCTTTATGCCGAAAAATTTTGGAGTCGGAGTCGCGAATTTTTTGTGGGAACTACGACTCCGACTCCGACTCCGGTGCAAAAACTTTAACTCCGACTCTACAGCTTTGACTCCACAGCCCTATTATCAACACTGCGTACACAAAATTTAGTATTTTCAAAAGGTAGTGGCAGCACTGCTTGCTGGTATATATTAATTTCAGATATCCTCATCAGAGTTTTGAGGTTGAAATTAAGCAAGCTCGGTCCATAAGTGGCTGAGATATGAAAAAAATAATGTTTTAAAAAAGTACCAAAATGCTGAAAAAAGTACTCTTTTGCTTGGTGGTTAGTACCAGCGTTGCCGTTTTGGTTACTTTTTTTTCAATGTGTACCTGTGTACTTTTTTCCATTTTGGTTACTTTTTTTAACACAAAAATAACCAATTTTTGTTTTAATGATATGCTTACCCGCTCCGCTTTTTTTTAACTTTAGAAATGTTTATGGAGTTGGTGCATCCAACACCAATACTGTTTTATCTACTTAAAAATTATTTTTCTAGAATCTTAAACTGTAACAAACTATCAGCTTAACCATGTAATGCGCCTATTAGACAAACATGCTTGATATGTGAGAATAGTATGCCATCATACCATCATATTCGTGTAATAGCGATTCTGTAATACTCAGTACAAACTTCATTTGAACCTTGCAAGATAACGGTAACGACGGCTTGGTTTGAGTTCGCAATTTTAAAAGGTTTTATTTAGATATATGAAACTCTGCCGGATTACTGGAATGTAAAAAGTGATATATGCCATTAACAATTTGAAGCAAAGAGGTTATAAAAACTTTTAGAAAAATTAAAAACAATTGAGCCGGAAGAAACAATTGAAGAAGTAGTAAAAAATAAATACATTGCGTTGCCGTCCGCCAATAACTTATCAATTAGCAAAGCAGCAACTCATTCACGCGCCATCATAAACATATATATACAACCTTCACTCCTTTTAATGCTTTATAGGTTTAACTGAAACACTTTTCTAAGAAAATCGATTAGGTCAGATATATTTCCGATTCCAGCCCAATTAATATGATTCTTGGCTGAAAGCAGCTATATATCTGTACCCACAAGAAATAACAGCTAAACTCGAGTAAGGAAAAATTTTACTTATAAAATGCTATAAAACTGTTAACAAAGAGCCTGCAACTATAAGCTTAATCAAAATTCCCCGATTTTTGGCACGAATATATATAAAATATCTACCGCATAGTTAGCTCAATTTTGCACTTAAATACAGGTCGATTAAAGAAGTTCTACTAGTAAGAGCTTCGTATAAAAATTTAAGAAAATAACAGTTAACTCTGTACATAAGGTGCCACGCCTACGAAAAATTATATAGTCTATTGTTTTTTCCAGACCATCGGTAACATAGTGTCAAGCGGTTTAGGTGCCTTCAAGGTTAAAACAAACACAATTTAGATTTACACACATTACAAAAAAAAAATGTGGTTACTTTTTTCGCTTTTGGTTACTTTTTGTTTTGATTTTGGTTACAAATTTTTTTGGGTAATGGCAACGCTGGTCAGTACCATCTAAATATTTTAATTTTCCATCACTGATTTCTCGCCAAAAATCATCCATTTAGCAAATGTTAATATCCAGCCAATTGGAAGATACGATTTAAATAAGGAATTGAAAATCGGGTAAATGTGCTAAATTTCCATTTCATCAATTTAGTTTTTAAGTACGTAAATAATCAGTTACAAATCAAAAAAAATATTGTTATACCCACACCACAATAGTGGAGAGGGTATTATGCATTTGTGCTGATGTGTGTAACACCTTAAAATATTTGTCTTTGACCCACATTAAAGTATACCGATCGACTCAGAATCACTATATGAGTTGATCTAACGATGTCCGTCCGGCTGGCTGGCTGGATATCCATGTAACCTTGTGCGCAAGGTACAGATCGCTATTTTGATGATAATTTGATTAAATTTGGTACATAGATTCTAATTGGTACAAGGACCAAGCCTATTGAAAATTGGCTGTAATTTCATATAGCCATCATACAAGCTGCTTTCGGTAGATATCAAACCAATTCTATTGAAATTTAAAACATAGAAATTTGTTTTTAAATACTGTGGTATTGGGTATCATATGGTTTATATGAAACAAGAAGAATTTTCTAAGAAATTATTTTTAATCGATTAATTAATATAAATTGCTCGAGTTATTCGTAACTCAAAATTGGATATTAAAATTAGTCGATCAAATAATGGCGAACAGATTCTCACAAAGATAATTTCAACAAATCGTGTTGTACTTTTATAAATGTTAGGCTTGTTTGTATTGAATCTGAAGTTCTATACTAACTAAGCTTAGAAAACAAAAACATAAGCTCATCGGCAATCCAGTTGTTTAATATAGTTAAGGATACTTTATATTAATATGTAGATTAAAACTTAAGGATTTTTAAACATTTTTTTAATTTTTATCTATGACAAAAGTAAAAAACGTAACAAATTTTTTTTAAAATGATTTTCCATAATGTAGTTTGAATATATGTATTTTGTTAATAAAATGTATGAACTAAGCGCTTAAATAAAATCATCAAATTGACAGCGGCTTAGTTTTTTTGTCTTCACTTATTCTAGAAAAACGAACAGCCAGACAAAAATAAATATGACATAAGGTCTCCATTTGTATGAGAGCATATCATTTAATGTCTGTGTATGTTGTGTTGAAAAAAAACTTGGCCAACAGTTTTTGAGAAGGTCACTTGTAATTTTAATCTTACAAATTTGAAAGTTTCAGAAAAATTCTTCGTGTTTAGCTTTTGTCTTAAATGACTTCAACACCACGAAAACACAAAAGGGCTGTATAAATTAAAGACCATACACATGTATTTTATTTTGTATGATGTACGTATGCATGTATGTTTCTGTGTATTTGTCTAAATGAAAGCTTAAATTACTTGATGCACTTTGCTGTTAAACTTTTTTAGTATAAAAGATGCCAAAAGTTGATCTTAAGACATCACAAGTTTTATTGCATTTAACGTTAGCAGTTGTGTGGTAAAACAATCACGTCCAACTCAACGAGCAACTCAAATTCATTCAAACTTAAACAGCGAACTAAAAGGATCAATATAAAAATCGTGCGTGTCTGTCTGTATCCGGTATATTGACAACACATTTTTCAAGTTTTATTACTTGTGAGCGCGCGTTAAAGTGAAAATAACTTTTAACTTTTGCAAGAAAAGAGAGAAAAGTGTAAATCACGTTAAAGATTTTAAAGCTTGTTTAACTCATTCACAAATTAATAAGTTTTCAATAAGAATATGAAGTGGGTAGGTGAAAAAAATCGTTTAAAAAAATTAAAAAGACTCTTAAAAAAAGTTTGAAAAAAGGTTTGGTTAACTCACCTGTCATTTTATAAATTGTGTTTTGAGCGAAATGTAGAAACGTTTCAATTAAGAAAAATCCTTATTAAAAATTTACCAAAAAAGCATTTGAAAATGTTTTTTATAAAAAATTTTGCATGCATCCACAAAAATAAAAAGACATGTATAAAGGGACAATCATATTTGTGACAGCTTAAAGCTTAAACCTTTATTGTATCACATAAAAAATCCTAAAAAATTTACAAAAAATGCACAAAAAAATAAAGTAGATTAAAAAAATGAAAAGTTAAAAAGTTTGATATATTTAAACAAAAAAAACACTTGAAGGAATTGAAAGAATTTTATTTAAAAATTTTCAAAGATATCTACAGCATTATATAATATTCCCCCAATCATTTGCTCTTTTTATGTAGACAGCTCTGCAACGTTCCTTAAAACATAACAAGATAAAAGATAACATCCTTACTTTTGCGAAAGAGTAAATGAAAGTATAAGAAATTTATAATGGCACAAATTCACATAAAAATTTCACTAAAAATTTTTTACATAACTATCAAGCACACCAACGTGCATGCATATTTAGGATATACAAGGATACTTGAAATCACTCACACATACCAACTCACATTCAAACTTTAACAAGACCCTAAGCAAAAGTCGTGCGTGAACATTTTGACAAAAAAGGATTTCTTCTCCTTTTTTCATTATTGTATTTTAAATGAAGACATACTCCACATCACTTTAAGAAAATTCTGACCATAATTTTTCCACACATTAACATTAAAAAGAATGTCAGCAAAATAAGTTTTATTTCCGCATATTTTGCGGGCATAGAAAAATGAGAGTTAACCAAATAAAATTCACCAAATCGATCAACGTATTTGGTTGATTTAAGTAGCAGAACACTGAAAGAAAAAAGAAACTATTTCAAATAAAAAAATTTTAATTGCTTTGAAACTTTATAATTTATTTTCACAAGAAAACATTTCCTGACAAATCGTACAAAAATCATATTTTTGTCATAAGATCCTTTGGCCTACATTCGAGTAATTTAAATTTCACTAATCCTTAATAAATATTCAAATGCTAAGAAATCGGTATTTGAAATTTAATCAATATAAATATTTGAAAACATCACATGTGTTTTAATAAATCAGAATTGCATATTTACTACTTTTTGTCAGTGTACCTTCCCCTCAAAAATCTTTAAGCTCATTACAGATTTTTTCATTAAAAAACACGAACTAAATGCAACACAACATGCACTTCTTTACTCATTTTGCTTTATATAACGACATCAAATGAACAAAATGACTATTTCAAAATGTAATTTTTATTCTTAATTTTTTCAATTTTGCTTCGAGTTTTACTTCGAGCTTTATCTATCAGTTTTACAACATTTTGATTTTTAATTCAAACAGTTTATCACTTGTTTGTGTTTGGGTGTGCTGGCAGGCAACATTGTTCGTGCTTCATACCCAGCTCTGCATGCATTGCATTTTGCCCAACAAAAAGCTGCCTTGGGACAACAAGGCCAACAGCACTCCTCATCTTTGGAACAAACATCGGACTCATCAGAATTGGGAAATGAGTTGGGCTCCACTGTCACCTCATCGGAAGACTACGATGCTCATCCACAGTACAGTTTTGCTTATGATGTCAGAGATTCCTTGACCGGTGATGATAAGCAGCAGGAAGAGAAACGCGATGGTGATATTGTGCAAGGACAGGTAAAATATTACATTTTATGTCTGCTAGCAAACACAAACTATTCGTTTCTACACATTTCCTTTAGTATTCCCTCATTGAACCCGATGGCACCCGCAGAGTTGTGGAATACACTGTCGATGATATTAATGGTTTCAATGCTGTCGTGTCCAAACAAATGCTAGATGAACAACAACGTCTACGTGCATCAGCTGCTGCTGGTACTTCGTCTTCTTCACGTTACAATAGCATTGAAGTCTTGCAATCCCAACTACAAGCCCATGCCATTGCTGAAGCGCAAGCCCAAAGTGCTGCCTACGCTGAAGCCCAAGCCTTAGCAGAAGCTCAAGTACGAGCCGAAGCCATGTCACAAGCCCAACAAAACTCGCAGGCTGAGCAACAGGCAAGAGGCCAAGCTGAAACCCAAGCTCGGACTCAGGCTCAACATTTAATGGATCAATTCGAACAACAGTACAAGCAACAGCAGCAGCAACAGCAGCAATTGCAACAACAACAACTGCAACAACAGCAATTACAATTGCAAGCCCAACAACAATTGCAACGTGCCCAACAGCAACAACAACAGCAACTATTACGTACCCAATTGCAGCAATCCCAAGAACGTTTGACGAACGAACAAGCCTTACTTCTCTCTCAATCTCTCCCCAGCCAAGCTTTAGGGCACAGTGTTCATGCCACCGTGGTATCACACCCCCCAACCTTACTCTCACGTGCCTCTACTGGCTCCGTATTTGCTCAGGCTCGTGATATTTCAGCCCTTAATGATATCCGCGATAATACAGCCCGCCTCACAATAGAACGTACTGCCCATCCTCAAATCGTTATTACCCAACCAGCCAGTGCCACCGTACAAGCCTCAGTTATACACTCTCCCTTGTCGCTGTTGGACACTGCCAGTGCTTCTTCTTTGAATGGTAATGCCTTAAGAGGCAGTTCTTTGATCTCCACCAGAATCACCAGCAACGGACGTACTACTGGCAATGGAAATTTGCTCTTGAATGGCAATGGCAGACGCACCAGCGAACAATTTTTGGAAGAATTAGACAGCAATGAATTGCAAAATTCTTTGGGACGTCACTCTGGTGCCACTAGCTCTGCCAGTATTAGAATTTTGAATGGTAATGGCAATGGTAATGCAGGAGAAACTGCTCTACATAATGGCAACGGTAATGGTAACGGTAATGGCAATGGACATGTTGGTGCCAACGGCAATGGCAATGGCAATGGACATGATGGTGCCAACGGTAATGGCAATGTCAATGGATATGTTGGTGCCAATGGTAATGGCAACGGCAATGGGATAAGCCATGGTTCTAATGGTAACGGAAATGGCAATGGACACTATAGTTTAGACGAAAGTTTGGAACTGCGCTTGAATGGTCACAACGGCAATGGCTTAAGAAATGGCTTGCGCCAACATCAAGCCAGACGTCTACAAAATATTTACACCAACGGCAATGGTAATGGCAACGGTAATGGTAATGGCAAAGCTTTATGGTAAATCAACCAATTCTTTAATTCAATACTTCCATTTCAAAAATCAAGCCATTTAGGACGAAAAGAGCAAAAACGACTACATTTAGTTTATAGAAAAATCAAACTTTCAAGGCATTAATTTACAACCCGGATAACTCTAAAAGGACTACGCGCTTTTGACATACGTTTAATATTTTTTTTATTATTTATTAAGTTTAGTATTAATTTAGAACAACAATATGTTTCGTGTTTTTTAAGTTTCTCACTTTTTTTAAGATATATTAAACTACTTATCTAGTGATTTAAGTTACATGTTACTAATCAAGGGATTTTGGGTTTTTTTATTTCGTATTTTTTTATTTTAAGCAAAAACAAACCAAACTTACTAACAAATAACCAAACTGTTTTACAGATTTATTCCTAAAACAACTCACTTCACAATAATTACGCTTTCTTTGTTTACTAAACTAAACAATTTTCCTTGCCTTTAATGGAGCTTAGGGATTTCTTTATTACCACAACTTTGTTTTCCCAGTTACTTTCTTCCGATTTTCATCCCTCTTTTTTCTTTTTATTTAAAAATACAACTAAAAGCATACAAGTTATATTTAGACACTGAAAGTAAAAATCCATAAATCTTTTTTGACAAATTTCCTTGCAGTATTTATTATTTTAAAATATTGTTATTCTTATCTACTTTTAAAATGTTTATTTTTTAGTTTATACGAAAACTTTCCCTTTGGAGCACTGAATGCATGATTAAAACAGAATATCAAGTTGCTTCTGAATTAAGACTAGAAAATAAAAAATTGTATGACTTAAAACAAATCGATGACTCAATTATCGAAAGCAAAGAGAAAATGAAAGTCTTGCTCGATTAACTGTTTATATCTAGAGCATTTGCAATGAAAAATTTATACTCTGTTACAGCCAATTACTGCCTTTAAAGTAAAATGTTTCCTAAACAGTACTAATGCATTTCTTACAAAGATAACCATTTGTTTACACACTCGTACATCTAAATCTTAATTTACATTTTTATGTATGATTATATACAAATACTGTACACAATTATTTTTGTCTTGTTTGAAAATATTTAATATTTATTTATACAATCATGTTTTATACATACAACTCTTTCTCTAACTAACTGCCACATTTTACTCTCTCTTAACTGTCTAATGTTTCCCTGCTTCCTTGACTTACGTACACACTTATACACATCTCAACCTTTCTCTTCTAAATGTATAAATATGTGTAATTTTCTACTAATTTTTTCTGTTATTTTCTTTATTTAGTTCATAAGTTTTAAGTTAAAAAAGGCATCCTAAAAAGCATTACAAAAAAAAATAAAAAAAATTTTGCAATACACAAACGCAAAAAGTGAAAAACAATAAAAAAAAAACTTTGTATTGTCTACCTATATTTCGTCTTGGCCGATGTCCAGTTAACCTCCATACCAAAATAAAAATGAAGTTGGGAGAGTATATGGAATATAATCGTTTATCGATGTAACAATAAATTTAAAAAAAAAAAAATAATACAAAAGTCATTACTCGCATACCGATTTACTCACGGTGATAAAGACGCACTTCATGCAGGAAGGCGACAAGTTGAAAATGCACTGAAAAAATTTTCTTCACCGATCCATTGGATTTCTTCATCAATCCAATGAAAAATTCAACCTATGTAACGCTTTATTGGATTATCGACGAATGTTTTATTAGCCCTCAATTAATGAGATATTTTATAAAAAAGATGAAAATATTGCATTAACATAATGAAAGAAATTTTATTAAGACTGTGACTATTGCCATCAGAATAATGAAACAATTCATTAACATAGATGAAGAGTCAAACGTTTAAAGAAATTTTTTCTTAATTTTTTAAAAGGTTTTTTCATTTCAATTAAATTTTTAATTTGTTCAATGACAAAAATTTAATTAATTAATTACTAAATTTTGAATTTAAATTTGAATTTCATTAGTTTAGTAATTAAAATAGTTATTTATTTATGGTTATTTATTTCAACCATTTTCAATGTGCGTTTTAAGCTGTCCTGAATTTGATTTAGTTCGTTTTTATTCCTGTTATAATTCATCAAGCTTAAATTTCATAGTTATTTTCGGGAACACAAAATTTTTATTATTATCTATTCGTAAATTATGATGTGCTAAGTTCACAATTCTTATTTTTGATAAATACACTGAAACTTAGTGTTGGGGGATAAGATAGTTCCTTTGCGCATTTCAGTGGTTGCTTAGTTTGACCAGATTATCAGGAAACCTTTTTTCAAAGAATTTGAAAATCTTTAGATATTATACAAATACAATTGTCGTATTTGCTACGATATCAAAGCTTAACATTCCCCTACAATTAGTTATGTTCCTGACACATCATGTTATGTTCTACTTTAATAAGCTAAGCTTTAAGTTAATTGCATTGCATTCTTTCTATTTTACTGGGTTGTATTTCTTTGTAAATTTTGTCCCCCGCATTCATAAGCGATTATTAAATTTAATTAACATTTATTAAGGAAAATATTAAACTGGTTTTTTCTTTCTTGTTATTTGTTTTTGAACATACTAATGGCAGTTTTCTCATTACGCGATTATCTTTTTTCCCAACGAAAAAATGCACATTAATGAAATTTGGTTTTCTTAATGCCTCATTTGCTTCTATTTTGTCGCAAATCTAACCAGCACTCATCTGTCAATTATTTATTTTCCCTTTATTTGCCGAACAGATAAATTCATTCAGCTGACTCCCAACTTTTACATGTATTTTGAGAGGTGCTGCCAACTAAAAACAATGTTTTTGGGGTATATTGAGAAACCAAAAATCGTTAACGGACAGTTTATCGGTCTAATAAATTTGTGTTGACATTAAGTAACAGACAGTTTGTCGATACACTGAGAAAATGGCCATAACAGTCTGTTCTTAAAAAATGAAAACTAGTGAGTGAGTGAGAAATTATATTGAAAACAAAACCAAATTATCGTTTTTTATTGTTGCTTTCAATATAATTTTTCACTCACTCACTTGTTTTAGTTTTTTAAAAACAGGCAGTAAAGCTATGATCACACTTGCTAAATATTTTAGCGTACCTAATATCACTAAATCAAACTAAATATACTGCTAGGCAAAGTACAAAACTATTTTAATTTCGTTTTTGTAAGATGTGGTATGATAATCGAAATAAATATTGCAATTGAAAAAAACCATATTTAAGTTTGCCTTTTGGTCACGTTTTTTCATCAAATATTTTCCACGTGCATACGTACATACTAACTAGGCTTGCCAGATAGAAATCGGCAAAAAACTTGACATTCAACAGAATAAGCTTGTTTTTTCTTGAAAATAAAAAACTCGGTTAAATGAACAAACAAATTTTTATTGTTGTTCAGTTTGTTATTTTTACAATACATCCTGATGTAGGTTTCTACGTTACCTGGCTGATAGTGTTCGCACCAGCCTCTGGGAGTGTCTCCCAATGAGCCAGTGGCCAGTTATAACCGCAATAAGGTTCCTTAGGTGATGTCTGGGCAGCTGTACTGTATATTGGGCCATTGTACCGTACCGGATGCGTCTTGCATCTTTGTGTATGGCCATTATCTCGGCCTGGATGACACTGCAGTGGTCCGGCAGCCTCATAGGAATGCTCCAGTTTAGCTTCTCGGATTATATGCCAGAACCGATACCATACAGTGTTTTAGACCCGTCCGTGAATTTTCGAATCGCATTCGCGGGAGTTTGTAGGTCATCATAGTGGACCACGTTATCCAGAATGCTCACCGAGAAGCCAGGATCAAAGATTGGCTCGGGTGTGACATAGTCAACATACAAGTGCCAATTTATTTCGTTCAGAATACAAGCATGTCCGATATTGTAATCCTTCCATGCTCCAGTGGCCCTTAGTCTTACCGCCGCGTTCGCAGCTAGCCTTTAACCCAAAATGTCTGGTGGTAACCAGTTAAGAATCGTAAACAGTGCCTTAGAGAGGGGTTGTTCTAATGGTACCTGTTACCGTTATCGCCACCATTCTCATTGTAATACTGATGTAATACGTAGCGAAGCTGATTTACCGAAATCCGTCTATCCGTCCGTTGGTTTAAAATAAGCTTTCTAAGGAAGATATTTATGTCGTGCATAGTCCGGAATTGAAATTCAGTCAGATCGGTACCCAAATAGCCGAGATATCAGCAACAAATGATTAATGCCTCTTATTTCTACACAGGAATCTTTAGGAATTTTATTTTTCAACTTTCACATAAAATAAACTTGGTAGTATACTGGTAGTGAAACTAATCTTGTTGTGCTAGGATTGTCAAATAAATAAATAAAAATAAAAAATACCAAAATCGTTCTATAAATGAACTAGTGAAATCATGGTCGTTGGAAATTATCCAAATCAATCAACACATTGTTTGAAACGGCAAAGTTTTTTGATCATATTTTTAATTAAAATTAAAAATATCATGTATTTAAAAAATAAAAACATTCTAAATATAAAATTTTTAGAAATCCATTTAATCATTTTGTTAATAGGAGCAAACTCTACAAATTTTTTGCTTGATTCTATAAATTTGGTGATTAGAGACAATTTTTAATATTTTCTGTGTAAGAAATTAAAAAGAAATAAAACATTAAAATTTACAATTTTTTACAAATATTGATGTCTTTTGCCAAAAATTGAGTTGAAAAACGTGTTCACAACAGTTCTAGGAAGAAAATATTTTTTGGTTAAAGGTGTTTTGTAGTTTAAGAAACTTTTTTTGTTTTATTGATTTAGTGACATTTTTCGTTGAAAATATGATATTACAAAAATTTCCTTTTTTTCATTAATTTTAAAATATTTGAATATTTCAGTTAATAGTTCATTTGAATATTAATAAATCTATTAAAATAATGTATAACAATAGTTGGAGTTTTCTTTTAAAAGAAATATTAAGTTATTATAAATCATGTTGTAAAATTCCTTTCTTCATAAAAATAATTTAATGAAAATTAAATTTGATGAACTTAAGCCTGATTAAAATATTAAAAATTTGGATTAAAAACCATAAATAGTTCAAAAAAATAACCACAATTCTAATTATTGTTATTACAAATCTAATACTTTAATAATTTATTTAAGCTTAAGGTAATTATACCCTTCACCTAAGGTGGAAAAGGGTTTGTAATTTCTACAATATTGATCTTAGACCCTATAAAGTATATATATTCTGGGTCGTTATGGGGAGAGAAGTTGATTTAACGATATCCGTCCGTCTGTCCGTCTGTGGTTGTTGTAATTTTATTACTTTTTGCTGTATATCTGGGGAACGGCAAAAGCCAAAGTTGCCAAATTAGATACACACATTTAGGTAGCCAATACACACCATCCTACAAAATGTGGGCAGGATTGGAGAAGTGGGCGTGGTACCTCCCACAGATCTCCCCGAGTCCAAGCTTTATAACTCAGCTAAATGGTTAATTTCTTTTTAAACACGTCGGTATATAATTCTGTCAAATCGGTTAAAAAATGTCTGAGTTATAACCAAAATACTGAATTCCCAAAAATTACTCATTTTTATTTTTTATTTATAATTAAGTTTGTTAAAATATATACAAGTGTATATAAATGTAATTAAATTATTCCTTAACACGCCGGTATATAAAAGAATCAAATCGGTTAGATAATGGGCAATTTATTAGCAAAATACTCCAAAAATGGGCTAAAAAACATCAAAATTTTTATACAATCCTACATTTTAGGGCTGCCATATGACCTATGGAAACGACTTATGTATCGAAACATCGGCAATTTTTAGTAGAACATATTTCCCAAAAAATTGGTTGTTAAAACACAACATCCGACATAACGTGGACGGTTTGGATAAGTGGGCGTGGCACAAAATATAATTATTTATATCTTAAGAATGGTGTTCACATAATTTTTTGTTCTTATTGCACCATGGTGAAGGGTATATAAGATTCGGCACAGCCGAATATAGCACTCTTACTTGTTTTTTTATAAAATTAATATAAATACTTTTATTTTCGATATTTCGATTTCCATTATTAAACAAAATTACAAGGCTCAATTTAAGTTTAAAAAAAATTTATTAAATTGATTGATTAGATTTATAAAACATAATTCTGTCAGTGTACAGTTAAACAAAAGTAACAGTGCGATATGCCAAATCTTCGAAACCCTCCACCGAGAGTTAGAATTTTTAAAGAGTAATCTATTTATGGGGCCTCCAGGTCATTTTTTAGGTCCGAAGTTTTTTGTAATACGATGGCGCTGGTTGTTCAAATATTTTCAAAAGCTTGCGTCTCTAATAAATAGAATCCAACCAAAATTCTCAACATAATACAGTATGAGAAGCTCTTCTTAGAATAAACACAAACTTTAAAAATAATTCAGTTTGCTGTGACAAATTTATTTTATCTTCTCAAACACTTTTTAATACAATCAACATTTAAAACAAAATTGCAATGGCTGATGAACCAGAAGTCTTTGGTTCTAAAGTTTTTGATATGATAAAAATTGATGCGTAATTATTGTTATTCTTCTCCATTTTAACACAGTGGGAAAACTCAGAAGACCTTCTTTCCTCAGGTCTTTTTAAAGGCCTGCTTGTCTAAAGCCTAGCTAGAACTCTGTTTTAATTTGTGAAAAATGTTGAGCAACATTATTTTTTTTTAATTATTTCTTTTATTCAATATAATGTTTATGCAATAATAATTTTAACGCCTCAGCGCCATAAAGGCTTTGTAGAGGCTAAAAGGCAACTCTGTATAAATTACATAAAGAAGATTCAATTATATTTTCTATTTTTAAAATTAACATTGTTTATAATAAATCTTGTATGTCACGAATATTAATTGGCAATTGATTATACTCACTTGGTCCAACATAAGCAAATCGATGTTTTGTTAAAACTAAACGACATCTTACAGTATTTAAATTTAGAGCCTGCCTAGTATTTCTTCGAGTGTGTAAGATATTTTGGGTAAAATGCGTGGAACCACGAACATCTCCCCCTCTAATTGCTTTGAAAACGTATGTTAAAACCTTTTGTTTATATAAGCCTTATACTGGAAGAACCTTTTTAGCATATTTTTTAAATAAGTTTAACGTTGAAAATCTTAAGGGAAGATTAAAAACCAACTTGAGAGCTTTATTTTAAGCAGGTTGAAGGGATTTTAGTGAACTGTTTACTTTGAAGCCATATTTAATAGGAAGATAAGTTCAATAAGAACACACAGAAAAAAATCAGTGTAAAATCGTCGAAAACAAGGTTTTTCTTTTAAATTAACTATATTTCATGTTAATTTAACATTGCTGTGAAGTTAGAGCAATATGTCATTTATATTGAAATAACAATCCGAATCACGTTGAATGAAAGTTATTTCAAGTTGAAACAACGTGAATTTCATGTAGAATCAAATTGGTTTGAGTGTGATATAACAGTGTGAAGAAGCTTCAGAGATAACATATGCATTTATTTAAGTATAATTAAATACTCTTACCCCTGTAACACATGCTTCACTTATTTTGTATTCTCCTTTGTCAACAGAAACATCAGCAGAATCGTCCGATATGGTTTTCGTCATCATTCTACTTTGAAAACTATATGTACTATTTAACTAAATAATTTTAATTAAAAGAATACAAGAATTGTCTTTTTTTATAACATATTTTTAACATGAAAATAAAAAATTTACATATTTAAGTATGTATGCATGTTAATTTAACAAGATAAACTTTTGATTTTAATATAAAACAGGTTTTTATGGATTCAATATTGAACAATGTTATTTTAACAGTGAACAATATAAAATAAACGTTATATAAGCTTATTTTAATATTTTTCATTTAAAATTAAAATGAAATAATGATAAATTTAAATAAAGGGCATACCTTTGCAGAAATTTATTATGATTCTCAATCAACAATCCGCCATGTTAATTTAACATTGGTATTTTTTTTTTTGTGTGAATGTATAAGTTATTGATATACAAGCATTTTAACATCAGAGTTAAGTTTATTTTTTAGTTTGTACTAAATACAAATTTCAGATGAAATTTTAGCTTTTAACAAGTTTATGTGCTCATCCCATAAAAAATTTTTGTTTTAGTTGAATGCCTAATGCCCGTAAACAAAAAGAAAGCAGGTCGTGTTCTTACCTAACAATTATCTTTACCTATTTCAGCGTTTATCTTACCTACGTGTTTTTACCTTTAGTTTTCCTTTAAAATATGGCAGCTTTTACACCGCAGATTTCTATGCACAGCTAGATTTCCTTTTGTAGAAATTACGGGCATAAATAGTTCACCATCTCTGATTCAATGATTGGAGTTCCATCAATATGAACCACCATCTCCCTATCATTCCTTCTGTTACGAACCGTTTGGTCTGGCGAGGTTTCCCACTAGCTCTTCTGCATTTTTTTCTCGGGGGGTTCCAACCCTCCTCACCAGCCTCGTATTCGAACATAAAAAAAAACAATGAAACATAAAAATACAAATCAAACTATCACTAGTTTGGCTTAACCCTCTGCGACTGATGTGGTAGTCTAGCAGACACCAACAAACACAAAATAGTACGTTGTACCGTTAGTTTCCAAACATATACTCTCGCGTTCTCTGTACCTTCTTATTGTGTACTTATGCGTATGTTTTTATGTTTAGATCGATTGATGTACGCACACATGCCAGTTTAAGCGAAAAAGTGTCTGAGAGACAATCACATCAGTATTTTTGTTATATTTGCATATGTACACTATAGTGTCTGCTGGACAACATGTCAGTAAAATTATTATATTTTCTTAGTGTCTGTCAAACAACACGTCTGCAAAATTGTTTTTTTTTTTTTTTGGTTTTGTTGTTATGGAGCATTCAAACACATCTCAAGTACTTAAACAGTTAATATCATCACTTGAATTTATTATAATATTTGTTTGCATATTATCAACAATATCTTCGAAAAAATCATTTAAAGCTTCAACTTTGTCTTCATTTTCTGTCAAAACACAACCGTCCTGCTTTACATCAATTTTTATTCCAGTTCGATTTCTTCTTTATTTAAAAACTGCCCAGTTTTCTTTGGGTCTCCACTACAATTTTCGAAATTATACAATTTATAACACTGTGCTCGAAATTGACACTTTTTTTAGACAAGCTGGGCACTTGGCGTTTTAACATAATTCGGGCACGCTGAATTCTATGGTATGTTCGAAATAAATGATTGAGATGAAAAATTAAGTGGCGTCGGTGGGGTCAGCCATACATTTGACCCATCTAGGGGCATCCTAGGCGCTGCAGGCGCCAAATCTAAGAATGAAATTTTTAAATTTGGCCCCTGCAGCGCCTAGGATGCATTTTACGCGAATATATTTTGTGCAACCTCCTCCATTTTCGAAATAACGGTATATCTGGAAAACAAGAGCACACAGAAAAAAATCAAGTTAAAAACGTCAAAAACAAGGTTGATTTAAAATTTTTCGGTGGTGATTTTGCTTCATACGTGTTTCATGTTAATTCAACCTGATTTTATAATTAATTGCGAACAACATTTTTTTCTTTTAAAATAACTATAATTCATGTTAATTTAACATTGCAGTAAAGTTAGAGCAAAATGCCATTTATATTGAAATAACAATTCGAATCACGTTGAATGAAAGTTATTTCATGTTGAAACAACGTGAATTTCATGTAGAAACTAATTGGTTTGAGTGTGTTATAACAGTGTGAAGAAGCAACATATGCATTTATTTAAGAATAATTCAAAACACTTACCCCTGTAACACATGTTTCACTTATTTTGTAGTCGCCTTTGTTAACAGATTAAATAGCAGAATGGCCCGATATGGTTTTCGTCGTCATTCTACTTTGAAAACTTAATGTACTATTTAACTAAATAATTTTAATTAAAAGAATACGGGAATTGTCTTCTTTTTTAACATATTTTAAGAATGAAAATAAAAAATTAACATACTTAACTATGTATGCATGTTAATTCAACAAGATCAACTTTTGATTTTAATATAATACTGGTTTTTATGAATTCAATATTGAATCCATATTTATTTATATTTTAATATTTTTTTTATTTTTTTTAACAGTGAATAATATTAAATAAACGTGATTAAAGATAATGGTAATATTTTTAATTTAAAATTAATATGAAATAATGATAAATTTAAATAAAGGGCATACTTTTGCAGAAATTTAACATGATTCTCAATCAACATTTTTCCATGTTAATTTTACATTGCTATTTTTTTCTGTGTGAGCTAACCTAAAAAAACGGTTAGCACCATTGGATTCAGCGTGCCCGAAGTATGTTAAAACGCCATTAGTCCATTAGGCTTGGCTAATTTTGTAACTAGCACAGTGTAATCATTCATTAGTTTGTTGTTGCTTATGTTGATGATGTTGCTATTTCTTTTTAATCGTTCCGATATGGATGTATCGCTACGATTTTTCTTTCGTGCTTTTAGTCGGTTCTCCTTTAATACAATCAAGTTAAGCAAGTTGTCTGATATCGATGGTGTTAGTTTTTTACGATCATTGAAACGCTTGGAAGTAAGTTATGTACTATGTATGGCAGCTGCTGAAAGATTGTTTATTAAGCTTTGGCACAAATCAGATGAATTGTTATAAGATAAATTTTCATTTAATAAATTATTATCTAAGTAACTTTGGAAATTGTTGTAATCAATTTCATACTTTTTTTTAAGCATTACATTCTGTCCAATAAATTAAAATTAAACTACAGCTTATCATATTATGGTCACTTAGATTACACTCAATAGAGTATATATGTACTTGATAAGATAAATTCGTAAAAACACAGTCAATAGATGTTCCTCTTATAGGTCTTATTACAAGATTGTGGCAAGAATGCATATCAAATTCGGAAAAGAGGTTATTTAAAAGATTTTGATCCCTGTTATTACACAACATATCAACATTAATATCTCCTACGAAAAAACATGGAACACCATTATTTAAAACAAGTAGATCTTCAATTTGTTTAAGAAATGTTTGAACGGTGCACTTTTGTGACCGACAAACTGATACAACCATTAAAGGTTTATTTGTTAATTTGACATCTGGTAACTCTATTGATTTAATATCTAAGTTCATATTAGATATTGAGGAAACACTTCTAATGTTTACAGATAAAATAAGATATAGTTTTTTTCATATTCGTTTTGACAGCATTTCACGTAAAATGTTGTACAGAGTACCAGGCTTTACTGTTAAAGAAGGCCTCATAGAAGGTCTCGGCTCTTTCCTATAAAAGATAAGATACACATTTCACATTCGCTTCTATGAGAAGGGAGTAGAAAAGGAGTAACATTTTTGAATTGTTTTTTTGCACAAGCAAAAGAAAATAATCATTTTGTTATCCCGTTACCATTCTTATGGGCCTGCTTAAGAAGCGAGAGCGCAATGACAACGTGTGTAAAAACGATATGAAAAATTCTTCATGTATGTTTAACGAAGTTAAATAACAATTAAGAACACATCAGTCATTAGATATAAATATTTTGAAAATTAGTCATGAAGAAGAATCCTTGTTAGAAATGCTGGAATTAACTCTCTTGAAATAGAAAAAGAAAACAACAACTTTATTGTAAGTGATAAAGAGTAAATATTGAATGTAATGGAAGCCTTCCTCGAATCTGTTCACTCCTTTAAAGAGATTGATGAAGAAAATATAACACACGTTGAAGTTGATAAGTAATTGTTTCACCAGATTTTTTGAATATAAAACTAAGTATGAATACAAGCAATCTACAATTACTACGTTTAGTACAGAAATAAAGGCAAATGAAATTAATGAGTCACTCTCGGAAAATGTTTTCTTCACAAAAGATATAATTTTTTACATTTTTAAAAACCTAAGAAAAAAAACTATCCTCGGTAATTGACAACATTCCCAATATTATTCTAAGAAACATTCCAGACGCATTAATACTCGCATATTGTACACTATTTAACAATATGCTTAATAACTCGTATTTTCCTCGGGCTTGGAAAACAGCAAAAGTTGTTGAAAAAGATAAGGACACAAGTAATCCAAGAAACTTGGCGGTGGCGGTCGTGGGTAAACAGATGGACACGCTATCCCGTTGTATGGAATCTGCTTTGCAGATTCTAAGCTCTTGGAACATCTGCTGTGGACTTGATGTCAATCCACGGAAAACTGTGTTGGTACTCTTTACCAGGAGGTACAAGGTTGGAAACTTTAGGCTTCCTAGGCTAAATGGCACGGAGCAGACGATCTCGAAAAGTGCCAAATATTTGGGCGTAATTCTCGATAGCAAACTATCCAGGGAACTCAACGTTCGTTCGAGGGTTCATAGGGCTATTGTGGCCTTATACACCTGCAAGAGATCTGTGGGCAGAAACTGGGGCCTTAGCTTACTACCAAACATTAGCAAGGTTTTTGAAAGCTGCATTAACAATTGTAATATAATCAAAATTTATAAAACAGTAAATTTTATTAATATTAAGCAATTCGGGGTTAAGCATTCCACACAATTACTTATTTCAAATATTCATTGGAATATGAATACATTTGTATGCACTGGCGGCTGTCTGGTGGATTTGGAAAAAGCTTTCGATAATATTTGGTATCCAATGGTCTAATAAATATATAAACTTTGAAAATATAAGTTTCCTAAACACTTAGTAATCCTAATACTTAACATGTTGAAATATAAATCATTTCTAATTTGTAATAAAAATAAGATTAGTTCCAAAAAATTAATTATAGTTAATGGCCTGCAACAAGGTACAGTCAATTCTCCAATTCTATTTAATTCATTTGTTCTTGATCTTCTTACTAAAATAGACAATATTATTGCGTTTGTTGATGATATGGTTATTTTTCACGCCGATAACAAAATTGAAAAAAGCAACAGAAAACTACAAGATTATGGTGAAGGGTATATAAGATTTGGCATAGCCGAATATAGCACTCTTACTTGTTTTGTAATAATTTTATTTTTACTTTTTAAAAATAAAAGGATATTGCTATGAAATGTTTAAAGGTTTGTTATTATATTTTTTACAAAATAATTGAATTAAATTTGTTTTCGTTTCTTTGGATGGTTCTTATGGTTGACTCATTTAAATCAGGAGATTTCGCTAAAGATACAAGTTTTCCTTTATTTTTAATTACTTTTTTGGTTGGGCCATTTTGAAACATAAAATTAATTAAATTTTTATAAAATTAATATGCACTTATGCAGTTCTTTTTTAGCACACAGATGATAAAATTTCTTGAATCGAAGTGCTGAATTTCGTATAAAATAAGGATTGCTATTACTTTATGAGACCGTAATAAACTCGTAATTCAAAAAGTTGTTGCTCTTATTAATCCGTGTTATATCTTAATCGCTTAAATGGAGTACCGTGCAAATCAAGGGATACCAATCAAGCAAATATCCATTTAAAACTGAAACGTTATATAAATCAGTTAAAGGCAAAATAAAGAAACAAAAACATTTTCATAATTTTTAATATTTAGCCCAAATTTGAGCAATATTGGATTTTTAAATTATATTATAAACCTTAAGTTTATCTATGCCCTTTTCTTCAAGGCAACTAATTGACGTTAATATAATGGACGACCTTAGGGCTTAAATAAAATCATCACATTGAAAAGCGCTTAGATTTTTTTCTTCGCTTCTTCTAGCCAACTCATACATTAGGTCTATATTTGTATGAGAGCATATCATTTTATGTCTGTGTATGTTGTTTTCAAAAAAAAATTTTTGTCAACAATTTTTGAGAAGGTCACTTGTAATTTTAATCTGACAAATTTGAAAGTTGCAGTTATGTTTTTAGAAAAAATTTTCGTGTTTAGCTTTTGTCTTAAATGACTTCAACAACACGAAAACACAAAAGGGCTGCATAAATTTAAGCCCATACACATGTATTTTATTTTGTATGATGTACGCATGCATATATGTTTCTGTGTATTTGTCTAAATGAAAGCTTAAATTACTTGATGCACTTTGCTGCAAAATTTTTTTAGTATAAAAGATGCCAAAAGTTGATTTTAAGCCATCACAAGTTTTATTGCATTTAACGTTAGCAGTTGTGTGGTAAAACAATCACGTCCAACTCAACGAGCAACTCAAATTAAAACAGCGAACTAAAAGGATCAATATAAAAATCGTGCGTGTCTGTCTGTATCCGGTATATTGAAAACACATTTTTCAAGTTTTATTACCTGTGTGCACGTGTTAAAGTGAAAATAACTTTTAACTTTTAACAAGGAAAATAGAGAAAAGTGTTAATCACGTTAAAGTTTACCAAAGTTTGTTAAACTCATTCACAAATTAATAAGTTTTCAATAAGAATATGAAGTGGGTAGGTGAAAAAAAATCGATTAAGGAAAATTAGAAAGACTGTTACGTGCAAAATATTTATTTTATTTCAATAGAGCAAAATCCAAAAATTAAATTCTTATTTAATAAAAAAAAAAAAGTTTCCAAAAACATTTGTACATGTCCCATAAAGGGACAATCATACATATTTGTGTCAGCTTAAATGTTTATTAATACAAAAATTTTCATAAGACATAAAAAAACCAGAAATGCCCTTAACTTCAGTACCTACCGAATCGAAAGTTTATTATTTAAACAAAAAAAAAAACACTTTAAGCAACTGCAGGAATTTTATTTAACAAAAGATATCTACAACGTGTTGTAAAATTCCCCCTAAGCATTTACTCTTTATATGTAGATGTTTTTGCAACGTTCTTCAAAAGATAATAAGCTAAAGGATAACATCCTTACTTTTGCGATAGAGTGCATGGAAATACAAATAAAAGTTGAATTTAAAATGGCACCAATTCACATAATGGCAGTTTTTTATTTCACCAAAAATTTCTAAAATATCAAGCACACAAACATGCATACATATTTAGGATATACAAGGATACTTGAAATCACTCACACATACCCACTCACATTCAAACTTTAACAAGACCCTAAACAAAAGTCGTGCGTGAACATTTTGACAAAAAAGATTTCATCTCCTTATTTCCTTTTTTCCATGTTGTAGTTTAAATGAAGACAAACTTCAATCACTTTAAGAAAATTATGACCATAATTTTTCCATGCATTATCATTAAAAAGAATTTCAGAAAAATAAGGAAAAGAAATTTTATTCAACAAAGAGATCAAAATATTTTCATATTTAATTTACGCAGAAGAAACACTGAAAGAAGTACGGATAGATATCAAAGAAAAGCATTTTAACCGCTCTTTGTATTTTAATTTCACAAGAGAAATTTTCATGACAAATCTCAAATAAGTTATATTTTTATTATAAGATCCTTTAGCCTACTTTCGGGCATTAAAAATTATCGCAAAACATTTATAAATTTTTAAATGCAAAGAAATCAGCAGAGCTTAAGGCTGGAGGTCCTCACCACGCGTTTTCGCATCCAAGCATTACATGACTGTTATGCCTTCCATGCGTTCTATGTTCCAAATTACATGTAACGCTTTTTTTGCGGTATCAACACTAGTAGAACTCAAATTTCATTTGTCAAAACCAGCTTAAGGAAATGCAGTAGAAACACACTTTAACAAAAACGTTAAAGTTGCTTTTTAAGTTGGTTTGACAGCGACTGTTTACATTTAATGATTCAGAAGTAAAAGCAACAGTTTTTCTGGGTAATGACAAATGAAGAGGTGGAAAAAATGGCATTTTTCTACTTTAACTGCAGTTTTTTAAACGTTGGAAATCCGTATTATAAATTTAATCAAAATGTGCTCTTTAAACTTTAAAATAATAAAAATTTCAGAACAACACAATAGTTCTAATAAATCTGAAATACAAAAATTTATTATAAAAACTTCGTTTAAAATGTGCAGACTACTGTTAGGCAAGGGCTTTTTAAAAATATGAATCATTGGTACTCAAAAATTATTTTAAACTGTACAAAAACAAAAAATTTTGTTTGATATTGTACTTTAAAAAAGTTATACAAATTTTGTTCTCAATTTTAAAACCCATATAACGTCAAACAAAAGAAAATAGGGGAAAAATGTAAACAAGCGTCAAAAATAAAGTAAATTAATTTGACATTACATGGGAAAATTATGACAACTCTCCCTAATGCACCTACCTTGTTCTTATTATACTATGGTTTTAGTAAACTTACAAAATCGAGTTTTAAAATTTTGAAGTTGAAATTGTGAGTTTTTATTGTTTTTTTTTATAAATTTGTAAATAAATCCACTCAATCTGGCAAAACGTAATTGTTCGTCTATGCATGACTTATTAAAAAACCCGCAACATGAGAAAAGTTCCCAATTCTGCATAAAATATGAACACACAAAAATAAATCAAATCTTATCCTACTTCCTTAGCTTATGTCCTGCCAGTGCCGGTAAGCTAGCTGTTAATCAGCTAGTCTATCAGTGCAGGGGTTCGATTCCCGCCAGAGACTCTGGTGGCCTGCAGACAATCGTAAAGATATGCGGGATTAGCTTAGTGGTGTTTAGCGCTCTTCTAATCGGATAAGTCCCGAAATATTTCTTCTCCTTAAGTCAAACTATTAATTATTTTCAGCTAGAGGATTTCGATAAAATTTTAAGCCATTTTATATGATTTATCGAATACTTCGCGATCATAGTTTTTACTAATGGCACATTGAGCTCCTTGTGAACATTCGAGTTTTTAAGATACCAACATAAATGTACTGTAATTATTCACACGGGCTTATTTTAACGCATTTGAATTTTTTCAATATTCGAAGGCGAGGCAAAACTTCATAACAGAATACCGTGGCACCAGATTTTGCAATTTAGACTAAAGGTCGCTTTACTCTACCGTAAATGTAATTAAATGCAATGTAACGTACCGTTACGTACGGTAATCTAGTTTATGCACTTATAGAACATGTAAGAACGTGTCAGCTGTTTTTCAAAAACATAAACAAAGACAAAATGTTCACCAAAATTTTTTCCATTAAATCAAGAAATGGTGTTTCAAACAATTTTTTTAATTGTTCCAATTAATTCGCCTTAATTGAAAATTAAAAGTATAAAGCTACGTTCACAATCAAAAAAACAATTTCGTTGTTTCTTCCATCTTTTTTCTTCCCAAAGTATTTCATATATTTTCCTTTCATTTTTAAAACAAAAATGTAACTAAAATTTTTTTAAAAATGTAACTAAAGTTGAGTCAACTAGAACTTCAGCAACATATTGTATGAAATTATTTCTGACGTTTAAAATAATTTTATTAAGTTTTGAATGAAAATTTTAACTTAATGTTAACAAAAATAATAATATATGCATAATATTGTTGTGGCTAAAATTTGCCTACGGTTTCTTAACGCAAAATGTGTGTGGTTGCAAAAGAAATTGTTGCTCTATTATGAACACCAAGTGAAAGTGTAACTGTGATTGTGAACGAAGCTTAATGTGTGTGTGTATATTTGCAAATATGAAAAAATACACAAAAACTTTAAAATATATGATTCCCTTTTCATATCTAAATACATATGTATGCACATATGTATTGTACTTAAAAAATAAATGTCTTTTTGTGTTTAGTTTTATTCAGAATGTACTAATAAAATGCCCTCACAAGTGCAGCTGTTTGCTGTGATTTTCTTCGTGTATGACGTTTGGCGTCATTTTTATAAAGGCATTTTGACATTTGCCGTCTCAATTCTAGCAACAAAATGCCTGTTGTTTTTTCTATTGTTTCATTGTTGTAGTACTGAGGCCACTTTGTTAATGCATTTTGGTTTTATTTAAGACATCAAAATGGAGAAAATGTCTTCTTCACAATGCAACTTTAATTCTTATTTTTTTACTTTTGCTTCGATCTTTGTTGTATCTTTTATCTATTTTTACAACATTTTGACTTTTAATTGAAACAGTTTATCACTTGTTTGTGTTTGGGTGTGCTGGCGGGCAACATTGTTCGAGCTTCATACCCAGCTCTGCATGCATTGCATTTTGCCCAACAAAAAGCTGCCTTGGGACAACAAGACCAACAGCACTCCTCATCTTTGGAACAAACATCGGACTCATCAGAATTGGGAAATGAGTTGGGCTCCACTGTCACCTCATCGGAAGATTACGATGCTCATCCACAGTACAGTTTTGCTTATGATGTCAGAGATTCCTTGACCGGTGATCATAAGCAGCAGGAAGAGAAACGCGATGGTGATATTGTGCAAGGACAGGTAAAATATTACATTTTATGTCTGCTAGCAAACACAAACTATTCGTTTCTACACATTTCCTTTAGTATTCCCTCATTGAACCCGATGGCACCCGCAGAGTTGTGGAATACACTGCCGATGATATTAATGGTTTCAATGCTGTCGTGTCCAAACAAATGCTAGATGAACAACAACGTCTACGTGCATCATCTACTGCTGGCACTTCGTCTTCTTCACGTTACAATAGCATTGCAGTCTTGCAATCACAATTACAAGCCAATGCCATTGCTGAAGCTCAAACCCAAAGTGCTGCCTACGCTGAAGCCCAAGCCTTAGCAGAAGCTCAAGTACGAGCCGAAGCCATGTCACAAGCCCAACAAAACTCACTGGCTGAGCAACAGGCAAGAGGCCAAGCTGAAACCCAAGCTCGGACTCAGGCTCAACATTTAATGGATCAATTCGAACAACAGTACAAGCACCAGCAGCACCAACAGCAGCAATTGCAACAACAACAATTGCAACAACAGCAATTACAATTGCAAGCCCAACAACAATTGCAACGTGCGCAACAGCAACAACAACAGCAACTATTACGTACCCAATTGCAGCAATCCCAAGAACGTTTGACGAACGAACAAGCCTTACTTCTCTCTCAATCTCTCCCCAGCCAAGCTTTAGGGCACAGTGTTCATGCCACCGTGGTATCACACCCCCCAACCTTACTCTCACGTGCCTCCACTGGCTCCGTATTTGCTCAGGCTCGTGATATTTCAGCCCTTAATGATATCCGCGATAATACAGCCCGCCTCACAATAGAACGTACTGCCCATCCTCAAATCGTTATTACCCAGCCAGCCAGTGCCACCGTACAAGCCTCAGTTATACACTCTCCCTTGTCGCTAATGGACACTGCCAGTGCTTCTTCTTTGAATGGTAATGCCTTAAGAGGCAGTTCTTTGATCTCCACCAGAATCACCAGCAACGGACGTACTACTGGCAATGGAAATTTGCTCTTGAATGGCAATGGCAGACGCACCAGCGAACAATTTTTGGAAGAATTAGACAGCAATGAATTGCAAAATTCTTTGGGACGTCATTCTGGCGCCACTAGCTCTGCCAGTATTAGAATTTTGAATGGTAATGGCAATGGTAATGCAGGAGAAACTGCTCTACATAATGGCAACGGTAATGGTAACGGTAATGGCAATGGACATGTTGGTACCAACGGTAATGGCAATGGCAATGGACATGTTGGTGCCACCGGTAATGGCAATGTCAATGGATATGTTGGTGCCAATGGTAATGGCAACGGCAATGGGATAAGCCATGGTTCTAATGGTAACGGAAATGGCAATGGACACTATAGTTTAGACGAAAGTTTGGAACTGCGCTTGAATGGACACAACGGCAATGGCTTAAGAAATGGCTTGCGCCAACAACAAGACAGACGTTTACAAAATATTTACACCAACGGCAATGGTAATGGCAACGGTAATGGTAATGGTAATGGCAAAGCTTTATGGTAAATCAACCAATTCTATAATTTAAAAGTTCCATTTCAAAAATCAAGCCATTTAGGACGAAAAGAGCAACAACGAATACATTTAGTTTATAGAAAAATCACACTTTCAAGGCATTAATTTACAACCCGGATAACTCTAAAAGGACTACGCGCTTTTGACATACGTTTAATATTTTTTTTTTATTTATTAAGTTTTAGTATTAATTTAGAACAACAATATGTTTCGTGTTTTTTACGTTTCTCACTTTTTTTAAGAAATATTAAACTACTTCACCCTTATCGTGGTTGGTGTATTTAAAATACGCCTGCGACTGTTTTGTAATAGATTAAAGAGAAGGTGAACTTATTTTCTTTAATCTATTACCGAACAGTCGTAGGCGTATTTTAAATACGCCAACCACGATAAGGGTGATTATCTAGTGATTTAAGTTACATGTTACTAATCAAGGGATTTTGGGCTTTTTTATTTCATATTTTTCAATTTTATGTAAAAACAAACCAAACTTACTAACAAATAACCAAACTGTTTTACAGATTTATTCCTAAAACAACTCACTACACAATAATTACGCTTTCTTTGTTTACTAAACTAAACAATTTTCCTTGCCTTTAATGGAGCTTAGGGATTTCTTTATTACCACAACTTTGTTTTCCCAGTTACTTTCTTCCGATTTTCATCCCTCTTTTTTCTTTTTATTTAAAATTACAACTAAAAGCATACAAGTTATATTTAGACACTGAAAGTAAAAATCCATAAATCTTTTTTGACAAATTTCCTTGCAGTATTTATTATTTTAAAATATTGTTATTCTTATCTACTTTTAAAATGTTTATTTTTTAGTTTATACGAAAACTTTCCCTTTGGAGCACTGAATGCATGATTTATGTGCTGTTTTCACAACACAAGTGACTGAACGTTTAGTAAAATTTATATGAAAAGCACTCAGTTTTTTGAGTGTTTTCCATATAAATTTTACTACACGTTCAGTCACTTGTGTTGTGAAAACAGCACATTAAACAGAATATCAAGTTGCCTCTGAATTAAGAATAGAAAATAAAAAATTGTATGACTTAAAACAAATCGATGACTCAATTATCGAAAGCAAATTGAAAATGAAAGAACATTTCCAATGAAAAATGTATACTCTTTTAATGCCAATTACTGCCTTTAAAGTAAAATGATTCCTAAACAATACTAATGCATTTCTTACAGAGATAACCATTCACCCTGCAAATATTATTAAACCACCTGATCCAATTTCATGAAATGGACTACTCCCTGGACTGGTCCGATGTAATGCATGCATGGACTCTGTCATTGTTAAAAAGTGTTTGTAGTGAGACGACATGTCTTCGTTTTTTAACGACATGCTTTCGTTTTTTAACGAAGTTAAAACTAATCCTCTTGTGTACACAAAGGAGTAGTTTTAAAACTACTCCTTTGTAGTCTAAAGATGGGTTATATGATCCTGCCCTAGGACATCGTAATGTTAAATAGACCATATTTTTTCCATACGTTTGGGTTACTTTTGGACTAGTCCTAGTCCCTTGTGGGCTACTCTTTACACGCGTGTTTGGACTGGTCCTATTATTTGCAGGGTATTTACACACTCATACATCTAAATCTTCATTTACATTTTTATGTATGATTATATACAAATACTGTACACAATTATTTTTGTCTTGTTTGAAAATATTTAATATTTATTTATACAATCATGTTTTATACATACAACTTTTTCTCTATCTAACTGCACCATTTTCCTCTCTCTTAACTGTCTAATGTTTCCCTGCTTCCTTGACTTACGTACACACTTATACACATCTCAACCTTTCCCTTCTAAATGTATAAATATGTGTAGTTTTCTACTATTTTTTTCTGTTATTTTCTTTTTTAGTTCATAAGTTTTAAGTTAAAAAAGGCATCTTAAAAAAGCATCACAAAAAAAATAAATAAATAAAAATATTTGTTGCAGTACACAAATGCAGAAAGTGAAAAACAAACACAAACTTTGTATTGTCTATTTATTTTTCATCCTGTGATCTTCGAAAGGTCTTCTCAGTTTTCTTGTTTGTTTGTTACTCTTCTGAGATTTTTTTTAGTTTTTAAATTCTGAAACCATTTATGCAAAAGATTATCAAGTTTATTTATGAACTTTTAGAGAAGTTAAATAATATTTTTTTGTCGTAAAGCTTTGAACTGCAAACGAGTAAATAAAATTTTTTGTTTTAGTAAAAAGGATTTCACATTTTAAACGATTTACTTTAAAACGGCTAAAAAAAGCAATTAATATGGAGTAAAGTTGCAACTGCAAGAAATGCTTTTCAAGAAAAAACTTTGGATAGCAAAAGGGGATTAAATTGTTAGCAAACTTTTTATAAATTTAACAGATGGTTTAAGGGAAACAAAATTGTAATAAAAATTAAGTTATTTATTTAAGTTATCAAAACTTAATTAGTTGGCAACAACAAGTTCCAATTACCCTCAAGCATATAATTTGTAGATTAAAAAGTTTTTATAAAATGGCAAATTAAAAATCGTCTTTGGGCCAATATTGGAGTTTGAATTTGATTTTTATTTATCTTTTGGTTCTATTTAAATACGAACGTTAGTTTTCCTATGCGTTCTTGAATTGTATTTTAATAGCCTACACGATTGGAGTCTTGGTGTAGTTTGTCCAATATTTAAAAATCTGATCCCATCTTGAGTACCAGCTACTAGAGGTCTGCACAAATGATTTGGTAGCCAAATGAATGCTGTGTGTGTATTTGATATGCTTATCAAATGTGTAAAAAAAATGAGAGCGAGTCATTCACGTTCAATTATTTTAAATGAGAGATCAACACAACACCGTTCATTAAAAAGTTAGCCACACACACTTAAGCCTACAGTTCACGGAATGTAAAAAGTCACATGCGCATGAGGTTATGACGTAATTTTGTTGTCATCACACAACACGAACTTGCTTTTGTGGCTTTGTAGTGACGTCAAATTTACGTCAGAACCACATGCGCATGTGACTTTTTACATTCCGTGTACTATAGGCTTTACACTAATTGTGTGTGTTTCTCTATTATTGTTTATTGTTTGATGAACTCAAATTCATACATATAACAATAAAAAAACCTGAGCAGACAGCTGGCAGCTACCGTGTATGTTAAGCCTTTTTTATTTGCATAAGAGGATCTTTCAGTCATTATGTGCGAAAGACTGGACCCAATTGTCGGCGAACTGATTAGAACTTATCATTGTGGCTTTTGACCTGGAAATTAAGCAACCAATCAGAGTTTCACGCTACGCCTAGTTCTGGAGCAAATCCACGAAAGGCAAAGCGACACATGCCACTTGTTTATAAGGATGCCTTCGTCGGATTTATTCGGAGAAAGCTGTACGAAACATAATCTGAGCTGGGTATCCATGAAAACCATATTCGCCTTTGTAGGATGACTTAAACTTACACCAAATTTGCTGTAAAGATTAATAAGGATCTTTTGCCGCCAAACATTTGAGTTTGTTAGTAAAAAGGACGTATGGAAAAGTATACTTTGTTTCGTGTACATGCAGTTTTTGTGAGTTTGTTATTGAAAGAAAGAAGAAGAAAGGGAGAAGGCATACCAAATGTCTACATACTGAAAAACAAAAGTATGTTTGTACGCACACGAATGCAGTTTCGACAGAGAATTGAAGAAAGTTTTGCAGCAAATGTTTCATGGATGATGACTTAGTGGTGAATGAGGACACAAGACAAAATAAATGGTTTCAACAACCGTTTGTCATAATCCGTCCGTTATAATTTCGAGGTAGTAGATGAATTTATATACCTCAGATCTCCCGTGAATAAAAACAAGTCAGCCTTGAGATTAGGCGGAGAGTTGTGCCTGCAAACAGACGTTAGTTTATGATCAACAAGCAATTCAAAGGTAAGTCCCTCTCTCAAGATTCGAAAATGAAACTGTATCCGTCTATAATTTAGCCAGGCTTGCCTAATGGTGCAGAATCCTAGGCCATTACAAGCAGACGAAACAGCATTAGGATTCTTCGAGAGAAAGCTACTCCTCAAAAAAAAATATTCCTATAATGAACAACGGCGAGCATCGACGACGCATGAGTCATGAACTATTTGACCTTTATCCCGACATTGACATGGTTAAGCAGATTAGTAAAAAGATATTATGCTGGCTAGGCCATGTCAGCAGAATAAGTGAAGAGGAATATGCTCGAAAAGCTTTTGAAAACATACTCGAAGGAAGATGAAAAGTAGGACGGCCAAAACTACTCTGGAAGGATCAGGTATACGAATCCCTAAGGAAACTTGGCACTATCAATTGGAGAGATAAAGCAAAGTACTAATTCGTTTGAATAAATCTGTTCTCATCGGTTAGCAAGGTACCTAACCGCCCTGGGTTTCCAGTGACCAGCTAAGTAAGTATGCTTGAAATTTCCCCATTAAGCCACTTATCCAATAACACCAACTTTTGAACAGATTTTGTGTTTTGAGAACCCAGTTCTGTGTATCCAATTTCGAAAATTTTTCTCTTACCGTTCTCCAGATATAAATATCGACATCAACATACATCAAATGAGTCGTAGCACCATTCGAATTGACAGATCTTTTAAAGTTTTAAACGTTTGTGAACGTTTTGACCCCAAGTGCATTTAAGAATAAATCTTCATCTTTGCACTGTTTTGTCTTGGCCTTACTTTAGGGTATATTTTTCTCCAGTTTCATACTATTCGGCACAAAACTATGCAAATATTTCGCGATCTTTCCTTTAGAAATTCCAAATATTTATGTCAAAATCTGACCTCTGACCTTCATGATTTTAGGATAACTGTTTTTCCATTTTTATTCAAACCTTCCGGGTATATTTTAAATTATCTGGACTGTAATATTCTAAATGAATTTTACTGAAAATTCATAACAGTAAGTAATGCTCTGTTCTTAAGACTATATAAACCACCACTCGTTTCGCTCTCTGAAACTAGATTGGCAAACATGCTGTTCATACGATTCATTCATATTTCATTTTTACATTTTTTTTTTGTGTTGTTTGTTGATTTTATTTGAAATAATAAAATAATTTAGTGGTTAGTCAGGAAAAAAAACTTCCCATTTGTTGTATAGTGTTATGGGCTGCCACTACAATACTGAAATTTTTGATACTTTAATGGGGGAAAAAAATAGTACCCAAAAAAGGAAATACAGGAAATTTGATATTTTTCTTTAGCTTTTTGGTTCTGCATCTGGTATTTTTTAATTACCTTAAAAAATAAGACTCAACATGCAATGTCCTGAGTGGATAAGAATCTATTGCGGAACTGTTTGGTACTTTTTGTTCTTTAGCTGGTACTTTTTGAATTTCCGTTAGTATTGGAACTAGATACTGTAATAAATATTGTATACCAAAATGTCCGTGGTCTTAACACAAAATTAACATCACTTTACGCAAGCAGTTTCGATTTTACACACCACTTTATTGTTTTAACAGAAACTTGGTTGAATGACAAGAAAAGTATTCATAGTGCCGAAATTGTATGTCCGAAATACCAAATATTCAGATATGATCGTCCTCACAAACTTGGTGGGGGAGTCCTTATTGCCGTACTAAATGCTTTTTCATGTTTCATTGAATTTGTTGCCGTCGAAATTAATCTTCCAAATGGTGTTTTGTTTATTACTTGTTCTTACATTCCTCCTAACTCTTCCTCCGATATTTATGATGCGCATATTTCGGCAATTAATACAGTTTGGGTGCAATCTAAGTCATATGATATTTTTGTCGTTCTTGGAGACTTTAACCTTCCATATATATCATGGAATTCAACTTATGAACTAAATTACTTAATTCCTACTGTATCAAATAAATTTATTAAATCACTACTCGACTTTGGGCTCTTTCAAGTTAATCATATTCATAATAAATGTGGGAGACTTCTGGACCTTGCTTTTGTTAATCAGCTGATGGATATACATGTACGAAATGTACCTCATCTCACATATCCTGAAGATCTCTACCATCCTGCGTTAGATGTTGAAATATATTTTCAAGCAAAAAAATTAGCACCTATTTCAAAGAGATGCAACCATAGTCTTAACAAAGTGTTTTGCTTTCCACGTACTAATTATACAAAACTTAATTATTTATTATCTAATGTAAACTGGAATAATATACTTTCTGGAAATAAGTTCGAACATACTGTTTCTAACTTTTACTCAATACTATATGAATTCATCCCTAAAACTGTCCCAAAAGTAAATAGTTGTGATAAAAAAGGCTCGCCTTGGAATAATAAATTCTTAACCAATGCCAAAAATAAGAAGAATAAATGTTACAAGAAATATAAGAGCTCTGGGACCTTAGTTGATTTTAGAAATTACTGCATTGAGCGCGACCAATAATGCTGGCCCTGATGGTATACCTACACTCACAATATTCTGTACGTAAAAATTAACTGAAATTGTAATATAAAATAAATAAAAGTTTAAATATTCCGTTATTTTATACAATTTTACTGTCAATTTTTTACTGTCAAATTGACCCCATATTCAGTAAAAACAATTAAATATTCAGTTATTTTATTAAATTTTCTTTTACTCCACAAAAGAGCCGAATTTCTAAAAAATTCCAGACAGACACCTATCCGCTTGTTTTTCCTTTAAGCGACCCAGTTACACACGTTTGTTTTACTATTTTTGTACTGACCACGTTGTTTACAGAAGAACTCTCAATTATAAGACACCAGCAGCATGACCGATATGGCTTCGCAATTATTTTACTTTTGAAATTTGATGTATTTAACTAAATTATTTTAACAAATAGAAAATGGGTATTGCTTACACAAAACAAGAAATTCATTTTTTATAGATAAGTAAAAATTAATTTTTGGTAGTAAAATTTTATAAAATAACTGCATATTTATTTGTTTTACGGAATATGTAGTTAATTTTTTGACAATTAATTTATAAAAGATAACTGAATATTGATTTGTTTTTACAGAATTCGCGGTTGAATTTTTGACAGTAAAAATTAAATGAACTTTTCGTTGCTTTAATTTACATTTTCATTTAATTTTACATAAAGAAGAATTTAACTCAATCAACGGACAATATTAACTGCAACTGAAAATCCGTATTAATATGCACTTAGTTTTTTGAATAACTGTTAGAATCAGTTAAAAATAAAATTGCTTGGAATTTTAAATGTTTATTTATTTAAAAATTACTGAACGGAATATTTCTTAAATAAACTACAGTCCGTTACTGTAATAATATTGTGAGTGTAGTTGTATTCTTAAAAATTGTGCCGAAACTTTGTACGGCCCACTTACTACAATCTTCAACAAATCTATTGAATTGTGCTTTTTACCCGCCGAATGGAAAAAATCGTTTATTATTCCTTTGTTTAAAAGTGGCAATAAATTCGATGTTGCAAACTATAGAGGAATTGCTAAGCTGAATGCAATTCCTAAACTCTTAGAAAAAATTTTAACTGACAGCTTATCACACCAAATTTCTTCGCATTTATCTCCTTGTCAAAATGGATTTTGCAAGTCGCGTTCCACGACAACTATTTAATATACTGGAACTTACTACTATGGTAAATGATGGATTTTTAAAAAACATGCAAACAGATGTAATTTACACGGATTTCAGTAAAGCCTTTGACAAAGTGAATCATGAAATGTTACTAAGCAAACTATCACTAATGGGATTTAGTTGTACAGCCCTAAAGTGGCTGCGTTCTTATTTATTTGATAGAACTCAACAAGTAAAGTTTAGAAATGTTACCTCAACAGACATATACGTCACTTCTGGTGTTCCCCAGGGAAGTCATCTTGGCCCTACACTGTTCACATTATTTATAAATGACCTCCCATCTGTTATCTTGCATTCCAATGTACTCATGTATGCAGATGATGTCAAAATTTTCAAGAGCTTTATTGACTCTAATCAACAACTTTTACTATAGTCTGATATTGATAAATTTTCCCAATGGTGTACAATTAATTAAATGGATCTTAATATTAAAAAATGTAAACATATGTCATTCTACAGAACTTATAAATTAGATTCTCGATACTATGTTAATGAAATAAGACTTGAAAAAGTGGACAGCATAACAGATCTGGGCTTTATGTTGGATCATAGGCTAAATTTCCGTAATCATATTGCGTTAACTGTTACAAAGCTAACGGTGTTCTTGGTTTTATGAAACGGTGGTCTAGAGAATTTTCTGACCCCTATGTTACGAAACAACTTTATACATCTTTGGTTCGGCCAATTCTTGAATATGGATCCATTGTATGGGATCCTTACTATTTCATTCATATAAATAGTACTGAATCAGTACAAAAGCAATTTTTGATTTTTTGTTTACGTGGTCTTGGTTGGAACTCATATGTTCTGCCATCGTATGTTAATAGACTTGCTCTTATTAAGCTGCGAACTTTCAAAAGCCGCCGTATTATGCTGAGTATATCTTTTCTACTTGGATGGATTCATGGTGAAGTCGATTCTTCGTTCCTGCTTAGTAAAATTAACTTTTGGGTTCCAAATAGGCCAACTCGTAACTTTCAGCTCATCAGTCTTAACTACTACAGATCCGTTTATGCTAATAATGACTCCTTTCGTCGCATTTGTGAAAATTTTAATAAACTGTATCATATTATAGATATTTCTGAAAGCAATGATATTTTAAAAAGAAAACTGATTTTGTATTTAAATAGTTACTGCCGTTTTCATAAATAATAAAATGAGTTTGAAATATGTTTTAAGGCAAAATTTTCATACAAATTTTTCTTAAAATGCATTTCAAATCCATTTAAATTTTTTATGAATACGGCAGTTAATATATTACACCTGTATTATATTCTTTAGTCTGTTAGGATTTATAATCTATAGACCAAATAAAAAAAATAAAAAAAATTAAACATGCAAGGTCGTGAGTAAATGAGAATCTGTAAGAGGGCATTTTGGTACTTTTTTTGTTTAACTCATACTTTTCAAGATTTCCATTAGTATTAGACGTAGAATCATAAAATTAGTGAATGAGAATCTGTTAGAGGGATCGTTTTGGTACTTTTTCGTTCTTTAAGTGGTACTTTTGGAATTTCCGTTAGTATTGGACCTAGAAACATAAAATTAAGCATGCAAGGTCTTGAGTGAAATAGAATCTGTTAGAGGGATATTTTTGGTACTTTTTCGTTTTTTGACTGGTATTTTTTTAATTTTTCGTTAATATTGGTCTTATGAACAAAAATGAAACCTGCAAGATCCTGAGTGAATGAGAGTCTGTAATTCTCTTGATATTTTTTGTTTTTTAACTGGTACTTTTTGAATTTCCGTTATTATTGGACTTAGAAACATAGACTTCCAGATGCAATGCCCGGAATGGATAAGAATAAAGAGTTAAATTTTCTATAATATTGAACTTAGAAACACAAACTTATAGGTGTTAAACCCTCTGCGAATATGAACCTATGAGATTGCAAAGTAGCGGGTTAAATGCTAGAATTAGTGCAAGTTAAAATCTAGAAAAATAACCTCTGGCATACAAATATGTCCACGAAGGAAAAGGAGACGCTAACGATGTATCGGGTGAAATGCTTATTTTATAATTATCACGATATTTAAGTTATCATCAATTTTTCTTTTGTTTTGATTTTCTATCAGATAAACTAACGATAATTTTTATAAAAATTGGAGATGAAAGTACAATTTACCTGTGTCGCAGTATGTTTCAAAATGAAACGATCTGATTCGCTCTCAAAATTTTGTATGGAAAAACATGTTGTTTTAATCATATTTGTAGCGCGAAACAGGAATGGGAGAGCGAAACACGAAATATTTAAGACAGTTTTGTTGGAGGTGATCATATTTAAACATGTTTTTTATCTGCGTGTAGAGGCCTTAATATTAAATTATTATGAAAATTTTAATACTTTTAGCTAATTTGCAGGAGTGCTTGCTTGTTTTTGTCCACTTATAAATCTATGTAGTTGGCAAATTTCTTTAAAGCATTTGTTTGGGAATTTGTTTGTTTATGAAATATGTATACACAATTGCTTAAGAAGGTAAATCTTTTTCCTGTATTGGAAATTTATTGTGGCTCCACTTATTCCTTACGCCTTTTAAAATCCTTACTATTTAGATTTTTATTGAATTTTAAATTTTAACAAATTTTTTCAAAAAATGTAAACAACGCTTGACATGCAGTATACACACAAAGAAATAAACAGATGACTCGAAAATATCAGCTTTATGAATTCGCCTTGATAAGGATCCAGAAAATATATATGGGGTATTCACACGGTATGCTATCATGTTATATTGTCATAATGTTCTAACATTTTACAATGGTTTAAAAATATTTTTGTTGCTTTGTAAACAAAAAGTGTATTAAATAAATAGAATATTGCTTGAAATGTTTATTGTGCTGTCGTAATTAATCTGAAGAGACCTCCACTGAACGCCTGAGCCGAGCCGCACTAGTTTTTGTAAGCCGTCGCCGTTGATGGTAAAATTGTATCCGGCTAACATCCGGATTTAACCTGCGGCTAGGAATTTTTGCAACAAATCACTTGCGGCGTTAAATTAAATCGGCTTAGGACTCTGCTGTTTGGTAAACAAACAAAATAAAATTTATTTCTTATTTGCGTCTGAAAAATGCAAAATAGTCAGGTATGTTCAAATTTAAATTATTAATTCTTGGATTATAATTAATAATTATGAGGGGTTGTTCAAAACAGTCGTATTTGTTCATGTTATTATTTTCAGACATATGACTTTATGACACCTTGTGAATCCCCTAATAATATATAGGGTATTAAATTAAATATTGTAGAAATAACAAACGGAATGACAAATATATATATGTTTATGCTGTACCCTTGAAAACGGAATACAAATAAAGACATAAAACTTTTTTTTTTAATTTATAACTAAAAATTGTTTATTACCGTGCATCGTGCTTTCACTTTTTCTTCCTGGGTCACTAAATACATTTGCTCGCCACATTTTAAGTCAAAAATTTATTTCGTAATGACTCAACACAAAACAAAACTACAAAACGCATTTTCCTGGTATTTCCTGCAATTTCATTTTAATTAATTAATTTTCCACTACAGAGAGAGAGCAATTGTCGGCAAATACTTCTTGGCCATTTACTTTAACGAACTGCAGACAAATGCAGAAAAAGAACAAAATTGTAGATGGGTTGATAGATGAAGAAATTATAATTATAATTTTAACTATTTAACATTTACGAGTTTAATGTCGTTCGTTCAGTCACTTGCCCCAGTTGTTAAGTTATTCCTTGACTTTTAACTATTTCTCCATAACAATCTTTTGAGGGGGCAAATCAAAGATACTTGTTTAAAAATAAATAAAAACACTTACTACATTCAATTTTTTAATACAAGTGAATTCTTTTTTAATTTTTTTTTTTTGCATAAACATTAGAAAATCACTTAAAAGTTCATAAAAAGTAGCAAAATAAACTAAGTAAGTGGAAAAGTTTTTCAGCGATTTTTTTTCTTGGGAGGGCAAATAAATTGTAGATTGAAGCAACTAAACAGCACACAAACTACTCAATGACGTTATTATCACAAATTCCCACTCACCCACACACACACACACAAACATGCTAAATACATGCTGTTACTTCCGCCCAAATACACACTATAACGTGGAAACGGAAGAGAAACAACTGCCACGGAATTTGTCTTGTATCATTTAGCACATTGACAAGTGACGAGGGCATTGTATCATGTTTCGCAAAAGCTCTTTATACACTGAACAAAATTTAAAGAGTAAAAAAGTTACACAAAAAAAAACAAATAAACAATACTATTGGATTGGTATCAAAAATCTAAAGACAAATTGCTTGATCGTTTATATTGTGACTCCAAATTTCACTTGAAATCTGTTCAGTTTTGCAAAAAAAATTATGGGTCAGAGTAAAATATCGACAAAAAATTGAATATGTAAAGCAAACGATCTGTCAAAATCGTACTTGTCTGAAGCTTCAATGTTAACCAAATATTGGCTAAAGCAAAAAGTATGTGAAACAATTTAAAATCCGATCGGAAATTAGAGGTGAGTTTTTTTTCTAAAACATACTTGATTCCGATTGGTACTCATGGTGTGTCCAGCACAATTTATACAAATTTAACGATGTCCTTCTGTCCGTTGAAATGGGTTTTCTGAAGACAACAGATATGATGAGGCCTTGGTAGTATGAGCAAAAAACACAACAACTGCCTCTAATTTTTCCCGAAAATCTCTTGTTGTTGCGTTTTTATTTTATTTTTATGTAAATCCGGAGAATGGCAGGAGCCAAAGTTTTATTAGGTTCACGCATTTTTGTAATCAAAATACAACATCCAAAAAATGTGGGCATGATTCTACAAGTGGGCGTGGCATTTCCCATACAAAGCCATGAAAGATTTCTGTACATTCGAAGTACGCAAGAGCCAAAGTTTCCAAATTAGGTGCAAGCATCTTGGTTATCAACTGCCAACTTTCCCCAAATTGTGAGCGGGATTTGACAAGTGAACGTGGCACTTCCCATGCAAAGACATTAAAGATGTCTGTATAACTGGAGAACGCAAGAGCCAGAGTTTCCTAATTAGAATCACAAGCATTTTGGTTATTAATTCACAACATCCGACAACATATGGGCGGGATTTGAACAATTGGCATGGCACAAAGTTGATTTATTTATTTCTAAAGAACGCTTTTTATAAAGGGTGGTTAAATTCTAAGGGCCGATGTTGATTTTGAATAATAGGGCCCATACACAACACCATCATGATTGTGCAATCAAGTGATTGTGCCAGCTGATTGGCCGTGTATGAGCTTGTGGTGTGATTGTACCAGCTTATGGTGCTTTATCAAAAAAAAGTTTGATATTTTTTTGATTGTACCAGCATGATTGTATCGTGTGCTGTAAAGTTAGCTCATAAATGTTAAATCGTCAAGGCATAAACATCAAAAAATACAAAATTTAAAACGTGAATGCCAAAGAAAAAATATTTTCGGGAGAACACGTTTTTTTCTCCTTATTCGTTTTAGGATAATAGCAATAATAACAGCAGCACAAATTTTATCGTTATTCATTACAACCTTTTCCACACAATTTTTGTGTGTGTTGTGTGCTTCAAGCTTAATTGCACAATCACTTGATTGTACAATCATGATGGTATTGTGCAAGGCCCATCTATCAGGTCTGCTTACTTGTACAAAAACAAAAAACGATTCTTTTTAGTTGTCAAAAATTGACTACCACATATACAAAGCAAAAGGAAAAAACGTGTATGTGTGGCATACTATAAACGTATACATGCACATGTAAACAACTTTTGACAACTAAAAAGAACATAAACAATGATCATCAGGCTTCTTGCGCAGACCTTTTCAATGGGCCTTGGTATTGTGTATGGGCCCTATAACACACAAATTATTTAGGAAATAATTGTCATTTTATTTTATTTTGATTATATTGCTATGGTTCAATTATATGTGGAACAAAATATCGACCAAATTGCAGCCGCGACCTCGTTGGTACACCTACAACCAATGGTCCAAAATTTCGTTTACGCTGAGGCATAATTGAGGTTCTATGCCGTTAATGTGCTGAATTATCTCATCCTTTAGCTCTTGAATTGTTGCTGGCTTATCGACGTACACGTTTTCTTTCAAATAACCCCAAAGCAAGAAGTCCAACGGTGTCAACTCACAGGATCTTGGCGGTCAATTGGCATCGCCACCAAGTGAGATAACACGGCCATTGATTTTGTCGCGCAAAAGATCCATTCACCCTTATTGTGTTTGGCGTATTTAAAATACGCCTACGACTGTTTGGTAATAGATTAAAGTGAACGGGAACTTAATTCCTTTAATCTATTACCAAACAGTCGTTGGCGTATTTTAAATACGCCAAACACAATAATGCCAATTGTTTCGTTAGCTGTGTGTTAAGTGGCACCGAGGTGCAATTGTTGGGCACGATGACAAGTTGAGGTGAACGGCTCCTTAGCCACAATATTGCGAACAGCAGACCGAATTGACCGAAAAAATCACGAAGTACACGATATTTTTTTTAAATTTCCTAAGCTAATCCCGCGAAGCTCTACGCTTGTCTGCAGGAAAGAAACCATAGTCGCCGGCGCTGTAAGACTAGCTCTCTACTTTCTAGCATAACGGGGAATATTGATTTGAACGCCCATTTTCAAAAAAAGCCTGAATAACTTTAACGCGTTGTTCGATTGTGTATCTTTCCATGGTTCAAATTAAGTTAGTCTGAAATCGAGAAGTGTCAAATAAAAATGAACTTGACGTTTAGGTGAGATTCACATTCAACGTCGGCCCTTAAAACGTAACCACCCTTTATAACTTTCTTTTAGTATATAAAGGGTAGTATAAAGGATTATGCATAACCAAATATAGCAGTCTAACTCTATTTTACTTATGAAGGTTTTCGTTTTACCACCAAAGTTTTGTTCACTGCAAGTAATTCATCTTTACTCTACGCAAGCAATTTGTTAAGCTAAACTATTAAAACTACATACCGTTACCATCACCGCTACTTCTGCAACAAAAGTGTTGATTTGTGTCGGCGTTAGTGTTACTGATAATGTACCCTGCAAGCATTTTAAAGATTTTTAAATTATGAAAATGGCCGGGCGGAGGATTCAATTAATATTTTATACAATTTGCAACAATAAAATACATTGCAATTGTATTTTGATCATCCGATTTTATCTTCTTCGACACCTCCGGACAATACCAGAAAGAGAATGCACATTTTTGGAGAAGCTCAAATAGAATTTAAATGAGAATAGAGTTTGAATTTTTTTGAAAATCTTTTAAATTATAAATTATAAATCGCTTATTTGCACACCGGTTTTAAGCATTTTCCGCTTCAATGCATCTTAACTTGTGCAATTACAGTCTCTATTTCAAATTGCCGAAAATTTTTTGTGTTACGCATTTGCTTATATGCATATCCCGCATTTAGAATACAATTTTAATAAATTGCAATTAAAAAAAATACTCATACAACAACACAAGCATATTTCCTACAAACAATTAGTTTTCATTTATGTTTTGCTTTCATTGAATGCAGGCGATAATAGGGCTGCGGTAATTTGGCTGATATTTGTTTTAAACGGGGTGGAATTATAAAATAAAGGAAATGAATTTGGAGTAAAGATTAGCTTAAACAACGATTTGTATTGTGGCAAACAATGCTACAAGACGACTGAAAGTGGGTTCAATGCTTCATCATCAACGTCTTTACTCTGAAAAGTTTTCGCTACAATGATTACATGTAGCACTGGACACCAAACAACTAAGACAAACATGTTGCCATATATTTTGAATTTTTTTAATATTTCTGCAAACATTCTTCAAATGTTTATCCAAACAGCAAACACCCCAATTAACAGCAAAAAATATTTGTACAAACGTAAAATTTTGACATGTTTGTAAAGCAATTTGTGTGGTTTAATTTAATTTAATGTCTTTGTGTTAAATATTACACTTTTTTATTTGACGCTACCACGGTCATACGATGCAATTGTGTTCCTACGGTAAATAATTGTTTGTTGTTCAAATGTGTTAAAAGAATTCAATTTTTTCTAATGAACGTAGCTTTTTCTGAAAGAGAACGTCAACTTGTTTTTATTTTCACATTCGTAACGCATGAGTCTAGCCAAACCCAACAAACTTTTGAATAAATAAAACCAATTTTTTTTTAACTAAATGTTATATTATACACATTTATAATTTAAATTCATATTTTAAAATTTTATTTAAATTATAACTGTTTATAATATAACTTTTAGTTAAAAAAATTGGTTTTATTTATTCAAAAGTTTGTTGGGTCTGGCTAGACTCATGCGTTACGAATGTGAAATTAAAAAACATGTGTAATAGGGAGGGTTAAATTGTAGAGCTAGATGGAGCTAAAAGTTTGTGTGCTTAATAAAAATAAATAAATAATAGATAATTTAACAAAAACATAATAATAAAAAACAGCAAGAAAGAAAGTTAAAAATACGTCATCTTCTATACAAAATATATATGGGTCTGGCCAGACCACATGTGTTACGAATGTGATGTGTGCAGTAAAATATTGGAATAAGTTTCCTTATATATCCTTTCCAGGTTATATTTTTCAGCTTTTTATAGTAAACTAAATTTTAGAAGGGTACCTCAAATTTCAAGTCCCTACCTGTGTTTTAAATATACTTAAATAACATTTAAAATCGAAAAAGGTCTGGCCAGACTCATGAGTAAGACGAAGGGTTAAATACGTCAAACACAATAAGGGTGAATATTTTTTATTAACTTTGAAGACAGGATCATTCTCAAGATTTGTTTGACTTCAATCTCACTTGAATTCCATTTCTATAACATGGCTGTATAACACTTCAATGTCATGTCTGCCGATCATTATAATGACATGGAGTCTCCAAGCTAAAGCATTAGCAAAATCTTGCAGGGACTGATAATGTACATATGTATGTATGTATGGATATGTAATTAAGTGTGTACAAGTATTGCTATAAGTGTATGCGTTTTCTATAAGGATATGGATACAATTAAGCTCAAGTGTTTGCAAACAATTTGTAAAATGAATGTTGAAAGCATTGTTAATTGTTGCTGCTGTCAATGTTGTGCTGGTGTATATGTTGTTACCAACGTTGTTCATTTTAACTATTGCATTCAGTCAAATAATAAAAAAACAACAACTACTCGTTTTCTTCAACAGTCTGCAATAACGATTGTTGGCAATGGCAAAAGGACATGCAACGCAGAAATCAATAGATATCGTATACAAATTGAAAGAGCATTATCATGTTACAACATCAAATTCAATTTCCTCCTATTTATTTCCCAACTCAACCACGTAAGTGCTTTAGAGGGAACATACTTAATAAATAGCATTATCTTTGTTAGGTGTTTTACTACAGAATGAGGCAGGGATTTTGATTACTTAATGGAAAAATCTACAAGAATCTTTAGAATAACTTTCTCTGTGATTGTAATCAAGTAAACATTAAAATAATAAGCAAAGAATTCAAATTATTTATGTGTATTTGCGTGTTTAAAACAAACTACGTACATATTTTATAAAATAATAATATTAAAGAATTCCTAAAATGTCAAAATTGTTTTGTGCTGCTTTTCAAGCCGGAAACTTGCCAAGATTATTCAAGAACCTGATTAAACATATTCCCTTACATCCTTTGAAATCAAATATCAGTCTAAGATCGTGCTCAAATAGTAGTAAAATATCCAGCAAGAAAACTTACAACACTCCTCATCCTCCTAAAGATCCCCCTGAAAACTACAATCCTCAGTGTGTGGAACATGAAGCTTTTGATGTTCCTGATTTCATACCTGCAGCTGTTTTTCGCCCATTTTCTTCCAGTTGTGAAACTTTGGGACCAGGGGCCGATAAAAGAGGGTGCTACAAGAATCCGGAATATTATTCATATCATCGTTATTCTTTTGCTGCCTTGCAACTGGCATGTTTGAAGATACGTGAGCAGCGTAAGGAGAGCGCTAATATACGTTGTCTGTATGACGATGAGCAAAGTGATGGCGAAGAAAATAGCAGCGATGAGGACAAGAAATAATCAAGTATACTTTTAAGTTTTCTTTTTAAATCGGGCATGTTATAGAAACCGAAATTAAGTGAAATTGAAATCGAACGAGACTAAGTTCAATTATTTACGAAATGGCCGTAGTTTTTCCTGGTTTTAAAAGATGTTCTTGTAAAACTAAAAAATGAAATAGATAAGAAAGAATATTTTTTATAAACTTTCAGTACTGGGTCATATTTAAAATTTGCTCGATTTTAAATACACTTCATTTCGATGTCCAAGACATGCCCTATAACTTTTACAATTTTTTTCTTTTCAAGTCATGTTGACAATTTTAAATAAAACAGTTTTTAAAAACTTAACTTTTTTGTTACACGTTACAGTTTCTATTTAAAATTTGAGAACTTCAAATAAGTTCAAATTTGCAAAATTCTGGGAATTCAGAAAAAAAAATCTTATGGATTAATATTTTGTATTGCTGGATCAAATTATATTAATTGAGCTTTTATGTTTGTATTGCCTCTTTAAATCCAATGAAATAAAAAACTTTATTGTAAAATCATGATTTTGAAAAGAATTCTTGACCATTAAAAACTTCCTAAAATAATATTTTATAAAAATAACACAATTGTTCAAACTAGTTAAAAAAAAGTTCAAATAACAAGCAAATGAACTCACCATTTGCACCAAAGATTTCTGTACGCTTTAAGGCCCTTTAAGCTTATATTGTGGCGAACCATATTGAACTTATGAAAACTTTTTGGTTCATTTTTTTTAAACGAAACAGATTGCACTTTCCGTACGGAATAAAATATTTTTTGATTTTATTTTTGTTTTTTAAATGTTTTTCTTTAATTTTTTTGTTAAAATTTGACAGTAGCTTAAGCCAGCTTATGCATACTAAAGTTGGAACTTTTGTCAGCTGTTTAACGTGTTTTGCACGTGCAGCAAAAATTGTTTTAAATAAAAATATATATATATGTTAATGAAGGGATTATAAAGCGCATTTTGTATCAAAATTTGTTAATGAACCTTTTGTTAACCTGTTTTATTTTTTATAAATAAGACTAAATATTTTTAAAGCCCTTTATTCAGATATGATTTCAGATATTTTTTCACGACTTTTTTGTGCCCGAAAAGGGGCGAAATATGCTTATACATTTTATCATAACCATGGTGAAATAATTAGAAAGTGACAGTACTACGGAATCTGTTATTTTTTGCTCAGTTCATGGTGAACTTTCTTAGGGCCGCTTTAGCCGACCGTTACGTATTTCTGATCGTTTAAGAGTCTTTTTTGACTATTTTTTCAGTCATATTTGTAATAGATTATAAAAAGAAATATTTTTCGATTTAAATTATTAATTAATTTAGTTTATTCAACATTTTTTATTTTTCGAATTTATTCTATGAGCTAAATAAAAAATGTTGAATATAATATAAAGTAACCTTCAGAAGGAAATAATTCCCAGTTTCTATTAATTTAGTTTATTAATATTATTTAAATTAAATTATTATTAAATAATAATAATAATTAATAACAACAACAACAATAATAACAATAAATATAAAAATTAAAATGAGTTAAAATAAAAAACGAACTTTACGAAGAATTATTAATTGTTAATTTGTATGTTTTCTTTTATTCATCCTGTCCTTAGCATGTACAAAATGCTTTTGTAGTACAGCGTTCATGTCCTTATCTGTGCATTTGAATTTGTGAGGAGAAATAGCTAAAAAAAATATTAATATTAATTTTTCTTAATTTTGAACGATTAAACTTGCAAGGGAAGTATCCCAATGCAAACTATCAGATCTTAATGAAACTTAGATATATTGTAGAGAATAAAAATTAATTGGACACGTATATTTTTAAGATGCCCAATCTCAATTTTAAGGTGGGCTCGAAAATGATCCAAGATTTTTGTAATGTGAGATTGAGGAGCAAAAAAATCGCGTCCAATTAAATTTTATTCTCGGGATACTTCCTTTGTTAGACGTGTGCCTACTTTTAATAATTGTTATAAGGTAAATTTTTGTTCCGCACTTGGCTTAGTACTAGTCCCCTTCCCGCTGAATAAAGAGGCCAATTCATCAGAAGATACTTTGCGAACAGCGGCTCTTATAAATTGTGCTGGTCCTTCACCTCCTGTTTTTGCAATGAACTGTTTCTGAAAATTTGTTTTCCCGATTAAAAATTATTTATAATTTTTTACAATTATATATCGTTAAATATCGCAATATATGAAACTGAGTTTATTTTCATATGATTATATCATAATATATTATAATCTGTGTAGTTATAATATAGATGGTACTCTTTAGTTCAGAGTAAATGTCGCTTAAAATGCTTATTTATACGGCTGTTTATATTTAATACTTACAAATTGTCTTAGCTTGTCTTCATCTTCTTGCACTTCGAAATCAAATTTTTCTACATCAGCCATAGCGACCATAGGAAATTTTCGCAGGTCACTTTGTTCGTCGAATAATACGTTGTCATCGTGGTGTTTTCTGTTTTTAAGTTTAACAGCGATGACCTCTTCAGTCAATTTGGTTAAAGATCGTTCATTTCCATCCTTTAATTCTTTAACATATATTTTCATATCCGAGATTTCAGACTTCAAAGATTTAACTTCTTCGAGCAATAGAAGTACAAGGTTCTGAAGGTTATCAGTGTGAGGAACATAAACATTTTGCACTAGAAAAAGAATTATTTTGTTTAAATGAAAAAACAATTGATTTGATTTTTTACTTACAAGTTGTTAAATTACTACTTGGGATGTACTGAAACTCTCCAGAGGGAAATACATTTTTCTGCGACATTTTTAGGTAGGGGTTTAAAAATGTAACTGTTGTCTAACGATTATAATTTATTTTTTAAGTTTACACCACGAGATCACTGACATTAAAATTATTAAAAAATTTACAATATTCTAATATTTAACGCTTACTTCAAAACTAGCTATTTTTACAAATAAAAATCAGTTTTTCATCATCAATATGATCAAAATATTATTCATAAATATCTTCAAAACAGTCATATTTTTAACACCTGTATGATCAATTTTCGATTGCTGAATGTTTTGTAATTGCATTTTCAATAAACTTCTTTTTAAGCATAAGAACGAATCATTTTCGAGTCTTTTTTCAATCGCGCAAGTGATTAATCAGTTTTTAATCATCAAAAGTACTCGAGGAAGACTTAAGGTACGTTCAGACTAATGAAATATTTGACAAAAATATTTGTTCTGATATTTGCTTCAAACTGTGTGAAACAAAAAAATATTTTGTTTGATGTTCAGACTAAGCTCAAATATTTGACAATTTTTGTTTGTTGAAACAGTTGGCAAATAGTGTCAAATAAAATAAATTAATTTATGTTTGCCATGCGTTCAGACTAAAACAAATATTTGCATCAAATAATTATTTAATGAAAGTGTTCAAAAATAAAAATATATTTCACAAATAGTAAAAATTCGTGCAGAAGCCTAATTATTTGTTTTATTCTGTTGGGCTGCATCTATTATATTGTTAGAACAGGAGTATGTAAAAGAAAAACAAAATTGGAAGACAAATGGTTAACGGAAACATGGCTAAAATTTGCGAAAAATTGGTAACAACCCCTAAAATATATGGTTCGGTTAAAAACAAAATGTCGGGAAAAGAACAACAAACAAATGTTGCAAAAACAGCCATAAAATTGACTAAAAGTCCCCAAAAGTATAAGGAATGGCAAAAATTTGGTGAAAATTGCTAACTTAGCAAAAATTCGCAAAAATTGGCTAATAGCAATCCCTAAAATTTATTTGAAATCGCTAAATCAGTTAAAAAAAACAAAATGTCGTGGAAAACCCAAATAAAAAAATGTTGCAAAAATAGCGAAAATTCGCGAAAAGTTTTGATATTTAAAACAAGCCATAAAATTGATTAAAAGTCCCTAACAGTATAAGGAATGGCGAAAATTCGGTGAAAATTGCTAAATTAGCAAAAATTCGCAAAAATTGGCTAATAGCGGCATGATAGCAAAGTCTAATAATTATTAAAAATCTTTAAAACTGTAAAAAATCCGAAAACTTACAGGAAAAATTGCTTCTATCGGGTATATGCCTAAAATTATTTGTCGTTGTTTGCTCTTACAATTTTTTTGTAATATCAAATAAATGTTTGCTCAAAAATTACTAAAATATTTGATTTTTTGTGTTCACACTATGTTCACATTGGACAAATATTTGTTTGCCGTCAAATACTTTTATTTGCTCAAAATCAGCTGTTATTTTATTTGACACTCAAAAATATTTTGTGTTCAGACTACGTTATTGAAATATTTGATGTTTGCTTTCAAATATTTCATCAGTCTGAACGTACCTTTAGTTAGGTAAAAGTTAGATAGAACAATCTTCCAAATGCTAGTAGGGTTCATTTGTATATTTCAACTACGGATATATTGGTAAAACAATATACATAAGTAAATTTAGTTTACTTAATACTCAAGTCTAATTAATTGATATTGCAGAAAATAAAATTAACAATGTGGAAGGAAGAATAGCCCGACAAATTAAATAAAAAAATCCAAAACGTTTTGCAAAAAAAAAATGAGGATTTCAAAAAATAAAATAAATTTCAAATATTATTGATCTGATCTGGAATCAAAGTTGGATCTGAAAATTAATTTTTTCCAAATGTATTGGCATTCTTCAAGGATATAACTTCAAAAGTGTTTTGCGTCTGAGCAGACAGTTTTACTTTTAATAAAACAGTATGTACTTATTTATTCAAACAAACAAACAAACAAACATTTAAATTAGTTATTAAGTTTTTTAAATAGATTTTAATTTACAAAAGGACAGTCTTTTCAAAACGATTATTAAATGTATCAAATGGTTATTAAGGAAAATTGTCATAGAAAGTTCGGGTTTCAAACCTTAATTAAATTTAAAATAGTTTTTTAAATACAGGCATGAATTTTTTATATTTTTGTTTTCAGTCAAATTAAAAAAATTAATTTTGTATGTTTTTTGTGAGTATTTTAAATTTCTTTAGTGCATATTTAGGATTTTTTAGTGCATATTAAAGCACATATTATTTTAGATATTTTACGGCATTAAAATCTTAACCCTAATAGACCCCTATTACGGTTCACAACTCAACTCAGTTGGGTTGTAATTAAGGCAACTGGTTGTGTTGAGTTGTTATTTTTTTTTTTCGCCGCAATATAGCAAAGTTGTAAGCCATAAAACAAAAATTCAAAAATTAGAACTCAACGGAGTTGAGTTGTGAACCATAATAGCGGCCTTAATGACTGGCTTGAAATAAGGTGGTTATGCTAATACGTTTCATCATAACTTTAAAACGTACTACCAGCAATGATTTGCAATAAAATCTCCTAAATCTTAGTCTAGACTAGGGTTGCAAAATGGGATCGATTTTAACAAATCCCGGGATTCGGGATTTTGGAAATCCCGATACCTGCACTTCTTTGAGTACCTACTTCAGGGTTTTTTTCTTTTCTTATTTAACAAACAAATTAAAGAATATATTAAAATGACAAACCAAGGCGAATTGACTTTCAGGTGGCGTTGAAAACACAGCTAAGCTACTTTGTTTTCTTAATTAGAGAGAGGAACGTCAAAAGTTACTTGTGTTTTTGACATATCGGCCAACGAAAGCAACAAAAAAATACATTGTTGTGTTTTTGGTGTTGTTACTTGTTGTAGTATCGACACCACCGTTTACATGAATTCGCCTTGTGACAAACTAAAAATTTTTTTCAATTGAATACAAGAATATTTTTCAAATCAAACTTGATCTATTACAATAAAAATAAATTTTTAACTGCTGTTTATATTTTTAAAAATTAAATGTCTATAATTTTGTGCTACATTCTCAGTGTCAGACTTAAAATAAATTCTAGACATTGTTGGTACATTTATGATTCGGACATTTCTAACGAAAATCTACGTTTATAATTATTTTCTGTGTTTAAACCAGTTGTATTTTCATAATCTGGATTAGGGTTTAGATTAGGACAATGGGATGATAAAGCTGTTTTTTGTGATAAAATATGTCTATATTTTTGATCTGACTTATGTCCTGCTCTCCTAGTTTTTAGTTTATTTTTTGTTGTACCAACCATATAACACTGTCCACTATCATTACCCTTTCATGGTTTTTTATAAACAATATTTGACATTTCCATCTTCTTTATTTTGTCTTTAATTTTAAACTAAGTAGATGGAAATGTCAAATAGCAGGAAGATTAAGGAAAGCTCAATTAAAATAAACAATAAGCAAAGTAAACACTTCTTCGGTTTAACAGACTATAAAATTATTTGAAAGCCAAAGTTTAATACAGTTATGCTTAGTAGCAAGCGGGAGCCATTAATTTTTCGGTTTATAATTTGCAATTGTGTCCCCGCCCGTAAGCTCATATTTTTTAAAATAACTTTTTATTTATTTATTGCATTTTTGTGTTTTTAGTCCCAGCACTTTCTGTGAAAAGGGCCAGCCAGTTATGAAAAACTGTTAAAACCAGTTTATTATTCCTAGAAATCGAGTGGAATTGAAGACGATGGATTTTTTTTTTATAAACTTAAGTTTTTGAAATTACTTTTATTTCAATTACACAGACAACTTATATGCACTTTTGTAATCTCATTTAACTTACACATTTTATTACGATAAATTTCAAACTTTATATGATGAAATATGATCAAAAGTTTGTGTGATGAAAATAACTCTAGAAGTTAAGAACATGTAATTTATTTATAGATAATCTAACTGCCTGTTGAACGATTTCGAACGTTAACGTTCGCATAGAAAAACAACTGCCTGTTTAACGATTTCGAACGTCAACGTTCGCATAGAAAACTACATTTAAAACAAAAACAAATTTTCGAATTTTGTTTTTGTTTTAAATATACATAATTTGCTCTGCGAACGTTGACGTTCGAAATCGATGAACAGACTGTTAAACAGTTAGAAATCTTAAAAACAAATATTTTTATATTCAAAAAGTAGAATTTTAAAAGATATCAATCTTAATCGATTAATTGATATAAATTGTTCGAGTTATTCGTTATTCGAAATTAGCTATTTTAATTATTTGATCAAATAATGCCGGAAAAATTCCTCGAGAGGAAACTCTATTATATTCCGTGGTATAGGGTATTAAATGGCCGGACTTGACCGACTTGTTAATCAAATATTACTTAATTTTACCAAATTTTAATAAACTATCATGATTTGTTATCAAAGTTTTTCTTGATTTGTATCAGTTCAGCCGTATTAAAAAGATTTTTGAGTGGATCATCACAAAATTCGGTTGACTAATTTTTAGTAATAAAAAACATAAATCATACCAAATTGCAATACAATTATACAATGTTTACTAACCGTTTAAAATTCCCGCTTTAATCGTGCTATTTCTAGCCATTTAAAGCTAAGTTGGACTTTATTGTACCACAACATCGATATTTCTACTTCTCCAAATTTAGTTGTATGATTTCTAGTTTTATGAAACTATTACAGACCAAATTTTATTATAATAGCGTTATTCGGTATTTCCGAGAATGGGTTTTATATGGGGCTATGGTAAATTATGGAGCGGTCATCGTAGTGTAATATCTAGTCATAGAAAACGTGTTCTTGCAAATTTAAATAACAATCGGTTCATTCTGCCATTAATTTTTGTTAGTTTCTTTAACAGAAATATGAATGTTTAAGGGTGTTGAGGTTCTGGTTTAAAAGAAGAGAAATAACTCAGCTGAGCGCAGTCGGTGCTTGATACAGCATTAAATTAAGAACCCTTATGTTAAGTCGAAGACCGGCAATAAAGAAAAATGTTATTAAGCGAAGCTGGTGTTTGTCATACCATAGAGTTAATTAACAGCCATATTGAAGCAATTATAGGTTCATAAGGTATATAAATTATTACCACATATTAAACAAAAAGATTTATAAGAATATAAATTTTTAACTTTAATAACCTTAGAATTTTATATATGAAATACTTTTATTTCAACAAAATTTTAAGATTAGAACCAAAATGTATTAACAAAGTGGCCTCAGTACTACAACAATGAAACAATAAAAAAAACAACAGGCATTTTGTTGGTAGAATTGAGACGGCAAATGTCAAAATGCCTTTATAAAAAATGTAAATAAACAAAAAAAATGACGCCAAACGTCACACACGAAGAAAATCACTGCCAACAGCTGCGCTTGTGAGGCCACTTTATTAGTACATTCTGATTAGAACCATTTTGATAAAATACATTAGTAAATAAAAATATTTTTTTGAAATTGGTTTTTAATGGGTTGATAATTCGGCATGTTTTATATTCCACGTGAAAGGTATTTGGAAACACTTCAAGAGATATTGGTTAAGAATTTATTAACTCTTATGGTATATAACTCTAAAACAAAATTTATTTGGCGAACATTTTTATTTTCAAAGCACTTCTAAATGAAATTTGTTGTTCCTTGTTTGCCGATGAGCAAGACATCTAAATAAATTCCGTTATTTGTACAAAATTATTCAAGTACTTAAATGAAAGAATACCAATTTTACATACGTAGAAAATTTGTTGAAAAGCAAATAATATTGTGTCTGGACGATATGATATAATTGTAAACAAACGTTTGCTGATACGTTAACAAATGCCTGTCATATATCGGTAAGCATACGTTTGTTGAAAAAAATTTGTGTCTAAACGATATGTTGGCACTGAAAGCTAATTTTTCAACATAAAATTGCTTTCAGCGCCAACATATCGTGCAGACTAAGCTTTAAATTCATTTTAACAATAGTTTTTTTGTATGTATTTTCAACAATTTTGGAGATACCCAGCAAAAAGACGTGACAGAATCAATCTATGAACTGATTTTGATTCAAAACGCTAAAGACCGTAAAAATCATATAACAATGTTCTTGCTCCCGTCTTTTTTTTCGCCTTGTAGTTTTAGTGTTGAGTATAGAGGGAAATATGTACACACAAGTGTTGCTACGGAATTCTGTTTTCATCTCCGCATCTCAGTGAAAATAAATAAAGAAACCGTACTAGATTTGAGAGAATTTTATACAAATACTCTAAAACAAAACGATGAAAAATTTATTTGCTTTTTACACAGCGTTGTTTAGGGAAAACTGTTAACAAATTTAAAAAATATTTACGTGATTTTTGGTTATGCTTTAAAAAATCTTGATAGGCATGTATTTTCTTGATTCCTGATGAGCACTGAAAAATCTTGTAAATCAAGAAAAATCAAGACCGTCTGTCTGGCAAGGCAAATTTTAGTAAATAATTGGCTAAAAAATAAGTCATAACAAGTAGGAATTTCCCAGACACTAAATTTTTCCGAGCACAGATACAAAAAAAAGAAGGATGATAACCCTTTTTATGATCGAAATCACATTTAATAAACATTTCCAAAAAAATCCAAATTTTTATTGAGACATGTTTCCAATATGAATTGGTAGCGCCATCTATGATAAACATTTAAAACATTACCTGTGAATGGATTTATTTAAGATGGTTGTAGCATTTGCTAAAATGGTTTTTCGAATTTTGTCTATGATATGAAAAACCAGTTGGTCAGGATTATTGTGAATCACAAATTCCAAATGTCCAATTGGAATGCACTATAATTTATGTTACAGTTCGACTTTCCGAATATACTTGATGTGTTTTAATGATGAAATAGGCTAAATCCAGGGTTGTGAACTAATTTTAATATAAAAGCGCCGTGCCCCCAATCAAAAAGCGCTTAATAAAATTAAAATAAAAAACTCAATGAAATGTTTAAGAACCAAGTTTTATTAATTACTCTGGTTGTCATAAAAATCGTTTTGAATAAAAATATATGAAATACAAATTCCGTTTTCAGTTTTTACTATCTTGTCTAGTTTTTTTTATTGGCTAGACTAATATTTCGACCGAAATAAGGCATTTGGAGCGAAAAAAGGCATGTGGGTCATAACGTGAGATCGATTTGTGCTATTTTGATATTTTACAAATGATTATTTTCAAAAGTATTTCTTAATTAGTGGCGACCATTTTTTCATGCAAATTAGTACGTACACATTTTTATCATTTAGCAGAAATGCAGGTACATTATGAATAAAATAAGACATGAAATCATAAAGATCAGAAAACAAAATGTTACCTAGACGTGATTGCATAAGCTATTTGGATTCATAATCAAGTTCCCTACCCTGACTTTTTTTTGTTTTTTTGCCTAGCAGTGTTAATAAAACAATAACATTTTTAAAAAGCCTTTTCTGCTATTTCAGGAAAAGTAAAGTAATATAATTTAAGATATACACGGAAAGAATTATTAACTAAATCACCAGAAAATATGTCTTGAACCAAGAAAATGTTGCACAATTCTCGTCCAAGCCAAGAATGTCTTATTTTAAACATATGTGTGGCTTGGCTTAAGCATTATTATTTACTTATCTACAGATACAAGAAAAAAATCTTTTAATTCTATAGTTACTAAAATAAAGTTTTCTTTTTTTTTTAACAAATCAGAAGGAAAGCCTGAATTTTTTACATAAAAACGTGCAGCACTATAGTATATATAGTTAGTTTAAGAAAACTTTATGTAAAAATAAGAAACTTTTAATTGATTTGCTTAACATGTCTATCCAAATAAAAATTAATTCTTGAGCATTTTTTGAAAAATTTAAAGAAATCCCTAGAATTTGTTTCTTGATGCAAGAAATTCGATTTTATTTTAAAATCAAAAAAATCCAACTAATATTAAATAAATGCTGCTTGATTTCCGAAATATCTTCATTGTTTTTTATAAAAATAAGCAACTTTAGTAATTCCTATTTTTATAAATTTTTGATTATACACCAAAAACGTAAATTTTTTGATCGTGAGAAAATGTTTCTTTATTTAGAAAGTTTTACTTAATACGAAAAAACAAGTTCAAATCAGGAAATTATTTTTGGATTTTCTTGTTTTAAGAAACGAACTGGATTCCTTTAGAAAATAAACTTCTTTCCGTGTATGGTATGCATTTCAGAGTACAACATATCAAAAGTATTTAAAAAACGGAAACAAATTTTGGTCTTGATAGTCTTGATTTTAATTAACGCAAATAAAAGTACAAAAAATTTGGGTATCTATAAAAGCGCAAATTTAGCGCTCTTTAAAAAAGAAGCGCTAAGGAAGAAAAATTCACCTTTTTCACAGTTAAAAACCGCTAAATCTAGTGCCAAAGGCAGAAAATTGGCAGCTCTGGCTAAATCTTCTTAAATATCCGATTCTCACCAACATCAAAAATGGACAAGCACCATGGTGAAAACAACAATATATTTCCAACAGTTATTAAATTCAACACTCAGCAACGCCAACAACCGATTATAAGTGTGGTGTAGTTGAATTTAAAATAAAAATTGATTTTTTTTTAGTTTTTGTTACAGTATTAGAGTTTTTTTCCCAGAGTTTTTCGATTCCCGGGAAAACGGGAAATTCTTTTAAATTTCCCAGGATCCCGGGATCCCGCTCCATATAAATAATACAGATTATATTTGTTTTAAATTAAGGAAAAAAACTTATTTTACAAAAGCGTAAGGGAACTTGTTTACAAAGTAAGTAAAAGAAATGCCTAAATACTACAAAAATTAATTAAAGGTTGAAAGAGGAACTTGAATTATTATTACCTTACGATTTTATATGTAAATTTCGTATCTTTCCAATATGAATTGGTAGCGCCATCTATGATAAACATTTAAAACATTACCTGTGAATGGATTTATTTAAGATGGTTGTAGCATTTGCTAAAATGGTTTTTCGAATTTTGTCTATGATATGAAAAACCAGTTGGTCAGGATTATTGTGAATCACAAATTCCAAATGTCCAATTGGAATGCACTATAATTTATGTTACAGTTCGACTTTCCGAATATACTTGATGTGTTTTAATGATGAAATAGGCTAAATCCAGGGTTGTGAACTAATTTTAATATAAAAGCGCCGTGCCCCCAATCAAAAAGCGCTTAATAAAATTAAAATAAAAAACTCAATGAAATGTTTAAGAACCAAGTTTTATTAATTACTCTGGTTGTCATAAAAATCGTTTTGAATAAAAATATATGAAATACAAATTCCGTTTTCAGTTTTTACTATCTTGTCTAGTTTTTTTTATTGGCTAGACTAATATTTCGACCGAAATAAGGCATTTGGAGCGAAAAAAGGCATGTGGGTCATAACGTGAGATCGATTTGTGCTATTTTGATATTTTACAAATGATTATTTTCAAAAGTATTTCTTAATTAGTGGCGACCATTTTTTCATGCAAATTAGTACGTACACATTTTTATCATTTAGCAGAAATGCAGGTACATTATGAATAAAATAAGACATGAAATCATAAAGATCAGAAAACAAAATGTTACCTAGACGTGATTGCATAAGCTATTTGGATTCATAATCAAGTTCCCTACCCTGACTTTTTTTTGTTTTTTTGCCTAGCAGTGTTAATAAAACAATAACATTTTTAAAAAGCCTTTTCTGCTATTTCAGGAAAAGTAAAGTAATATAATTTAAGATATACACGGAAAGAATTATTAACTAAATCACCAGAAAATATGTCTTGAACCAAGAAAATGTTGCACAATTCTCGTCCAAGCCAAGAATGTCTTATTTTAAACATATGTGTGGCTTGGCTTAAGCATTATTATTTACTTATCTACAGATACAAGAAAAAAATCTTTTAATTCTATAGTTACTAAAATAAAGTTTTCTTTTTTTTTTAACAAATCAGAAGGAAAGCCTGAATTTTTTACATAAAAACGTGCAGCACTATAGTATATATAGTTAGTTTAAGAAAACTTTATGTAAAAATAAGAAACTTTTAATTGATTTGCTTAACATGTCTATCCAAATAAAAATTAATTCTTGAGCATTTTTTGAAAAATTTAAAGAAATCCCTAGAATTTGTTTCTTGATGCAAGAAATTCGATTTTATTTTAAAATCAAAAAAATCCAACTAATATTAAATAAATGCTGCTTGATTTCCGAAATATCTTCATTGTTTTTTATAAAAATAAGCAACTTTAGTAATTCCTATTTTTATAAATTTTTGATTATACACCAAAAACGTAAATTTTTTGATCGTGAGAAAATGTTTCTTTATTTAGAAAGTTTTACTTAATACGAAAAAACAAGTTCAAATCAGGAAATTATTTTTGGATTTTCTTGTTTTAAGAAACGAACTGGATTCCTTTAGAAAATAAACTTCTTTCCGTGTATGGTATGCATTTCAGAGTACAACATATCAAAAGTATTTAAAAAACGGAAACAAATTTTGGTCTTGATAGTCTTGATTTTAATTAACGCAAATAAAAGTACAAAAAATTTGGGTATCTATAAAAGCGCAAATTTAGCGCTCTTTAAAAAAGAAGCGCTAAGGAAGAAAAATTCACCTTTTTCACAGTTAAAAACCGCTAAATCTAGTGCCAAAGGCAGAAAATTGGCAGCTCTGGCTAAATCTTCTTAAATATCCGATTCTCACCAACATCAAAAATGGACAAGCACCATGGTGAAAACAACAATATATTTCCAACAGTTATTAAATTCAACACTCAGCAACGCCAACAACCGATTATAAGTGTGGTGTAGTTGAATTTAAAATAAAAATTGATTTTTTTTTAGTTTTTGTTACAGTATTAGAGTTTTTTTCCCAGAGTTTTTCGATTCCCGGGAAAACGGGAAATTCTTTTAAATTTCCCAGGATCCCGGGATCCCGCTCCATATAAATAATACAGATTATATTTGTTTTAAATTAAGGAAAAAAACTTATTTTACAAAAGCGTAAGGGAACTTGTTTACAAAGTAAGTAAAAGAAATGCCTAAATACTACAAAAATTAATTAAAGGTTGAAAGAGGAACTTGAATTATTATTACCTTACGATTTTATATGTAAATTTCGTATCTTTATGCTCTAGATACAAGATAAAAAGATAACATAAACATAACAATTAAATTCATAAAACAATAATTAAATCAAACAAGAATTGTGGTACTCAAGTTACAAGATCAAAAAGTTAATTCACGAGTTTCCATAGTTTTTTTTATTTCGGTTTCCCAGCACTTCCCGGTTATATACATAAGCCGTCATTAAATTAAACAAAATTTATGTTTATCACCTTATAAACATATCGTCATATCTCAAAATTTTTTTTAATTTTAAGTTAATTAAGCAAAGTGTTCCTTCATACTTTCTCGTAACAAAAAATCGGTTTTTATCTCAAACTGAACCGAAGTTATAGCAAAATATATTGCCAAGCTCCATTTTTTTTGTAGATATGACTTTGCTGCAATAAAGGAGTGATATTTTTGGATATCTCCTTTTTTTAAGACTTGTCCATGTACAATTAAAATTTACTGCCTGCAACTTATTTTATATTTATGTTTTTTATTTACCCTTCACTTCACTAAATTTATTAATTATCAACTGTTGCACGGCACATTCTGCTTTTAGATGATTTATTGCGTCAGTAGACATTGATTTACGAACGTACTCACTTCTTGTTATTGATCTAATCGACAACCCATCAACAGATGATAATTTTAAGAGAATATAAAACTAAATTTCAAAGTATAAATAGCTTTTTTCTGAAACTATGAGGAACTTTTATTTTCCGGGATCCCGCAACAAAAATCCCGGGAAAACGGGATATAAAATAATTGAAAACCCTATAGAGTATGAGATGTATTAATTTGTTATAATTTTTTATATACAGGGTGGCTGATGAAAGCTGCTACCAAAAAAAAACGTAATTATGTACTTTATTTCTGTGTTACTAACCAGTTCCATTTTATATTTTATTTTATTGATTGATCTTTAGATTTAAAAATGGAGAATTGGGAAAATGAAACAACAATGTGGATAGTGCGCCGCTTTCACGCTTTAGAGTCCGTAGTTTCCGTCCAAAGATAATACAGGCGCACGTTTGGCGGCACTCCTCCTAGCAGATGGACTATAATGAGGCTCTTGAATAGTTTTGCCGAGCGTGGCACAGTCACTGCAGACAATTTTGCATTAAGATTTAAACTTATGTCCATATAAGATTCAATTAACAACTCGGTGAGGTTTGAAAAAGATGTTAAAACTTGTCACATAGCTACGCCAGTTATGACAGAATTGCGGCGAAAAATTCCCCAATATGCTGATTTCAAGAAACTCAACATTCCGTTGGTCTCCCAGGTCTCCTTGCTGCACCAAATTTTTTTTTTTTGTAGGGTATTGCAAACAGGAAGTTTACAAAAGAAAACCAACAAATTTGGATGACTTAAAGTAATCCATTCGAACGATAATTTAGGCAATTCTCGCAGATGTGTCTCCGAGGGTGAAGGTCATTTGAGTTCAATTATTTTCAAAAATTAATGAATTAATTTAATAAAAATTTATTATTTTTCAAACGAATTAATAAAAAATAAATAACATAAACTTTACAAAAAGTTATTTGAGTTTCTAAATGTAGCAAAATTCATCAGCCATGTACAGAAAATTTTTTAGTAGTTTTTTACCAATGTGTATCAAGGGTTTAACTAGATTAGATTAAGGAAACAAAAAAAGCAATTTCTTCCAACCGGTGTGAGATTGTCTACTTCACCTAAAGTCATTAAGATAACTCCAAGGAACCTTTTTCTGTTTGCATACTATTCAAGGTGACCAGATCCTGAATTGTTTACAGCTAAATGTTACATGCTTAAATTGTTTCCAGATTTTTGTTAAAAATTTATTAACAATATGAAATTGTAATTATATCTTAGTTACTAAAGTAAGTACTTTTTAATAAAATTAAAATAATTGGTAATTAATTAACAAGTTCATACCGTGTTCAGATATGAACCTTAATTGAGTTTTGCGCAAGAAATGTTATACACTGTTACAAGTGTGTTTAGTGAGCAAAACATAACTCACTAATCCCCTTTGTACACTTACATACATTTCGGAGGAACGCATGGAAGATGTTGAAAATGTGAAATACGCGTTCACGCTTGAAACATCTAACATCTACTATCAATAAGAAATGTCACCATTTCTGAAAAAAAAGATAACACCAAAATGTATTTAGGACTCATTTTGTTTAATAATATTAAAAAAAAATTTTAAAATAAGGCTTGCAAAAAAGACAAATCTTGAGAAATGGTAACGCTGCTATCAAATCAAATGCCATTTTGTCATTGATGCCACAATAATAATAGAATTTATTGTTACTTTCTAGTGATTACACTAAAATAATCGGAAGATGTAGAATAAAATACAATGAAAAAACAAAATTTTGTAAAGATGTTGAAAAATTTGATTTTTAGCCCAATGTATTTATTATGGGAAAGATTCAACATCTTCGCAAATTAATGTGAGATGTTAAATGTTGACAAGTGTGAAAAGGCTATAAACAAAGTGCTTGTACATTTGGCAACTGAAATGTCAACAAAACAAAGGCTTATAATTTTATCACCCAGCAAACACAGAAATACACCCTATGTATTACCAAACGTATTGCCTGGATGAAAAATATTATTGCGGCAATAATCGATTTCGTATTGCGGAAGATACTTCCTTCGGGAAGAAACGTGTCTCGATAGCAATACTCCTTAGCAATACGAAAGCGATTCTGCTAGATGATAAACTGGCAATGTCGCCAGATAACCACATATAAGAAAATAAGAAGATATTGCCAAAATATCATTGGGATGATAAAAAGAAGATTTTGCATTTTGAAAAACATTCATTTTATTTAACATACATTTTTTATAACAAACATACATACATATAAGTAAATTATACTTACAAATAAAATAAAGTAAAATAAAAATAATTTTGTAATTTCCAACAAATTCCTTTAAAATTGCATCCATTATGAGGGTTGAGTAATATCTGGATTAAGTTGAAAAGGAAACAGATTAATACATTACAGATTTATTTAATTTATATATTTACCTTCTGCAGAATATTTTAGATATAATATTTCTTATTTTTTTATTTATGACGTACAAATATTTTATAAATTTTTTTTCTCTAGAAAATAAAAAATTGCTTTGATTAATTTCTTTTAGATGACATTTTGGGGATATTGCTAACTATTGCCTTAGGGGATATCTTCCATTTGTTTGCAGGGCAATAAATCGAAAATTAACGCAATAAAAAATGTATATCTAAACACCATATTAGGCTGTTGTAAGCAAAATTCGAACGATTTTATGTCTATGACCTACTCGGATTTAAAAGATTATAAAAGAGATATTTTAAACCAGTTTATTTCTTACCGTTTAAGAAAAGTTGAAAATAATTTTCTCAGCATTTTACATAAAAAAAATTTTTCAGATACTTCGTTGGATTGACATGAAATGTCCAAACATTTACACTATAGAATTTTTATCTAGGAGTCAATAAATCTAATTTTTACATAACATTTCCTTTATTTCCTTAAACTTTTATACATAAAAAAAACAGTGTTGCCATTGAAATTTCGTGAAAGATATATTTTAGTTTCCAAAAAGATACACTTTTCCTTAAAAAGGTATATTTTTAAAATGTTCTGGCGCTTTTTCTCCTCCCAACACCACTTGTGGGGAATGAGGGTATACTAAGTTTGATATTCCATGTGACATAGTCTGGCTCCTTTAATAATTCTAAGTCGATTTATCCATGTCCGTCTGTCTGTTTGTCCGTCTGTTAAAAACACGCTCACTTTCGAAAATCTAAAAAGAAATGAACAAACAAACTAGTTATCCTAAATGTGACTGAAAAACAGCATAATCTGTTCAGTGCGATCAGAGCTGTGGGTCCACAACCCTAAAAAATTGATAATTTTGTTACAAAAGCTAACATACATAAATGGTGGAATATTGCAGGGAATAATATAAGATTTTGCACAAATTCGTTTTATTCGACTGGATTAAATTAAATTTCGTGAAGATCGGTCCATAATTTACCCTGGGCCCCAATATCAGCCCTGCTCTCGGAAAACAGTTTAGTACGGCTTTAACCGAAATAAGCAATGCTATCAAATTAAAATTTGGTACGTCACAGTTTTATGAGACTAGAAATAACTCTGTGAAATTTTGGGCAGATTGGTCCATAATTTACCATAGGCCCCAAATAAAGCCAACTCTTGGAAATTAGTAAGATACGCTTAACACCGTAGCAGATATATTTATTGAGGTAAAATTTGTCATAGAAAAAATGTCATGCCATTTTTTGATATGCGGCCTTCTGAAATTCACTGTAAACGCTAAAACTTATTTTACTCTGTTCGGCTTAAGCAAATTTCAAATTTCTAAAAAGAAATTATGCTTTTCTTATTTAGATATCATATGGATCCCACTCCTGAAATATTCGAACTGTCGGTGGAGTTTATCAAAGATTTGGCACATCTGAATAAAACACTCAAACTAGTTTTTATTGTTTTAACCGTTTTTTCTATTCTCTTGTTTTTTCTTTTTTTTTAATTACAACACCGATCTAGACTTCTTTAACTACCCTTTCCCCCTAAACAGTAGTCTTTAAATAGCAGAGTTCAGTATTCTACTTGCAAAAGTACAAATGCAAATGTTGTTAAATCCATTAACAAAATACACAGCGTTTTCGTTAAAGTACTTGGATATTTTGCATTCACCCTTTTTGCAAGACTGAACTCCGCTAATATAATAATATACCAATTAAGTAATGTGTAAAAACCAAGCGGTATAGTGTAAATCTATATTTTAATCTTTAATAAACATAAAAGATCATTTATTATACTAAAACAGATATTTCTCTTTATGACGAACACTTTGGCGATAAGCACTTGAAGCGTATTTCCTTTAGAAAATCAATTGTTCTTGTTACAAGTAAACACAATACATGGATTCTTTTAAACATGTTTTGCGCTTTAAATTCTGAAAAGTGAAATCATCCATAAGCAAACAGCAAAAAACTTAAAAAAAAACGTCTAAATTCAATTTAAAATCAATTGAATTATTAATAAAATTAAAGTATTTTTATAACGGAAATCGAGGTGTATTTCAGTTTTTTTTTTAGCTTTTTTAACAATTCAGGGACACATTTGATGTATGCCAATGAAATACATTTCAAATTGGAATAAAACTGAATTTGCTATGGAAATGAGTGCCCAGAGTGACGTAAAAAATATAAGCAATTGAGAGATACTTTAATTTAATTCTTTTTTTCTCTAGTGACTTAGATTTTTGTTAAGTTATCGTTCAAAATGGAAAAGAAATTAAAAAACTACTATTTTTATTAAGAAAACTGTTGATTTATTAGAAGAATTTACTAAACAATATAAAAAAGATCTTTAGTATGGTTTTAAAATGCAAATATTAGTTAATACTCGTGTTACTTTCTTAGAGAAATACTTTCATGTTCTTAAACATTTGTTCTACTTCATTAAGTTTTATTCAATTTGCCATAAATCCTCCTCAATACTTGATGTTGGCTAAGGCACTAAAAGGTACCTACGATTACCCATAAAAAAAATAGTTGTTTCTAATGTTTGCATAATTTCTCTAGCAAATACGAGTCCATAAAATATGGTCATAATAATTCTGTTTGATGGTTTTGTTAACTTTTGTTTTGGTTGTTTGTTGGTTCATTGGCCAAAAATAGCTCATCTCAATTTCAGCAGCAGCACTGTCTCAAACAAAACCCAGGAATTTACCAATTTAAAGCAAGAAATAAAAATTGGTTAAATGGTATTTACAGTGGGGCCAATGTTTATTTTGAAAAATAGACGGGAACGAAACTCTATTTTTTTTTTCAAGATTAACAGCCTGGCCCACGATGTTGATCGGCAACTTTAGGTTTTACTTTTCTATCGTAATCCATTTATTTGTTGTAAGACATCTATATTGTCACGTCAACCATTCCACAAATTGTAAATAAATGAAAATTGCGTCATAAAAATACAGCTCTGTAATACTTGATTTGCTATAAAAGACAACAAAGCATTAAAATAGTAAAAGCAGTTTATCGCTGACAATGCAAGCGAACAATACAGACTTCTACCCAAGCGGTTTAAAAATCAAACTTTGCATTGTTTGTAATCTGAAAATTGGTTAAAAAAAGTACAATCCAATAGGTAGAGTTAACTAACTAACATGAAAGCTAAAGGCCGATTTCTAAGGAATAAAGTTTTTGATTAATTGCCGTCCTGTACCCATGTTCTGTAACTTTAGTGAGAACTTCTAACAAAATATTCCATCGTTTCTCGAAAAGTGAGAAAAAACTGTGTCTATAACTCATGTCGAAACCTAGCAAAAGAGATTACGTCATTGCGTTATAACTGTCATAACATTGCACCCGAAGCCGCTGTGACATTGCAGACGTTGAGAACGACGGTAACACATATCGTTGACGGCGACAAAAATTTACTCAAATTGAAAATTTTTCAACGACGGCGGCGAAAATACAACCGTCGGCTATACCAAATAATGTAAAGTGCGACTTTAATGTTTGTTGTTTGCAAACGAGCTTTGAAAAAATTCGTTTATTTTGCAAAAATATTAAAAGCAAAATAATTAAAAAATGGAAAAATGTGCCAAGAACAAAATGTTATTATTATTATTCTTTGCATTTTAATTTTAATTGTTTTTTAGTGCTAAAATTTTTTCTCGCCCCATTTTTATTCGTGAGTCTTTTGACAGTTCAAAGCGGGAACTTTTCTCACAAAAATGTTACAGACACACTTTTTCTGTAAATTGGCGAGTAATTTCCTTACGTGGCAGCTAGCCCTCGCCAAAAAAGTTACAGTCACAGTTTAGTAAGAAAAACAGCTGTTTGTTTCAATTTATGGCATTTTTGTTTCATTTCACACATTTAAATCGAAAAGTTTCTCGACGCGAGAGTTACAGAACATAAGCAAATTTTAATTTAGCAAGACATTTTTATGCTTTAACATTTTTGTTTAAAACAATTTGTGTAATAATAAGTAAAGGAAAGTTGCAGAACCCTCTAGGAAAAGGTAGTGTATTATGAATATAGCCTGACACATGAATGTTTCGTTTTACAGCCTGGCCCACAATGTCGACCGCTCACGCTCGTTTGCATTTTCAACGACAAACAGCTAATTTGCGCGCCACTTAGAAATATTTATATTACTGCTAGCATATTTATCTGTAATCAATTAGCCTTAAGTAGCTTCAAGATTATTAAACATAATAAATAAAATATTTTGCTGCCACAACTGTCAAAATCAGTCACTTGTTTTGTTGTTGTTGCGTTTTGGCTGTTTGTTGGAATATTAAATGAAATTATTTCTTTACGCACAAACTCTAAATATTTTTTTTTTTAACAACGCCACTAACAAAATTATAATCGAAATGAATTTGATTTAAAATCGAGCAAATTTTAAAAATGACTGTAATTAAAGTTCAATAAAAAAAAATATTCCATTTTACCTCTTTCGGTTTTTAGAGAAAACTCTACGGTAATTTTTTAAACTATTCAGCTTTAAATTTCGTTGGTTTTCAATTTCACATTTTTTTTGATTTCTAGAACATGTTTATATAATAAAATATTTTTCACCAAATTCTATTCCATTCTTATTTTTGTTAACTACTTTGTTTACTGTTTGAAGCACAGAGTTGTATTTTAATGGCTTAATAGACATGTTTACCAATAATCTAATTTTAAGTTTAATTTTGAGTTTCTGAAAATAAGCTTATATGGTGTGAACCCAGCCATAAGGCCGTACGAATTGAATTCCATTGCACTAGTTCAATGAATTCCAACTTATGGTTACGTTACTTTTCCAGTTACTTTTTCGCCGAGAAAAAACTTTTTTCCAAATGGGTCCGGGCAAATATAATATTGTGTGAGCCGTAAATCAACCTCTTAAAAAATTTACCAAAAATTTCTCAAAATTTATACAAAATGTTTCCTCTGTACAACATTTCTAACATTTTAAGTAGAAAATTGCTTTGAAAATATTTGCACACTTATTATATACAGATAAAAAGCATACCGAAGGAGTTAAGAATGTGTTAAATAAAATTGAATAGATGACAAGAAAATATTCTGCAAGTTCCAGTAGAATCTGCTCTAATAGTATTGATGATGGTGGTACTGGTAGTGCCTTTAATATATTTTAGTAAGTAGTTGTCCAGAACCAAATGTCATTTGGAATATTGTCTCCATCTGTTCCTTTTGTTTCATGTTCATAGATGGCTGTTGGTATAACTGATCTTAACAAAATCTGACCTTTTTTACTTCATGGAATTCTTAAAGTTACTTGCAACTACACAAAAAACTGCAACAACAGCAACAAAATTACACATTACAAACATTATTACGGTATTTAGAAAATTATATTTTTTTCTAATGCAACATCTCCAAGACGAAAAAAATATATTCGTATGTATGTATGTATGTACATATGTATGTATGTACATATGTATGTATGTATGTATGTATGTATGTATGTATGTATGTATGTATGTATGTATGTATGTATGTATGTATGTATGTATGTATGCATATATGTATGTATGTATGTATGTATGTATATATGTATGTATGTATGTATGTATATGAATGGAATAAAACCCATATACAATTTGTTGCAAATTAATGCATGAAAGTTTTAAAACAAGATTCAATTTGAAATAACAACAACAACAAAAACGAGAGACTAAAGAAAACAAATAGGAAAAGAAGAATCTTAGAAACTACTGCTAAAAACGAACTTATAAAAAAAAGAATAACAACTGAATAAAAACGTCCCAAGTTAATGTTGAAAAGATTTCCTTTCACAGGTGCATGATGATGAGGTGTGCAGTTGTTCGTTCTTTCTTTCGTTCTTCTTCCATGTCGATCTTTCTGTTTTTCTACCAAAAAGCCAAACCAACCAGCCTGTTGTTTTAACCAGCCTGTTGCTGCCTTCTGGACTCTTGTGTGCGATGACTGTTTTTAAATACAAGTGTGAACAGTCTTTCGATGAACGTGTATAATTCTGCTAGAATCATTCATAGAGAGAAACTTTTTCACACCGATTTTGCCGCCAAACAGCTGTGTAGTTTCTGTAGAGTTTGACTTCTAGCAGGGCACACAATGCAACAGTTGTTGGTTTTGCTTTAAGCGGGATTGGTTTTTGTTCTGATGAATCTTAAGTATGTAAGTATAAATTTGAAATTATTAAGCCATTTTATGTACGAGTATAACTTAGTGCAATACAACTAAAGCGAGATCCATTACGTGGTTCCCTACTTTTTTTAAAGAAAAACACAGAAAATTCAAATTTAATGGGGAATGTTTATTATCATTTAAAATGAAATTTTTTGGTATTTATTTCTTGAAGATTTAGTCCAGCAAATGTTGGCCGTTGCTACGTCGCCGATGTTCCATCCGTCGAGTCCAATTTCGATGACTCGTTCGAGCATTTCGACTGATAACTGGCGAATGACACGCGTAATGTGTTCCTCCAAGCCCTGAATCGAAGCGGGTTTGTCCGCAGTAACTTATGACTTTACATATCCCCATTGGAAGAAGACTAACGGTGTGATATCACACAATCTTGGTGGTCAATCGACCGGCCAAAAACGTGAAATTATGTGCTAAATTGGCGCCGTCTTGCTGAAACCAAATGTCTCCGAGATCACGAGCTTCAATTTCAGGAATCAAATAGTCAGTTATCATGACACGATAACGGTCGCCATTGACAGTTACGTTCGTACTGGCATAATTTTTAAAGAAATATGGACCGATGAATCCACCGGCCCACAATCCACACCAAAACGTTGTTTTTTCTGGATGAATTGGCAGTTCTTGAATCTCTTCAGGTTACTCTTCGTCCCAAATGAGGCAATTTTATTTGTTTACATACCCATTGAGCCAGAATTGGTCCTCATCGCTAAACAAAATTAGCCTTGAAAACGCGGATTTTCTTGGAAATTTTCAAGAGCCCATAGAGCGAAACGATGTCACTTGGGAGGGTCATGAAAGGGAGGTTATTAAATGCCAAACAATACTAAGCAAAAATAACGTGACAGCATGATACGACTAACACGTGATCTGTCAAAAAATGCTATTGAAAAAAGGGGTCTCTACTTAAATCACCCTTTACTTTAAAAAAATAATTATAATTTGAATAGACTGAATCAGCCCACTCTTGTTAAGTGATTAGTTTTATTATTTATGTGGTAAATATCTAGTAAAATTAATGAAAGGCTTAAACCAACATGTTTAAACATAATCTCCCAGCCGGTGCTGATATCCGCTTGAGGAGTTTTCTTGCACTCTTGGGTAATACAGCCGTGGAAAAGATTTACATGGATACATGGCATACGGCCTACTCCATGGTGTATCTTAACCACCAGGTGATAAACAATGAACTTACCGCCCTCAAGTTTTAGAGCAACCAAGACACCAAGGAGCACTTTAAGAGCATAATCCAGCAAGATTATACACTCGCCCATTGTTTAGGAGCTGGAGCTATCTAAGCTAAGCTGGTTTTGGAATAATGTTGAGAAGCAACAACACCTAGGGATAATCCTTCCTCAGGCTGAACTCTCTTACAAGCCCTTTATTGAAGTTTCCAGGATATCCCTTCCAGCGACTTTGGGTATTAAACCACAACCTTCACGTGATTCCCTAAAGTTTCTGTTCTACGAAAAAGCAAAACTTCCGCAAAGGCAATCTTCTTACAAGACAGAAAGCATTTCCAACAAGATGTATACAAACGGAGACCACAACCAATAGTCAGTCCGGTGCAGTGCCACAGGGGTATACTGACTTCCATGGTACCAGATAGGATCTCTGGTCAGCTACGATCGCAAAAGATCGTGAAATTCTCCTGAGATCTGTCGTTTTTGGAAGTTGGCCTTATCCCAGGCATTAACTGCACCTGATTCCCCCAGAGGATGTAACAGCAATAGGTGAAATATCAATAAGTCAATCCCTACAAACCGCCGAGGGTTCTTCAGTAATACAGGTTTACCCAATACATCAAGCTATTATAAAATCTAAAAGTGGCAAATATCCTAGATCGCGGCTAACCAGAGTCCCATCTAATATCATTGGAATCATTTGCTCTTCAGGCGATAAGCTTACACAATCCACCCTTTAAGTGCTTGACAATAAACCTTTTTTCACATGGAAAAAGTCCGACTTAGGTACTGATTTTTGTCTGTGATGGTCGGTCAATCGGCTGATGTCCCTGTGTGCTGTTGCTGTACAACTGTATTACAACTGTATTCATTTGGGGGGCGCTGGTAGACGCATGGTTTTAACGCAGTGAACGCAGGCACCTTCTTTAATTGAGATCTGTAATAACAGCCAAGGTTTAAAACAGTTTGTTTTAATTTTTGATGATAGTTTCACTTCTTTAACTTTTATTATCATTTCGCCAAAATGCATATTAAAAATCACTTGTACTCACACAATTTTTAAGATTTTAGTTGCTCGACTAGAGGAGAATGTACAGTATTAATCGTTTAAATGCATTTCACAGTTTGCATGTCTTTTGGTTTTTTAAGGAAAACTTGCTAAAATTCATTGAATTAATAATTAGAATCTGCTTAACTTTCATCAAAAATGCATAAATCATTCGAAATTTTATTCAAAATTCCATTTCGATTCTTATAAAAGAATTTTGTACGGAATATGCGAATAAGTAAAATATGTAGTTGTATAAAAAATAACTTCAGCCTTTTGAAATACCAAAATATCATTAAACCAATTTGAATTTATAAAAGCGGTAAATGCGTATATGAAGTGTGCACAGCGATAAACACTGTTGCTCGTTTTTTTACTTCAGTGACAAAACACAACTCACTTTATCATCTCTAATAAATTTGCACACAATTCTTAAAGCAATTTTACCTTCTTCCGCAATTATTGGCGATCATTTTGTTCGGTTACCACAAAAAAATATCAAAATGACAATTTTAATCATTAAAATCAAATCACAACAATCACCCGAGTGGAACAAAAAAACCACTGAAGAAAAATTTCCATAAAAAGGCATCAGAGTGTTAAAAATCGATCATACTTTGTTAATTGTCTAAAACTAACGTCGACACAAAACAAGTGCCACATTCTTCTAACGGTAAAATGGTGCATCCAGCACTTATGTGTTGTTGTATTTTGACAACACTTCTGAAATGGAGTCCTACACATAACATGGCTTCGGCCATTACAATACACCCCAAAATATTGCAACATAATCTTGAAGACATTATCGCCCAACACTACGATGTGCAGCCATTTCAAGAAGAAGATCTAATCGTAGCTGAATCCAAGAAACACGAAGAAGAAAAGGAAGAAAGTTACGAGTCCGAGTCTAGTGAAGAAAAGGAAGAGGAGCACAAAGCTGAAAAGGGAGAAAAAAGTAAAAAGAAGCATAAGAAAGAAGAGGAACATGCTAAAGGGGAAAAAGGCCACGAGGAAAAAGAAGGTAAAAAGGGTGAGGAGGAAGAAGAGCACGGTCATGAAGAAAAGCATAAAAAGGGATCCGAACATCACAAGAAACACAAGAAAGGGGAAAAAGGCGAGAAGGGTCATGAGTTCGAAGATCATGGCTCCTACAAAAAAGGTCACTCCATTAAAGGCAAACACAATATACACAAATTAGATGAAGACAAAAAGGAGAAAAAATACTATGATGAAAAACATGCAGAGGGGGGAGAGGAGAAACATGGTGAATTCGAGGAAGGCAAAAAGCACAAAAAAGGCCACAAAGAAAAAAAGGCTGGAAAGAAGAAATCGGAGCATGAAGAAAAGTATGGCAAAAAAGATCACGGACATAAAGGCCACAAAAAAAAGGGGCATAAAGGCCATAAGAAAAAGCATGAAGAGAAGAAGAAATGGGGTAGTGAACATGAAAGCGGCAAGAAAAAAGGAGAGGGAGAGAAAAAGAAATGGAAGAAGTCCGAAAAGAAAAGTAGTGAGGGAGGTGGTCACGAACATGGACATGATTGGTAGAAAAAAGATAAAATGTATTAAATTTTTTGAGAGAATAAGAGAAAAGAGCCGAAATTCGATATTTTGATGTAAACAACAGCAAAAACACAGTTAGTTTTTTAATTATATGTACATATATGTATTTAAAATATAAAATAAAACCTCTATAATGAAATTATGGGATATTTTAAATACATAAGAGTTTAACTATTAACAATCTGATATTATGGGCTAACCTTTGCACGTCCCTGTACTCTACGCAAAATGGAAAATAATCATTATTAAATTAACATTAAACACAAAAAAATTTCCATTAACAACACTGATTACTCATAATTTTGTAAAGAAAAAAATATTAATAAATTAGATGATTAAGTTTAAAAGGCAATAATGCTTTCGCGACCATAAAAGCCAACAAGTAAATTGGCAAAAGCAGAGACTGAAACTGAAAACTAAACCCATTAGAAGGTTGGCTTTGAGCTTTGTCTCTTTATTAGCCGCTTTATACAAATATTTAACAATAAATCGCTAACAATTTATACTCAAACACATGAATTTGAACAATTTCTAAAGCAAACAACAACAACAGACTTCTTTGGGCATGCGCACTAACTATTCACTGCTGCCACTTATGTTGTTTTGGTTGTTTTATTTTTATGGATTTTAAAGACACTTGGAGAGGAATCATGGACACAGAACAGGATCAATATTCCCATATGCGTGTTGTTAAATAGCTTAGAAATATTTGAGATGAAATTGTTATTTTTGCAGTTTTGTGTGTTGAATGGTGTGCAGCCGAAATAAAAGCAATAAAGTCGTAGTACTCTGGGGAACAAACAATTTAGTTGAATGGACACACATACTTAAATTGGGTTGTGGCTTTAAGTGTTGTTTTAGTTTCTTGTATGTGTTTTTGTTTTTTTTCATCTTGGCCGTGGTTTTCTTTTAAGTATTTTAGCGAGAGTATCGATTTCAAAGTTCTTCTCTTTTGTTAATCTGAATAAGCTGTTATAAGTGGCAGCTATTTGCTGCCAAAGATTGTATAAGCAACAGCAACTTATGCAACAATAAGAAAAACAAGTATTGGGTGTATTAGAGTCTCAGTAGTAGTAGTAGTCGCAGTAGTAAGTTTAGACATGTGCCTCAATATGTTTATTAAAATCGTTTATCTTGTTCGTACAAATCTGTTTGAAGTTGATATAGAAGATGTTCATTTGAACTTCTTAAATCGTTGTTGGGTTGTTCTATTCTTATTTATGTTTATGTTAAATTGTTGCCAATATATCATAAATTGTGTGCAGTTCTTCAGGATTTATTCTAATAATATTTATTATCATAAGAAACTCTAAACGTTTTAAAAAATAATTATGTACTTAAACTAGTTGGTGGTCTTTTAAAAAACAAATAAATTATAACAATAAATTATGAAAAAAAATTTATAGTATTTAAAGCAGCAAGTAAACAAGATATGATCTCAAAAAAGGTTTAAAAAGTCGTATCAGAATACAATAAAAGTCAATCGAATTTTCTTCTGAGAGAAACGCATGACCGGATATCTTCTAGAATACATTTTAAGGGAACTTTTTTGTAAACAAATATTTGATTACTCAATTACTATTTTTAAATTTCTACTTACAAAGAAAAAAATTACGACAAATTAATTGTCATATTGAATACCAAATTCGTCAATACAATTAATTTTTTTTTTAACAACTAAATTTGTAAATATAAAAAATACTTTTGTTAATTCAAATTGTTGATATTCAACAAATATTTTTAACAACGACGTTGTAATATTGAATAAAGTTTTTGTTAACAATTATATTAAAATTTTAATTACGAATTTGTCATAATAATAAAATATTTTGTTGAGAACTAGCTTATTGCCTTTGGAAAGAATAAAACGCATCTAAATTATTTCTTTAATTAATTTTTATTGAAATATAAATTAAAAACTACATCACAAAAACCATTAATATTTATTTCAGCAACAATTTTGATTTTTAGTTGAACTGTTAATTTTTAATTTTTGATATTCTTTAATTAGGCTTGAGTTCATCAAATTTAATTTTCATTAAATTATTTTCACTGAGGGAAGGAATTTTACAACTTGGAATTTTCATTAAAATTTATTGATAATTTTTCTTGGCTGAACTGGGATTTGAACCCGGGTTGATCTTTACATGTTTCAAGAAACACCACTTTCTATCGTCAGAAGATCTTTGTGTTCTACCCACTGCACCACTGCGGTGCCCGTTAGCCAACAGTCAAACATCAATCTTTAACCAGTAATACTGGTGGTTCGAAATTTGCTGTTATTATCACCTAAATTTCAAATTACATGTTGCCTCCTTTTTCCTCTGTTTTTCGTATTCTTTCTGTCAAGACTTTGTCTTGAAAACCTGAATACATTCGTTTATTATGTTTTTTTGTCCACTTTCGTCGACATTTTTATTTGTACAAATTAAAGTACAAATGTAAACATTAGAGCTTGTGCCATAGCTATTTCTAAGAACAATTTTGATTTTTAGTTGAACTGTTAATTTTTAATTTTTGATATTCTTTAATTAGGCTTGAGTTCATCAAATTTAATTTTCATTAAATTATTTTCACTGAGGGAAGGAATTTTACAACTTGGAATTTTCATTAAAATTTATTGATAATTTTTCTTGGCTGAGCTGATAATAGGTGATAATAACAGCAAATTTCGAACCACCAGTACTACTGGTTAAAGATTGATGTTTGACTGTTGGCTAACGGGCACCGCAGTGGTGCAGTGGGTAGAACACAAAGATCTTCTGACGATAGAAAGTGGTGTTTCTTGAAACATGTAAAGATCAACCCGGGTTCAAATCCCAGCTCAGCCAAGAAAAATTATCAATAAATTTTAATGAAAATTCCAAGTTGTAAAATTCCTTCCCTCAGTGAAAATAATTTAATGAAAATTAAATTTGATGAACTCAAGCCTAATTAAAGTATTTCAGCATACTTATTCAGAAGTAGAACTGGATGCGCAATAATGTTCATCTTCATAAAAGAGAATATTGCCACAATTATAGACTTGTATTTAAAAACTAAAATTAACAAAAGACCCATTTAAATCTCTGAATTTTTCAAACCTCAACTTTACTTACCCCTAAGATTTATACAGTTTTTCACTAATATGCCTATCTTTTAGCGTTTAAGTGATTAAAACCCAAAATATTGCAAAAAAAATTTAACTGAAACAAATTGTTTATATGACAATTTACAAACATGTTAATAAAGAAAATCGTAAAATATATTTGGAAAACTTTAAAAATGTTCATTAATTACTTAATAACTCTTATTATTTTTTTCTGTGTATGTATTTTTTGTGTCAAACTACATATTTTTAATTATTGAGTCTTAAAAATTCTGTGGCATTTTGACAAAACATCTTAAGTCGAGATAAGATAGCAAAAAAGTTTTTAAAGAAACCTTGGCGAAAAAATCATTTTTATTCAGCCCAATTATGAATAAAAATTCCCCGGGAGTAACATGAAATAACATAGGAAAAATGGGAGGAGGGAGAAAACTCCCGGGGAATTTTTATTCATAAATGGGCTGATAGAATAATAAAATAAACCTAAATAAAATTTGTTTATAGAGAAACGTGGGGAAGAATTAGGAAATACCCTCGTATTATTCCAAATGGAGGGTATAAACGGTTTGTACAAAATTTGATAAAATTTATAGCTTAATTTAATCAATATTAGCTTCACTCATAAACACATTCTTTCTTCACAATTTTTAATTAATATACTCCGGTTTATTGTAGTTTTAGTGCAATTTAACCAGCTTTTGAATGTTAAATGACTTTTTTAAAAAACGGAAAGTAATTTAAAATTAATCCCATCTATATTATTAATGAATGAAAAGATGATCGCTCACAATTTAATTCAACAAACATAAACATTGTGTTAAAAAATTTACCCTATTGGCAACAACAAATGTCAAAATTATGTTATCTTTAATGTAGACAGCAATTTGTGCACATATTTATTGCCGGCAATCAGGGTTTAAAAAACTGCAGTCAAAACCAAAAAACTGTCGAACAAAAAACGAGTTGGTTTCACAGCGACTGTTTACATTTAATGAATCAGAAGTAAAAACAAAAGTTTTCTTTTTGCCAATGTAAAATTATGAAGTTGCAGAAATTGCAGATTTCCTACTTAAACTGCAGTTTTTTAAACGCTGGTTACAATAATTGCACTGCGCTCGAAATTTACACTTTTTTTACACAAGCTGGGCACTTGGCGTTTTAACATAATCCGGGTGCGCTAAATCCAATGGGACTAACCGTTTTTTTAGGCTAGCTCTTGTTTTCGAGAAATACCGTTATTTCGAAAGTGGAGGAGGTTGCACAACGTATATTCGCGTAACTTAAAAACGGTTTAGTCTATTGAAATTAAATACATACTAAAAAACCGAAATTTCCTTTAAGAATTTTTTTCTACTATGCACAGCCGTTTTAGAAACATAATTGATTTTGGAAAAAAAAATTATTTTTTATCAAAATTTCGAAATTTTTGAATTTTAAAAAGAAAAAATAGAAGCAAATTGTGTGAGAAAGAAAATAAATTTGTGAAATTGTGGCAAATTTTAATTGTAGTAAGAGAATTAAATTAAAGAATTTAATAAACACTAAAATAAAATTACAAAAATTATTTTTATTAATAAATTTTTTTCTTATTAGATCTTTATTATTTAAATTTATATAATTTTTTTAAGTTTGAGTTATTTTTTATATAAAAATATTAATTTTAATATATATAAATTAAATATTTGAGCTTAAGGTCTTATTTTTTGTATAAAAAACTTTTTTATAAATTTATTAAAAACCAATATTTCGGCACTTCTTTGAGTGCCTTTAACAAAATGAAATTTAAAAAATAAAATATGTTGAGTACATTCTTTCGTTAAAAAAAATTCAATTTAACGAAAAATTATGTATTCAAGTATATGTCATGTGTCAAAAATAGCTGAATTTTACAGAGCATATGTGACAGGAATAGATAACAATCTAGTTCCCACCATTTTTGAGTTTTTCGGAAACCCCATTTCAACAAACAGAACTCCAGACTGACATCGTTAAATCAACAATTTTTTTCAAATAATTTTATATTTCAAATAATTTTATATCACAAAAATATTTTAAAGCCTCACCGCCAATATTGGCATTGAAAAGGCTAAAAAGTGTTAATTCATATTAACTTTTTAAATTTTCGTTATATCCTTTTCATTCCTCCTTTTCATTCATTTAAATCCTGCACAAAAATATGCATTTTGGGGTTAAAAAATGGGTTTTTAGTTATTACTAAGTGAATGTTATAAAAAGTATGACAGTGCAGTAAAGGGTTAAATTTTGGCTTAAATCTTAAGGGGTGGTCAACACCTTTCTAACGACGTATTGAAAATGAAAATCGGACAAAAAATGGTTAAGTTATTTAAATTTTCATTAAAATCGAATCGAAAATCATCAAGAAACTGACATAAACAACTCGCTATCTCAAGTCTGTGGTTAGATTTTAAAATGTTTTAATGCAAAATCGAAGAATTTCTAAATATTATTGTATTTGGCAACTAATTGGACAAACAAATTTATCAATCTTTTAATTCATAAAAAATATCATTTTTGGACCCTTTTTGGCGCGGCTTAGTTCACGGGAGATAATCGCTTGAACTTAAATATTTTTGGAATCATCATAAAACATGTCAAAGTTAGTTTTTATGGGGGTTACATGAACGATTCGTGAATTTTTTTAAGAATTTAAGCGCCGAAATTAAACAATAACTATTGTTTACCAACTTGAAGTTATAAGCAAATGCAGTTCGTGTGACGTCCGACACGCGCAAAAGTTTTCAACTTGGTTTTTGGGATGGCGTACCATAATTTCTATCATTTTTGGTTATGTCTGGCACCAGTTTGATAAAAAAGAAATGATTTTTATTTTTTTTTTAACTTATAAAAATCAAACTAAAACAGTAAAACCAAATATTTATCAGTTGATTAACTAAAGCGGCATTTTAAAAAATCGAAAAGCAAAATTTAAAATGGCAGTAAAAGAAAATTAAAAAAACACGAAGAACAGAAATCAATTCTTGTTTTCTATACTTTTAGAGAAGAAATCTGTCGAGTTCGTTTACAAATATAAAAAGCATGTCTTTAAAATCATCGTATTGATGCCGCCCAAGATATTTTTACTTTCAAAAAGGTTTAAAATGACTGATTTTTCGTTTATTTTACAACAAACAGTAAAAATAACTGATTTATCAATAAAATAATTGTCTAGGAATTATTAAAAGCTCTCAATTATATTTTTCTTTTAAAAAAGTAAAAATATCTCAAAAAAATTTTTAACAAAACAGTTTGTTAAAATATTTTATCAAATTTACACATTGCAAAATAGCACTCAATAAAACATATTTAATAATGAAATAATTAAATATTTCTTCATATAAAATAAAAAAATATTTCAATCAAAGTAAATACAGTATTTTTACAACTCTTTTCCATTTGTAATTCTCAGTCGCTTTACAGTTTTATTAATATAATATATTTAGTGCTGCCAAAGTCTTTGAAAAAGGTTTCCTGATAATCTGACCCTCCAAAATAAATTTTAGTGTACTTATCTAAAAAAAAAATGGGAATTTAGCACATCATCATCAAAAAATTAATAAATAAAGATTCGATACAAATTTTTGTTTGATTTATTTAATATTTCCAACAATTTATTGTAACAAATCACGCAAACAATTTATTAAAAACCATTTTTTGGGCAACAACTTTTTTTATTAACTCAATAAAATTGGTTGTTGACTAAAAATTCAATAACTATACCTACAAAATTTTTTTATTAATAAAGCAAAAATCGTCATCGCAGAAAATTCAAAATTTTTTTTTATCAAATATTCGATTTTCGTATTCAAATATGAAAATTATTTGTTTCTGTGCACACATGCAATTATTAAAGGAATGTGTTGTTAAATCTTCGCTGAGAGTTCAAAAGGAAATGAGAGGGCACATTTAAGGGCATCAATTAGTTTCTTATTATTGTCGTATATAGCAGCATTTTCACAAGATAGGACAAGTTTAACGAGATCAATTCAATAAATGGTTAATTTACACAATCTGTCGTCCATTAGGACATTTGTGTGGCAGGAATTGGCATTCTGCACTTCTCTCTCTTATAAGATCGTTTAATTCAGATCAAAAAAAATCAACATGGACGTTACATACAGTTTTTTTAGAAAAATTCTTTACTTAAAACAAAATTTGGAATTTTTCCTACTAACTTAAAAAACATGATTAATACTTGCTGTCCTAAAGTTTCTATTAAACTACTTGGCCTATAACAGTACGCAAATCTAAGTGATTTTACCTATTTGCTCTAATCCAAGGATCTCCATATTTCCAACTGTATTAAGACAATTTACATTGCACACATTTGCATCCTGCAAGTCCATACAAATTCCCAAGGGTATTAATCAAGTGATCTTCTTACTAATATGGCACACAATAAACAGCAGCACACTATTTTGAAGCATGCTAATGTATCATTATTCCTCTTATGACTTTTAAACATTTCAACTTGGATTTAATTATGAATTATGTGAACTGATAAACATTTCACAACTACACTTTCAGTTCATGTTAAAACGAAAAATATTGAATCAATAATTTCTAATGACTTTCCAAACACAACCAACTCAGATGCATGAATTAAGTGTAAACAAAAATGTTTGTGTTGCTGTTTATTTTACAACACGCATAACTTATGAGGCAAAATAAAAAGCCATCATATTTGTAAACAAAAGCTTTGTCAATTTTGTTACTTTTGTGCATGCGCTTTTGTAGAAGTACTTGCTCTTACTCCTTAACTAGTTAACCGCATGAAATTTAAACATATTTTCGCGAACAAGGAATGGCGAATTTAAGCACAGATGCTGCTCCAGTCGAGGCAACTGCATCCTCGTATTACAATACTGCTGTTGTAGTGCTGCTGATGATGTTTCCTACAATTGCTTTCCATATTTCATGCGCACGCGTTTTTCGTTTCTTCCATCTGTTTTGTTAACAAATTTTCGTTAATCATTAGTGGAGTGGGGAAATAGGGATTCTCAAACTCTGTTCTTTGCTTTCTCTGTTTTAAAGTTAAATGTTCGGGCAAAATAGGATGCATATAATTACTGAAAGAACTGTAGAGAAAACGTGTTTTCTTACGCTTTTATACAGGGAAGGAAAAAATAAGAGTAACATATCATCGGTTTAATATGCAAACTTGCTAATTCTGTTTCAGCACATTTTACAGGAGATACAAAATACCTTTTATTTTTCCTATTTGCTGCTTGAGAGTAAAACCAAAAATATAACTGGTTTTGCACACTTCAAGACTTAATTTGATAAAGAACTACATGGTGGTACCTCACGGCATCAAAATCTCAATAAACTATAAAGTGGAATTTGCTGGTTGGCATATTAAGCTGACGATATATAAAATTAATAAGTTAGCAAATACATGATACCCTAAAACACAGTATTTAGAAACAAATTTCAATAGTGTACCCCATATGGGATTATGTTTTGCGGTTCAAATTGATATGAGAGTTTTTTGTGCCAAACAACATTTCTTTGTGCCGATCGACATCTTCATGAGATTTGTTCGTCTTAAAAAGGTGATACAGAGAGGTTCATATAGGACCTATGGTCAATGACCTACCAACAAAAAATTTCATCAAGGTTTAGTAGCCATTATAAATCACGGTTCAAAATAAAGCAAGTAAAAATTATAGTCAGCCAAGTCCGACTATTTGATACATAACATCACAGTATATTAACACAACATGGTAACATGGACAGACAACCAGCCAGCCGGACGGAAGGACATCGTTAAATCGACTCAGAAAGTGATATTGAGACGCTTAAAGTTGGGTCTAGGAGCAATATTCTTTAGTGTTACACACATCAGCATAAACGCGTAATAACCGTTCCACTATTGCGCTGTGGGTATACAAAATAAAGAAGAATACAAAAATGTATATTTTTCTCTTTTTTTTGTCCATGAAGGACCAAAGTGTGACTTTATTTGAGGCTTCTTAAAGGCTTATACATTTATGTACTTAACCCCTGTAAATAATATTGGACAACCTGATCCATTTTGATCAAATGGACTGGTCCGATGTAATGCAGGCATGGACCATGCCATTGTTAAAAAGTGTTTGTAGTGAGACGACATGTTTTCGGTTTTGAACGACTTCAAAACTAATCCTCTTAAGTATATGATGGAGTAGTTTTAAGACTACTCCTTTGTAATTCTAAGGTGGGTTATATGGTCTTGCCCTTCACAGAAAAAAATTACGACGAATCAATTGTCATATTGAATACTTAATTCGTCAATACAATTAACTTTTTAATTGAAAAGGCACCAACAACCAAATTTGTAAATACAAAAAATTATTTTGTTAATAACAATTGTTAAAACCTAACAAATATTTTTAACAATGAGTATGTGATATTAATTAAAATATTTGTTAACCATTAAATATAAATTTTTGTTACGAAATTGTCACATTAACAAAATATTTTGTTGCTAACTAAATTGAAATGAAAGATTCAGTTTAAAGTGGATTTTATTAGTTTTTCTTGGTAAAATTTATTTAACATCACATCACAAACAGCAATAAGCATTATTTAAGCAAACCATATATAGACCTGGATGCCCCATAAGGTTCTGACATCAACACAACATTCCATCTTTAACAGTTTTATTTGTAAGACTAGAATATATAACTGATGTATTAAAATTTCTTTATAAATCGTATAATAATAACTTTACTTACCGTATAGATTGACTTAATTCCAAAACACTTTACGCATCGTTTATTCTTTAAAAGTTTTCAACAAATAAAACAAATTGTTAATATGACAATTTACAAACATGTTAATTAAAAAAATTGTTAAAAATATAACAGAAAATTTAACAAATTTTCTTTAATTACTTAATAGCTTTTGTTATTTTTTTCTGCGTAGGACATCGTAATGTTAAATTGACCATGTTTTTCCATACGTTTGGGTTACTATTGGACAAGTCCTAGGCCCTTGTGGGCTACATTTTACACGCGTGTTTGGACTAGTCCTATTATTTGCAGGGACATCATGAACATAAATTAACAATAATGCAATTTTTGGTAGTTCTGGTCAGGGTTGGAGATATGTAATTAAAAATTATATTATTGAAAAGAAAAGTTAGCTTATCCACTAGACAAAAATGATAAGCTTCGTGGGTATTTGTTTTTTTTTTAATTGTACCAAAAAATTATGAATTGTACCAGTGCACCAATAAAGTTTCGATTGTACCAAATTTGGTACAACTGTGCCATAAATCCCATCAGTGGTGTCGGTATGCCTAACTTACTAGTTTTTGCTGGTAAAACGTTCATATACTTTTTTAATTTTTTTGAGTAATTAGGAGAAAAATTGTGTAATTTTTTTATTTATTCTCTTGTTGCAAGTTTCTGCTAGTAAAGTAAATTAACACACCTTCATTCAGTTATATTTGAACATTTACTTCTGGAAAAATAACAAAAAAATCATAACGTTACTTATGCGCCACCCTGTCTATTAATGGGTCATATGGACAAATATGGACCGACTGCAACACAATTTGGTAAAATGAATGAATGGGCTTGCAATAAAATAAGTTTGGACTAAATGATATCTAAATACCAATATAATAAGATGATTTTTGGGACAAAGACTGTATTCTTAAAATATGAAAATTTTGGAGGGATTCTTATAATTTTCAATACGCTTGGTGTGACATTTTGAAGCTGTGTCCCAAATTATCCTAAAATATCCTAAAATTGGACAGCCAACCGAAAGGATGGACATCGATAGATCGATTCAAAAAGTGATTCTGGGCCCATCAATATACATACTAAAATGTGGGTCTACGACAAATATTTTTAGTTATTTCACACATCAGAACAAGCGCATAATTCGTCATCATGGAACTGGGAAATCTTGATATTAAGATAACTTTACTGCAACTTCAACATTTTTGGAATATTTTTTAGTTCAGAAATGATTAAGTTTATTACTGCATGAGAATCTCTGAAAAAGAAATAATACGTGAGAATGTGTGTGGTGGTGGTATGTTGTATTTAGTTTCATGCTGCGAATATCGCCTCATTGACAGTTTAAAGTGTTTTGTTGCCAGCAATTTACCAATTTGAGCAACACATGCAGTTCCACCGCCACCACCATCATCATTATCATTTCCAGAAGAAGAAAAGGCAACAAGTCCCAAACCAAATGGAACAAAATTTTTGTTCAAAATCGAAAAAAACAACAAAAGTAAAAAAAAATCAAAAACCGCACAATTGAAATGGCCAAACAAATACACAAAATACTTAAATAAGAAGAAAAATCTTGAGAAAAAAACCAAAAAGAAAACAATCTTTAGTAGTAAGAGAAGTGTGTACAAGTGCTACAGTTGCATTATCAATGGCCATAAAAGGATTTTGTAGCCATTGTAAGTATGTGAACTAAACACATAATGTTGCATAGCAAACGTGCAACAACGTTTATTAAAGAGTGCAGTGCAACAGATACAAGTGAACGCAAAGAATTTAATACAATTTAGGCAAATCCAGGCATTAAACACTGTGCAACAAACTAAGCTGTGATTTTAAACAAAAAATAAAAAATAATGCAGAAACAACCAAAATGAAACACACAAATTACCATTTGAAGATTTTGTTAGGCAAAGAAGGGGAAAAAGAAACAGACACCATAACAAAAATGTTTAAACGCAATAAGACCAATTCAAGGCACATAAAATATGGTCGACATAAAATGCTATGGCTCGTTCTGATACGAATACATGCAAAAAAAAATACATATTTGGTATGTAGTATGTAGCCTCTTCTAAAACAGAAATTTAATAAATGAATTCTTTTTCAGTCAATTCAGCCTTAATTTTTTTTGCTATTGTTTGGGAACAAAATTTTAAATGTCACTGTTTTTTTTTTAATTTACCTCTAAACAAGAATAATTGTTGGTGGAAAAAGCAAATGAAATTAAAATTTTTAAAAAGCTAAAGTTAAGTCTTTTATTTTTATTTATCCATTGGTTGTATCGAAAAAATTCCTTAACAGCTCTGCCCTTTTTGGCGACTTTGATTATAGTTTAACGTAACGTTTAAAATAGACGTTTTCCTTCTCTCTAAATCAGTTGTTACGGTAAACTATTTAATAAGGCTTGTTCCGCAATTATCTATTTATTTATCATGAAATTAGTTTTGTTCTTTAGTTCTGTTCTATTGTTTAAGTAGAATTCTAGTTAAAAATCATACCAACTGGCTTGAAATAGAGCACAAGACTATATTTATTTGTTAGAGTGTATCAGTCTCTGAGGACAGCGTAATTTTTCTTTAGTTGCATTTGACTTGACCTGTAATTTAAAGGGACTGTTTTACTTTTCAAGCAAAATAGAAAAACGTGCTGTTATGTCAATGTAAAACATTTTTTTTGGTGGGAATCAAACAAATGTTTTAAATACAATGTACCAACCATGATAAATTTGTATCAAGAAGAAGTCCATATGAGGACTTCCATACCAAAACGATAAAATTCCGCGAATCTTAAAGCTTCGTTCACAATCCCAGAAACATTTTCACTTGGTGTTCATAATAGAGCACCAATTTTTTCGCAACCACATACATTTTGCATTAAGAAACCGTTTGCAAATTTTACCCACAACAATATTATGCATTTATTATTATCTTTTACAACATTATGTTAAAATTTGCATTCAAAACTAAATAAAATTATTTTAAACGTCAGAAACAATTTCATACAAAATGTTGCTGAAGTTCTAGTTGACTCAACTTTTTAAAAAAGACTTTAGTTACATTTTTGTTTATAAAAGTCTGGGTTCACACTATGAAAGTTTTCTTTCAGAAAGTCTGAGTTTATGGGTGAGAGAGGAGAAAAGAAAAGCATGTTCTCTTCCCTTCTCACCAATAAACTCAGACTTTCTGAAAGAAAACTTTCATAGTGTGATCCCAGACAAACGAAAGGAAAATATATGAAATACTTTGGGAAGAAATAAGATAGAAGAAAAAACGAAATTATTGCTCTGATTGTGAACAAAGCTTTAAGTTATTAAAATTGCAAACTTAGAAACGTTGCAAACTTATTGAAGTTACTTAAATTTATTGAAACAATTAGTTTATTTATGGTAAATCAAACTGTTTATGGCTTTAAATCCAAATTTTTCAATTCAATTCAGGCTCAAGTTCATCAAACTTAATTTTCATTTAATTATTTTCATAAAGGAAGGAATTTTACAACATGAAATTAATTAAAATTAATAGAAATTTGTATTCTTAACTGATCAGGGGACTGAAGTCAGGTCGCACTTACATGTTTCGAGAATAAACTCATTCCCATCTTCAGAGTTTTTGCAGTTTTACTATTTTCCTCACTTCGACCACTGTCAGTCTATAGTCAAACATCAATCTTTTAACCACTGGTATTTTTGTGGAGCCAGTTTAATATCGTAAACAGTGCCCTCGTGGGAGTAGATCGCATTGATCCCGAGATCATCAACGCGACTAGTCTATGTACCTTCGCAAGCATCGCGCGGTGCCTGCTTTTATCCAATGCAGTCCACCATACAACGACACCGTAAAACAGAGTCGGCTTTACTACAGCTTCAAAGATCCAATTGACACAGCTCGGGCTCATGCCCCATTTCCTGCCGATTGCACCTCTACACGCATATATGGCATCTATTGCCCTTTCCACTCTCATCCAGGCATTTGGTCCCCATGACGGCTTGTTATCCAGAACCACGCCCAGATTCTTAGCACTGTGGAAGATCTGAAGCTTAGTTCCATTTAACCTCGGAAGCCTAAAGTCCTCGGTCTTGTACTTCCTCGCAAAGAGTACCAGTTCCGTCTTAGCCCTGCCTCTCCCTCAGTGGTTCCAAGGATTGCTGGTTGATTACCACAAGCGCCGTCCTTGAAGACCCTTCAGTATACTGTAGGTATATACTTTTTAGGATCTAAAATCAAAATTGTAGAAATTGCACCGGTGGTGTAGGGTATACAAATTATTAAGATGAAATCAAGTGCCGAGACCAATGCAGTCTGCTTTTGTTTCCTTTTTGGCATGTCGCATTGTTTTGTTATTTCTATTCACTACTGTAAAACGAAGTTGTTGGTTTATTAAATCAAAACAAATTGTAGTTGAGGTGTGACTGATTTTTTGTTTAAATGAATTGAAATTCAATGAGAAATATAATAAATGTTAAGGGTTTTTTTTATTTTAATTAATTTTATCGCGGTTGCAAATTCCAAGATTTTTACGCAGACCCACCTTTTTTATAAGCCAATCGTCCAAACCAAGTTGAAGATACATTTATGTGTGACAGCTAGTGAAGTATTTTAAAATTTAATACAAAATCTTACATTTGTATTGTAATATTTTTTAAGATTTTTTTTTTACTAAAACACATTTTGTTGAATTTACCTGCAAAGTTTTAAGTTTTATCATAAACAATATCCAAGCTTTCATATTTTACGCCGATTCTGCTAATTCTATAAAGAGATATTAATTAAATTGGCTACTTAATTGTCATTTTTTTTCTATACGAAGAGACAATTCTTGACAGATAAAAATTTCATTCAAAAAATAAAGTTTATTATAAACAGACTAATGTCGGCCACATACAATACGAGTTCTGAACTCAATTCAGGCACTGTAAGGAGCGTTTGTGTAGTGTATGCCGGTGATTTTTCTATTTATGCAGAAAGCTGAGTAAAAAACAAAATGATTTGGATATTTTCTCAAGCTTGTAAAACTGCACAGTGAATTTGTGTAGTGTATGTTTAAACTAGGGATGCCAATCGGGTGCTAACCGTTTTTTTATGTTAGCTCTTGTTTTCGAGATATACCGTTATTTCGAAAATGGAGGACATTGCACAACATATGTTCGCGTAACTCAAAAACGGCTTAGTTTAGTTGAAATCCCGCAATAAAATTTACTTTAAGACCATATTTACATTATGCAATTAACGCCGCAACGTTCGCATGCAACTTTTTGTCTGTTAGCAAGAGGTGTAGGGAAGAAAACGGGGTTGAAAAAATGCTTGAAAAAAATTTAAATGTAAATGTGAAAAGAGTTTCATAGCAACTACTTTAAAAGAAAATAAAAAAAACTCAATGTCTCATTTGCTTTTATTCTGTCGAAAAATTGTATATTTTTTATTTCAACAAAGGACACGCTATATAGTGTACTTGTATAGGGTGTATCAAAAGTTTCGCTTACGCAGTGCCAGACTTTAGCACTACGAAAAAGTTATATGAAAAGCTATCAATTGATAGTCAATGGGTGCTTTAAGCAAAAATAAAAAATGATTAATTAGTAAAACCTAAATCGCTTGTATTGTTTGAAACGAGTTTAGGCCTAAAATTCTAAAAAAAAGGTTTGGCATTGTCTTAAAATTTCTTCATTGCATCGCAATTCCTTTTTCTAATTTTATATATTGCAGATAAATGTTGAAGAATAGAAAACATTCACTTTACATTTATTAATATTTGCCAATTTTAGTTTGAAAAATATAAATATAATTTTATTGTTGTAAACTTCTATAACCACTAATTAATTTCTAGTACTTTTATTAATCTCTTTGAATTAATAAAGAATTCTCATCCCAATAGGTAATTTGGGTTTATATTTTATAAAATTGAATAATAAAAGAAATAAGTAATGAATCATATATGGTACGGTATGCATTTAAGGGTTAACACTGATAATGAAATTAAGCTTTGGAACGCATCAGACATTGAAGTTAAAGAAAATGTATTGGAATTAGACATCGAAGATAGTGGTGTTTTAGATAATTTAACGGAGTTGGAGATCAAGTCGAAATCGGAGATTTTCGCAGACCGAAAAACCTTCCATTAGCTAAAGTTTTAAGACTAATGCGTCAATGGCGAAATATGTTTCTAAGTCTGAAGCAGCCAAAGAGCTTTTAGTTTAATTAAAGTGGATAGAAGCCAATTAAAATAACGTTTTACCAGCTTTTATCAACCCAAATAACATTAACGCGCAAGTTTTAAGCCCATAGCTAAGCGCAAATTAAGGGCTTCCATCTGTTTTAAATTGTTCAGTACAGCTTATGAGTTCTACACTTTGATAGAGCTCATAATTTAATAAACAAAACTGTATTCTAAGCAGAATGTTAAGTGAAGAAGAGTTAAGAGCCATTTTTGGGATCTACGATGGGATTAAATTTAGTGCCGCTTATTTCAAGGATTTGTCCAGTGTCCTTTACCAGGAACGTAAATTGTTTTTAAAATTACCACATTTTGATTTTCATTTATTTTATACGAACGATTTATATGCTCTCATAATTTAAAATAAATTTTTAGAGTTTTTCTTAGGTTTTTACTTAATTGTTTGGGTGTTCTCTGTTTTCATAAAAGAAATAAAATAAAAAATGCAAAAACAACTTGCTCTTTATTTAAACCTTTCACGACGAATGGGACACATTACTTTTAGCCCTCCTTAAAAAACACAGAACCTTTTACAAATGTGTTAAATTAAACAACCTAATTTACAAAGGACCCGAGGTTAAGCGAATTTAAAAAAGTTGGTACGAATTTCCGACTTTGAGACGCTCTTAAGCATAGTTGAAAGAACAAAACCTTGTGTGTGACAAGAATACGAACGCATTTGTTTTTAATCAAACAGCAACAATTAAATCAAAATATATTGAGAAATGTAGCTGTTAGGACGAAGTAACCAAATGAGACATATATGTACCATTCGTCGTCAAAGGGATAAATAAAACCGAAGCTTTTTTGGAAGACGCATTAGTGGAAGTTAAGGCAAATGCAAAGTGCCAAAATAAGATAAAGGCTTCGTTTCCGTGGTTTATGACTGTGAATTACAAAAGGATTATTTGTGACGCGTACTTAAGTGTAAGAATATTTTAGCTCAGCTGACACAAGTATGTCATCGGAGTGACGGCGAAAAAAACACCGTTATTCGGATAATATGTGATAGAATAAGCTAGATTTCAGGCATTGAACGAAGCAGATCCTTTTTACAAACCTCAGGTTAGTAAACTAGATTTTAACAAGATAAATTTAAAAAAATTTCCCTTATAAAATTTAGATTTTGTCGCTTAAGCTATTATTGTGTTTAAGACCCAGAATTGCAGAGATTTAGCTGGAGCAGCTATCAACTATTTTCTTTAATACCCTTCGCTATCACTGAACGCAGATTGAATGCAAAAATCTGCACTCAATTCAAAAAGTGCAAAATTTGGACTTGCAATCAAAAAAGCTGCACACAAATATTGTATCACTAAAATTTAAAAAATTAAACTTTGTATGTGCAGGGTTTTTGATTTTTTTTGGAGGACATGCATAAGCAACGGTATCATTATTGGCTTTTATCATGAAAAATCAAGTTTTTGATTTTAAATTTAGTTGCACTCAAATGAGTATAGAAAAAAAACTTGCAATAAACTGATGATTGCTTTTTTTTATATCAAACTATTATTTTTTAACATCACTATCACTCATGTTTAGTGAGCCTGGAAATTTCAATACATCACACAACACCAAAAAAATGATAGCAATATTTTTGCACTATCACCAAGTGTGAGTTGAAACTGCAAAATAGTGCACTACCCCCAACTATGATGTATATATATTTGGGTATTGAATTAATCGATGTTTTGTATTAATCGATTAGTCACGCAAATAATTATTCGACGTATAGATTTAATCGAATAATAATCGACCAATTTCATATTATTCGGTTATCGAATAATTCTTTAACATTATAATCATGTAATAAAAGAGAAAAACTTTTTAAATAAAAAATAGCATTAAAATTTTAGATAATCTTCTTTAATAATCTTTTAAAAAGACTATACAGTTTAAATGTTTATGTTTGAAACGAATTCTTTCTTTTGTTTTGATAAAACTTGAATTGGAAAAGATTCGTCCACATATTGTTGACGTTGGAGAGATTAAAAGAAACCCGTTATCTTGTCTTTTCTGAAAAATTGGTAGTCTTTCATTGGGCCACTTGAATCTCTTTTTGATTTTCTAACAATTTAAATACTCTTGTTAAGGTGTGGTAGAAGCAGTATGGCCATATATAATGCTAAAATTTAAATTGTATTTTTTTTTTTTAGTTAATATGATTTATTTTACATAATCCTTCCCTATAAACTAACATCATATCAATAGAACAAACTGAAAAAACAATAAAAACATTTTTTTAAACATAAAAAGTCTTAAAACTATAAAAGAAATATATTTCAGTCTTTATATACGTACTAGTGCTGGGATACTATCGATACATAATACTTTCGATATTTATCGATAGTTCAAATTTTACATTCAATTTATCGATATTACTATCGACTAAATGTTTGTACTAATTTTTCATCAGGCTATAGTTCGTTGTTTTTAGCACTTTATTAAAAATATATAATCTTATATTTTTTAAGTATGTAAGAGACTTGGATGTACATATGTACTCACTTTATTTTAGATGACAGTTTTTGAAAAATTGTGCTGGTGCATAGTTGGGGGTAGTGCACTCATTTTGCAGTTTCAAATCACACTAAGTGATAGTGCAAAAATATTGCAATCATTTTTTTTGATGTTGAGTGATGAATTGAAAATTTGCAGCCTCACTCAACATGAATGAAAGTGATGCTAAAAAATTTTGCACTCAAAAAAAAATAAACTCATTTGAGTGCAACTAAAATTGTTGCACTAAATTTAAAATCAAAAACTTGTTTTTTCATGATTAAAGCCAATAATTATTCCGATATTGACAAAATTTCATTTTGTTTAATGTTCTTTGCTTATGCATGTCCTCCAAAAAAATCTAAAACCATGCACATACAAAGTTACATTTTTTAAATTGTAGTGACACAATTTTTGTATGCAGCGTTTTTGATTGCAAATCCAAATTTTGCACTACTTGAATTGAGTGCAGATTTTTGCATTCAATCTGCGTTCAGTGATAGTGAAAAAATTTGCAATATCAGTAAAATTTTTTTAGTGGTAGTTAAAAAATTGCAATCATCACTAAAGCTGGTAAAAAAGAGTGCAAACTAATTTCTTTGCAGTTTTATTTAGTGATAGTGCACTGCTGATTAAAATCAATATTTAGTGCACTACCCCCAACTATGTGCTGGTGTCAGTTAAAAATTATTTTTTCTAGTATTAAATTTTTATAACAATTAAAACTACTTTCAAATACTGAATAAAACAAAAGACATCAACTATTTGATAAGAAATAGATTTTTTTTTGTAAAACACAGTAATGTCCACATTATTTGGTTTCAGGCAGTTTCTAATGTTATTAAATATTTACTTGCCAGCTGAAAAGCACTTTCTAAAGGAACCGAAATAGCGGAGACTATAAGATATTTTATTATTACTTTAGATAATTTTCTAGATTGGCTTTAATTCTCCGCCCAAAATTGGTCTAGAGGACTTTTTCTCTAATGTCCTTTAGAGGCCAAATACACTTGTCATGCAGGCGAATTCATTCGTGAACGTGTACTGGACGTAATATTCGCTGTCTTATCTAAATTTTTGGATTTCCCATCCAGCATTGTCGGTGTCACACATACACATACAAACACATTTTTACTAACACAATGCTTGACGAGTATTTTGATACGCGTATTTGGGCCTTTATGCCGCTATTGAATTTGCATTTTTGTTCCAGAAACTTTCCACACCAATTTTTACCGAAAATTGTGAAAATTTGCAAAAATTTCAAACTTTCAAACTATTATTGTAAATTTACCAAATTTTGCTATCGCAAAGTTTAAAGTGTTAAAATGAATGAGTTTCTGCATTAAGGCGTTTTTATGCAGGTGGTATTGATTTTATTGATTGATTGACATTACAAAAACAGTTGACATTTCTTTTATTATAGCTGCTGTTACATCGAGCCCTTTTTACAATTATAGAGGAGAGAGTTTTATTTATTTTTAGTAAAGTCGTGCAGCACTTTATTTGGTTTCATATTATGAATTTATTTAATTTTAAAATTATAATAGCGCATTCGATTGTTTTTAAGAGCATGCTGAGATTCAATTGATCATAGTACCTGTCCTTAACGATAGTTTTAATAGTGTCGCTTACGATATAATCGAAAAAATGGCTCGACATGTTTGTATAGCTGTATTATAAATAATACTATGTATCGATATTAATATTTTTCCTATCGATATTTTCGATATTTTAAGACTATCGATAGTTTCCCAGCACTAATACGTACATAAAAAGTTTTCAAACAAAAGGTACCATACCATAAAAAAATCAAAGGAACTTGACCCATACGTAAATTGCTATTATTTATTTAGTATTTCAATAAAATTTTTATAACATGTTTAATAAAAAATTTCATTTTATAAATTAAATACTGAAGAACCGATCGAAACATCATTACAATATATGTTCTTATCGCATTTTTAAATGAGGTCGTACATTTTTTTTAAACTATCGCAACATTTTAAACTACACCTAATATAAAGTAACGAATTTCGTTTTTGTTTTTAAATGCCAAAACCAAGAACTTCATGGCAAAAGAATGGATTTATATTTAATGCATTTTTATACCCATATACATTTATCATTTATCATTTAATCAACTGTTGAGTTCATATTTAACAATTCATATGAATTTTGTTTCAGCCACTGATGTTGCAGTGAAATCAATAATTTCTTCTTTAAAATGCTCGCTTAATATGCATTTATTAGTTTTTTAACTATTTTCTACACAAAAAAAGGTAGTATTTATTATTATTCTTTAATAAATTATTTAAGCTTAAGATCACTTTTTTATAACACAGCAAGGAATCTAATAAATAAGATATTAACAATTACTGACAATAGAGTTCATAGGAAAAATTAGGAAATTATTGGAAATATTTTGAAGAATAACAGTTTTCCCAACAAACTGATTTGCAAATTGGTAAGACAATACAATATAAAGAGAGCTCGTAATATTGATGAGCTTTCGGAGCCACGTATTTATAAGTCATTAACTTATGTACCTGGGTTTTCAGAAAGATGAGAAAACTCGATTATATATCATAAAGGGAAATACAGAATGGCACATAAGGTGAATAATAGTGTTGGGAAATTATTCACAAAAACTAAGGATAGATTAAAAAAGTAAGATATGTCGAATTTAGTTTATAAGATTCATTGTGGTGGCAAGGATAATAAACAATGTAGGAAAATATCTGTAGGAACAACTGGGACAAAACTGAAGTTAGATTAGCAGGACATAAACATGAATTATAATTCGACCCGTGGCACGGCGTTATCAATACATTGTAGGGATTTTAATCATTATCCTGATTTTGAAAACACATCACTTTTGAGAAAAGAATTAATTTTAAAAAAGATACGGAGGGCTTAACTCAGATTTATAGTGAAAGGGATAATTATAAATGGGTATTTGACCTTGATTGCTTGTAAAAAGAATTTCAGATGGCAGAGCTCATTTGGTGAATATTTATTAGGCAAAAATAACTATTAACGGAAAGGGACATTAAAATATGTTTTAGGCTTTGAATGCATTTAAAATTTAGTTTTTCCTTTTTTGTTTCTTTTTTCCATATTTTATTTATCCATTTATTGTCAGTTGGTGAATATTTGTTAAACAAAAATAACTATTAACGGAAAGAGACATTAAAACATGTTTTAGGCTTTGAACACATTTAAAATTTTGTTTTTCCTTTTTTGTTTGTTTTTTCCAAGGCCCATTGAAAAGGTCTGTGCAATAAGCCTGATGATCATTGTTTATGTTCTTTTTAGTTGTCAAAAGTTGTTTACATTTTGCTTACATGTGCATGTATACGTTTGTTTTCGTTTATGGTATGCCACACATACACGTTTTTTCCTTTTGCTTTGTATATGTGTTAGTAAATTTTTGACAACTAAAAAGAATCGTTTTTTGTTTTTGTACAAGTAAGCAGACCTGATAGATGGGCCTTGGTTTTTTCCATATTTTATTTTTCCATTTATTGTCAAATTTTTAAATTTTATTTTATTATAAAAATTTCCGGAAGAAGATTTCCAACTGAATTCAAATTATTGAAAATTAAAATATTTAAATTAATTTTATAAAAAAGTGACCTTAAGCTTAAATGATTTATTAAAGAATAATATTTAATAAAAAAGGTCGAAGAAATTTGTTTATAATTTACTGTAGTATTTATGAAATTATGAAAATTAATTGGCAATCGTTATTTAAGTTGACATATTAATTGAGCTATAAAATCTCGGCATGTAATTTGTATTAGATTTTCTATTTCAAAAGTAATGATAATTCTTTTCGATTCCAAAAAGTTTACAAAATCGTAATTGAGGGAAAAAAATCAGCTTAACATGAATTTAATGGAACAAACTGATCAAATTTTATAACAATTTTATATGAAAAGTCTTTTAAAAGATTGTACAGTTTCTAAAGCAAAAAAGAAGGGATTTGTATGTGCACTGAACAAAAAATTGTGGTAGATATTCAAAAAAAAGATTTGTTGAATATTCTTAAATTTAATAATGCTTAAAAATGCTAAATATGTAGTTGAAAAATGCTTCAAAAAAATGATAACTGCACTCAAAAGAAAAATCAATCCATCCGTACTCAAATCAATTCGAAGCGGTGTTAATAGTACGGACTCTAGAGGGTCCTTTGGAGGAGGTCAATTGACACCATTTGACCCGTCACAGATCTATTCTCAGTCAGTTACTTAAATGTAGTATTATATCAATACAATGTAGTATTATTTCAACAAAACAAGTCCTAGAATTAAATTCAAGAACCAAATTTAAGAAAGTACCAAAAATGTGTCACAGCACCGTTGAAAACTGTACTGTAATTCATTAATTTTTCTACCTTTTTGTTCTTCATAAGCCAGTTAAGGGATTGGTTCTACTATCACTGGTCACGAGTCCTTTCCTTTTGTACTTGTTCTATTTTCACAAATTTCAGGGCCAGTCTGTTGGACCAATTGACACAAATTTCCTGCAGGGTATTTAATTGAATGAAGGAAAGAAAGATTTATTCAAGTACGGATTTTCAATCGCAAAATACTTAAATGATCCATTATTTACTTTTTAACCCTTCGTGGTACATGTGAGTCTGGCCAAACCTTTTTTCAATGTGTATAGAAAGTCAAAACATGCGTAAGTCCCAATTTCCACAATGCAAGTCTTATTGATCAGCTTGCTACTTTGTATGCGAGAGTGACGAGGGGAAAAGAAACGAGTACTCAGCTTGCTGTACTCGTCATATGCGTTTTGTTTTCTCATTCGTAATTTTCAGCAGGTCTATTTTGACATTTATCTTTCATATTTAATTTCGTTGTACAAAGTTGATTTCCTAGCGTGTGTGATTTCTTGTGTGTGAATGTTTTTAAATATTTGTTATTTAACAAAACAAAAGAAATTTATAACTAAAAGTACATTTTACAAAACCTTAATTTTAAATTAAACAATTGTTAAAATATTCAACACGAATTTGAATTTAAATACATTTTAATAAGAAATATCCCAGCAAACACAGAAATACACCCCATGTATTGCGAAACGTATTGCCTGGATGAAAAATATTATTGCCGCAATTATCGATTTCGTATTGCGGAAGAAACTTCCTTCGGGAAGAAACGTGTCTCGATGGCAATACTCCTTGGCAATACGAAAGCAATTCTGCTAGATGAAAAACTAGCAATATTGCCAGATAACCACTTAAAACAAAATAGGAAGATATTGCCAAATATCATTAGGATGATAAAAAGAAGATTTTGCATTTTGAAAAATATTAACCACAGATTTTTATTTTAAATTAAGTTGTTTATAATATAAATAATATTTACAAATAATAGAATTTATAATTAAAATAAAGTAGTATAAAATAAATAGCAAAAATTGAGAAAGAATAGAAAACAAGAAAGTATTTCGTTGATACAGAAGCGAACAAGCATTATCTTTATTTACCATATGTACGGCCGGCCCTTGAGTTAAATATTTCTTAGTTCTCCGTATTTATCCATAGTTTTTGCAGTTACGCCCTTTTTTATATGTTTTTTAATATACATAAAATGTAAATATAGATGTTTTTTAATAAATAATTTTAATGTTTTCAGTATACATTTTGTAATTTTTTTAAAAAACTATAAAAGAAAGAAAATAAAAAATTACTTTGATTATTTTCTTCTAGATGGCAATTTGGGGATATTGCTAAACTATTGCCTAAGGGGATATCTTCCATTTGTTTGCGGGGTATGTTTTAAACGAAATGTCAAAACGCACATATACATTCATACAAATGGAATAACAGATAAATAATAAGACTTAACTCGTGAAAACGCCGTACTTGATTTAAGAATTTTATACTTAATTCAAGAAATGCCGGAATTGATTTTCAAAAGTAATCCCATTTAGGATTGTTTTGAGTACGTTTAAGTGTTATTCGTACCCGAAGTTCACATATATGTTCCTGTAAGTAACGAGATGACGCTTAGAAATCAAATATTGATGTCTTGGCCCAGTTGTCCGTTGGCATGTCCGAAGTATAAATAAATTATAATAGAGAGCTAAAGATGTTTCCTTGTGGGACTAATGCGTCAATTGGCTGAGGAGAGAACTTAAAAAATTGCTCTAAGATTTTCATCATAAATACTGTTGATATATTAGATAATAACCTTAGCGCTATAAGCTAATGATCTTTTCCTGGCTTTGTGTCATGGTAGCTACGGAAACCTTCCAGTATTCAAGGCGAAAAATTACATTAAAAAATAAAAATAATAATTTTCTAGCTGCAAAAGTATTTTGTTAGTGATCTCAAACTGATCCTAAACTGCTTTCAATATATAACTTTAGCTGTATTTTAATTATTTCACGAAACTGTACATGATCATTATTTGCTACTTATAACGTTTCTACACTGATTACATTGTTGTTTTCCATACAAAAATATCAGATAGAAATCTTTTCTAAAATAGTTGCTGGGCGGAAATATAAAACAGTAAAATATTGTTAAAGACCAAAGTGTATAGCGATCTTTTTTCGTACTTTACTTTTTCTTTTTCTACATAAAAATTTTAATTAATGATGTTTATTTTTATGAAATTTACAATCTGTGAAAGAATATTAAAAAGAATGTAACATTAACATAATTTGTTTTTGCCTCAAAAGAAACTTTGTGGATATTAGGAAAGAAAACATTTAAAGCAGTAACAACATAATGAATAAATGTTTGAAACTAACTGAGCCATGACGACAACGATTTTAGCGAAAATTCTTTTAAAAAAAATAGAAAAGCGAACAAGAACATGCTAAAAACACTTGTTTCCAAAGCTTGGAGTAAAACGAAAAGGGTTTTAATTCATGTTGTATAAAAGAAATAAAAGAATTTTTAGAAGAAGTTTATAAATTAAACATAATTTATGCATAAAATCGCTGAAGCATAAAATAAAAAAAAAATAAATAAGAAATACACAATAAAATTGCAGAATTTTTTCGGCTTGTAAGAAAAACCATGAAAAACGTAGGCCAAACAACATGATGCAAACAAGTGCAATACGAAATCTTATTAACCCTAAAGAGTTGCAAGGGGTTGAATTAGCGGTCCCCCGAAATCATAAAGCACAATGTAATTAAAATCTGTTTTTCGCCATATTTTTGTCCCAGATAAACGAAGTGCTTTTAATTTTTTTAAAATTAAGACCAGCTGTTTTGTTCCCTTTAAACAAAAAATTATGACTTTTTTACAATACATTTTGTTTGGTTAGCCATTATGTGCCCAGCAAAAAAAAATTTATATTCCGAGTGTCTTTCGTTGTATTCGGGGTATTTGCGTTCATTCTGTTTACGTGTCCCCGTCAGCGGTAGCGTTATATCTTAATGCGTCTCGCTATATTTTCGTAGGAGCAAGTCTCATAAAGCTAATAGATCATTCGTCGGATATACTGTGCATCAACGCATATGGGCCAATACAAAGAATTCCCCTCTCGAAAACGAGTAACACATCTTTATGGGTTTTTGGAAGTACCGATGCTTCAGCAACTTATAAGAGCGCGGGCATCACAAGTGCGTTAGAGAGCGTGCACAAAAAAAATTTCCAACAGTAAAAAATAAAATCTGTTTAAATCAAAAATTTAATCAAGTGAATTAAATGTTTAATCAAGTGAATTAAACTTTAAATCACGTGTATTAAACTTTGCACCAGTAAACCAATAAATAATATCAATTAAACTCTTAATTCACTTGATTAAACGTTTAATTCCCTTGATTAAATTTTTAATTAAAACTGATTTTATTTTTGATAATTGCTTTTACTGGTGCAAAAATGTTTTATTTTTTTTTTTTTTTATAATTTCCTAAGCTTATTTATATATTTTGAACTTTTGATTTACTTTGTTCATAATAACACCTGTTTGCAAGCACAATCCTTGGTTTTATTTAAAATCTATAAAAATTTTAACTTTTCTAGGGTTAAACAAAAAAATTGCGGAAATATTCTCGTAAGCAAAATTCATACAAATAACGAAGAAAAAAACTTGAAAAGCGGTATAACATTAACTTCATTTTTTGTTGTTGTTGCTGTTTAATTTTTTTCTACTTACAACCTTTTATTACAATATTACGTGCTTAAGATGCTTTGAACATTCATAGAATTTAGCTTTTTTTTGTTGTTGTTTGCGTTGAGACGTATTTCTTTATATTTTGCAAATTCATGTTGTTGAAGGTCTGTTAATTTCCCCCTGTTATTTTTTTTTTTTTTTTTTTTTTGTATCTGTTTTCCTCTTTTCAGGCATTTCGAAACACACATGCAATATTTACGGTGTTTAGCTAACAGACACGGCTTATAACACAACTATCAGGCTCTCATAGAAACACACCGAATAAAACAGAACAGTTGGAAAACAAAAATAACGTAAATAAATTCAGGGGGTTGTTAGTCAACTGGTGGATGGGTCTGGGTCTATCCGAAGTAATCAACTAACCAACCATTCCAAGTAATTATGTGTTTTTGAAAATTTTCTCTGAATGTTTTTAGTAGTTTTGTTTTAATTTTCCAGATACATTTTTATTAAGCTTAAGTTTGTTTCTTTTCACTTCGTTTTAAACATCTTTTTTCTACACTTGTCTGCTTTTTGCTTCATTTCTCAGTGAGAAAGAAGGTTATTGGCCTTTTTAATTTTCCTTTACGGCGATAACGTGTGTGAAATGATTCTTTAAAGTTGATAACTTATTAGATTGTCTGGGAAATGCTTCACTCTTAACACTGGCAAATTATTCAAAACTAATTAAGAGAGGAAAAAGTTTGACTAATACGTTTTAAATAAAAAACAAAAGATTAAAGAAACAAACTTCCTCTGCATACTTTTACAAAAATTTTCAAAAACTAAAAGATTTATTATATGACAAACGAATTCCAACACTTTTTTACGGTTTTAGAGTTTTTTTTTCTCAAATTCTTTTAGCCAATATTTCTATTTGAGTTACAGCTTTTTTTTAAGTTCTAACTTTTTGGTTTAACCACAAATTAACTAAATGCCAATTTATAGACACATAAGTATCTGTTGCATAAACATGTACTTGGGTTGCTGTTATGTACTTATAGAAGATAAGTTCTGTTTTTTTCTTCATAAGGCTGACCACTTCCTTTTGGTATCACAAGTAGAAGAAAACACTTTGCCAATTGAGAAAAATATTTTAAAACACTTGAGACTGTGCAAAACAAAACGGCTATATTATTTTTAACACTTTTACTTCAACTTTATTTGAAGACAGATACGTAGCTAGACAACCGTTATAGGAGGATGCAAGAATAACTGAAATCTGGTTAAAAAAAAAGAAAGAATTTTTTTTTTTATTTTAAAACAGCAACTAATTTAGATCTCATTTTAAGAGCCACAAACAAAAAATTTCTTCAAAATATTTAGGAAAATTCTTCGATATAGTGGAGTTTAATTGGAAATTTTTATTTATTAAAAATTCCACTGATTCTTAAATCCTAACTAGAAGGGATTTTCTCAGAAATTTTAAAGTTAATATGGGAAAATAGTTGTATATTAAATGTTAGTAGCCAATTTCACCAAGTTACGTTATAATTAACAATTACCATAACCATCAGTTAAAAGTATGTCAATTGACGGTAAAAGTAATAGTTTTCTGATTTAGCCACTTTTTTAAAATTCCTAAAAATTTCAGGGTACTGAAAATGTTTTTCGTGGCCATTTAAACTTTTTTATTCTTAATTTTCATTGGTCCAATTCACAAATTACAAATGAGTTTTCGCAACAGTTTTCGCAACATCGGACTTATCTTTTTATTTATTTGTTTATTTATTTATTAATTTTTTTATTTATTTGTTTATTAAATTTTACAAGTACAAAAACAAATGGTGCTCTAACTTAATTTACCGAACAATAGTAACGTTGACCGTCAGCCTTCAGAAAGTCTCAGGCGGGAATTGAACGCCAACCCTTGTACTAAAAGCTCACTACCAACTTGCCTAGTTAAAGCAGATTGAATAATTTCTCTATTACATGGATTGAGCCCTCGATCTGTGCAACTTATTGAGCCTAAAGTAAATTACAAGTCATTGTTTTATGTGCTTGTCCTTTCTTAACTAAAAAAATTCATATCTTAATTTTATTTAAATCGCAACAAGTTAAACCTGGCAATCTGTTCAGTATTTCGAGTGAAAGGTTGTCAAACTAAATATAAAAAATTTCTATGAAATGCATACGAAATAAATGTTGAGAGAGTTGTACTCTGTTTATATTGCAAAAAACATGCGAATTGTTTCTGGCAACATTTTCAAAAGGTAAATATTTACAAGAAAGCAAAAACAAAATTTCTTCGTTTAAAAAACTGCTGTCAGAGAAGAAAATCTGCCGTTTCTTCCACTCTTTCATTTGGTAAAAAAAAAACTGTAAACAGTCAATGTCAAACTAACTAAAAAATCGATAAATTTTACACAAATTTTCGTTTTTTGTTCGACACTTTTTGGTTAAGACTGCAGTTTTTTAAACCTTGCAAAATTTACGCGTTTCTATCTCTTTTAAAAACTGTAAATTTTGTATGATAAAACAAATAAATTTTGTAAATATGTTTTTGATTTCATGTAAATTTTCATTCCTTCGACGCGTCTTCAAGAATATCCACTAATATTAATACCTGTACATTACATTTACATTTTCGTGTAAAAAAATCAATGTTGCTCAACATTTTTCGAAGCACTAGGACCCCTTTCAGACTCGGCAACTTTTGAGTTCTAGAGGTCAGCGGTAAGATCGGGTTAAGGGGAAACAAATTGAGTACCGAGTTTGTTGTACTCGGGAAGTGGATTGCGCAACTAACCTAACGAGTCTGAAAAGGGTCCAAGCTTTCCTTATAAAAATGTTTCATAGAATTGCTTGCTTTACCAAGTAAAGATGTCTCAGTTATAATTTGTGAAAAATGTTAAGCAACATTTATTATTTCATACAAAAAATTTTATATGCTTCAATTTTACTTATCAGGCGAGTTTGTACAATTTGTCGCTTTTATTCCTTCAAAGTAATCGGCAGTAAAAATTATATGAAAAAGCGTGTAAATTTTAATAAAAAAAAAACTGTTACCGGCGGTGTTTTTTTAAATGTTACTTTCTCATTTAATATTAAAGTTTGAACTTTTTCCATTGGCTTAAAATTCCACGCGTTTTGAAAAATTTTGTATTTTTACCAGTCCTGGAAATGTTTGATTTGTTTATTGAATTTGTAATAAATTTTTGAATGTGATAACAAAAACCACAAATTTAATTCTTCTTAATAAGTGTTTAATTTATTTCAATTTATTTTTTGAACCATTTTGAACTTTCTTATAAATTTATATTTATTACTATTTCAACTCCAATTTAAACTCCCACATCTGGTTTAATTTCATGGTATCAAATACAGTGAATGGCAAATATAAAAGAAGAAATAAGTTAAAAATTATTACTTAAACTTCAAAATTTAATTTTCATATTACTCGTAAAACTGCACTCGTAAAGAAGCTCGTTCTTTTTGTCATTATTTCTTAAGACCATCAGGGGTGCGCTGAAAATCGAAAACGTAAAACGCATGAATTTTAAAAGTAGTTTTTAAATAAGATAACTGTATTAAAATTATTTTATGACAAAATTATAAGTTTTGCGTTTGCGATTTCCAGCACACCCCTGATAGTCAGATAAAATTTTTGCTTCACGTTGCGGTAGAGATTCGCTTTGACATCCAAGATGAAATATTCATACTAATTGGAAACATGTCACATAAAGTACTTTTAACGCAGAGCGAAGCGAAAAGTTAGGCAACTCTCATCTTTTGCGCGCTTTGACAGTCTGCTAGTATAATTTTGTTTATTGTTACATACACCTTTTGCGTCGCTTTTCTGTCAAAGTTAGAAACGTCATGCAAAGCGATGAAGTTTTATCTGGCATGGCCTTAAAGGACAAACAGGTCGTTCTCGTTTGTTTGCTTTTCGTGCGTTTAGCGTTGTCAGAGTTACAGTTTTTGCGGTTTCTACATTAACTATATGCAATCGTTTTTAACCTCAATGTTTTAATGTGTTGTCTGGTGGAGAACTAAAAATAACTCAACGTGACTGGTGCTGAACCGTATATAACTCAGACGTTTTACTGGTGGAGTACCAAGGAAGTAACTCAGACGTTTACTGGTGTAGACCAAAATACTCTGGAGCGGAAGCTGGAAGCTCTCGCCTTCCTATACGAAGGTGTAGGTTGAACGAGGTTTTGTGGTTGAAGCTCCAAAAATTGTGTGATACCCTTGTATTATAACTAACATAAATTCGCCAAAAACTTTTAGTTTTAAGCAAAATAAAAAAAAAAATTTCATATTTTTTTATGTTCACTTTTAGACGTTTAGCACTACGATAAATTAACGATACAACAAATTTGTCTGTTCACAATTGCATAAACAAAAATCTTATACTTTTTAAACCATAAATGAACAACTATAATATGCTTAAGTTGGCTTAATCAACTTTGCGAACACATGTAAATCATGTGTCTCAAACCATACCCTGTCATTTTGCGAAACTGATCGCAATTTCCGTACGGAAGCAAATGTGTTTGATGTTGTTTTTTTTAATGCATTCGAGCAGCTTTTTGTTAATTTTTGACAGAAACTTAAGCAATCTTATGCATATTATAGTCGGGACTTAAGCGATGCGACGCAGCTTGTGAATTGGACAATTTTCTAATAGTTATTTCACACAAGTTTTTTTTTAATGAGTTTTGACAGCATTTCACGTGAAATGTTGTTAACAAAGTACCAGGCTTAAAACATAAAATGTTTGTTCTTAAACAGTTCTTTTCTACATTGTTATGGTATTTTAACGCATTTTTAAAAATTCATCACCACGTTTCTGTTTTTAATTTTTCATGTTTCATTTTTTTAATGCATGTTTCTTTCTTAGAATCTTAAATCTCTACACTCCGTTAAATTTTTCCTCTGTTTGCTTTTTGGTTACAAGTTGTTATAAGTTATGCTACAAATGTTAGTACAGTATACACTTTTGAACTTTCAAACTAAATTATTTAATTAACAGTTAGCAAACAGTTGTTTGAATGTTCAAAACGTACAATTAAATAACCATGTGATACATCGTTGCTAATGAATAGCCGCTGCTAAAAAAATTGTTTAGTTAAAATCTTTTTTGTTCCTATGATTTTACAAATCATTTAGGTTTTGTAACTTTTTGTAAATCCAATTAAAGTTTTGCATAATTGCATTTTTTTTTTTTGCTGAGAAACCCTGCACCATAGATGCCACTAAGAGATCACGGGAAGGTATATATAAAAATATCCCGTGAATTCTTCCAGTGCCATTAACTGTGCCGAGTTTATAATTTGAATTCAAAATGTCTTTGAATACTTAGATAATTTTAGAATTTAAACACTTTTTTAAAAATACTTTTTAACACTTTTTTCTATCACATTGACTTACCTATGAAAAATGGCACATTCAGTTCAGCTGGAAAATAAATTATGAATTATTGGAAAACTTAACAAATTCTTAAAAATATTTAAAAAAAAAATTATTTAGTCTCTGCCCACAAAATCCACCACCTGCTTTTCACTAACGAACACATAATCATATGTCAATGTCTTGAAGATCACTTTCGAAGTAGATGTGATCTTGTCAATCAAATTGTTTGAATGAGAAAAAGACACTGAAGAATCTGCAACTATTATTATTATTTGAACGCATTGTTTTTCCAGAAACTATTGTAGACCTTGTTGTATCCTTAAGGTACATACTTGGCTAAAAAAAATTACTTTTGTAAAAATTCTAAAAGAAACGGATGCAGCAGCTGTTGTCTTTTAGAAGAGAAATCAACCTGTTTGTTTTGGGAGAAGCAAATGTAACCAAAGGCCTCAAGTGCATTAACAATTTAAAAAGGCTGTACCCAAAGAAATTGTATCAGTTAAATAAAAATAAATCTTCTATTAGAAATAGTTTAAGAGGCTTAATAATTTATTTCTATTTAACTTTTGTACGTTCACTTACGTTCAGTATGTCTTTGTTAACGTATTAAAAAATAATTTTTTAAAAATTTTAATAAAAAATAAACGTGTTTTATATAATAGTGCTTTTTATTTAGTTTTTTATGATTAATTAAGTAACTTAATCCACCTTGACCTTCTTTAACCTTTTGTTACTTTAAGGTTTCACTTTAAATGACTTAAATGTTTGGTAATTAATCAAAATCTCATCTATGGCCAATTAAAAAAAAAAGCAGATCTGAATGTTTAAAAAATCGGTTGTTATAAATTTTCGGTATTTTTGTTGTTAAACAAAAAACAAAGTTAAACTTAAATAAATCCCATAAATAAGATTTTAAAATTGTTTTCGTATTTAGTTACGCTTTTTTCTAACAGTTAAAGTTTAAACTTCGTAATAAAAAAGTACGGTAATTGAATTAAGTAATGAAAGGCATTCAATAGATGTTTGTAATTAAAAAAAATATCAAGGTATAGATTTTCAAAATAAATTTTTTTTCTATGTATTAAGCAATTAATCATAATTTGTTCCATTTAATTTATGTTGAAAGTTTTAAATCCAACTTTTTAATTTCCTTAAAAAAAGATCTTCATAAATTTCTCTTTTTCGATTTTATTTTTTTTATTTGTTTTGTAAATCAAAAAAACTTTCATTAATCATGTGTTCACTCTAAGGTTTTTGTTTTGTTTTAATATAAATATTATAGAAATTTTAACATAAATTATTTGGTCATTAAAATTAGCTTTTGTTCTGCTTTTAATGTCACAATGAGTCGTTATTGTTGACACGTGCTACTAATTTTTTTAAACTTAATTAAGATTGCAAAAATTTGAAAAAAAAATGTTTGCTTTTTAAACTGCAATGACAATTTTCTCAATTTTTCGACAAACTGCCTGTTACTTAATTCCAGGTCTACACTAAAGATAATTATCTCAGCAAGTTGACAATAACGTCGGCAGCATAACAGAGCAATATTTCGTATTGCTCAGCTTACGTTACAGGCATGGAAAAACGTATTTATGTGAACTCATAATTTGAAAGAAATCAAGGAAGAAGGAGCAGTGTAAAAACTGACGCCATCTTGCAAAAATTATTTATATTAATATAATTTTTTTCCTATTCGATCTAAATTATTTAAATGTATATTAATTGGCTAAAGCTTGAGGTTTTTTTTATATAAAAATATTAATTTTGTTTTTTTTTTGGTAAAATAAAATTTATATTTCTATATAAAATAGAACTCAAGCTTAAACAAATTAATATAAATTTAAATAATAAAGTAGAATAAAAAAAGCATTTATATTAATATAAACAATTTTTGCAATTTTATTTTATTGTTAGTTAATTCTTTAATTTAATTCTTTAACTACAATTATAATTTGTTACCATTTCACAAACTTAATTTCTTTCCCACACAATTTTCTTCTAGTTTGCTTATTTATTCAATAGACAACTTAATTTTACGTTTTATGTTACCAATAAGTGTCGACGAAAGTCGACTAACAATTATTGCTAACATAAATTGCCGGCAATAAATATCTATGTACAAAAAATTGCTGGCTACATCAAAGGTAACATAATTTCGACATTTACTGGAATATATGTATGTCGCAATATATAGCTCTGATATATATATATTTGTTCCTTTTACTCCTGCAAGGAGCATAGGGCCGCTCTGATAAAGACATGCAGTAATGTCGTCATAAATTTACTAAACCGATAAATTGTCCGTTAACGAGTTTGGTTTTCTCTATATACCGACAAAAACATTGTTTTCAGTTGTCAACACCTCTCGAAATACATGTAAAAGTTAGGAGGCTGCTAATTAATTTATCTGTACTGCAAAAAATTATTTGCAGATGAGTGCTGGCTAAGAGGTAATATATGACAAATTTATGCCTTTAAAACTCCATATAAGTTATTAGAGACACAAACCATGTGCTTGTAAGACTTACCCTGGTTAATTCTACAGCAAAGCAGATCGATTCGAACAATTGGGGTTTTGTCCTGCCATTGATTTAAAATTAGCAAAGTTATTTTCGGGAATACAAAATTTATTGTTAATAAGATTTCTCTATGACGTGCTAATACACTGAAATTTGTTTGTTGAGGGAAAACTAATTTCTTTGCGCATTTCACTGGCTGCTTAGGCCAGATCATCAGGAAACCTTTTTCCAAAGATTTTAGAAAAGCTAAAATTATTATACAAATAAAACTGTGAAGCGAATAAGAATTATAAACACTCAAAATTCTACCTGTAACAATTTCAAAGCTTAAACAAAACACCAACAATAAACAGTGTGTTTATCCTTCCTTTACAATTAGTTAATTTTTTTCCGAATCGAATTGTAGTTGTAAGTGGGTAAAAACATCTTAAGTCGAGATAAGATAGCAAAAAAAGTTTTCAAAAAATTCGGTGAAAAAATCATTTTTATCAAATAAAAAATAAACCGAAATTAAAGAAATTTTTCGTTCATAATACAAAATTTTAAAATCGTAAACAAAAATGTTTTTTGTAGGAAATTTCGTATAATTAGCTGCGTTCGTTTACCCCAAAATTTGTACAAATTTGTACTGTATTTTACTGAAATGCGTTCGCGTAAATAAATTTGTAAAATTTTCATATTAATCACCTACTGGATTTTACTGGGGTTTTACTGGAAAAGTAAACGAACGCACATTTTAACAGCATTTGTTTGAACTTTTTAAATTTGACTTTAAATGTTTTGTTAAAAGGCCACAGATATGTATATATGTATACCTTTCATAATTTCTGCAAAGAAAACTCTATTTCTCGCCTCGCTTAAAAGACTTCTCACATCACGGATACCAGTCCACGTTTGCTTGTTATAAAGCTATGTTGTGATATTTCTTCCTCTCGAAGGTCTTCCTTCAACGATCCCCGAATTGTGGTTCGAAGCAGCCTATATTTTATGTTTTTTCATGATACGGCCCAAGTATTATGTTTATCATCTTTTTATTTGTTGTTTGTTCAAGTTCTCTTTTCCAGTTTATCCTTGTTAGAACTGCTGCTTTTGGTATGAAGTGTGTGCAGGGAATTTTAAAGGATACGGCAATAAATCCGCATTTTAAAAAGTCTTTAATGTGACCAAAAGTAACTATTATGACAAAATATGCTTAAGTATGCTATTTTATATAGATCGATCTAAATTGCTTATAAATAAAAATTAATGGAAAATATTAATAAAATATTATTACTACAACTATGTTTATGTACTTACATATATGAACATTATGTTATTTAAGGTAAATACAAATTTTTGTTCGGAGATGGATGGATTAAAAGTTGTAGATTTCTATTTATGTAAATGGAACTGAAAAAGGTTCACAGAAGTTATTCATTCGCCTTTTGTTGTGCCAATATTACTAGGTGCTATTACAGTTTGTCAAAACCTACTATCAGTGCAACAGCGCCAAATTAAACATTTTCTTTTATATCAAATAAATAAAAATTTGTTCACAGGCTCTGTCGTATGTTTTATCGTTAAAAAAATATGGTTTTGTTTATGCACATACTACATGTTTGTTGTATCGTTACTTTGTCGTATTGCTTAATGTCAAAACTGAAATATATCAAGCCAATGTACATTATTGTACATTCACTTTGAGTCAACTATTCAAGAAGATTAACAAATTCCTTTTATCCAAATATGTTATAAGAAATAACCTGAAAAAATCAAATTATTTAATTTTAGCTATAACTTTTTACTTTCCTATTTGTTTACTGCAGATAATGTTGGACTACGTGATAAATTTTTAAGAAATGGACTACTCCCTGGACTGTACCAATGTTATGCAAGCATGGGCCATGTCATTGTTACCCTGCAGATAATGTTGGACTCCGTGATCCATTTGTAAGAAAAGGACTGCTCCCTGGACTGGTCCAATGTTATGCGAGCATGGGCCATGTCAATGTTAACCTGCAGATAATGTTGGACTCCGTGATCCATTTGTAAGAAAAGGACTGCTCCCTGGACTGGTCCAATGTTATGCGAGCATGGACCATGTTATTGTTAAAAACAGCTTGTAGTGAAACGACATGTCTTCGTTTTTAAACGAATTTAAAACTTATCCTCTGGAGTATACCGTGGAGTAGTTTCAAAACTAGTCCACTAGAGCATGTATGAACATGGAGTAGTTTTAAGACTATTCCGCTGTAATGCAAAACTGGGTTATATGGTCCACTCCTAGGACATCGTAATGTTAAATAGACCACCTTTTAACCATATATTTGGAGTATTTTTGGAGTCCTCCACTCCTTCCCGGTGGCGAACGTCATGATGATTCATCATGAAACATACTGACAATGTTAAATCATCAATGACATAAATATGCTGAATTTTCTTTGGCGTCATACATGAATTTTTTAAGCGATTGTCCAAAATATAGATGACCTGAACTGATTTTGTTCGTTAGGCTTCCGCGTATTCGTGTGTCCTAACAGACAATATCATTGATATTCAGACAATGTTGTCAAGTTTTAATATACTTCAATGCGATGATAAACAAGAAAATAACTCAAAAAACCATTAAAAACCATGTTTTTAATAATCCGTTATTCAACCTTTGAAGAATAGCAGACAAATTTCAACAGAGTTCCGTTTTATATCGACAGACAATGTCGATTACTTTCATCTTTTTTATATAGCGAATCTTTCATAAAAATGTCTGCAAACCTGTATTGACAGCGTCGTTGTCGCATACTTTCATCGACATTTCGATACTGTCATAGAAATTGCACCTTGAGGCCCAATTTGTCGAGAGGAATCATAGATGAAAATATCAATTTGACAAAGTCGCTCAAAACGTCACCGGGTTTATGGACCACTCTTTACATGCATGTCTCGATATCTGCAGGGTTTTTTTTAATTTTTTCTTCTTATTTATTAAAATTTGCCATTCACATTGGTGGATACCATGAAATTAAATCAGGCATGGGAGTCTTAATATGAGTTTAAATGGTAATAAATATTAATTGATGAGCAATTTTAATTAAAATTGTGTAAAATAATAAATGAAAATTATCAAACATTAATTAATCATTAAGAGGAATCAAATTGTGTTAAAAGTTATCGCATTATAAAATGATTTTTACAAATTCACCAAAAATACAACATTGTTCAAAGCACATAAAAATCAATCATATAATGAGCCAACACTTTTGTATGAAAATTACCAACAAAAAATATATAATTTGTGTAATCAACGAATACAATACTACGAGCTTGTGAAAAAAACTTTGTTGTTTACATTTTTTGGGTGAATTAATAACTTGGAAAACATGACATGTATTTACATTAAAAATTCTAAATATATTTTTTAAGACACAAACCATGTGTTTTTAAATTATACACCCAATACTTTATTCAAACTATAAGAATATTTATGTAGGAATATTTGCTAAAATGTTTGAACTTAGATTGTAATTTTTAAATAGGTGAAAGGGTTTTAAAATTGCTTAAACTTTTGATTTAAAAACATTCAATCTACTATTTATTTCACTACTTCGCGTAAATACATTTACTTTTCGAATTTTTTTTTTATTTTTTTCATTTAATTTTAGACAGACATTCACATTGTATCAGTTGAAAATAAAAAATACAAAAAATATTAAATTTTGAAATCTACTGACCGTACTACAGTTAGTCAGCTCTCCTCTTGTTAGTTATTGGAATCAAACGAAGAAGTAAATAAGCTGCAGTAGCACCAGAAGAGAGGTTATCCCCTACCCATATTATAAACTAATCAAATATACAACCAACCAGACCAAAAACTTTATAGATTTTTTTTCCAACTGCATTTACTCTTTATGTATTTATATAAAAATCTTTTTTTTTTAATGTATTCAGACAAATTAAAGTTTAGTTTCAGTTTTTTTAAGCTCCACAACTGCAACTTTATGAATAAAACAAAACTTACACAGTTAATGGTTTGTGTAAGAGAGATATTGCATGTGATTGAAATGAAATATAAAATTACATTAAATTACCGGATGTAATTGTGGTGGTCGTGTCAGGTAAAATATATAAATGTATATACAAAAAACAATACCAAAAAAAACAAAAAAAAGAGATAGACTTATAAATATATAATTGTTAAAGAGAAACAGTTGTATCGAACCAATATTTTCTGCTTAGAAGTGTAAGGAGAACTATAAATTATAATTGTCTGCTGCTATTTAATGTTTCTTTTAATGTTTTATTGTTTGAAAATTTTATTTATTAAAGAAATCAAAAAACTACTTGTTACTTCACATGTTCTTGAAATCGATTCGAAATTGAAACACATTTTCAGTCCAACCATAATTTATTATGACTTTTGAAATAGTTTTTGCGATGTGATGTGTAACAAAGATCTCACAGTCTGTCTAACGGATCTACAAAGAATTTTTTTTTAAAACAACACCATCAAACGTAATTTCCTTACAGACATTTGCCAAAATTTATGTCGTGACTGCTTTTCAGAAAATTTTATATTAGAATCAGAATGTAGGAAAACAAAAATTAATGTGTTCTGGGTTATTGTGCGGCAATACTGGAAATTTTTCGTCTTAAAGAATCGCTTTGATATTGAGACTTTTAATCTTAAAAAAAAAAAAAATGCTTTTCATATATCGCTAAAATTGTAATTCAAGCATCGCCAAAAGAAAATCAGCAATTCGGCAAACAAGCATTTATGATCGCGAAATAAGATCTGGCCGGAAATTGTTACTTCTGACACATTTATGGTCGTTTTCTAATTAGGCTGTTATCTTTTTCCAAAGAAAATCTGCACATTAACGAAATTTGGTTTTTCAATATCTCTTTTGCTTCTATTCTCTCCCAAAACTAATTATTTGTTTACCGTTTATTTTCCATACGGTTAATTTCAATCAGCTGACTCCCAACTGAGACCAACGGTTTTTACGGTATATTGAGAAAAAGAAAATCGTTAACGGCAGTAGATCGGCCTAATAAATTAATGTCTTTGTTTGACGATCCATTGAGAAAATAGCCACAATAGTTGCATTTATCTATTGTCTGATTGAACCCATTTAAATTTTAAATAAAATGTAAATATTAGTGTGTTAATAAATCTTAAGATGAAGCATAATTCTATGTTTAGATCTGATAACCTACAGTTTAAATCAATTAATATTTTATTCAAAGTATTCTGAATACATAAAAGCTTAATCAACAAACCTGTTAAATAAAATTCTTTAATTGTTTTTTTATGTTAAACCTAATATTTACACACATCTTAATAAAAGCATTAAAATGTTAAACAAATTTTTTGTTAAAAATTTCATATTGGACTGAATGTATTTACGTTACAAAAAGGCAATTTTTTCCATTTTTTTTTTTGTTCTTAAATTTAATACTTGTTTTTTAAATGGCGGTCAAAAGGGTTTGAAAAACAAACTGTAGTTATCTGCATAAAATTTTTAAATCTTAAGGCGTTAGAAAAACAAATCAAAATTATTAAATATATTGATCACTTAATAAACTGTTTGTAGAACACCAGCGCAAGTCTCGTTCGCTTATTTAACATTTAAAGCAAAATCAAAATTTGAAAGTGCTCGTGTTCTACAAACAGGCAGTTAATCTAGAAATCTTTAAATCAAATTTTTTCCATTTTTTTTAAATTAAATTTTAAACAACATAATTTTATACTGAAACTTTTTTCTCAAGAAACTCTTAGTCGGGCGGGCAGGCAGGTAGTTAAAGCGTCAGTTAAGAAATTTTTTCGGAATTTATTGATATCGAACAAAATTTATGATCGCTTAGTTTACATTTAAGACAAAATTTTAAAATTAGTTTTTGTTTAAAGTGTAAGTTAAGCGAATGAAATATTCGTTCAATATTCATGAACAGCCAGTTAATTCAATGAAAACAAAAGATTTAAGCAGCAAACTTGTTATTTAAACTTTAGTCTTGTTTAAAAAAAAATCCAATTCATTGCTCTTTTAACATCTTTATCGTCTCTTTCTTTTAAAGACATAGACAAAACCAGTTTATTAAGAGCAATTGTTTGTTCAAAATATTTTTTTTTTTTTTAATTTAGAAGTAAACACTTATCTATTTATTAGCTTAATAATTTATTAATTTTATATTTATTTTTGCGGTTTTAATTAATATGAAGCTTTTGCCAGAATTTCAAATTGGGTTTTAAAAACTTTTCAAACAAATTGTCATTAATTTCTGTCATATCAAATTAAAAAAAAAGGAGTGACCAAAAAATTGCCAGTTAAAACTTTTGTTATTTTTAATATATTTTTATCTACTAAGACTGATAAAATGGAAGATTTGAAAAGAAATTAAATTTTACCAGCAAACATTTATGTTTAGCAGACCTTTACAATCTTAAAATAGCAAATAGTTGTTAATAAATAAATACAGCCACTGACATTACGCTATCTCTGGATGCAGTAACTTTTTCGTTAGGTTTTTCCCAAGTTGTTTTTTTCAACTTTCTTTTAACATTGTTTTTGTGTTTTTTTATTTATTGAATTTAAAATTGTAGATTTTTATTTTATTTGTATTTACAAAATTTCCCAGTATATTTTGAAATTTTTACGTTTTAGTTTTCTCATCATGATTCTTCAATTAAATCAGTTTGTTTCTTTCCCTAGTTTTAAGTCTGTCTTTACAGGGGGGTCAAAGTTTGTTGTCGTCTTGACAAGGCAACAACTTAAGTGGTGTTTCAAACTAAATTAGACTGGACAGTTTGTTTTAGAAAAGAAAATTGAGTGGTATTTAGATGATCGTGTCTTAAGAGGCCGTGCCGTGGTGATCAAAATTGTTAAAAAAAAAAAAATGATTCTTTCCATTTTTTTATAACAATTCATAGAGTTATTAAAAACTAAATGTTAACGTGGTTTATCTGAATCAAAGTCCAAATAAAAAAAACACATGGAAGCTTGTGTCTGTTAAATTCCTTTAAAAATACTTTTTGCTTAATAAACTTAAAATGTTTTTTTCTTCTTTCCTATTTTCTACTTCTTGCAAAATTTTTATCAACTTGTTGAATAAAAATGTTAAAGTTTAGATTCTTTTAAATACATTGTTGACTTAATTGCCAACACGTCTTTTCTGAACTCAAATTATTTAAACACTATCAGATTTACATTTTTACAGGAATCAGCCTTTAAATAATCAAGTTTACAAAATTCTTTACAGTACATTGAAGCCAACTTCCGCTATTAAAAATTCCGAATTCCGAAATATTTCTTAACTAAAGAATTGTTTGTTAAAGTTGCCAAAGATATTGGCACTTAATTTTATATTTAATTTATCTCCTCAATGAATTTTAATCATTTTAATTTCTTAAAGAAATAAAACAAAATTGGTTCTCAAACTGCAAGCAAAAAAACCGAAAAAACTACATTCAATTTTTGCATAAAATTATCTCAGTAAAAAATTTCGTGGGAATTATTATTATTCTCTTTTAAGCCAAATTGTAAAACACAGTGGGAAAATTCCTCTTTTGGTTTTTTTAGTGTCCCCAAGAATTTATATTTTTCTAGCCATAACGATTTATTTTCCAAATCAATAATTTTTCCAATCAAATGATACAAAGGAAAAAATCCCAAAAATGCTTTCTGAACAACTCTGACTTATTGTTGTTGTTGTAGAATTAAGTCCAAAAACAACCATAACAATCGACAAACTGTTAACAAAGTCAGGTGGTGGCATGTGCTGGCGCGATCTCACTAACGGTGCATAGCGACACACAGCTGGCCACTTAAACGTGATTGCAATTTTATTTTCAGTTTATTAGTATGTTTTGCTTTACTTTGCTCATTTCAACCAATATGGTTTGTTTTTGGCTTAAAGCACCACAAAATATATAAAAGTTACCAACAGTGCCAGCACAACAACAAGCACCACCAGCTGTAACATAAAAATCCATATACTGAAATCAAAACATCCATCCATGTGCAACATCAAAAAAAAAAAATAAAGAAAAAAGACAAACTAGATCCGTCAAGTCTTAATGTCGCCAAAACAGCTCATGTAGTGGACAAATACGCAGCAAGCAAAGAGATTGACTCTTTCGCATCCAATTGTCAGTGCAATCACGCATCAATGTAGCACGTTTTTATATGATGGCCGCCTTAAAAGAAAAAATACTCGCACTTAAACCAACATTTTATATCAAACATGTGTACAAACAATCATGTATCATTGTATCAATAACAGCGAATGAACAACAATTGCGTATCAGACCGACAGCACTGTGTTGCATGTAGCACGAGTCATTTATTTTTAATGTTTTATTTTTATATTTATTTTTTCCTTCAGCTCTGTATGATTTTTGATGCTGCAGCCTCTTTAAAGTAAAATATCCATGTAGCTGCAAGTGATGCAAAAAGTTATTTTGTTGTAAGTTTTATTTTCAACTGAATTATGTGGATGAATCGTAGACAGTTTTGCAGAAAAATATGATGCTGAAGTTGTTGTTGCTGCTGCTTCTGCTGCTGCTGCAACATAAATATATCAACATAAGAGATGATTTGTATTGATTGGCCGACTGACTGTTTTGTTGGTATGGTCAATCATGCATTGATGTCGTTGTTGTATACAATACACAATACAATTGGCCAATAATTGAAAATCCTCATCCATAAACTAAAATTATTTATGTTAGACTCAGCCTGCCAATGGAACGCATTCTTCAAAACACAAAAATTTCATTGATAATTGCATATGTATATTGTCAATTTTTGCAACATGTTGCATTCATAAATCGACTCATGTTATTCATGTTATAATTGTACGAGTATGAGTTTGTACGTGCCTTGAATATACAATAGGTGCTAATACATCATATTCGTTTTATATTTTTTTGTTGCTTTTGCCAATAAACGTAATTTATTTCTAGATAGTCGTACTTTATTATAAATATTCTGAATCCAACAAATATAGGTCAGTCGGTGTATTATTTAAGTTTTGCAGATTTCCTTCACAGAAATCATTAATAAATAGTTTGTTTTAAATTATCCTCAATTCAAGCTTGAACATTTTATTTGCCACTGTACACGTGTATGTAGACAATATTTTAAATTCCTTGATACATTTAAGTTATTTATATGTTTGTACTAGACTCTGCGATAGAAATAAATTATAATTCATGCCATCATGTTCGCAGTTAATGGTGATATATTCCAAAAAAAATGTTTGGTAATTACTTTATTTTAATAAAATTGTTAAAAGAGTCAAATCTTTTTCTGTTGAAACGTAACTTATAAAAAAATAGCATATGGACGCAAAAGTATGCCATATATGACACAATTAACTTCCTGATCATATAAATATATATGTAGATATGTATAAATATTATGTCCTGTGGCTCCTAAGAGAACAAAGCAATCTATCTGCGAAAAGCAATCTATCTGCACGCAGATAAAACACATGTTTCCATATTGTCACCGCCAACTAAATTTTTGTTAAACATATTATAGTTAAATTTCCATCAGGAAGCCACAATCATATTATGGTTGCCTCTTAACATGTTATGGCTAATTTGTTTTTTAATTTACAAAAGTATTTGTTAAACATGTTTTTGTTATTATTAGCCATAATAGTTTAGTAGATTACCACAGTATGCTTGTGACTACAGTTTAATTGACCATAATATGTTTAAAATTTTTCGTCAAAAATGGTTTATTGGAGGTGACAATTTTGAAGAATGTTTTGCTCTGGGTGTGTTATCCACTTGGAAGCGATTCCTTTTGTTCTGAATTTTGAGGGTCTACTCAGACTTTGAATTACAAAAAAAATACGAATCAACGAGGGGACCTAACTGTACGGGATTTTTTGCGTATTAAAAGTCTTTTACAAGGAATTTCGAATTGTTGAGGTCTTTGTATAACCGGGGTACGAGTTATGGCGGTGTGGCTTAATTTGATTAAAACGTTATCCTGAAATTTCAACCATATTTTAAAGTTTTAAGAGAGGTAAACATTTTCAACAAAAAACCAAAATTTTATTAGTAACGACAGTAATTATGTAAAAAACAACAAAAGTATGATTGTGGCCATTGCGGGGACCATAATATAATATTTTTAACTAGACTCAAACCATGTGTTTTACTGCGTGTATTGCCAAATTTTGCCTCATTCCTTAAACTTAATTAATACTTTTTTGGTTTATTCTATGCATAATTGTGCAAAAACTAAAAAAAACCTAAAAAATTATTGAAAAATTTTTAAACAAAAAACATAAGAAAATTTCATAAAAGTTTTTGGTATGCAAATTTATTTATATATTTTTTTTATCAGATTTCTTTGATTTTTTGGATTTTTTAGCTTGCATTTTTAAAATTTTTTGGGCAAATAAAAACTTTTCCTTTTTATTACTATTTGTTAGAAACTGTATCTCTTTTTAAAAAACGATTTTAATTTTTGAAAGGAATAATTTTTGAACCTAAGAATCTTTTTGTCACAAGGTACACCTTTTTGATTGAACTTTAAAAAGTACCTTAAAATGAACAGTTTTAAGAAAGTTTTGATTTTTGGAAAAGCCAATGTGTTTTTAGCAAAGTGCATATGAACAAGTTTAAGTACCACTGTTCATTTTTTAATAGTCATTGCTGCCAGATAATTTTAAACCAATGATCCCAATTTTAAGTTTTAATTCCCTAAAACATCCGTATCTTAAATTTAAATCTCCAATGTTGTCTCTAATTTTTAAATATCGGAAAATCGGGCTTCTAATTCAGTTTTTTTTTAATATTTTTTTTTTTAATTGTTTAAAGTTTATAGAGGCAATATAAATTACACCAAATTCAATAAAATTTGCAAATATTTTTGAATAAAATTCTTTTACAATTGTTCCACAATACTTAAGTTGAGTGTACACGACATATTTTTTTCATCTGACATGTCAAATTTTCAAGTCACATGTAATTGTGCATGTCTGTCAAAATTGCCGTTTTACAGAAGTTTTATAATGTTCAGCCACAAACGTACATGTAATTTGCTTCTGACATAGTCTCTGTTTTTTTATTTGCAAAGGTATTGCAGAAACCAAAGTAGTTAGCGGTTTGAAAATAACGTGCAGCCGCTACAAACATTTTTATTTGCGCCGTAAAAATATTTTCTTTAAACTCGAAGATGCCAATTTTGGATATAATAATGTTTTCATGGTAACCAGCCGCCTGGGTTCGAATCTCAGGTCAGTCAAGAATGAATGATTATCAATAACAATTTTAATTAATTTTCATGTTGTAAAATTCCTTTCTTCATAAAAATAATTTAATGAAAATTAAATTTGATGAACTTAAGCCTGATTAAAAATATTAAAAATTTGGATTAAAACCCATAAGAAGTTCAACAAAATAACCACAATTCTAATTATGGTTTTTTATATATGTATGTGCATTATTTCTATTAAAAGGTTAAAAGAACATACATTTATCGGTATTGTAAAATAACAACCCCAGCCGGCTAATGATTCCGTTAATAGTGCACCGCCTCTGCCGGCTTCCTTGCGGCATTGAATTCTAACAAATTTTTTTTTTTCAATATCACAACAGTGATGTCAGATAGTTTGTCAGAAGAAAATATAGCACGCTCTAATTGAAATTTCGTCAGATGACTTTGCGTCTAACTTTTACAGTAGCAAAGTTAAAAGGGTACCAGACGACATGTATGTATTTTGCAGTGGGAAGTTTGACATGTCAGATGGCTAAAACATGTCGTGTACGGGCACCTTAAATTAACTCAAAACTTGAAAATTTTCAGTAGTAGCAAAACAATTTTAATTTTACATTAAATGTAAAAAGTAGACAAACTAAATGTTGAGTAAATCAACTATTGTTAAGCAAGTGCGATATATTGAAAAATGCAACATTTATATATTTCGCGAAAATCCCAAAATCGCTCCCCCACTAAATTATGTACCTAAATAACAATTGAAATCACTTATTTGCGAACACATCACCTCAGCCGGCAACATTGCTTGTATTGAACAACTTATTTCTTTCAATATAAACATACTTCTTTTCTCCCATTCTTACCCGCCAATACTACGATCTCCTTATTTATTTGCACTCCCTATTTTGTAACATCAATAGCAATAAAATCGCTAAATAAATATAATATACGACTTAAATAAACCCTGCCACAAATATGGTTCCAAATAATTAGATCCCTTTTAGGCAGTGTTAATTGTCTCTCAATTTTACAAAAACAGTCTGTAAAAACTGTTATACGTACGAGCGAAACCATATTTGTTGGTTCTGTTCGTATAGTTCGCTGCACTGTTGTACACTTTGAATGTCATTGTTTGGGGACTTGAATCATTAAATAATTTAATGCCTTCTCATATGCGAACACTTGCATGAGTAAGAGTTGAAGGCATTAAAAAACGATACACAAAAAACGTTCCTAAATGAATAACTCGGCCCAAAACGTTTAAAAAACCAAAGCAAACAGTAACTGCCAAAGATGCAGTGTTGAAAATACTCGTACTTGAATCGGTCTGTATTTAGAATGACGAGTTTGTTTGTTTGTTTTTGTGTTTTGGTTCGAGAAATGAAAAAAGACCGTAAGCGAATAAGAGAAAATTTCTTATATTTTTTAATAACCAAAATGGTCATCTAGACGACAATGACAACGAAGACGACGACAGCGACGGCAAAAACATACTGACAGACTGACTGACTGGCTGGTTGGCTGACGTCTGCTAAAGTTTATGGTCAAGATAAGCTTGATGCTACTTGTGTTTGTTTTACGCTCTTGTGGTCTTTGTCGAGCTAAATGAATTTAATAAATAAGTTTAAACCCAGTTCAGCCAAACTTTTTTTTATTGATCAAGAATCGTTCATGTAGTTTGAGTTCCTCAAATACTCGGAGAATACATTGTTGTTTGATCACTTTGGTGCATCTAAACAACAATGTGCTAAAATATGCATGTTTGATTTGTTTGCAACAAAAAAGCATACATTCTGAGATATAAAAGTCAAATAGACAGTTGCAATATCAATTGTATAGTACAATATTTTTTCTCATTTCGCAGCTCGACTTTAGATTGTTGCTACAACAATAATAATTTATTAGTGTTATTGCTTAAGCTTAATGTTGGCTTTTGGACTTCTCCATTGTGCTTCCAGTTTTTTTGGACACTGTGTCAGAACACCCAACAGAAACAAGTAAGAGAACTATATTCGGCTATGACGAAGCTTATATGCCCTTCTTTACGGTGCGATAAGAACAGAAGTTGTACAAAAATATATATACACGCTTAACTCGGTGCGCGTCACTACCCCTGTTGAAATGAAAATAGTAAAAATTGTTTAAAACAATTCTCGTGCAATATGTTCTAAATTTAGATACTATTACTGTGTATGCTTGTACTAGAGACCTGCATGAATGTTTCATGCATAGCAAAGCAAAAAAACCATCCTCTAAAACAATATTTTGCGTAAATGCCTCTTTAGCATACACACAAAACCAACACAAGAGAGTAAACAAGCAAATTCATTCATTCATAATGGATTGAATGCACATTTTTCTCTTTTAATGACATTCATGCAGGTGTCTAGCTTATACCTACTTAGGCTCTCGCAGTTCTCCAGATATACAGCAATCCATGATATCTGTTTATGGGCGGTACCACGCCCACTTTTTCAGTCCATCCTATTTTTGGAGAGTTTGTATATTGAAAACCAAGCATGTGTACCAAATTTGGGCAATTGTTCTTTTGCGATTCTTAAGATATAAATAAATCTTTTTTGTGTCACACCCATTTCCCGCCCAAATTTTTGTTTTGTTGCGCATTAATAACCAAGATGCTTGTATGTAATTTGGAAACTTTGGCTCTTGCCGTTTTCCAGATATACAGAAATATAAAATTTCTTTGTATAAGAAGTGCCACGCCCTTTTCTGGAAAGGTATATGTTTAAATGTTAATGACAATATTGCAGAAAATTCCTTTTCTTACAGTTAAATGAAACAAAAGTGCTAGAAAACCAGAGGCACGACTAAAATAGTTTTTACTTTCATGAATTTTGGATATGGGCATTTCCACAGAAAATTCTACTTTTTTGTCACGTTACGCCATCAATCATTTTAGAATTGTTTCAAGGAATAAATTATTAATTGGTGTAAGGCCTTACAAGCTTCACATTAAGTGAAAGAGAGAAAAATTTGATACACAAGTATATTTCTTAATGACGTAAAGTGACAAAAAAAAGAGCTTTTCTGTGAAAGTGCCCATATATTTATATAAGTCAATAATTTCACGTAACTCCAATATTAGGCTTACTCCCGATATCAAATTATTATTAGGCAATAGAATAGCTTGCACCGAAATTTTGAACCATGGCAGACGATAACGAAAAATCGATCGAATGTATTCTCTCGAAATGTCATTCGATAGGTTACATTAACTTAAATTTTTATTAATAAAAATCCTATGTTTTTCTAAAAATGTATTCGTATGAATTTTTCAATTCCGGGCATAGTTTTGCTTCTAATTCTTTTGGAAATTAGTTAACGTTCTTACATATTTGTAGAATATTAACTAAAAGTGGCAGTGTAACGGCTACCTAAAGCTTTGATGGCACTTTTTTGAAGGCCATAAGCATTACGGCCTAGAGTGTCTTTTGTTCAGCCAATTACATCAGTTGCCCCCCGGAAAATTTCTACCAGGCTGGTAGTCCTTAAGGCGGAACAGCAGCGTAGCAGATGTTCTGACATCTTGGTACCATCGTTACTGATGGCACTGCTTTTGACATGACGCTTATTAAGGGAAGTTGAGGCAATTCAAAATAAAACGCTTGCTTTGTCAATCTAGTTTGTTTTTTAAACCTGCAAGCATTTACTTACATAAATACATTATGAAATAAACAGGTAGCAGTACTAAACCAGATGACGATTTTAGCTCTAGTATAGTTTGTCTATGTGCCATGCGTCACGCGCTGGAATGACATTAAATTATTAAAAATTGATGTTGTAGAGAGTCATCAAGAAGCACGTTTTATAGAATGTGTTATAAAACACACCAATTATTAGGTAATGGTAGGAAGTGTATCGTTTAAATTTTTTCGTTGTTTCTCGTATTGATAGGAAATATTTTTACCGGATCGAAAATTAAACCTTCCGTCGAAGTTTTGTTTACGTTTTGTGTATTAATATTTTTGTTGTAATCTTGTATTTGTCAGGCATACTTATAAGCAAGGCGAATTCATAAAAGGTTGTCTATGTTAAAATCATAAGCTGTTACTTTTTTGACATTTAAATGTGTGTGTGTTAGTACACAGCTAATTTGTGTACCACAGTGTTTTATTATTTTGACACAATATTAAAGTATTTAACAGTGTTGTATCCGTTTTCAAAATAAGACCACCTTGTATGAATTCGCCTTGCTTCTAAGTAACTTATTTATTTACTTAAAATGTATACTTTTTTATTTATTTCTTTGTAAATGTGTTAAAAGAATCCTATTTTTATTCTTCTACAAAGCAAACTAATCTATTCGAGTCTTAATCAAATTTCGATATGAATGCTATCGAATGCCATAATCTACCTTTCGATGTGTCGATACGAAATCGTATACGATCACAAAAGCGACGATTTGATTCCTGAATGTAGTTCTTTCCCACTGGAAATTCTAACAATCTTCTTTAAATCTAAATGTGTATTTTTGAAAGAAGTAAAATCTGGTAGATCTCCTATAAAAGACCTATTTCTAAAATTAATTGCATCTGTGGCGGTTTATTTGACTTAAAAAATCTTTTTTATATTATTTTAATTTATATTTACATCAGAATGCATAAGTAGCTCTCTTCGAAGTCTACCTGAATTCCATTTAAATTTTAGATTTGCTCTATTTGTTTTTTTCTGCTTTTCAGAATAATGTTTTGATTCTCTAATTATTATGGCTGATGCTTCAATCAATAAATGAATGAATGAATGTTTTCTTCGATGGGCATTTGAAGAAGTTGACCGACCATCTTCATCAAGATGACGATGATGATGCTGGCTGTGCGTGGAATACTTGCTAATGGCATTTGATTTGTTGAGAATTTTATTGTGGTTTTTTGTTGTTTCAGTTAATAGTTATAAGTAGCACTTTTTTCTGTATTTGTTGTTATTATTATTATTCATTTAACGGTGTAATACCACAGTGTATATCTGGAGTGTAGAAACCAGACGCCATGCATTAGTGGCGCCATTGTTAAAACGCCAGCTACCACCATCAACACCATTTATGGTGTTTAAGACGCAAGCTTGTCAAAAACAACAACAGCAACAACAACAACAGTAAAAGCAACAACATAAAAACAAGGAAAGCATACGATATAAGAACCAAAAGATCGAAGAACTGCAAAAAAGGTGTATGGACGTAAACAAACAAACCAAGAAAAAAGGATGTTGAAATTGTTTTGACTATATATAGAATAAAGTTTCTAGATTGTTATATTTGAAAATAAAATAATGTTTTTTTATATATTTTAAAGAAAAAAAAAGAAGCCTTTTGAAAGGTTGCTTTTTTCTAAGATCTATTGCTCGTATTTTGTACACTATTTCCATTAAGAAATAAAATAAATTAAAAACATTTGTTTGATTGTTTATCTTCTAATGAAGACAAAAACTTGTTTTAAGATAACCAAATTTTGTTTCTAACGTAGTTATTGTTTCATTTTTTGATCTTGTCAACATGTTTCATAAACAACAAATTAGTTTTGTCATTTGATAACAAACTGTTGTTTTTCTTTATCATCACAATCCGATGAAATGACCACCTTTTAAAAAATGTATTTTATTAACCAAAGTCATACTGAAACTCTTGAACTACCCAAAAGTCAATCAAGACCTTCTTCTCTGGCATCAGCAGCTTCATACGATTTAATTTTTTTTTTTTTGTTTGATGATAAAACACGCAATCTTGACTCGAATAATATGAATACGACTATATTTGCCTTGCTAAATTATATGCCATATTATAATGTCCCTGTTATTTTAGCCATCTTTTTTTCATTTGCTTATGGGCTAAGCCAAGACCAGCTTTTTAGCCAAGAACAGCCGCTCAAAGTTTTTGTTTCGCATTTTAGCAAAAACTCTCTTGATGAGGATGCGGATGCGGATGATGATGATGATGATTTTTAACTAATTTGCATATTATGTCGTTGAGATTAATGTCGTAAATTTGCTATTAAAGTCATGTTTATTTTTGCTTGTCGCTTTTGTGTTTGTGTTTTTATTTTTATTTTAATTCCTTTTAATGATTTGAGCTTGGGAATTTATCTAAAAACACAACTAAACACTCGTTCAAATGGTGTTTTTGTCTTTATTGTGTTTTAAGTTATTCATTTGACGATTAAAACCCGTGTTTTTTATATGTGATCTATGGCTTAAAGATTAAACTAAATAAAGAAAAATAAAAAAAAATACTAATAATTTCATGGCGATTTTGTTGAAGATTTTAATTAAAAAAAAAATTGTTCAGTAATTATTAACTTTGAACACCATGCCGAATAATTGAATTTGAAAATTGTTGAGCTACGAAAGAATTTAGGAAACTTTTTAGCAAATATTATTTAAAGAGGCATGCACTCAAAATTTTTTTTATATGTGTTTGACGTCGTTTTTTGAGAAAGTGAACATATTTTTTACGAACAATTCGCAGCTTGAATTGATTAATTATTATCAGGCATCTTCTGAAATCACGGTGATTCCAAATTACGAACGGTTTTTTGGTGTTACGAAAATTTAAATTTTTAGTAGTGTTTTTGATTGTTTTAAATAACGAGCTAACAACTGTGCGCTTCTATTTACATTTAGTATTCGTTGCTGACATTTTCCTTAATTTTAAATAAAAAGTAAACCAATCAAACTTCATAATTATTGACGGGGCTGTGAAGTCAAAGTCGGAGTTGTAGATTCGCAGTAAAGGTTTCTGTACCGGAGTCGGAGTCGAAGAACCATCAAAAACTGGCGACTTTAAATCCAAAACTTTGCGGAATTAAAAATTTTCTAATTTTTATCATTTTAAGAGCTTTAAAATGTTTGAAGTCAGAAAATAAGAATCAGCCTACTATATTGAGCTTTAATGCGGCATCTGCTAAAATTAAAATTTCGATTTAAAATTTTTCCAAAATAATTGTTTGCTATATTTAACCATTTAAAACAGCATTAAAAAAAAGATAAAATTCATATGAGGACCAGTCTCATATACATTTAGCATCAAGGTTAGAGTAGGAGGGGGAATTGGAGTCGGAATTAAAAAGTTTCAGATCTTGCAGTCGGAGCTAGAACCATTTTCTGGCGACTCCACAACCCTGATTATTGACTACTATTAGTTTTTTTAAATCGAATAAATCTTCATATACCACACGGCTTTAAAACTGTGCTGCTTTGGGAACCGCAGACGTCTTTTTGATGTACAATATCAGCCGGCTAATAAAAAGGAATCTAGCTTTAGTAGTCCAGCTGAATTTTTTAAATAAAAAAATTTTAAAAATTTTGTTATTTAATTGAATTGGAAATTTAAAGATCTTTTTTTAATAAAACTTTAAATTTTATGAAAACACTCTTAAATATTTTATTAAGTCAGCGTGAACTCAATTTTTAAAAGTTTTAAAATTAATTTCTATTGGTAAAATTCACTTTCATTCTTGATAGAATAGCCAGAGCTTTTTTATTAAAATGTTTTAATTTTTAAATATTTCACAGGAAAGCTTTCATAATAAGAAAATATTTAAAGTAGGAAATTAAACTTTTTTCACGAAAAGCTTTTGAAAGCGTTTGAAATTTCCAAAAATTTACACAAAAGTTTGTTGTAAAAATAAAAATCGCACGAAAAGTAAAGTCCTTTAAGAAAATAAAAGTCAGAAAGCTTTTTTCATTCATTAAAAAAAACGAACATAAAACAAATCCAACAAAACAAATAAAAGTTAAGCGATTTTGACATTTTCCGACTCATTCAAAAGTTGCTTAAAGTTTTTAAAGCTTGTAAACCTCTTTTTGCAAGAAATATTATATTTTTATTAATTTTTGCAGAAATTCTGCAAAAAAAACTGTCAAATATTTTGTCCAAAACGTAGAATAATTTGTCGATTGCCTTTAACATTAAGACGCTGTTCTTCAATTTGACGATTTTTTGTAAAAAAGCAGAAATGATCCCCACACATATCAAAAAGTCTCAGACCTCCAAAAATGGGGTCAAATAGGAACTTTAGTAAATGAGTGGCAGCCCTTTTAGTAAACATGTATTTGATCTGTTCCCAATTAATTAAGCCCATTAAAAATTATATGCATAACTTTCCATATCTTTCCTTAGATACATTTCCTCTCCTAAAAGACCAATGCCAGTTATCATCATTTTCTAATTTTAATGCGGAATTTAAACTTCCGTCATAGATTTCCCAACAGATTTCCTATTAAGAAGAACACTAATTTGCGCGGGTGCTCTTCCTTTTCTCAGAGAAATACATGCAATTAAAAATGTGTCATTACGATAAACAAGTTTTCAGCTTCTTGTGGCTGGAAGTAAAAAAACTTCCGCAAAATAAGAAAAAAAACTTGCATACAAAATCTAAAAAGGCATTAAATAAACACACCTTTTTACAAGCATTCATTTACTTTCAACATTCAACAAGTCACTTGCCACAAAGACGGACTATACGGTTACATCATTAGTTTAACAAGAAGCTACAAATCTTGCTAGAACATTGTAACCTTTTAACAATATTTTCTTCTCTTTAACACGGAGCACAAATATTTATAAGAACATAGGAACAGAAACTATACCCTGATTAAAATTTCAGGAAGTAAGCGCAAACGGTGTGTGTTTGTGTATGCAACATAATCTAATCAATTCATGGAATACGGTTACTACTTCCAATAAAAGTTGTTCGCACACGAACAAGTATCTTAAAGTCAGCTTAAAAGAAAAATTGTAACAACAATTCTGAAAACAAGTTTTTTGTTTTTGTTTGCAAAAGTAACAAAACCCTCCATAAAATGTGCATCGGAGGATGCATCATGTGGAGCCAACATGCGTTTAATTATGCGTATGCAATGGTCAATTAATGTGAGCATGTCGTCACTATTTTGTAACCTGTTCGAATTCTCAATAACAGCCCATAAATCAGAAAATTGCAAAAAAAAAAAAAAACAACAGCTTATGCTCCACATTGGATTGCACATACGCCAGCATTACCACCGTCAGAAGCGGCAGCAGCATCAGGAACAGGCATTTGCAACAGAATAATCTCTCTACGTTGTATTTAAGCTTTTATGCGTAAAAAGTTTTGTAAATGTTTATTAAAAGCACGTTTACAAGTGCTAATAATTACAATATTTATTAGCGTACAAAAATCTTAAGAACATACAACAATCCGAAAAAAACAATGCAACAAAAACAAACCACAACACAAATTCACTAAGCAAATGCATGACAACTCTTTTAGCGTTAAAAAAATACATGGCTTAAAACAACGTATTTTAACGCATTTGTTGGATGGTGTTGCTTTTGGCTTAAAGTGAAGACAGGCCAAAGAGGCTGTATGATGTTTGCATTCGCTGTTTGCTGGTGATGCAAAAATCATCTAAATGCAGATGCATAACATTTTATCTTTATTGGATATTGTTTTTTTTTTTTTCTTTATGGATGGAGGACACAAATGTGCTCATTAATGTTAATAAAACGAGCAATTTCTTTTCTCAAGATACGAATGATGACTTTAGCATCATGCTGTTGTATCGATGGAATGAATGACTATTCATTAAATGCATGCATGCATGCACGGTTTCAGTTGGGTGCTGCTTAGAAAGATGGGCAGTAGTTAATTCAAATTGATTTCGGGGGACCAACTAAGTTCTTTGAATGAAATTATAAAGAAAGTTTTTCATATAAATTTTGTTACAGCTTTTATTTAAAGAAAATCTCTAATTATTTTAAAAATTAAAAAAAAAATTTTGAAAGAAAATTTCCACCAGTTGAATTAAAGAAATCTCTGTACTTAAAAATGTTTATACACTCACCTCAATAGTGGAGAGATTTGTGTGCTTTGTTTGCTTCTAAGACCTTAAAATATAGATCCTCGATCCACGATCTTACGATGTCTGTCCGTCCAGCTGGCTGGTTTTCCATGTAAACATTGTGTTCGTAGTACAGGACGCAATTTTGGAAATTTATTTGAACAAAATTTGGTACATAAGTTCCAATTGCCACAAGAACCAAGCGTATGGAATATTGTAAGAAGCGGTCCATAAAATCATATATTCCCCTTCTACAAGTTTTTTTCCGGATTAGGGTCTTAGTGCCCATTTAGCATCTTATTATGTTCGTATTTAGATTAAATTTGGTCCAAACTTTTTTTTATTGCAATACAAATCATCTGACAACATTTTATTGGAATCGGTTTGGCCAAAGCTTCAATACAAATGTTACTCCCGAGAATAACTTTTAATGTCATAACATTCTTATTATATAAATTTTACGATAGCTACTCTGATGGCAAAATGTTGTGCTGGTAAGTCCAGATCCCATAAAAACCCCCTTCCTAAAACTTCTTAAAAGCAAACAAACCTCATGTAAATGCAGATGCATAAGAAATATCGAATTAATATTCGGCACAAAGAACGTTTACATAAATTTGTATCTCAGAAGATAATTTTGTTCTGGTGCGGCCGTTATTGCCCACGGCTCCCAAATGGGGTCCACTCTCGAAAATTTCTATTTAAATATTGCAGTGAAGGGTATCCCATGGTCGGACTTGACCGACTTTACTTTCTTGCTTGTTTTCATTATTACTTGTGAGAATAAAAATGTTGGGTTACTTCGAAATAAATCAACGGGGATGGAAAATAGTTCCAGGTGCCGGAAATTTGCGACTAACTTAACATTAACTCTGAACAAAAGCTTTGTGAGTGTAGAGAATTATGAAACGTTTTATTAATCATCAATTCTTGGCCCTCGATACAAAGCTCGAATATTTCAAAGACAATTGATTTCAATCGTTCCGTTACTTAACATGGCGTTTCGATACTTTAAATGACTTTGCATTCCGAAAGTATTGAACACATAGTCACCCCTAACCTAGTTAAAGTTTTGATATGTGTGCAAGAACTGATCTTTGGAGAATCCGAGGAGGATGAGCCTTCATCTATCTTAAGTTGTGGGTCTGCTAAAGAAGAAGTCGAGGGATAACTTAGACCCTTTTATATTTCTAGAGACTCAGTTCCGCTTGTGTGCTTACGCAATGTCATGTGATCCCCAATCTTCGAGACACTAAAGCAGCAATACTTAAATTTTCAAATAAGTGCTGTCACATCTGAGACACTTTTTCCAATGCGAAATCGTCTTCCTTCACAAAAGTTGAGAAAACTTTGTTTTTCAAACATAAAAAGTTAAATATAAATTTTTATGTCTGTATTTATAAAAATATTTTAAAGTTAATAAAGGTTTACAAATGAAAATTTTCTATAATTGTTAAATAATTTTAAAATGTTAATATCTCTTGCACTTGGACAATGCTATGATTTTATGAATGTCACAAATACAACTAAAATAATACAATAGAACACTTTGTGAATTGCCTTAATGTAATTTTGTATAATAAAAAAAGTTACTTTTCTTAAGCTTTGGTAATTTTAACCTCAATTCAAATTTAATAGTCGTCTCGGTATCGCCGATATTTCTGAGTATCCCTTATTTAATTGTTTAAAACTTTCTTTTGCAATTTCTTGATACTTTCAAAATGAATGTAAGTAGGGTCGCAAAAACAAATAATCTCCAGCTATTGCGTTTGCGGCATCTGATCAGATTTTATATGTAATTTAACACTGGCAAACTATTTATTCATGGGCAATGTGATTTTTAATGCTTTGGCATTAAAAACACTCAAATTTCACACTTAAATTATTTAAATTTCATTAAAAACAGCCAAAAATTTACATCATTAATTATTAATGAGGCAAAGGCCGTTACACACTATCCCACAAAGAATTACGTATTTTTCAATAATGCTTCCCTGATCTAATTATTCTTTGAACATTTTCAAAAAACAATAACAACTTACCATGACAGGGTTGCATTTTTGTAAATTACTAAATACTTTGTGGGATAGTGTATTACGACATTGCAAAAAATGATGTAGAATTAGAAAAATTTTATGATGTAAAAGCAAAATGTATTGAGTAAGAGAGAATACGAATACAAAATCTGACGAGCGGTCGGTAAATGTTTTTTTGTTCTCAATCATCGCACCAGAGCTGTATTTTAACAGAGTATATTGAAGGTGGTAGCATCTTTTTACAATTACAAAAACAACTAAAATCAACTCAAACAGTTTTCATGTTGTTTTTGAAATGAAATGAAACATGAAATATACTTACAACAGATTTGTATATTTTTCTTTTAAACACGGAGAGAATTTCATATTATTTTGATTCTACAAAGTCGTAATACATTGTATTCCCGTACAAACTAGCCCTTAGTAGAACTTTTTGTAATTATTTTTTAATCGGATATATGATAAAAATCGATAAACATATTTTAAAGCAAGCGTTTTTAAAGACTGATTTCAAGCAGTTTTAAAATCCATTAATTCACTAAAGTAAAAAAGCTTTAAACAAAACCATGAATAGCTATTGAACTTGAAAATTCTATATTTTGAATACAAACTCAATTTAAATTGATTTCACATGTTCATAGTTGGTCCTGTCAAGCATCTAAATACATTTCATGTGGTATATGATATGCCTCCTTTATACGCAAACTACGAGATAAAACTTTGACTACTATCTACAACAGCCTCTGCCACCATATTCATGCCATACATACAAAATATTTTCATCATTTTTACTTAACTTGGAGCGGTGTTAATTCCAAGGCGCCTTAAGTGACATCTGATGACACATTATTTAGATTTTTATGGCAATCTAATAAAAAATAAACACGAAATAATAAAATGTTCAAGCAATTAAACATGATCACATCATATTTAAATGAAAATTGTTGAATGATGAAGACCATAAAGGATTCTGATACCCCAGTTTGGATGGGTCGCTGGCTGCTTGGCCAACGAGTAAGTGCGAGTAATGAAAATTTATATTTAATTTTTATTAATGAATTTTAAAAATATTTTCGAACTAAAACACTCATCATTGTCAGCAGGATTGTAAGGCGGATTCTAACATGTCCATAACTGGCGTTTTCTATATAATTTATGAGATCAGTCAAGGAACAATGTTGGTCGTTTGCCTGGTTTCTTGGTTGGTTGGTGGGGGGAAATATTAAACATTTTGGTTAAAAAATTGTTTTTGATTGATTAAGATGTTGTGTGCAGTGTAGTCGAGTGGTGTTGTTGTGGTACAGTGTAGTAAGTGATCCCTACTAGAAGGTTTTCAGAAACAGGTTTATGTTTCTTGTAGCCTGTAGTGGAATTGGATCAATAACCCTTAATGTTTAGTCAGTCAGTTTGTTTTCTTCAATTCTTTTTGCCAGCCAGAATGGTCGGGTGGGTACTGGTGTTTCGCAGAAACATTTGCAACTTGCTTATTTTTACAATTTTTTAATATCGACATTTTGATATGTGTATGTGTATGTGTATGTGTGCATATGTAAGTAGTTTTCTTTTTTGCCTAAAGTATTCGAAAGTGAAGCATTTCAAGTTTATTGGCATTTTGCAATTTATTTATTTCTGCTGTTTTGTTGCTTTATTTATAATTTTTTATTTTTTTGTATTTTATTTCACATGAGCCACACAAAATAACTTCGTTATAGAGTTTAAGAATCGAAGAAAAAGAACACCTGTGTCAGCACAATTTTTTTTTTTTTAAACTAGGGATTTTTTTCATTTTGTACAGGCAATAACTCAAGGTCATTAAACCACATAATTTTTTTTTTTCTTAGCATGATTTAAAAATATTTATTAAACATCTTTAAAGGTTCAATATTTTGAAAGTTAATGGTTGATGTATGAAATAAAATAACGGGAATAATCTGTTAAACAAGCTTCTTAAAAAGATTTAATAGCTTTCTGCCCCAAATTTGGTGCTTTTTTATTATGTTTTGTGAATGGCATGTCACGCCAAAATAATGGAAAATAGCCTAAATTAAAAACTTAATTTAAGAATTGCAAGTCCCGAATTTCAAAATTTGAAATCCTAAATTTAAATATCCCGAATAATTGTACAGTTTTAGTTCTGAAAATCGGTCGTAAAAATGTTCTCCTCTATGGTAGAGCAAACAATAGCGAAGCTGTCCAAATGTCAGAAATTGCGATCTCATTTGGGGTCACTTTTCATTTCACTTTAATTGCAAAACCACCCAACGAAACAATGCAAAATAAAATAACAAAAAATATCCTAAAAATATATGTTGTGGCTCTCATATAAAGTTTTAAAGCCATTCCCCATTTAGTTCTTTGGAGTCGTATTTCCTTGGGTCGCATTTCGCAGCGCCTTTAAAATTCTTTCAATGCCTTTATACAATATCCCACAAAGTCTTAAGTATTTTACGTAAATTCTTCCCTGATCGTATTATTGTTTGGAAATTTTGAAAAAACAATAACAACTTATCATTACAGGGTTGTATTTTTCTCAAAATACGTAAGACTTAACTAATATTTAGCTTTGCCTTTTTTAAACCTTCTTCGAATCTAATAAGGTCGTAGAAAGATTTTTAAAGACATTTTTAGTTTCTACAAAGCGTAATAAGATTTAATTGAAAAATAAGTTTCGAAATTAGAAAATTGTTATCTTTTTAAAGATAATCCTACGTTCAAACATGCAAGTAATTACTTGCAAGTAGTGTATACGTATTATCAACGAAAAATTGAGGAAACAGCCGATTGGCTGAAAGTACAAAAATTGTGTGAATATTAGTGACAAAGTGTGAGTGTATTGAGTTTTTCGAACTTGTACTTGCATGTGGAAACGGGGGGTAAGCGCAAGAATATTTGCTAAAAAAGCTCAATGAAACTTTTAAATTTACTTAAAAATTCTTTAATACTATTTTTGTGTTGTCTGGAATTTTACTATTTCACCAAAAGACTTATTTAGTTCAGGTCCACAGAGCTATTTTGACATTTAAATACCAAATAGTATAATAAAAAGGGATTTTTTATTATTGCATTAAACGTCTGCATCATTGTTTTACTTAATCTCTCAAATTTCAAAGCGCCAGACAACAATTGATGCAATCTCTATATATTCGTCCGTCCGTCCATCAGTTTGGCTGTCTAGCTCATTGTGTGGTGGAGATGATGTTGTTGGTGGTGGTCTGGTTTGGTCTCTTTGTCTCACATTCATTAACAATTATAACTTTATTCCACATTTAAATCAAGTTAATGTCTTCTTTTTCATTCACAACAAATGACACTTTGAAGTATCAAATGTTGGCAATAAAAGCAACAACAACAAAATTTTATAAAAAAAAAAGTGAATCTACTCTCTTCTTCACAGACTTATTGTATGTTATTTATGTTAATATAACGGAAGATATCATATTATCACTTCTATGGAGCAACAGACAAACTGCACAATTCAAACAAAAAAAAAATAGAATTCACACGCTTTCACTGATTTTTATAAGCACAGTGATGGAGATATGTAAATGATTTTACTTTCGTTATCATTGAGAAACAATCAAACTAAAAGGGAATAAAATTCCCAATGCAAGTAAGTTAATAAACAAAAAAGAAACTTACTTAGTTAAAAAAAATTTCCATTAGAGAACTGTAAAGAGATAAAGAAAAAGATACAAATTAAAATTTATTAACACAGTTGCATTGTAGAAATAATTTCATATTTAAAAAGCTTTAACATAAATCAATATGCCTTTCATTAGTTAATACATATAACTGACAACACCTTTCGCTAAATTATTACTAGGACTACACTAACAATGCCATAAGAAAATAATCAATTTCAGTTGCATGAGTGTCTCTTCTTCTTTAGCAAAACTCTGCGGCTGTTTACCATGGAGCAGAGTTGGTTGCATGCCAAGCCATTGATTATATTTTCATAACTAATTTTTTGCCACATCATAAATGTCAAATGAAAATATATTTTCATTAAATCTACTATTCAGCTTTAGCACCAGAGGTAGGCCCACAAAAACACTTTAAACTTGGCTAACGCTTTCCTAAAATCTTTTACAAATTTGCTTAAAACATTTAGGCCCAAGTGTACCTTGTGCGTTCTATCAACTGGCTACAAAATAGTAGACTAATAGACGCACTTCTTCGTTTAAACATTTTAGTCGTTTTTCTTTGTGGCCTTAACTTTCAATGCTTAAAAAACAAGTAAGAAAAGAAAAAAAGACCATTTATTTTCGGCTTAACTATGAAAGACATGTAAATATTTTTTAACTTCTTTTAGATACGACTCGTATGTGCACAGAATATTAATTATAAATGATTGTTGCATGCACATATTCACCTACGTAGTGAGTTCGAATTGCAAGAGTTCTACTCGTATGTGGTTGGCTGCATGATAATAAATGAATTCATTCACTGTCAGAATCTGTTTATTTATTTGTCATAATAGGTTCAAATGGAAAATCATTAATATTAAGCGACTGCAAAGGTTACATGTGGCGTCATTGATCAACAATTAAATGCAGTGATTATTTATTTCTTTTTTGTCTTGAAATTAATCTCTATTGAAATAAATAAGTAATGACTAACTAAATGATGAAATTTTTAAACACTGCTTAAGAGACGTTATTGAAGACCCGAACATGGGAATTCAGAAATTTAGAATGCAGCAAACTCTGGAGTCTTTCAATTATTTTGTGATGTTTGCTTAAAGTATACTGAACATTATTTTCCTCCTACCTTGTGCATTACTTTTGTATCGAAGCTGAAAGAAATTCTAAAGCATATCTTGTATGCTTGCTCTCTGCATTAGAGGATGCCAGTAGATTTTGGTTATAATCGTAGTCTCGACTAATCGCATCTTTTAATCGTTATCAATCCAAAATTGTATAACAGATTGTTTTAAATAAAATGTTTTACTTTACTCTCCGATTATATACATCTGTTGAAGCAATATAGTTAGTTTGATAGCAACGACATTTTATATCCCATTCATTAAATGTAATGCTTAAGGGTACTTTACACTATCACACAAGTCTTACGTATTTGAAGAAAATAAAACCCTGATGCAAGTTTTCAAACTATCGGCCATGTTCTGGAAATCGATATCGCGTTAAATTGAAATTGATGGAGATTTTCAATTAAATTTTTTTTAAAATTAACGTAGCTTTTACTTATTTCAAAAGTAGTTTTGGTAAAGGTAAGTCCTCAAAGTATGAGGTATATAAAAGGAAATATTTTAATGAACTTAAAACAAATGATAGTTTTTCAAATTTGTTCGTTTTAAATTTCACGGCATTTCGATTTGCAGAACATGTGGGTCTGTTATTGAAAGAAAGAGTGAAGTCATTCAAAATGCTAAATTGCTTTTCAATCATTTTAATAAGTTAAAGAATTTTAAATTTGTGCTAAAGATTTGAGCCATTTCTGGGAAGCAGAAACTGCCCCTGTCTGCCCTGGTGGTCCTATTTTTTTAAAAATGCATATTTGTCTGTACAAATATGGATGTATCTAAGTTTTTAATTTCATTAAAATCGGTTTGATAGTTTCTAAGAGGCAGAAATTGCCCCCTGTCTATAATCGTGGCACTACGATTCGGCCCATTTTCAATAGGCTTAATCCTTGTGCCAATAAGAACCTATGTGCCAAAATTATTATGAAATTATCTCCAAAATTGTTAACTGTACTTTGCGCACAAGGTTTCTTGGACAGCCAGCCAGCCTGCCAGCCAGACGGACGGATATCGTTAGATCAACTCAGAGAGTGATTCTGAGTTCATCGAAATACTTTAAGGTGGCTCTAGGACCAATATTTAAAGGTGTTACACACATCAGCTCAAATGCATAATAACCTCTCCATTATTGAGGTGTGGGTATAATTAACCATTATGTTGGAATTTTTAGAGGTAATCTTAGAGACAATAGGTTTTCTGTGCGTGTATCGGAAATACCGATATAAAATAGGCGCCAAAAGTGAAACAGTAATTGAAAATTAAGCATTGGATTTAGTTTAATTTAAAAAAATCCCTTTAAACACGACACATAATTATTTCAACAAAATATTGTTTGTTCGAGATAAAAACATAAAATCAAAAAGAGTTCCAAATTAAATCAAGTAAGCGGGCGGCAGTGTGTGAATGACACAATTAAAGCGATTTGCGATTAGCGTCAAAAATAACTTTAAGAATAATTCAAAAAAAAAACTCAGCAATTTACGGAAACTTTAAAAGAAAATCTGTCTCAATTCATCATTAAACTCAAGTTGAATGTTTTTTTTTTTTTTGTTTTTTTCTTAAACGGGTTTCGGATTAATCTCTGAAAATGCAAAAAAAAATCGCATCCCTGTAATTGCTGCAGGTACCAAAAGAGCCTTAAACATTTTTGAATCAGTTTGTGTTTTTTTAGTAGTACTTGTTGTTGTTGTATTCTTTTGCGCTACCATATTTAGCAAATTACTGCATTTTGCGCATACTTTTTGCTGCGTAAAAAATATAAAACGAAAAAACTATAAAACATTCCATTTTATAACCTTTTTGCGGTTAAAGTGAGTGAAACATGAAGGAGAGATGTGATTACCGCAAAGTGTAAAACAAGTAAAGGAATGCAAACGGATATTGTTTTTGTTGTTGATGATGTTTTGTTATTTTGGACGTTAAAAAGAATATGGCCAGAACAAGAAACATTTTTTGTTTTTAGGAAAAAAAAAACTAAACAGACTTTAAGTTAAGTAAATTCTTGACGAAGGTGTAGAGTTGCCTGAAATAATATTAATCAATTAATTGCAAATAATTTTTATTGTGATTGACAAACACAATGAAAGCAACATTTATAACAGCTAAGTAAAAGCTAAATCTAATATCTGATTTATTAAGACAAGCACTTTAATTCCTACTAAGTGATAATCCCCTAAAACATTTATTACCTCAACACCTGTTTCAAATTGACTTTGATAAATTTTTCTCAGCTTGAAGGAAAATACACTTAATTTTTCATTTTAACTACAAAAGCATACAATAAACGACCCGGGTTTATTTTTGAAGCTCTGCAACAAACAAAACTAAACTCTCTACACAATTATAATTCCATGAGAGTTGCTGCAAAGCTTTAATTATAATCTTCATGCTGACCACTAGACCAGTAGTAGAAGTAGTAGCAATTATAACTTATAACACCCTTCTTATGACATGTAATCTTTCTTCTATCCACCATCCACTTTCAGGAGAATAGAGTTGCAAGAAATTGAACACTGTCATTAAGATACTGCTGCCAGCTACTACGGCTACAGCTACATTCAAATAACTACAGCCTTGCTGAGCGAAAAAGCAAAATGATGTCAACAACCTAGAATAAATAATAAATATTGTGTCCAGTTTTATTTTCTTTTAGGGCACAAATTTTAATGGATGATTCTTTGCGTCTAATGGACGCAATAGAAAAAAAATATGACATACGGTAAAGAAACGGTATAAACAGTTTCCAGCGATGATTTTCTAATTGGTTTCAGTACACAAAAATCACCGTGATACTGTAGAAAATGACTAGAAATAATAATGGGTGCAATATAGAAATCATTACAAACAAAGTGATAATTACGAAAACTGTATTTAAGCCGACTGTTGTCGAAACTAATGCCAACTTGTGCACACTTTTTAAATTAAAAAAATTTTTAATTAAGTTTTTTAAGACAGTTATTAACATGATTTATGGTTTTCAAGTCATTGGCAATTCTTTTCAAAATCATATATGTACGCATGCGCAACTAATGGTGTATCATGGTCAAGCCCGACCATTTGACACCCTTCACTTTAATATACTAAAAAATTTAAGAGAGTGCATACAATTTGGAAACCATGGCCAATTATGGACCTGGCAAAACAATATTATGTTGTGATAGTAAGATTAATATAAAAGTTCTTTGTGCCAAATATTTTCTTGAAATCAACATCTGTATGAAATTTGTGCGTTTTAAAGCGGTTTTGGAGATGGGTTTTATATGGGTCCTCCTGTTAATATTGGACCTTTTGCAACAACATATAAGCAATTGTAAAGGTTATTGTTGCTAAATTTTATATCAATACCAACATTTACAAGGAAGTTAATGCATTTTATGGTATTTGAATGGGAGCTATGGTTTATATTGATCCAAAACGTTGTATACCTATTCCGTAGAAAGCACAATAGCAGAATGGTATTACGAAAATAATATACAATACAAAAAATCAGGCAATTGTAGTCGGGACTGTAAGAAAAGATAAACTCAATATTTATTGCTGTTGTTTTTGTTTAAGCTTTGATATTGTTACAAAAAAAAAACTAGTGTTTGCAATTCTTGTTCGCTTAAAATGTTTTTTTGTTTAATATCTTTAGTTTTTCTAAAATCTATGGATGAAGTTTCCTGGCGATCTGGCCTAAGCAACCAGTGAAATGCGCATAGGAATAGCTTATCCCATCAACAATCAATTTCAGTTAATCAATAGTTTGAAATGGGGGTTTAGCACGTTTAAACGGAACCTTTATACATAATTTAATTTAAAACAATTTAGTAATGGGCAAAAATGAAAAACGCGTGACCAGTAAAAAAACTTTTTAAAGTAAATTTTTCAAAATACTTTCTAACTTCTCTCTCATGTTAATGTATGTATTTCAACTAAGTACAATTGCCTTAATAATATCAATAACAATTAGCAACGACCACTTCAAAATAAAATAAATATACAAAATTGTGTATTTTAGAATTTGTAATTTGTGTCTAAAACAGGTTAATCATCATAATGATCATATTCAAAATGCGTCACTCTACAAACAATACGAAAGTTATAAGAATGTTCGGATTTTGTAGGGAATGTAAGATTTTTTTTTATAAAATCGTTTGTGACCAACCAGCGATCATTTTGAAGGGGTTAAAATTTTTTACTTGTTTCGTTTTTTCTTTTGGTATTTTTTTTTTTTTTGTTTCAAAAACATGCGGTAAAACGTGACTGTGACAAAAAATCGTGTTGATTTTTTTTCGCTCAATAGTGAGTTTGTTTCAGTGTACAACTTTTAAGCTGATTTTTGTTGTTTTTGTGAACAATTCAGACTGACAATTGTCTGTGTTGTATTGTGAGTAGTTTTTTTTTAAATTTTTTGTTGTTGTTTGTCTTATTTTATTTTTATTTAACATAAAAATATCTAAACAATGACAGCAATTTTTATGATAGAACCATGGCAAGTCGGCGAAATCATCATCATGATCATCACATAAATCTTTTAATACATTTAACAACTACACAATCAAAAAAAGTTCGAAATTAAGTTAAAATACATACAAAAACAGGAGCAATTACAATAACAAAACTAACAATATTGTGAACAATTTGCTTTAACAAAAAATTCGTATCAAAAATTGTTAAATAATCATACATGCGGATGAATGTACATTTATACAGAGATGGGAACTGGAAAATTTTCATATAGCAGGTATTTAGACGTTAATAGGAAATAGAAGTAAAATAAATGTTATTCAATGAGCTCTTTTGGATCGATGTCATTAAAATCCCCTAAAACCAACAATATTTTTTTAATATAATCTTTATTTGAAATTGAAATCAAACCTTATTCGATTCATGTAATTGCGTTTTGCTTTTAGACAGATTAGATACGATAATGTATTTCCAGCAAAAGTCAAATAGAGGATTTTTGTCAATTAAACGTCTAGAGCTATCATTTTTTCTTTCCACCCTGAAAACAGTGTCCTGGACATAGTCACGCTTTCTTGAATAACATTTTTCTCGAAATTTGTTACCTTTTATCTAAAAATCGTTTAAGGAAAAGCAAAATTGCGAGGGAAAAAACTGTTCACTTTTAATAGAAGGTAATAATTCGATTGTCGTTAAAATACTTTTCATTCTAGCACTGCGTTTAGCGAGTCGAATATGTCTTCTTGCGATGCGACAATGCTACTTAAAATTGTTTTATAAGGAAATTTTCGAAAATACTTTCAAATCATAAAAATTTCAATTGCACCAAAACTCCCATCTCTGTTTTCATATAATTATTGGCTGCCTGTGTATATGATGTTAGTAGGATTGGTGAAAAAAGTAATTGTCATGAAGTTAAATAATGAAGTAAAAGTACTTTAGTGCTGGTACACATCATCATCATCAACGAATATCATGAACATGACGGAGTGACTGACTGCCCTGCAAGCAAATTTGGTAGCCGACTACAAAAATAAAGCATTTATAGTTAACTTTTTAAAATTTAACAACATATGTATAAGCTAACTACAAAAAATGCAGAAATTCCCCGATATCAATGCAAGTGAATTTCGTGTAGCGTTTTTAAAATTTTAGTTTTTATTTGCTATTTCGAATTTTGATATTTTAAGTAAATGAAGATGGAGTTCACTCCAAAAAAAGATTGAAAGATTTTGAAAATTTCTTCTAAGTTTTATCAGTTAACTTATATACAAGAAAAAAAATTTCATATGAAACACCTACCAATTCGTTTTTTAACAGTCGCCTGTCGATCAATTGGCTCAAAAAGGTGGAGACTGACATTAGAAATGCCTTAAAAAAACGAAAAATCCATTCAGATTGCATAAAAAAAAATTAAAAATAAAAACACATAAAATCTTACATTTACAAAATATAGATGTACCTACTAAAAGAAAATACTTTTTAATAATTAAAAAAAACAACTTTTTCATATTGAAAAAGTTAACTACAATCAGAATAACTATTAACTAACTACTCCCTTACTCACTATAAGCTAACTACTATGTTGCTAAATTTAAGTTAGTTGAAAATTCATGCAGAGTCGGACAGTTGACTACTTGCTATGGCATGCCAATGTTAAAATAGTCAGTTGGCTCCATTAAAAATAATCCAGGAATCAACCAAAACAAGCTGAAAAAAAGTTAACATAAAGTTAGCTTAAAGCTAACTGAGTTGCTTGCAGGGTGCTAACACACACATATACTTAAACACGTTTTAAGTTTTCGAACATTAAAAAAAAAATATTTTCGCCGGTAGATTTTATTTGTAGTTGTAGCTTTTTTTGATGAACGGGTTTCAAAGTATGAATTCAACAACAAAATAAAATTCTTCTCATTATTTTCAAAGTACAATCGTGTACTAGTATGAGTGTGTGTGTGTGTGTATATTAACTATGATTTAATTATTTTATTTATGGGTGTTTTTTCTATAATCATAGAAAACAGAATAATAGAAAAAAATTAAATCATGGGAAGTTATAAATAATTAACAAAAAAATATTTCTATTTTGTATGCTGTCATTTATTTTATGCGCGTTTTTATTACGTTTTTAATGTGTCAACATAGGCCCAGGTGTGTTTTTTTTATAAACAGTGCCATCGTATTGTGTCACCACCAAAATTTTTAAAATTATATTAATTACATGTCGTATGAACTGAACAACAATTGTCTACCGATGACTTTTAACATCGTGAAATTTTCCTTAAATTACTGCACACAATGCACAGGTTTTCGTGTTTGTTAAAAAATATTTTTTTTTCTTAATTTTTTGCTATTGTTCATGTTTTTAACCGCTGATTTTATAATATTAACAAATTATTTTTAGTAAATTCTTTTTTTTTTATTATTATGTATTATTATTATAAAATTCACATGACATTGTGAAATTAAATGTTGAGTTGTTCGTAAATTGGCTGAAAAAAAACAGGCTTTAAACTCGATAAAAAAAATTAATTAAAGCAACAATTTTGAGAATAAAAAATATTCAAACAAAAATATTATGAAATAATATAAATAATGGAAGATTAAATTGTGATGTATTTAAAACAAAAACACATGATTATACTTGAATTAATTCTGCCAGATTTTGCAATTTTCAATTACTCTTTCGTTAGTTTAGTTTGTTCTTTGATACTTTTAATTAAGCCCCTTTTACACTATTCTACATGTCTTAAAATTAAGATCTATGAGCTTTTTGGTCTGACTGTCAAAAAAATTAGAGCGAAAATATTTTTTATTACATTTTGCGTCAAGTAAAAAGAAAACATTTTGTATAATAGGTATATAAACAGCTGTTCAGTATGTATAAACATTTATACTTTTGTTTTAAGACGGCGTTAATTTTTACCATCATTTTGACAAATATTAAACCCAGAGTACGAACCTTATTTTACGTACCTTGCAACGAATGATCGTCGATTCGACAATGTATTTTTTAACTGTCTAGAACTATGGCTTGAAACCAATGATACTTATTAATCATTGTGGCGCCGTATAAGTCTACATAAAATACTAGTTTAATTTTCATTTATATATGTAGATAAAAGATTAATTTAATTTTTGTACACAGAAAAAATTCTCCAAAATTGTTCACTAATTAAAGCATTAATCAAAAACAAAATCAGATCTAATTAAAAATGTAATCAAGTGAATTAAACGTTTAATCAAGTGAATTAAAAGTGTTATCAATTTAACTAAACGTTTAATTGATACTATTAATTTGTTTACTGGTGCAATTTTAATTAATTTTTTAATTAATATCACAAATTTTTTAATTGAAATCTATAATTTTTTTTCTGTGTACTAATTCATTTTATGTTGCACATATTTTTGGGATCATAAAAAATTACCTTAAAGTTATTATAAGTAAAACTGAAATGAAACAACCTCATCGAATCGTCGATCATTCGTACTTTAGGGTTAAACAAATAAATAAAAGTAAGAAACTTACAATCTTTACAACAAATATGGTTGATTTATTTAAAATTTGAAAGGAATCATTTGAAATTTTATACTTTTTTAAATTTGATATTGTTTCAATTAGAACTATTGCTGTAATTCTTATACGCTTAACAGTTTTATTTGGCTTAATATCTTTAGTTTTTCTAAAGACTTTATGGATGAAGTTTCCTGATGATCTGGCCTAAGCAACCAGTGAAATGCGCATAGGAATAGCTTATCCCATCAACAATAAATTTCAAGTGTTTTATCAAATAATAAAAATTGGGAATTAAGCAAGAATAACATAATCTTTTAAATTTATATTTATTTAAAAAAATAATAGTAATAAAAACTTGTGAACCAAATTTTAATTTTTCCCTCATTTTTTTGTGTTCCTACAAAAAAAAATACAACTCTGATAAAGTGAAAAAGGTTTCCTGATAAGCTGGCCTAAGCAACCAGTGAAATGCGCATAGAAGCTAGCTTTGCCTAAACAATAAATTTCAGTGTATTTATCAAATATGAAAAACTGGGAATTTAGCACGTCATACCAAAATCGTATTAATAATAAATTTTGTATTCCCGAAAATAACTTTGGTAAAAACCTTAACGTTTATAAAAATGGATCCATACCATAAACACATTTATTTCCTTACGTATTTTTTGACATTTCATAAAAAATCGTTTTCACACAATTGATTTCAGTTTTTGACATGTTGTTATACTCATGTTAAAAGTGTTAAAGTGTCTTAGGCCCGTTTTCACAACTTGCCGATAGCTAAAGGTAGGCAGGTTAAAGCCTACTTTTAGCTATCGGTAAGTTGTGAAAGCGGGCCTAAGTAATATTTTATTTCGTAATCTTTATGTTAATCTTTGAATTGGATTTTTAAACTTAAAAAAATATCGGGTCCTACTTGCTCTTTTTCGAAACCAAAATTTATTAATGCCGCTGTTTACCTGCAAATAGAATGCAAAAGTAACAAGGAATTAGTTTATTTAATGTAATTCGTTTTTATTTATGGAATGGAAAAACCTCTATTTGGGTTTTGTTGGGAATTTATAAATGAGGCATATTTTGCGTAAAACTTGATTTTTTAAAGTCTTTACCTCGGAAATCAATTGGAACTTGGTTTTCCTGCCTTTACCATTAACAATTATAGCTAAGGCCGTTTTACACTATCACACAAGTTTAACGTATTTTGATAAAAATGCATCTCTGATCAAATTATTGTTTGGAAATTTTCAAAAAACAATAACAACTACCACGACAGGTTTGTATTTTTTATTTTTTTCAAAATACGTAAGACTTGTGTGACAGTGTGAAGCACCTATTAGTGTTATACCCCATGTAAACAATATGTAAATTAGGCAACCAAATAATTTTGTTCCTATTAAGCAGATCGAGCTGAATTTTAATTTATATTTTAAAAAACTTCTTTTAAATTCCTTAATTTCACTTGGCGATTGTTGTACATTGTAACAATTTGTTTAAGGGGAAATCTCACAAATCATCAGCATTAATTTTTTTGTAGTTTTTAAAAAACAGGAAATTTTTTTTTCGGTTAAACAAAATTCTTTCAACATATTTGTTTAGTTTTTTAAGGTTTTGTTGTTGTTGTTGCTTAGTTACAAGCCCATGTGTGGGAGAGGCAAACATTTTTTGCTTGTCAAAAAAATAAATATTAAAAAAAAAAGAAAACTAAAAAACGAAACGAACTACAGACTTTTACATTGCAATAAGGGAAGGTATGCCAACCTTAACCAATTATAATTATACGATTGAAAAATCAAATTAATTTCAGTTAAATAGTTTTGAAAATTAAATAAGAAGCAATTGTTTACGTGAGGTAAATAATATAAAATACAAGAAATCATAACTTTATTTATGTTTCGTTTAATGTTTTAACCTCTTTTTAAATTTTCATAAATGAAATATGAAAAAAATCATACTCAAAGTAGAGAAATTGCCTTCAAATAAAGTCCGTTCTTACCTCAATTTATAAAAATGAAGTCTAAATTTTTACATATAAAGCATGAATATGTGTATATTCAAATTCTGAAGGACTTTTTAAAAAAAAAAACTTTGTTATTGTATTCATAACTTTCATTAGTTTGGTTTCTTTCAAATCTTAGGTTTACCTCCCCCTTAATTTTCGTAGTTCATGAAAAACTTACAAACAGTTTTTACTTATATACATTTTTTACTTGATATGACCAGGTATTCACAGCAAGAGTAAAAAATAAAAAATAATATAAAGAGCAATGGAACCGGTTAAGCCACTGACATTAAGGCACAATCAAAAAAACAGTGTTGGCTTCATAAATTTTTTTTTTCAACAGCCAAAGTAACGAACAGCAGAGTAAAAAAACCCAGGAAACCAAAACTCCAACGAAATGTGTAACAACCTTAAATAAAATCCTTAAAGCAAATTAAGTTTCCATATATAGACATTCCAAAAAAACCAAAAAAAAAGCCACCAACGTCAGTTTCTTGCAACAAAAACATGCTACAAAATTAAAATAAATTCTTCCTTATGCTTTAGTTGTCCATTTAAAGGCCTGGTTTTTTGCATTTTCTTAAATGTTGACACATGTAATTAAATCAACTCAAACACAAACAAATTGCAAGTGTCATTAATATTTTATATCAATGTCCTTTAACTCGAAACAAAACAAAAAAAGCACATCCTTTGCATGCTAATCTCCAATAGAATTTACAAAGTGCCGGGAAATTAATTAAAGTTTATCAAAACAACTTGTGCCGAACTGGTTTCGGAAAAAAGAATAAATTAATGAATTTAAGATCTTTTAGTTGCCTTCAAAATCGACTCAATATTTTGATATTGTTTTGTTAAGTTAATTTTATTGTTTTTACATATTTCCTGCTGAGTAATTTCAGCGGACTCATGAGAATCCCATACAATCGTAAAGTTTGAATAGAGAAGAAAAAAAACTTAACTAAAGGAAGTAACTGACCAAAGACAAAGGCAAAAAAACCACCAGGGAATGTAACTGACCACATACTTGGTGAGACTTTTTGTTTAGCTTGGAAATCAAAATAAAAAATAAATTGAAAAAAAAAATAATAATAAAGAAACTTTAATCAATAAGAAGTGATCTTTTGCCATGTTCTTTTATTTAGTTAGTCTCTCAACAAATACCAACTCGCAAAATACACTTACACTCACTCACATTAATGGCCTTAAGCTTCCTTTTAAAGGTTTCTTACGGGTACCAACTATATTTCCACTACCACTACCAGCCGGGGCTTAGAACAACAACATCATCATCTTCGTCAAGCTGTTGCAAAAGCAAAAACATAAGGGAACCGGTTATTTCTGGTTGTTTTAGCCGTTGGCATTATCTCTACAATAAAGCTACTGATCACATTAAGTCAATGCTTAAACAACTGTGTTTCTTTTAACTAAATAGTACAGCAAAATGAACAGACAGACCTCTTATTCTGGTGATTCTCCTTATATTTTCTTTCCACCAGCAGCAGCTTCATTTGGTGTTTAAATTCTTTATCTCCATAAAGCAGAGCTTTAAATGACTGAACAAGTTCCTTGCTAGTTTAGGTTCTTTTTTTGTTTAATTTAACATTTTTTACATATATTTTAAGTCAGTGTTGTCTTTACAACCAAAAAAAAAAACTAAATTTTAAGCAAAAACAGCTTAATAATTTTTTAAAACAAAAATCCTTTACAATTAATAAAAATTTTAACAAAACTACTTTTTTCAAAAGAATTGTAAAAAGATATAACTATTCCTTAAGTGATAAACATTTTTCTAAAAAAAAGCATTAGGCAAAGTTTCTTCCTGTCCGCATATGAATTAAGAATAAATTAAATTTTTTTTTATCAAATTTTCGTGTCCAAATATTTGCTAAATATAAATGCCGGGATAAAATAAATGGATAATTCTGGTCACAAAACGGCTAAATTGGCAACACTGTTTTAAATAAAAACTAATTTTATGAACTTTACAAGAACTATTCGTTAAACCATTTTAGACATCTGCTTAATATTTATTTAGAAAAAATAGTCTTAATGAAAACTTTCAGGGGTGTGCTGGAAATTGCAAACGTAAAACGCAAAAATTTTTATAGTCGTTTTTAAATAAGATTTCTGTAATAAAAGTATTTTATGACAAATATTTCCCTAACAAACAGGATTTTAAACCAAAAATTATAAGAATTAGGTTTAAAGTTTATTAAAAGCAACTACCAAATTCTTTCGTTTTGCGTTTGCGATTTCCAGCACAACCCTGTTACATTAAACTAAACAAGTTAATTTTTTTTTTTTTTCTGACCAAATTTTAAATATTTTTTTTATTTTTTTTATTTTTTTTTAATTCCCTAAGCTAATCCCGCGAAGCTCTACGCTTGTCTGCAGAAAAGAAACCAGAGTCTCTGGCGAGAATCGAACCCGCAACCCCTGCGCTGATAGACTAGCTCACTACCAGCTAGCCTACCGGGGCACTCATAATACATAAATTTGTCTTGTAAAATTTGTTCAATATAATTAAACTTTGCAAAGCATGAAAAGTTAATAAAACCTAGACTACAAGTATGTAGCAGTAGCAGCAAAAATATACTAAATAGTCTAGTTAAAAATTGCGAAGAACTTGAAGCCATGTTTTCACTACTACTAATGCTACCTTTTGTTCTGTAGATTTAGATAAAGTCGTAGCATAAACATTTTGTTATAAAAGTAGCAGAGCTTTAAAGCTTCGTTTACTACTGCTATATTCAAATAAGAAGTACAGTAGGTATAGTTTTAGACTTAAATTTTAACATATGAGAAACATCAGTAAAAATAGCAAAATATACAGCAACAACGTAACGTGTTTCGTAGGATTATAAGTATGTAATGTAGCAATAAAGTAACAGTAACAATAAATTAGCATATCATCAAATTAACAAAAAGGAAACACGGAGAACATTTTTTTACATATAAACGTCGATTTCAATAACACCAACACATAACAATTTGTTTAGCACTGGTAACGATTTTGACTATTGTATTGCTACCGAAACCACAAATCTTTTTTGCTAGTTAAAAGTAAAATTGTAAAAATATAAATTAAAAAAATGTTCGTTTTACAGATAGGAAAGTAGCAATATTTAATTTTTGAATTTCTGCTCTATTGGTATTTTGTGTGCTCATTAGGGCCATTACCGAATTTTTGGCATAGTACCACGGAGTGGCCAAGAATGTTTTAGTAATGAAAACACCTGTCTCCCGTCGTTTTGCGAAAAAAAAACCTCACGCAGGGAAGCAAAATTCTAAAACCTTTTAAGACATTTTGAACCGCGATTTAAGTGATACGTATAGGAATGTATACAAATATCAGGTGTATATTGTTTAAAATTTCCGTGAGATAAAAATGGTTGTTTTCAAACTTCAACCAGATCGATCCCTGCGTGAACTTTTTTACCAATTCGAAAAAATTATCATATGGCTTATTAATAACTTTTAATGTTCTACACGACTATACTATGATGGTTTTGATATTCGCAAAAAGTGTGAAAAAGTTATAGCCGATATTATTTGATTTTTTCAAACTTTTAGCCGTAGCAAAAATAATTAAATAACTACAAAACATATTAATGATTTCACTACTGCTACAGAATATTTGTGGAAGCAGTGGTCGGTCATGGTAGAAATTTTAACAATTTTATTACACCCATTTAAGGTTTTGATTTTGAACTCGAACTAACTTAAAATATATTAAAACTTTATTTAATTGACTCAAACAGATTCATTGACTCCTGTCTAACGAGAATATATACAAAAACGATTAGACTCTTTTAAATTCCATTGCTCTCTTTCAAAAGCTTTGTATGTAGCAACATAACTTTTACTTATAGAAGAAACCCTTCATCGGTTGTCATCATCATTTTAAGTTTAAGCCAAAATAAAGAAGGTCCAGTCTCTTCTACAAACGCTCACAATGTACACCTGTGCTGGTTGTGAACACAAATAACTAAAACAACAACTAAAGCCTTTTCTTTCTTTGGTCTTTGTTTTTACTGGATTTCAAAACAAAATCACCTAAACGATCTGTAATTCATGAAGCCAAATGTACGAGTATATCAGCGTATCTGTGAGTGTGCGTATTGCAGTTTCTTAATGATTTTTTAAATGTTCGCATTTGTAATGAGTTTAGTCAGCTTCGTAGTCGTAACCTGACACATGCGTATGTCATGTTCATGTGTTTTGTGCGTAAAAGAATCGAAGAAGAAAGAAAAAAAAACTACCCAGGAACCAAGAAGACTTAGCCAACAGACAAACAAATGGCCAGACAATCAGACGGACAATATATAAAGCAATAACAGTAGCTGTGACATTTCATTTTTCAGTTCTGCGGCTACAAAACGCTTGATGATCGCCAACATGAATGAATGAATTTAAAGTAGATACAATTGTATGAATGAATGAATGGAAAGGCTCTACCATAAATGGCAATACAAGAATATAAATAAAAATCTGACTGCAAAAATAAATATTAAAGAATTCTACTAGTTATGTATGAGAATAACACGCAATTGCATCTTAGATGTTTAAGAGATAATAAAAAGGAATCATAAATATTTTACCAATTTTATTGAAAAGCGGTAAAGAGAGAGAGAGAGAGAGAATACCTGCATTTGTGGTAAGGTTTGGTTAACGTTTTACATGTTTCTTATGTAAATTAGTTGGTGCGTTTATTATTTAAGCCAAAAGTCTACGATTTTGAAAGCAACGATTGCCTGTCATTGCTGCCAAGAGCCGATCGTCGTCTTCGCCTGACCGTTTGCTTAACCAGATAACTAGATGATACTGAATTGTAAATTTTTCAAAGTCGGTTTTTATACAAAACTTCTAAAGCCCCTTTCACACTATTCCACATGTCTTTGAATTTTTGCTCTCACAAAATTCAATGATTTTTGGTCTGTTTGTCAAAAAATCAAAGGGAAAATCTTTTTCATTACAATTTGCGTCTACACTATCACACTTCAAATAAAAAGAAAACACTGTTTAGAATATAAACAGCTGTTTAGCTTAAAAAAAAATAACATTAACATTGTTGTTTTAGAAGTGCTTTAATTGTTGGCGCGTTTTTAATAGTTTTTTAAATATTATTAAAGGTTGAAGCTAGCTAGCAACATAAAATGGAATATTTCTTTAATATTCAATTATTATTATTCTGATGATGTGGTCAACTATTTTAGTAATTTTCTTCAAGGTTGTGAATGTTGATGCGAATTTATTTGTTTGTCTGTTTGCCGTATTTAATAAGGTTTTGTAACAAATATAAGTGATTTATTTAAAACTTTAAAGAATGCACTTGAAATTTAATTTTTAATTTTTAACAGTTTGCATTTTATTATTAAAAAAATAAAAGTGAAAACATCTGAACAAAATTTAAATTTTCCATCCCTGATTTTCTTCGTGCGCTTTTTTAAAATACAACTCTGATAAAATGAAAAAAAACCTTATCGTTTGGACTATTTTCAGAAATTTGCGAGAGCCATATTCATCGTCCAGCCATGCAATTTTTTTTGCTGCAATTTTACTTTGAAATTGCATTGGTGTCAACAATTTGAAATTCTGGTCTTGCAGTGTTTGTATTTTTAAATTTCTTTACGTTTAATGGCAAATTGCTTTCCATCTATTATACATTTTTAATTTATGTGAATTTTTGACAAGTCGTAATAATTTGTATTATATGGGTTATTCACAAGGTGTGCTATCATGTTGTATTGTCATAATGTCCTAACATTTTCAATGTTTTTAAAATATTGTTGTTGTAAAGAAAAAGTGTCTTAAATCAATAAAACTTTGCTTACTATGTTTATGTGCTGTCGTAATTAATCAGAAGAGACCGTTGATGTTATAGTTTTATCCGGCTAACATCCGAATTTAACTTGCTTGTGGCTAGCAATTTTTGCAACAAACCACTTGTGGTGTAAAATTAGATCGACTTAGAACTCTGATGTTTGGTAAACAAACAAAATAAATTTATTTGTGATTTGCGTCTAAAAAATGGAAAATAGTCAGGTAAGATCTAATTTAATTTATTAATTCATGGATTCGAATTAAAAAATATTTTAATATTAGAAAAATATTTAGCTGATTTGAATTCAAATAAGCACACTATTCTGTGAGGGGTTGTTCACAACAGTCGTATTTTTTCATGTTATTATTTTAAGACATATGACTTTATGACAACTTGTGAATCCCCCAATTGAGTAAAAGGGTCTAAGGGCTAAAAAATCACTGATGGTTTAAACGTTGGTTTAGTTGAACTAAACTTGAATTTATATGTAGTTTAAACTCAACAACTATAAATCAGTGTCCCATGTATTATATGTTGTTAAAAAAATAACATGTGGCAGCACTACGATAAATCTTAGCAAATTCATATGGTCTGCATTGGTAGCTTAAACGCCCAATTTTATGCGTTTAAAAATGGTTTATCTCTTTGGTGATTTATAGATTTGTTGGTTTAAACACATTTTAAACCAAACAGAGAGTTTAACTCGCTCTGATTTTTTAGCCCTTAAATAGTTTTGAATTTGGTTTACTTTACAACAAAATAAATTTAACAACAGCAGGTTGTAAAATTATGACTTTATTATCAATAAAATGTTACGTTTAAGAATGCTTAATACATTGAATTTAATATGGAAAATAATCTTTTAGCAAACAGAAATTTAAAATTTATTATAACTGAAGAAAATGCAAATATTTAACTTGCTAAAGCTCTGTCCACTTTAGCGACAACTTAAATCCTTTTCAATCGAGTGAGCCGTAGATTATATTTTTAAAAAGTTTCATTGTGGCCCACTGTGGAATTTAAAACATCCAAGAGGACATGGGTTCACATTTATATTGTTTTCTCTCTGTGTAGGTTCTTTAACTTAACAACTTGTGTCACCAAAAAGGACCAGTCAACTAGTACATGACTCAATTAAATTTGAGAAAACTTCTAACTCGTTAACTTTAAAAAAAAGTGTTCTTAGGGACACCATAAAAAGTACTTTATAACAAATTTATAACATTTGTTGTTGTAGTTGTTCCTTTGGCCAGAGTGATAAATTTATGAATGTTATTTTTGTCAAGCTAATAGGGCCTAAATTTCTTCAATGTAAATAAAATTCAATTTTAGGAAACTCATTTGAACTCCAGTTTTAAAAATAAACTTCTTTATTAAAAACTACAAACCGGTAACATGTTCTTATGAATTTAATACTTTTTTCTTTATTGTATGTTACACAAAATAAAATTAAAAAAAAAAGTAATAAAATTTAAACCACTTTTATTCAAACAAGTAAGTAGTTAAATTTATTGCAACACTTTATACAATTCTAACATAAAATAACATACAGGGAAAAAAATCTTTTAGGTTAATTTACAATTTCTATGAAATCTGTATTTTGTTAAAACTTAAATCACAACAACTTTAAACCAAACACAGGCACACAATACTGTTTCCAAGAATTTACTAACAAAATAAAAAATACAAAAAGAAAACATCATCAGCATTTTTATGTTGCCACAACACAGCTACCCAAGCAACAATGAATGTTGCAATAAAGTTTTTTGTGTCTTCCTTATAGTTTGTGTCTTCTTTATAGTCTCTAAAAACAGCTACTGGTAACGACCATAAACCAAATCAACGTACATTCTAAAAGAAAAAAAAAGTCATAGTTTTTCCTAGCTCTGCTTGAAGAGCAAATGGCTTGAGAACTTTTTTGTTTTTCCATAAAAAAAAACTGTTCAACACAAATGTTCTTTAGGGAGCAACAGTGAGCAAAAAAAGTATTTGACTATAATTAAGGTCTTTTTTTATTTTTGTATAAGTTTTATTTTCTTCCATATTGTGCAGTAAATTTTTTTCCTTTTTATTTTGGCTATTAGAACAATCCAACAGTAATTTTAAGCATTTGTATCTATTGAAGAAGAAAAAAGGAAGTAGAAAAAAGAAAAAACTCAAAATTCACACGACAACACTTGTTGCTTGCTGGCTTTTGTTGTCAGGTTCGCTTCGGTTTGTTACAACATCACCAAGGCGTGATATTAATGTAATTAGACATGCTTAAACAATTGTACCTTGTACGACTTGGCCATGCCCGATGTTGAACACAACACAACACAACGCACGATTGAGCAACCACCAAAGTTGCAATATTGCCATCAACGATTTCTTGTTGCTCTTTACTTTCCTTGGTATTTATTTGTTTTTCCCAATCCAATAGTTTGCCTGCAATCTGGCACTGAAAATTATCTTGAGGGTTTAATAGTCGTAATTTGCAAAAATATTTAACTGGCGGCGGCTCTGTTTGTTTTCTTGCTTTTTCTTTATAACGTGGGAATATTTAGGGACAAGTTTAAACTTTTGAAAAACTATTTTAATGAAATTTGAAAATTTCAATTATAAAATGATTGCAATTAAACAGATGTGCCAGAAAGAATTTCATTCAGTCAAATCTTTTTCTCAGTTAGAGAAACATTTTGAAAGCAAAATCTCGTGGAAAAAAAACAATTTCAATTATACAAAAATATTCTGAAAGAAAATTAATTTAACTTATCATTCGTCTAGCAGCATCAAAACAGACTGCCCCAGTAGGCTAGTTTGTAGTGAGTGTATCATTGCAAGGGTTGTGGGTCAGATTCCCACCAAACACTCTGGCCTGTTTCACTTCAACAGTCTTAAGGTCTTCGTTACTTATGCCCGGCTAATTAAGCTAGAATTTAATTTGCAATTGTAACTCTTAGGGCTAATAAATCAGAGCAAGTTAAACTCTGTTTTTGGTTTAAAATGTGTTTTAACCAAAAAATCTATAAATCTGTAAGAATATAAACCGTCTTTAAACTTATAAAATTAGGCGTTTAAACTAACTATACACCCCATATGAATTTGACAGGATTTATCGTAGTACTGGCACATCAGGGTTGAATTCAAAACAAAAGTACGCTGGTACCCCCGTGACTCATTTGGTTCTATTTCCATGTTTTTCAAAACTACATACATATTCATAATTGATATAAAATGGCAACATGTAAATATTTACTGTCCAATGAACATAAGCGGAGTTAAGTATTTGGTGCAAATAGTTTTGCGAAAATGCAAAATGTCGTAGCTTTTTATGAAATCTAAGGGAAACTCTATTTTGCTGCAAGACCATTTGCACCAAACACTGAACTCCGTTATTGTGAATAGACTTTTGCACTTGTTCATTGAACGATTGCTTATGCCACATTTTAAATTAAGCATCAGCGGCAGCATATAATCGTAAATTTTCTGATGATATTGGCAAGTTTTTAAAAGATATAAGAAACCACTTCTGCAAAAGTTCTACATAGTAGAAAAGACGACATCCTCTCAATTCAAGATTATTTCGGAACGCATTCATAATATTTTCAAATATTCGTCAACAAGATGGTTGTCACGTCAAGAAGTAATCAACAGAAATTTGGAACAGAAGTGAGAGCCCACTCCATTATTATTTTAATCCGAATTATCTAGAAGGAGATTTTACAAGCGCTAAATTAAATATTATTACATTCGGACTTTCTACTCCTTCTCTGTTGCTGCAGTACATGTTGAAAATTGTAAACACAATAAATTAAAGATGCTCGTATGCACATATTTTTATAACGCTTAAAAATTTTATTTTCATTTAAAATTCGAGATTGCATTTTGAGAAATATTCGTCAATTTTCCACAAAAAAAAGGCGATAAATTCTAAAAAGTGTATTAAAACGCTCTCTGGCGGCAATCAAAAATAAATTGATTTATCGACCCTGAAAACCGCATGATATACTGAATATTTGCAAAATTCAGGGCTCGAAATTAATTTTTGACCTATTGTTTCTTTGGCAAAGTTTCTTGGAGTGACTTATATAACAAGAATCGCACTTTTACCCACCCTATTATTTGTATAATTAATGATCACATATTTTTTGCTACCTACATATGTATACTTTACCCGTACAAAAGAATTTTAAGTATCTTTGGTTTTTGTTGTATGAAATTTTTGTTTTTAAAAATAAAATAAAAAAAATTATAGAAAAATAATTAGTACTATTGGGGCCGAAAAAGTACGATCTTAAAAGTTCGTTGGTACGATATTGGTTTTCTCATTTATCATCACTGTGTCACATGCTATTTTTTGTACACTTCATATAATACATGGGACTCTGATTTATAGTTGTTGAGTTTAAGCTTCATATACATTTAAGTTTAGTTCAACTAAACCAGCGCTTAAACATTCACTAATTTATTAGCCATTAGTAAATCAAGAGACTTCTAACTTTGTCATTTTACATCTAGCAACATGTTGCTGAGAAATCGGCGTACCAAAATGTTTTTCTAGAATTAAATTGAATGTTTTAAATGCTTTAATTGCCAAATAATATTTGTTTATTATTTAAGGAAATGTTCTGTTTTTGGTAACTCTTAAGTTGAAATTAAAAAAAAAAATTATCAAACAAGTCTAAAATTTTATGTTTGCCTTATTTTAATGCTTTCAAATCATTAACAATTTCTTTTTTGGTTACAAAAACACCTTTTTTTTGGCCTTTTCAATTATCAATATCAACTGATCGTTTTCGTTTTGGTTCGGTTTGATTTGGATGGTTTGGTTATTGAACAACATGGTCTAAGCCATATTATTTTTTTTTTGGTTAAGATTATTTTTATTTTTCGTCTTGTTGTTTATTACTTTTGGCCGTATTTTGTTTTGTTGTATGTGTGTTTTTGCAGCATCATTAAAAATAATTTGTTTAAGGTAAATGTAATCGTGTTTTCTTCTTTTATGTATAGTTGCTGTTAGAATTATAGGAAATCCAAAAAAGAGCCTAAAAAAAACTTAAAAACGATTAAGGAAAACAAAAAAAAGAAATGTTTCTAGTGCTTGCCATAACGTTTTTGTTATTGTTTTGTGGTATTTAAGTGGCGGACGAATGACCTGTAATTATGGCAAATGTTGTTTAAGTTAATTTTTTTTCGAAGTGACATCATGAATAACCAATTTTTTTGTAGAGTTTTTGTTGGAAGAAATATGATAAATTATGAATTTTTTTTGACAAAATTAAATTTGAATACTATTCAAAATTTTGAAAAATGTTGGCGGCATTTTATCTGGCTCTTTAACGCCTCTTATTTTAGTCTATTCTATCTAAATGTACTTTAAAATTAAAAAAAAATTAAAGACAATTATTATCCAAAAACAACAACTATAACAGCAGCCAATTCATAGTAAACATTATTGAGGTATCAATTACCAAATATGTACCTTCGGAACAGGTTTGAGTCAATGTTTATCGATCGTTTTATTTGCAACCACATTGCAGCGTCATAACAATTGGATATTTCGTATCTTTAACTTAAAAAAAGCTTAAATAAAACCTTTAAACACTTTACTTTTATGGGCCATTGTATGACCCATAGGTAACCTTAAGTCAGTTGCCAAGATGAAAATAAATTTTTTTTTGAAAATCGAAAACTAACATGTTGTATTGACCGACAGTACTAAATGGTGACTATGCCTGTGACTTATTTTGGAAGTTATTCCCTTTAAGGAACACTTGGGCTTTCAAATTAAATATGTTGTTCTTCTCTCCCTTTCTCTCTTTTATTTATTTAAGCTGACGCATTCATACATATGTATAGTTATGCAGAAAGGCCAATTATGCACTATGGGTACGGTGACCATATTTTTAAAACCAAAATATAAAACACAAAAATTTCAAGTTATGCAAACATATCATATTTTAAAACATACATGCGCGTACATTGGCTTTGCGTGAACGGGCTTAATTTGAAAAATTTTTATAACCAAAACTATTGCTGAAAACTTTCAAAAATGGCAATTTAATTGCTTTTTATTAAAAATTTCGGGTTTCAAGCAAAATAAACTTTTTTTGTGGCAGTATATTGTCAGCACATTGCCTGTTTAGTCTTCGTTCAATTTCACATTAAAGTATATGTTCTTCTAAAAAATTTAACAACATTTTCAAAATCTATCAGGAAATAAAATCAGTAAGCATGGCAATTAAGATTCTTAAGATTTTAGGCCATTATTGAAAGCTAAACAACTAAAAAATTTATTTTTATTAATTTAAGTTGGTTTTTTTAATAGTTCTGACCCATTGTGCTTTGACATTTTGTTTTTTAAGGCATACTTTGGGAAAAACTTTGCATAAAACTTTGGCTATTTATATGTACTTTTTTGTGAATACAAGTACATACCATATTTTGTGCATTTTGTATTCGAAACAAATGTGGAAACAAACGGGCATTGAACGTAACTAAAGGTACACACCGAAAGACTAAAACATGTATGTATGTATGTTTGTATCTCTGACAGTGGAAATCCATCAGCAATTCTTCAGAATGTTTATTATATTTGTGCATGTTTAGAAAAATGTATGAATTTTTGAATTTTATTATATTTTTTTTTTGTGCAGAAACTTAAACTGGAGGTCGCACACGTGTGTGACTTTTCTTAGAGTTTTCAACAGCAAGAATAAAATGTCTGTAAGAATAAATATTTATGTTGTTTTGTATATTTATCTTCATATGTTTATTTGAAAGTTTCTGTTGTGAATTTTTAGTTGTCACTTACGTGATTGTTAGAATGTCATTGCCTTTTGGCGAAAAATTAAAATTAGAGTGGAAAGCAATTATTTTTGATTTTTCTTTTAACTCTAACTCTTTCTTTCTTAAAAATTTAGGTTACAGGCGTACTCTTTTTGACTTGTTTTAAGCATATTAAAATTAAAGTTAATTCATTTTATATTTTTTACCGCTTAAAAATTAAACAATTTTGTTTCAAGTTTTAAAAGAAACATGTTGCTGGCAGGTTGTTTTTACTATATCAACATGTTGCAAAGAAGAAATGTAATTAATAAAATATGTTTAAAAATGTTATGTGGAATATTGTAAGAAAATAGATTAACAATAATATTAAAATAGAATACATCTCATATTTTCAACTAATATAAATTTTCTAGACTCGTTTAAAAAAAAACATTTTTGTTTCAACAACCATTTTGGAGAGGAAATTATGCGTTTGTGCTGATGTTAAAAACATCTTAATATAATGGTCCTAGCTAGACCCACCTTTAAGTATACCGATGAACTCCGAATCACTTTCTGAGTTGGCCTAACGATGTCCGTCTGTCCGGCTAGCTTCCTGTCCATATAAACATTGAGTACAGAATACAGATCGTACTTTTAAAGATAATTTGATTAGATTTGCCCATTGAAAATGGTGAGTATCGGCCCATAGTTTGACATAAACCTAATATAAGGTTCTTATTATGTTGGTATTTAGATTAAATTAAGTCCAAACTTATTCTTGATATTTTTTCCATAAATTTATTTTGGCGGGTCCATGATTTCCTTCGAAAATTTGTTTTTTAATACTGTTGTGTAGGGCATCATATGATCGGGATATTTTTTCTTATTTGTTTTAATTTTTTTTTTTTTTTTGTTCAAAGACGACTTTGAAGCTTTAAATGTAAATTTGGAATTGCAAATTTGTTTTCTTTACAAAAAAAAAAATAGGTTTGTAACTTTCCAAAAAAAAAAAAGATTTGTAGGGAAAAATTTTCTATGTACATATTTACTTATTTCACCACATCGTATTGCCAGCAACATTGAGCTAATAACAACTATTTTTACAATATTTGCTTTTAATTTGTAGTCTGATAAACAAAAACACTGTGTAACAAATACAAATAGATTTTTGATAATGAAATGGTTATAAAACCGATTTAAAATTTTTTTTATATCAAAAAAAAGGAATGATAAAGGTTTTTTGTTTAAATATAGAAGATGAAATTAAATGCAATTTTTTAAACCTTAAGATAGTCACATAAAAGCTTTCGTAAAGCTTTAGCGCAAATTAGCATACGAATTAAATTAAAACTTTTTAGACCCACAAAGTCTTTAAGCATAAAATATGGGTTTGAGTTTAAAAAAAACTTTTATGTTGAAACGAATATGAACTTACACGTCTAAACAGTAATTTCATAAAGTTTTAAGCACTATTGAAGCTTTATTATTTTTCAACTTTTATTTTAACTCTGAACATTTTTTTCTAACATTTTTATTTACAATTTGTCTTAGGATTTTGATTTATAAAAACAATACATTATTAAATTGTTGTTTTTTAAACATGTATACTGTATGTATTAAAAAGTTAACAAAACTTACCTTAAACTTTAACGATCCTTTCAGTTTGTAGCAGGCTTATACACCAGACTCGGAACCAAAGATTCGAACACAAAAACGTAGTAACAACTTTCATACCCAAATTCACTCTTATATATAGCGAGCCCTAACCGCGAAAATAACGTAAGCACCAAAAATCAAATTTTACAGGAGAAAGTTTTCTTATTTTATTTCATATAAATGTTTTATGAAATTTGTCGCTTACGATAACATTGTTCTTGCTATAAAATCGTAACGTTACCTAACATGACATTTTAGGAGATATATCGCGCTTCTAAATTTCTATTTTAAAAACTTTTATCATGCGTGAAATCGATCTCAAAATTTATCTCATACTTGAAATTGCAGTCAAATTTTGAGTCCTACATTTTGATTTACTTAGTCCCCTTCCTTTCTCAACTAAAAACTTCGCTTTAAAATAGGATAATTTTATTAAAATTTGCACCGTATTAACGAAATTATAAAAACGCAAATATTTGAAATTTCTCATTAAGTTTGAAAGTTTCAAATTCCTACCCTCAAAGTCAATTTGTCTATGCATCTGATCTAGCTAATTTACATGTACAAAGACTAGTACTTTATTCACAAGCTGCGTCAGCAATCGGCTCTTTGAAATCTCGGCTTAGTAACGGAACTTGGTTGAATTCTTTTTTTTAACAACGCACTGATTTAAATTTTACAATCTCTTTTTTCTAATTTCTAAGTTTTTTTTGTACATATTTTTTTTACGTTCATCCATCTTCTTTCAAACAGAACTGACTTTATTTTGGATTTTTTTTTCTATTAAAAAAATTTCAATCTTTTTGTTAATTTTGTTCAAATAAAAATAATAAAAACTGTTCGGCAGACAATTCGCACCACGGTGCTAAATTAATATTACCTTTCACTGCAGACTAGATATCGTTGTTGTTGTTGTTGTAGGGTTTTTTGATGGAACTATTATGGGGCCGCAGAGAAGTGAATATGAGTTGTTGTTCTCTTTTGTTATTGTTGCTCCGATTTTCTTTGGTTGTTAACAGCAATTCGACAATTTTATTGACACGTTTTAATAGTTAAATAACAACAAAAAAATAAAATAAAAGTTTATGTTTTTCTTGTGAAATTATTTCCATTTGATTTTTAACTTTTTGTTCAGTAGTTCTTGATTTTGATTTACTTTTTGTGTTAACTTTTTATCTCAAACAAATAAAAAAAACAATAACAACTTGTTTAAAATTGTTGCTGTACTTTATGACTGTTCTTGAAAAAATAATTATTTAAAAAAAAAATACTCGTTAATTGTTTTTAACATTTTTTGCTTTTAAGTTTATTTGAAATTTCTTGTTTTAAAATGAAGATAAATAAAATTTCTTGATGGCGAGTCAACACAACCGTATTGTTTGAAGGTTGTAAATAAACTAAAAGATCGTGATAAATGGAGCCAATACGACAGGTAAAGGTAAAACAAACCGATCGAGATACATTAGCAGCAGCAATAGTAGCCACAGACACAGAAACAGCTCCACCAGCAGCAAGTACATACCTCGCTCTTACTTTAACTAACAACTTTACTAGCAAACGATGACTGACTAACTGGGTGGATGGCTGCCAGAGTGAATGACATAAACCAGTACAACCGAAATAAAAGCACTTTAAAGTCACACGCTATAATTTCAAGTAGTAGATCGATCAAGCGGTCTCTGTATGCGGGTCTCTAAAATAGTATTAGTGCACAAATATATTTCCACAACGTTTTCTTATCATCTTCCTATCCGTATGTTATTTTTTTAACTATTATTTGTTTCAGTTTTTTTTTTTTTTTAATTTTGGTAACAAAAATATTTTTTATTAAATATTCACTTGTGTCGTATGTAGATTTAATAAGAAAATATCAGTGTGAATTGACTACGTCTATTACGTTTAAGGTTCGTATGATGACTTGTTCACTGCGGTTGAGTGTTGGGGGTTTTTGTAACCTTTTTTCACAGACTGTTGAAAGAGCATGCAATACTCTCCAAAAGAAAAAAAACCTTTATAATTTTTGTATGTGTATTTGCTTTTCCATTAATTATAATCTTTTCTCTCTTTCACGCTCTCCCATTTACATAATATAGTGTATTCACTTTAACTACCGTTAGCTACCAACTCACCTTTGAACAGGTATCTTTTTTAGGTTCTGGCCAAGTGAGCACACTCACTCTTCGGCTCTCAGTGTTTAGGTTTTTCTGTTCTGCAGGTGTAAATATTACTGATCATTTCAATGTATTAGTATTCACACTTTTAAATTATCGTTTTCCTCTCACTCATTTCTATTAAAAATACATCGCATGAATGATAGATAAAATTATAAATGTGTGTGATATTTATTTGTATCTCTTATTGAAATCGCTCTCATTGTATTTTTACTCTACTTTCTTCTCAAAATATACCACACCGTCAATATAAATGTAAATGTTGTTGTTTTGCTGGTTGTAAACATGCATCAGTTACATCAGTTAATAACACAAAGATGTTGCCACACTTCCGGTTTCCGTTTGTTCTCTGCTTGTTCCCTCTGCTTTTTCGGCAAATTGCTTTTGTTCCATATTCGTAAAAAGTTGGGTTTAATTGAGAAAAGCCGCAGTAGCAACAAATGCATGTGATTATTTTGAAAGTTTCTTAGAACTTAAAGACTAAAAGAAAGGTGAACAAAACAAATTGTTGTGTTGTTATAGTTTTGTTAAAAAATGGTAAAAAAAAAATGTTGTCTCTATTTATTTTTGTAGAAGGAATTAACAAATTTTATATATCATATTTATATGTGCAAAATTTTGAAATTTTTTTTTATTAAACACTTAGAAACCTCTGTTAATGATACATCTACCCACCAAACCGTTTAATGATATCTTTACTGGTTCAGAAGTTAACAAATGTAGCTGTGTGTAACCCATATACGTATAGAATGTTCGTCGAAACCGCTATGTGTAAAAATTCACTTAACTGTTTTTCACAACATATAGATTTTAACTAGTATTACGTCAAAACAGGGTGCCCCGGTAGGCTTGTTGGTAGTAAGATATTCTATCAGTGCGATGTCTGCGGGTTCGATGCCCGCCAGCGTATCTGGTCTGTTTGACAACCATGTGCTGAGGGTCTTCGTTACTATTGATCGGTTAATTAAGTTTGAACATTATTTGCAATTGTATTAGCAACTCTTAATAAATTAATATTGAAATACGCGTCGAAGAAGTGAACATTTACATGAAAACAAAAACAAAATTTACAAAAATTGTTTTTGTTTGATTTTCTTAAATCAAATTAACACGGGTTTTATAACGCGTTTCTTTCTCTTTTAAAAACTGTAAATTTTGTATGATAAACAAAGACAATGTTTGTCAATTTAATTTTGTTTTGTTTTTGTTTTCATGTAAATGTTCACTTCTTCGACGCTTATTTCAGAATTGCCACCACTATATCAACAATCTATCGACCAACTGGTTTGTGTACGCTTCTTTAGCATCCCATGTGGAAACACCACATTACAAACTTCATGTAGTTGTTTTTTTTCGGAAGGAACCATATGGTTGTGGCTTCTAGATGGATAACTGCTTTCACCATAGTATGGTTACTATATTATGGTTAATAATCGACAATATGTTTAACATTTTTCGTTAGTAATAATAATGTTTGCTCTGGGTGTCCTTAGAAACTGTTAATAGACAATCAAAATATAGGAGTCTGCAATCACTCAAAAAATTATATGCATAAAGATTACCACGCATTTTATGGTAACTTAAATCATTTTCTCTCAATTTACTATTTTATAAAATTTTGAATGTTCTGTTTTTGAAATACTAAATACATTCCTTATGGCTCATTTCCCAAAATTAATTAGCATTATCCCAATATTAGCCAGAACTTTTTTTGGAATTTGTCCAAAATATTTGTGTTTACACCCAACAACTTAAGATGCCAGTGGGCATTCAGCTATCAAATTTGCAAGTCAACTTTGGTTCGCTTCTTAACTTCAATTCCTTGGAAACACGATTTTCGTATAACGCTTTAGTAGCTATTTTAAAAAGGTAACGCTTGTGAATAAGTTGTCAACGAATGATTGCAGTAAAAATAAATTAAGTCTTAAATTCTAAAGTCATTTAGTCTAGGTAGAATGATATCTAAATATACAGGTATTTCAAAATTTTTCTAAAGTTACAATTCTTTAAAGTCCTTAAAAATATTATATTATTCCTTATTTAACTTTCCAAAAAAAATGTTAACACAGATATTGCTTTAAATATGCTAAGTTTTCATTTAAATATTTATTCTTTCTTCAAACCAAAACAGCGTTGTGTAAAAAAAATTATAAATAATTATTAAAAATGCTCCAACAAAATGAGTTAAGTGTAGTTTTTCGAAAAAATTTGTTTTAGCTGCCCAATGGCCAATAAGTCTAGTTTTATTTCACGAAATGCTTAAAGCAATGCTTACTAACATTTGTTCAATTAAACGTTTCACTTTAAAAATATATGTTTAGGAAACTACATAAAACGGCTTTTTTGCTCTCCTGCAAAACCAGGAAAAAACATACAGCAGATTTTGTCGGAGCAACGACGATAAGTAAAATTGTATTATTTTCAAAGCAAATCCTAAACTTTCTCATCTTAAGCTATGGCCATGCTGAACAATCATTACGCAAGTGTTATTAGGTTTGTTTATTTGTATGTTTCGAAAATTCTGTCCAAAGAGGGAACTTTATTGCGATATTACTATAGGCTTTATTATGCTGGAATTATGGACTCGGCTGGGATAAAAAAGGCAAAACTGGAACCGATTTTTTTTAAGTGACCTTTCATCCTCAATCAAAATTTTTTTATAAATTTCTGTTACAAGGCATGCCACAAAAGTATGAAAGAATAAGCACGGCACGGCATTTTCAATACGATTTTACAGAAAAAACCGGTGATCGCCGTGAAATAAAATTTATTTTAGTTTATAAAAATAAAAACAAATATTGATTATGCTTTTAAAAAAAAGAGAACCAAGATGACCGATTATATAGATTTAAAGAATTTTAACTAAGAGGGGCGAAACAGCGTAAATATTAGTACTTTTGGTACTTTATACCTTGAAAATATTTTTGCAATCCTAAATCAACAATTTGTTTGTATAAATTTCTATGTCTACGTAGACATGACACAATAAAAAGTACATTTTGAAAGTCGGTCTTTAGAGGGTCAAAGAAGTTAAAATGGTGAACTTTGGGTACTTTTTATTTTAACCATTTAGGCTGCAAAAACTGCAAAATTTAACTATTTATTTGCCTATAATTTCACCAGAGATTTTTATTTTGAAAAATGTTTACCTAAAGGGGCAAGCCAGGGTAAAAACTCGTACTTTTTGGTACTTTTTTCAAACAAGTTTTTTTAAATAATTCCTTTAACATTTAGTATTTTTGAAGGTCTAAAATTGGTTCTTTTTTTTAAATAATTTTTAACAAACTTATGCCCATAGTTGCCAGGTTAAATGTGTTAAAAATCGTCAAATTTTACGGAAAAAGTCGTTAAATTTACTTTTTTAAATTTTGGAAAATATTCAGTTAATTTTTGGTTGTTTTAAAATTAATATATATGTACATATGTACGTATATTTCGTATCACAAAATCTATAAAAATATAAAAGATATACACTACATGCATATTTTTCTGTGCAAATCTTAATAAAAGCGGCAAGAGGTTTTAAGTATAATAAATTCTGTTTATAAAATTCCAAAATAGAAAAATATTTAAAACATTGGTGGTATAAGTAAATTCTCGGAGCATATCAACAGATTACTTTGCTTCTATTCAAAATATTTCGAAGGACTTAACACAGATTTTGTAGTATGAACTTATTTATTATACATGATAACAATCAAATAATCGAAAGCTATTCAAAAATCTATATATGTAAAATTGTAACATAACTCACTGATTCATCATCGCACAGCCAAAACGCCTGAAGGTAAAAACTTGAAATTTGGATTGTTTTGTTTGGATTCGAATGTTTAGGGGGTAAAAAAGAATAAAAACTGGGAAATTCGGTAACCTTATATCTCCAAAACTAAAATAGATACAAAAAAACGTAATACTTATCGTTGTTCTTTAGAAAAATAAGCGGACAAGTGTCAGGTACTTTTGTGAAATTCGCCCCTATTAGGGAGTAAACGGGTAAAATCTGAATTTTGGTACTTTTTGACACCCCAAAGTTAATACCACATTAGAAACTTATCAAAAAAATACAAATAAGAATTTGATACTTTTTCGAAATTCAAACATTTGAGGGGTGAAAATCTTAATTATTTTTGGTACTTTTTTTACAAAACATTTTTCTCCATTCATTGACATATTCGTACTAAGCTGCTGCCACTACAATACTGAAATTTTTGATATTTTAATGGGGGAAAAAATAGTACCCAAAAAAGGAAATACGGATAATTGTACATTTTTCTTTAGCTCTTTTGTTCTACAACTGGTATTTTTTTTATAAACTTTGGCATAAAAATATGTCTACGAAGGAAAAGGAGACGATAACGAAGTAGTGGGTTAAATGCTTGTATAAAATAAAAAAAAAAAGTTAATGCAAAAGTTACCTTTTGAAAAATCCTTAAATTTGGGGCATTAGTCGGCAATAAGCCATTTTGGACCGCAAAATCTTCAAAACGACGACTAATCAGGCTTAAATTTGTACTTGTGGTACTTCTTGTAAAAACGGATATTTAAAGTGTGTAATAAAAAAAATTCTTTTCAAAAATTCTTACTGGTCTAGAACCGGGAGTTGTGTATGAGTGCATCAGCATGTTATAATACAAAGCTAACATTAAGCTACACTCAATTATTAAAGAATTTAGCATTATGAACATATTAGTGTGTTTCTATGATCCTAGAATTTGTCTTCAACTTGATATTTCAACAAATGATTAATAACCTCAACGGTATGTAAAATTAAACTTGAATTAAATTGAACTCAAACACCCCATACAAACTAACAAACATAAAAAATTATGAATGGAAAAAGTAAATAAATGATTGATTGTTTGCCAATTATTTCATTATAAAACATTGACAATAACTATGGTCACTATTTCGCTAGAAATGCAATACAAGCTCAGGTTAATGGTCTGCAGTTAAATGGACGCAAAAAGTAATAGTGTTAACTCAACAGTAGAACCTTAAAATACAAATTTTTTTATGAAATTTTTGTAATTTGTAGAAATTTTATTCATAAAAAAAGAAAAATGTTGTAACTAATTTTAGTTTGTTTGTTGTATTAATATTTTCTTAGCGATATTATCGTGGTTGTACTGCATTTTGGTGACACGTTTTACCGTCTTTATAATTGCATTATTATTAATAATGTGTGCCAATTTCAATACTGCCATAACAATAACAGTAATGGACATTATCATTTTACAAATTATCAAACTATTTCAAAGAATCGGAAGCTGTTGAGCAATTAGCAAAGAATTGAAATGGTAATGCGCTTATGAATGGAAACTGCTGACATAAATGTCAGGCAAAGAGTGAAATAAATAAACGCAATCAAAATTTTAAGCAGCGAATGATTTGTTTAGTTTCGCGAATCAAATATGTAAAATCTAATGCCATCATTATAACAATATTTATAATAAATCTATGAGCTAATACAAACAAAACTTTACTTTAAAATGAATAAATAAAATAGCGTTAATCTTACAAAGTTTTGTAAGCTTAAAACCGATTACGATAAACCATAAAAGTGAGGGTTAGTTATGGAGACTGTATGATATCAACAACAGGCTTTATCTTTGCTTTATTTGTCCAAAAGCCGAATTTGCGGCAAACATTATTTCCAAGTGATCGTAAAACTAGAGGATCCTGTTGGTAATAAAGCATTTAAAAAAAGTTAACTAGCCCGCCTCTATTTCAACACACAGTGGGAGTGGAAAAAATGGAATTTGTAAACGGTTGGTCCGATTGAAATAAAATTTCAGGTGCAAATTAAGGACTTAAGGATTTTAAAAATAGTTTTTATGAAAGAACTGTTCAGCCGAGTTCTACAAAAAAGTTAGCGACAAGCATATTTTATCTTTATTGCCAAAAATCTAAAGAAAATTATTTTTGGGAATTTTCGAAAGTTTTTTTGGAGTATTCGAAAGTAACGCTAATGTGAAATGTTACCAGGGCATGCGAACTGGCGGGGTAACCAGATAGCAGATGAGCTTGCCAAAAGAGGTTGTTGTCTGGATGACAGATTAATTTGACTTTCCAATACCTCAATGTAAGTTAACCATAAGGCTCAGGTACTAAGGTACCATACGTACTCTTTTTTAGAGGACAATCATCTTTTTTAACCGGCTGTCATCTATAAAATTTGTGTCCTCTTTTTGTCATCTTTTTTCATAATCTGTCATCTTTGCCATCTTAATCTTTAAAAGCATGATCAATATTTGTTTTAAATAAATTTTATTTCACGGCGGTCACTGTCAAATCGTATGGAAAATGTCGTACCGTGTTTGTTCTTACTCCTAATAAATATATGAATGTAAATTCGTCTGTAAAATATTTAAAAATATCTTTAAGTCAAATGGGTATCTTGATGTTTTACTTTTTTTCTTTATGTCCTCTATTTTTATTACCAAAATCTGGTCGCCTTAATTAAGCGCGGGTATTATAGACTTTCCCAGTTAGGTCGCGAATCCACCTGCTTCATATCCAGGGCATTGTGGTCTGGCTATGGTGAACCGAGCACCAGATCTGTACTTGGGTTCAAAAGGGGCCAGATAAAAACAGTGGACTTAATGATAACTGGACTCTGGCCCGTGGGGAATCATGCGAATCATCTTTGTAAATTCAAAGCAGGAACATAGAAATTTTAAATCAAAGTTTTAAAGCTCATAAGGAAATTCTAGTAGCTTTTGAAATCAACAAATTTTTAACAGCTGAATCGCTTTTATTTTATTAATCAAATATATTTCAGGCATTCGAGCGTAGAAAAAGTCGACATCAAAACGTAATAAAAATTACTAGAATTCATTTTATGAAACGTTTGAGCCGATTTTTTTTTCTCTATTACCCCCTTAAGGAGCATATGGCTTTAACAAACCATTTCCATCATACATGATTTGTTGCATTTGTTTTTGCGTCTTCACATGCAAGATTTCACTATCCTAGTTCTTGGAGTATCGGACCATTCTGTTTTGGTATTTTGGCCTTGTATCAGTTTCGTTAATCGATTGGTGTTCCATCTAAGTAGATGACTAATCTGTTGTAACAGGTTCCAGGATTATGGGGCACCCATCTGCCGTTTGCTATAAAAACGCTCTCCTTTGTTGTTGTAGTCTTTTTCTTTCCCCTAAGCAAGTCCCGCAAAGCTCTACGCTTGTATGCAGAAGACCTGAGTCTCTGGCGGGAATCGAAGCCACAACCCTGCACTGATAGACTAGCTCGCTCAGGGTTGTTAGACTTTTTTCCTCAAAAATCGTCAAAAAATTTAACAAAATTCGTCACAATCGTCACGAAAATTTAACAAAATCGTCAACAAAACGTCAAATATATAAATTTTACAAATTAAAGACAATTTATTGCATGGATTGGTTCGAAAATATAAATTTTTAGCAAGAAATTCTATTTATGATGAAGAAAGTGATATGGTTAAGTTTTATTCTATTTATTTCAGCAAGTGAGCTGGATATATTTATCATTTAAAAAGAAAAAATATATTTGCATAAATGCATAACATAAATTTTTTATTTCATTTATCCATATTCAGAAAAATATTAAATAATAAAAAAAACTCATTTGCTTTTAACTCGAGCTTTTTTTAAATGATTAACTTTTAGCGCTATCTCTATTGCAAATTGTTAAAGGTGCTAAAAACCAAGGATTCTGTCTATATCAACATTCTTTTTACCCGACTTGAAACGTTTTATTACGTCCAATATTAGTTCCAAACTAATATATTTTCTTCTCATTGCACCCATTTTACTACACAACTTCTTACTAAAAAGTAACTTCTTCCTTCCTAACACGCAATTTTACTAAGGATAATTATATAATAACTTACCTAACAGAATTAAATGGGATTTGCCTTTTTACACACAAATAGAAAAATTTTTCACATGTGATTATGACTTCATCGAAAAATGCATTCGTATGCAGCGATGCAAATCGAAATCATAAAAACGCAAAGCGGATTTAACCAATTTTTAAAAAGCGGACCAAATCGATGGCATTTTTTATTGTAGAATTTGAATTACCAATGCTTTTAATGAAATCCACCTGGATTGTGATCGGGGAGGAATTTTTTTGTTTCATTTCCAAAAATGTTTGTATTTCGAAAAATTGATTTTTAAGTTTTGGACTGTTTTCAATATAATTGTAAATATTCCTTGTGTGTTTAATCGATGCCAGAAAATCGTCATAACACTATTACTTTTAGTCAAAAAATCGTCATTTTACTGTATTTTCTCAAAAAAATCGTCAAAATGACGAGAAATCGTCACATCTACCAAACCTGCTTGCCAGATTAAAGTGTTATAAAATTGATGCCAGTTTAAAGTAAATTTTTTACGGGATTAAATCGTCAAATCATAAGTGACTCTACATCAAAAATCGTCAATCGTCATTTTGGTAAATTCATCGAAAAAAATCGTCAAAATGACGTAAAATCGTCCCATCTAACATCCCTGAGCTCACTTTTAGCTAGCCTACTGGGGCACCTGGAGAACCTTGCTAATATTTGATTCCTACCTTTTTTTCTTGGGGGATGGCGGCTGCCTTACCTTTGTCATGATGTTATCTTTTTTTCAGGGAGAGGGAGTGGTCAGGATGCTTTTTAAACTCGCAAGCCATAATGAAATTCGTTGTCCTCTGCCAGGGATTGAACCTGGGGTGCTAATATTGCAGGCAAGCACTTTAACCAAAACCACACCGCCACATTTGACATTCCTGTTTAATTATTTTAAACACTTCATAAAGATTCTGTTCCTCCCAAAGTCGTTGAACTAGTTTTTTAGATTTGGGTTTTCCTTTCTTCATCCTTATATTGCGGAAAAGTTGCTTTAACTTTTAAATTTAAAATATGTAATGTATAAAACTAGATCTGTCTTGACAAATGAAAACAAAGTTCTGCTCCTTAAATTGCGTTATCATTTTCCCAAAATATTTTCTTAAATTATGAAACTACCAATTAGTGCCGTTCGATATCTTAAATTTAAGTCAAAAACTTTGGAAGGAAATACTCAAAACTTCCCGTCTAAAAATTTTAAAAATATTTTTACTTAGTGCTTACAGGGAATACCTGTAATTTTTTCTAAGAGTAGAAACCCCCTGTTTACAGTGAAGCACTAAGTAAAAATATCGTAAAACGGCAAAACTTTTTCTCCCAGACTCCATATAAATTCAATTCAAGTCAATCCCCATTGTACGAGTGCTATTCTAACTTATTTTATTCGAAACTGTTGCAAACTGAGGTTGCGTGTCAATAACCCATGGAGCGAGTGTATGGATAAATAAAAGAACCCTGTACTGGCTGTCATAAATAGAGGTGTTTAAAATATCTAGACTATTTCTGTTGTTACATATATTTTGTTTATATGTTTCGGTGGCATTTTAGCGTTATTGTTGGTTGTTATTATAATGATTATTATCATAATGCTAATGTGTTTGTTGGTTTCGATGTTGTTGTGGTTGTTATTCTTGTTGTTATTACTAACGACGATCATGATGATGGTGGTTTCTACAAATGAATATTTGAATTTAAATTTAAATGTTCACGTGTTTATCGGAAGCGAACCGTAACGAAAACAGGAAAAATGAAATGGTTTAAATATATTTCGAAAAAAGCGATAAGTTTAAGAGTGTTGCTTTTGTCAAATAATTAAAAGAAAGAAAAAAAGTTAAATAAAAACAACAAGCACTTTTACAGGTACAATACCAATAAACCATGGAGGTGGTTCTAGAAATTAATTTTTTTTTAACAAAGACACATGTGCACCATGATAATGCAAATAGAAAAAAATTTTACGTTGTATGTATTCATGTACGTATGTATGTGAACTATGCGTTCGACTGACAAGGTGCCGCAAATGTTTTCACAGGAACTTAAGCAAATTTAAAATGTATTTGCTGTAGACTTATCGTTTAGACTAAACCATAAAGTTTAATATTTCTATACTCGTATACGAGTAATGTAGAGTAGAAATTGTTAAGCAAAACATGGGGGCTGAAAACAAGCTCAATGCACCTTTAATCGAACCTGTTGGAATAGGGTCATCTTACAAATACATACATACTTGTTGTCTAGGAAAATGAAATGGAAAAATAAGCCTACTACTGGTAACTACCAATTTTTCCACCATTTGCCAAGTGACAATTACAATTAACACGCCAGCAATGAAAACGTCCGAATGCATGAACGTAAGAGAACATTTCCACAGTATGACTCGCCGTCTAATTTTGTTCTTAGTGTTCGAATGACAGTTTTGTTAGCCAGGGAATTTTGTTGTTAAGGAAAAACAAGGAAATAATATTGTCTTTGATAAGGAAATGACATTGCGGAAAAATAAAGAAAAAATTATTCAGAGTATTAGAAATTAATTTTATTTAGTGGGAAAATTGCTACTGACTATTTTGTGGAAGCTTAGAAAGGTGCCTTGATGCACTGGACGTTGCCTTGGGAAATATTAAAAAGAACTTGGAAAGCAAGTCATTAATTAACAAATAATCTTACAGTCATCGCCTAACAAAAAAAAATTTAATAGAAATTGATTACAAATTATTAAAAATATAGTTTTACAATTGTTGTTAATATTAAGTTTTCTAATTTAATTTTTTATTTTAAACAAAATATATTTACGAAGAAATTGTGGGTATGTATGTAGAGGGCCATAAGCACCACGACCCAGAGGTTTTTTTGTTTGGCGCATGTATCTCACCATCTCATGTTCAGGCTACGTATAAAGCCCATTACCCTGCCTGGTGAAAGATCGCAAATATCAGTTGAACTAGTCGTCCGCGCACCGAAATATTTCCGCCTGGAAGATGGAAAAGCAGCAGAGCAGATGTACTGACGTTTCGTCATCAACCGTTGTAAACTGGTGGTATCGAAAACCACAGTGCCCCGTAAATAGGCCAACAAGCTGTCTTAGCTCCGCCTTTTCAAGCAGAAGTATCTTACCTTCCTTGCCACGGCATAGCCTCAATCCAGAAGTGGACGTCCATGTGTGAAGGAATACACGTTCGGACCATTTTTGTAACGTCCACCTAATGTGACCGACAGGGAAGCCGAAAAAAGGCTCAGGGCATATGAGAGGAAGGCGAGCACCCCTGTTTGTCACTTACGTCGTGAGACATATTGTATTCCTAGCCCAAAAAAAAGGAACTTTGATTAAAAATAATTTTTTTTTTGGATTTTGGATGGACATACAAATTGTCAAATTTTTAATGACATTTTAAATAAAAACCAGAAAAATCCACAGTTGGCTGCCCCTAAGTAAGTAAGAGGCATAATTTTGGACTTGCATACCTTGGTAATTTTACCCTCCCTGAGAACGAGAACAGCCCTTGACTCCCGTTCATCTCTAAACGAGATGGCTGAACAGTTTAATATCAGGATGATATGGTTTCCAGGTCATAGGCATAAAGTAGGGAACATTAGAACAGAAGAGCTTGCTAGACTTGACACTGCCTTTCGGGTTCCACACGATCTGGCAGGCGTTGGAGTGCCTCTGCTCTTCGGTAAATTCGAACATCGGCGATCGACTATCGAATTGCTAATGGCAGATGGGCCACAAGCACTGGATGCATGATTTCTAGGCAATTGCGGTCCCGCATGGATGGCGGGCGAACCGTGCATCAACAACCGATGACCAAAAGAGTCGTAACACTTTTGGTATCTGTTGTCACAAGACATTGTCTCATAGGTAGGTATATACAGCGTCTGGAACCCGGATACTATGATTATTGTCGCAGCTGTGATGACGAAAATAAGAAGGAGAGCGGTAAACACCTTCTCTGTCACTGTACTGTACTGGCGAGAAGGCAACTGGTAAACTTCGACATCTCTGCCGTTGAAACCGAGCATATTTTAAACTCGTTAGATGTGCAGATGTTTACCATTGGGGGGTTATATTTAGTGGAACTCCATTGTATCACAATGGATTTTTATGGGTAAGTGTGTCAGATGGATACTAAGAAGTTGTTATTGAGTAATACGATATTTAAATCAATTCACATTTTTTGCCTGATTTCTAAAATAACCATATCAATGTTCACTTCTTAAATTTCATAATAAATTCCTAAGAATTCCCGCGTAAATTATTTTTGAAATTCCCGGGAGTTAAAGACGGGAAATTTCTTAGTTATAAAGGGTGGTTAAATTTTAAGGGCCATTATTGATTTTGAATAAAACACAAATTATTTAGGAAATAATTGTCTTTTCTTTTTATTATTATTTATAATATTGGTGTGGTTCAATTAAGTATGGAACAAAAAAGCGGTGTGCCGCGGCCTCGACGGACCATCCGATGGTCCAAATTTTCGATGACGCTGAGGCATAATTGAGGTTCTACGTCGTCAATGTGCAGAATTATCTCATCCTTTAGCTCTTGAATTGTTGCTGGCTTATCGACGTACACCTTTTCTTTCAAATAACCCCAAAGAAAGAAGTCCAACGGTGATATTGGCGGACAATTGACATCGCCTCCACGTGAGATAACACTGCCATTGAATTTGTCTCGCAAAAGTGCCATTTGATGGAATTGATGGAAAATAGGACTAAAGCCACAGTAAGCTGACAATAACAGTAAGAAAAATCCATTTTCTACAGATGTAGACTTTATGGTTAACTTTTATCTTACTGCTTACTATAATCGTTCTAATTGATTGACATACAACAAAATTAAACAGCTGATTTGCAACGTTACTGTTACTGTCAGTTAACTGGGACTTAATGGACCGTCTTACTGTTTGAGTCAAATCTTCCGATTCAAATAATTCTCAATATAAATTCAAGTAATATTTATTAAATCCAAATTTTGATATTTTAATCAGGCTAAAGTTCATTGTATTTATTTTTAAATAAATTATTTTTATGAAAAAAATAATTCTACAACATGAAATTAATTAAAATTTATTGATAGTTTTTCATTATTGAGTGCCGCTGGAATCGAACCCACGTTCACGGACAAGTTGATTTGGCATGTTTCGATAGTAACCACACTATCCCCTCAGAAATCTTTATCTTTTAACACTCACCGCCATTTAATAGTCAATAGTCAAGCATCAATATTTAAATCAAATAGTATTTTGACTTCGGTTGATCGAAATTTGTTGTGAATGATTATTTTTTAAATGATTTAGGCCCGTTTTCACAACTTACCGATTGCTATTACAGGCTGTATAAAAAGTGTTCAACTTGTACAACTTTACTTTTACCAGGTAGGATGAACCTTAATTAACTTCATCGCTCACTTTATGTTAAAGTAAAGTTTTAATAATGGAGCACTTTTTTTAAGTCCGGTTAGAGTCTACTTTAAGCTATCGGTAAGTTGGGAAAACGGGCCTTAGTTGTATTTTCTTTCTTCTGTGTGAAGTTCAAAGATCATTTTTCTGTTTTTCATGTTTTTGTCTTTCTCTTTCTTGTTGACCTTTTTCAGCACAACTTTTTCTATTTCCTGAAAACTTTTACGAAATATAAAGACGGTGCCAACTTCTTCTAAAGTCCTAAGAATGAAATATATTCCTAACAATATCGACGACTTTACTTTTACTTATTAAAAACGTTTTATTGCATAAAATTGTTATTGGTTGTCAGTATTTATATTTTATATACATTTTTATGTAATTTTTTACAAAAAAAATTAAAAAAAAAAAATGTGGGAATGGAAAATATCCGGGAAATTAGAAACCCTTGTTAAAATTTCACATCTCACTTTAAGGTAATAATTAAATTTTTGTTTAAAACTAAAATTCCTCCCTTTTGGTCTTTAGCTAAACAAATTCAAATGTCAGCCAATTTCAACCACCACCACTTTTTCATTTCGTTTTTAAAATATTTTAATTTTGTGGCTTAATCTGAGAATTTAAAAAGGACACAATATCCTAGAAAAAACCATAATTATCTAGTAAATAAATTCCCATAAAAAAATAGCATGAGAGTATACTGAACTTCCGAATTGTATTTTTTATGATGTTTAATTGAGTTTTTTTTTAATTTTGTGTTTTTTAAATAAAAAATTGTGTTGAGCATTGAACTTTCACCATTCCGTACATTCATTTAAGTATAATTTTATATTTAAGCCGAACCATTTGTTCGTCTTGTTTCCCATCAAAATTTAAAAAAAAAACCAAAAACACAAATTAAGCCAACTTAAAATTAAAGCCTAAAATCCAAATAATGAACTTTAAACACTTTCAAAAAAAAGCAAATTAAAATACCTCCAATACAACCAGAGGTTACATTAACATGTTTTGACCTCCCACTGTGTTAAATACTATTTTTGTTTTGTTTGTAAAATAAAAAAAAATAATATATAAAAGGCAGTTTGTCTGTATTTGTCATTTAACATTTCGAAGAATCAGAAATCACCTTTTAGGCTTTAAAACTAAAAGAATTTAAAATGTACTCGTACGTACTATATGAACTTTTATTCTGGAAAAATAACACAAAAGTACAAACGTTTTATTAAATATTACTTGATTTAGTTCATAAATAACCCTACAGTCCGCAATGTGGATTAAAATAAATTCTAAAAGCCGATTTTATTCGGATCAAAATTAAGGAAAAAAACAGTTATGAATAAGGGAATGGTAAATCGATTTCGATTCCAATCGAAAATCGATTTTGTGGTAAAAAAAAATTGATTTTTTGCAATCGAATTTACTTTTGCGATTTTATACTGAAATCGATTTTTGGGCTTTTAAAATCGATTTTTTTATTTGTATCAATATGTTGGCAATTTTTTATTTTAATCCTAATTAAATTGATAAATTATGGGCATGCACAAAAAAACTTGAAATTTTATGTGCGTACTTACGTGTGTAGGTGGTATGTTTATGCAGTTTTCTAAGTTTAAAGTTGTAGTTTTACATATTGGCCAATTAGCACCCTTGGTATACTTTCAACTTTAATATAGGAGCTCTTATTCTTCAGAAATTAAAGTTATCAATGGACAGTTAACAAAACAGTCCAAACATATCGAACCGAAACAAACACTGAAAGTCAGCTTTGTGAAAGACAACATATTATAGAAACACAACAGGTGAATTAAACCATGGCATTCCTGTGGAAATACGCTAATATTTAACAAGACCAGTGTGTGAGCCATATTTAAATTTAGTTATAAGTAGAGTGAAAAACAAAAAGTATGTAATGTATCCTAGATTTGTTTTCTAAATCTAACTTAATGAACTAACACATCAGTGAAGCAGTCGCCAACGATCAGGAACTATTGCCATAATCATTTGAAATACTATCCATACATTCAGACTTGTCACAGAAATCAATTCCGATCAAAATTAATTTCGTTTTATGTGAAGCAAGATACGAAATCAGTTTTGATCGGAATTGATTTATGTGACAGGTCTGATTGACTACACAAGAAAACAATCTCTGAAGGCCGTCTCAAAATTTACACATTTTCACTAAGCAAATCTCTAGTAGTTTGCCAAAAAATCATGGTGTATCCCCCTTTGTTATATAAGGAATACTTTTTTAAATTAGTCTTACACGATTTTGAAATGGATTTTAAAATCGATTAATCGATTTTAAAAACCGTAATAAAAAAAGTCGATCGAAAAATCGATTTTGGAATCCATTTACCATTCCCTTTTAACAATCAAAATGTGCACTCAGAGAAAAAACATGTTTAAATATGGTGACCTCCACCAAAACTTTTTAAAGAACATGTTATGTTTAATATAACCATATTATTGTCACCGGCAACCATATTATGGTTAAAATAGTCCTTCATCAAGTAGTCACAACCATATTATGGTTGCCTCTGTATAATGCATATGTGATCTTCTCCGAGAAAATGAAAATAAAGTTTTAAGAAAAACGCATTTAAAGTTATTCTCACCCTTTTAGGTACCAGAATCCACTCTTAAGGCAGAAAGAAGTACATAACACGCGTTGGTTCGCGCGCGCTCTGTAGACTTCTGTCAAAAAAAAATTAAGATAGTGTATTTTTATAGAACAAGCTACATGCAAAATATTTAGACGCGTTTGGCCAGAAAGTTGGTTAATTTTTAACTTTTTAACGCGTTATGTATTTTTGATAAGAAATCAGCTGACAATAAAAAGAATAATTTAACAAATTTGGGAATCATGAAAGAAAAACTTATTGAAGAGCTTAAAACACATACAATATTTATATAAAAAGAAAAAATTCAATAAAATAATGAAATGTTGATACAGTTTCGAATTCGTTTTCAATGCACAGGAATGGCTTTTGTAACGCGCGTTGTGTAACATGCAATTTATCATGCGCTAAAGTTTTTAAGCGCACGATAAACGTCGACGAATTAACGCGTGTTATGTACTTCTACTTTTAATTCCAAACCCGTTTTTTGACACACTAGGTCCCTTTTCTTTGAGAAGGTCACATATATCGCAAAATCAGTCTAAATTTTTTTAAAACTCCCACTTAAGCCGGGGTATCGGTGTATTAACGCGATAGTATACCAAAAATGAACATTAAGTCGGTAGCAAGACATTAATACTGTCCTGAATTCTGAGTCAAATTCATTTTATATGACTAAAAATTATGATACAAAATCTTAAACAAATCGGTCTATAATTGAAATAAAATTTGCCGCGAAAGTACGTAGTATTCTTACATGTTATATACACACAACAATAGTGGAGAGGGTATTCTACGTTTAAGCTGGGATGTGCAGCACTTAAAAATATTGGTTCCAGAGCCAACTTTTAGTATACCGATCGACTCATATCACTTTCTGAGTCGATCCGGCTGGCTAGCTGTACAAGTCGTAATTTTAATGAAATTTGTTACATAGATTCTAATTGTTACAAGGAACAAGCCCATTGAAAATGGTGATAATTGGTTCATAATTCGGGAATAAATTAAATTTAATAACTTTCTTATAAATGTCGGAATGATATACAATTTATCGACGTTATATATATTCTATCTCACGGCGAAATTTTGTACTGTTAGGTCCATAGTGCCCATATAAACCTCTTCCCCAAAATGTATTTAAGACGAACAAATCTCATGAAGATAGATAATATTTTGCACAGAGAACTCTTATAATAATCCAATATAGATGACATAATTTTGTTTTGCCGGTGCCATGATTGGCTATGGGTCCCAAATAGGGTACAATATCGAAAACGTGACTTGATTTACTGCGGTGAAGGGTATTACAGGTTCGAGTTGGGACGACTTTACTTTTTTACTTATTTTGGCTACAGTGAACTCTTGGTAATATGAACTTCCAATATAGTGAATTATCCAGTAATGTGAACACATATTTTTTATGTTAGCGCTCTAAATAGTGAACAAAGTTTGATGGCTCTAAATAGTGAACAAACATTTTGGCGATTTTGGATTATTTTCTAATTTTGGGAATCTCTCGATTGAATCAAAAATGAAAACAAAACATGCATACATACTTTGAGATTTGATAATAAAGGTCATTTGTCTTTCGTTACGCATAGAAATCGCTTGAACTTAATATTTTTTCGTACACACCTGTCTATTAACAAAAAATCTTTATACATGTGGTTTTTTAAGATGAGAAACCTTCCGAAAAGTGGATTGGTGCTGAAAGAAAAAGCGAAACAGCTTCATTCCAAATTTAATGAAAATGGACGCGACTTCAATGCCAACGATGGGAGGCTTCAAAAATTAAAACAGAGACATGGATTCCGACTTTTAGAGAAAAGCTTTCAGCGCAACCTCATCGGGTAGATCGTTTTAAATTGAAGCTAAGAGCAAATATAGATAAACTCGGCTTTTCAAATAATCAGCTTTACAATGCAGATGTGTTTTATTTTGGAAAATTCTTCCTCAAAAAACGTATGTAACTTAAAAAAACGCACCATGTGCGAAGATGGAGAGGCAAAGAGTTACATTTCTTTGCTGTGCATATGCATCTGCATCCCATAAAACCAAACTTCTTGACAAGAGTTGAAATATTTAATTTAATTTTTTTTTTAAGTTAATATTTAGTATAAAAACTGGGAATTTAGGGAACAAATTCGATAATGTGAACTACCTTGGTTTTTATTAGTTCACATTATCGCGACTTCACTGTATAACTTTAAGGTGTTGAATAAAAAAGAAACCAACAATACAAGATCTGTTATAAAAAAGTAAAATAGTTTAAGTCCGGAAACAAATGTGTTTATCTGCCATGTTCTGGAAATCGAAATCGAGCAACGAAGTCTTAAATTTATAAAAACGATTGTAAATTTTCCTGATCTTAACAGTAATAAAGATAAATTGTAGTTAAAGTACAAAGAATTTAAGAGGACTATTTCTTAAACCTGTTTTCAGAATTTTTCAATATAAATTTCTCTTAAATTCGATTTCTAGAATATGGCTGTATATGTAGTTCGGTGGAAAAATAGTTTCGAAACAAATGGTTGAATTCGCTTTAATTCATTAGCTTATCCCATGTTTCCACGGTACGTGCTTCGCCTATATTCATGCTTCACATTCTGTAAAAAATTTTGAGAGCACGGAAAATTTCTCTCTTCTCCAATTTGTATCGCAAGTTTATCTGATCTAGCTGTAAAAAGCGATTGTGTCACGGTGCGCTCCGAACCATTTTTGGTGCTTTTTTAAATTTGTTCTGCGATGACAATAATGATGAAAATATTAACTTTTTTAATTTGGAAAAATTATTATAAATTTTTAATCTCTTTTTAAAAAGTTTAAAACAAGTTTTATTAAATAAATTTTCTTGTAAAAATTAATGCAAACATAAATATTATGTATACAAATTTGTTTATTTTTTTAAAAAAAAGTTTTGGGTTTTTTGTTTTTACTATGTATAATGTAAAAGGTTGTTTAATTGTTATAATTTTTAATATGAAAATACCTATTAAACTTATGAAAAACAAATAAATTTTTAAAAATATTTTAATAAAACGATAAATACTGAACTATTATCAATTTTGAATCCCTACTAGATATTTATAGTTGATGTCTTTTAAAAAATTTATCTAGTATGTTCATATGAATTTCAAGTCGAATTCAACAAGGTAAAATTGCCGCTACAACAATTACAACTCTAACAAAAATAACAGGAATTTTGTTAGTTTTACAAATCCAATAGTTGTTTACAAAAAGTGTGATGAAAACGGAAAAATTAATGAAATAAATTTTATTGATTGTTTTTATATTTTTATTTGTGTTTTTCAAGATTTTGAAGATGTTAGAACAATTTAAAAGGAATAACTAAAGTATAAGCTATTGAAAAACAGGCAAGTATACATACTTTGTCATCAATTTAAATAAAAGTTTCACACAAAATAAGTTTTTTCTCAAAAAATCTTAACTTCGACAATTTAATGTATGTAATTAAAACAATACAATTAAAAAGAAAATTTTTGACAAATGGGATGTAACAGCTGACGAGCAGTTGCTCTAAAGAGTTTACCTTGTTGAATTCGCCTTGAATGAATAAAAACTAATTTGTGTAGTTTTTTTTATGGTTGTTAAGTTTTTTTTTTTTTTCTAAAAACTCTGAACTGTAAAGACTGTTTTATTGTCATACAGTAGAATCGCGAATAAATAAACTGAAATATTCCAAGGGTTGTTAATTTGTTCGAACTATTAAATTTGTATGCGGTATTTAATTGTAAAAAATGCAATAATAAGCAAAGATTTTTCCAAAATAGCACACTAAATTTATTTAAATTACTTATTTTTAATAAATTAACTTAGTTAATACTTTTATTCTAATTTCTTCGACCTTTTTTTTAATAATATTATTCCTTATGAATTATTATTATTCCTTATTAAATTTCATAAATATATCCTGAAGAAGATTTCCAAAGGAAATCGAAATGTTGATAAAAAAAAATATAAAAAAAAAAATAAACAAACTATTTTAAATAAAAGTGACCTTAAGCTAAATATTAATAAGGAATAATATTATTTTAAATTAAGTTAGATTTAATTTGCACCGGCTGGTTTAAAGTGTACAACTCGTCTTGAACTACAATTTGCGATTCAACTGTATTTTTCACATAAAAATATTATGCAAAATGAATTCAATAAATACTTTAAATAAAAAAAAAGGTCTAAAATTGCTGCGTTTTTCACCATTTTGGTGCGTTTTAAAAATACAAAGTTGACAACTCTGATTTATTTATTAAAGACAACTGTCAAAACGAAGCAAGTAGATATGTCGTGTAAACACCGTGATTCATTAATATGATACAGAAAGCGAAGCAGGTGATTAAAATCGTGGCATTAAGGCCATGTCAGATAGAAATTCATCACTTTGCGTGACGTTTCTAACTTTGAAAGACAAGCGTAACGCAAAAGGTATATGTCACAATAAACACTTTGACAACACACACGAATTGTTTGTTAAAAAAAAAAATAAAATTACTAGCAGACTGTCAAAGCGCGCAAAAAGATGAGAGTTGCCTAACTTTTCGTTACTGACATAATGTGACATGTTTCGTATAAGTATGAATATTTCATATTGGATGTCAAAGCGAATCTCTAACGCAACGCGAAGCAAAAGTTTTATCTGACATGACGTTTAGGCTAATTCGTTCCCAAAAATTCTCTCTCTACCAAGTACATAAAGCCTTAGAAAATATATTATCCCATCATTAGCTCATATAAAATTCGCCTCGAACTTCATTTTCCATAAAACCTTTTTTTTAACAATTTTGTATGTTTAATTACAATCAACAAAAACTACAATATTAATTTAATTTTTAATTAGTTGGCTGGTAGGTACAATGGAAACAATATTAGTTGTCATAAGCCAAAAAGACAACAAGTAGCCGTCACATAAGCAAAAAAGCACTATGAACCCATTTCTTATTACGAGTATTACTAAGTACTCGTTCGTACAGACAGAACAAAAAAAAAATCATATTTTATTCATACCTACTTTTTTATAATTTTATTTTATTTCTGCCAAAATTTAAGTGAAGTCATCAAAAAAAAGCAAGACGATGAAAAAAGAAGAAGTTTGGTATACATTTCTGTGAATTATTTCGGTAATTTTTTTTATGTTTATTGTTTTATGCTGAATATGTGTATGTGTTTACATATTATTATTGTTATTTAGATTTTATAATTCTTTCATGTTTTAGGTTATTATAAATAACCAACTAACCATCCATCCATACTACTTACTAGTACGAGCAGTATGTAGTAGCATAATTTCTTCGAAAGAGTGGGTAAAATTATAGCACATTTTTTATAAGCTTCTTAAACAAAGGTATTTATTTCTTTTTTTACTAAATTAGCCAAAGAAAGTAGGCTTCAAATATTGAAATCAAATTGTAAATTCAACAACACCGTTTGTTAAAAATAAAAGTTTAATTTCACACACTTTTTAGTTGATTCAATATTTATTTAACAAGATTACACTTTGCGAAATAGCACTAACCAAAACATATTAATTAATGAAATAATTAATTATTTCTACATATTCAATAAAAAAAAAGTATTTGAATCAAAGAAAGTCAAAATGTTTACTACTTTATATTTGTCCATTAATTCAAAAATTTGGGGCAACGACTTTTTTTATTGACTAACTCAATAAACTTGTTGGTTGGGTAAAAATTCAATACCACAAAAATCATCATCGCAGAAAATTAAAAATTTTTTTAAATCAAATATGCAATTTTCGTATTAAAATATCAAAATTATTTTCTCTGTGTAACTACTAGTTAGACAACAGATGTTGCGTTTAAAATTATTATTTAAATTTGTGTTTTTTTTTTGAAAATGACTATTGGGTGTTTCCAAAGTAACGGTCGTTGCCGATTTTATGCGATTTTTTAAATAAAATTCCAACCTACCCAAATATGCAACGAGGATTGCTCCATTTTGGACTTACGAAAGTTCAAGCAACGGCAGCAACCGAAAGAATTAATAAAAATTGTAATTTCAATACTTTTTTTACCATTAAAAAATTAAAGGTCGTTACTTTATAAATGTGTTGTTTTCAAATGTCGGAAACAAACATCATGTATTGTAAAATTTCGCGCAGTATATGTCAAGTAAAATATCTGATTAAATTCTTTGAAATGTTTTGTTTAAGGAATGGATTTATTTTGAAACCAAAGAAATAAGTTACAAAAAAATTTCTTTTTAAGCAACGGTCGTTACATTTTAAAATGATAACAGTTTTTTGTGTTTGAATTCATTTATTATGGGTAACTCAAAGTTGCATATTTTTGTTAGTATAAAGAAAATTAAAGTTAATCTTTCGGAAAATGACAGATACATTTATTTTGTTTTATATTAGCGGACACAAAATTCAAAATAATAATTTCATTTTTGATCTATAAGGGGTCATTTTCAGTGGAAACACCCTATTAGAAAATGTTCACAGTAACACATTTCGGTATTTTTTCATATTTTTTTAATTTTCCCTAAACCTAACAGTTTTTAGCAACTATTTAAATTATAATGTCAGGGTATCACACAAATTTTTGGAGCCTCAACCACAAGTCCTCGTTCGACCTAAACCTTCGTATAGGAAGGCGAAAGCTTCCAGAATCCACTTCAGAGTATTTTTGTCAACACCAGTATACGTCTGAGTTTTGCATGGTTCTCCTCCATTTAAGTTGAGTTATTATTGGTTCTCCGCCAGACAAACATGTTAAAATATAAAACGGATTGCATAAAGTTAATTGTGAACAACCGCAAAAACTGTAACTCTGGAGAGTTATACGACGCCAATACAATAGCAAATGCGAGGTGACAATAAAAAACGCATGGAAAGTAGACAAGCAAGAACGATCTGACTGTCCTTAAAAAAAAATTAGAGCGAGCGCGAACTGCTTCTCCACTCAGCGCAGTTTTACGACTGTTTTGTGGCTTTAGAAAATATAAAATTGCGCAGGTCCATTATTTTGTTGTGTGACGTAGGCAAAGAATTTGTGTTGTAAACAAAGCATATTTGTGTACTCTCTTTTATATTTTTTACAACAACGCTCATTTGCATTCTATGATGACGTTTATGCGCAGTAGAAAATTTTATTATGGCTGAGTGTGCGATCTGGTTTTGTTTTTTTTTATTCATGACTGCTACCAACATTGTAATTGAGTATTTTAATAGAGTTACCATTTTTTGATCTGATAAAAATTTTTAGTTAACCAATATGCTGTATATATGAAATGTTAGTTCACCAATAGTTATAGTTAAGTTAAGGCCTTCCTTGTTTCTACCTAATTATATTAACGGTTCAAATGAAAAAACATGAAAATCTATGATTTCGCAAGTCTGTTGCGCAAGTCTTGGTTTGTAGACGTCAGTGGTAACTTGCGCAACTAACTTGCCGAATCTGAAACTTCATGTAACTTCTCAAATTAGATTTTAAATTCTAAACCGCCGTGATTTTCTTAATAGAAATATAATAGAATAAGAACATTTTTAAATGTATTTCATTAAATTTTTATTTAAACGACTAAGTAGTGCTATAATTTCAATTCTCACTGCATGTCAACTATTTCAAGTGGTTCATGTACAAAATTTAAGACTTAATTTTTTTAGTTTGTATTTTTGTGCCACAACGAAAAACAAAATCTTCTTAATTATAGACACGCATACAGGCATAAAATATTCTTCTTGTTAAAAACATAATAAAAAATATACAGTCAAATCCCGATAATTCGTATCCCTATAAATCGTAATTCCCAATAATTCGTAATAAACTACCGGTCCCTTGAAAAAATCTCGTAAATTCGTAAAATGTCCATACATTTTGGTCCCCTTCGTAATTTTTTTTTCAAATAATATCTTCATTACCTCTTATATATCGTAACTGTTTGCTAATTAACACTTACATCTCGTAATAAAAACAACTGAAAAACAACAGAAACATGGAATGAATGATTTTTTGTTTACCGCTATTTTTTTTGTGGGTTTTTGCTTTTGCTTGTGTGTTTATTTTCTTAAGATCTTGAGATTTTATTTATGTTTTTTTTATGGTTTTAGTAAACAAATTAAAAAGCCCCGTTAATTCGTATTTATTTTATTTTAACCCCGTTAAATCGAAACGCCGCTAAATCGAAAACCCCTATAATTCGTAAGAAATGGCCGGTTCCTTGCGATTACGAATTATCGGGTGTCCACTGTGTTTTAAACATTCGCTCAACAAACACATTTACTCAGCGTCAGGCAAGTGAAATAAATACAATGTTGTTGTTCCTGGGGAGGCAAGTGAAGCGAAACTTTTTTTAATTTTTTTTAGCTCATTTTTTTAAGTTGTAGGCATTGGAGGAAGTAGTTACCAACACCATAAATTTCATGTTAGATTTCATTCACATTTAGACATGTTTCTTTTATATCTCCACATGTACTTTAGGAAAAGGTTTACGCCTCAGTCTTCAGTTTCGGCAGAAGGCTGAATAATATTTCATTTTTTAACAACAACAGTAAAACAATAAAGAAATAACAATTGTAGAAAAATTGCCTAATCATAATTATTAGTTTTATTTAGATGAATTACTTGAATATCTTTGAAATATATGAATATCTTTTCCTTGGTCGGGTGAATACACACATGATCATTTATGTAACTTAATTTTGGTGACATGTTTCTTACGAACATGTCACATTTGTAACCAGAGGGCAATGACTTTTGTAAAACAAATTGCTTTATTTTGAGTACAATGCGTAAACTAACTTAGTTTCATTTTGGCCACAAAGACGTTTTTAAAAAAAATTTGTAAATGTTCTCGGCTTCAGGAAAAAAAATCACTCATAATTTTAACATTATTTTAAAAATAATATTAACAAACAGTAAGCAAACTGTTAACTGTAAAAAGAACAGAATAAACATATAGAACTTAGATTATAGAATATATTCACGAAGTTACTTTTATACACTTAAATTAGGGATTTTATTTTCCGAATATTGAACGAAAACACTTTTAAATTTGGCCATACAAATTATAGAACCTTTAATGGGAGCTATGTAAAATTAAGGACCGAATCTCAACATTTTCAATAGACTTGGTGCTTGTGACAATTCGAACCTATGTAGGATATTTCATTAAATTATCTCCAAAATTGCGACTTGCACTTTACGCAAAAGGTTTATTTGGACAAATAGCCAGATTGGTAGCCAGCCGGACGGAGGGACGTGGTTAGATCGATTCAAAAAGTGATTCTCAATCAATCATTATACCCTCATCACTTTTGTGGTGTGCGTATAAAAATATTAATTATTTACAGATAATTACATGCAAAATTTTTACTAAATTAATAGAACCAATATAGTTTTCAAAGGTCAAAAATTTTGTAATCCCTTAATATCAGATTTCGGTAGGGTGCTGGTAGTAAACTGGAGACTCTTGTCTAATTCGCTACAACGGTCTAAAGATCTTTATTCATATTGCTCAGAAAAGAAATCGCCATTAAACAAAACGCAACTATCTAGACTATTATTGGAGAGCATTGATTAAAGGAGGATCTTAAAGGCGAATTCATGTAAACGGTTGTGGCGATACTACAACACCAAAAACACAACATTGTATTTTATTTGTTGATATACAAAGTTGATCGATATGTCAAAAATACAAGCAACTTTTGACATTCCTCATTCCTCTCTCTAAGTAAGAAGAAAAAGTAGCTCAGCTGTGGTTTCAACGCCACCTGACAAATTAATTCTCCTCCACCACTAGTGGGGAATGAGGATACACTAAGTTGTCATTCCGTGTGAAACTTTTTTATTATACATCTAAGTCCCCATAAAGTACATATATTCTGGCGCATTGAGTAATTCTGAGTCGATTTAGTCATGTCCGTCTGTTGAAAACACGCTCACTTTCGAAAAACTCAAAGGAACAAACTTGGTATCAAATTGCTTGTAGTTATCCTAAAGGCTGAGTTAGCCGGGAGTAACAGTAACAGTAACCTTAGCGTAAAAAAGTAAGACCAATCTATTTCTTACAGATTGAAACGTAACATCTTACTACTAACTATGATCGTTATAATTGCTTAACATACAACAAAATGAATCTGCTGATTTGCAACTTTACTCTTACTCCCGGCTAACTGAGCCTTTAGAGTTTGCTAAGAACCGTAAAAATGTAAAACCGAGCTTTCGGTTTTAAAATTATTTAAGCCGGTCGGTTTCGGTTCGGTTTTCGGTTTTGAAAATATCAAAGTTAATAAAGTTTATACATAAGCAAATATATTTTTTTTAAGTAATACAATTTGTTTATTTGTTTTTTTTTTTTTATTTAATAATTTTTAAGTATATTAGAACAAAACTTTATGTATTCCTCAATCAATTTATTTTTTTTTACAAAAAAAATGAGAAAAAAGTGTTAACACCGACCGCGGGCGTTGCAATTAGCCAAATGAAAATTTTGTGTTAACAAAGAAATTTTAATAAAATTTATTGCTAGTTAAAAAAGATGAAAATGGATAAAAATGTTTATATAATCTAGCGTCCAAGGTACATATTTACATACATATGTACATATTTTAATAAATTAAAAAAAATGGAAGTCATATTAATACCTGGAATTTACGCACTTATTGTGTCTCGTTTGACGAATTTACGCAACGAATTCGTGCCGACGAATTCGTCGTACTATGCGAAGTTCGTCGTTCGTCGTTCGTCCCAGTTGTGTTTATACCATAAGAGTTAAATAGGTAACACTTGTTCTTCTTTGTACCTATTTTGAATTTTAAGAATTTTGAAATACCTTGCCTTTGTTGCAGGCTACTATGTATTAAGTTTTTGTTTAGGGAGTAGGAGTAATATGTATAATTTGCAATTTCTTAAGCATGAATATATTGTTAAGTAAAAGCTAAAACCAAGGTTTTTTGTCGGTTTTCGATTTCGGTTTTTAGGCATTTAAAACCGTGGTTTCAATTTCGGTTAAAACCGAACAGCAATTCCTGGTTATCCTAAGCAGGGTTGTCAGATAGATATTGACCTTTTTCGCCAAATTCAAAGTCAACAATCGCCAAAGCCTTAATTTGTAGTTTTTGACAATAAAATACATATTTTTTAAATTATTTAAAATAATTTTTTAAGGCCTAAAAAAATAAATTTCTTCCGTATTGCTAAAATACGCCAAAAATTCAAGATAAGTCGCCATGATATATATTTTGTTCGATTTTTATTTAGAAACAAAAATGGTACACTGTTTACTATAAAAGTTTACAGAAGTCTACTTAAAGTAAAAAAAAGAATTTTTCTGTTTGTATTAACCCAGCGGAAAAATAAGGAATTGATTACATAAATAATTAAAAAAATAATGTATTATTTTCGAAAGATTAATAAGGCATTCATTGGAAGCGAGAAAGTGATTTTATTGACACTAAAATTATGCATTGATTACCATAACCACGTATATTCCCACATTGAATTGTTTCTGTTCGTAACAACTATTCGTATTTTTAGAATTTTACTTTTTTGTCTTTCCTTTTGAATACTTCGAATGCGAGTTTTAGTGGAGTTCTTTGTTTCAACATAGGCATTACTTGTGGTAATTACCAGCATATAAACAACAGCTAAAGCAAGTTCCTTAAAATGGGTACCTGACGTATCATTGTAGCTTTAGAATTTTGACAAAACTGATTTAAATTAAATGGAATATCATCATTTAAATACTCTTTCCAATTAACAAAATGGAATTTTTTCCATTGTGTTTCATAAACATCCAAAGGTACGCTAGGATTCATAAAAATCTTTAAAATATCTTTAACAACAACGAATTTTATATGAGATAACAAATTGCCACATTTTATAATGGAAAAATGTTCATAAACTTCAAATATATTCATGTTTCAAGGAATTTTATTTATTGACTCTTTCAAGAGCATTTTTAAATATGAAAAACAATTTTCTCGAAGATTTTCATTATCTTTATCAGCCATTTCAGCATAATTAAGTTTCAAATTCTGACCATACATATGAATGCCTTACATTTAATTCATAAAAATAATATTATTACTTCGTAGGTATTGAATTTAACAAATTTTAAAATAAATTCATAGCTCATCAGAAATAGCCACAAAATCGCCAACTTTTTTTATATATCGCAAAAAAATCGCCATGTCGCCAAATCGAAAATTAGGTCCTCAAACAAGTTTGAAAATCGCCACGTTTGGCGAGAAATCGCCACATCTGACAACCCTGATCCTAAGCAGTTTGGGATTGAAATCCAGCAAAATCGGTTCAGTAGGATCAGAGATATGAATCAAAATTTGGAACCACCACCCAAAAAGTTAATAATTTTGCTACAAAAAAAATGGTGGAAAATGCACGGAATGATATACGATGTTGCAAAAATTCTGGTATAATTCGTGAATATCGGTGCATAATTTACCATAGGTCCCACATAAACTATACTCCCGGAAAACAGTTAAGTACGCCTAAAACCGTAATAAATAATGCGAACACAATAAAATTTAGTACTTCACAGCTTTAGAGGACTAGAAATCAGACTAATACATTTTGTGATGATCGATTCATTGCCCCACTCTGGGAAATTAATTAAATACGCCTGAAACCGTAGCAGATATAGATACTGCGGTAAAATTTTTTCCAACTTAGCTTCATTTAGCCAGAAAAAATGTCATGCAATTTTGTGATATACGGTCCATAATTTACCTTGGATCCCATAATAACCAGCCTTCTGAAATTCACTGTAAACGAAATGTATTCAAATTTAATTTATATTTTAATATCAGAAGCTTGGGATGATTGGTCCATAACAATATATTCAATATAAATTTCCCTCCTGAAAATCATTTAAGTTCGCCTTTAACTGTTACGAATCATTATATTTTGATCGAGCTAGTTCAAATTTCTAATAAGAAAAGCATAAAACTTTCTGATTGTCGGTCAATAATGTAAAATAGGTTTAAGCCGTAACCAATTTTAATGCTGACGTCCGTTTTTATAAAGATTAATTAATAATAGATAGATATCATAGCATATTCTGAAATATTCGAACTGTCGGTGGAGGGTATCAAAGATTCGGCACAGCCTAATACAGCACTCTCACTTGCTTAAACTCAAACCCTTTGCAAAAACCATTTACAATCAAATACTCCCTGCTGTATCTATAACTTAAACTACCGAAAACCCTTTAAAATTTTAAGTTTAAATAACAAAACATTTTATAACATTAGACTTGTTTTTATTTTATTACTTTGGAAAAAAGGAAATTTTTCTTCCTTCAGTGACTTCTTTCTCACATGGTGTAACAGTTTGTTACGATTTAAATTTTATTGCAAGTACAAGGAATACAACAAGTAGCATAATTTTGATAAATTGAATTTGAGGTAAAATGTTTATTACTTTCTACAGGTATTCAGGTACACAGGTGTAATGCCTTTTATGACAACTCTTAAGAAAATTTACTCACCCGATAAAGATCTTCGTAGTTTATATTTTTGAAAATTATTTTATTACTTTCAACAAAAATATTCCACATTAGTTTGATTTCAACAGAAAAAATTATTTAAAGAGTTATTAATCTTTTGGTTTTTATGTTTTTTTTCTTACAAATCTTCTTTATAGTTATGAAAAATGGAGCAGAGCAAACAGGCCAAAGAAAATAAAAATAGATTTTAACGATTCCATTAACTGGAAAAGAAAAATAAAACAAAAACTCCGTTAAGGTTTTGAAGACGGGATCAAGAGCAACTGAAAAACCCAGAAAAAAAATGTAATGAAAAACCATTTAGCATTGAAGAACAAAAAGGCTTCCGCCTGATATTTTCCTACCAAAAATTATGGTAAAGTAGTTTTGAGGCCACAACTCTATCATCAAATGCTGCTGCTTAATGTTAACATTCGGAGATAGAAAAGTTTGTACACGGAGGAAATGTTTAAAGGTCTCGCCCAAAGTTTAGAACACGAATCTTTTTTATTCCAATGAATTTTTACTTAAAGATCTTTTTATGTCACAAATATCTATAAACAACGTAAGGTGAGATATTACCGAGATTTGTAATTCGCCGCGGCATGACTCCATGACTCTGGCGCATAAATCTGGCTGAGTATGACCGATTGGCGTGGGTTAGGTTTGTTCGTTATTCGCATGGAAACTATTAATTCTTTATTGAATTACTATCACATCAAGATTAAATCTTATTTATTACAGTGATAGTAAGTAACATTTGTTATATTATCATGAAGTAGAAGTAAAAATTAACATAACACAGTTAACATTAGACATACATATATAGATTCATAATAATCTTAAAACAATTTTAAAAGTTCCTTTTTGGAAAGTAATGCGTTGTTGCTTTGTACTTGGATTCGTTCGTCGTTCCAAAGACACGTTGTGTAATTGAAAAATTGTCTTGTAGACATTAGATATTTGTATTTCTGTGATCTCAAGTTTTTTCCACGTGGTGATTGTGCAAAAATAATTTTGTTAAATAGATATTCTGGGTTCTTCAGGTATATAGTCTTATGCATCATTAAAAGGCTTTTATATTTAAGTAAATTTTTAAGACTTATATTTTGTAATACCAGATGAATATGATGATAAACTTTCTCGTCTACTTCTGTTGAAAACGTATCTGGCTAAGAAAATGTGTTACGGGGTCAATTCGCTTGAATTCGGTAGCCAGTTGGCATTATAAAACGGGAATTCCGGAGATCTTGGGGAAGCTAGTTTTCACTTCACCGGGAAATTAAAAAGTCTGGGAATATAAATGAATTTTTATGTAGCAGAACATTTTTACAAAATTAAACGATTCTTTAAAATTTCTGGTACTCCTTGCGGACGTAAAGCCTTTTTTCCATTTCTTCTATAAAATGTACTTATTTGTTGCTTTTTTTTTACTTTGTTAAATAAAACACACGTGCAATGCAATTCTCTTTCTCTGAAGCAGTGGTTCTCACCGATTTTCGCTGCATAATGCTCTTGAAAAACATAACTTCCTTTCGCAGACCCTTAAGCATGTTAAGATAACAAAACGTATGTACATATATTCATCTTAAAGAAATATTTGCCAAAATCCGAGTAAACACTTCACTCGACCAATTGATTTTTTTCTGAATTTTCAATAAGAACATAAAAAATCCTTAATAAAACAATTTTTGTATTTGCGGCCACCGAAATATGAGTGCAAAACCCAAGGGGTCTATAGACCTCCATTTGGGAACCGTTGCTCTTAAGTACTGAACCAGTACAGTATCGGCAAAAGTTAATATTTCACCTGCATTTCTATTTCAGATTTCGAAATAATTGTGTCTTGGAAAATAACAGCAATCTATCTGCCTCGTGGCACATTGTGCGCCAAGTTTTTTGTTTTTTTTTATTGTTCCTTTTAAATTTTAGTAGTTTTTACCACTTTGCTAATAATTTTATTTTAAACATTTTTCTATGTTGTAAATACAAGTGAGTAGATGTGGCAAGTGATTCATACATTTATGTAGAGAGTAGTACATTCATCTAAAGAGTATAATCATCAATCTATTTAAACTTCATCGCTTGATGAAACACAAAATTCATCGGAGCAGAAAATCAGATCGCAAGACTTTACCGTCTTTTTGTTAATTTTGTTTCAACTTTTTTTTTTTTTGTTCTTTGATAGAATCAAAGTTTTGTTCGTTTATTTTTTTTTTTTTTTGTGTTTATTGCTGATGAAAACCCTTTTTTCTAGTAAAATCTTAAAAAAGAGAGCAAGACAATCACGAAAACGGAAGAAAATTACATTAGTTACGTGCTTATGACTAAAAATGACTGACTGGGGCAGGTAAAAGACACTCAAAAAATATATTTAGATAAAATGAAAGATCAGCTGAAATATTAATCAATCATATTTATTAAATTAAAAAAATATATATTTCAAGTGATTTATTTAGAATTCTCTATTTAAAAATACACATTACAAAATTAATTATTACAAATTAAATAAATCTGCAAACTTTGGTTAAAAATTTGTTGTTTACTTTGCAACAGGTTTGAAAAGCAAAAAAAAGCAAGTAGTTAGAAGGGGGACCATTCGCCATAGGGGCACATCTGCCATCATCGATTATGTTTTCCTTTATTGATGATCCCTCATCACTGAAGCATTGACAGTTTCAGTTTAGTTATGATCGGACACGGAAGTTATTTCTTTTTTTTGAAGTCCGCGAAAAATTTTTTGATGTAAGTATTTTTGTGACAAAATTCTCAATATTTGCGATTGAATAGAGATATTGTTTAGTGTTATAAACTTGATATTTATTAGTGAAAAAGAATTGAAAACTGTTCTTTTAATAAATTCATTATAAGTGTGACAAAAATAAACATTTGTACATAATACTCCTCCTGGGGCGCATTCGCCAGACCTCTGTTGGGTTTTTTCGCCGGCGAATGTCCCCCCCTGGGGAAGCGTGTGGAATGTACCTCTAGGGGCAGATTACCAACCGTGAATGTACCTAATAAGCATAATAATAAAAATAACATAAAATGTTTCTTTATATTTTAAATATTTATTTGTTATTGGTGCGCACTTACAAACCAACGACTAATCGAAGAAATTTAGATGAAGGAAAAATAAAACTTGCTTTATGAGATGTAGTTTCAGGGCAATCCACCGAAGATGAACCACTGTATGTGTCGAAATACACATCAAATCAAGTTTTCACAAAAAATCAAGAGAGAGACATATTGTTACAATTTACAATATAGCGACGTTGTCTAACATTCCATTCCGGAAGGTTTTTCCTGAATCAGATTTAGTAATTGAACCTCGTGACGAACATCCAACAGCTGACACTGCTAATGAACCAAGCCTTCAACAAAACTAAATTGAAAATCAAAAATATTAACATTCACTCCATCTAAAAAAGAGAAGGAAGAAAAAGATAGAACTCAGCAGCACACAAAGACGAAGAAAAAGAGGATTTGCGCAACATTAAAAAACAGTCCCTAAAAAATCCTAAATACCTACTATGCTACAACATATTCCTTGTCTGATCTATCGGATATAAGTTTCGCCGATTCTGATAAATCTGTTGGTTCTTTTGCTGTAGATGATAGCTATATGAAAGGAAACTTCGTACTAGTTCGCTTTTCTTTAGAAAGACATAAGTTTTGTGCTGGCAAAATAATATTAAAAAGTCCAAAGTCGGTAAAGGTCGATTTTCAAAGAAAAAAAGGAATTTGTTGATATTCCTGACATTTGCTAAGTTCTTAAAACTGATATTGTTTTACGTTTACCGGACCCAACTCATCTTCCAGGGACTTCCCGATCTGTAACAAGGTATTTATTTGATGTCGATACGTCGCAGTACAACGTAAAGTAACTTTGTAGTGTTATTATATTTAGGAAAAAATTATTTTTTAATTTTGTGTTTTTGATCTCAAGTATTTTAATAAATTTTTATTTACTTTAAGTAGAACCAAATTTATTTGCCTTACTTTTTGTTTGTTTCCTGAATTACAGTATAAAAAAAAATAAAAAAACAAGTCATATAACGACAAATTTTCGTTTTATTTTATTTCTGTCGTTTCTGCCCCACCTCCATGGCGAATTCACCCCATAGGTGAGGTGGCATCGCCATTTTTGGTCACTTCAGAAATTGCTAAAAAAAAAAAACATATATGAGGAGGTACAGCGAGGACAAAAAGGACTCAAATTAAAGTCAACATATGTAAGGCTTTAGAAACAAAACAAGTTTCCAAATATAATTTGCAGTTTTAGGAAGAGAGCAATTTAAAAAAAAGTGGCGAATCGTCCCCATCCTACCCTACTCTCGGTTCAGTAAATTGTATGTAAATTAACCTCGGTATGATTAAACGTTATAAATTTAACTTATTTATGAAAATTAACCCTTGGAGGTTTGGAGCTGGTGCAGTGGTATTTACGTTTTACAAAAAAAAACTTTAATGGCGCTTGGAAAGCTTCACAATACATAGGACGAACTCCTTCTGTCAAACTTCACGATAGTAAAACCTACTACAAGCGCAGTGGTCAAGATCAAGATCCTCCTGATATACTTGCATTTCCTCTGAGTGCGCCTTAACACTAATTAATTGTTACAATTACAAATCGAATTTTTACTTAATTTATCGAGCAAAACTAACATCGATCCGTTGTAAAGAAACAGACCAAAGTCTCTGGTTGGCATCGAACTCATAACCATAACACTGATCAGTGTTTTCAAAACCTGGTGACCAAAAATGGCTAAATTTACGGAAAAAATGGCTAAAAATGGGATAAAAAATGGCTTAAAGCTTTTTTTAAATAAAAACACATTAAAATTCAATACAAAACAGAAATAATTCATTTGAAGTTGTTTACGATGAAATTGTAAGTTAAGATCAATTTGTTAAATATTTTGATAGATATTAAAAAAATTCAATCATCGATAAATTCGATGTCGTTACTGTTCATCTCATTGAAATCATTAGTTTTTACTAATTTAAAGGTTAATCATAATCACGATAACATTTACCCAACCTTTTGAGTCCAGATCTACAATAAAAAAAACAAGTAAGAAAGTATAGTCGATCAACCCCAACTATATGATACCGTACACCAAATTTTTTTATATTATCTGCAAATTTGCGACATGTACTTTACGCTCAAAGTTTACATGGACAGCCAGCTAGCCAGCCGGACAAACATCGTTAATTCGACTCAGAAAGTAATTCTGAGTCTATCGGTATACGTTAAAGTGGGTGTTACAAACATCAGCACAAATGCATAGTACCCTCTACACTATTGTGGTGTTGGTATAAATATTTTATTGTTATGGTAAAAATATTAACCTAATTGATAAAATCGAATTAACGATTGCCAAATGTAACCTATTTGTCAAATTTTTTTTTAACGATGTTTACTCCGCAAAATACCCTCTCTACTTTAGCATTAGACTATGGAAGTGAGAGCACCTTTATAGTAAATTCTGAAATACTTGCAACCAGAAAGAAACACCGATGTTTGTGTTGATCCATTTAATAAATTTAATATTGGAATACAGTTGCTTTATTTTGAAAGATGTTTCGTCGTCTTTGTTTATAGCGATTTTCAACATTTGTAAAAGTTGTGATTTAAATGAAAGGCGTTTTAGTTGTTAAAAATGTTTATTATACTTTTTTTAAACTTTAAACAAGTTGAAAAATTGCTAAACTCATTTTTTAATGGCTAAACAGGTTGAAAAATGGCTAAATATTGCCACTAAATGGCTTAATTGGCACCACAGTCACTGATAGACTAGTTCACTACCAACTTGCCTGACAGGGCTCCCAGCCCATTCGAAAAATGGCTTGTAAAAATGTGTTCAAAAAAAATTTTGAATAATTTTACTACAATTTTAAACTAATAACATTATAAGATAAAGCAATTTATTAACTTCTATACTTTGATGAAATAAGATTAAATAATTTTATAAAAAAAGGCCAAACTTTCACTATAAACTGTTGCATTATTTTCAATAATTCTGAAAATTTCTTATGTTTCATGGATGCATGGACGCTTTGTTGACAGTGTCACCAAAATAATAGACAAAAGTGGTGACTTGGAAACACTTGATCTTAAGTTGCCTGCAGGATAGTTAGTTATTCATTTGTTTTGAGTTTTTTATTTTCACCCAAAATGTACTTACAATTTGTTTTGAGTGTAAATTTAACACAAGTTTTAAACCACACACATCACATAGAAGTTGTATTTATTAATTTACCATATAGTAATGGTGACTGTATCTAACAAACATACATACATATATTTGTATTTGTACAATATTCATATGAAGATCTCACTTTGTGCGTAGCGATGCGTTACCAATTAAATCGCATATTGTAAGAGCACACACTTAATGTCAGTAGCAAACAATCAACAGCATAAAAAAGAAAAACTAAAGTTTAACTTTAAAAAATAATACAAAATTAATTTTTATTTATATTTACGTTTGTTACTTCTTTTATGGGCTTCCGAAAAAACCAGCTGTCACTTCCTAAATATATTTTAGCCCGATCCACTTGATTTGAAACATCTATCTATCATGAATCTATCAGGGTTGTGCTGGAAATCGCAGGCGTAAAACAAAAATCTCGTAATTTATAAAATTTCTGAATTTGGAATTATTCGATTAATTTTAAAAGTTTATTCAAAATGCCAAATATCGATTAATCGTTTAATCGAAAAAAACACCCGATTAATTGAGCACCCTAAAGCTATGGTCACATTTAACAAATATTTGACGTTCCACACGTAACCACTATAAATGAATAACCGGTAGAATCCCATCTATAGCCATTTTTCAACCCAAAATAAAGTTATATTGTTTTGCATTCGTATTTTTATATTAGGGCCTTTCTCCAACAACATATCGCAGCCTTATAACAACAAGGTTTTATTTGCAGCTAATGCTTTGTTCACACTTGGGTTTTAAAACGCGTTTACGCAGAATGTTGATTAAGTTAATAAAAGCCGTTCACAATACATTTGAGATGATTAAGAAAAAGAATTTATATTTCTTTAAAGTATTAGAAATGGGTAAGAATACTTTTATTAAGTTATCAGAAGATTATTTTAATCATTTTAATGATGAAATTGTGAAAATTTATGAATTATTTAAGGGAAAAAATAAAAACATTAAGCAGAAATCGTGGCCGGTTGTACAGGTTCATGTTGGCCGATTCTACATTATACTCAGTTTGAGGCATGTTCAGTGGATTCTATGTGATTAATGAAGTGATTTAGTTGTAATCATGTAAATGTATGGTAAATCATCTCGATTTCGATGTGAATAGAGCTTAATCGCGTTCGAGTTGCTTAAACGCGTTTAAGAACCCAAGTGTGAACGTAGTAAGCTACAAGTAAGATAGAACCTTGTTATTCTAAAGTCGCGATATGTATAATCGAATAACCTTTTTTTAGACAAGTGAAATGTATAAAAAACGGATTATCTGTAGAAAAAAAATGCTTTAGGTAGGTACATACAACAATGAATTTTCTTACAATTCTCATTTTCATAAGATGTTCAAATGTTGTTTTAATTAAATCGTTTTACTTCTTATATTGTTATTTGTAATAGCTTTAAGAAAACTACTTATATTTTTTTAAGATTTTAAAAATTTGTCAACTAAATCGCTTCGGCTTCACTTGACATCAACTCTTCATAATAAAATTTTTCCCATGATAAAACTACAACTAAATTAAAAATTGTATAATATAAACTACATATTTATCAACTCTGGCTGTCACTTTTTCAATTGCCTACTTCTTTCTAGTAGCCATTGATCGCTTTTTCCACTTATCACAATTACTTTAATCAGTGTCGTCAAACTTCCAACTGTCAAGCTAGATGGCGCTTAAATTATGTTCACTCAGATCGAATGACAATAATAATTCAATGACACAGAGAAAAACAACTTCCCTTTTTTGGGTAATCATCGTTACCGCAGTGATGAATAGTGATGAAATAAACGCTGACCGAGACTGTCCGTCCATCCAACCATCCTAAACAACTCTATTAACTGTATTAGCACAACAATCAGCCAAGATTTATTGGCAGAAAATAATAATTACTTGCTACAAGTCTTCAATTCTTGATCATTTTCCACAGCATACAGAAATAGTTGTATGCGCACTAAATATATTTAGAACACCCCGATAAACCAGATGACAGACAAAAACGTGAAACATGATTTCAAATAGAAATTGATTTGATGTCTTTTAAGCTGTCATCATTATCTAAAACGTTAACGATAGAAATATTTAGTTGTTTGTTGCAAGTCTAATCGATAAATGAAACAAGTTTTAGGTTTTAAAATCTCTTCTTAACTGTTTACGTTAAAAGGAGGGATCTTCATTGTGTGTGATTAAAAGAAATAAAATTATTTTGTATTGAATCGAATCGAATTGAATACTTGTAAATTAAAATTGATATTGTGTGATTACAATGATTACAACTTGACATTTTATAAACATTTTCAATGTTTTGTTCTTTCATTGTACCTTCAAGGAGAACAAAAATATTTTCAAGAAAAGAAACTGTGAATTATAGTTGTAAAGCAGCAAATACATGAGTTTTTATAACAGCTGCAGCATAACCCAGTACTTTGAAAAATTCCTAAAGGAATAAATTTTTTATTAATTGAAAATTAAGGGAAGTATAACCATTTAAAGTAAAGTAAAGGCGATCAAGCCTGACCTTATAGATGCGATTTTGCGATAAAAAGCATCTATTCAGAATTGTCTTTTTAAGACGAATATGTGATATAAAAACTCCTATCGAGTAGTTTTTTCAGAAAACTTTTCGGATCCTTCAAAATCGATTCTCTCAAAATGCAATTTTTGCACGTAGATCACTTAAACTTTCGGACGACGATATATCTAAGCCAAAGTTGATAAGTATAATTTGAAATCATTCTCAGCTCTAATTTAAGGAATTTTTCTTGTAAAAATCAATCTATCCGTACTCAAATCAAGCGATATCAATAGTACTCTGAGTACGGATTTTCTTGAATCAAGTACAGAAAGATTGATTCAAGTACGGGTTTTCAATCGCAAAATACTTAAATTATCAATATTCAATCCCGATTTCGTACTTAAACTCATCCGAAAATGAGATTGCTTTAAAAAAAACTAAGGTTGAATCAATCTTAAAATGCGCTTAATTCAAATATTATATAGTTGATTTTATCCCGAATTAGAAAAAAAAAATATATTATTATGATGGATTTGCATACTCGTATTCAGGGCTGGGCAGTATTTGAAATACATGTATTTGAAATACGTATTTAAAATACAAATACGTATTTTGTATTTGTATTTTAAATACATGACGTGCAAGTATTTTGTATTTTAAATACGTGTCCAGCAAGTAGTTTGTATTTTGTATTTTAAATACATAAAAATGGTATTTTTCAGTTTATTGAAGATTGTTTGCATTATGATCTACCAAAAACTAGAATCGCTAAAGAACGTATCAGAAGTAGAAGCACCAGTAAAGAAGACGATGATTTTGTTGTTTTCGTAGATAGGGATAATGGTGAATCTAGGACATCAAATTTGGAGTTGGAATTTCCAGTTTCAGTTTCCTCAGTGACAAGAGCAAAGACATTATTACTCTTGACAGCTATCCAAATCTAAAAAGAGTATAATAGAATTTAATACAATTTGTGCTCATCAGGACCTGTAGAAAGATTTTTTTCTTCAGCAGGTTTTATTTGTTCTTCAACAAGAAACTGTTTTATGCTACATTCAAAAATCTGATATTTATGAAAGGAAACAATTGTTTTGTTTATTAAATTTATCTAATTTATTTTTTGGTTTGAATAAAAATAGTTTATTTCGTATTTTAAATGCATACAGGTACATGACGTGAAAGTATTTTGTATTTGAAATACGTAAAATAAATGGAAGTATTTTTTATTTTGTATTTTAAATACATACAGATGTGTAAATATTTTGAATTTTGTATTTTAAATACCGCAAACCATGTATTTTTCCCAACACTGCTCGTATTGCACCTTACAGAATGATAAAACACCATGCCCGATATGGGTTTTAGTTTAAAAATCTTACACATACATATTTAACCAAAAAAATAAACTTAATGAGAAGGAAGAGTTCAAATTTACCTTTTAACCCTTCGTGGTACACATGAGTCTGGCCAGAACTTTTTTCAATGTGTAGAAAATCAAAACATGCGTAAGCCTGAGGGTTAAACACAACGAAAAGTTTAATCTTTTTTTTTTCTTTGTAAAAGGCAGAATAAATGCAGAATTTTACTCAGAAAAGAAAATGCCATAAGATATAAATATATTTTTACTTAAGGCTCTTTTACACTATAATACTCAGTATTATGGATGGAAAATTGAAATTTTGCCTACAAATTTTAATGAAAAAATTTCTATTCGATATTTTGACAAGACTTGCAGAAAACTGTAAGAGGGGCTTAAATTGTGCATTTCTAAATAAGTAGAAATAGTTGTAAAATGTGGCAATTTTTAATATGTGTAAAATTTTTTAAACTACTCTAGAAATACACATGAGATGCCTTAAAAAAAGATATCAAATGTTTCTATGTCCGAGCGATCGTTTACATCCCCAAGCAATAAACATGTCTATACTTTACCTTTTAAGAACTTACAAAAGACTTAAACAAAATATTGGGAAGAAATTTAAAACTCAACTGGCTGAAAATAGAAGATAAAAAACTAAAATACTATTGAGCAAAATGCGTAAACGTTGCATTCAATAAACACAACTTAATGCCAACCAGTAGCTTAATAAAAATTCACTGAACATTGATCATTTTTATTCATTGATTGATTTTTTTTTTTTTTTTTTTCATTCTTATATTCTCGTTCACAAGATGTGAATTTAGTAGGTTTGATAAATGGTAAAGTTGTAATGGATTTGGTTTTCAAATATCTGAGCCAGTTGGAGTTGAGAAAATATAGAAATTATAAAACAAAGATCTTTACACGTAGACAGCAAAGAAATCAATGGTCGGTCAATCGATGTAGTTGTGGAAATATTTCTAGCAATCGTGGTATTTATGACACTCTCGAACAACCAAACTAACCAATGAACAAAAACACAACCAATGTCGTCAATTTGATCATTTAGTTGATTGCTTAGCGATTTAAGCATTAAGTTTATCCTTAACCATTTTTAAACTTTTTTGAAAAAATTTACTCCCTTTCTATTTCGGACGAATAAATGTGATTTTTACTGAAGCGATTTTAATGTGAACTTGTAATTTTTCTCATTTTATTTACGATATTTAGAACGAAATATTAATTCTATCAATGCAAATTTTTTTAGCAGGACAAGTTGTTAGGTGCATTAAAAACTGTAAGAATGCACAATCAAAAAAGCTCCAAAGAATCAAGATGTATATTAGTTAATATATATGCTGAAAATCATACATAAATAAAAACCTTTTTGTAATTTTGTTTTTTATAGTTACTAGTATTTTTAAGTATTTCCGGAAATTCATGTACCAGGTGATGTCGATACGATAGTACAATAGTACAATAATGATCGATACGTCACAAAACGTACGCAACTTTCGACATAAGTACGAAAAAAAAAAGTAGCTCAGCCAACATCAGCTCGTACGTAGGTCGTTTTTTGCAAAGTTAGAGGGAGCTGGGAGCTTTGTTTGCTTGCAAACTGTGCTGACACAACCAATACAATTTTTACAACCAATTTTTTTGAAAAAGTTACCAAATGTGAAAAAATATAACCAAATTTAAAATGCCTTTTATTAATTGAGAAAATCATTGAAATTTATTTTAAGTTGCCTTGTAATACAAAGATTAGATATTTGCACTTTAAAGTAAACTAATAATTATAATGACGAGAAACTTAATTTACCTCCAATTTCACAAAGTTCAGTTAAAATTAACTATTACTTTAAATTTCAGTTAACAATGTGTTTTGACAGCTATAACTGATAGTTGATTGTTTGCATGTTAAAAAGCGCTTATTGTCAGCAGTAAATAGTCCTCCAAACCGGGAACACTCCATACAAAAATCAGGCATCTTATCAGCAGGTTTGAAGCGATTTGAGGTATGCATTCATACATAAAACCTGCTCCTTTTGGAGCACATTTTTTACTGGGTATATTCAAAGTTAATAAATAAGGCATATTATTTGTTTACATAAACGAAATTTGTTCTTCTCAAGTATAAATATGTAACAAAAAAAGAAACATTTTTCTTCGCTTTTAAGCTGTCATTGACAGGAATGTCAAATGTGGCGTTTTTTTAATCCTTCTGTAGATGGAAATTTACGTTTAGCGATCTTTTTGGCGAAATTGAAAACGATTGGCGATATGCGAAATGCATTTTATGTAAATATTTTCTAATTTACATATACATACATACATATGTATATAACATACATATTATAAAAATTGTTTCTCTTGTTTGTAAATTTTATTTCAAATTTATAATTATTATTATTAATAACTGTTTGAAAATTGTTCCATTTGATACATTTTGTGAATCATTGTAAAATATTATGGCGAATATAAACAAATTCGCCTTTCATAACGTACATTCAATGGTATATGACTGACAATCAAAGGTTTTTTTAAAAATTAAAAATATTGCCAAATAATTATCTAAAAAACATTAAAGAAATATACATGCCGACACAAGTTATTAACAGTAAATTTTAAAATTTCTTAGGCCCGTTTTTACTACTTACCGAAAGCTAAAAGAAGACTGAGCGATAAAATAAATTGTAATAATGTATGTATAACTTTTTATACGGCCGATTAAATCCTACCTTTAGCTATCGGTAAATTGTGAAAACTTACAGGCATTTCTTACAGAAAGTACCATATTACATCCATTTCTTACAGAAAGTACTATAAATTTTAAAATTATAAATCAATGTATTTTTGAAAAATCTTTAAAATTCCTATGTGTATTTTCAAATATGCATTTAAATATATCTACTTCTGAAAGTAACCTAAATTTAGAATATTTAACTTATATTGAAGTTTTTAAAAACAACTAAGGGCCATTATTACACCATGCCAATAGTTAAAAGTCGGATTTTGTCGGACCGATAAATAGCTTTGCATTATAAAACCTTCATTTATTATGTTTTCATCTATTAAATATTATTATTATTGAAAATAACAGCAATAAAAAATGGAAGTTGAAACAATGCAAAGTTATTTATGGGTCCAACAAAATCCGACTTTTAACTATTGGCAAGTTGTAATAATGGCCCTAAAACGACTTTTGTGTAATTTTTCAGTCATTTTCTGAAATGATTTTATACACTTTCTACTTTAAGGACTACTTATCTTTAGTACTCTTAAAATCAAGAAACGTTACGCTCATTAAAAAAAAATAATTGAAAATCTCCATCGATAAAATTTCATATGATTTCGAACATGGCCGTTTTTAATATAAAAATCACAAATGGGAATCTTTTTTTTTTTGCACAAATCTTGAAAAAATTATTTATTTGCAGTTTTGAAAGGATTTTTTGTTTTCGATAAAGTATAAAAAACTTCCGTTCATTTGAGCTCGTAAATAATTGTATCAAGAAACACATATTCGTACGTATTTTTATTTTAGAAAAAAAACAGTAACCAAAATGAAAAAAATAATCACATCTTTACATTGAAAAAATTTACATATAACCAATTTTGGTTAGAAATAACCAAAAACGGCAGCTCTACTTGTTAACAGAACGGTGATCTGAAGACAAATTCGCTTTTCATGTGGCTACTTTTTACGCCCTACCATTAGTGGCGAATGAGGACATACTTAGTTTGTCATTTTGTGTGAAATTATTTTAATATTCATCAAAGACCCCATAAAGAATATACAATATTCTGGGTCTTTAACTAATTCTAATTCGATTTAGTCATGTCCGTATGTTGAAATATCCCTGATTTTCGAACGATTTAAAGGAAAAGAATAACATTGGTGTCAAATTGCTTATTATCTTAAACTGTTTGGAATTTAAATCCAGCAAAATCCCCTGGAGGAAATTTGTGTTATTTGTTCTTCAAGCACTTGTCCCGTGTCTAGTGAATACAATATTATATTAAAAGGGAATGAATTATGATACAGGTCAAAACAAGATACATATACATACATACAATATATTACTTAACTGGTTATAAAGTGTTTAAGGTGTAGTTACTCCAGAGGAACTGAAATTGACTCAAAACTAGTCATGCGACTGGCTAATTCTATCTGGTAACATTCCTTTATATTAAGGAAATCGATCATATTCACATAGTTCACTTAAGTAAATATCGACAGGCATTCTTTTAGCCGAAATTGCATGTGATCATTAACGTTATTTCAGTGACCTTTTACAAGTTATCGAAAATGTGGCAATTGATCCCCTCCTTAGACACCACCATGTTAAAGCGACAAGACACCTCTATATAAAGTGTTAGAACTAGAACCGATCCTTACCACTTCAGAACTGTTACGAGACAGTGTAGGTCTTTTTCCCTAATGTTAGTTCAGTGTGATAACAGTTATGAAACCAAATGTGGAACAACCACCCTTTAAAATTTATTATTATTTTGTTCCAAAAACTACAATAAATAATGGTATAATGTACGGATAATATAAGATTTCATATAAGAATCATACTGGTAAATTTCGTATAGATCTGTCCATAATTTACGATAGGCTCCATACAAAGCCTACTTTCGGAAAACAGTTATGTACGCCTAAAACCGTAACAAACCATATAAATTATACTATTGGAAAACAGTTAAGTACGTCTAAAACCGTAACGTATTATGTTTTTGTAGCATAATTTGGTCTTTAGTAGTTTAATAAGGCTCTAAATCACAGTAGAATATGTCCCACTCTGGGAAATAGTCCTAAAACCGAATTACTGTTCTGTTAAAGTCAGCTGATTATGTACCACACGTTTTGTGTGAAATTGGCGGGAAAAATTTTGCAACTTTGATTGTTTGTTCTGGCGAAAGTTTACACAAAAGTGAAAAGGATTAATATGGAAAACGATTGTCCAGGTATGTTAAACTATGGTTTACCAATGTTAGTGTTGTTGTTATGTGTTTTTGTCCAATTGAACCGTGGTTTGTTTATGTGTATTTTTAGAATGAGCCTAACAAGTGTAGTTGTATTTCGTGGATCAGAACTTTTGCATGGCAAAGCGTTGCAAAAAGTTGTAAGTGAGAAGTTATTAACCAAACGGTGAAGATTTATTAGAAAATAATCGTTTTTGTCAGAATCCACACGTTTTCGTTAAAATCAAAATTTTCTAGGACAATATGTTTTTGGTCGTGCTGAGCTGGTTCACATTTGGAGCAACAACAATCGGTCAGGAGACGCGGTAAATCAGCACATATTGGAAAGTATCGCACAAAAACATTTAAATAACGAGAACATTAAGTCAATAAATGAAAAAGTAAAAGACTTAAGCTACGGTCAGGTCACGCTTATCAAATATTTGACAAAAAAAACAGGACCAACAAGCAAACTAAATAATTATTTCCTTCAATTTAAATATTTATTTAGTTTATAATACCACATCTTACAAAAAACAAATTTTTGCTATGACTTGTAGTATAATTAGCTTGATTTGTGATATTAAGACCATTTCAAATCTCAATAACTATTAACAAAAGAAGGGGTTACGCTTATTTGGTCAAATATTTAATAAGTGTGACCGTAGCTTTAGTCAATTATATAAATAAACACTTGCCGATGTGTAATTACACTCTGGAAAGATTTAAGAGATAGGACTCAAAATGGCTTGCCTAAAGTATATTTATAGAAATCACTGGTGATTAGAGTTGGGCAAAATCGATCCTTTTGTGGAATCGTTCCGACCGATCCGTTCCTTTCGTTCATCGTTCAGGTTTTTTACTTTGGTCAATGAATGAACGAGGAAGGAGAAAACTTCTCTGTCGTTCATTAAAACGCCAATAATCAAATATTTGGTCTTGTTTGTTTTTATGTTGTGGCGTAACATACGAATTACATATGTATTTTTTAAAATGTTTGTAAAAAATAATAACAAATAATAATAAGTGGTATATTGCTAAAATATATTGCTTTGGATCACATTAGCAATTTATTTAATTAAAAATTTTGTACATGTCACGACAAAAATACACAAAAGTCGGCAACATTGATCAATACCCAAAAAATGAAACTACAAAAATACATGTGACCATCCAACTGATTGCAATTGCGGAACGAGGAACGACAAAAAAGGAACTATTGAAAAAGTCCGCACCATTCCTTTTAGGGAATCGTTCAATGGAACTAGGTCGTTGCGGAACGACACTCTACTGGTGATTATACGTTAGCAAATAAAGTTGGTCGCCCAAAATGTGATTACGAAAGCTCTGTAGTGCGATTCACTATGCTTTTTAAACCACAATTGTTTCGTTTAAAAATGTTAGTCTGCTTTCATACGTTTCATCTTTTGATGCTCAACCTTTATGTTTTTAGGTGAGAGAAGAAAGAAGAAAGGGGGTTAGTACAGAGATGCCTGTACTCGGTCAGTACGCTTTGTGTTTTTATTCGTTGGTATATGCATAACGATGGCTGCATGTAGTTTTTTCCTTTTCTTTTTCTCTTTGATTCGCTGTTAATAAAATTGTTGTTGTTTTGAACCGGAAAAAGTTGAAACCGATTGCTGCGTGTGATTATATTGGCATCTTTAAAAGGGAATTTAAAAGAAGTTGAGCATCAAAAGATGAAACGTGTAAATTTAGACTTAACCACAAAATTAACCATTTTGCTATTCACTAACACTTTTAACGACATCTGCTGGTGTTAAAAGCCAGCTGTTTCAGTCAGCTGTTATTTTAAACAAAACAAATTGTGGTTTATTAACACCAACATTTTTGGTGTGGTTAAATCCGCTTAGAAAAGTGTTTATTTTTCTTTGTACCTGTATAGTCGATAAATGATATGGCTTTAAGGTATTTAGCCCACAATTTATCCACTTTTTATCACACACCAATTTTCCGTAAAGCTTCTTATTTATTTATCCTATTTATTTATAATATTCTTATCAAATAAAATTAAAAAAATTAATTTAGTTAAAATTAAATTAATAAAATAATTAAATAAAATAATTAATATAATAATAAAAATTAGTAATTATTTACGCACTTTGCACAATATCATTTAAAATCTCTAAATTAAAAGGTTTTTGTTTTGTTTTTTTTATTCTTCTTTGTTATTTTATCCTATTTTGATGTTTCTCGTGGCAGAGTTGCCACGATATATCAATTTGACTAGAGAGAAATATAAAACTGTTTACCGTGGTTATAAATAAGTTAGTGAATCACATAGTGGTTAGTGCAAACATCAAAATGTGTGGTTAAAGTTAACACTTTTTAAAGTGTTAAAAGTTAGTGAATTGCACTACTGGTCCTTCACTTCACTCCCTTACTCAAACATGCTGCCACAGTTTCAGCTAAAAAAAGCAAAGAAAAAGATTTAGCTGTTATTTTGAAAACAGCTGGGTGTTGTGAGAGCATTAATGAAATAAAAAAGAAGCTTTTTGCGGATGAGCCCAAACAAATGTCAGCTGGTTATATGGCAGCTTTATGAAATAGTGCCCTAAATGATATGAAACTTGGCGGGTCATCTTGGGAGCATAACAAATGTATACAAACCAAACTTGAATTCAATAGCTTTAAAAGTAGAGTTTATGCCAAAATAAACGAAAAAAAAACACTGTGTGTTGGTGGAAGTTATCAAACATGCGGCACAGCTGAATATAGCCTGACTTGTTAAAAATAATTTTGAGGTATTTAGTAGTAAAGTGTTGGCCACACTGACAACAACACACATGCATACAACATTAAAGATTTGAAAAGTTGATAAGTTTTCTAAGAAAAGTTTTTCCCTTAGAATACCATTATTTTTTTTTTTTTTTGACCCCTCTCCTTATTGTAAGCGCGCAGTAATTCTTTGTCTTGTAAAGATTTCACGCGCGTTACTGTTTACTGCTGATCACGGTGATGATGACGATGATGCTTTTCTGGAACAGGTGTAATAATTGAAATTATTCTATGAGACGCTAATAATAATATAGTTTTTTTTAATTCTCCAGTGTACACTTGGTTGCGCTTGCTTAAAGAATCGAAAAAGCGTGCTTCTTTATTTTGTTATTGTACTATTATAATATTGTTCGTATTATTACTATTCTTCTTATAAATAAATTTAAGTCCCCCTTTTTAATATTTTCTGTTTTGTGTTTATGCTTCAATCAAAATCAGGGATGGAAAATGCATCACTTTTTCCAAGAAATCGGCTCGTAGTGTTCATATCTACCGCTGTTTAAATATCATGCAATTTCGTCTACATTTTGGTAATGAGACGGTTGGTTTAAAAATTATTTTTCATATGCCTTAAATGTAAAATTAAAAATTATTTTGCTTTTACTGAAAATTTTAAAATTTTTAGTTAATACCCTCTTGTTGATTAAGTGCGATATGTTGTTTTTATGTTAGTTTAAGGGTTTTATAATGTTACTTTTCATGTAATTTTTGTATTATTTTTAAATGAACCTTATTTTATTTTATGTAATTAAAATAAAAATATATAAATTCAAAATAAAATTTTATTTCTAAAAATAATTTAAAAATTGATGTAGGGAAAACTTAAGGGAAAAAAGGGATAAGCGTTGAGATTTTTAAAAAATCTTCTGGCATCACTGACCTAATGGTGTCTTCTTTTCTACAAAAAAATGTCACATTTGATTTAAAAAAATGCAATTTTGTGTTCGTTTCCTAAAAATGCTTTGCTCTCTAAAAGGGCAGCGTGTTTTATTCTAAAAAATTCACCCTTAAATGTCATAAGGCATTGCACTTTACGCCCGGTATAAATCGAGAATGTTGATAATGCCCTGTACAAAGATGGCTTCTGTTTATATATCGGGGTACCAGACGAAGTTGGGAAAAAATCGCCTCTAATCAGTGACAGTAAAAATTTTAAGTTTTAATAGCTATTTTTTCTATAATTTTATAGTAAAAACAAAACAAAGCACTACATTGTTAATGGTAGGTTGTCAGTGATATAGAATTTAAATGGGTTCGGTGTTATAAAATTATTTTTGAAAAAAAAACGTCAAATCAAGAAATCGTAAAAACTTGGTGTTAATAAATCGGCAATCTGGCAATGGTATTTTCTTGCTTACATATTTTATGAAAACTTAACTAAAGAAATGGCAATTTCGTCATTAATTTTGTTCATTTATTTATTTATTTAATATCAATCTATTAACAACTTTGGGTTTATGTATATTTTTTTTATATTTTGCAGAACATACTTTTTTCAGCTGTTCGGCAAGACATTTTATACATGCACCTTTTAAAACGTGGTAATTTTTTTGTAGAAAAAAGAAAACACCATAAGTACCTATAAAATATCGCTTACGATTACCAACAAAGTACAATTGTCCATCCCTGATTCAAATAGCAAATGTAAATTATGTGGAGTAAAAATAACAAAAGAAAATAAATTAAAGCATTATGGTTACGGTTAAAACCTTCCTCGCTCAGTAGTTTGGAAAGTTTGAGCTGAGCATTATTTCTTAAGCCTGATCTTCGAGGTCTAAATTATGTTGTTCAAGAAACTGTGAAATTGCCAACAGTAACATCGCCACAATGATTCACTAATGAAAATTTATTAATTAAAGAAGAAATATTGCAGTGCAAATAAAAAAATTTTAAGTACATAAGGACATTATATTTAAGAGACATTTTTGTAAAAATGAATTAAAATTTATAACATGAATATTAAAAATGTGCTCGTTTAAAATAAAATGTTTCAATAAATCGTTTAGTTTGGGTATTCTTACATCTTATCTTCATGTTTCACACAATGTTTTACTCAATTTCCTTCCTTGGCTACAGATTATTAGCAGACTCAAGGCTCAGTTAGCCGGGAGTAACAGTAACGTTGCAAATCAGCTGATTCATTTTGTTGTATGTAGAGCAATTTGAACGATTAAAGTTAGCAGTAAGATGTTACGTCTCAATCTGTAAGAAATAAGTAGATTGGGCTTACTTTTTTACGACGAGGTTAAGTTACTGTCACTCCCGACTAACTTAGCGGTCAAGCAGAATGGCCCGATATGCCCAGTTGCCTAAATTGCCGTTAATGACATGGTTGTCGATGGGGTATGCACGAGTTGTCCACTATTGTTTAGAGTTTCTAGAAGACAATTACTATTTAAAGTCTATTTAAAGTCCGATCTCATCATATCGCTGTTCATGGATTGACACTGGCTTAATTTTTGCCTTTGGTGAATTTTTAAGATGACCTCAAATTCTGGGCGCCACTTATGCCACCTCGGATCCTTCCTCCAAATGTCCAATTTTTTTACGTGCCTATAAAGTCCTTCTAAAACTTAGTATGTATAGCTTTTAATATGCTCACTTTAGTGACACGCCTCTAAATTGAGCCCCTTTTTTCTTTTTCACATACAAGTTACATTAAACCAGGTTGAAGCCAATACAAACCAAAATTTTGTATATGATGAGATCGGGCTTTAAATGGCAGCGCTACATATAAAAACCCAAAAGAGCTGTATTTTTGGTCGTGGCAAAAAAAATTATTCCTGTTTTAGAAACTTCATTGACATACATATCTTTCATTCTAAGGGGTGACTGGCACAATTTTTTTTTTTTTTGTTGTATGGAGGTCGACCCGGTCTATAGTACAACCTAGATAGCAACACGATTGTACATCTTCTATGGTGTTAATATTAAGAGTAATACGTGCATTATTGGTGGTGGTTACTCTCATTAGTTAAGGAAAATTTATGCGCAGGTCAACTTTGAGGTCTCTTGAATGCAGTGCCTTTATTTTGTCATCAATATGTTGGAAACTATGTGATGTGATAGATTGAATTTCGTGTTTTGCCATGGCATTTGTTGCCATAATGACTTCGTGCAGTATATGCAAGAAGTGGAGTGGCGATAAAACATTCCTTGGCGGTACTGTGAAGAACTTAGATGTTTGGCCCTTGTATAACACTTTGTTTTCAGCGTTGTCTCCGGGACACTTCTTCGCCTTGGTTTTTTTCAGATGCCGCTTCTTGTTGTCAAAAGCCCTCTCGAAATCTACAAAGATCAGATATGTAAGAGAATTGTACTCGTTTGCTTGCTCGAATATGATTCGCAAAGTTGACACGTGGTATACGCAAGATCTTCCTTCGCGGAAGCCAGCTTGTTCTTGTCTCATATTGGCATAGAGTGGGTTGAGTCCTTGCAGGATGGCTACCATCATCATTTTCTCAATGTGCTCAGTTTTTTTTTATTCCGCTAGTTTCTTCATTCTCAAAGGTCGCCTTTTTAGGTATTGCAATGATGAAATCTTCGGTCAAGCGTTGCGGAAAGTATTTGTAAGGCCAGGCGTTGCCAATTATGGGTGTTAAAATGTTTGCCATCCACGATTAACTGAGTTTTAAAAATTCTCAAGAAATGATGTTGGACCGGGCACATTTCTTTGATTTTAGGTTGATAATTACGGAAATTACTTCATCTGCATATTTTAGCGTTTTGCGCTGCGATCAGCTGTGCATGCTCTTCCTCAGTATTGTCGTTCGGTTGTGCTCCTTCCATCTGCTTTATTCTTGACAAAAAGTATTCTCCCATTAGATTAAAAATTCCAGGAAATTATTAACTTCAAAACCAGTCTGGACCAATTTATTCTTGTTTTGTTAAAATTAAAATTCTGGGAATAAAATTCATTGCAATACCAATTTTAATTATTTTTATTGTAATTACAATTTAAGAACAAATACTTCTGTTTTTTTTTTTTTTTTTTTTTGCTTTTCAGGATTCGTCTAAGATCATAGTTATCATGGTCAAATGGGCATTATGGCGCGTGAGAATATTCACTTAATCATTTTATCTGTTGTTCTTTATGGTCTATAACTTTGTAAGTATTTTTCTATGTTCTACTACAATTATGAATGAATGAATGAATGTTTGTATTTCAAATCATCTGCATATTCCTAAAAAACATGTCCAAAGATAAAGAAATCTACACATGTTTACATCTACATAATGAATAAGGAAGCTTCTAAATTAGTTTTATAATAATGTTCGGTTTAAAAAAAAAAGACACCTGTGTCTCAGGGCAAACTCTATAAAAAAAAAATTATAAAATTATTATAGTTAAAAATAAATTATAAACAACAAACTGGCTATTTAAAACAAAAACAAAATATAACTAAATAAGAAAACTCTTCACTATATTTTATGATAATTGTTGTGTGTGTATCTTCTTTGTTTTTCCTTTATTTTTTTTTCAATTATAATAATGTAGACTTACAAAATAATAAAAAAAAAATATAAGTGAAAAAAGATGTAAATCTATTTACAAGTTCATCATCCTCCTCCCCATTTGTTTCTTTAACGAGGGGAAACTGAAAATTTCATTTAAAGTAGAAATTTGTGTTATGTTTACGATTTGTTTGCTTCCCTTCCATTTAGGGAAATTTAATCAACTTTCAATTCTTTTTGATCATATAAATACAGACACATCGTCATATTGAATGCAAACGGACGTCACTGCACAAAAATTCGAAATCGAGTTTAGGGTTACTGGTGGTTCTTTATATTAAACTACATCTCCATGCTTATTTTTAGACTCCTGCGATGAAAAACTGCGATTTTTTAAAGAAATTCAAAGGCGAAGAATACTTCATTATACCCACATTACAATAGTGTAGAGGATATTATGTATATGTTCGTGCTTATGTGTGTATTACATAAAAATATTGGTTCTATACCCATCGTCTACCGATCGACTCAGAATCACTTTCTAAATCAATGTAACTATCATGTAACATTGAGTGCAATTTTGAAGATAATTTAATGAAATTTGGTACATACGTTCGTTTTAATTATTCTAAGAACGAAGCCTATTGAAAATGGTGAGAATCAATTCATAATTTCACATGGCCTTATGCAAACTTCTTTCCAAAATAAAGTCTTTGTGCCCACAAACTTAATGTTTTATTATGATGGTGTTAAGATTAAATTTGGTCCAAAAATATCTTATTGCTAAGTAAATTGTCTTAAAATCGGTATCACTAGGGTAGCCAGAGCCCAAGAGTTAAATAACTGGACAATGGAAAAAATTCATCAGGGTTTTTTGAAAAAATAACTGGACAGTTTTAAATTGCACATATAACCAATAAAAAATTCTGGCTCGCTCGAAGCAGGTTTGTAAGGGAGAAATGTAAGAGTTTCGATTACCATCTCGCTTACGAAAGGCATGAATTTTATATGGTGAGTTCCCACTTTGAAGCAATACATTTTTGACACAAAAAGCAAAAGTGGTGAGTGTAGCTATTAGATTTTCCCACTGAATGTGTTTTACAGTTATTTTTAAGTGTTCTCCCCAGGGTTGTTAGACTTTTTTCTTCAAAAATCGTCAAAAGTTTTAACAAAATTCGTCAAAATCGTCACAAACATTTAACAAAATCGTCAACAAATCGTCAAATATTTAAATTTTACAAATTAGAGACAATTTATTGCATTAATTGGTTCAAAAATATAAATTTTTAGCAAGAAATTCTATTTATGATGAAGAAAGTTATATGGTTCAGTTTTATTCTACTGAATTTAAGCAAGTGGGCTGAAATATATTTATCATTTGAAAAGAAATATGTACATAAGAAAAAATATATTTTCATAAATGCATAACAAAAATTTATTTATTTCATTTATCCATATTCACAAAAAGATTAGGGTTTAATAGCTTAGGAAATAAAAAAAAATTAAAAATTAAATCTCATCTTTAAATTATTAATTTTTAGCGCTATCACTTTTGCAAATTGTTTTTACTGTTAAAGGTGCTAAACCAAAGGTTCTGTCTATATCAACAGTCTTTTTACCCGACTAGAAAGTTGGGCATTTAACCAATTTTTAAAAAGCGGACCAAATAGAACCGACGCAAATCAGGGCTCTAGTGTATATTTTTTGCAGTATCGATGGCAAAGCCACCTGGTTTGTGATGGGCGAAGAATTTTTTTGTTTAATTTCCAAAAATTTTTGTACTTCGAAAAATTGATTTTTACGTTTTGGACTGTTCCCAATATAATTGTAAATATTTCTTGTAAGTGTTTTATTGATGCCAGAAAATCGTCATGACACTATTACTTTTTGTCAAAAAATCGTCAATCGTCATTTTACTGTATTTTCTCAAAAAAATCGTCAAAATGACGAAAAATCCTCACATCTAACAACCCTGGTTCTCCCTTACAAACCTGCTTCGTTGTAAGGGAATGCCGTGTCACGCCCTAGTTTTTCGTAATGCAACGGTTGGCTTAAAAATTCTTTTCAAACGTTTTGAATATAAATTGTTTTGCTTCTACGAAAAAATTTTAAAATAAAACCCTATTCAGTATTGTTGAGAAATCAAAATTAAAGAAATTTAATTCAAATGATTTTGTTATTCGTGCTTAATTCCCAATTTTTATTATTTGATAAAAACACTGAAATTTATTGTTGATGGGATAAGCTTTTCCTATGCGCATTTCACTGGATGCTTAGGCCAGATCCTCAGGAAACTTCATCCATAAAGATTTTAGATAAACTTAAGATATTAAACCAAATAAAACTGTTAAGCGTATAAGAATTACCGCAACAGTTCTATTTGTAACAATATCAAAGTTTAGTTTACAACAACAATAAATTTCAGTGTTTTTATCAAATAATAAAAATTGGGAATTAAGCACGAATAACAAAATCATTTAAATTATATTTTGTATTCCCACGAAAATTATTTTGATAATTAAAGAAATTCTTTTTCAAATGAACGAATTATATTTAAGCTGGACAGGACCCAAAAAAACCTTCTGGCAACGCTACATATCTCCAATATAAATACCACTTGCGTTTAAGCTTTAAGGCTCAGTAAGTCTTTATTTTCTGTTTCTTTTGCTGTCACTTACAATTACTTAACATGTTTTAAATAATACAGATTGGACCGTAACAGAACAGAAAAACTAATCAATTTCACAGGTGTTGTAATAACAAAAACAAATCAGCTGATTCGTAACAGAACAGAAAGTAAAGACTAATTCTGCCTTTAAATGCCATAACTTCCTTATAAATATTGGTATTGATATAAAACTCAGCGACGAGAACTTTTATAATAGCAAAATTTTGTATTGTAACGTCCAGAATTGACAAAAGGACCCATATAAGTACGATATTTTACAAACGAAAAAAGGACATTTCGAAATGTAGTAAAAATCATAAATTGTATCAAAGTTATTGGATTTATAACCTATTTTTAAGTCAAAAAATATGATTTTAGCAATTAAAACTACTATTAATAAATATACTTATTTTATTGTCTGTGAAAAAATCAATAAAATATTCCTAGAAATTATCAAAGTAATTTTTGGGAATACAAAATTTTAATTTAAAAGATTTTGTTAAACGTGCTTAATTCCCAATTTTTTTTCTTGATAAAAACACTGAAATTTATTGTTGATTGGATAACCTATTCCTATGCGCATTTCACTGCTTGCTTAGGCCAGATCGTCAGGAAACGTCAACCAAAGATTTAAGAAAAACCAAAGATATTAAACCAAATAGAACTGTTAAGCGCATAAGAATTATAAGCAACAGTTCTACTTGTAACAATATCAAAGTTTAAACAAAAACATCAACAATAAACAGTGAGCTTATCTCTTCTTACGTTTCCCACTACAATTGATTGGAATCCTTCAAACATTAATCGTAGTTGTAAGTAGGTTAAGAAAAAACAAAATGAAAACAAAAACAACTTACAAAAGCATGGTGCCAGTTAAGTTTTTCTAAGCCGTGCACTTGCCAGTTGTTTATCAAACAAATTTTTATGAATACAATATTTTAATTTAAAAGATTTTGTAAGTCTTGCTTTATTCCCAATTTTTATTATTGATAAAAAAAAAGGGCGGCATGAAATAACCCAACACAAAATAAGGACCCAAAACGGAAATGAAATAACTCCCCAAAAAAATATATGAGAGGCAACAACAACGTTTTTTGGGGATTTATTTCATTTTTTTGAGGACTTATTTAATTTTTGTATTGGGGAGATATTTCATATGAAATAAGTCCCTAAAAATCTAAAATGAAATAAGTCCTAAAAATATTTTGGGGACTTATTTCCTTGAGCCCTCCTTGTGAAGAGAAGCTTTAGTTAGCTTAGCCGGTACTTGTATTACCATTGAGGAAAAAATCCTTGCGTCTGGCCGAAGGGCGGCTATGCTTTGGAGTTTTTAAACATGTTGTGGCAGGCACGCCTCGCGCGCCGCGATCGCCCGCCGGACGCGCTCCCTCCCTCACCCCTTCCACCTCCTGTACGATATTTATTCAACACTTGACAATGGCAACTCATTCTTTTAGCAATTTGAAACCATAACAATAACACTGTTATGGCGTTTCTACTTTGGTTACTAAACGATTATGGTGATATTGCACTTGGAGAAATAAGGCCATATGGCTTTATTGCCCATGGCTTTAATGCACTGCATCGAATTTTACAAAAAAGTTTTCAATTATTGCAAATAAATCTATATGTTTTTCGAATTGAATGGATGTTTTGAACACTTTTTGGGGATTTATTTCATTTCAGGAATTGAGGATTTACATATTTCAAATGGAATAACTCCCCAATTTTTGGGGATTTTTTTCATTTTGATTTGGGGAGTTATTTCATTTCGTTGGGGTTTCATTTCATTTTAAAATAAGACCCCAAAAGTTGGGGAATTATTTCATAATTTTTTGGAGACTTATTTTGTGGGGGGGTTATTTCATGCCGCCAAAAAAAAGTCTGGTAAAAGTTATTAAAACAAAAAAAAATGATAATTAAAAATAGTTGATTTTTGGGTTTTGGAAAAATAAAACTTATAGTTTTTGAGTTTAAAGAAGAAGTCATAATCTGTCCTTTTTTTGAAACAGGTCTTAAAGGACATGGTTTCAAAATCAAAGAAATTATGGGGTCAAGTTTGTTAAAATATATGTACATATATGTTTGAGTGCCCCGGTAAGCTAGCTAGTAGTGAGCTAGTCTATCTGCTCCGGGGTTGCGGGTTCAATTCCCGCCAGAGACTCTGGTTTCTTTCCTGCAGACAAGCGTACAGCTTCGCGGGGATTAGCTTAGGGAATTTAAATAAAAAAAGAAAAAAAAATTAAAATTCTTCTTAACCCTGTCGCTACAAGTTTTTACTGGGCTAATAAAAAAATCCAATTTTTTGGATTTTAATTAAAATATACAACAATAATCAATATTCACTTTTGAAAAAAAGGTACCCCAAATGTGTTTTTTGGGCTGTTTCATACATACATACATATTTCGGTTATGGTTAAGGAAAATGCTAGTGTATTATACCCACCACCACAATTAGTTGCGAAGAGGGTATACTAAGTTCTGTAGGATATGAGCTTTTTATCAAAATGTGGAACCAGCACCCATAAAAATTTATAATTTTGTTACAAAAACTTATATAAATGGTGGAATAATGCACGGAATGATATAAGATTTTGCGAAAATTCGTTTATTCAACTGGAAATCACACTGTTAAATTTTGTAAAGATTGGTCCATAATTTACACTGAGCCCCATATAAACCCTACTCCCGGAAAACAGTTAAGTACGCCTGAAACCGAAATAAATTATGCTATTAGAATAAAATTTAATACTTCACAGTTTTATAAGACAAGAAATCACACTAATAACTTTCGTGGTGATTGGTCCATAATTTGCAATAGGCCTCATATAAAGTCCACTCAGCAGTATAAAACATAAAATGATTTTATTTGTTGAAGAGTCGGAGTTGTACCGGAGTCAGAGTCGGAGTCGTAGTACCCACAAAAACTCGCGACTCCGACTAAAAAATATTATGGCATAAAAACTTTTCTAAAATTTTTCAAAATAAAAAAATTTTAAGAGATTCTGCTTTAAAAATTTTAAAGATATGAGTAAAGCTACGGTCACACTTATTAAATATTTGACCAAATAAGCGTAACCCCTAATCTTGGTGATGGTTTGTGAAATTTAACATGGTCTTAATATTACAAAATAAACTGATTATACTGCTAGACATATCAAAAAACAGTTTTTTGTAAGATGCGGTGTTAAAATCAAAATAAATATTGGAATTGAAGGAAATGATTATTTAGTTGGCTTGTTGGTCCCGCTTTTTTCGTCAAATATTTGACAAGTGTGACCGTAGCTTAAGTGAGTCTCAAAAATTGAGACAACAATTGATTTTGACAAATCTTTTAACACTTTATGAGAATAAGTATATAGATTGTATGAAAGCATATCCTTTTCTATGTTTTTAAGTTTGCAGGTGGTAACAAAACTGGTTCGATTCACTCACCAGACATTTTCAAAACTATCTCTGCATTTTCTGTAACAAAACTCACTGGCGCCAAGGTATTGTTGATGAAATAGAGTCGAATTAGGGAATTTGTAAACAAGTTCGCTGGATATACATATTTGGTTTTTTTAATCTTATATTGAAAAATGTTTTTGTAGCGATGTTCATATCCATACATAACTATGGGACGTAAAAAACTATGGCGAGTTCACTAAAGAAAAAGATTTAAATTTATTTGTTTAAAAATTCATATTTTTTTAACTCTACAGATGGGAGATAAACTACACCAGGCCACACTTTGAGAACTTTAGAGCAGACCGCAAAAACATGTGGAAAATCACAAATACTTCTATGTCTGTATTAAAAATTTGCCTTTGTTGGAATATTTTACATGACTCTAATGGTGTTTTCTTTTCTACAAAAATATGTGCCTTTTTTTTAAAAAAAATTCAATTTGGTGTATTTTTCTTAAAAATGTTGCTCCCGAAAAGGGTGGCTTGTTTTATTCTAAAAAACTCATGCTTTTCGGGAGTAAAATTTTTAAGAAACAGACACCAAATTGCATTTTTTAAAAAAAAATGCACATTTTTTGTAGAAGAGAAAACACCATACATAATATGTTGTTTTCATGTCGATAATATCCCTAACAAAATTACGTCATATAAGGTAACATACCTTTACTTATTAAATTGGATTTCGTGTTCTTTACCTCCCCCATGATGGTATAGGTACTGTTCAATCCCTTGAAACAAACCAATTACCAAGTCCAACAACAAAATGTTTGCGATTTCCCAAAAATAATGCAAGGCTTACAACAATTTATTTACTTTAATGTTCTCTCCGAAACGTGTTATACAAATTATTCAAGTAAAAACTAAAGGCGCATCTGCATGTTTAAATAAAAATTGTCTACAAATTCAGTGGTATACCACACTAAATAAATTTGATGCAAATTACGTATTAGGAAGTTGGACTTTTCAATCTCGAAAACTACATAAGATAAGGCTAATGGGAATTAACACACCCATAGAGAAAAAATTCTGATTCCAACAGTATAAAAAACGTATTTTGAAAATATATGAATTGGTGTAGTTTATCCCTCCCCTACAGAACTATTTTTAAATTTTTCAGCAGTGTTTGCATTATTTTAATAAATTAATATAACTTTCAAAATATACTTATGCTCAATGAATAATTTTCCTGGTGGTCATAGTGTATTGCAAAACTAGTTCGATCTCGTTTCTTTCTTTCGAAACTTCGTAGCAAAACTCTTTAGTTCTAAATTAAATTTTTATTTTTTTGTATATTTCAGTTCGCTTAAATTTTTCAACTGTTGAGTTATAAATCAAGAATGGCATAGTACTTCAGAATCAAAAAAGTTCAACTAATTTGTTCCATTTAATCTGGCGTTATATGTAGTTCTACTCATATGTAAATAGCAATAAATAATAAATGCGGCACGTGTTAAAATTTAAATACCGATTGGAAATTTTTATGGAATATTTTTTTTGCTATATTAATCAGGGCCGTCATATATGGCGATTTCTCGCCAAACGTGGCGATTTTGAAATGTTTTTAGCGGTGGGATTTTCCATTTGGCAACTTTTTGGCGATTTGTGATATAACTGGCGATTTCTACCATTTATATTATTTCCGTGATTTTTTTTAACAATTTGTAATTTTTTGTTAGCATTACTAAAGCTTCGTACAGACGACAGTAAGATCTTACGATATTGTCATTAAAATTGCCTAAAAATGTCTTGCAGCTGTGTTAACATTGTAACCTTATTTTTACTTGGCAGATTTGAAAAATTAATTACAACATTGTAAGATCTGACCACCGTCTGTACGAAGATTAATTTGAAAAAAAAACTGGCAACTTTTTTCACATGGTTTTTGTTTTGTTATCATTTTAAGTGAATTTAATATCCTGTGACTATTTAATTCTAATAATATGTATGCAGGTCAAAACACCAGTAATGAAATCGATTAGGCTTACTTAATTTTAGTTTTTTTTCTGAATATATAATCCCCATTTTATATATTATACATATATTAAAAAAAACTAATAGAAACAAAACAATTTTTACTTTCTCCGACTTTTTTGTATTTTTTATCAGTGTTGAGCGATTTTTTACTGAAATATTATACTATCTTTTTTTGTATGCAAAATTTAATTTAAAAAAAATAAAATGTTACGAAAACTGAACAAAATTGACGTTTGGCGATTTCTGACATCTGGTTTGGCAATGAAGCTCAAAAAAATCTGACAACACTGATATGAACCATTTAAAATGTACTTCATTAAAAAAGAATTTAAAGTCAAATAAGGACCAGTCCCATATACACTGCGAATCAAAGGAGTCGGAGTTGGAGTCGGAGTCGAACTTAAAAAATTTCATCGGATGGAGTCGGAGTCATCACTTTTTCTTGACGACTCCTGCAAGAAACATATTTATGCAAAAAGTTAAAATAAACCTCTTTCTTTATGTTGGATGTGTTTTTTTTTTAAACATGGTCATATATTTATACGTTACTAAATATTAATATGTTTTTAAAATTAATATTAAAAAATGTTTTTTTAAAAATGTTATATTTTCCTCGATTTTGTAAAAATTCAAGATTTTATCATTAAAAATGATTCATAAGATCTTAAAAAATCAATAACATGTCGATATCTTAGCCAATTCTTCGACTTGGAGAGTATATAGCGAAAGGGTTAAGCACGTCGGTATATAAATCTGCCAAATCGGTTAAAAAAAACTAAAATTTTAGAGCTGTACTATGACCTATTTATACGTTTAAGATATCAAAATATCGGAAATCTTAAGTAGAACATATTAGCCAAAAAAAACTCGAAAAAATCGGTAACAAAAAAAGTAATGTCAATAATATTATTTTTTTTTTTAATCTGTATCTAGTTTTGGGAACCATAAACCTTCCCGACTCCAAGTTTAATCACCAAATGACCAACTACTGAAATTCGATTAAAACTAAACTTTCTTTATATAAATGTAATTTTAATATATTTAATAGCACGCAAACATGTACAAATAATACAATTAAAGGCTAGTTTACACGGTAATACATTGTATTACGAAATTATGTTGAATGAGAAAAATCATACCATGTAAAAGCAAAATGTATTGAGTAAGAGAGAATACGAACACAAAATCTGACAAGCGGTCGGTAAATGATTTTTTTCTAAACCATTTTAGAAACTTATGTATTTTCATCACACCAGAGGTGTATTTTAACAGAGTATATTGAAGATGGTAACATTTTTGTACAATTACAAAAACAACTAAAATCAACTCAGGAAATTTTCTTGATGTTTTTGTAAAAATTGTAAAACTGCAACCATCTGATTTTTTGTTATTATTTTTGATTTTACTTGTACCATCCGTGTAAACATGAAAAGTACATACAACATATTTTTATTTTTTTCTTTTAAACACGGAGAGAATTTCATAATATTTTGATTCTACAAAGTCGTAATACATTGTATTACCGTGTAAACTGGCCTTAAGCGATACATACTAGCATATATTTAGGTGAAGGGTACATAAGATTCGGCATAGCCGAATATTGCACTCTTACTTGTTGTTTTTGTAACGTTTCCCGCATAAAAAATTTTGTTAAGTCCGTTTGTATTGGTTTCTTTTGTAGCGAAAACTAAAATTTAAAATATGTATAACAAACTGCGGCCCTTAGCTCCCCAGAGGAGTAAAAGGAACAAATATACAGTGCCCAGGTAGGATAGCTGGTAGTGAGCTAGTCTATTAGCGCCGGGGTTGCGAGTTCGATTCCCGCCAGAGACTTTGGTTTCTTTCCTGCTGACAAGTGTAGAGCTTCGCGGGGTTAGCTTGGGAAATTAAAATAAAATTAAAAATATATAAATATAACAAACTATTTAGAATTTAAACTTCGATTTTCCGCTTTTGGGACATTTTTATTAATACACTCCTTTTTATTATTTTTTCTATTTTTCCGTCAAAAAAAGTAAACTGTATGTAAGTGTGTATGTAGGTTTGCATATAAGTATGTATGTGTGTAAACATGTTTGTTTTTTTATAATCTAATCATACTTAGCATTAGATCGTTAATGTCCATTTTAGATAGAAATCTTAATAACCCCTAAATTGTTGGTCAAAAACATAACTAAAATAAAACAATTAAATTACAGTTAGTAGACTAATGTTACCTGTAATTTCATACCATAAAATTTTATAAAGAATTTGAATTTTGTGGGAAAATAATTTAAATGAATGATGATTTCATTGTATGACATTTAAAAATATGTTCGTTTGTTAATGTCGTTTACGCACAAACACAATTTAAGCAACACAGGGAACCTAGGAAGAAATCGCGTAGAAAATTTGAATATTTTTTTTTAATATTGAATAACACAGTGCAACACGAACAAAAAAACCATATACGGACAATAAATAACCATAAATGACCAAAAAAAGAAAGACCCGTGTCTCCCATTTTGCCTAAGGTCATGCACTTTTATTATGTGCCCTTAAAGATTTAGGGCCTCGGTGTCATTTTTGCAAAAAAGTGATCTTTTTCTCAAGCTCATATCTTGCAAACCGTTCGAAATTTTGATTTACACTTTGAAACAAAGTGTAGCTCTTGTCATAAAGAAAAAAATTGTGAACATATAAAATCTAAAAAAATTTATCTTCAAGATCAAAATCGCAAAAAGCTTTAAAAAATTCGATTTTGTTTACCTTTTTCCCCCTGTTTAGGTCCATAGGTAGCAATCCGTTCAAAATTCAAGGAAACAATCAACTACAAAAATGTACCTAAGATCTCAATAAAGAACTTTTAATATGAACTTCCTAGGAATGTTTCTTAACACCGTTTAGGTGCTTTTACAAAAAACGGTTTAGTTTATTGAAATTACTAAAAAAAAAATTCCGCAACAAAATTTTCTTTAAGAAGAGTAAAACTTTTTTGTAACATTAAAACATAATTTTTTTTTAGAAAAAAAATGATTTTTTTATAAAAATTCGAAATTTATGTTTTTTAAAAATTCATAAAAAATTAGAAAATGTAACTATGCTTCTAATTTTTTGCAGACATATAAAAAACGAAGCTCCAAAGAAAACAAGCCATAAATGATTAAAATCTTGCCACTTAACTCCACTTTTTCGGAGGGCTCCCATACAAATATTGCGTTTTATGAAATTTTTAAATTAATTAAAATTATTCGACTTTTGTTAATAAAATCAAAAGTTGCTAAACTAAACCGTTTTTAAGTTACGCGAACATATGTTGTGCAACCTCCATTATGAAAATAACGGTATATCTCGATAACAAGAGCTAACATGAAAAAACGGTTAGCACCATTAGATTCGGCGTACCAGAATTATGTTAAAACGCCATGTGCCCGGCTTGTCTATTTTTGCAAGCACACCATTTTAATTTATTTAATTACAAAGATTTTTTTGAATACGGACGTTATTCTTTCACTCAAAATCATGAAAAAGGATTAAAGTGAGATAATTATTACTATAAGATTAACTATTCTAACTTAAAATCTAGATTTACTCTTATGTGTGATTTATAGAACACGAGCGCCTTACTCGTCCGTTCAACTTACATTTAAAACTAATGTGTAGTTTATAGAACACGAGCGCATTACTCGTCCGTTCAACTTACCTTTAAAACAAAAACAAATTTCAAAATTTTGTTTTGGTTTTAAATGTAAGTTGAACGGACGAGTACGGAGCTCGTGTTCTGTAAACCACACATAAAACAAAATTTCGAAATTTGTTTTTGTTTTAAATGTAATTTGAACAGACGAGTAAGGCGCTCGTGTTCTATAAACTACACATTAAACTCAAAAACTCACTAGGTACAACCAAACCAAATATTGATCTACGTTCGGTATTCAATTAGGTAGGTACATATACAAAAATTTTTAAATAAAAAATTTACAAATCTTTCACAATACAAATCAACAATATCTAAGTTATTTATGAAAGTTTCATCATTTTAGAATCAACCTGAAAAAGAGTGCAAAGTTAACAGGTTGAAAATGGCAACAAAATCTTAACAAACGGAAACTCATTGGTCACGCTTGGTTGACTCTTTTTTCCGAATTTTTTTTTTAACTTTTGTTATTTGTAAATGTTTCGTAGTTTTAGTTAGTACCCTGCAAGCAACTCTGTTAACTTTAAGCTAACTTTAAGTTAACTTTTTTTAAAGCTAGTTGTGGTTGATGCCTGGATTATTTTTAATGGAGCCAACTGACTATTTCAACATTGGCATTTCATAGGAAGTAGTCAATTGAGCCGTTTATTTTGAAAGTGGCATAAGTCACTTTTTCAAAAAACTCGAGTTAATGGCAACACTAAATACAATTGAACGGTATCTTTTCATTTTTAAAAAATTTGAAATCAAAAAGTTGAGAACTATTGAGAATTGTTCGAGAGAAGTGTTGGTAAGTAACGGTATAACAAACATGTTGATTTTGAAAGTGGCGTAAGACGCTGTACTCAGGATATTAATTTCGGGGCTTAGTGTGAAAGAAATAGAAATATGTGTATGAAGTATTGTTTTGGATTATTTTCAGTACTGTCAAAAACGTTGTTATCGTTGGACTTATTTTTATAAGTGCGGAAGAATAGTGCAGTTTCGTAAATTGTATTATAGTGACATATAATATAGTACACATAATTAGCATTATTTTATTAAAATTACTTTTATATGATGTTATCAAACAGCGAATCAGGTAAAACATACTTGTTTTGATATGGAATTAGATAGCCATTCATACTTACCAGATGATCGTGACTTTGGTGTAATAGAAACGGCCTTAAAAAAAACAAATGTTTTATACCTACATTCGAAATGATTACTATAGCGTGGTAGCCGCTTGCCGAAAAAAATCATTCACAGAAGTTTAGGTTTAGGTTAAAGTCTATCGTTGTGAAAACGGGCATAAGTATTTTTACTTCTATTTTTTATGCATTCTGCATGTAGGTACTTTTCTTTTTTTATAAGCATAAAGGCATGTCTTATGTCCGTAGCTCCCTCATTTGAGACAATTGATCGGCAGGCGTCACTGCGACGCACTAAAATTTTGCATATACATTCAAAACAATTAACAGTTATAAAAATCAAAATTCGAAACAGCAAAAGAAAACAAAGACAGGAAACAAACGAAAATAATAAAAAAAGAAATGAAAAAAAATTTACGCACAAAATTCACTCGCATTGATTTTGGGGAATTTCTGCATTTATTTATAGTTAGCTTATAAATTGTATATGTAAAAGTTAATTATAAATGCGTTATTTTTGTAGTCGGCTACAAAAATTGCTTGCAGGGTACATACAGTGTTAAAGAAAACATACGTACACAACATATTTTTTTATTTATAGTTCATATTTAACCCTCCCCTTCTTATTTGCTAGCGTGTTTTGCAAAAGAAACAACAACAAATTATACTAAAATTGTTTAAATATTCTATTAGGTTACGCTTGGCAACATCATGGCATCACGATAAAAAATCAGTTTTCTTAAATAACAGTGTAACATTATTAACAAACAAAAAACGCAAGCGAACGCGTTAAATAGGCAAAACAAAATAAATATGAATGAAAGACTGAATGAGTGAATAAATGAACGAATGGATGGATAAATTTTGCATCATTATTTGTGCCTTTCTTTCCTTAATAACAAAAAAAGGTAAATCACCTTTTTTCTAAACGACATAAAAATAAACTTGCGTTAGAAATTTTTTTTTTTTAAATTTTAAATACATTGTGAAAACTTTTTATCTCAAAGTGGAAGATGCCATGGCGTTTTATTTTCTGAGAAAAATTCTGCATTTATTCTGCCTTTTAAATTTTTTTATGTTCTTTTCTGAAATACATGTGTTATTTTAAAAGTGTAAAGCGTTCTTTTCTGATGATGTTCCCTTTAAAATTAAAAAAATGCTACATGTTCAACACTCATTTTAATTAAAGGGGCATGAGTGCAGCACTAGATTAAGGCGAATTCAATACAAGGTAGTGGCAAGTTTCGAGCCGCAAACACTAACAATGCAATACAAAAAACATCTGTTATTTTTGTTGGCTTTGTATTGTAGTCTTGCCACCACCTGTAATTGAATTTACCTTGCGCTAATTGTACTTTATTGTTTAATGCCAGAATTTGTGTTCTTTTGTTAACGTAAAATATGAATCGCTTCTTAAGAATTAGGGGAGCATTTTAAAATGTTGCCAAGTCACATGTAACACTTATGTAACACTTTTTTTAAAAAAAGAAAACGCCATTATATACCTACTAGTGACGTTACGAAGATACGTAGGAATTCGAAATGCCGAATATTAGGCTATTTAATAACGTAAGTATGTATTCCCCAAATTCAAGCCAATATTTCACAGACATTTTGCGAATACGTTAAAAAAAAAATGATACAAAAAATTTTATTTTTTTTATTTTATTCTGTCTATAAAAATAAAATAATAAAAATATATAAATTCTTCTTTTAGTAAAGTAAAAAAACAAACAAACATTAGCAGTATTGCGCCCCAAAAAAATAATTTATGAAAATTATTAAGTTTGTGTTAAGCATTCCTAGATATGGGCATTTCTCCAATGTCGAATGCGACATTCGTACGCCTTAAAAGTGAAAAAAACATGCATCAAAACATTATTTTTTTTTACAAAAGGCGAAACTTATAGCTCTTGATTAGCACTATAATTTGTGCTAAGGTTGACTTTGAGTAATTGTTCGTTTTCAAGATAATTTAAAAAAACCAAGGCATTTGAATGCGAAAAACAACAGAAGTCGCCTTTAAAGCAAACAGTTCAAACACTGATTTCAGCGAAACCTGATGAAATATTTAAATGCGACTAATTTTAAAATGTTATACATTAATAATGCTTTTTATTTGATTCAAAAATATTGGGTAGTTTTTTTTTAATTTAATTTGAATCACTGTCGCACGCTACATGTTGCATGCGACATTTTGTTCCATCATACTTTTATGCTTATGTTTTTACTTTTTATGTAATAAGACATGCGTAAGATGATTCTACATTGTTTTAAATACATTCAATATATTTATTTTCCGAACAAAAATTATAAACTTAAAAAAATATTTTCAATAAAGAAAAATACAAATATAGAACAAAAACTAACTTAACTGAAAATAGTATTGCTAGTCTCAAATAAAGTTTTTTTATTGCAATAAACTGTCCTTGCAGCTTATTTTTGTTGGCCATCGCAAATAACGATATTTTAGAACAAATTTTTTTGAATTTATGCATATGTGTACTAGAGATGGGCAAGTTGAAAAAAAATATTGATATATATCGAATAGATATTTTTTTAGAGTATCGATATTTATTATTTCAAAAATATCGATATATCGATATATCGAACGTATTTTGCTGAAACTATTACCAAATTAAAAAATTCAGTATACCTTTGTACAAACATATGTATGAACAAATTAATTATATGTAATTACATTGTTACTTTTTATTGTTTCATTTTATTTTAAAAAATTAATAAAAAACAAAACAAAACAAAAAATTCAATTATAACAAATGCAAAAGGGAAGAATACAAAAAAAACCATAAGAAAAAAAAATAAATTACGAAAAATTTAAATGGAAGTAAATAAGTCATGGAAGTACCAACTTTCTTTAAAATTTGAATTGCACCCCAAAAGTACCAACTGGTTTTAGTCAAACCAGTAATCATCAGATATGGACATCAGGAGTACTCTCTGTTTTATGTGCACTCCAGACAATCTGCTTCTTGTATCCGGCACTGCTTCTTATAAATGCCAATTATTTTAGATCTTCATATTTGTTTAAAAAAAACATATGATGCATGCAAGGATTCCAATTCTTAAAAAACATATTGTTTGAAAAACGGCTAAAATTTTGAATTCTTAATGAAGACTGACTTTAAAAAATATCGAATTTGATAGTCGTATTTCAATATCGATACATCGGTATTTAAAATATCGGCGATATAAATCGATTTTATTTTTTTTAAATATCGATATTTTGATATATCGATATTTTTTGCCCATTTCTAGTTTGTCACTAATATTTAATGCGCATTGTTCAAATACCCTCGATGCACTGATAACAAATGTTCTTTTTTAATGTCGCACGCTACATCGAAATATACGGTAAAGCAAAGAAAAAAATTGCCGTAACTGGCAATCGCATCGTTCCATTTAAATTTTTCTTATATTGTTTAAATAGGTATAAACCGAGATTTAAAAAGCAATTGTCAATGCATAATTTTTCTCATTAAGATCATTTAGCAAACCAGAACTCGTTCAAACTGTTCAAAACAGAACTTTTGCACATGTTCGACTTTGCATTTGAATATTTCAAAGTGTGTTATAATTTAATGTTCAATTTGTTTACATAATTGAAAGTTGATAGAGTCCCTATAAAAATATGTTAAAACAACATACTTTTATAGACTTTGAATTTTTTGGCTGCGGTTGACATTTCTGTGGAAATGCCCATATGTGACGCGCAAAATAGAAAGGAACCAAGGGGTAAAAATCGGTTTTGTTCAGGAGAGCCATCTTAAAGATTTAAATACGTGTATCTTTGGTGTACCATCACTTCATAAAACGCGCATATCTCTGGGAGGGAACACTTTTGGGGCATGGGATCGGTCTCATTCAAAGCTTAGATGTTGTCCACATCAAAAAAAGTGAAAATTGATTTTTTTTTTACCCTTAGGTCACTTTCTCCATGCGCTGTCACATATACTATTGTTTGAAGCAATTTTCTAATTACACTGGTCGGCCAAAAATAATCGGTAGCAAGAATATTGTTATGTAATTTTAATAAACTTTAGTGTGCTGAATCCAAATCCGTTCAGTTTTTTCCTCAAAACACGTCAAACTTTTCTGATAGTGTGACATACCATTTCTTTTGTTCCAGTTCCTGATCCTATTAATCTTTTTACATCTATTCGATCTAGAGAAAAGGAAGGCTGTTGACTTATGCAAAAACAATTGAGCTCGGCATATTGGTTTTAAGTTTAATTAGTTTAATTTCTTAGTTTTAATTAATTACACCAAGATTATTTGCAGTATTAACATAATTAATAGTCATATCACTAGTTTTTATTAGAGGTATATAAGTAGTTATATATTTTGATGGTCCAATAACCATAGCAACTGATTTTTTTTTTTTTTTTGTTAAAGCTAATGCCATTTTCAGATACCGCAACTTAAATCAGAGTATAATTACAGTTACACTTTAGTCTAACTCCAGATTGCTTATCATTAAACTTGGAGTTTGTATACACGTAGTGGCTTATTTGCGAGTGAATTAATTTCTCACGGACTTTTTGACAGATACGGCAAAAATTTAAATTGGTCGGTAGCTCTCATCAGATTTCAAGATCGGTGTAATTTTGGCTTGCTTCCATTCAGACGGGAACGTAGTCGTTGCATTGTGTTTCAAACAATTAGCGCCTTACTTAACTTACTTATAAAATAGAAATGAATAAAATATTTTACATATTGTCAATTTCAAAAACAACAAAAACAATTTCAGAGTTATTTATAATATTATGAATTAATGTAACTTAAGACCTAATTATGTAAAACACAATGCAACGTCAACTTAAGTTTACTTAAGTTACACTTGTGCATATGTATATACTAGGGTGGGTCAAAAAAATATTTTTTCTCTTATCGACTTCTAATAGCGTAAATATGTTGTATTTTTGTCTGAATTAGATCCCTGTAAAATATTATTAATTTATTTTTAGTGTAAGAGCCCGCGCTTTGACCTTCAATTTTGTTAAATTTTTAATATAGCAACAATAGCATTGTATGTATTGCAGAAAAGCATATTACTGTATTTTAGCGACTTTTAGGTTCGTAAAAAAAGTGTCAGAAGCATTCATGACTCTTTGCGCTAAAAAATTCAAGCGATGGTTTAATATAGACGAAACTTGAATCAAGAACAGAGATGTCCGGATTTGACAGTAAACAAGATTTTGTGACCAAAAACGATTTTATTGTTTTATGTTGTATAAGAACAAAATTTTTATTTTTTTTAAGTTTAATTCAAAATATTTTTAGTTTTAATTAATAATAATTGATAGTAAAAAAAATATTAAAATTTAAAAAATGGACTTTTTTCAAATATTCTTAATTCTTAGGAGCTCATGCGCGGGCTCAAGATGAGACTTTTTTGAACTTTTTTTGCAATTTTTATTTGTTTTAACGTAATACAAAAAAATATTGCTATTAGAATATGATTCGAGAACTTTTATTTTTTCTCATACATCAGTGACCCACCCTAGTATATACTCTGAAAAAGTTTTTTGTTTTTTTTTTTCAATAAAAGTTATTTAATAAATAAAAAATTAAAATAGCATTTAATTTTGATTAGAATATTTATTAGGTAAGTAATTAATGGTTTACTACTTATTTTCCGGTATTTGCGTAAGTAGTGATTTTTTCGCCTCCCGTAAGTTAGGAGTAACTACATATTTTTTATTCCGTTATCCGAATAATAACTAGTTACAATGTAATTTACTGGCCGCTAAATAGTAACTAGTGATATTTTGGCTTCTAGTAAGTATATTGTAAGTACTTACAATTTAACTTAGTCGTAGTTAAATGATAAATAGATATTTTTTACTTCTAGTAAGTGTATTGTAAGTACTGAATTCAGTGGACACCTCGAACAAAAATAAGTTGTTATTCAGCCGAAAAATAAGTAGTGTTTATTCTTCTCCAACATTACTTGCTAACTTACCAGGTAAGTTTTTGCTGGGTTTTTATGATAGAACAATGATTTCATCATTGTGGTTTTTTTTTAATTTACAGCAGGCCTCGCATTTTAAAAGATACTACAGGGTGGCGCAGAATGAGCTATATGATTTATAACATATATGTATGTATGTATATTATTGGGGAATTGCTTTGCAATTAGCTTGAAAAATTATATCCTGTAAGTGATGTCCATTATCTGCTTCGCACATACATACGTACTCTTTTTAAAATAGCTTGCATTAATTTTCGCAAAAATTTCGTGTGTAATTATTTTTGTTCGTGTTAACAGTTATTTATAAGTAAATCCCTAAGTATTCTTCACAAAATGCTGGAAAAGTTATAAAGAATTCAAACCATATAGCTCTTACTGCGCCACCCTGTATTGCACACACCCAAAACAATCATTTTAATCATATTAATTAATCGGGTTTAGTTATCATTTTCGTTGTTCGATTGTACACTCACAATATTCTGTACGTAAAATTAACTGAAATTGCAGTATAAAATAAATGAAAATTCATTTAAAGACTGTTCTACTTATTTTTCATTTATTTTTAACAAAAAGTTCATTTAATTTTTACTGTCAAAAATTCAACCCCATATTCCGTAAAAACAAATGAATTTTCAGTAATTTTATATAAATTAACTATCAAAAAATATTCAGTTATTTCATGTAAATTAACTATAAAAGAATTAACTACATATTCCGTAAAAACAAAGGAGTATTCAGTTATTTTATTTAACTCAGTAATTTTCGTTTACTCCACAAAAGAGACGAATTTCTTGCACAGAATAATTTGAGATTTTGCAATTCGACTGGAAATCACGATGTAAAACTTCGTGAAGATATGTTCATAATTTACTATAAGCCCTACTCCCGGAAAACAGTATAGTACGCCTAAACCCCTAATTAACAACGCTATCATAACAAATTTTGGCACTTTACAGAAATGACACTGTGAAATTTCGTGAAAATCGTTTCATAATTTATCCTAGACCCCATATAAAGCCCACTCTGGCAAATTTATTGAATATGCCTAAAACCGTAGCAGATATATATATCTTTATAAAAACAGATATCTGCATTAATATTGGTTGCGGTTTAGACTTAACTATAATTAATTATGGGCCGTATATCACAAAATTGCATACCACTCTCTTCCTGGAGAATGTCCTCGAAGTTGGTGGCGGAGTGCCGGGGAAAGCTACAGGACAAGAAACGGAGTAAGGCTCTGCTGCGGATAATAGTAGGGCTGATGAGCTGGCCAGGGCTGACTCAAACGCCCGGTTGATGGGTCCCGAACCCTTATGTGGGTTGCGTTGGACCAGGGTCCAGTCCCTCATTGGAGAGTGGACTCTGGGGGAAACATAGGAGATACTGGGTATCGCTTCCGGGAATGCGCCAGGCAAGGGAATTCATTTCTCCCGGAAATGAAATGGGGATGAATGGTCTCGGCGGACATGATCTGCGATTGTTAGCGTCTTATCTACTGGTCACCACACGATCAAGTACCAACTGTATCGGATGGGCCTGGCAGAGGATCAGGAATGTAGACTGTGTCTAGAGGAAGACGAGTCGACGAAACACATACTGTGTGACTGCCTGGCGCTGGCATGGGCCAGGAGGAGGCATTTGGGGCAGAGCACAGTGGGTGCGTCCCAAATAAAATAAATAAGTTAGAGCCACTTTTTGGGTTAGAGATTAGCGATTAAATTAACTTTAATCTCCGTATTTACTTTTTGAGTTGTATTTTTTTAAACTTTTTTGCTAGTTTAAGCAGCCAATGGTGGTGGTTTAAAAAATTATGTATGTAATTGCCCTGCAAATAATATTGGACCACCTGATCCAATTTTATTAAATAGACTACTCCATGGTCTGGTCCGATGTAATGCAAGCACGGATCATGCCATTGCTAAAAAGTGTTTGTATTGAGACGACATGTCATCGTTTTTTAACGACATGTTTTCGTTTTTAAAACGAAGTTAAAACTAATCCTCTTGTATAAACAATGGAGTAGTTTTAAAACTACTCCTTTGTAATCCAAAGCTGGGTTATATTGTCCTGCCCTAATGTTAAATAGACCATGTTTTTCCATACGTTTGGGTTACTTTTGGCCTAGTCCTAGTCCCTTGTGGGCTACATTTTACACAGGTGTTTGGACTAGTCCTTTGATTTGCAGGGTGTTTATCTCTTTTCTTTTATTTCATTTAAACAACAAAACAAATGTGTTTTTAACTAAGGTGACCATACGTACTCTTTTTTAGAGGACAATCATCTATTTTAACTGGCTGTCATCTATAAAATTTGTGTCCTCTTTTATCATCTTTTTTTCATAATCTGTCATCTTTGTCCTCTTTATTTTTAAATGCATAATCAATATTTGTTTTTATTTTTATAAACTAAAATAAATTTTATTTCACGGCGGTCGCCGGTTTTTTCCTGTCAAATCGTATGGAAAATGTCGTGCCGTGCTTATTCTTTTCATACTTCTACTGAACTCTTATTCACTTGCAGTATACAATTTTGAATAAGTTAGTGCAATGCATTTTAATTTTCGTTATTTTTTTTTTAGTAATTTTACTTATTTATAAGTAAACGTAAATGTGTATATATCGCTGGCTGAATATGCAAGCAAACCTACTAAGTCCCTTTCAACAAATTTTACAGGAAAACTTTTTTTCCAATTTGCTGCTTGAAAGGAAAACCAAAAATATAGTTGATTTGACACACTTCAAGACTCAAATTAAAGGAAAACTACATGGTGGTCGACGAGGAATATCTTTCTCTACCACACGGCATCAAAATCTCCATTTACTTAAAAATTGGATTTAACAGGTTTGCATTTTAAGGGATATGTTATTTTTTTTTTAATTTACTTTACATATGTGAATGTGGGAATGCAAATTTGTCAGTAAAATATGTAAAAAAATCTTAAATTTTTAACTTTTTTTCTTTTTGTCCTCTATTTTTATTTTCAAAATCTGGTCGCCTTATTTTAACTAAACAGAACTCAATATACCTAGTCACCAACCAATTTGTGCTTACGCGACTATAGAGTCGAACTGCCAGTTTCTAGCTACGTTGTTAAGTGAATAAAAAAAGAGGTTACTTCAACTGTAAACACAACAACTGCTGTGTTTCAGTCGCAAGTTCAGCAGTTTGTTTGCTTAAAATAGAGTGAGTCGGCTGCTGATATTTTTGACTGCTGGAAAAAAAGTAAATTCCCAACAAACACGGAGGTTTGATTTCAAATTGAAGTTATCATCAAATTGAAAAATGCCTGTTTTCCTTGAAATATTTTCTCGAAAATAATAAAAAAAATGAGAAAAACACGGGGTTAATTTTTGGGTTTTCAAATTATCGGGGTTTTATTTATTGTACTGTTTGTCTCAAGGGACTGAACTTATCAATACCAACATGAGAGGTATAGAACACCAAGTCCAATTTAATAAGTAAACGTATCGACATATTACATCAAATTGATAAAACATTTAATGTAAAATGTTTATTTTCAAATCATTATCAATTTGAATTTAAATGTTAAAATCAAACAATTGAAAAACGTTTGAGAATTGAGTTTGATGTCAAATGATAAAGACATTTCATATCAAACGTTTGACCTCGTGTTTGTTGGGTAAAATACAGTTCTTTTTTTAGGCATGTTGCTGGAAATAAATGAAATTTTTTGAAAATTTTGACTGCTATTAGCAGTTGTTCGAAACCCTCTTCAATTACCCTTTTTGTGAAACCTTATTTAGGAAATGCACTTTGTGCGCTTTTGAAATTTTGTTTTTCAAGCACGCGTGCCGAGAAATTAAGAAAGTGCCCATGACTGCATTAGATATACACACATCCATACATACATTAATTTTTCTTATCAACAAACTAAAAATACACAAACCAAACAGATGCATAAAGCATACATTCAATTGTAAATTTACTCGAAACTAGAGCAGTCGATACCTATGTACATTCTGAAACACTTAAAATGAAACTCGGGTTAACAATTTTATTGTTTTTTTGTTTTAATTTAGAAAAAGTTAAAAGTTTATTAGAAAAAGATTCCAGTTTTTTGCTTAAACCCCAAAAGTAAATAAGTTTAAAAGATATAATAAAATTAAGTTTGAAATATATTATTCATATCTTTTTAAGTATTCCTGACGATTTAAATTTCATGCCTTCTTTGTCAAACGGCCACTTGGGTTTTACCACATATGGCGATTCCATCTATATGAATGGTGTGTATAATGGTCATAAAGGAGACAGTCGTCGAGCCCGTTTCCCAAACTGGCTAAATTTGACAGCTCATATTTTGAATATTGAAACCAAAAGCTACATTCGCTACGACAACATTAAATATGCAATGAATTTATTCGACGGAATTTACCAATGGATTGAAGAGTATAAAAGTTTAAATCTCATTTTAAAGCAAAGAGTATATGCCCACCGTTTTTTTAATAGGGCCTTAATATACGAAATGATAATACAGAGACAGAACGCAATAGGTAAAGTTATTATGTTGCTTACAATATTTATACATACATACATATGTTGGTATGTAAATAAATCTTAATACACAATTTCAGAGCCCATTATTATACAATTGCAGCAAAATAAGGGCTCAAGCACTCTAGCATTCGATTTAGTTACGGAAACCTCTAATATTACTAACATTAAACTGCTTCGGGCTACAACTAAAGAAGTGGAAAATGATTTTTTCCAACCAAATCATACCATCGTTTACGTAGCATTTAGTGATGATTTTCCGGAAAATAGAAAACTTTTAAAAATGGACTCTGGTCAAAAAAATTTATATTATAGATTTGTATTAACAGCTGATTTGGAGAAATCTATAGCCCTAAAGGAATTGCAAGATGGTACATTTTAATATTTATAAAAATTATATTAATACAAACTATTTAAAATATCTATATATTTTTTTTTTAAGTTTTAAGTTTAAACAAGATGGATCTATATGAAAAACATTCTTCAAGATGGCATCAGTTTTGGAATGACTTTCATATTAAAGTAGAAGGAAATGAAGAATTGGTAAAACAGTTTATTTATTTGAAATTTTAAAACATCTAGAGGTTAAACCACAGTATTTCCAATTGGTCTCAAAACTTAAAAATTGTATTTCAATATTATCCGATTGTCGGCCAATTTCACCAAGTTCAGTTATAATAAACTATCAGTTGTAACTGTCAAAAACATATTGTTAGCTGGAAGTTAAAGTAACTTGGTGAAATTGGCCGTGTATCGTATTACACTGTGTGTAATTTTTTAAGTCATGGCAAAATAACCATATACGGACAATAAATAACCATAAAGGACCAAAAAAAAGACCCGTGTCTCCCAGTTTTGCCGAAAGTCATGCACATCTTTTTATGGGCCCTTAAAGATTTAGGGTCTCGGTGTCATTTTTGCAAAAAAGTGATCATTTTCTCAGGGTCATATCTTGCAAACCGTTCGGAATTTTGATTAACCTTCTGAGACAAAGTTGTAGCTCTTGCCAAAAAGAAGAAAAATTGTGAACATATAAAATCAAAAAAATTCATCTTCAAGATCTAAATCGCAAAAAACTTAAAAAATTCGATTTTTTTACCTTTTTCCCCTGTTCAGGGCCATAGGTAGCAAGCCGTTCAAAATTCAAGAAAACAATCAACCACAAAAATGTACCTAAGATCTAAATAAACAACTTTCTCGAACATTTGAACTAAAAAAATCGAATTATTTTAAGTTATATAAGCTATAACTTTGTCTCAGAGGGTTAATCCAAATTCCGAACGGTTTGCAAGGTATGAGCCTGAGAAAATGATCACTTTTTTGCAAAAATGACACCGAGGCCCTAAATCTTTAAGGGCCCATAAAAAAAAGTGCATGACTTTCGGCAAAACTGGGAGACACGGGCATTTTTTTTTTGGTCCTTTATGGTTATTTATTGTCCGTATATGGTTATTTTTTTCGTGTTGCACTGTGTTATTTTAAAATTTACGTGGTTTTTTTACTTAGTCGCAGTTTACGCTATGGACATTTCTTGCCGCACAGAACAAGTCTGTTGGTAAGTGGGCGACGCTATATGCGTGACACACTTTACTTCTTGCCTCCCTCGCCAACAAACTTTTTCTGTCCGACAAGAAATGCCCACAGTGCAAATTGCGACTTAAGGTGGCCTCGGTATTACAGTAAAAACATTTTTTATGTACACGTTTTTACATGCATTTTGGCAATCATAACATGCCATATTGACGTGCATAATGTATCGACTTCAATACAGTTTATATATAAACAAATATACATACCACTACGTCATAAAAATTTTTATATTGCAAATTTTTCGCTTTTCGTTTCTGTAGTTTAATACGAATTTAAGAAATCTAGTAAATTCCATTTCCAAAGCTTTTATGTAAATATTTCAGGACTTGTTAAACGTGTATGTGTTGATAATAGATTTTAAAAACGAAACTATTTAAAACTGAAAATTACGATTTGAGTATATTTTTAAATTTATATTTAACTAGCTGACCCAACAGACGTTGTCCAGTCCAAATTAGAAAAAATGTTTGCGTTCGATTTTAAAAATCCGTTAAAAATAAGAAACAAAAGTATTTTTAAATTGAAATGTACGTATGTAAGTATGTATATATGTATGTATATGCTGTGAATCTAATAGTATTCTATTTACATTTTAGTTTATAAGATCAATATTTAGGTAAACAGAAAAAATAAGTAAAACTTCTTCGATTGCTTTGCTAGGATATCATAATTTTGTTCATTGCAATGCTTTGTAATATACGACATTTTTTGTTTGGTTGTCTGGCGCATAAGCAAATAATGCTGTATGGCAACCGAACTTGAGTTGAGTTGTCAGTTGCCACAAATATATTACAGATGGCAACTGATGTCGATTGGTACCAAATAATAGATTTTAGGCAACCGTAAAATTTTGGATGCTGTATAGTTTTTTAACGTAAAAATATGCCCCAGAGCAATAAAATTTGTTTGTAAGTTAAAACTGTGATTAAAGCGGATAAGAATTGCCCCTTCAAGTTCACTTCTTCTTCTTGGTCAACGGAAAAATAAATGAACGGAACTAAAAATTGTTCTTTTTTTAAATTGTTGCCATTTGACAACGCAACTAAAGTTTCAAATGATTATCAGATTATCAAATTTGTAGCTTAGGAAATTGCCTACAAAAACATTAAAAAGTTTTCTAGTATTTTGCATATACACAACTTTTAAATTACATAAGATGTTTTTACAGTTTTTCCATTGAATATTTATCAATTTGCTGGTAATAAAATAAAAAAATATTTAAAAAAAAACATGATAAATTTGAGCTTTATATTTGCAACATACTAGACCAAGGTAGTTCAATAACACGACTATATATTTCACTGATAAGAAAAAATTTAACATCGGGCTAAAATTAAGAATTGCGGGTCGTTTTGGGGCGTTGTTTAGAACCATAAAAAAAGCTTCGTGCAAAAATCGAGCTTACCCTTATATAGTTAGAAATAGAAATGTATTGTTAACACTTAATTTATTTTTAGTCTCAAATAATAAATGCTGGCATATTTTATATGGCGTGCTCTTTGCCCTCTTTGGTAACTAATCATAAAAATAGCCCCTACTTTGGTCTAAGTCCAACTGGTTTAGGCCGTGGAAAACTAGATGATGATTATGAAGGTCATAACTTTTGGGATACTGAAATATGGATGCTGCCAGTTGTTACACAACTTCAATCTATTTGGTCTGAAGAATTATTCAATTATCGACTACAGCACCTACATGGTGCTCTGTATAATGCTTATGTAACTGGTTACAAAGGAGCTAGGTGATGAATACTTATACAAAAATCCAAAAAAGAACCCTCAATTTATTTCCATACTTTATTTCTAGATTTCCTTGGGAAAGTGCTTATACTGGCACAGAAGCCACAAATCCATGTTGCCCTGAAGTGGCCACGCAGCAAATACACATTTCTGCTGATATAGCAATAGCTTTGCAACAATTTTACGCAACCAGTTACAATCGTGACTGGTTGTGCAGAACCGCTTGGCCACTGGTTCGTGAGATAGCTACATTTCTACAAAGTCGTGTTTCATGGCGAAAACAAACAAAGCAATTTCATATTAAAAGTAAATGTTGACTGTTTTTGTGTGTTTTTCATTAGAAATAATTACTTAACATTTTTTAAGATGTCATGGGTCCTGATGAAGATCATGAGAATGTTGATGACAATGTCTATACAAATGTGGTGTTTAAAAAAGCCCTTCATTTTGCCAGGTAAAATCATAAGCAAAAGAAAAACAATAGAAAGATATTAAATCATTAAAAATATTTTTTAAGATTTACCCATATGGAATGTGATCCTTATGCTAATGTTTCGTCATTGGAATGGTTGAATATAGCCAATAAAATGTTTATTTTGTATGACACTGCTAGGGATTTTCATCCCCAATATTTGGGTTATAAGCCAGGGGAAAGAGTAAAACAAGCCGACACCATATTGCTGGGTTATCCATTACAGTATCCAATGGAGAAGTTTGTAGAATGTTAAAAGAAATAAATAATTATTAAAAAATTTATTATTTTTTTAGTTCTACCCAATACAATGATTTACAAATGTATGAAAATGTTACCCGGCATTCAGGTCCAGCAATGACATGGTCTATATTCTCAATTAACTATTTAGACGCGGGTTTTCCAGATAAAGCTGGAAAATACTTTGAAAAGGCCTTCAAAAATTATGTGTGTACCGAGTTTAAGGTATTACAAAAATAACTTCTTGCATCATGCACTAATTTTGACAAATCATTGCAAGCATTTTGTTTATGTTAAGTGATGAATTTAAAATTAGCAGTCTTTCCAAAAAATTAAAGCAAAAATCAATTGTATTTTTCAAAATTTGTTAAGTCTCAAAATTTTTCACATAAAGCTGTAATTTATAAATATGTTTAGGTTTGGAGTGAAACAAAAATTGGATTAAAAGGGTCTGCCAACTTTCTAACCGGAATCGGAGGATTTTTACAATCAATTATACATGGTTATGCTGGCATACGATATCACTTAGAAAATAATATCGCAAAAATGTTTATAAAACAAACTTTTTTAATGCCGAAAACCAATAAATTAATTATAAAAGGTAAGAAAAACGATGAACTTTTAAATAAGCATGTTATCAAATTGCAAGTTTTATACAAAACATAAAGGTTTGAAATTTGTGGATTCTTTATTTGAGTTAGAAATTGAAGAATCTAATAATACATTAAAATTATTAAAACTGGGAGATCAACAATTAGAATACACAATTGGCTCGAATAATAAAACATCAACCATACACAAAGGATTTTTAAGTAAGTTTCTAGTATTTAAACCTTTCGGTTATTCTATGACATATGGCATAGTGCTTTTTTAAGCCCCTGTTTGGGGCAAACCAGTTAGAATTTTTTTTTTTTTTTTGATATTTTTGTATTTTTTTAAAGCTTTTTATTGAAATTAAAAAATAAAATATGTTGATTGGTACACCCAGGGCATTCCGATAGCAGATTATCATAGCCTTAATAAGTGGAGAAAAAAATAGATCCCAAGTGTTGCTCAAAGAAGGTGTCCGATTTTCTTAAAATCATACTATGCCATTTGGCATAGATTTTATTCAAAGGAAAAAAATTATATGTAACATAGAAATATACATACGTACATACAGATAATAAAAATTATCGTGTTTTTTAATTCATTTGTCTTTCTGATTCCAGAAGAATAGCTCTATTTTAAAAAGAAAAGGCATTTGAATAGTTTTTTTTATAAAATAAATATTTTATACATTATATTCAACATTTTTTATTTTTCGAATTTATTCTATGAGCTAAATTTCAGTTATGTATTTTATAAAGCTTTTTTGTAATAGTCATATTCCTTCAATTTTTCAGAAATGACTTTATACACTATCAGACTATTATATTGTATAAAGTCATTTCTGAAAAATTGAAGGAATATGACTATTACAAAAAAGCTTTATAAAATACATAACTGAAATTTAGCTCATAGAATAAATTCGAAAAATAAAAAATGTTGAATATAATATAAAGTAACCTTCAGAAGGAAATAATTCCCAGTTTCTATTTTATACATTTTTATAATTGGGTCAATTTCAAAAAAAACGTACACATCGAGTTTTTTTTTGCTTATTTTTAAAGTTTTTTCAATTCGCTTGTAAGAGTGGCAAATTTATGTAGAAATTTAATGAAGAATCCGGTGGTACTTTTAGGCTCTCAAAAAATCAATATTTTTTGATTTTTTTTAGGTTTTATATGATTTCGATCTTGAGCGTCACGCACCAAATATGTATAAGAAATCGCTAAAAATGCAAAAATATTTGAAATTCAAGCTTACTACGATGTTCTTTTGTTTCTCAAGATTGACTTTTGTGAAAATCACCTTTTCAACACAAAATCACGATTCACTTTGATTTTTAATTTTTTTTAAAATTGACTAGTTATTTTAAAATTTTAAGATGAAAATATGTAAATTTTTGTTGAAAAAAGACTTGAACTTAGAGGTTACTTGCAAAGTAATAGGCTTGTAACAATGTATTTAAAAAAAAAACTGCAATTATAAGCGTTTTAAGTGAAAAAATCTAAGTGTGACGCTCAAGATATTTTGTGACGATCAAGAGATTTTGTTGCACGTAAACAAGAAATAATGCCTAATTTAAAGTTTAACCAAAAAAAGTTTATTCTTTTACAAAAATTTAATAAACAAAAATTCTTCAAAAAACAAAAATTTTCATACAAAACTAAACATGTACATATTCTTTGATGTCTTTAACAAAAATGGAAAAAAGGAAGTAATTCTTGAAGAAACTTATACACATACATATGTAAATATTTGACGCAAAACAATAACTTAACTTAATTTAATTTATAAATTTTCATTCGAATTCTTTATGAAATGACAAACGGTTTTGTTTTTCTCATTCTCATTCAGTTTTAGCACTTTCGAATTAAGTTTGTGGCAGTTGCATAAGTTTCCGGTCCCCCAGAGGTTTAAATTGCAAAAGCACGAGCGAGATCTGTAAATCAATTCACCTCTTTATTTTGTAATTATATGGTGAATATCGATTATACCTTTCTTTCTTCTTTCTTTTACATTCGCCATTACGCGCTTTATCGAGCTTTATTTTCTCTGGATATCTTCGTGCTCTTTCAACCGCCATTAATTTTGTTGTTTTACTCTTGTAAATACAAAAATAAAATCAAAATTAAGCATTTTAAGCTATGAAACAATATATATCAAAAGTGACGCTCATGAAATGTTTGCCTATTTTGGATTTTTTACGTAGGCAATTTTTTTCTCAAATTCACAAATTATAAAAAAATGAGTTGAAACCATGTAAACAATGATTGTCAACTTCAATTGTTTACATTTAATATATTCACTTTTAAAAAAATTAGCGTGACGCTCATGAAATTTTATCGCGCCCTTACCATGGTGTTCACAAAAACTACGCAAATGGACACCTTTTTAATTAATTTTTTTTTCGCTTTTTCACTTTTGTAATAATTTAAGTTTGTACTTTTCTTACATTATTTACTTTATTTAAATGAAAATTAAAAACTAGTAATATTATTTGAATTATAAAAAAGTGACGCTCAATGCAAATTGTGGGGACAACCTTTGTTTGCAACAAATCAAAACACAAGAAAGAAACGCAATAATTCGAAAACTGTTATTAAATGTTGCATATTTACTTTTTTCTTGGTTTTATTTTATTTTGTTTACTAAAAATTCTAACGGGGGACACATGCTTTTGTATGGAAGGAGTCAGAGGGAGAATCAAAACACCATTCTGAATAAACATAATACCTAAAATAGAAGTGTAAAGTACGGGGACAAAAAAAATTGCGTTTTTTTGAAATTGACCCAATTATAAAATTTTACAAATTGCATTAAAAATTTTAATTAAAATTATTTTCTTTTTTTCCTTTAAATACATTCTATGCCATATGGCATGATTCTCATAAACCACCGTTGATACAAAATTTAAAAAAAAAGATCATTGGTTGTTAATAGCATAAGGGTAAAGAGTTATAAAATCGAAAAAAAAAATTTTTTTAATCAAAAACAAAAAAGAAGTACCGAAAGGGTTAAATATTTTTCTTTATTTTGAATTGTATTTGTATTAATATTTGTTAAACTTTAGTTCATTTCCAAACTGAATTACTAACCGTTAAGTCTAAAAACAGAAATAGCCGAATGTAATTTTCAATTTACATAGATGTGGAGAAATGGTATAATATTGTATAACTCTTACATAAATATTTTTAAAATCGCAAGTGACACATATAATATAAACTGAATAAATGTAGAAAAATCATGAAAAATATTTCATACAGGGGTTTGTTTGATAGCAAATTTTTTGCTACAAGGTAAGTCTAAAAATTACTATTGCAATTAAATTGTTGGTTGTATATGTATGTATAGAATGTGTGGGGTGTGGGGGATTTTTTGTTTAATTAAAATTCCAGTAGATCGTTGTTAAATCTGTTTTAACAGTTTAAATGTACTTTTAAGAGAATCACAGAAAAGTTTATTTTAAGTAAACTTTTCTTAAAATAAAATATATCGCATTTATTCGTCTAAAGGGAGCGAGTTAACTCAAAATTTACAAAATTTTACATTTTGCAAGAAAACGATCTACAGTTGTCATATTTAGCCACTGTAAAAATCATACATAATTTTGTCTACTCTTTTACCAAAAAATACAGTTGTAATTGAGAAGAACATAAAAGAAAGGTTTTTTTTTTCTTCACTAAAAATTTATAAAATTTGAGTTAACCCACTTTAGAGGAACCGGTGCGATATGTTAGTATAACAATTTCTTAGCCAAATATAAAATTCCGTACAGATATTAAATGCACTAAAAATGGGTTTACCGACTTGAGTCTTTTAATGCTAATCTTTAAACGTTTCAAAACATTTTGATTTTCAAGAATTAACTAAATGACCTACTGCAACTTTATAATTGTTTATGTCTTTCTAAATCTATGTATTTGTGTTGTTAATAACTATTGGAATCTATGGATAAAATTGGTTTATTGTAGTGTCTAACAGTGTATATTACGTTTGTGTTCACTTAAACTTGGATATTGTTGAACCAGCGACATTATTTGTAGTTTGTTTGCCACCACTCAACACAACATACGGCGTTTTAGTTTCTTTTTGTTTTTGTTGTAACATGGTAAGCGTACCAAGTGGTGTGTCAGTGGAACTCATAGTTTTCATTAGACCTTCCTGCTCCATTTTCTTTAAACGTTTTTCAATTTTATTTTTTCCTGGTCCTTTGCCATGGAATTTGTGTGATAAATAACGAAAGGCTTCTTTTAAGTTTAAGATGCGACCATTATCATCAATATAATCCAATTTAACGTTTGGATTAAAATTGCTTTTGTCTTTAAAATCCATAATAGGACCAGAATGGAAGCGATCGCGTCTTCCAAATTTATCATCTTCACTAAAAGAAATAAATAATTATTGATTTATTTAATATTCCGTCTAATTTATAAAAAGTTCAGTGGAGTTCCTTATCTAAGTAATATACTTACGCTGTATTTTTATCCTCTATCGAATAGTTTTTAGCTTGTAAATGTGCCATTTTAGAATTGCTTGGTCGATTGAGGTCCTCCTTTTCTAAGTAACCCTTTGACAAAGCTAAACGTAAAGCATTTGCTACACCAGCGCCTACATCAGGTTCTTCATCCAAAATGGCCACCTCTTCAACTTCATCAACAATATTATCCAAATCGGCAGGTTGATTAACTTCATCGGGATTAACTGAGTTCCAAGTGCCATGGCTGGCTTCTACCATTTCATCGTTATTATCTCCAAATTTCTCCTCAACATTTTCAACTGTCTCAAAGTCCATCATATCATTGGAATCTTCATCTCGATTTCCGGCCATACCGTAAGTAGGTATATCACCTAATGTTCTACAAAATTCAGCTGTCGCATTAAGTATGATATGAGCATCACGATTGCCCTCAGAATCCACTACGCCGTCCTTTTCGCTTTCAGATTTAATTTCAAATGTTATAGAGTCGATATCGGGTAAAGATTTCTTAATTATATTTTCCTTTTGTTTAAGTTTACGTGCTTTGGAGAGCACACGCTCGAGATCTTCGTCTTGTTCTTCTATCTTTAAATGCATTTCAGAATCCATGGGATCATCTTGTTCACTAGGGCTATGATGGCGTCTCCCCCGACTACCAAAATGTGTATTGTTTTCAGCTATTGGTAACAAATCATCGGCTTTAAGTTTCTGTCTTAATTTCTTTCCTTTCTTTTTGGGTTTTTTAAATCTGAAAATAAAATAGTTTATTGAATTCAATACAAATACTGCAACAGAATATTCAATACTTACTTCGCCATTTCAATTTCCGTAAATGTATCTGAAGCTAATGTTATTTGCGTATCGGCCAATGTTTCTAAACGTTTTCCAGCCAATTTAGTTTTGATTTCTAATAATTTGCGCCGGTGTTCACGGTCTTTTTCCAAATTTTCACCAATTACAAAATTTTTTGTCATCAGTTTATTTCCATCCAGATCCTCGTCGTATTTTTCCAGTATGTTTCTTTCAATGGGGTTTCCTAATTCATCGTATAGTTCCTCATAAACATTGTAACCATAAGTTAAGGGATTTTTTTTTTTATTTTCAACATTCTTTCGGTAACGGGCGTCGTCTAACATATTGACATTGATCAATGTGTCACCTTCCTTTTCATCTAAAACTTCGGCATCTTTGAGTGTTAAAATAATAGTTTTACCCTCAGAAAATTCGTTCATATCATGGTCGACTTTTAAACCCTTAAGATGTTTCTCGGTATAGGCCTTACGGCGCGCTTCTTCTTTTTCCTTATCTACCAAGTCATCTACTCCAAATTCTTGGTCCATTTCTTCTAAGGCTTTAGCCTGTGAAAACATTCATATGACGGAAATTAATAATATAAATTTGCCGGTAAAAAAACAATTTATAACCTACCCGTTTGTCGGCTGCTTTTTTTTCGTCCACCACCTTTTTGTTTCGCTGAACCCACTTACTGATATCATCGATTTCGTCATCGGATTCACCTAGAGTTTTGATGCGAGCAAGTCTTTCTTCCAGAAACCGTTTTTCTTTGCGCTGTTTTAATTTTTCACGCATTTTCTCAAAATTTGCCTTTTCTTTGAGATCTTCGGCGGGTTTGTGCAAAAATTCTCCCCATTCGTCTTTATAAGAGGAAAGATTTTTTTCACCTAATTTCTTAGCTTCTGCAGCCGCTGCCGAAGTAGACGGTTTAAACGGTCCAGAATCAATCTCTAAAGGCTTTAGTCCTAATTTGGCTCGCAATTTATTTGTTTCTTCAATGGAGAGACAATCTCCGGCTCCATTTTCGGGTAAAGGTGAAAAAACTCGATCTTTAGGCCTTTCCTTTTGTGGAGAACGCTCATGTCCTTTAGGAGATTCAAAGTCTCTTTCTTCCCGTTCGGAACGATGTCTTGAATTGTACTCTTTTTCAGTTCTTTCGTATTCACGTTCTCTCTCACGTTTCCTTTCCCGATCCTTGCGCATTTCTCTCTCTATTTCTTCATCGCGGCTTTCCCTTTCCCGTCTCCTTTCAATTTCTCGATCCTTTTCATAGCGCTCCCGATCTCTTTCCTTTTCTCGAGCCCTTTCGTAAGCTCGTTCACGTTCTTTGTAGCGTTCGCGTTCTCTTTCTTTCTCGCGTTCTCGTTCCCTATCTTTCTCTTTTTCATAGGCACGCTTACGACGTTCCTCCTCATAATCAACATGTTTTGTAAGCAAAGGTGGTGGAGGAGCACTGCGTTCTTTTTCGCTATTGCTGTTTGATTTCGAATCAACAGGTACTTCCACACAATCGGAACCTGAAATTTAAAAACATCGTTAATATTTTTAAAAATCAGCAGCAAGTTTTTCGATATGTCTTATAAAGGCAAAACCATTATTGTCCATATAAGTATAGAAATATTAAGCAAGATGCCAAACCTTTTGAAAAAGCCTGTAAAAGAATAAAAGGAAAATACGATGATTTATCATGATCCTTATAAACAGTGCGCAGTTGAGATGAGATAAGGTTTTTTTCATAATAGGGGAAACAAATTTTTAAATGTATTGGATAAATAATCGCTTGATATTTTTACAACGCCTTATCTCATCTCTCATAAACGACTGCACACACACGAATTTTTGGAAAACTATACACCCCCAGCTTCAACAATAATTATGTACATATGCATATTTCACTTACTGTCTGAATCAGACTCCGCCAATGCAATCACTTCATCACTTCGTTCCTCACGGTGTTTATGGTGCCTGTCGCGATGATGTTCCTTGTGCTTTTTATGTTTATGGTGACGGCGACTACTAGACTTTCCGCTTGTCAAATCAATTTGTTGTACTTCGCCACTATGAAGTTCCCTAGATCTAGAGCGATGACGCTTATGTTTCTTTTCTTTTTTGTGTTTATGTTTGCCAGTAGTGGATGAACCCATATTTTATGGAATTTATTTAATTTTTATTAAAACAAACTATTTTTTTCTCCTAATAAAATAAACGTTTTGCTTCACAAAATTAAAACAGAGTTGTCAAATATGTACTTTCAAATCAGGTTTGCAAAAGTAGGTACAATTGTCCCATTTTTTAAAAACGGTACAGTCGAGTTTTTCAAAAATATGTACACCAATGTCATATTTGGTACCAAAGTATATTTACATAACTTGGTGGCCACACGATCAAGTTTTGCCTTTCAATTCCTTTCAATTTGCAATACACTCTCACTTTTTTACTAACACACTCACACTTTTTAAATTGACCACGAGATTGCTTTCAATTTCACCTTTCCATTTGTTTGGAAATTTTGCTTTCAATTTAACAGCTGATTGCATGTTTGTCTTTAAAAATTGTTTTTTTAGTGACATTATGAAAGTAAATTGCTTACAAATTGAGTGCATCCTACGTCACATCTTTCAATTTTTGTAAATTTTGACAAGCAGTATATGTAAAAGACTATCAAGAACAACTTGATCGTGTGGCCGCAGGGTAAAAGACTATCAAGAACAACTTGATCGTGTGGCCGCAGTGTAAGGGAGAATACGAACACAAAATTTGACAAGCGGTCGGTAAATGATTTTTTTCTAACCCTGCGGCCACACGATCAAGTTGTTCTTGATAGTCTTTTACATATACTGCTTGTCAAAATTTACAAAAATTGAGAGCTGTGACGTAGGTGGCACTCAATTTACTTTCAAGATGCCATAAAAAAAACAATTTATAAAGACAAACATGTACTCAGCTGTTAAATTGAAAGTAAATTGTCAAATAAATGGAAAGGTGAAATTGAAAGCCATCTCGTGGTCAGAAAGTCCCCTTTACAACATGACAGACAGAAGACAGACAAAGTTTGTAGGCGAGAGAAGAAAAAAGTAGTGTGTCACGCATACAGCGTCGCCCCCTTGCCAACGTCTGTCTGTCTGTCACGTTGTAAAAGAGGACTAACAGAGTAAATTGAGATCATTAGAAATTTTCTTACAATTTGTAAACATCAGGCATTTCAAAATAGTTAATTAATTAATTTTTAAAATTCATGTACATATCTGTGGCATTTTGACAAAACATTTTAAGTCGAGATAAGATAGCAAAAAAGTTTTTAAAAAAAATCTGACAAAATCATTTTTATCAAATAGTAAAATAAACCAAAAAAAAAATTTTAGAAAAGTAAACAAAAATGTTTTTTGAATGAAAATTCGTACGATTAACATTTTTATCAACTTTTTAAATTTTACTTTAGATGTCTTGTCAAAATGCCACAGATATGTATATATCGTTAGCTAAAATGCAAAAATGAGTAACAGGAGAAGGAAAAAAACTTTATTAAATTAAAACTATATACATGTCTGAAAACATGCATTGATAAGTCGTCCATGGAATTCTTCAAACAATGTTAAAAGGAAACCATTTCATTCAAGGGTGTGCTGGAAATCGAAAACGTAAAACGCAAGAATTTTAAGAGTCGTTTTTAATAAGATTTTGTAGTAAAAGAATTTTATGACAAATATTATACAAATATTTCTTTATTGCACAGAATTTTATAACAAAAAATATAAAAATTAGATTACAAGTGTAATAAAAACAACTTACAATTTCAGCGTTTTACGTTTTCGATTTCCAGCACATCCCTGATTATATTTTGATAGAAAAAATGGGTCATTACGTAATTTTGCATTTATAAAACAAACACTCTTGTAGTAACGTCCCTTTGTTGTTTGTTAATAGATCGCAGAAGTGTAAAATAATAAAAATAATAACCAATCAAAAACACGATTTTGAATTTTTTGTTAGTTACGCCTTTTTACATTTTAGTTAACGATATACTTATTTATTAAGTTTGTGGTCTAGACATTTTTATAAAAAATTAACAGTTTAACTAAAAATCAAAATTGTTCTTAATATTTGTTTTATATAAAAAAAAAAAAAAAAACTGAAAAAAGTAATCAGCTAGCAATTGCGCCGTCGACAAGCCGAGTATATCGGCGGCGGCAAAAATCGGCTGAGTGGCTAGCCGCCAGCCGCGCCGTTACGGCTTGCTTCTCTGCATCCGTGTAAACATGAAAAATACATACAACAGATTTTTATTTTTTTCTTTTAAACACGGAGAGAATTTGATAATATTTTGATTCTACAATGTCGTAATACATTGTATCAGGGATGATAAAATCAGTACAATTGTACTTTTTTCAGTAGAATTTGCATTGCAAATGTACTGGAGTACACCAATGACATATTTAGTACAATTTAAAAAAATTTCCAAATATCAGAAGAATTGCCAAAGATATATTTTCTACACATCATTCGTCGGCGAATAGGGAAAGGAATTTTTCGTAGCAAAATATGATAAAAACAAAGCGAAGAAACCGCATTTTTGTGAATATTGCATCAAATTTAATTCAGACAAAATACATATGTATATGTAAACTACAGACTGATCAATCTTGTTGCTATAAATAAACGAAAACTTTTAAGCTTGATTTCTTAAAGTATTGGAAAACGGGGTGTAGTGTGGCGCTACATGTTGCGACTTGTTGTACAATTCGATCAAGTTGTACAACCATTTGTTACGTTAGAGGTGTGGTTGTTCATCTGTTGAATAAAAAATCAGTTTGATTTGAGCTTTCAAATTTTAATTTTCATTCTAATGTTTTGAAAGCAGCAGCGTGCAAAGCAAACAATATTTTAAAAAACTAATACGAAATTCCAATGCACAGTTTAGTAGGTTAGGTTAGGTCGAAAGGAAGATTTTAGTAAAGAATACAAAAACTGCCGGAACTCTTATTTAATTTCTTTTGTTGCTCCTCTTCTTACTTCACTTCATTTATCGCCACTTGTGCTAAAAAATCGGTACTCATGTTGACTTTATAAAAATAATTTCTTAATAAAGCTTATTAAAAAGTTGGTTAAAAAATTGTACATATGCTGCGAACGATCAACTGGTCTATTCAACTCAATTGTACGACCAGTTACAACGTGAAGAGATCGCATAAGGGCCCTTAGACAATATCTTTTGAGGTTATTACTGGGTGAAACGTATTTATACCCTATTCCTCTTTGGCGCCCTATGCTTCAGTGAGAGTTAGAGGAATATAAAAAAATACCCTGTTCCACTCTCAACTTTAAAAAAGCCAGATAAAAAAGCATCGTCTTAATTCCTTATTACGTATTAACTTAATGTTTTTATTTAATTGCCAAAGATGTATTTCAAATACGTATGTAAAAAAGTATAGTAAAAGTGAATTTAAATGTACATACATATGTATGTTCGTACTTTTTATGTTTTTTTAATAATAAAACTAGTAAAAAATATTTTTAGTACAATTAGGGTCAAAAAAGTACAATTTTTTACTTAATTAAGTACAATTTAGAAAATGTCATTTATCATCCCTGCATTGTATTACCGTGTAAACTGGCCTTAAGCACTTACCACCTTTTAATTATTTGATATCAATTATTTTCACAAAAAAACACTATTACTCATATTTTAATGAAAAAAATATAATATTTTGTCAATTACTGCAAAAAAAGTAAAATAAAAAATAATAATAATGTAAACAACAGCTGTTTCGATATTGGCTTTATTTACATTCGAAATTAACCAAACCAACTTGGTTTCGTGACACCAAATGAAACCAATATTGGTTTTCAAAACTGACAATTTGCAAACCAATATTGGTTTCTATGACAACCCTGATTACTCTGTTGCACATGCCATTGTGTTAAATACATCCTTTAAAGCATTTAAACGTAGGAGTTCTTCCTTTAATTCCATATAATCTAAATAGGATAGATTTCTATTCTGTAGTTGAAAATTTTTAATGTGTAGTACACGCATTAGTTCCTGCTGTTTACGCAGCAGACCTTTGTTGTCTTCTTTTTTAGTAACATCAGTTAAATTCTTTAGTTTTTTATTAGTTTTCGACTTTTTGGATTTTTTGATAGAAACCTATTTAAAATAAATAAGTTATTACAAAAGAATAGTATTATTTTTTTTCTAATAAATATAAACTATTAAAGTACTTGCCTCGGAATCCATGATTGGCTTATAACAAAAACAAATTTGAGTTAAAAACAAAGGCGAATTCAAGTGGAACATGCGCTGCTTTTGCAGGGTTGCCCAACTTTAGTTTTTTTTATCTCAATCAGGCTTGTTAGATGTGACGATTTTTCGTCATTTTGACGATTTTTTGAGAAAATACAGTAAAATGACGATTGACGATTCTTTGACTAAAAGTAATAGTGTTATGACGATTTTTTGGCATCAATAAAACACTTACAAGAAATATTTTCAATTATTGGGAACAGTCCAAAACGTAAAAATCAATTTTTAGAAATACAAACATTTTTGGAAATGAAACAAAAAAAATTCCTCCGCCCATCACAAACCAAAATGAAAAATGTGACTACTCGCTCATTCATTTCTTGTAGGGGAAAATATGACTACTCGCTCATTCAAGAAATAAATCTATAATATTGGAAAATCATGAAGTACTAATTGACAATGAAAACAATATATATAATATTAATGTAAAAGATAATCTAAGCAAAAATTTAATTAAAATAAATAATAGTTGCATACAAAATATTGTTAATTTTGAAGAAGCCAATTGCAAAATGGTTACCATGAAAGATACAAATGTTACTGAAATATTACCAGGTATTTTAATTTTTAAGAACTTCTTTTCTAAGATAGAACATAATTGTAATAAAAACAAGATATAAATTGTCGGTACTTTCCTATTGAAATTCGAAAACTGTACAATACAAACAATACGATCTTTATTTTACCTAACTTTATAACCAAAATAAAAGAAGATTCCAATACAACCCTAGCAGATATAAAATTAGAAAATTTGTATATAGAACAAATTAAAAATCAACATAATATTAAGCAAATAATTTATTATAATACCAGATCAAATATTACTAATATCAGCATTGATATAATAATCAAACTTATGATATTGCTTCTGATTACATTATATTTAAAATCTAAAAGAAAACTAATAATTTCGTCGGAGCCTCAATCTAACGAGGGGGAAGTTTAACCTCTAGAACATTCGTCATACAAAAAACATATTTTTTCTTTGTTTGTGTGACAGTTTGTCTTCAAACATTACACACAAACATATGTACATACATACATTTTCACTTAACAAAAGCAAAATCATAAGAAGGTATATAAAATATCACAAAGAAATTTTTATATATAGAACAATAAACTCTAGATACAATTTAAGCAACATTTTAATTCTTTTAATTTTAAGTGGAACAAGAAACTGCAACATTGTAATGCTTTTATTTATTCCACAGAATTTTAAGTGGAATAACAAACTACAACATTGTAATTATTTTATTGATTCCAAAGAATTTTAAGTGGAACAATAAACTCTTGCTTAAATCGATATTTACAATTTAAGCAAGAGTAATGAAAATTTATTAAGATTGTACTTTTCAAGATTCTTTTACTGTTTAATGATTGACAAACATTTTTAATAAACAGTATTTATCCAAACCGAAAATCGAGAAGTTGTTTTCTTTTTCACGACCAAACTTTAAAAAAAACATAATTCATTACCACCAACTGCTCGCAATTGGGCAAATAAAACTATCGCCACAAATTCCGACTTTACAGAACACAGTTTTTGGTTGGATTGTAGCTGGAAAAATAAATAGCGCACATTCAGCAGATGCATCATGTGGAATATGCACTGAAGATGAAGGGCTTGAGGCTTCCATCGCTTGACTCTAGGAACTAGATGAAGTCAAAACTAATAAAAGGCCATTGTCAATAGCCGACAGACAATGCGAAGAACACTTTGCCCAAAACACAACTAGAAACCATCAAGACCGTTTCGTAGTCAGGATCCCATTTCATGAAAACCCCAATACCCTAGGCGATTCACACGCAATCGCTCTCCACCGATTTTTTGCTCTTGAACGTCGTCTTCAAAAGAGTCCGGAATTAAAAACTAAATACACTGAGTTCAAGGACGAGTATGAATCGATGGGATACATGACAAAACGGGAACCAAAATCCATAACCTCTCCAAACTACTACATCCCACTTCATTACGTATTGCGGCCCGAAAGTTCAACCATCAAGCTCAGGGTAGTATTTGATGCATCGGCTAAAACCTCATCAGGATACTCCTTAAATGATCTGATATTAACGGGACCAACATTACAAAGCGAACTTTTCTCCATACTCCTAAGGTTTCGAATGCCAAGATTTGTGTTTACCACTGACGTTGAAAAGATGTATAGACAGGTATTTATTGCCCCTGAAGATCGTCGATTTCAGCTCATCATTTGGAGAAATGAACTGCAATACCGAAACAAATGGCGGGAACAGTCAAAAAATCTGAAGCCAGGGGCAACCGTCCTCATCGAAGAAGATAATGTTCCAGTCATGAAATAGCCATTGGGGCGTGTTGTAAAAACATATAAAGGACACGACGGTGTGGTAAGAGTAGCAGATGTTCAGACCGCTTCAGGCATCCTTAAACGAGCAATTCAATATTTAGCTCCACTCCCTAAGCTGAATGATGAACCCGAAGAAGAAGGACAACTACCTCCTCCACAAATCCCAGAATCCGAATTGTCAGCAGAAAATCAATCACCAAAACCATCATCGGATGGGGGGCCACTCGTCAAAAAACCGCAAACTTTGGCAACCTCAATCATGACTAAACTACTCGCAATCTTGCTATTACTCCCGCTCGTGTCCACAGATAAAATTGAAATAACCCAATTTGAACCCAACATCGGCTTGTACTTTGAAGGTATCAGCAACATCCGAGTATCGCGATCAGAATGGAACATAATTTCCAACTATAATTTAAACCCATATTAGCAAGAACTATCTTCATGAACGAATCAACAGCATTGCACCACTTATGCGACCTGCTTATTCAAAAAACAACTTGCTCGAGCGTGCTCCAAGCAGTTGACTTTAGCCTAGCAAGTCTTAATAACAACAATCTCTTAATAAAGTAAAGAGTTAAACGTGGCGCTATATTAACGGCCCTTTGTTCCAACTTGGAACCATAGGAATCAATATATATATGTATATATATATAAACGTTGTTGGTAACATTGCAAATTCACTGTTCGGAATTTTCGACTCGGATTACGCTGAAGAAATGTCAAACACCATCAACGCAGTAAATGCAAATGAAAACCATCTGAAACAACTCCTCAGCAATCAAACATCAATTGCCGACGCAACTCTAAACGTACTTAAAGAAGATGAAGAGAATATAAAACAAAGGTTCAACAACGTAGAAAACCAATTAACAGAAATTACATCTAGACTACACGAAAATGAAAAGGAACAGTATCAAGCAAGACTTTTTCGGATATTTATGTCGCGATCCGTTCAACTTTCTTTAACATCAGCAAGGTTACATCGAATCCAGTCAGAAATCTTATCAGCACTAACAGACTCACACCATGGAAAAATCAGCCCAATACTTCTATCACCGTCCCAACTTCAAGCCGAGCTTATGCAAGTGAGGAATCATCTTCCAACGTCTCTAGAACTACCAGTAGGCGGAGATAATATTCTACAACTGTACAAAATTATGAGTGTAAGGGGTGGCGTTACAAAAGACCACGTCATCTTTCATATATCTATTCCGTTAGCTGATCAAGAACCATTTGAACTTCTGAAACCACACCCAATTCCGGTTCTGATAAATGGCACAATGCTCGCTATAAAGCCATGCGGCAACTTCATAGCTCTTAATTCTCACAGGGATCAGTACTTCATCTTGACGGAAAAACATTGGGACACATGTGCAATAATTAGAAAAGATGAATTTGTGTGCCAACACATGCAATCAACATTTTACGCAAACGCTGACAAATGCCTATGCGAACTTTCACTTCTCAACTACAACCTGCAAAGAGGTTGTAACATTGTTCCTGTTGCTGAAAACACGTCACTTACACAGTTGGAATATAGCAATCAATGGCTATACACAATGCAGCAGCCTTCCCGAATAAGCGCCGTATGTGGGCAAGAAAAATCACAGCTAACCTTAAAAGGATCTGGTGTCCTAAAAATATCACCAGATTGCACATTCAAGTTCAACTCAATCATCATCAAAGGTCATCAAACTGTCTCGACATCTCTTCAGACATCCTACACTGAAATGAGCAATAGCACTGACATCAGCTACCCGGTTGTTTGGAAAACATTTGCTTAGCAATACTGTTCAGCAGTGCTGACAAAATAACAAAATGTGAGTGCATTTTCAAAAAGTGGCACAAAAAAGGTGAAAATGATACAAAACGATAATATAAAAAAGGGTCATAAAAGGCCCGTCAAAATAAGGGTTTAGTATCACAACGGTAACGATTATTAAATAATCTTTACCCACGTCTTAAACAAGTCCAACAATGGGAGAATCTCAGTCGTGTTACAGTTTTTCCGTGTGAGGAATCTTCTACGATCAAAGACATTCTTCATGAGACTCCCAGTATCTCTAACTCGATTGAAAATTCTAGTTGGGTATGAAGTTTTAATGTTCTTGTTTGAATGTTTTATTTTGCAAAAATCAAAAATTTTAACGATTTTTCGAAACGTAAAAGACGATTTTTTTATTTTATCTCAGGAAATTAACGATTTCCTCACAAATTGAAATGGCAGCCCTGAGTGCAATATTTATTACAAGGCCCATCTATCAGGTCTGCTTACTTGTACAAAAACAAAAAACGATTCTTTTTAGTTGTCAAAAATTTACTACCACATATACAAAGCAAAAGGAAAAAACGTGTATGCGTCGCATACCATAAACGTATACATGCACATGTAAACAACTTTTGACAACTAAAAAGAACATAAACAATGATCATCAGGCTTCTTGCGCAGACCTTTTCAATGGGCCTTGATTTATTATTTTAATTTTTATTTTAGTAACCCTAGGTCTACACTAAAGATAATTATCTCAGCAAGTTGGCAATAACGTCGGCAGAATAACAGAGCAATATTTCTTATTGCTCAGCTTATGTTAAAGGCATGGGAAAATGTATTTATGTTAACTCATAGTTTGAAAAAAATAAAGAAAGAAGGTGCAATGTAAAAAATGGCGGTATCTTACAAGAATTATTATTATTAATATAAATTCTTTCTTATTCGACTTTATTATTTAAATTTATATAAATTTGTTTAAGCTTGAGGTCATTTTTAATACAAAAATATTAATTTTATTAATTTTTTTATTTTTGTTGATGTAAAATTATTATTTTTTTATAAAAAAGAACGCGAACTTAAACAAATTAATATTAATTTTAACAATAAAGATCGAATAAAGAAAAATTTATAATTTTTGCAATTTTATTTTCGTGTTTATATAATTTTTTAATTTAATTATTTTACTACAATTATAATTTGCTGCAATTTCAAAAACTTAATTTCTTTCTCACACAATTTGCTTCTATTTTTTTTCTTTTTTGCTACTTTCTTTCAACTGACAACCAAATTGACTTTTTTTGTAAGCAATAATTGTCAACGAAAATGAACTAACAATTATTGCAACATAAATTGTTAGCAATAAATATGTACAAAAAATTGCTGTCAACATTAAAGATAACATAATTTTGACAATTACTGCAATATATGTCGCAATAATTATCTCTGGTATAGACGGGCAGTAAGATAGTGCTGGTTCACACACGTCAAGTTTGACTCGTCAAGTCTTGAGTATTTAGGAGAGAAGGGAAAAGAGAAGGCCATTTCTTTTTCCCTTGTTATACTTTAGTTATATTTTATTTTTGTGATTATGGCTTTTGAAATTGTTTTTATGACAAATAGGTTTTTGAATTTAATTTATGACTAAAAAAAGAAAAATTTTTCATAATTTTGTTATTGTTTTTTGTTTTTTTAATTTAAAATTAAATTTCCTGAAGATGCTAACCAAAGGTTAGCGAAATATTGAAGATAAATAATTAAATATTATAAGCTTAATTTAAAAAATATTTTTATTTTTGATTTACTTTTCGTTTTTTGCTTTGATGTTTGTATTTATATTTTGATTTTTGTTATTTAATTAGACAGTCCCTGATGATGTTATTCAAAGAATAACGAAATGTTGGAGTAAATAAAAAAAAGAATATTTTATACAAAAAAGGACCTCGAGCTTGAATATTTATTTGTTATTTATATTGGTAATACCTTTATAAAAATTGCTATACGATACCGATGTAATTAAAAAAAACCGTTACCGAAATTCATTTTGGTATCAACCGTTGATTTTTAAAGGTTTTTGCAAGGTGCATAGGTATGCCTTGGGTTGTTGTAACCATGAATCAAAGAAACAAGATTGCACAGGTAAGTTATTTTTGTGTGTGACGAAGAAATAGAATTTGTTTATGTGCATTTGTGTGTGTCTTACATTTTTTACAACAAACACTCATATTTTGTCTATGATGACGTAGATGCGCAGAGGAATTTTTTTTGTTCGGCTGAGTGCGCAATCTTGTTTTTTTGATTCATGTGCTGTAACAATATAAAAATTCTCAATGCCCATCCCTATAGCAGATTTTTAGGATGATGATTTTGTTTTAACTTTGATATTGTTAGAAGTAGAACTGTTGCTGAAATTCTTATACACTTAACAGTTTTATTTGGTTTACAATCTTTAGTTTTTCTAAAATCTTTATGGATGAAGTTTCCTGATGATCTGGCCTAAGCAACTAGTGACATGCGCATAGGAATAGCTTATCCCATCAACAATCAATTTCAGTGTTTTTATCAAATAATAAAAATTGGGGATTAGGCACGAATAACAAAATCATTTAAATTTTTTATAAAAATCTACTTAATTAAAAGGAATCTTAATATATATATTCACACAAAAAAATAATGTAGGGTATTTTACAAATGCGTACATAGGTAATTTATTTTTATATAATAACAAAAAACTAAGTTTAGTTGCCTAAGATAATCGGTAATTTATAAAAAAAGTTTTGCCTAAAATTTTTGTTATTATTACTAATTGGGTTAGGTATCTTCTTCGAATTTTTTAATATATGTATGTATGTAGGTTTATTTGATATTTTCTTTAAATTGGAAATTTTTTTGTGAAAAAAGTTAAAATTTAAATTTCAATTTAAAATTTTTTAATTTAAAATAAATTAAAAACTATTCGATAGAGTATAAAGATACAACGTATTTAAGTGAGTACATATATTATAAACATAAGATCTCCACTGAACTTTTTACAAAAAAGATGTATGTATATAAAAAATAAAAACAATAATTACTTATTACTTTTATGGATGACGATTAAAATGGACGAAGCGTTTCATTATTTATCACACGAATTCCATTGAAAAGAACCAGGTAAAAAAAAGATTTAGAAGCATTAACAGAAGGAAAGCCAAATGATGAGTTCCACAGAAACACCACTGGATGCGCTTGTTACAACAAAAACAAACAAAAAAATCACAAAATTCAAGTGTAAGTGAAAGCAAACTAAATATGCACTATTTTGACAATTTAATAAATCAAATTTATCGTTAAATTCCAATAGGTTTAAAAATTATATATCGCTCATCCAAAATATGACATTTTGGAGTTAATGATGCAGAATTGTTCGCTATGAGTTTATATGTGTGTAAATTTTATCTTTATATCTTTTTTACTTTCCCCGTTTGATGAAAAAAAAAATAAAATAAATAAAATATTACAATGAAATGAAATTAATTTTATTTAAAGTATGTAACCAAAAAAAGGTATGTATATAGTAAATTTACCTAAAATCTATGGTACAAAATTAAACTTAGATAATTTTCCAAAAATAAAAATATAAAATTACTTTGCTATCATTGGTAAATTTTCAAAGTTTTTAAGTAATTTTAACAAAATAATTAGATACTTTTTCGAACATAGAAATTACATATGTTAATAGTTTTATTAGCTAAGAAACTTAGATACTGCCATGCTACCCTTGCGCTTAGTTAATTTTATACCATATATTTAGGTAATTTTACCTATGATTTTTTTGTGTGTTAATAAAATTTTATTTAAAAAAAGTATTAGATTAATAATGCGAAAAACGAAGAAGTAGTACAATTTTGAACATGAAGTTGCTTGAATATGTACATGTTTAATAAGTCTGTTTGAAACGAAATGTGCTAAAAATTCTGCTTTTCTAAAATAAAAAAAATTGACCAATGGGTTAGCCTAAATTATTAAATGATTTACAGACTTTCGTCTCTTAGGGGATAAGAGAAGGAGAAATCTGTAAATGCAACGAATGTTTTTGTTACTCAAGGGAGTAATTTAAAGTAGTTGCAGGTTATGGGATAAAAGAGGTGATACAGTTAAGTATTACTTTAAGGGATAGTGGGATGAACTCAAGTATGCTTACCTTGGGAATTGTTGCCTTTTGTGAGGGAAAATACCAAGATCGATTTTCTTTCAATTCACTTAAATGTGCTAAAAATTCTGCTTTTCTAAAATAAAAAAAATTGACCAATGGGTTAGCCTAAATTATTAAATGATTTACAGACTTTCGTCTCTTAGGGGATAAGAGAAGGAGAAATCTGTAAATGCAACGAATGTTTTCGTTACTCAAGGGAGTAATTTAAAGTAGTTGCAGGTTATGGGATAAAAGAGGTGATACAGTTAAGTATTACTTTTAAGGGATAGTGGGATGAACTCAAGTATGCTTACCTTGGGAATTGTTGCCTTTTGTGAGGGAAAATACCAAGATCGATTTTCTTTTAATTCACTTACAATTTAATTTCTTTTATTGGTATAAAATTTTGGATTTTATAGTATTTCAAAGGAAATTGTACAACATTACAATTTAGAAAAATATTCACAATTTTGAATGATAATGATTTGGTTATTTATTAAATTTTTATATATAGTGCTCAACGGGAATGAACTTTTACTATTGAAGGTTGTGTAAAAAGTGAAGGTTTTTTTTGATAACGCGACTTAAGATTCGCCCATCTTGTTTCTTACTCTCCAAATCCAGGCTTGACCAGACTCTTGGAGAGTACTAAAGCGCACATACAACTCTCATTTACAGTAGCTGTTGCAATCATTTCAATCAGATTATAATTCACACTAATTCAAGTTCAAGATCTCAATGATTGAAATGAGTGACCGTTAAACAACGCATAAGTGAAATTTTAAATTGTATACTTATAAACAATGTACTAAGTTGCAAATTCAAATATATATGTATGTATAAAAACGATTAAAAATTGTATACGTTGTAGCAGTAGCAGCTAGTGTTTCATGAAGAAACACAAAAGAAACCATACGGTCAGGTGTGGCCAGATTGTTGGCGGCGCTGGCATGCTGGCGTAAGTCCGGCTAGGGCTCGCCGTATTGGGGTGGTTCTTGCCAACCAATCAGGCACTTGGCTGCTACAAAAAAAATCATGCCAGCCAATTTGGAATAAAAAAAAACAAAAGGAAAATAAAAAGGAGCCCGAAAGTGAACGTAGACAAAAAAAAACACGAATCTATTGCAACTATTAATTCATTTTGCACCGTGTACCCTCCTGTAGCACCTCTTACCTAGGAGTTGAGTTGGCTGGTGTTATGCCAACTTCTGCCCTCCCACCTGAAATCCATTCGGACTTCACCGTGATGACCTGGAAAAGAAATGTGATCATCCCAAGATCTACTGCTTACCTTACCATCACCCTCCTATTGTGTTCACCCTAATGAGTTTAACTGCTCATTATTTTTAAAGAAAACGCATTAAAATTTCATTTTAAAATTCATTATACAATAGAATATTTATAGCTTTATTGAAAAATTATTTAGCTTCAACGCATTATTTAAAAAAAAAACAATAAAAAAACAATTTTTAATAATAATAACAAAAAGGGAATTATTTACAACCAATGAACAATAAAAATTCCTATTAAATTTTGCAAAAGAATACACAAAATAATTTTCAAATAAAAAACTTATTTAATATTTATTTTTCTGATTTCTATCCCCCAGAATAAGCTGGATGACAGGAGCTGCCGTCGGTCCGTAACGTGTCCTAATTAATTATTGCGGTACGAGGTGAGTATGGTCTCATTTCAATAAAAAAAACAATACATATATAAGTTTTTATCTTTCTTCTAGGATAAGGAAAACAACTATTACCTCCTGGGCAACTACCCTACGACTTACAGGCCTGAGCTCAACCCTATTTCTACGCGCACCTGGGCAAATACGCCACTAGGGACTGACTGGGAAGGTAAAAAAAAATGAAATATGTTTCCCCTATTTCACAAACTAATATATATATATATTTAATATATTTTGTCCGTTTAGTTGTCCGTCGTATTAGTCCGGGTCAAAAAAAAACGGCAGGATACCTGAACCCTGGTAGGGATGGTGTGTAGTGAAGAAATTCCTGTCCCACGATGGATGTGGCGGCGATGAGGTGGTGGCTGTTATTTATATTTTTAGTTTTAAGTTCACGTTTTAAAAGTTTTGCCTTTAATCTGTTTTTCTGTTTTATAAATTTTTCAAATTATAGTTTTAAGCTTTCTGATTTCACAAAATGTTTGTTTTACTTTTACAGCTTTTTTTTCTTTCAACTTTAAGATTTTAAATTCTTTTTGCAAGTTTTATGTTTAAGTCACTGAATTGTACATATTTTCATTACAATATTTGATGCTATTTTTTGTTGTTCTTTAAAAGTTAAATAAACTTCTTTTTTTTTATTGACTTGTTGTCTTTTTTTAAAATGTATTTAAATTTAGGTATTTACTGGCAATTTTGCACTTAAAACTTTTTCTTTTAAATTACACTTTGTTTTTCATTATTATTAGCCACCACTTACCACATCACTTCTTCCTCAGAAAACAGCAAAAAAGAAAAGGCCGACATTTTGCCCTTTGGCGACCAAGAAACCTCGGTCGAGCAAAATGTCGTCCAATATAATTTTAAAGCAAAAACTTTCAGCAATTTAGTTTGTTCAGTTTGTTTGCTTGTGTATTTGTTTGTTTACTTTTTTTTTTTTTTTTTTTTGCTACAATTTTACTTTATTTCTTTCATATACCCTACCTTTATCTCTTTCTACCTATTTCGGCGTTACCAACTAACACATTCATTAACCCTCTAAAGGGTCCACACGACAAACCCAACCATTCTACATTCCATCAGTGGATGCAGAATGGGAGGGCAATGTTTTTCTCAAATTTCCTAACGACTTTCCTATATTTCCGGGATTTTGGGGATTTTCATGTATTCTCAAAAAAAAAATATGATCTGGCAACTTCTATTCATATTTATTCATAAGCACCACCCTGTGTGGAATGTAATTATTTGGCCACTATGGCAACACTTGTAAACAGCTGAAATATTAAACGAATACGATGGAAAAGAAAATATGAAGAATCGTACGCGTGGTTGTAAAATATTCAATGGATGCTGCTATGAATAAGGCACAGAATACACAGAACTGTAAAAAGTGACGTGTGAAAAAGGCCCAAATCAGTTGCGAGGGCAGCTTTCGAAGAAAGAGAAAGAAAATGTTTTTTGGTAGTAAAGTGGCAATGTGTAAAAACAGGCCGCTACTATCAATACGAATTGCGTAATCAAAACAAAAAATGCAAAAGGGCAGCTTTCTTAGAAAGAGACAAAAAAAAAGGCAAAATCTTCCGTCTCGTGTCAGTTCTGTATATTCTGTGGAATAAGGTAAGTTGTGAATGAACATTTTTAATATTATAATAAATAAAATTTCTAAAATAAAAATACTCTATTTCTTTACAGAAAACTCAGGCTGGTGTAGGAAATATGGAAGAGGTGATCAAAAATAAGGTAAGGCACAAAAAATTATTAAAACAAATTAAAATAAAAAAATGAATTTTGCTCTAGTTCACAATACTGGCGACAGCGACACCGCGACCAAAAAAAATTATTTTCTGCATTAGCCGTGATTGTTAAAGGTGAGTTATTAACACAAATACTTTTAATTATAATGTAAATGTTTTGTTAACATAAAATTGTTATGTTTCTTTACAGAAAACTATAGATGAGGCCGGAAAAAGGGGAAAAATGTCGCCGAGAGAACAGGTAAGCAACCACTATAAAATTATTCATACAAATTCTAACCAAAAATTATTTTGTTACAGGTTACAATACGAGCGACAGCGACATCGCGGCTGAAATTTTACCAATTTTCCGTCTGGCCAATAGGTACGTTTTCGAAATTATGTATAAATTTATGTGTATGTTTATAAAAAAAAATGGTGTACTACATTTTTATGTTTCTATTTCATTTCAGTAAACTTGTTGGTGACGGAAAATGGAACCAGGTCCAGAAGATTTTAGAAACCAGGATAAATAAGGTAAGTGAAAATGAATTTTTGTGTGTTTGTAAGAGACGCAATGTGTTTGATGAACGTGAAGTTATCAAAAGCTTGGCAAGTTAAAAATAAATGTGGTTACTCAACCGTAACGTAACGTAATGGTTATACCCACTAGTAAAGTGTCAAAAATCATTTATATAAAAATAATTGGTGTGCATAAAAAAAATTAAATCACTTGCGATTTACCGTGTGTAACAAAAGTAGATTTTGCACGAAAGTGAAAAATAACAAAATTAAATGAAAAAGAAATTACATCATACTAAAAATAAAGTATTTACCGCGAAGTAAAAAAAAAAATTGAGCACAAGGGTTTTGATCAATATCGAGTGATTTGAGGAAGAAACACAAGGACTAAGTCCACCAAGGATGCTACCCCTTGGCGGGAAATACCCCTTGGTTTCTTCACAATAAAATAAAAAAGTAGACAGTTTTCTTTCTCTCTTCAAAAGAAAAATACGAACTATATAAAAAAAAATTTAAATTCAGTTATAATTATATTTTCAATAAAACAAATTTCTAGAAAAAATTTTTAATTTAATTATGCTTTTTAAATTTAAATTACTAATTCAGTTTTTCTTTACAGGTTTAGATACGAGCTTCAAGGCGACCTGAAGAGAAGGTGCTTAGCCATTGCCAGCTTTTGACAGGTAAGTGAAAAAGTTACCCCAAAAACAAAAATGTTTATTCCCTTAGAAAAATTAAAAATTATGGGGAAAACATTATGAAAAGGTAGTTGAATACCACTAAAAAAAAATTTTAAAATACTTTAGCAATTTGGGGAATTCAGTGGGAATACAAGGACTAAAACCACCAAAGCTTCAGGCTTTGGCGGGAAGTACCCCTTGTATTCCTTTAGAAACATTATATAAAAAAAAATGTGAAATAAAAGTAGAAGTTAAAATTTTCTAAAAGGTTTCGGCAATAAAAAGCGTAAATTTCATAATAACCTTTTAGGACATTTTACTCCGAAATAAAATATCTGAAAAACTTATACTTTTCATTTCCCTCCCACAGATTTATGAAATTCAGGACTATGGGTCGAAAAGAAAAGCAGCAGTATCCAGCTCAATTCGAGTTCAGTATTGGTGAGTCCCGCTCAACATATATTCAATATTATACTAACTATTATCATTAAATTAGTCTAACAGTTATAATTAAGTTATTAATTCAAAAAAAAAAATTATCATATATAAACATAAAAAAATTAATTGCGCGTTGCAAAAAAAAACGTTTCAATCCATTTTCACGGGTTTTTAATTTTCCATTGGTGATTCACCCCTTTATTTTGCCAAAACACTAAAAATCTAATTTCAATTGCCTTAAACAAGAAAACGAAAAGAGCAGCCTTTCTGAGCGAAAGCTGTTCAATAACACTAATTTTATTTTGCTTCAACTTGCTGTAAGATCGGAATCAGAAAAATGTTACCAGTCTTGGTGGCTAACCATTCCTAACTCTTAATGGCATAGTTCCCCAGAGTGTTTAAAGGAAAGGCACCATAAGTCTGGTATCGGTTACAAATGTAACTAGCTTATAAACGTTAGCGTTATAGTTGAGCAAAAAAAAAAAAAAAAAAATGAAAAATAAAATAAATTAAATAAACTTGTCAAACCTAGGCAATTAAAATAAAACGGTTTAAGTGTTTTATCATCACAAAGAAAAGTTCATCTATGGTCATAGGATTCTCATATGAAAATCAAAAAAAATAAAAATAAATAAAAAAATAAATTCAGGATAAAAAAAATAATTTAGTTTTTAAAATTGTAAATTTCTATAAGACAATTTAGTCCCTTTAGAAACTAGTTTAGTCTTTAGTTACTAATATTAGAAATATTTACGTAAAGTTATTTAAATAAATAAACTAATATTCATAAAAAAAAATTTTTTAGAACAAATGTCTTTTTACTTAAACTTTTTGGAAGTAAGGTTTTGGGTGAAATTGTTGGGACTAAGACCACCAAAGAATTTAAAGCTATTGCTTTAAATCTTTGGCGTGAAATACCCCCAACAACTTCCCCTGGAGGTCTTCAACCTCATAGAGGCTATTGCCTATAGGACGGACAATTCGGCATTTTAAAAATTTGCTGGCAAGTTTTGCGTTAAAATTGTTTTTGAAATCGCTTTGCTGGAAATTGCGTCGATAAACCTCTTGCCCCGGTATAAACTTTACTTGACGACAGCGCATATTGTAGCTTTTCTCATTTCGTAGATAAGCCTTGTGTAGATTTTCTCTTATTTGTTTTCTAATTAAGTCAAGTTTAACTTGCTTAGGTACAACATTCATTTCGGGATCGCTTAAGCTTTGTAATTTCCTGGCTAATTTATACACACTGCCATGTGAAATCATATTCATGCCGAATAGGGCAAAATATGGTGTTACACCAATTGACGTTTGGACAGACGAACGTATTGAACACTCAATTTCAGACAAGTATTTGTCCCATTCGGTATGGTCATTTTGTAGGTACGATCTGATAGCGGCCAAAATAGTTTGGTTTACACGCTCTGAAGCGTTGGCTTGCGGTGAATATATGGCAGTTTTCATGTGAACAATTCCAAAGTTTTTCACCATATCTTGGAATTCTTTGCAAATAAATTGCTTGCCATTATCCGATACAATAGTCTCGGGCGTGCCAAACTTGTGAAAAACTTCAGAAATTAAAAAATTTATAACGTTTCTAGAATTTGCCTTTGCCATGGCCTTAAGAAGTACAAATTTAGTAAGGTGATCTAGCACCATAAAAATAAAACTATTTCCATTTTTTGAACGCGGGTATGGTCCCAAAAAGTCCACAAATATTCGTTGAAACGGGCGTTCAGTTTGCGACTCTGCGCCCATCGGTGGTCTTAGCGTCTGATTTGCTGGTTTTGTTTCTTTGCACACTTGACAGTTGGCTATAAACGAACGAATTTGTGAATTTTGATTTGGCCAATAAAAATATTCTTTGACTCTACTTAGCGTCTTACCTAGTCCTCCGTGTGACGAATGCGGCGGATTGTGACAATTTTCTATTATTTTTGTTGTTAAGTTTACAGGAATCCACAGTTTCCACGAAAAATCCTCATTAAGGGGATTACCATCATAAGGTACCGTGCGCTTATAAACAAAATTATCCACAACTTTAATGTCGGGCAGCTGGTCGGCATTTTTGTTGACATGAGCTATTAAGTCCAGGTAATCTTGGTTTTTAAAATGTTCTGAGTCCATATCAATAAAATTGTTTATATTGGCAGATATTTCCTCCATGTTATACCGAGATAGCGTATCTGGAACTATGTTTTTAGAACCAGGCCTGTGTTCTATGCTAAAAGAAAATGCTTGTAGGTGAAGACTCCATCGAGCTAAACGACCACTGAGGTCTTTGTGTGCCATTAGCCATTTTAGGCTGCTGTGGTCTGTAATGACTGTAAAAGGCATAAGCTCTATATAAGGCCTGAATTTCTTCACAGCCAATACCACGGCCAAACACTCCCTCTCCGTCACTGAATAATTTTTCTGTGCTGGTGTCAATTTGTGGGAGAAAAACGCTATAGGGTGTTCACCATCGGACTCATCCTTCTGAAATAAAACGGCACCAATGCCTATATCCGAGGCATCACATTGTACATAAAAGTGCTTTTGAAAATCAGGATGTACTAGTACTGGACTGGTAGTAAGGGCTACTTTAAGCTTATCAAAGGCCTCTTTTGCGTCATCGGGGAAGTCAAACGATTTTCCTTTTTTAAGGGTGTTAAATATTGGCGTAGATATGGTAGCATAATCGGGGATGAAGCGCCGGTACCAGCCGGTAGCTCCCATAAAACTACGAACCTGCCTAGCTGTTTTCGGGTATGTATATTTTAAAATGGTTTCTATTTTTTCTGGGTCAGGCTTTAATTTTCCCCCTCCTACTATATACCCTAGGTATCTTAACTCCCTGAAGCAGAACCTTGACTTCGCGACGTTAATGGTCAACCCCGCTGATGCCAAACAATCAGACACCCGTTTAAGCAACCCCAGGTGAGTTTGAAAATCTGGCGACACTATTAGAAGGTCATCCAGATAGACAAAAACTCTATCGCGAAGTGCACCAGGGATCACTTTATCCATCAAACGGCAAAGTCTTTGGGCTGCATTACACAACCCAAAAGGCATAACCGTAAAATGGTAAAGTGGTCTTCCAGGCACCGTGAAGGCAGTCTTTTCTCTACTGGCGACTTCTAATGGTATCTGCCAGAATGCGTCTTTTAAATCTACGCTTGATATGAAATACGTGTCTCCTAACCGGCTGAGCAAACCTTCAATGTGCGGCAGAGGATAGGCGTCCTTGACCGTGAGGGCATTTAGCTTGCGAGCGTCCAGACACAGCCGATTCTTCTCGCCCTTACGGACGAGAGTAACCGGATGGCTCCAAGGACTCTCGCTTTGCTCAATAACTCCAAAGTCAAGCATCCTATCAAGCTCTGCGTACATTAACTTTTGTACAGCTGGCGAGACCGGGTAGTGTCTATCCTTCACCGGAGTTGCGTCGCGGGTATCTATTATATGGACTTCCAGTGGAGTCCGACCAAGACCGCGCTTAGTATAGCAAGGAAAATTTGCTACCACTTTTTCTAAAGACTCCCGCTGTACCGGTGTTAAAATATGAGTTTTTACACCCTCCTCTATACCTTCAGACTCTGCGCACAAATTGACGCCATTTGTAGTTAGGCTACTGACATTAGCAAAAAGATTAAATTTTTTCATAAAATCCACCCCTAGAAAAAGTGGTCTATTTAACGTTGGGACTAAATAGAAAGTAATATACTCACTGATTTTGTTAAAACTGATTTCTGCCCTAATACGACCTACTATTTTGTGCGGGCTGCCATCAGCAGTTTTTATAAAAGACGTAAAATTGGAAACTGGTAATCCCGTCCCCTGGACAAATTCAATACAACCTTTCCCTTGGCACGTTACCGTGGCTCCGCTATCGAGCAAACCTGTGATTTTACTATCACCAATCTCAATCGTGGCATATAACCTGAAATCATCACCCTCGTACAGTGTCGCGGCCATAATTTCTTTTCTAATTCTTTTTCTTACTTTATATCTCTCCCTAGCCTTTTTGATCCTATTTGAAACCTGCCCAAATATCCTGACTTTTGCCTCATTATACTCCCTAACTCGTTGATGAAAAGGTTTTAAAGGTCGAACAGTGGGCTCCTTATAAGCGACTTTTTCCCTTGTGGTGTTGACTAAAATTTTTACAGGGCTTCCACCTTCGACGCTGCTACTTGATGTGATGGCTGGGCTTAGGTTTGCGTTGAACGAGTCTCCCCAGTGTGAGGCTTGTTCAGCTGCAGGTTTCCCTGGCACTTAGGACATTTCGGTGTTACTACGTTGTCACGGCCACATCTAAAACAGAAAATTCTGCGCGTAGGCGATGGACAGTCCATAAAACTATGGCCCACTTGCTTGCAGTTCCAGCAAGTGTAACGGCTATTTGGGGTAATGGCATCGATCTCCACGTTTGTCACAGGTAGCTCCTCTTCCTCCAACTCAAGCTCGTGAACGCGCTGAGTAGCGAATGGACGGGGTTGAAACGGCTGCCTTTGGCTAGAAACTAAATTTTCTGCTCTTTTGGCCTGTTGACAAAAATCATTTAAATTATTAATTTTCACGGCAAACAAAAGGTGTGAAAGCGATGGCTTTAGATTTGCCTTCATAATTTCAATGAGATCAGCCTCTGTATATGGCGACCTCTGCTGGTTTCTCAGCCTCATCACGGCATTATAAAAATCTTCAAATGACTCTTGCGGCAATTGACGCCGATCCATAATTTTCTTTTGCAGCTGAAATTCATTTTCATACCGCCTGTATTGGGTCAAAAACGCTCTTTCCAAGTCCTCCCAGGACTGAATTGGTGTCAGCTTTCGCGCGTTCCAGTACCAATCTAGGGCTGGGCCTTCCAATAGTAGGTGAAAACTGCGGCGAATGTCATTGAACGAGCAGTTATAGTCTTGCCTTAATATATCAACTCTAAAAATAAAATCTTCAGCACTCATCGACTTGGTGGTACCATCGAATTTAATACCCCATTTCGACAAGTCGATTTTACGAGATGAAAATCCAAACTCTGGTGGCATACTTGGCACTGGTGACGAATGAACGCCAAAAACAGGTGCGTGCGAATGAGCTGCACAAACAGGTGCTGGCTGGTGACCCATTGCCTGCTGCTGTGCACTAGCTGCCTTAAATGGTGTTTGCTGGACATTATATGGCTGCTGAAAATTTTGTTGAGGTAAGTAGTTTTGTGGTTGTTGCTGTGAAACATTATTTATTAATATATTATCTTGCCTCCTAGGTGGTTGCGAAAACCACGAAACCTGCGGTGGAGCATCTGCACCTCCCATGTGCTGTGTCGGCAAAGCCTGGGTAACCCCTGTGGGATTCACCTGACTTGCCGATACAAGCTCTAGTGCGCGCGAAATTTGTTGTTGCATCTGTTGCTGCAATTCCAGCATTTTCTTTGAAAACTCGCCCTGTATTGAGCGTACGACCTCTTCAGCTGAGCCTACGTTACTGGCCGGTTGGGGAGCTGGAGCAGCAGTTGGGCCCTGCCTAAACTCCTGCTGTACATTTCTGGCGGTAATACTGCTATACTCGGGTGAGGCAATGGTTGTGCTCGCTATATGCGACTCATGAGAAAACCCCGTGCGATCATGCGCCATTGACAAAAATTGCTGCACAGCCGGTGTTATTGTTGCCATGGTCGTACTAATGGTTGCTGCAGCTGGTGCAGAGAAAACTGGAGCAGCTGTAGACACAATTGTCTCCACTGTAGAACGAGGTATGTTATCCATGTTCAAACCAGATTCGGTGTCTATATTTTCAGATTCTAAACGACCTCTGACAGAACGCGTTAAAACCATATCCACTACAAAATTTAATAGAAAAAACAAACTTCCAAAATTTTAACAAAAAAAACACTTTCTAAAAGTTGAACCCGTTTATTCCGGTTTTGGCTCAAAAACAAAAAGTAAAATAAAAAAAATAAAAAATTGTAATTGACACTGTAAGGTGTGAAAGAAAAAAAAAAAATTTTAAATTTATGATTGCAATATAAAAACAATAATAAATAATAAAAAACCTAATTGATAATATCAAAACGTCTCAGGTCACAATAGGTTTTTCAGGTGATGGTAATGATAAACGAAGTAAACTGTAAACTCTCAAGGTAAGTTTGAAATCGATTAAAACATTCGGTGCAGAAAAAATTTTAATTGTACTTTTTCTTTTCCTTTTCAGGTGAATAAATATATTTACATATACCAAATTTTTTTTGTACACTGGTGCAAAAAAAAAATAAAAAAACAAAACATATTTAGCCTCATGAGAACCACGAACGAAGTTTGTTGCGAGCAACTAGGTCCTTGCCCTAAAGACAATCACTACCTAGGACTAATCACTACAATCCCGCTCGAAGCGGTCCATTGAAAACGAATTCCATGATTCGTTTGGCGGTATATACAAAAAAACGAAACTAAATTTTGGCTATTGAAAGAAAAAAAACTTTGATGAGAACCCTGATTTATGCTTCAACCGTAGCAATGAAATTTGGAAGCCTATCTAGCCACTAACAAATCAGCCTACACTAAAACAGAAACCGAAGATTTAAACTCACATAAAAATAACGACTTTTGCCGTTGCTACGCGAAAGAAGCTCTATAGCCCTATCTTTCGGGATCTAAAGTCAAACGTAAGTTACCTTCATATAAAAAACTATTGCTATGAACTCTAATTTAAAATTTCCCTATTCTAAACAGGTTACATCGCCCATAAACCAATGTCACAACGCGTTGAGGACTCTCAGATGACTCAAACGGGACCTACATCAGTCTCAGGCAAAGGATCTGCCTAGACGAAAACTAACAGCTTTGTTCACTTTCGGGCCCCACGTTGGGCGCCATTTTTGTAGCAGTAGCAGCTAGTGTTTCATAAAGAAACACAAAAGAAACCATACGGTCAGGTGTGGCCAGATTGTTGGCGGCGCTGGCATGCTGGCGTAAGTCCGGCTAGGGCTCGCCGTATTGGGGTGGTTCTTGCCAACCAATCAGGCACTTGGCTGCTACAAAAAAAATCATGCCAGCCAATTTGGAATAAAAAAAAACAAAAGGAAAATAAAAAGGAGCCCGAAAGTGAACGTAGACAAAAAAAAACACGAATCTATTGCAACTATTAATTCATTTTGCACCGTGTACTCACCTGTAGCACCTCTTACCTAGGAGTTGAGTTGGCTGGTGTTATGCCAACTTCTGCCCTCCCACCTGAAATCCATTCGGACTTCACCGTGATGACCTGGAAAAGAAATGTGATCATCCCAAGATCTACTGCTTACCTTACCATCACCCTCCTATTGTGTTCACCCTAATGAGTTTAACTGCTCATTATTTTTAAAGAAAACGCATTAAAATTTCATTTTAAAATTCATTATACAATAGAATATTTATAGCTTTATTGAAAAATTATTTAGCTTCAACGCATTATTTAAAAAAAAAACAATAAAAAAACAATTTTTAATAATAATAACAAAAAGGGAATTATTTACAACCAATGAACAATAAAAATTCCTATTAAATTTTGCAAAAGAATACACAAAATAATTTTCAAATAAAAAACTTATTTAATATTTATTTTTCTGATTTCTATCCCCCAGAATAAGCTGGATGACAGGAGCTGCCGTCGGTCCGTAACGTGTCCTAATTAATTATTGCGGTACGAGGTGAGTATGGTCTCATTTCAATAAAAAAAACAATACATATATAAGTTTTTATCTTTCTTCTAGGATAAGGAAAACAACTATTACCTCCTGGGCAACTACCCTACGACTTACAGGCCTGAGCTCAACCCTATTTCTACGCGCACCTGGGCAAATACGCCACTAGGGACTGACTGGGAAGGTAAAAAAAAATGAAATATGTTTCCCCTATTTCACAAACTAATATATATATATATTTAATATATTTTGTCCGTTTAGTTGTCCGTCGTATTAGTCCGGGTCAAAAAAAAACGGCAGGATACCTGAACCCTGGTAGGGATGGTGTGTAGTGAAGAAATTCCTGTCCCACGATGGATGTGGCGGCGATGAGGTGGTGGCTGTTATTTATATTTTTAGTTTTAAGTTCACGTTTTAAAAGTTTTGCCTTTAATCTGTTTTTCTGTTTTATAAATTTTTCAAATTATAGTTTTAAGCTTTCTGATTTCACAAAATGTTTGTTTTACTTTTACAGCTTTTTTTTCTTTCAACTTTAAGATTTTAAATTCTTTTTGCAAGTTTTATGTTTAAGTCACTGAATTGTACATATTTTCATTACAATATTTGATGCTATTTTTTGTTGTTCTTTAAAAGTTAAATAAACTTCTTTTTTTTTATTGACTTGTTGTCTTTTTTTAAAATGTATTTAAATTTAGGTATTTACTGGCAATTTTGCACTTAAAACTTTTTCTTTTAAATTACACTTTGTTTTTCATTATTATTAGCCACCACTTACCACATCACTTCTTCCTCAGAAAACAGCAAAAAAGAAAAGGCCGACATTTTGCCCTTTGGCGACCAAGAAACCTCGGTCGAGCAAAATGTCGTCCAATATAATTTTAAAGCAAAAACTTTCAGCAATTTAGTTTGTTCAGTTTGTTTGCTTGTGTATTTGTTTGTTTACTTTTTTTTTTTTTTTTTTTTGCTACAATTTTACTTTATTTCTTTCATATACCCTACCTTTATCTCTTTCTACCTATTTCGGCGTTACCAACTAACACATTCATTAACCCTCTAAAGGGTCCACACGACAACGTCTAAACAAGGTTATAAGTAGCAAATTCAATATACATATACAAAAACTATATTTTAAGTAGTGTACAATGTAAATTGTACAAAATGTAAAAATATGCTAAAAAAAATCTGCTTTTGGACAAGAAAATATGCAGTTAGCATATTTTTTCAAAAAAATATGAAATTTCCCAACTTATCCCCAATTTCACCAAGTTCAGTTAAAACTAACTATTACTTTAACTTCCAGTTAACAATATATTTGAAAGCTATAACTGATAGTTAATTATAACTGAACTTGGTGAAATTGGGCGTTAATCTGCTTATACTAGCAGAAAAAAATGCCAAAATGGCAGCACTGGCGTTGATACATGTCAAAGCGAATTTATATTATAATTTATAATTATAAATTCGCTTTGTGCCCTGTTTAATCTACCATGATTATTTGTTTTGTCTCGGCGCATTTTACAAAACATTTTTTTATGAACTTACAAAATGGATTGCAATAAAACTTCGCGTATAATAAATTCGGAAACAAATGATCAATTACTTAAAATACATTCAGAAGAATTAGCGAAAGTGCGTAAGTTACGTTTGGTAATAAAAGAACTGCAACGAACTGACTGTGACAAGCTAGTTCTACCTGATAAGGAACAAGTAAAAAAAGCCATTGTGTTGTTAAAAATTGCTGAATATCTTTATTTAAATGAAAAAAAAGATCAAACCTTAAGTAAGTTTAATGAAAAATTATGAAATACTTTTCTAAACTTTAAATTTGTTATTTAAACTATTAGGTCTTGGCGAGGTAAGCTCAATTAATCTCAACTACACTGAAAGAAAATCTTTGCGCCAATTATTAACCCTAAATTTGCTAAAGGAATTACAAAGTATAAATAGATATGATACAAAACTGCGGACAGAATTGCCAGAAATATTTTTTGAAGGCGACTCCTTGAAAAACCAGATTATATATTTGGAAAAGCAGAGGCGTTCTAATTTAGAGAATCTAATACAGCTACGCAATCGTAAATGCAATTTTCTTAAAGTTATAGCTGAATTAAAAATGGGACCTTATTTAGCTTGTGAGTTAGAGGTAATGTTTTCTAAGGCTCGTCAGAATCAAACCAAAGTAAATCTTCTGCGCGGTTACTTTATTAATGAGTTATTAACTCGCACTGAACATAATTTAAAAGCTATACGTGAAGTAGAAGGTTATATAAACGAAGCCATTGAGAAGGAACAGGAAGTTAGTAATTAAATAAATACATTTTGTGCTGGTTCATTTTTTCTTATTTTAATAAAGTTTTTATAAAAATGTCTTGAAATTTGTAAAATGATAATTTCACCATGACAATTAGCTTATTTGTAAATACTGTCATACGTTATCAGATAAACTACAAAAAATATACATATTCACATACATATGTAAAAATCTGCGTACATGAATGATTTTATTACCTTTAATTATAGAGGGTGGTTAAATTTTAAGGGCCGATGTTTATTTTGAATGAAACAAATTATTTGGTATGGTTCAATTATGTATGGAACAAAATATCGGCCACCTCCATCCGATGGTCCAAATTTTCGATGGCGCTGATGCGTAGTTGAATTTCTATGCCGTTAATGTGCCGGATTATCTCATCCTTTAGTTTTTGAATCGTTGGCTTATCGACGTACACCTTTTCTTTCAAATCACCCCAAAGAAAGAAGTCCAACGGTGTCAAATCAACTTGCATCGCCACCACGTGAGATAACACGGCCATTGGATTTGTAGCGCAAAAGAGCCATTGTTTCGTTAGCTGTGTGGCAAGTGGTACCGTCCTGTTGAAACCACATATCGTCCACATCCATATCTTCCAATTCGGGCCATAAAAAGTTCGTTATCATCTCACGATAGCGAACACCATTCACAGTAACTGCCTGACCGGCCTCAATTTGGAATAAATACGCCCCGATTCTGCCGCCAGCCCATAAACCGTTTTTTATATCATCACCTACACAAAAATTAGAAATTGAGTTTTTGATTCATTTTTGTTCTTTCATGTTCACAAAATTTTTTCCATTGATCCCTGCGATCAAAAATGGTGATTATTTAAAAAAAAGAGATATTCACCCTTATCGTGGTTGGCGTATTTAAAATACGCCTACGACTGTTTGGTAATAGATTAAAGAAAATAAGTTCACCTGCTCTTTAATCTATTACGAAACAGTCGCAGCTAGTTGTCGGTGACATCGTAAGTCGAATTTTGTAGTAGATTAAAGAACACAAGAAGCCTTATTACGGTTCTCGATGTCGAATGTAGTCAAAACAAAATGTTAATTCGACAGTGAGTTCGAAAGTAGCCTAAATAAAATTTTTATGTTATTTTAATCAGCTGCAGAGTCTTTTTCAACATCGAGTACCGTAAAAAAGCCTAATATTAAGAATAAGAAATTCAAACGCCAAGAGTACCTTGTTATTGATATTTTATTTTTTGCTTCTGTCAAATAAAATCGTAGATACGTCAGTTTCCAATTAAGGTGACGATATGTATCTTTATTGGTATTTCTATAATAGTTAAACATTTTAAATTGTTTACAAAATGAATAATTCTCAAAGCCCGGCAATTTTTTTCAGATATCCACTCACAACTACGCTATTTACAAATATAGAGAATTTTACTTTTTTAAGATATTTTAATAGTTATTCTCCTATAGGAGACGAATCTACCAAATTATATGTAGGTCGCTAAAGTCAGTACAGGAGTAACACAGCCGACTTTGTTTTATGTATTTTAGAAGAGAAGATGTTGACGCAAAAAAAGTATATCTCAAATTTTATTTCTATCGGGCATGTTCTACAAATTGAAATGAAGTGGAATTGAAATCGAACGAGGTTTTAATTACAATTACATATTTACAAAATGTTCGGTTTAAAATCCACTTCATTTCGATTTACAGAACATACCCGTATTTAAACTTTTCAATTTAATTAATATGTATATCGATCGAATTTTTTCAACAATAGATATTAACTCAAAATTTTTGGGTTTTTCACTTTTGGAAAAAAATTGTCACGAATTATTCGTATCTAAACGCCGTAAAAATATCGTGCTATTTGTCTACTATTTGGTAATGAAGCGGTTGATTTAAAAATTATATTTCATAGTAATGCCTTTAATGTAAAATTAAAATGTGTTTGCTTTAACTGGAAATTTTAAATTTTGAGTTAATACCTACAGAATTGTTGAACGAGTTCGATATGTATGTATTAACGTAGCTGATAAAATTGCCGATTAATTCTCTAATTAAAATATTCAGCACACATTTAAAACTAATACTTTTTATTAAGATTTTAATAAGACATTTGTTCCAATAATTCATCTTCTTCTAATTTTATTTTCATTACCGTGTCAGTTACTTGCTGCATGGCCTTTAATTGATTCCGGCTATTCATACTACATATCGTAGAAACAATCATTTCACCAAAAGCATAAACCGCAGGGTTTGCATGGCGAGCTTCATTTAAGGCACAAGCTTTTTTCAAAGCTTCTACCGCTTCACAAAAGCTCTTGTCAACTTCACGATTTGTATTAGCAGTATTAAATATATTAGTTGTATTAGTTTTACGCGGTAATGGTGTTTCGATTAATGGATCCTCTATTTGTGTAAATTCTCTACAATCTATTGGTGTAGCTGATGGCGATGCTGGCGGTGAAGGTGTTGCTGTCTTTATTGGCAATGGCGAAGGTGGAGGAGTTCTATTTCTTAATGTTGATGGCACTTTAGACTTTGAAAATGCCGATCGTCGAATTCTAAAAATGTTATATGTATATTATATAGGTACATACATATGTTTGGAAGTAAATAATAAATACATAACTGCAAAAAATTGTCTTGAAAACTTACGGTCTCGTGGCTATAAAAGGTCTTAAAAATTCCATCATCTCAAAATAAGGCCATACAATTGGATCGTTTGACTGTTCACTTTTTTTGCATTCTCGTGTAAAACGGTCTCTTAGAGAGGTCCATCTTCTAGAGCAATCATCCTCTAAAAACAATTATTCAAAAGAATATTTTATGTATACATATGTACTACATTATACATACATATACCTATATGTAAATATGTAGTTACATGCAAAAATATTAAACAATTTTTTTGCTGTTACCAAGATTAAATAATGTAATGATACTATTTATATACAGAAGTAAAATAAACCAAACTCCTTTACCTGTTGTTCCTATTTCTTCAGCAATTTCCACCCATGCCTCTCTTTTCTTTTCCGGGAACTTAAAAAGTGGGTTGTACTTGTTGTAAATTTCACTTCTTTCTTGAACAAGTAAAATTAATTTTTCATCGTCCGCCATTATTATATTTTTAATTTTCAAATATGTTACGTCAATTTACGGTTAATTTTTGAGAATTCCTTATTTTCCGTATTTCCTAAATCTGAATTATCCAAGCGTTTCACAATGGAAAGAAAAAAATCATTATTTGTTAATTACGGGACGATACAATACGTCTCGTTTTGACGTTTTATACATTACTTCCACTACTACTACAATACTACAACCAATATCAACGCGCTACGTTGCGTTTATAATAAGGTCGCATTTATACGATGATTTTAAAACACCTGGTACTTATTATACTATGGTATTTTTATGTTTCTTTTTAATTATTTTATAATATAATTCATAATGCATATTAAAGTTAATGTTGTGCTCCAATGAAAATACGTATTAGAAATATTAAACTTCATTGGCTTAAATTCGCACTTATTCAAATGAATATTTCAGATCAATGAAAATCCTAATTCATCCCTGAACTTTTAATGACGAGCTATTAACTAATGCTAATCCCTTCTCACTAATGACATTACTTCTTTTGCATGACTTTTTTTGTCGAGTTATTATGTATTATTAACATATTTGTACAAAATTGAATAGGTTTAAATTGTTTTCAGTTATATTTTCAGTCCAAATTTTTTTAAATATACATTATAAATCCATTTAATTTCTAATAAATAAGAATGTAAAAAGTCCATCTAATTTAAGAAGTTTTATTGAATATTATTGATTTTTAAATTTTGGGCAAGATTATTTTAGTTTGGGAGCCATGAAGCTCATACGCAATATGGAATCTTAAGGGTTCTTAATTTAATATATTATTTTTTGATTTCGATGTAATATAGAAGACATTTTAAGAAAATTCTATTTAAAAAAATCTTTGAAAAATTTTGACACCCCATCCATCTTTTGAACCAATAAACATAGAAACAAAGTTTATACAGCATTTGAAACTTATCAAAAAAATCCGAATTTGGCACTTTTTCGAAATTCGAACATTTAAACGGTAAAAATCGTAACTATTTTTGGTACTTTTTTTACAAAACATTTTTCTTCATTCATTAACATATTCGTACTAAATCATAGGCTCCCAGTAACACATTGACATTTTTTACACTTAAGGGGGAGAAAAAAGTATCAAAAGGGATAATACAGGAGATTAACTTTCTTTATTTTGCTTTTGTGTTCTACGAGTGGTACTTTTTGCATTTTCAATAATATTGAACTAATGGCGTTTTCTTTTCTGATGGCGTTTTCTTTTCTGAGTAAAATTCTGCATTTATTCTGCCTTTTACATTTATTTATGTTCTTTTCTGAAATACATGTGTTATTTTAAAAGTGTAAAGCGTTCTTTTCTGTTGATGTTCCCTTTAAAATTAAAAAAAATGCTACATGTTCAACACTCATTTTAATTAAAGGGGCATGAGTGCAGCACTAGATCAAGGCGAATTCAATACAAGGTGGTGGCAAGTTTCTAGCCGTAAACAATAACAATGCAATACAAAAAAAATATGTTGTTTTGTTGGCTTTGGATTGTTGTAGTCTTGCCACCACCTGTAATTGCATTTACATTGCGCTAATTGTACTTTATTGTTTAATGCCGAAATTTGTGTTCTTTTGTAAACGTAAAATATGAAACACTTCTTAAAAATTAGGAGAGCATTTAAAAATGTTGCAAATTAACATGTAACACTTATGCAACACTTTTTTTTAGAAAAGAAAACGCCATGAGTAAAATTCTGCATTTATTCTGCCTTTTAGATTTTTTATGTTCTTTTCTGAAAAACATGTGTTATTTTAAAAGTGTAAAGCGTTCTTTTCTGATGATGTTCCCTTTTAAATTAAAAAAATGCTACATGTTCAACACTCATTTTAATTAAAGGGGCATGAGTGCAGCAATAGGTCAAGGCGAATTCAGTACAAGGTGGTGGCAAGTTTCGAGCCGTAAACACTTACAATGCAAGCTATCTTTGGATATTCATTGTTATTTAAATATACGTATATTAATTTGTTTAAGCTTGAGGTCTTTTTTTATATAAAAATATTAATTTTATTAATTTTTTTTTTGTTAAAGTAAAATTAATATTTTTATATAAAAAAGAACATAAACGAATTAATATAAATTGAAATAATAAAGATTGAATAAGGAAGAAATTACTTAATTAAAATAATTTTTGTAATTTTTCAATGTTCAATAATATTTAGATTAAAAACTTAGGTTTACTTCCGATCTGTGACATAAGAAATGTTTAGAAACAAAAACTATAAAAAACAACATTTAACCGCAGATAAGTGAAGATTATTTGGAATAGGAGTAAATTTTCAAAAATCACCTTTAAAACTTAAAAAATAGACTTAAGCACTTTTTCCTTACTGCCACAGAATTGTGTACTAATTTGCATATTAAAATAATGTTAAACCTGCAACCAGGGTTCTTAGAAGTTTTGTTTTCTCGATAAATGTGGCAATTATTTTACCTGTTTGTCTTTTTTCTTTACGAAAAGTCTTAAAAAAATTAATGGGGTTATTTTGTAAAAGACATTTATCTACTTCCTTGAACATTTTTATAAAAATTTTTGAAAATTCAAAAAATTTTACATAAATAAATTATCAACGCAAGGGTTACGAAATAACCTTTTTAATTTCTAGACTTAAGTTGAATATTTTGAAGGTGAAAAAAACGGACAACCCTGATGACAATTAACCGTCACTACATCTATATAAAGTTTATATTAATTATAAACTATAGATGACACTGAAATTTAAAGTGAATATGATGGACTTTATACCTGAAAAAAGTTTTCTGTTAATGAAGTTTAAACCTTTTAATTTTTTACCACCTTCATTGACTACCATGTCCACAGAAGTGGCACATAGAAACTTTTCGATACTATCGATAGTATCGATAGTTTTAAAGCTAACTATCGAAACTATCGAAACTATCGATTTGGCCGACTATCGATAGTTTTGCAGCTCTACTGTTTGTTGGGAGTAAAGATGCCACACCCAAAATTATTCGCCGCATATAATAGTGTTGACAGTTGTTCGCATAATATTTACCACCAAGGCGAATTCAAACAGGTAAACTCATCTCGTCAGCCGTTCATCAGCTGTTTCCACGGCGAATTAAAAAATATGGTCAAACGTCAAAATATGATTTTGTTTTGAGAATAAGTTGAATGAAAAGTGTTAAAAATATTATTTTTATAATAAAAAAATTTCAAAACTGCGAATGATTGAAGTATATTTATTAATTTCTTTTATAAAAAAGTGATAATTTTAATTTGCAATAAAAAAATTTTGACAACCAACCAGAAAATTGTATAAACAAAATACATGGGGCTTTTTGTAGTTGTAGAGATGAGTTTACCTGTTTGAATTCGCCTTGGTACAGATAGTCTAAGCATGTAACTAGATATGCCAAATCTCTTATATTTTAATCTTGGTCTACGGTCTAAAATTTTTAGCATCTTTATCTGCCTGTTCAACGATTTCGAACGAAGACGTTCGCATAGAATTTTATAGGAAAAATATTTTTTAAACTTTTTAAATCGTTGAACTGGCTTATATTAAATGCACTTAACTCTAATGGATAGAATAAAATTCCTGAATTTTATATGAATATCAACATTTTGAACGTTCGCGGGACTAAAAGAATCAGGAAAATTAAAAACCTTACAATATAATTTTAATTGAAAGACATAATACACCTTTAAAAAAGCACCCTATATCTAGATTTGTACAAACATTTTACATATTATTTCGATTTCAGCGATATTTTTAAACATTTTAAGCTAAATAAAAAATTTAGCGGTTTTTGAAGTGCGATTTGACGGGAAGTCTTCAAAAATAGTTGGCAGCAATGGTAGAAGTACATAACACGCGTTTATTCGTCGACGTTTTTCGAGCGTTTAAAAACTTTAGCGCATGAAAAATTGCAAGTTACACAACACGCGTTATAAAAGCCGTTCCTGTCAGCTGTTTTTTATTTGCTTACTTATTTGTGCATTGAAAACGGATTCGAAAGTGCATCAAGATTTATTTATTTTATTCTTTTTATATAAATATTGTATGTTTTTTAAGCTCTTCAATAAATTTTTCTTTCACGATTCGCAAATTTGTTAAATTTTTGTTTTTATTGTCAGCTGATTACTTGTCAAAAATACACAACGCGTTAAAAATTTCAAAGTTAACCAACTTTCTGGCGTTAACGCGTCAAAATATTTTGCATGTAGCTTGCTCTATTAAAATACACTAGTTTAACTTTTTTTGACAGAAGTGTACAGAGGGCGCGCGCACTAACGTGGTATGTACTTCTACCTTAGGTGGAGTCTGCTCAAGTTAAAGTTTTAACTTGATTGTTATAATATTTCTTTTGAAAGTACTTTTATAACATAAATTGACGTTTAAGTTTGACAGTACGCTATTTTTTAGTTGTTTTTCGACATCTTTATTTGATTTGTTAAAAGGCTTGTATACTAGACATAAGAAACTTTGCTTTTTGTTAAAAATATAATACAAACAAACATTTAAGTATAAAATAACTTTAATTATTTTCCACAAACATATTGTAGCTACATACTTGACGCGTCAACGAACTGAAAATAATGAAAAGTAATAATAAACTTTGCTTTTTGTGAAAAATATAATACAAACAAACATTTAAGTATAAAATAACTTTAATTATTTTCAACAAACATATTGTAGCTACATACTTGACGCGTCAACGAACTGAAAATAATGAAAAGATTTAACTCTAATGCCCAATTTTCAGGATAGTATTTAAATCTATATTAAGTTAATTTTCATAACAAACTTAAATCGTATTTAAAACAGATTGGGTTTTTGAGTTTTATTTGAAAAGTCTTATTTAATTAAGATAAAAGTATGGTAGCACTACTAAATACAAAAAAAAATATAAAAAAGTGTAATTATCTACAAGGTGGTCTGAAAAAACAGCTGACTGTTAATGCTTTGCCTGTTGTTGTTGTATTGTTATGATATTGAGGCCACCTTGCTAAAATATTACAATGGAAACTTAAGTTGAAATTATGTGTACCACATCGGTGACTTAAGTTTGATTTAAGTTTTAACTTCACTTCGTGTTAGGTGGAGACGCATAAAATTGGGCATTTAAACCAGTGCTGCCACCTTACGTGTAATTATGTGTAATATTTTTATTCATGGCAGATACTGCCCGTCTATACCAGAGATATTTATTGCGACATATATTGCAGTAATTGTCAAAATTATGTTATCTTTAATGTAGACAGCAATTTTTTGTACATATTTATTGCCAGCAATTTATGTTGCAATAATTGTTAGTCCATTTTTGTTGACAATTATTGCTAAAATAAAACGTCAAATTTGGTTGTCAATTGAAAAAAAGAAGCAAAAAAGAAAAACAAATTTAAGCAAATTGTGTGGGAAAGAAAATAATTTTGTGATATTGTAGCAAATTATTGTAGTAAAATAATTAAATTAAAGAATTAAATAAACACTAATATAAAATTGTAAAAATTATTTTTAATATAATTTTTTGCTTATTCGATCTTTATTATTTAAATTTATATTATTTTGTTCAAGATTGAGTTTCTTTTTATATAAAAATATAAATTTTATTTTACCAAAAACAATAAATGAATAAATAAATAAATAAATAAATTTAATAAAAATTAATATTTTTATATAAAAAAGTTCTCAATCTTAAACAAATTAATAAACATTTAAAAAATAAGTCGAATAAGACAGAATTTATATTAATAAAAATAATTTTTGCAAGATGGCGGGAGTTTTTACACTGCACCTTCTTCCTTGATTTTTTTCATATTATGAGTTGACATAAATACGTTTTCCCATGCCTTTAACATAAGCTGAGCAATAAGAAATATTGCTCTGTTATTCTGCCCACGTTATTGCCAACTTGCTGAGATAATTATCTTTAGTGTAGACCAAGGGTATAGCCCATGTCAAGGCGTATTCATAAAGGTGACCGTATCATGAGATATAGCTATCCCATTTTTTGAAAAAATACTATGTATGTATTTTGTTTTTGTAAAAAGTTAGAGTGAATGTGAAAATTATTTGTTTATAAAATATACACAATTGCTTTAGAAGGTGAATTTTTTTCCTGTATTGCAAATTTAGTGTGGCTCCACTTATTCCTTACGCCTTTAAAAATCCTTGTGTTTAAATTTTATGTTCACTTTTTTGTTTTATAACATATAAATAGGTTTTTTTTTCAAGAATTTATATTTTTATAGAATTTTAAATTTAAACAAATTTTTTTCATAAAATTTCAACAACGCTTGACATTCAGTATACGCACAAGGAGATAAACATTAAACAGATGACTTGAAAATGTCCCCTTTATGAATTCGCCTTGGCCCATGTGTAATTAAGTGCATGTGTAATATATTATTTTAACGTTTTGTAGCACTGATTTCTGTTATTATTTTTTCACAAGAAGTAAAAACCCTGCAAGCAGGGTTACCGTTGAGGATTTTGAAAAAGTCGCACAAAAAGTCGTTTGGAAAACAAAAAGTCGCACAAAAAAGTCGTTTTTTCAAATTAACGTCTCACACTTTTTTTAACATTTTAATTACTTTACCAATACCCACCCGGCTGAAAATCTCGGTTTTATTTCTTTAATAACTCTTTCAAATTTGCTTCAGTTAAAAGGACATTTTTACTTACTGAACAAATTTAAAAAACAAAACTGAAAAAAGTTTTATGACGATAACTTTTCCTCATCACTTACTGAGCTACCTAAATAAGAGCGGCAAGCGTCTGCTTAACGTCAAAACGTTTCATTTGCACACAGTTTAGTTATACGAAACAAACCTTTAGAACGCGCGTTCAACACCACCCGTCCAAAAAATCCTATTTGATAGATCGCTTGGTCATTTTATTTTTTTGAAAATATGTTGACAATATAATTTTCATGTTTAAAAAAGCGCTTGCTGCTCTTGTTTAGGTAGCTTAGTTAAAGACACGAAGTAACACCCGGGTGTGTATTGGTAAACGATTTACATAAAAATATTTGGTAAGTCGATGGTTAATCAAAAAAACGATATAAATAGCTGAGAAATAATTTCTTAATAATGTGTTTAAATGCACTTTTGTGTATTAATTTTACATTTGATTGATTTTTAATAATGTGTCTGTATATTACACAGTACAACACATGATTTCGGGGCTCAATTCTGATAATTGGTAAAAAAAAGTCATCATTGTTTTTTCCAAAGAATTTTGTGGATATCTCGAGCAAATTTTTGAAATTCAAACCATTACTTAATTGTGAATAAAAGCGAAACGCGTTTATCGATTTACATGATTTATATCTCATTTTGTTCATAGGTTATGCGACTTTACGTGAAAGTAATAGGACTTGACACTATTTTACCGTTTTGGATTTTTTATGAATTAAAAATAAAAAAATTCAATTTTTTGGGCAAAAAATATTTTTTTTCTTTATACATTTATTTATAACTGCGAAACTTTTGCTTATGTAGCGAAACGTTGTATGAACAGATTAAAGGAATAGTAATTCTTAATTTTTTTCAATTTGTTTCAGCTAATTCGGACTAGTGGTTCTCGAGTTATGACAAACAAAAGAGCCTAAAACGTGACAAATTCCCCTACACAATACTTACTAACTTTAAATTAATTTTTGATGTACCATGACCAAACTAATGATGCAGAAGTTCTTCTTTTTGGGTCTACATTCATAATTAATTATCAGAATTGAGTCCCGAATCAAATACCTGAAAAATGTTGTACTGTGTTATTAATAATATATGTATAATTTTTACGTTTTATGTTTTCTTAGCTTTGTATGTAATTTCGCACAAGTGCATTATTAAGCATCCAACTTGGTATTTCAGTATCTAGAAAATTTAGAGTTGATGGCATGGACTCACAAATTTCCACTCTTAACCTTTTGGTTAATTTATTTTTCTTTAATACTAATTTTGAAAAAAAAATTTCCTGCCCACGCACTGTTGTGCGGTAAAGTTAATACATGCGCTGCTTATTTGTCTAAATTAAGGTACAGTGGTTAATTAAAAGCATTTTTTAAGCTTCCTACTGTTTGCCAAAAATGTTTATCATTTGTAATTTCAAAAATGTAGTTGTATGATTTATCATTAAATTTACTTTCTAACAACTCAAATTCGTTAATAAAAGCATGTGTAATTTATAACATTTTACAATAAAGATATGAGGTCAATAGCGGTATTAAAAATTGGGTTTTAAAACGCTTAAAATATTAATGCCGTTCATCCTAGATTGGCATGGAAATTCAGTGAACTCGATACAAAACAAGGCAAATACAATACAGTTCAGTTGTTGAAATTGGCTGGATATAAAATAATAACCTGCTCAATCGAGTGAGGTTACATATCCCGGGGAATGTTTAAAACAAAATTGATATTTTTAAGGGAAAATATGTGAAACTATGCAGTGTAAAAAACTTATTTTACTTACAAAAAAGGGGCAAAAGGTCGCAAAAAATTGAAAAAAGTTGCAAAATTAGACGAGTTAGAAAAAGTCGCACAAAAAGTGTCAGATAGTCAAAAAGGTTGCAAATTGCAACTAAAGTCGCACAACGGTAACGCTGCCTGCAAGAATTGAATGAGCGAGTAGTCACATTTTTCATGTTGGTGTTAAGAAAATGATAGAAAGAAATGATTGTGACCGAAAACTTGATTTCGGTCATGTGACAACTCGCTCATTCATTTCTTGTAGGGAAGGTTTATAACTCTTGTTGCTAAAAAACGAAAAGCCAGTTATTATTTTGATAAAATGGTCGAGCCACCTAATATATTTGGAAGCGTCGAAGGCGTGTCTGAACCTTCCAACAAATTTTAAAGATTTACTTTGTAATATTAGATCTTGGTTTATTATAAGTAATGCTCGGCAGATAAAACTTAAGGAGTTTCAAGAATATTTTCGCGACAACACGCACTCTTACAGTTTTTGAAATAAATAAATCCTTTGGAGACAGATTTCCTACTTTGCAAATAGTTATTTTTGTTTTAATCTTTTAAATGTAAGCTTTAGAATATAATATATTTATATTCTTTGGTACGTCTAACGGCCATTTTCACCAAGTTCGGTTAAAACTAACTTTCAATTAAAGTTAACTATAACTATAACCGATAGTTAATTATAACCGAACTTGGTGAAAATGGCCGTAAATGCATAAGTAATCAATGAAGGAATTACATAAAAACCAATGCGAATTCAACTACAGGTGGTGTCGGAACTACAACAATCCAAAAACAACAGGAACAACATAAGGTTTTATGCATTGCATTGTTAGTGGTAATAGCTCGAAATGTCAACAATTCTTAGCAAAACACTAACAAATCAAAACAAATATGCTCGAACTATCAAAATCATATGACATTTCGACACCACCTATAGTTAATTCGCCTTGCATAAAAACTATTTAAAATCTCATAGGTATGTATTATGATTTTTGACTTGAATATTAAATATGTATTACAATTTTTTTACTTATTTACATAAATATTAAAATTTTCAATAAAGAAATAGAAACTGGGAATTATTTCCTTCCGAAGGTTACTTTATACTATATTCAAATTTTTTTATTTTTCGAATTTATTCTATAAAATACATATGTAACTGAAATTTAGCTCATAGAATAAATTCGAAAAATAAAAAATGTTGAATATAATTTTCAATAAAATAAAATGTATCGTTTTTCAATTCATACACAGCGATCCCACCGCCAAATAGTACCATCATCACAAACACATACTAAAATAGAACCATCTTTTGAAAACGTTGTTTGCCTTATAGCCGTGGTGCACTTGGGGTGTACCAATGTACTGCATTTTGTTAAATTTGGATCTGAAGAATCTAATTCCCAAACATAAGTCTTTCCCTGTTGATTGCCTAAAGCTAAAATTTTATTCCACAAATTGAAGTCAAAACGTATAAACCATATTTCACATTCATTATAATCGAAATGATGTATTATGGTTGTAGTAGTTTCTTGTGGTCTGAATTCTTGCTGATTCAATTTGCCAGGTTTCCAACAAACGATAGAATTTTCACAAGATTTTGACAGTACGAAATCGCCGAACCATTGCACACAGTCCACATAATTACGGTGCACGTCTCGCGTAGAGAAATCGGGAAAATGTTCCTTTATTGTTGGAAATGGTGTAGTATTTTTGCTAATATTCCAGTGACAACTGTTTTCAATGGCTTTCTTAATGGCAGGCTTATTAAGACACCACAATTTTAGTGAATGGTCCATGCCACTGGACATAATACGGTCACCTTTTAAATCAAAATCCACAGAGAGCACCTCATCGCGATGACCTTCTACTCCGCCAAATATTGCTACACAAACATCCGTTTCTACATTCCACAAACGTAAAGAATGATCTTTGCTGCCAGATAATAAAATCTGTGGTAGTCTAGGATGAAACTTTAATTCATTAATAGCATGGCCATGACCTATGTAATGTTTAGTGCTCATATTTTTGGAGGGATTAAAAAGGCGAATTACTCCACGATATCCGGCTGCAGCCAAAATGGGATCTGATGTTATAGGGTCATATGACCAAGCAGACGTGTAAAAATTTTCATCAGGCTACATGAACATATTATATCATTTTTTCATCTAATAAGGTATATTGTTTAAATGAACTTACATCTGGGTCAGCATAACACTGCAAAAGTTTTATACCAACACCATTTTCTTCGTCAGCTGTATTGGAACACTCGTAAATCGAAACCCGATCCTTTCCTACACATGCAAAGACAGCCTGTTCATTGCTTAAGAAATGGTTAAATTGTACGCCAAATAAAGGTTGCCCATGATCCTCACGAAGATGGCAACTGCGAAAAAATTTAAAGACTACACATATAAGTATCACCAATTCACTTACTTGTATTTAAATAATGGTTTAACTATTTTAGGTGTTCTAAGTTTGCGATGTATTTTATCAATTCTAGAGTTTGGACTCTTGCTGCGTGATGTAGTTGTATTTGTGCTTATAATACTCAATATATCATCTTTATCTTCAGCAAGAGAATCATATTCACTGTCTCTTGAAATATTGTTTTCAGTGTTAACATTACTCTCTATTACCGGCTCCGTACAAGTGGGTTTATCAAGTTCTCCAGTTTCGTCTGGAGTATTATCATTTGTTTCTTTAATTTGAATTTTTTTGAAAGAATTTTCTTCGTCCAGAGTCATTTTTATGGTAAGCTTAAGCTGTGTTTGTAGGTAACTTGGTTGATACACAAAAATCAACAAAAAACCCAAAACATAAACAAAAACTTCCATACCCAAAAGGGCTGCCAAGCCTGAAAATGGAATTATTCCAATAGGCGGGCACACACGAGTCTAATTTTAAAGAGAACAATTTGTGTTTCGTTCGTCACCAGAGCTGCCGTTTTGGGTTATTTCTATTTTTTAATATATGGTGATGCAAGGCAAATTCAAACAGGTAAACTCATCTCTACCAAGGCGAATTAAAACAGGTAAACTCATCTCAAGGCGAATTCAAACAGGTAAACTCATCTCGTCAGCCGTTCATCAGCTGTTTCCACGGCGAATTAAAAAATATGGTTAAACGTCAAAATATGATTTTGTTTTGAGAAGAAGTTGAATGAAAAGTGTTAAAAATATTATTTTTAAAATAAAAAAATTTCAAAACTGCGAATAATTGAAGTGAATTTATTAATTTCTTTTATAAAAAAGTGATAATTTTAATTTGCAATAAAAATATTTTGACAACCAACCAGAAAATTGTATAAACAAAATACATGGGGATTTTTGTAGTTGTAGAGATGAGTTTACCTGTTTGAATTCGCCTTGACTCATCTCGTCAGCCGTTCATCAGCTGTTTCCACGGCGAATTAAAATATATGGTCAAACGTCAAAATATGATTTTGTTTTGAGAAGAAGTTGAATGAAAAGTGTTAAAAATATTATTTTTATAATAAAAAAATTTCAAAACTGCGAATGATTGAAGTGAATTTATTAATTTCTTTTATAAAAAAGTGATAAATTTAATTTGCAATAAAAAAATTTTGACAACCAACCAGAAAATTGTATAAACAAAATACATGGGGCTTTTTGTAGTTGTAGAGATGAGTTTACCTGTTTGAATTCGCCTTGATCTCTACAACTACAAAAAGCACCATGTATTTTGCTTTTACAATTTTCTGGTTACTTGTCAAAATTTTTTTATTGCAAATTAAAATTATCACTTTTTTATAAAAGAAATTAATAAATTCACTTCAATCATTCGCAGTTTTGAAATTTTTTTATTATAAAAATAATATTTTTAACACTTTTCATTCAACTTTTTCTCAAAACAAAATCATATTTTGACGTTTGACCATATTTTTTAATTCGCCGTGGATACAGCTGATGAACGGCTGACGAGATGAGTTTACCTGTTTGAATTCGCCTTGTGGTGATGTTAATATTTTTTTTCATTTTGGTAGCATGTAGTCTACAACTGACATGAAATGTTTAATATTAACACTAATATGATGTTAGTGTTAAGTATAGACTCAACATGTTAGAGTTTTTCTCATGTTATAACACGGTTGTTAATGCAAATGTAGACTCGGAAAGCCAGCTGTTTATTTTTTATTTGCTTGTTTTGTGATACGAATTGTCAAATGCTTAGTAAACAAGTTTTTTGTCTTTATCTTTTGTCGTTTTTATCTCTTTTATCAACCCCTTTGCTTTTTGACAGTTCGTATCACATAACAACAATAAAAAGCCCTGTTGTTTGTTTTATTGTACAATTGTTGTAATCTCGCGGCTACCTGCTATAAATATACCTTGGTTTTAACAACGCTTTTACTGTCCGTCTACAACTGACATGACTTGCTGTTATAACTTGAAGTTATAAAAGCGTTGTTAAAACATTTTCATTCAACCGTGTTATAACATGAGAAAACTTCTAACATGATGAGTCTATAAAGTTAAGCATTTATGTCAGTTGTAGACTGCATGTTATAACATCATGTTCTAACATCATGTTATAACGCCATGTTATAACAGCAAATCATGTCAGTTGTAGACGTGGAGTAGGGAAACTACTCACCAATTAACAGAAAAAGTATGTCTGTTAAATTTTTCTGAGAAAGTTCCCGCTTTGAACTGTCACGAATAAAAATCGGGTGAGAAAAAATTTCAACAAAAAAAAAAAAATATATTACAAATGCAAAATACAATGAATAATAACATTTTTTAAAAACATGCAAATGTTTTGAAACCATTTTGTAAGCAACAAACATTAAATTCGTGCTTTGTCGAACAGTGGCTGAAAATTTTATTTCATTGGCCAAAGTCCAATTTTTGTTTGCCACCGATTTCCAAAAAATTAGGTCAAAATATTGGCAATTGTTGTCGTGCCATGTTGTTAAACACAACATTGTTTTAAATTTAGAAAAGTGATTTTTTTTATATATAATCCGAAAGAAATTATCACTGCTCAAAAACTTTCATCGATAATGCCCTGCTATGCCCCTTTTACAATGTGACAGACTGAAGGCATACAGACAAAGTTTGTTGGCGAGAAGGGAAAAAAGTAAAGTGTGTCACGCATACAGCGACGCCTCCTACCGACAAATTCGTTCTGCGATCTGTACTTTACGCCAGCCAGCCGGACAAACATCGACAAAGCATATTCTCTTCCCCTCTCACCAATAAACTCAAACTTTCTAAAAGAAAATTTCATAATGTGAACCCAGACTAAATATTTTTTGTAACTGTTTTATTGATGCCAGAAAATCGTCATAACACTATTACTTTTAGTTAAAAAATCGTCAATCGTACTTTTACTGTATTTTCTCAAAAAAATCGTCAAAATGACGAAAAATCGTCAATCTGGTTGGTAGTCTTGTTATCTTTAGAGTTGGGCAAAATCGTTCCTTTTGTGGAATCGTTCCGACCGATCCGAAAGATCAAAGGAACTAGGTCGTTCCTTTCGTTCATCGTTCCTGTTTTTTACTTTGAACAATGAATGAACGAGGAACGAGAAAATTTCTTTGTCGTTCGTAAAAACGTCAACAAACAAATATTTGTTATTGTTTGTTGTAGCGTAACAATTACATACATACATAAATAATAATTATATAATTCAATATATTCAGGTGAATTTATACCTGTTTAAATCTGCGCGTACCCAAATGCCGTTGCTGGTGGTGAACGAGTGGTATATTGCTTTGGATCAAATTAGTAATTGATTTAATTAGAAATTTTTTATACGTCCCGATATAAATACATAAAAGTCGAAAACACTGATCAACAAACCAAAAATTAATCAACAGAAATGTATATGGACATGTGAGTATTCAACGGATTCCAACTGCGAGAACGAGGAACGATAAAAAAGGAACTATTAAAAAAGTCCGCACCGTTCCTTTTAGGGAATCGTTCAATGGAACTAGGTCGTTCCGGAACGACACAACTCTAGTTATCTTTACCCTGCCTTTACACATGCAAGTAGTGGCATGCCACTACCGTATACATATTATCAAAGAAAATTTGTTCGAAATAGTCGAATCTCCTTCCATTGGCGAGTTCATTTTCAAAATGTCGTTGAAGCGTCAACTTGAGCAAATTTGTTTACTTCTTAAATAAAAAAAAAATTACCAGAAAACAAAAAAGAGTTACCGAGTTAATCATATTGGCACATAATATAACTAACAAACTTGCTTTTATTAATGCGCGTTTCAAAAATTAATCATAATAATACATTTATCAAGTTAAATCTTTAATTACAATTTGACGATAATCCAGTAAATTTGTATTAAATTTTTGACAGGGTAACATTGCTTATCGTTTTGACATTTAGTGGCATGCAAGTGCCAAATTTCCACTCGCATGCAATTTTTGCTGCCATTGCGAAAAATGTGAGTGGATTAGTAAAAAAGTGTGAGTGTATTGAGTTTTTCGAACTGCCCAGCGGGAAAAAGAAGGAGTACGAAGGCCTTCTAGAAGGCCTCTGTACCCCTTCTTTTGGATGTACAAGGCCTTCTTGCTCCATTCCATACTCATATCTTTTTTACACGCGTTGTCATTGCGGAGAAGGCCTTCCGTTTTCCTTTCTTTCGCCAGAGCTTCTTAAAGGCATTCAAATATATGGCTCTTAGAAGGCTTTCCAGCGAAGGACTGTTAAAAGGCTTTAGAATAAAGGTTATCTTAAAGGGTTTTTAAGAAAGGTATGTTAAAAGGCCTTTTAATTAATGGCTCTTAAAAGGCCTTTCGGACCATCCTTGTAAAAAGTGCATCGGTTCTAATGGAAATTGGCTGACCATTTTCATTCGCATCGCATCGAAAAAAACATCGATGTTTTTTACAGTGTCCATCCCTACACAGAACCTTCTTCTTCAATGAACAAAACACAACTAAATAGATTTACATTATTGTTTTCACTTGGTATTTTAATATGTATGTAACTTTATTTTTATAACGGGATCTGAATGCTTTCGCTTTTGCTTTGGCGAAAAAACAGAACAAAAAATTTTACTCTTTCTCTTTTTAACATCAACTAAAAAGATTTACGTTATTGTTTTCATTTGGACGTTATTTTATTATGTATGTTACTTTGTTTTAGTAAAGGAATCTGAACTCTTTTGCTTTTGCGTGTGCAAAAAAAACAAAACAAATAATGTTACTCCTTCTTTTATCACTTCTCATAGAAGCGAGTGTGGAAGGTGTATCTTATATTTTATACCAAAGAGCCGAGGCCTTCTATGAGGCATTCTTTAGCAGTTACATAAGAATAGTAATTAAATCAAAAAATTTTTTAATCAGGCCTTCAAAAAGGCCTGAAGTAAGAAGGTCTTCTAAGTTTTACCGCTGGGTGGCAGTGGCATGTGTAAATGCTAGGTTACACATGCAAGTAGTGGCATGCCACTACTGTATACATATTATTCAAGAAAATTTGTTCGAAATAGTCGAATCATGGTGGAATAAGCAGGTGGCATCGTTACGGCAACAAATACAACATTACAACAAAATTGGAAATTACATCACCGTTTACGTCAAAAAATACTTTTAACAAAAATCAAAGCGTGCCGCTGAACGTGATGAAATAAATAAATTTTTAGCAAATTTTTATATTATAACTAGCTTAACCCGGTGCGCTTTGCTACCCCAATCGAAATAAAATTAGTAAAATTTTTTAAAACAGATCTCGTGTACTGATTACAAAGCATCTTGTACTTAATTTAATTTTTATTTTGAAATTTGTAGTTTACCATAATAGTAGCTATAACCACGTTTGAAGACTCTCCCTTTAATTGTTCTTTAGTTGAGCGATATTTAATATATGCATCCTATGGGAGGTATTTCCCCCCTGCGCTTACCCGGTTTATTTTTTTTCAAAAGTGTAGTATACCATAAGAGTGACTTCTACAAAGTTTGAACATTCTCACTATAACAGTTCTTAAGATATGCAATATTAAACATGGGGGTCCTATGGGGGTACCACTTCTACTTTATTTAAATTTTGGGGATCAGAAGATCCTACTTCCAAAAGTGCAACAAAATGCGTGGAGCGGCTCTTAAGATATGCGATATTTAATATTGGCATCCTATGGGGGGTACCAATTCCCCTGCCTCTATCGAAAAAATAAGTAGCCTATTTTACTTTTTGCTCACGTGATGTTACTGTAAAAATTTCAGGAAAATCGGTTCATGTAGTGCCTGAGATTTAGTGATTTTAAATTTTCGGTTGTATAGGCTTGGCACCACCTCTTTGTCCAATCACACCTTTTTGAACCCAACGACTCATTAATTCAGAACAATAGCCTTCTGTGAAAATTTGATGACGATCGGTTCAGTAGTTTATTAGATATAACGTTTTTACTTTTTCTATAAAGGGGCGGGGCCACGCCCACTTTTTTAATTAAACGTATTTCTGTTTATGACAACAACATATATACCAAATATTATCGCCGTAGGTCAAAAAATGTCATAGATAACACGATTTTAAATACATTAACCCCGGGTCTCCACGTAGCAATATTTAATACAATATTTGATTGCTCCATAAAATTTGCGACGTATAGACCGCATATTGCCATGAGTGGCAATCCATTGCGCAATGATTGCTCTTCTTATTGCTTGAGCAATTATTGCTTAGCAATCTGCTGTAAAATCAGCTGTTATTTATCTGACATTTAATTTCTCTGTACGTTTTTTTATGGCAAAGCAATTTCACGTGTTCTCCAGCAATATAGCCAGCAATTATTGCGCCATGGTTGTGCCGACGTTATTGCTTGTGCTTAGCAAAAAAAATTGCTACGTGGAGACCTAGCGTAAAGATAACATAATTTTGACATTTACTGCAATATATTTTGCAATAATTATCTCTGGTATAGACGGGCAGTTATTCCGCCGACGCTATTGCCAACCCTACAAGAAATGAATGAGCGAGTAGTCACTTTTTTCATTTCGTTGTTAAGAAAATGATAGAAAGAAATGACCGAAATCAAGATTACGGTCACATTCGGTCATTTCTTTCTATCATTTTCTTAACACCAAAATGATAAATGTGACTACTCGCTAAATCATTTCTTGTAGGGTTGCTCAGATATTTATCTTAAGTGTAGCCCTGGGGCGATTAAAAATCGCTAAATTAACAGCAAATAACCCTACAAGAAATTAATGAGCGAGAAGTCACATTTTTCATTTTGGTGTTGAGAAAATGATAGAAAATAATGACCGATTGTGACCGAACACTTGATTTTGGTCATTTTTTCCTATCATTTTCTTAACACCAAAATGATAAATGGGATGATAAATGTGAAAGCCAATATCGTACCACCGAAGTTTTAAGAGCGTACTTTTTCGACGCCAATAGTAATAAATCATTTTGTTTTTAAAATTTTTTTAAAACAACATTTAATACAGCAAAAACCAAAGGTACTTAAAATACATTTCTAAGTGTAACGTATATATAGCAAAATCAAACAAATACATGTTCAATTATTAAACATAATAACAGGGTGGGTAAAATACTATATATTTTCAAAACTTTTCAATACCATTAGAAAATGCACGCTTATATGCTGCCGCTAATTCTAAATTTTAAATGGCATAAGCAATCGTTCAATTACCAAGTGCAAAAATCTATTCAGAATGGTCTTGCAAAAGAGCAAATGCAAAATATAATAACTGTTTTGTTAAATCCAACAACAAAAACTAGAGCAAGACTATTTGCACCAAACACTAAACTCATTGGATATTAAATACGAAGTGCCATTTTATATCAATTATAAATAGGTTTGAAAAATTTGGAAATAGTACCAAATAAGTCACGGGGGTACCAACGTACTTTTTAGTTACAAATTGTACCAAGAAAAGTACAATTGTACCAACTTTATCAACCGTGCTATCACTCGTTATATTAGATTCGTGTTAAACGATTATTCACCGAGTAGAATTCTTGTATTCGTGATAAACAGAAATTTTAACAAAAAAAATTTAGTGTTTGTAAAGATAACAAAATAAGCTAATAATTAAATACAATTTTTATAAATCAAGTGAGTAATACATAGATAAAGAATTAAAAAAATAATGTAAAATTTTTCTAAAGATTTGGATGTGAATTGGACAAAAAAACGGTGACAATAAAAGAGATTTTTTTTTATTTGGGTTAAACGAAGGGGGAGCTTCTTTGGATTTTTGTCAACCAAAAAGCGGTTGTTGGCCTTGTTAACTTAAGTTTGTGTAAATTATTATTCTTTAATTGTTACAAAATATTGATTGTTATATGGACAATTTTGTTCTCAATAGAGAAAATCTGGACTTTGAAATGTGAGCTTCGATTTTTATTGTTTTTGTTGTTGCTATATCATTTGTAATGTTTTGCGAGTTTTTTTTGGTTATTCTTTGGTGTGTTGTGTGTAAATGCGCATTTGTTGTTTTTGTATCGAATTGCAGTGTTAACACAGATATTTATCTCCAATTGGTAGAAATTATATTTTTTGTGAGTGTGCATTGTATGTCATACAAAATGTCCATCGTTATTCCTTTAAAATATCTTTTAACGTTAACCAGATGTTTTTCATACAATGTTTTTATTTATTGTTTATTTATATTTTATACAAAACTTTAATTATTTCATCATTAATATAAAACTGTATTAAATCAAAAATACAATCTTGAAGTCTTGTATGTACCTACATTGTAGATGTTTATAAATATAGTAAAGTTATTCTGCAACTATTTTTATTTGTTGATGTTTTTGGTTGTATGTTTAATAAGTGACTCATATCAATTACCCGATAACAATCCATTTGTGCATTCTAATTACCTTTTTATTTATAAGTAAAAGTGTTTGTTTTTTTGTTTATAGACACTGTTTAGGGCCATTATTTCAACTTGCCAATAGTTAAAAGTCGGATTTTGTTGGACCGATTATTACAACTTCCATTTTTTATTGCTGTTATTTTCAATAATAATAATATTTAATAGATGAAAACATAATAAATGAAGGTTTTATAATGCAAAGCTTTCTATCGGTCCGACAAAATCCGACTTTTAACTATTGGCAAGTTGTAATAATGGCCCTTAATGTTTTTAATAACTTGGTGAAATTATTCCACAAAACTTGAAAATAAAGGTCACAAAATTTAAATTTATATCTGTTGAACAATGGAAATTTGAATAAAAATTATCAAAAACAATTGAAACTTAACGAACCTAGGTAAGTTTGAAGCTTGCCATAATTTGTGAAGTAAAGAGCGAAGGCGATCATCAATTAATTAAGTGGGCACTGTCAGGACTTCGAAAAGGTTATAACACAACTTTGCTGCTGCTGTCGCTGACAGATTCTATTAGACAGAAGAATGTGGTTTTGTTTTTTAAATATTTCACAAAAGCTTATGATAAAGTTGTATACATAATTTAAATTACTTTTTGTCTTATGAATTTTATTTTTCCCTTTACTCTTGTAAACTGATTGAATCTTACCTTATGATTAATATCTATATGTATCAATGGATGCTCATAACTGCCAGATTCGTTGGATTACAAGTGATGTTCCACAAGGAACGGTAACTGTCCCGCTTTCTTTTATGATTTACTTACATATGGATATTTCCACAGAAATGTCAACCGCAGCCAAAAAATTAAAAATCTATAAAAGTATGTTGTTTACATATATTTTTATAGAGAATCTATCAACTTTCAATTATGTAAACAAATTTTACATTTATTCATAACACACTGAAATATTCAAATGCAAAGTCGAACAAGTGCAAAAGTTCTGTTTTAAACATTTCTATTGTACGTTTTGTTTTGCTAAATGATCTTAATGAAAAACATTATGCATTGACAATTGCTTTTTAAATCTCGGTTTATTCAAACAGTACATATAACAAAAATGTAAACGGAACGATGCGATTGCCAGTTACGGCAATTTTTTTCTTTGCTTTACCGTTAATTTCGATGTAGCGTGCGACATTGAAAAAGAACATTTGTTATCAGTGCGTCGAGGGTAATTATACAATGCGCATCAAATATTAGTAACAAACAGATATTTTTGTTGCTAATTTAATAAAAAAATTTTGCTGGAAAATAAACAGTGCTTTTCTCTTGGTACTTATTTTAAATTTGTAGCGTGTAAAATGCATAAATTCAAAAAAATTGGTTTTCTAAAATCTCTTTATACGCGATGGCCAACAACTACAAGCAGCAAGGACAGTTTATTCCTGTTATACCTAGTTATTAATAAAACAACTTATTTAAGAATCTTACAATTTTTTTAGCAAGTGAGTTCTTTCTACGTGCAGGGTTGCCATCTACATACTCTTACAATCAGTGTTGTAAACCCAACCCCCACATTCTTCCCCCCTTAAATTCTAAATTTACATAATATTTCAAAGGTATTTTAATTCATATTTCAAAGGAATAATAAAAACAATTCTTATTTACATAATTTTTCAAAGGTATTTCAATTCACATTAAAAGAAATAATAAGAAACAATTCAACATCACTCTTCCCCTCCTTCTGTCACAAAATCATCCAAATATCTGGGTCTACGCCTGGCCCTTACGGGGCCTGGCCCCCTTCAGAGTTGCCTAACCCCTTACATGATGGCGACGTCGAAGAAGACCGTGGCAAATCAAAAACGGTTTCTTCCCTTACATTCGCAGGTTCTATTTCCCCCTCCCTTGTTTCGTGTTCAAGTCTCTCCGCATTGGTACATTTCTCCATCCGTTTGTTATTTTCGGTTTCCAAATGATCTCCTACTTTTCTTATTTGGTCTACATGCCTTTGCCAGGAACGCCCATTATCAAGTAAAATCTTATAATTCAACTGTCCAATTCTCTTCGCAATTCTTCCAAACTGCCATTTGTTACTTGATAGATAGTCACGCGCCGCCACCCTTTCGTCCTCCTCGAAAAATTTCTCAACGTTTATTTCTTTTTCATCGGTTGTGCTTTTTTCATTTTGTGGTAATAGTAAATCTAATCGGTTCTGGATTTGCCTACCTAACATTAGCATCGCTGGTGAACATCCTGTTTTATCATGGATGGAACGACGGTAGGCCAATAAAATTTTGCATACTTCAGTTTTTAACTCCAGTGGTGTACATTTTACTGATTTTAATTTGTTTTTAATTGTTTAATTGACGAATCTTTCGGCCAAACCATTTGTCGCCGGATGATATGGTGCCCCTTGTTTGTGCTTAATACCGTTATCCTTTAGAAATTTTTGGAATTGTCCTGAGTGAAACTGTGTACCATGGTCACTAACCAGTATATTCGGAATACCCATTCTTAAAAATATTACACGACACACTTCAATGGTAGTTTCGGCAGTTATATTTGGTATAACACACACTTCCGGCCACTTTGTGAAAGCATCTACTAGTACGAATAAGTATTTTCCCAACACCGGGCCAGCGAAATCCACATTCACCCGTTCAAATGGCTTGCTGGCGGGGTTCCAAGAGTGTATTGGCTTTTGCTTTGCCGGATCCGCTCTTGTTATTTGACATTGCATACAGCCCTTTACCAAATTTTCTATGTCACCATCTAGCTTGGCCACCAACAGTATCCGCGAGCTAAGCTTTTCATTTTATTCATTCCAAAATGTGCTGAGTGAAGTTCCTGTAATACCCTTTTGCGTAGGGGTGTGGGAATGTAAACTCGTATTCCCCGGAGGAGACATTATTGTTGCAGACTAAATTCTGTTTGTTGGATCCCAAACCGATTTTTATCCGGGCACTGTCTGCCGTATTTCAAACAATCAATAAGTAAACGAATTTCTTTTTCCTTCGATGTCTCTTTACTTAACTCATTAACCGTCACTGGCAGGTTTTGAATTTTTTCAATTTCGATTATATTAACTTCATCTTGGTTGCTATTCGTTATGTCCTCAGGTAGTCTAGACATAGCATCGGCATTGGCATTATCTTTCGATCTTTTTACTTCGATTTTGTAATCGAATGATTGTAAGTAGATCGCGTAATGCTGCATTCTGGTAGCTGATAGCGTTGGCAATCCTTTTGTTGAAGAACATAGTTGTCATATAGGTTTGTTGTCTGTAACTAATATGAACTTGCGGCCAAAAAGATATTGGTAAAATTTGGTGACACCAAAAATTATGGCGTAAGCTTCTTTGTCAATTTGACTGTATTTCTGCTGCGTAGTTGATAACGTTTGAGAGGCAAATTGTATGGGACGTTCGGAGCCATCTGGATATCTATGGCTTAGCACGGCCCCTACCCCATAGGGACTAGCATCCACCGCCAAAACCAATGGCATCGTGGGATTGTAGTGTACTAGAATCATGTCGGATTGCATTTGTCGTTTAATCTCTTTAAAGGAGTTTTCGCAGGCCCTACTCCAGACAAACGACATACTTTTTTTTACCAGATTGTTGATTGGGTATAAGATTGCCGCCAACCGCTTTAACACTTCTTCGACTCTCTTCAAGTGTAACTCATCATTTTCCCCGGTAATCTTGATATCATCAAGAAATACCGATAATCCTGGAATATCGCGAAGCAAATTTTCCATAAAACGTTGCCATTTGGCGGGCGCGCAAGCGACGCCAAACATCATTCGAGTGGGTGTGAAAAGTCCTTTGTGTGTATTTATTGTTAAAAACTTGCGATGCACTTCCAGTTGCAAATAAGCTTGGGACAGATCTATTTTTGTAAATTTTTCTCCTCCCGACATTGCACTGAACAGTTCCTCAATAGTAGGTAATGGGTGTTCGTCAATTATCATAGCAGGGTTGATGGTTATCTTGTAGTCTCCGCATGTCCGTACGCGCATATTTTTCTTCGGCACCACCACTATTGGAGTGGCCCACTCGCATGAATCAACTTTTGTAAGTAGCCCTTCCGCAACTTGTCTCTCTAATTTTCTTTCCACCGCATCTATCAAGGCGAAGGGGACTCTTCGAGCTTTAAAAAACTTGGGAGCTATTTCCGGTTTAAGGTTTATTCTGGTCTGGTGCCCTTTTATCTTACCCGCGGTCGGGTGTTGTAATACAGCATATTTGTAACAACTGGAGAGGCATAACTATACTCTCGTCTGTTATGAAAATTTTTATTTTTTATACTGGAACGGATGGTGATACATATTGATGAAAAGTTACGTCGTGAACAAGCTGGTTTTCGTGCAAACCGATCATGCGTCGACCAAATAAACACGCTTAGAATAATAATCGAACAGTCCTTAGAAATGAGATCCCCGTTATATACACTATTTGTTGACTATGAAAAAGCCTTTGACTCAATAAGTAGAGAATGTATATGGGCAGAACTGCGAAACATCGGTGTGCCAGACAAAATCATTTCACTAATTCGCGGTAGTTATGCTGGTTTTCAAAGTTGTGTTCTTCACTGCGGTAAAATGTCTTTGCCATTTCAATCCTTATCTGGTGTCAGGCAAGGATGTTTGCTTTCACCCCTACTATTTCTGATTGTAATAGATGCGGTTTCAAGGCGCGCAACAGAAAGTAAACCTCGTGGTATTATTTGGAACCCAGTTAACCCAAACGAAAGGTTAGAGTCACTCGACTACGCAGACGACAAATGCGAACTCGCACATAGGCGTAGTGATATGCAAGAAAAGCTAAACGATCTGGCGGCTGAATCTTCAAAAGTTGAACTTAAGATCAACATTTCTAAAACTAAAGACATGAGAATAAACGTAAACACCAATGAACCCCTTACACTCCATGGAACCGAAATAGAAAAAGTACAAGAATACCAGTACCTGGGCAGCATAGTTACTGAAGAAGGAGGCACAGAGAAGGATGTAGATGTCCGAACAAGAAAAGCACTGGGAGCATACACAACTCTGCATAGAGTTTGGAATAACAATATGTACAGCACAGCAACAAAAATCAAGGTTTTTAAATCATGTGTACTGTCAGTTCTACTGTATGGTTGCGAAACGTGGTACGTAGTAGATGAAATACAAAACAAACTCCGAGTTTTTGTCAATCGGTGTCTACGAAGAATTTTAAAATTTTTTTGGCCTAATCGTATTTCCAATGTAGAGCTATGGAACCGCTCAAATTTTAGAGACGTCAACATCGAGATACGCCGAAGAAAGTTTGGGTGGATTGGCCATACGCTACGAAAACCACCCACTGAAATATGTCACCAAGCTCTCTCCTACAACCCCCAGGGTTCAAGAAGACCTGGTCGCCCAAAAACAACCTGGAGAAGGTCGACACTTAATGAGATTAATAGTACATCCGATGATAGAAACTACAACAACATAGGAGAACTTCGAGAAGCAGCGTCTAGAAGAGAAAGATGGAAGATATTTATAGACAGCCTATGCCCAGTATAGAGGCAGTTCCTTCATCATCAAGAACAAGGCTTATTATTATTATTATATTTGTTTAATATACCCTTTAATTTAGCTTCCGTATCATTCTGTATGTTGATATTGTTTACGTTGTTCAGATTTTCATTGAAAATAGTTTTCCAATTCAGTTTTATCTTTCACAACCATTCCCGGCCGAGTAGTGGTCCTCTGTCAGATTTTACCACATATAATTTCAACGGTAGTGACACCGCATGGGGAGAGATTTGAACTGAAACTAGGATGTAGCCAACCACATTTAAACGACTTTTACAATAACTAAATAAATTTGTATCGTTCGCGTAAAGTTTTGCTTTGCCAAAGTATTTCTTCGCATCCTCAACATTCACAATAGTTACGGGGCAACCTGTATCAATCTCAAAATTAATTAGTGATTTATTTACCTTAAGGCTATAAAATAATTTAGATCTATCAGAATACAATTTACCATACACCTTCTGCACCTCCCCCTCATAAATTTGTAGCATCTCATCCACCGACCCACCAACATCTTCCTCATCGATTTGATTAACTTGTCGTTTCTCTTTTAAGCACACTCGTCTTAGATGACCCTTAAGCTTACAATAATTGCAAACAGTCTCCTTAGGTCTACATTCATTTGCCAAATGTTGACTATTTCCACAACGATAGCAATTTCTTTTAGTACCCGTTGGTCTTTGTGTTGTTTCGATTTTTTTCCTTTTGTTCTGTAACCGTCTGATACTAAATCGACTGTGGCTTCCTTAAGTACCGGTTGCTGTAACTCTTCTCCTCCCTTCTCAGCGCATTCAAATGCCTTTGCCGTCGTAAGTGCTGTTTCTTACGTTAAATTGCTCTTTTCCAGCAAGCGACTTTGTATCATCTGATTTTTCAGCCCAACAACAAATTGATTCCGCAGCGCCGTATTTAAGTACGCCCCGAAATTGCAGTGTATAGCCATTTTCCTCAAACCAATCAAGTATTGTTCGCACGACTCTGCTTCATTTTGCTTACGCAAGTGGAATCTATAATTTTCCAGAATTTCATTTGGCTTGGGGTCATAGTACTCGCTTAGTACATTTTTTATTTCCGCATAAGTTTTGTTTTCTGGCACTTCTGGTAGTAATTGATCGCACAACAAATTGTATGTCTGCTTTCACACGTTTCATCTTTTGATGCTCAACTCTTATGTTTTTAGGTGAGAGAAGAAAGAAGAAAGGGGGTTAGTACAGAGATGCCTGTACTCGGTCAGTACGCTTTGTTTTTATTCGTTGGTATATGTGCAACGATGGCTGCATGTAATTTTTTTCTTTTCTTTTTCTCTTTGTCGCTATTAATAAAATTGTTGTTGTTTTGTACCGAAAAAAGTTGAAACTGATTGCTGCGTGTGAATATATTGGCATCTTTAAAAGGGAATTGAAAAGAAGTTGAGCATCAAAAGATGAAACGTGTAAATTCAGACTATGTGTCTATTCCCATGTAATGAAGTATGTAATTCTTTTTCTTTGTTGGATCGCAATTAAAGATCTCCAATGCCGTCTCAAGGCGAGTAACCCAACGAGACCATGTTGACGAATTTGGATCGAATGATTCCACACTGAAGCCTGTAGACTGCGTGTGTGAATTCGCGGCTGTCGCCATCTTGCTATTAATTGTAATTGGTTTCTGCTTTTTATTTTTTTTAAAGTATACTATTGTACCTTAAGAAATGTGTTCTCCGCTTCTAAACACCACCTTTCACTATAACTTTCTTTTTTAATATCCTCGTCGCCAGTTGTTATGGTTATAAATAAAACAACTTATTTAAGAATCTTACAATTAAAGTTATCTTTATTCTTCACGTGTTTTTTAGCAAGTGAGTTCTTTCTACCTGCAGGGTTGCCATCTGCATACTCTTACAATCAGTGTTGTAAACTTAACCCCACAATTCCATTAAAAAAAAACTTTATTTGAGACTAGCAATACTTTTTTCAGTTAAGTTAGTTTTTGTTCTATATTTGTATTTTTCTTTATTGAAATAAATAACAAATAAATATTCAAGCTCGAGGTCCTTGAAGATAGATGGAACGAGATAACAATACATACGGATATGTCGAAAAGTTAGTTCTTGAAGATACTTAAATTTTGCATAAATGACAACAGATATTTTAAATATGAGGAAAAAAAGGACCTCGAGCTTGAATATTTATTTGTTATTTATATCAATAAAAAGGTCGATAAACAACATCATATATTTCTTTATTGAAGATAATTTTAAGTTAATAATTTTTGTTCGGAAAATAAATATGTATACCTATTGAATGTTTTTAAAATAATGTATAATCGTCTTATGCATGTCTTATTATATAAAAAGTAAAAACAAAAACATAAAAGTATGATGGAACAAAATGTCGCATGCAACATGTAGCGTGCGACAGTGATTAAAATTAAATTATAAATAAACTACACAATATTTATGAATCAAATAAAAAGATACATCAATTCATAACATTTTAAAATTCGTCGCATTTAAATATTTCATCAGGTTTCGTTGAAATCAGTGTTTGAACTGTTTGCCCTAAAGGCGTCTTCTGTTTTTATCGCATGCAAATGCCTTGGGGTTTTTTAATTATCTTGAAAACGAACAATTACTCAAAGTCAACCTTAGCACAAATTATAGTGCTAATATATGCAGTTATAAAACCTGAAATATGGCGAACAACTATATAAATAGTTTAACTTTAAGCTTAGATATCTCGAAAACCTGATGTGATGGAAATGCTGAGTACAGATTCGGATTCAACGCAACTCAAACTTTAATTTGTTGGCCTGTGTAATATAAACATCACTATGCGTTGGTAAACCTAGATACTTGAGAAATTTTACGCCGCATATAAATTACCTTTCATCTCGGGTATCATATGTCTTGTTTTAATTGCACATACACTATACAGTTTGGAATTTTTTTTTGGTGTAGGTAACTATGTATTAAATTTTTACGGACACCTTTTGAAAATTTTAATCGCTTTTAAAATATTATAATTGTTTTCAAAATGCAGTGTAAATGGGTAACCAGATAAAATTGCTAAACTTTTTTATTTTTCTTGGTCAACAAGAAATCCTCAAATTATTTTTTCTATAAGATTCGTCTTTCAAAAATCTGGAGTATTTTGCAAAGAGATCTAAGAAAATCTTCATACTATTCATCTAAGTAACTACGTGAACTCGCGAAAACGTGAACACTTGAACACATGAACGACTCGAAAACGTGAACACTTTAATTTTTACATTGACTACTCTAAAACGTGAATAAAGTCTGAAAGCTCTAAAACGTGAACAACATTTTCTGAGTTTTTTTCGATTTCGTTTCGGTTGCGTGAAGATATTGCCGTGCATAAGTATAAGTAATAACCATTATTTCCCTGCAAATAATAGGACCAGTCCAAATACGGGTGTAAAGAGTAGCCCACAAGGGACTAGGATTAGTCCAAAAGTAACCCAAACGTATGGGAAAAACATGGTCTATTTAACATTACGATGTCCTAGGGCCGGATCATATAACCCATCTTTGGACAACAAAGGAGTAGTTTTAAAACTACTCCATTGTGTACACAAGAGGATTAGTTTTAACTTCGTTTAAAAACGAAAACATGTCGTTAAAAAACGAAAACATGTCGTCTCACTACAAACACTTTTTAACAATGACATGGTCCATGCTTGCATTACATCGGACCAGTCCATGGAGTAGTACATTTCATGAAATTGGATCAGGTGGTCCAATAATTTTTGCAGGGTTTTGCAACGCACAACCATAGCTGTTCTTATTATTTGTGCTATAAATATGTGTATACACAATAACGAAAAGCGTGGGTAAATACCTCTGTATATTTTTCTTATGGGTACTTGTTGTCATTCTCTGATATGTATGTACCTTTAATGACCCTGCACGAAATGTCTCTAGTGAATCTGTACTGATTCACTGTTGACACAGTCACCAGTATTAGTGACTTTTAATAACCCAGACAATCCCTACAAATATTATTGGACCACCTGATCCATTTTGATAAAATGGACTACTCCATGGACTGGTCCGATGTAATGCAAGCATGGACCATGTCATTGTTAAAAAGTGTTTGTAGTGAAACGACATGTCTTCGTTTTTTAACGACATGTTTTCGTTTTTAAACGAAGTAAAAACTAATCCTCTTGTGTACACAATGGAGTAGTTTTAAAACTACTCCTTTGTAGTCCAGAGATGGGTTATATGGTCCTGCCCTAGGACATCGTAATGTTAAATAGACCATGTTTTTTTCATACGTTTGGGTTACTTTTGGACTAGTCCTAGTCCCTTGTGAACTACTCTTTACACGCGTGTTTGGACTGGTCCTATTATTTGCAGGGATGTTATTTACCATACACATTTAACATGTGCGTGTCATTGAAAATCTACAACTGACGTTGGCACTATTGACTAGGTAGTTCTTTTGGGATCATATGTAGACATTGGAACTGGAGAATTACTAGTACATTTTATTAAATCTAGTCTACACTTTTGGTACGAATACAGTACGAATACGAATTCATAATATTTCAGACTAACTCAATTTGAACAGTGGAAAGATACACAATCGAGCAACGCGTTAAAGTTATTTAGGCTTATTATGAAAATGGTAATGTTAAATAGACCATGTTTTTTCCATACGTTTGGGTTACTTTTGGACTAGTCCTAGTCCCTTGTGGACTACTCTTTACACGCGTGTTTGGACTGGTCCTATTATTTGCAGGGAATTATTCTAATTTTTAACTGGTTACAAAAAGAAGTCGCAAGTGAATGAATGTTACATGCAATGCATTTTGTACCACAGAAAATAAAATCAGAAGATAAAGTTCGGTTAAATCTTTAAATCTTTTAATTAATACTTGCATATGTATATATTTGATATAAAATAAATTAAATATTGTCATATAGCATATACGTATCTATTTATTTACGATACCACCCAGAAGTGTTTAATGCCAACATTGTTTCGTCGGCAGCATATGTTTTCAATAAAATAAGTTATCGATTATCACCCGCCATTAATTTGTTTTAAAAGCGTTTTAAAATATAAGTTTCAATACATAATTTTTCCATAGTACATACTTTAAAAGAATACATTAAACAGTTTTAGTTTGTAATGAGTTTAATATGCTTCATGAATTAATTTGTTTTAATACTTATACATAAACATTTTATTATAAATATGTATATGAATTTTAAAAATTGGCTTTTATACATGAAATCCCGAAAAATCCCGATCCGTCCCGGGATCCAGTTTTTTTGAATAAAAAATCCCGAATCCCGGGATTCAAAAAACCTGGTCCCATTTGGCATCCCTATTAGATACCCAACATTTTTGTACTTTTATTCGAATACATTAAAATCAAGACACATTAATCCAAAATTTTTTTTCCGTTTTTCAAATACTTTTGATATATAGTACACTGAAATGCATATTATTGCACGGAAAGAAGTATATTTTCTAAACAAATCCATTTCTTTTCTTAAAACAAGAAAATCCAAAAAAATATTTTCTGATTTTAACTTGTTTTGTTTGTACTAAGTGAAACTTTCTTAAATAAAAATATTTTCTCATGATCAAAAAATTCATGTTTTTGGTATGTATGATCAAAAATTTCTTAAAACAAGAATACAAAAGTAGATTATTTTTATTGAAAACTTGGTTTGATTTAATTAATTTTTATTTGGAAAAAATCTATTAAAAGTTTCTTATTTTTATATCATTGTAGATTTAAGTAACTAAAGAATAAAATAAATTTTTTTTAGCTGCAGCTAAGTAAATTTTATGTCGCTTTAAGTCACTACTTTTTTCTTAAACCAAGCCACATATATGTTTACAGTAAGAAATTTTTGGCTTTGACGAGAATAGTGCAACATTTTCTTGGTTTAAGACATATTTTCTGGTGATTTAGAAAACAATTCTTTCATATTTAAAATTTTATTGCTTTACTTTTCCTGAAATATCAGTAAAGCCTTTTTTAAACTTTTAAGCTGTGTTCCCAATCAAAAAAACATTTTCACTTGGTGTTTATAATAGAGCAACAATTTTAATGTTTTATTAACACAGTTGGACAAAAGACAAAAAAGTCAGTGTAGAGAGAGAACTTGATATTGTGATTTTAATTGACTTTAGCATGTTGAATACAAATAGTTTATTCAATCACGTCTAGTTAACATCTTCATGATTTCATGTCTTATTTTATTTATAATATAGCTGGATTTCTGATAAATGATAAAAATGTGTAAATACTAATTTGGATGAAAAAATCGTCGCAACTAATTAAGAAATAATTTTGAAAATAATCATTTGTAAAAGATCAAAAACGCACAAATAGTACCATAACCGCCTTATTTCGGTCGAAAATTAGTCAGTTCATAAAAAAACTAGACATGATAGAAAAAACTGAAAACGGATTTGAATTTAGCGCTGTAAAATCTTTGTATTTCATATATTTTTATTTAAAACGATCTCTTTTTGGCGACCAGTATAATCAATAAAATATGGTTCTTAAACATTTCATTAAGTATTTTATTTAAATTTTATTTAGCGCTTTTTGGTTGGGGTCACGGCGCTTTTTGATTAGAAATAGTTCACAACCCTGATCTACACCACCGTTTATATGAATTCGCCTTGGTACATATATACATATGTATTTAAGTTTTTTGTTTTTTAGAAGTGAAAAAGCATAAACATATTATTTTATTTTATTTTTGTAAAGTGAATAAATGAAAAATTTAAATTTGTTATCCAATCTTAATATCTGATATTTAATTATTCGTTTGAAGTTATTATTTCGAGCTTAACTTTTTCTAAAATTTTGACAATCGAAAACGTGAACAAATTTGAAAACGTGAACACCATTGGTAAAAATTAGTTCACGTTTTCGCCAGTTCACTTTAGTTAAAAGTTGCAGAGCTAAAAAAATTACCAATTCACTAAAACGAATAATTGCCAATTGTATTCAATTTTTCTATATCGTACAGTGTAATAGAAAAACTGACCGCATGTCGTAGTGGTAATGTCGCCGATAGACTGGAGCGTGGTTGTGTGGGTTTGGACGGTTTTTCTTGGTTGTCTTAGACTCGGCTGGCTTTGATACGCCACGTGTAGGGGAACATACTAGAGTATTATGCTCACCCTGACACTTAAGACAACTTTTATTGCTATCGCAATCACGAACGGGATGGCTAGTCGAGAGGCAGCAAGAACAGTATTCAAACGTAAGGACCTGACGTAATTTTTTTCGTGGGCCAACTGACGGAAACGGAACAACCTCTTAAGGCATGTGATTTCTTGCATAGACTGCAAGGAAGCAGTTTTGGGTTTAGTCTAGAAGGTGGGAAGGTGCAGACTCAGTTTTTGAACCAAGATCGTCCACTGGGGCTACAGTGCAAAGTATTTAAATAACATGGGGTCTTCACCTGTGATAATATCTGATATAATATGTGAGAGAACGTCGGCAGAATGAGAGAACAAATTTCTTCATGTTAATCTTAATCTTAAACAAGGGGAACACGTACATATGTTATAAGATTTCATAATCGAATGATTCTCGTAGAGTAAACTTGTGTCGTTTTTATTATTTTTTTTAGTTTTTTCTATTTTTTTAGTTAAAAATATTGTTTTTTTTAAACATTTATAACAAGATTTTCACTATTTGCAATAAAAAATTAACAATTTAATGAATGCGTCTTTTTTTTGTTTTATATGTATGTACATATGTATGTGTATTTATGACAGCTCATCTTATAAGATGGTTGTTAGAAGATTTCTTATAACAACTGTCTCATAATATTTATTATAATATTAATATTAACACTATTTGAGAGTCTACACGTAAGATAATGCTCTCTGCGTTTGAATTTGACGTTTGCTAATATAAAAATCTTATATCTTATCTCACGTGGAGACCCTGTGTAAGAAGTTCTTAAAAATACATTCTTAAAATACAGTACAAAAACAGAACTTAAAAATTTTTTGCAGAATGTTCGGTGCTAAGCTTTGCCAAAATGAGTCAGAAGATGACCTGGCAACAGAAGAAATTCTCGATAGTAATACAACAATAGATTAAACCAAAACAATTAGAAGTGTTAAAAATTTAAAAAAATTAAAACAGGACTCTAATAACATTATGGACGATTTTCAGGGGTGTGCTGGAAATCGCAAACGTAAAACGCAAGAATTTTAAAAGTCGTTTTTAAATAAGATTTTTGTAATAAAAGAATTTCATGACAAATATTTAACAAATATTTTCCTATTAAACAGGATTTTAAACCAAAAATTATAAGAATTAGTTTTAAAGTTTTAAACCTCCAAATTCTTGCGTTTTGCGAATGCGATTTCCAGCACACCCCCGTTTATATTTTTTTAGGAAAATCCAGGAAAAGGACTGAGAAATTTAATATTCTGTATTATGGATTGCTTTAGATCAGGGACCGTAACAGTTATTCCTTTTTTCATAAAAGTCAAATGAAAACAGTTATAATTTTGCTTTTATTTTTTTGAACAAAAATAACAGTAACTTTCTGATTTTTATTTTTTTGAACAAAAATAACAGTTATTTTTTGGTTTTTTTTTTTGTACAAAAATTACAGATATTTTTTGATTTTTATTTTTTCGAGCAAAAATAAAAGTTATTCTCTAAAGAAATGTACGTGGTTTAATAATTTAGTTGACTTTAAATATTTATTTTAATTCCTAAAAATTAGAAATCAAAAAATAACTGTCATTTGTGTTCAAAAAAATAAAAGTAAAAAAATAACTGTTATTTTTGTTCAAAAAAATAAAAATCAAAAAATAACTGTTAATTTTGATCGAAAAAATAAGAATAACAATTTTAAAAATCTCCTTTTTTATCATAGACGTGTTCATAAGGATCAGCATGGTATACTTTAATACTTTTTTCGATATTTACATGCATATGCTTTTTTTGTTTTGAAATTCCAATATATCTGTTATTTTTGGTCCCTGCTTTAGATTTCTCCAATATCTATGATATTCGAAAATTTTTTTTCCAATTCAAAATTTATTAAAACTAAATAAAAGAGTCGCTAAAATCATTAACATTTTAACTAAATTATTATTAATAAAATGGTCTTACTGCTTATTTTTTAATAAATACATAATATGTATTAATTAAAAATATGTATTATGAACATAGTTATGAATAATTTTTCTGTTTGCTAGTTTTAGTTCAAGAATTATTATATTATTGTTTTTTTTTTACCAATTAACTCCAAATAAAAAATAACTTTTCATTTTATTTTATGAAATTACTAAATTTACTAAAAAAAACCTTTATTAATCGGTTAACCGATCAATAACAAAATTTACCGATTACTAACCGATTAAACAAAAACCTCGATTAATTAATCCATCAAAAGCCCGATTAAATGATTACCATACCGTTCGTACATCAACAACGCGAACATGAACGCCACGAAAGACCCTGATTACCAAAGGTAGAAGACATTCGGGCCTTACTTTCCGCAATAATCGTACGAAAGTCCCTTTCAATCTCATTAAAAGCTCCTACAAAATTAGTGCCATTATCCCAAAAACACGGTCAAGGGGCAGCCACGTCTGGCAATAAACCGATGAAAAGCAGCCAAAAACGCGTCTGATGCCAAATCAGAAGTCCCCTCTTAATGAACTGCCTTTGTAGAAAAGCAGACAAAAACGCAAACATATCCCTTCGTTATTTGACAAGACCTGCCATTAAAACTTTTCATGTCAAAGGGACCTACAAAATCAACACCCGTTGTGGTAAACGGTCGATCTAAAGTAGTTCGCTCGGGAGGTAAGGCTGCTATCATTTGATCCAATAAGCAGCGATTGCAACAACTTGTTATCTTCCGCACCAAGATTTTGAGTCGATGTACCCAATATTCAATGCGAATAATGCGCAGCATCAATTGATTCCCACCATGAATATGGCAAAATGATCGGATACTTATCCGTATACGACAAAGACGGAGATTTTTCTAGCCTACCATTTAGTCGCATTACCCCTTTTTTCGAATAAACATTTTTAGCTGGCAAAAACTTAAGCAACCATTCTTTAATATTGGTTTCTATAGACTACTACTTTTGTATAAATTTTTTTTTGCGGCATTTCGGTTTTTTAGCTTATTGAATAAACTACCCCGTTTTTGAGTTATGCAAATATATGTTGTACAACCCCCTCCATCAGTGTCTGTTTAACCATAGAGTAGAAAATATTTGCTCCCAGCAGAAGGCCGGCTATGCAAAAAGCTTAAATAAATGAAGCCAGTGTTTTTTATGCCATAGAGAAGAAAATTCTTCCGCCTGCCCGAATACCGGCTATACAGAAGAGCTTTAGTTTGCTAAGTCAGTGTTTGTTTTTTAATACATTTTTATTTTTTACATTTTTACATCTTTGAATAAACTACATATCTGGTAGTGCTGGGAAACTATCGATAGGAAAAATGTCGATATCGATATTAACATTAAAAATACAACTATGAAAACATGTAACGGCAGACAAAAGCGTTGTCACACCATAATGCACGATGTTAATTGTAAGTAACACCTTAACGTCAAGTTTTTGTCCCACTTAATAAGACATTTCTTTGTTTCAATGCTTGACAAATTCAACCATGGGGAGGTACACGATTAAGCAGGGCGTTAAGATTTTTGAAGTGTTTTACGAAAATGGGCGTTCAAATCAAAATGCATTTTGTGATTTTTTGGACAGCTTTATCGGCTAAATGTGCCCACAGTCGAGAGAATTGTGCGCAAATTTCAGCAAACCGGATCTGTAGGAAATGTAGAAACACTTGTTCACTCTCTTTTGGATCGTTCTTCGTACTTTATCAAAAATTAGGTCGGCCAAGCAGGGGGGCTACTCTCTATTGCGATAAGAAAACAATTTCGATACGAAAGCTAAATGCCAACTTGGTACTCTCTATCACTTTCGCAAAATGTTTTGAAAATGGATCAATATTGGCAACGAAAATGAAAGATGGCACAGATTGACAGTAATGAAATGCTAAAATATGTAAAAATATTTGAAATTGGAAAGTTTAAATAAAATAAATAGTGATGGTTTGGGAAAAGAAAAAAATTAATAAATGCGAAAGACAAATGCGCAAACTCATTAAAGAGTACCAATCGCTAGATATGCTACCATTTTCTTTCGCATCGTAATAGAGAGTAGCCCCCCAGTTACCGTGAATAGTATTCGCTATAGCGAGATAATAACGGACTTCTTGTGGGCAGAAATTGTGGATAAAGACCTGAACAATATGTGGTTCCAATAGGATGCCACACTGGGGTATATAATTCTAATTCGCTTAACAGTTTTATTTGTGTAATATCTTTAGTTTCTCTAAAATCTTTGGATGAAATTTCCTGACGATCTGGCCTAAGAAACCAGTGAAATGCGCATAGGAATAGCTTATTCCATCAACAATAAATTTTAGTTTATCAATAGTATGAAATGGGAATTTAGCACATTCAATATTGTTTTTTGTGTTTTAATAAATATTTGCGAATAGCTAACTCACGAAAACAATTTCTGATTAACGACACTATTTGCAAATAAGATTTAAAGCATTGCCACACTTTTAACCGTTTTACGTTTTTATTTCGTCGGGCACATTCATACGACAACAAAAGTAAAATTAATTCGAAATTGTGGAAATAAAATTCACAAATACACAAAAATTTTTAATTTTTTCACTATTCATTAAAAATAAAAAGTTGTTATACATACAGTGCTACCAAATGCATAACTTTTTCATCCGGCATCACATAAAAATAAGAATTTTCAGTAACAAAAAAGAGCATATAAACAGTAAGTTAGTTAATCGCAAATAATTTTTATTTACGAATAGTCTACGTATAAACGTAGTATCACACAAATTGCTATTTACATTTTTAACTGAGCATTTTGGCGCTAGATTTAGCGCTATTTAATTGTCGAAAAGGCGCATATTTTTTGTAAGCGCTTTTTTTTAAAGAGCTTTTAATAAGCTCTTTTATAGATACCCAACTATTGTTTGCATACATTAAAATCAAGACACATTTAACCAAAATTTGTTTCCGTTTTTTAAATACTTTTGATATTTAGTACTCTGAAATGCATACTATACACGGAAAGACGTTTACTTTCTAAAGTTTCTTAAAACAAGAAAATCCAAAATTAATTTTCTGATTTTAACTTAAAACTTTCTTAAATAAAGAAACATTTTCTCATGATCAAAAAATTCACGTTTTTGGTATATGATCAAATCAATCAAAAGTTTGTTATACATATTAAATTTTCTTAAACTTACTAGTGCTACACGTTTTTATAAAAAAAAAATTCAGGCTTTTCTTCTGATTTTGTAAATTAAAAAGCTATAGAATTTCAATAAATTTGTTGTTTACAATAAGAATTTCTGGGCTTGGACGATAATGGTGCTAAATTTTCTTGGTTCAAGACATATTTTCTGTTGATTTAGTAAATAATTCTTTCCGTGTTTATTGGAAATGATATTCCTTTACTTTTCCTGAAATATCAGAATAGGCTTTTTTAAATTGTTTATGTTTTTTAACACTGCTCTGCAAAAAACAAAAAAAGTCGGGGTAGAGAACTTAATTATGAAGTTTTAATTGACTTTAGCGTTCTGAATCCAAATAGTTGATTCAATCACGTCAAGTTAACGTTGTATTTACTGATCATCATGATTTCATGTCTTATTTTATTCATAATATAACTGCATTTCTGATAAATGAAAAAAATGTGTACATACTAATTTGCATGTAAAAATTGTCGCTACTAATTAGGAAAAAATATTTGAAAATAATCTTTTATTATTATTTAGTTAAGCTTGAGGTGTCTTTTTTTATAAAAAATATTAAATTTATTTAATCCAATATGTTGGCACTCCAATGTGTGCCTTCTTCAGGGGTTTTTTCTTGAGAGACCTCAAGCTTAATTAAATAATAATACAAATTCTGTAAAGGTCGAATAAGATTCATTTTATATTTGAAAATAATCATTTGTAAAAGATCAAAATCGCACAAATCGTTCTCAAGTTATGATCAAATGTATTTATTTCGGTCAAAATATTAGACTACTCCATAAAAGAACTAGACAAGATAGAAAAAACTAAAAACGGATTTGAATTTAGGGCTGTAAAATCTTTGTAAAATATATGCATTTTATTTAAAACTACTTTTTTTTGACGACCAGTGTAATTAATAAAACTTGGTTTGTAAACATTTCATAATTTTTTTTTCATTTTATTTAGTGCTTTTTGGTTGGGGGCACGGCGATTTTTGATTAGAAATAGCTCACAACCCTGATTACGTCCCCTATTACGGCTCACAACTCAACTCAGTAGAGTTGAAATAAAACAACTGGCTGCGTTGAGTTATAATATTTTGATGTTTTTGTTTGCCATAATATAGAAAATTTACCACTTTTTTACCATAATACAAAAACTACAACTCAACTGAGTTGTAATATAAATTACATATTTTTAGAATAACCGGTTTATTATTTTATTATACCAAAATAACCGGTTTATTCGTTATTCGTAAAATGGACATTTTAAAATAACCGAATTGGGCAAAACCAAATAACCGGTAAAAAGTGCTGCTAAGTTTATTTTTGACTTGTCAACAATATTTAAAACCAATTTGACATTTAATGCCAAATGCTTATATTCAAATTTTTATCAATGCGAATTCAAATGTTGAAATCAAACAATTTAAAAAGGTTCGAAAATTGTGATTGATGTCAAATGATAAAGTCATCAAATCAAAGGCTTGCATTCGTGTTTGTTGGGTTAACCTTATAAAACAAAATATCTTGCGTTTACAAAACAACATGATAACTTTGATAATTCAGCTATAAAAAATTAAAGACTGTTTTTCTGTTTTTTAACAAACTTTATTTTTAAAATTCCATTAAAGTTTATTTCTTCTAAAGTTCTCGGCCTGTTGTTATTTTATATGGTATTTACCACGTATGACCTGAGCTCTAAAATTATAAATGTTTTTTATTCTATTTCAATACGTTAAGGTAAAAACGAATGCTAGGAATTGTGCTTTTTGATCATCATTATCTTGTTATTAATCGTCTTTTTTCCGTATTAAGTCAAACTATGTACACATGTCACTACAATTAAAAAACTGCAAAAAAATCTTTAAATTCCTTTTTAGAACAACTGTCTATTAAGCTGGACAAATGTTCATCTCATCTCTTTTAATGTATCATTGTGGTTTTTTCACAATGATACATAGATTTTACTAGATTTCTATGACGAGAGTTTCTTGGAATAATTTTTCAAAATGCAACTGTGTTAAGCAACATATTCTAGAAAAAATAAAACTGCTATGATTAGGGATGCCAATCCCCAAATCCCGAATACCGAAATCCCGGGATTATTCTAAAAATGAAAGTCCCGAATCCCGAGATTTTTAGATATAAAGCCCGAGATTTTGGGGTTGGGAAAAATGTGCTAATTTTTTTTTATCAAATACAACTATATTTAAATAAACGTGAGTCAATCACCTTGTTAAAAATAACTTCAAAAATTTAGTATTAAATCATACTGGCAATGAATCTAATTTTTAACTGGTTACAAAAATAAGTCACAAGTGAATCAATGATACATGCAATGCATTTTATACCACAGAAAACAAAATCAGAAGATAAAGTTCGGTGTGGTCTTTTTTCTAAGTGAATGATAATAGAACTGCACACGCAAAATGCAAGTTGCGCAAAAAGGCGGTAAAAACTTTAGGGGGTTCTACCAAAGGTCTTTTGACACACATTTGTTTAAGTTTATTTTATTAGATTAATACTTGCATATATATATTTGAGATAAAATAAATTAAATATTGTCATATAGCATAATGTAGCTATTTTTTACGATACCACCCACAAGTGTTGAATGCAAACATTGGTTTCGTCGGCAGCATATGTTTGCAATAAAATAATGTATCGACTATCAGACGTCATAAATTTGTTTTAGAAGCTTTTTAAAATATACGTTTTAAAACATAATGCTTCTTTATTACTTTAAAATAAAACATTAAACTGCTTTATTTTGTAATGTGATTAATGTTCTTCATGAATTAATTTGTTTTGAAAATTGGCTTTTATATTTATATGAAATCCCGGAAAATCCAGGAAAATCCCGATCCGTCCCGGGATCCCGTTTTTTTTAATTCAAAATCCCGAATCCCGGGTTTCAAAAAACCTGGCGCCATTTGGAATCCCTAGCTATGATACATTAAATCTTACAGTAAAATATTTAATGTAGAAAAGGTTGGCAGTTTTTTTTCCTGTGCATTGGTTTTGAAAGTATAAAAAGAAAAACTTACTCTACTACAAAAGCAAAGGTTTTTCGTATTTGAAAAATAATAAATTTTTTTAAATCATTTTAAATAAAATTATTTATCATAAAAAGATTTTCGTATGACGTGCTAAATTCCCAATTTTTTATATTTGATAAATACACTGAAATTTATTGTTGAGGGAAAGCAAGCTTTTATGCGCATTTCAAAGCTAAAAATACTATACAAATAAAACCTTAAATCGAATAAGAATTAAAAACACTCAAAGTCTTACTTGTAACAATATCAAAGCTTAAACTAAAACACCAACAATAAACATTGAGTTTATCTTTTCTTACATTCGGTGTATTTTTGCAAATATAAAAAATTGGGAATTTAGCACGTCATACCCAAATCTTTTTATGATATGTTCCGCCAGCCTAAAATAGACCCTTATGCCCAATTCCTCGATAAAGAAACCTCCACCTACTCTACAGTCCATCTTGGAACTATCAGGGCGGTTCCAGAGATCGGTTCAACGCCCCTGGGGTCAAGGCCCCAGCTTCGGCCCACAGATTTCTTGCCGGTGTATATGGCCACAATGGCCCTATCAACCTTCGAACGAACGTTGAGTTCCCAAGATAGTGTACTATCGAGAATTATGCCCAGATATTTGGCACTGTGCGAGATTATCAGCTCCGTGCCATTTACCCTGGGAAGCCTAAAGTTATCAAACTTGTACTTCCTGGTGAAGAGCACCAACTTAGTTTTCAGATAATTGACACCAAGTCCACAGGAGATTAGAATCTTCAATGCAGATTCCATACGACGGGAAAATGTGTCCAGGTGTTTACTAGTCGCCGACCGATTAATCGGCTTCGGTATTGACTAAAAATGGCTAATCGGCCAATAATCGGTAGTCGACATTAATTTGGCCGAATTTTGCTAAAGGCCGAACTTTTTAATACAATATATGCAAATGTTACAAAACCATGCAAAAATAATTAACTACAAACTTCTATATGGAAAAAGAACGACTCAACTCCTCACATTTAAGTGGAAGAAAGCAATGAAAATATTCTCCAAAACTAATTACGTATTTAAATAAATGAGCCCTAAGTCCACAAAGCATTAATATAATTGAGTTTTGCAAAACAAGTCCATTTAACAACTTAAAGGCAGTAGCAATAAAATATTTGGCAACACCACCAAATTGTGTTGCCAGCGAGCAACTATTTAGTGCAGACGGCCAGTTTTATTTCAATCGTTTAAGTTACCGGTATTAATGCAGAAAAATTAATGCTCTGTCATTACAGCATAAAACGTACTGTGCTACCTTTCAATAAAACATTTTCATTAAAACAAAAATAAATATCGTACTTGACCATAAGAGGAAAATAACTTAAAATTTGAAAATTTCAAGTAGAAGCAAAATCATTTTGAATTAAATATAAAGGCACATGTGAGAAATTTTTTAAGCCAGCCTTTTCATTACCAAAAATTAGACAGCGGGTAGATATAAATACTACGTGTCGATTGTTTCCAAAAAGTGAAAAAATAAAAATTTTGAATTGATACTCTCTTTATGATCAAGCAAATATTTCGATATAAAATATTTTAATAAAAAACTTTTTTGGTTGTTTTGGGTGTTTTGTTATTCGTGCTTAATTCCCAATTTTTATAATTTGATAAAAACACTGAAATTTATTGTTGATGGGATAAGCTTTGCCTATGCGCATTTCACTGGTTGCTTAGGCCAGATCATCAGGAAACTTCATCCATAAAGATTTTAGAAAAACTAAATATATTAAACCAAATAAAACTGTAAAGCTCATAAGAATTACAGCAACAGTTCTACTTGTAACAATATCAAAGTTTAAACAAAATCATCAACAATAAACAGTGAGTTTATCTCTTCTTACATTCCCTATTACAATTGATTGGAATTCTTTCAACATTAATTGTAGTTGTAAGTAGGTTAAGAAAAAACAAAATAAAAACAAAAACAACTCGGTCTGCCAGTCTTATAAATGAATATGCACTTAATGAACCAGAGGATATTAACTAAAAATTTCCAATTTTTTTCCCTTTTTGAAAACTATCGACACATAATATTCATATCTCCCCTACCCACTGAAAAAATATCATGCAATTTTGTAAATAACTTTTTGGTAATGCCAAATTGAAAATTTTTTCTTGCTACTTTGGATAAGTAAATTTCGGTTTCGGCCAATTTGGCCCAACTTCGGCTACGACTTCGTCATCGACCTAAAAAAGGTACGTAATCCGCATACGCGACGGTTTTTATCCCTAATCTGTCGAACTGACTCAACAACAGAGTTGCCAATGCATAATTCGGAAATTACACATGACTGTACAAAATTACACATTTGAAGCAAAATTACACATACAAATAGCAAAAGTAGCTTTGATAGAATGAATTTAACTCGCAAAACCTTTTTAATATTCCATATTTGCAATTAAATCGTTAGGTTAAACAAAAACAGAAAATACTAATTGCTGTAATAAGAAAGTAATAAGAAACAAGTATCAACGCGAAGTACTTAATTTCGAACATAAGCGGTAACGTCGACAGAAAAATAGAACTTAAAGTAAAATTACACACAGATTACACATGGAACTTATTACACATGGGCTACACATGCAAGCAAAAATTGCACACAATATCTGTAATGGATTCACATGGATTGGTAACAATGCTCAACAAGCTGTTTATCATCATGGCTGAAATTTGGTATCAAACTTGAGAATAGCATGTTTGATCCCTGGACACGTACATACAGGGATTGGCCAAATAATCATGGACGACCCAAAAGTATCGAAAAAAAAATAAAAAATGGCTTTGGAGGAGTAATAAAATATGATCATTTGTAGCGATTATATTAATAGTTTGTGGAATATCTATAAATGCTCATCTCCTGTCGCCCTCTTTTTGCCAACCTGAAGAAGCTGTACATTGTGGCAGCGAAATATTGGATGAACTCTAAATAAATATATATTTTTCATAATCTGACCTTGAGCTTGATTTAAAAATAAGAAATATATAACAAATATCAAACCTCATAGTTTTCTTATTTCTTTCAGTAAATAGCTTAAATTTGGCATTCAAATATTGGGAATATATACAGTTTAAAAATAAAAATAGCTTAACAGAAAAATTCGAATTTCCAAAAGGTACCAAAATTTATATGAGAGCTTTTAAAGAGAAGAGAACACAATTTAAATTTTATTTTTGTCTTTATTACTTAAAAAGATAAAATGTTAACCAAAAAGTACCAAAATTATATTTTTTCCCTTTTTTAATGTGCAAATTTCAAAAAATTACCAAACACGTGACAATTTAATTTTCGATTCAATAATGATATTTTATCAATTTTACGTCTACCTCTGTTAGATCACGAGATATAATGTTACTAATTTTACCCGTTTTTACCCATTTCTAACCCCTTGAATTTTCAAAAGTGTATACTTTTTTATTTACAGATTGGGAGGGGAGTCTACATACAAAATTTCAAGTATCTGGCTTAAGTTTTTTGGGCTGGGCGATGATCACCCAGTCAGTCACGCTAATCTTATAAAAATATATGAAATCACTAAAAATTATCTGGTGACTAGGGTGTAGGGATGCCAAATGGGATCAGGTTTTTTGAAACCAGAGATTCGGGATTTTTTATTCAAAAAAACAAAATCCCGGGACGGATCGGGATTTTTCAGGATTTCATATATAAGAGCCAATTTTTAAAATTCATATACATAATTATAATTTAATCTTTTTGTATAAGTATTAAAACAAATTAATTCATGAAGAATATTAAACTTATTACAAAATAAAACAGTTTAATGTATTCTTTTAAAGTAATATGGACGAATTATGTATTAAAACTTATATATTAAAAAGCTTCTAAAACCAATTAATGACGTCTGATAATCGATACCTTATTTTATTGCAAACATAAGCTGCCGAGGAAAACAGTGTTCGCATTAAACACATCTGGGTGGTATCGTAAAAAAATAGCTACATATATAATATACATATAACAATAATTAATTTATTTTATCTCAAATATATATGCAAGCATAAATTTAATAAAATAAACTTAAACAAATATGTGTCGAAAGACCTTTGGTAGAATCTCCTAAAGTTTTTAACACCTTTTTGCACAACTTGCATTGTGCGTGCGCAGTTTTATTATCATTCACTTAGAAAAAAGATTTAACCGAACTTTGTCTTCTGATTTTATTTTCTGTGGTACAAAATGCATTGCATGTAGCATTTATTCACTTGCGCCTTCTTTTTGTAACCAGTTAAAAATTAGATTCATTGCCAGTATGATTTAATATTAAATTTTTGAAGTGACTTTTAGCAGGGTCACTCACGTTTATTTAAATAAAGTTGTATTTAATAAAAAAATACCACATATTTACTAAATCCAAAATTTCGAGGCTTAAATTTTTAGAATAATTCCGGGATTTCGGTATTCGAGATTGGCATCCCTACTAGGGTGGCATTTTTTCACGCTATCAGTTCCAGTGAATGTAAATATAAGAAGAAAGATTAAAAAAAATTAAAAATCAATGAAATTTTTGTTCAAAAGTATACACGTACATATATATTTTAAAGAAAAGAAAAGCAAAATATTTAGTATTGGAGGGATAGTTTGTCTACAACGTTAGTTTTTTGCACTTTTTTAATTTTATGCAGTAAAATATTTTCCAAAATTCTGCCACCACGTCTTTCAAAAGCTTCACAAATCCGCAGGCAATCGACCTGTTGTTATGCATTTTGTTGACCAATTTAGCGGTCTGTGCCATATTAACGGATCTAGCCCTTAATATTCGATTTATTGGAGGACCTACTTACATACATGTTCTGTTCCCTAGCAAAAATAAAGTGAGCAAATCTAAGGGAAATGTGAACAATTTATGAGGGAAAAGGCTTTTCACGATAAGGGGAATTTTTTCCCGTAAACATTTTTTCACGTTATTATTCCCCTTTGAATTACCTTTTGTTCATGGGAGTTTTTCATGATCGCAAATATGTGAAAAGGGGAAAAATTATTCACGATGGGGGTGAATAGTTATGAGCCAATGTAAAAAGACATTAATTGGATATAATAGTTATGTTTAACAAATATTTATATTCATTATACATAATAATTAAAACCAATTTTTATAGAATATTTTTTAAAAGTGGCAAATTTTTTGGCGCCGCACTGTGCCTGAAAATTTAATTTCATCAGCCAAATTCCAATTTTTTGTTATCGTCGATTTTAAAATTTTTAATTTACGTAGGACGTAAATTATAAAAAACACGCAGTTTTGCTAACCCATTAATAGGCACCTAAAAGGCGTAGAACCCTTTTCAAGCACTCATTTCATAGGTTGATAAATTGTAATTAATACGCCTTTTTAATTTTTTGATTATCTCATTTGGTTCAAAATGGCGTCACTGTGCCCCGTTGCAATACCCATCTGTGTAAAAAAATGTCAAAGAATAAAGAAAAAATCAATAAATTGTTCTCGTTTTACATAATTTTTTGTTATTCTGCTATCTCAAAGAAAAAATTTTTTTTGGTGAAAATAAATGCTGTATTATAAAACATATGCTGCAGAAACATTCTTTGATTCTCTTTTGAAACTGCATTCATGTCCAGTGTTTAAAAAAACTGCAGTCAAAATAAAAAAATAGCTTTTTGTTCGACTTTTTAACTCTCAGGTTAGGTGATTAATTATGCTTACTGTATGATAATGCAGAACTTGTAAGATTCCTCTATGCATCTGAACAAATAAACATTTTTTTAGATTTTCACTAACCCAAATGAAAAATTCAGAAGACGTTCCTACTTCAGGCCTTATCAAAGGCCTACTTAACAATTTTTTTGATTCAAAAACAACACAAAATAATGTTACTCTTTCTCTTCTCCTTTCTCATAGAAGCTAATATGAAACGTGTTTCTTATCTTTTATACGAAAGAGCCGAGGCTTTCTATGAGGCATTTTTTGACAGTTAGATTAGAATAGTAATTTGAATCAAAAATATTTTAAATCAGGTCTTTAAAAAGGCCTGAAGTATGAAGGTCTTGTGAGTTTTCCCGCTGGGTGGGTATGTATAAATAAAACGGAAGTGATAGGTGCATGATTAAATGCTGACTGATAGTTTCTTTGTGGTATATTAATTTTTACTACGCTGTTTTCGTAAAAATTCAAATAAATTAAAATGAATGCCAGCAGTTTGTTTTATTGGTTTAAATCCTTCATTTCTTTTCTAACTTTATCAAGCTTGATACGAACTCAAGTTACCATCCACAGCATACATCTTGTTTATTGCAATAATAATAATTAACTTAATTTGCTTTCTTCTTAATTTTTAAGACACAAACATTATCTAAGTTTTATATTTGGTAAATTAAAATTTTTTTATTGATCACCATTGTTGTAAAATATGCAATAAAAATGTGCTGTATCAGCAATATATGCAAAGATATGCATTCAAAGCTAAAATCTATAAGTTAAGACAAATTTTTTGTTTTCTTTTTAAAAAATGTTTATTGAAACCAACCGAAACATTCACGTGTGAGGACTAAGGCCTTAAATTATTGTATATGGTTTTTGCGACGTTTGTTATTTTGATAAGTGAAGCTGCTATGAACTGGTTTAAAAACAAATAAAAGCTATTAAAAACAAACTTTTGAAACGATATAACAAAGTAGAAGGGTCAGGAGGGGTGAGGTGTAGCTGGACAATTGGAAAAGCTGATCTTTGGCCAGAATTGACCACTGATTTGTATTGGCCTATCTTGTATATTTCGATGTTTTCTTTTGAAAAAAATATTTTCATTAACAATTGAATCAATCTCATATCTTGCGGGATGGTACAGGCTATTTTTAGTTTGTATTTCTAAATTTTTTTTTGTAAATTTTAATTCTGCTAGTAAAGAGAATGAACATACCTATTGATTTTCATAGAGTTAAATTTTATGAAGAATATTCCGGGAGAGATTATTTGTTTTTGAGTAGCTGAAATTAAAGTTAAAACTGAAATGTCGCCCCAAAATATTTTATCCAATTTCAATCAATTTATTTATGCGTGACTTAAGTACATTAACGAAAAGTCTTGTATTTAAATTGAATGCAATTATTTTATAATTTTTGTTTTCAAACATAAAATGCAAAATTCCCTTGTTTCAGTTTTTCTTACTTTAAATCACATTTATGCAAAAAGAAAAAAAAAACGAAAATTCTAAACCCTTCTATATGGCATGTAATTTTAAAACACATAGAAACATATTGTGCCTTTTATAGAAAAATGGCACGCTTCTCTTTTCATGGCTTAATGTTATTTTCTATTATATACTTTACAAAATCCTAAATGTACACCCACTTTTCTTAGCCAATACATGATTTATGGTGGTTAATTTTTATTTATTATTTTAACATTATTTTATTTTTCTTTTGTGCTTAATTTTTGATTTTAATCATAAAAATGTTACGTTGCAGTGTTTTTTTATTCTAGGATTTATTGTAAAAGTTTGTTTACTGCATACGTGTTTGGCATTAGTTAGTTGTTGTTGTCGCAGTAAATATAGAGTTTCATTATGTATTACATATTTTCGGAATTGAAATGTGAAAAAATGTGTATTTAGAATTTCAACTTTAAACCTTTTAAATAATTGTAGTTATTTAATGCAAAGCGGTACCTAAAATGCAAAGGGGCTACCCTAACACCTTATAACCTGAGAGGAGAGATAATTTACTTAATTAAAATAAAAGAGGTATTAAAATTATGTTAAGCAACATGCCAAAATCGAATTTTTTGCGAAAAAGAGATTTTTTATCGTTCATAAGGGCTTCATGAGCAGCTTTTGTTCTGCGACTTTTTCATAATTTCGTTATGCGAATTTTTCATAATTTCGTTATTTACAAAATTACCGTTTTTGAACTTAAAATTTCCAGAATTTGACCAAATGATGTTTGGCAACTTTGTAAAAAATCCTTTAGCGAGTATTTTTGCTGAACATAAGAACTCATAATAGTTCTAAATACAGGTTGTTTTGATGCATTTTGCAATAAAAATGAATTTTGCGCCATTTCGCGCCGATAACTTGTAATGAGAATACCTTTCCAAGAAAAATGAAAATCGATTGAAAAACAAGTTAGAGTACTATATTCGGCTGTGCCGAATCTTTTCTACCCTCGACCAAGAAACAAAGTAATTTTATTTATTTTTAATTATCAATCACGAACCTTTTTTACAATTCAACGGCTGCTACAAAATGCAGCCAAAGGAAATAAAAATAGGCCCAAATAAATAAAAGAATATTAGTAAGACCTAAATAAGTAAATAAGATAAAAAAACAATTGCATTATTTTTACGGTTTTAGACGTACTAAACTGTTTTCCGGTAGTAGGGTTTATATGGGGCCTAGGGTAAATTATATACGGATCTTCACGAAATTTTAAATTGTGATTTCCAGTCGAATAAAACGAATTTTTGCAAAATCATTCCGTGCCTTGTTTCATCATTTATGTTATTTTTTGTAACAAAATTATCAATTTTTTAAGGTGGTGGTTCCACATTTTGATTCATATCTCAGGTCCTAATGAACCGATTTTGCTGGATTTCAATCCCAAACTGCTTAGGATACCTACAAGCAATTTGACACCAAGTTTGTTCATTTCTTTTGAGTTGTTCGAAAAGTACTGTAGTTTGAAATATTTAATCCTTGCCAAATGGTTTTGTTTTGTTCCAAAGCTATGTTCACCACTATTAAATATTTGACGTTCTACACGTAACCACTTGTTTCCTTAAAGAATTGTTTGCTTTTGCAAATCGTTTCTAAATTACACTATACAATTATCATTTTAGAAATAAAGTTTAGTAAATAAAAACAAATTGTTAAACATAAAGCTCAAGTTCGATCAATTTAATGATCACGCTTTTTTTTTGGATTTTTATCGTCAAATATTTCTTTGGTCTGAAGAACATACCTTAAGTCATATCTATGTATTTTGTTGGTTCCTTCGTGAAATGTTTTATTTTTATTCAAATTAACTTTTTTTTTACAAAAACTAATTTGATTTTTGTATTTTTATGTATTCGAATTGAAACCGGTTAACCGGTTATTTTTTAAATCCTTTGCCGAAAACCGGGTTTTTTAGAATATTCGAAAACCGGTTTTTGAAAAACGTCGAATAATCGATCTCCCTAAAGAGTACAATACGAATCAAAGGCAATTACATTCGTGTATAAAAATACAATCATATTAACAAGGAAAATGGACAAAAGTAGTACATATCAGTGTTGCAAAATTGAAATTTTGAAATGGTACTGAACTTCAACTAAAAAAATAACACAATTATTTATGAAAATAAAAGGAACAAAAAATAATTTACTGGAATTCATATACATATCTATGTATTAAAGAGCATACAGTATTTATATTTAAGGCACACGTGTAAATAATCAGCCTGAGTCGTTTTTTTTTGTAGTAGATTAAGGAACAAAGGTTGTGTTTTACTTCAATCTATAACAAACAACGACTTGGCGTTTACGCCAACGCCAACCGTAATCAGGCTGAATATATCTGTTATACATAAGCATAACGGATTTTCAGTACATATTTGCTTAAGACAATTATTTAAAATAGTTCATATTTTTATGAATAAGTAAAAAATTAAAAATTGGATTTTTGTACACATATACACTGTGCTAGGTTAAAAATCATATTGGTTTTCGAAAGTTATCCCATTTTGAATTGTTTTAAGTTTTTTCGAACTTAAATTTTTGAGTACGACTCGTTTTAAAGTACATATGTAGAAAAAACTTAAATTTAGTACGAGTTTTTTCTTTCTGTCTATCTATTACTCTTGGAAAATGGTCTTATTGACCCCGGGCAACGCTACTAGGGCTTAACAACATATATTATATATACCTAATTAGATATTAACTTAAGAACCTACGAAGGAACTGTTGATACGGGAATATTTTTAATTAAATTTTTGATCAAATTAAATATTCCTTATCGTAGAGATATTGAAGATATTTAATTTATTCAAATTCGATATTCATTTGTTTTTAGATTTCGGTAATTTTCTCTGAATTTTGTTCGCAACTGTACAATTTGTTGTATTTTCGCAGTGTACTGATGTACTGTTATGTCTTAATTTCTTATAACTAAGGCGCTTCACCTTTTCCAGTTTTATCCGTTATATACGAAAGAAAATGTCCATATTTTGGAATAAAAGGAGTTCTACAGAAAGAAAAGTAAGATTTAATAAATTAAAACTTTGTTATATTAGGGGAGAGGGGGGCACCTTTGAACACTTTTTGCTTTCAAGCCTCTTAAAAATTAATTTTGTTTAATTATTAACTTTTTACATAACTCAACTAATGTGTATGGATATAATCTTAAGTTTATGTATACAAGTAACTTATTTTTAGTTCGGCTTAAATTTTTATTTATTTTTTAATGGATGAAGTCATTGTGTTCAAATGTGCCCCCGATACGGGGCAGCTTTGAACTAGGCTGGGGCAGCTTTGAACGGCAATTTTTTCTTATAGCGTTTATGTACAAAAATACCATAAATAGTTCTATTTTTTTTATAAAATAAATTAGATTTATTTATTAAGAAATAAAGTTAAAATATATAATATATAATACCCATTAACATTTAAAAATAAAAAAATTCAGTTCACAAATGAGTTTTATATATACATGTTAAGTAATGATTAGCTAATGCTAATGATTGCTAATTAACATTCTTTTGTGAAATTCTCTAATTGATCAAACAATTAGAATTAGTTCAACTAATTCCCATTAGCTAATTGAAATTTTTATTCCAATGGTAAAACTAATTGCAATTAGTTGCCATTAGCAAAAAAAATTGGTTTACCTTTACAATTAGAAATCTAATTGACTTCTGCTAATGCAATTAGATATTCAATTAGGAAATTTAATTTATTGTAATTCGAGCTAATTGAATATCTAATTGCATTAGCAGAAGTCAATTAGATTTCTAATTGTAAAGGTTAACCAATTTTTTTTGCTAATGGCAGCTAATTGCAATTAGTTTTACCATTGGAATAAAAATTTCAATTAGCTAATGGGAATTAGTTGAACTAATTCTAATTGTTTGAGCAATTAGAGAATATAAACTAATTGCATCAATTGCTAATTCTAATTGGAATTTGAACATGTTCAAAGGTGCCCCCTTCTTTTTGTTCAAAGCTGAACCCGCGTGCTATTTCACGGAAAATTTATAATATTTTTTTTTGTTTACATAATTATTAAAGAACTTACATTAATTCGGCGAAAAACGTATTTTAGATTGCAATAAATTTATTTCACGAAAGAAAGCGATTACCAAATGCTTCTCACACTCTTACAAAAAAAAATTGAAAAATTTACAATGGCACTATAAAAATGTGTTCACCCAACTACATTTCGTCGACGACTGAAAAAACTAGCGAAAGTTGTTGACGTTGCTAGAAAACAAGGTTGCCATGTGAAAAACTCAGTTAATGGTCGGAAAAAATTTGCAACAGAGATTTTATTAACATTGTTCAAAGGTGCCCCGCGTTCAAAGGTGCCCCCCTCTCCCCTACATATTAGATCCACCAATTTGCCATTTCATTTATAAGACTGGATGTGAAGAAGATTATTATAATGTGTATTGATAAGTATAATGTTGACATTTACAGCTTGTGTACGTGTTAAAAACACTTGTATCCACAACATTAATTTCCAATAATTGAGGGATTAAAAATCTCCATAAAACATGTTTATTATTTCTTAGTTTGTATACATTATGTTTGTTTTTTTAGAAAGTTAGTTTTATTCCTTAATATGTTCCTATCAATATATTTTTAAACGTATGTTTAGTGGAAATTTACACCCTAATTTTGTAATGTGGATTTATTTATTTTAGTATTTTTTCTTTAAAGTATGATTTCAAGCTTTTGCTTGCCAGCGGCGCCCGAACCAAACTAAAGGGTGTTTTTTAGCCTACTAGAACTTTGAATTGCAATAAATAACACAACCAATTTAGTTTTAATCAAAACCGCCAAACTTTGATTGCAATTAGTCGATTGGTACTTTCTTTGTATGGCACGTAGCGCCATTATTATACAACACGGATCAATGTCATCAATATTTTTAAACCAAAAAAAATATTGATCAAGGTGCGGTACCGCAACGCAATCTTTGGCTTCATTTTTTTAGAAATAAGATCCAATTATGCCACCAGCGTGTAATCCGCACCAAACGGTATATTTTTCTGGATCTTTTGGAGTTCGTATGGTCTGTTGTGTATTGGTGTTACTCCATATGCAGCAATTTTGCTTATTAACAAAATAATTAAGCCAAAAATGAGCCTTATTGCTGAACACAATTTTGTGGTAGAAAATTGATGACTCATTTCAAAAGTAAATTTAGACAATTTGGTAGCGTTTACCAAGCCTAAATCATCTATTCATGAATATTTGCCAGATTATTCAGATCACAAATGTCAAGATTTGTGCGCGTAAGCATGGCTGTGGGCCGTCAAAAGTGATAACTCCGACTCCTACTCTTACCTTGATTCTAAATGTATATGAGACTGGTCCTTATTTGACCTTTAACCTTTTTTTTAATGCAGTACTTTTTAAATGGTTAAATATAGCACGAAAATGATTCTGTCAAATCGGTATTTTAATTTTAACACGTGCCGCATTAAGCTTTATTATAGTTATTTACATAATATGTTTATGTAACATAACATATTATCTAAAGAAGACTGGACCTTATTTTCTGAATTCAAAATTTTTTAAAGCAGACCCTCTTGAATTTTTTTTTATTATTTCTTCACAATAAATCTTCAAGCTCAAGGCCACTTTTATATAAAAAATATTTATTATTAATCAAAATTACAGACATTTAATTTATAAGAATAGGATAGGAAATACAATTGGGGTATTCACAAGGTAGTCATAACGTTGTAAAGTCATATCTTAAAATAATTACAAGAAATATATATGACTTCTGTGGGCTACCGCTTATAATTTAGATTTCTACCGTACAGTTATGATGTATCAATGAACACAGCATTAATTTTTTTTGTTTGAAACACAACAACATTTATTTTAAACAATTGTAAAAAATTATTTAGGACATTATGACGATATGACTTGATAGCACACCTTGTGAATCCCCTAAATAAGTTTATAAAAATGGAATAGAACAATTTTTGTTTATTGTGCATAATTTTTATTATTTTTCATAATTGACAATTTTGTTTTAAACAATTTGTTTAAAATTAAAAAAACCAAAAATCCCTGAAGAAGTTATCCATTGAAAAAAAATATTGGATTAATAATAAATATTTTTTATATAAAAGTCACCTTGAGCTTGAAGATTTATTGTGAAGAAATAATATTGAAAATATCGAAGAAATTAAACTAAATAATTTTATGTTGAAACATTTTGGAGTCGGAGTCGTAAGTTTTGGTGGGTAAATCTACTCAAACTCCGACTCCGGTACAAAAAGCCAAACTCCGACTGCACAGCCCTGGCAGTAAGTAAGTTTTCAGGCTTAAAAACAACATTTTTGAGTTAATTTGTTATTTAACTCGTGTGCTTTATAGAATGTAGAAAAATAAAATAAAAAAGTATAACGATGACGATTTTTACGACTTTTCCTTTTGTACACTGCGTGTGATGGAGTTGTTGTATTTCCATTTGTTAATACTTGTACGTGACATATCGACAATTGTTCGCATGCAAATTAGTTGTTTTTTTTTAGAATGTATAGATTTTATTAAATTATGGATCGTTTGTCTTACATGCAGGGCTTTTCAGTTAGCACTTCGATTTTAAAAAGGGACGACAATTTGTTTGCATCATCTCGTATGATTTAATAAAATGTTATGTAGTATGCTATATGTTTCCCAAGAATTTAAGATAATGCCTTGTCACAAAATGTTACTATAGTTGTTACTAAATATGTTTATCAGGTAAAATTTTATACTGACTATATTCTTTCGCACATTTTATTAGAACGGCATTTTTGTAGATTGATATAAATTTTCGCATAATTTTGCATCATTATGTTATTGTTCGATACCCAGCGAAAATCGTTTTTAGAAAGTAACTCATAATAGGGGCCAAATATTATAACGACGTTAAAAATGTTTCTTGTATGTATATAACGCAATGGATTAATTTTAATAGTACAATAGAAAATATTTGAGACATCTATTGCTGGGTCAATTTCGTGTGCCTTTAACAAATGTTTCAATTATTGCTCTGTATTTTGGTTTAAAATAGTCTCCTATTGTTTTAGCCGATGTAAAACCATCCGGTTAGTGCGCTTTACTTATATCACTGTGCAACAAAAAACCCGCCTCAACACTTGCAACGCGAAATTAAAGTAGAGCATAAAGGGTTAAAAATACCCCTTAAAATGAGAGTTAGAGGGTTAATAAATTCTATGAAAAGAATCGCCATACAATTCTACTGAGGACATCTGAAAAAGTCTTTTAGGTCAGAAGTACATTTGGTATATTTTTTTTTAATTAAACCAAACGCCTTTAAAAACAAATTCAAAAACTTTAGAGGCCCATATTTCGGGAGTCCGAGCTAACTTTTCAAAACTCTTTGGCAGATTTGTTCTACTAGTAGTCTACTTTTATTTCGCGTTGCAAGTGTTGAGGCTGCCGGCGATGAACCGAATTTTGTTGCACAGAGTATTAGAGGTAACAAACATTTTTAAAAAGTAAAACAAACATTGTAGGTACTTTTAGTAATTTATTTCGTGGACCTTATATATAGAAAGCTTGGCTGGCCACATTTGAAAACCGTTGATTTTCAGTAGGGAATTAGTAAACATAAAATTGTATAAAATTTTAAAGTTTTTTTTTAAAAATAAAAAAACATTTATTAATGTACATACATACATCAGCAAATGTCGAGATACATATGTTTGTACATATGTAGGTGGATTGCAATGTTGTTTGTTACAGTATATCACAAAAGTGCAACCATTTTTCAATAGCATATTAAAAGATAAATTTGTTGATTGAGGAAAATAAATAAAATAGTAATATTTCTAAGAATATGTATGGAATACATTGATTTGCAATTTTCTTATCGTTCCTACCCAGCGGTAAAACTCAGAAGACCTTCTTACTTCAGGCCTTTTAAAAGGCCTGCTTAAAAATTGTTTTGATTAAATTCCTATTCTTATCTAACTACTAAAGAATGCCTCATAGAAGGCCACGGCTCTTTGGTGTAAAAGATAAGATACACCTTCCACACTCGCTTCTATGAGAAGGGAGTAGAGAAGGAGTAACATTTTTTGTATTGTTTTTTTTTGCACAAGCAAAAGAAAAACAATTATTTTTTTGATCCCGTTGCCATTCTTATGTACCTGCTAAAGAAGCGAGAGCGGAAGGCCTTCTCCGCAATGACAACGTGTGTAAAAAATATATGAGTATGGAAGGGAGCGAGAAGGCCTTGCATATCCAAAAGAAGGAGTACAGAGGCCTTCTAGAAGGCATCCGTACCCCTTCTTTTTCCCGCTGGGTAGTTTTATTTACTATACAATAACAAAAGTTTTCAATACATACATATGTATGTACATACATTATCTAACATTACCATTTTCTGTTTAACTAAGAAAAGTGTGATGTTTTATGATTTGTGATTTGTTTTGAACTTCCTCGGTTTCCTTCTTATTAAAATTTATACAAGAATAACTGCGTAGATACGAGACATAGCCATATTTAATGAACGAATACATGGAACGGCTCGTATCAAATTCGGTCTTGGTTGTTTGTTTACTTTGGTCAACAATGTAGCAAACAAGCATATACATACATACATATAAGTATGTATGTATGTTTGCTGTCGTTAATGTAATTATTTGTTTAGCTGTTTGTTTTGTTTGTTGTTCGGTCGGTTGATGCGTTGTTGAGGTTTTTCTCTGTAGTTTTTTTCTGATATTGTCGATATTTAAACTTCTCTCATTTCTTTTTTTAGTTTATTTATTATGCAAGTATTATGTGATAATGTCCTTCATCGCTACTTGCATTATTTGTAACAGGGATGATAAATGAGAAAACCAATATCGTACCAACGAACTTTTAAAATCGTACTTTTTTGGCCCCAATAGTACTAAGTCAGTATTTTGTAAATTTTTTAAAACAAAAATTTAATACAACAAAAAGAAAAGGTAATTATACATAATAATAGGGTGGGTAAAATTTTTTCGCGTCAAAAGCACATCGCGATTCTTGTTCTATTCCAAGAAACTTTTCCAAAGAAAGCATAGGTCAAAAATTAATTTCGAGCCCCGGATTTTTCAAAATAGTTAGTTTTCCAGGATATTCAGAATAGAGGCAAACAAATTGTATTTGATCTAGCCAGACCTGTATCAAGCGGTTTTAAGGGCCGAGGAATCCATTAATTTTTATTTTTGATTGCCGCCAGAGATCGTTTTCATACACTTTTTAGAATTTATCGTCTTTTTTTTGTGGAAAATGTCGAATTTTAAACGAAAATAAAATGTTTGTGCGTTCTAAAAATATGCGCATACGAACATCTTCGGATTGCATTTCCAAATTTATTGTGCTTACAATATTTAATATGTACTGCAGAAACAGAAAAAGGAGTAGAAAGTCCGAATATAATACAATTTAATTTAGCGCTTGTAATACCTCCTTTAAAATTATTCGGAGTAAAATAATAATGTAGTGGTCTCCCACTCTTCCAAAATTCTGCTTATTACTTTTTGACGTTACAACCATCTTGTTGACGAATACTTGACAATATTATGAGTTCGTTCTAAAATAATCTGAAATTGAGAGGAATTCGTCTCTTCTACAATGTAGAACTTTTGCAGAAGTGGTTTCCAATATCTTTTAAAAACTTGTCAATATTATCAAAAAATGCTCGCTTATATGCTGCCGCTGATACCTACTAAATTTAGAATGTGGCATAAGCAATCGTTCAATGAACAAGTGAAAAAATCTGTTAACAGTAGCGGAGTTCAATGTTTTGTGCAAATGGCCTTGCAAAAGAGCAAATGCAAAATATCATAGCTGTTTTGTTAAATCCAACAACAAAAAGTAGAGTTTCCTTTAGATTTCATAAAAAAGCTACGACATTTTGCATTTTCGCACCAAACACTAAACTCCGCTTATATTCATTGGACAGTAAATACGAGTTGTCATTTTATATCAATTACAAATATGTAGGTTTGAAAAATTTGGTAATAGTACCAAATGAGTCACGGGGGTACCAGCGTACTTTTTAGTTTTGAATTGTACCAAAAAAAAATACAATTGTTAACGAAATATTTGTTCTCTTCTTGGTTACACAATTTCCAATTAAAAACGGCAAAGAAAATATTCAAAAGAGTTATTAATAGGTATGCACTATAAGTGTACTGCAACACGTTTAAAATATTTTAAGCGCGCTCCAGTATTTATGGATCGCCATCCATAACGCAGAATAGCCTAATTATATGTGATCCATGATATGGATCGCGGATCACGCTATAAATATTCAACGTTTAGTATACTTCGTAATATATTTTCGTGATACGTTAGTAAGAAGGGGAAAAACAAGTCAAATAAGAAATTAATATTTTTTTTTATAGTTTGTGCTTTAACCAAACAGCCAACAAGCTAGTTAACCAGTTTTATTTTTCTGGCGGTATTTTTTAGCTTTGACCGAACTGCAAAGCATACAAATAATGTAAATACTGACGCGGTAAATGTAAATGCGCGCGATAGAAATATCACAATTACATACATATATTGAACGTGAAACAGTGCCCTAAAACAGAATACATAATTACATATTTCATCTAAATATGAAGTTCATACTTACATATCGAGCCATAACCGTAAAAATAGCTCAAGCGACATCATGTTCAATTTTCGTTCGTAATGGTCATACAAGCTACCATTACGATTTTAAAACAAAAACAATTTAAGCTCAAGCGACATTTCTAGTATGTTTTCTTTTTTTTATAATAAAAAAACCTTCTCCTGTAAAATTTGGTTTTTGTCGCTTAAGCTTTCTCTGCGGTTATGGCTCGATATATGTATTTTCTGTTGTTTTGGTCTGAAGCAACAGACATTTTAAAAAATATTAACGAAATTAAATTTAAATTTTACATAATATATAGGATGTGTTGTAACGAATTTAAATTATTTTATTTAAATTTAAATTAAAAATGGTGTAATTGCTTTGATTTATTTTTACAATTTTATGTTCTTTAAGTTTTTATTGAATTAACTTTAACAAACCTAATACCAACATACAAGTAAATGTTGTTCTTTAATGTAGGCAGTGGTCGACCTCTTAAAAACTAAAAACTTCAACACTAAATCTAAAGTCTCATTTATAAATCACTAGATTTTACCCCTGACTTTGTTAGCGTGAAAAATGCAGAAATCATTTATACTTATTTTATGCTTAAATAAACAACAATATAGAATTAATTATATTCGATGAAAAGCAAGGTGCATATAGATATATTTCGTCCAATCGACCATTGCAATCTGTAAACAAAATTTATCAAATATAAAAAAAATAAAAAATAACAATAGCACTAGTATTTTCTCATTGTAGGCCCCCAGAAAGTACACAGTACGTTAATTTTTCGCTTAATCGTCCTACAAATATGCAAACCACAATTTCACATACATAAACACTTGCACATTTATAATAATTACCAAACAAACATGCAGGTTTAATTTCAAATTAAAAATAATTCGAAAACGTACTATTTCTCAAACGAAAATCGTTAAAAAAAAATTATATGTATAGTTTAATTTTTTACATTTTGCTGTAAAGCGCAACTAGCTCTACATTTAGTAACAAAAGGGATAACGATTGAACAACATGGTTCGAAAATACAACCTTATTTGCAATCTGGCGTTACATTAAAAAAAGTAGACTTTTCGCTGAAAATGCCCATATTTACCTTAAATGAGCAAAGATTTATAAAGTTAATAGCTTGAAAAATAAATCTGTATGAGTCCAAAGTTTACTAAAAAAAAGGTTTTATAAAAAACATCTTGCTCAATTCGCAGTCTTATTCAGTTTTGTAATGCAAGTCAAAATCCACTTCGCAGATTTTTGCGTATATCTGCAAATCCTTAGCGTCGATTACTGTAATTTTTTTTCTGAATATAGTGCTACTTCATTACAATGTATACATAAAAACCCTTTTTACAAATTTGACTTCTTCATTTAATTTTTTTACATTTTGTGGTACAAATATCACGACACGTCAAAATGGAATTGCCCATATGCCTTTTAACGCTTTACTTTCATTTAAATCTCTCCACCGTCAAAAATAACTGAAAAAATCTTTTCTAAATCTTGTTACACCAAAACAAAAGAGAGAAATCGTTTGGAACATAAACATTTAAACTGTATGCCCTTTTTGAAAGATTATTGAGGAAGATTAGCTTAAATTTTGATGAAATTTTTATTTATTTTCCTCTTTTATTACATAAAGTACATTTTGTTACTTTTTTAATTAAATTTTTATGTTGAAAATATAATTTTTGGTCTTATTTTTAAAGTTCTAAACTAATAATATTAAATTATTCGATTATTATTCGATTAAATTTTTACCTTGAATAATAATTCGCGCAATTAATAGATTAATACAAAACATGGATTATTTGAATAATATACCTTCTTCTTCGCCGTTTACTGAATGTATATGAACATTTCCATTTTGACGTGACGTGAAAATGTAAAAAAATTAAGTGAAGTCAAATTTGTAAAAACGTTTTTTTATATATGCAAAGTAATAAAGAAGCACTGTATTCAGAAAAAAATACAATACAGTCAAATTTGTAAAAACGTTTTTTTATATATGCAAAGTAATAAAGAAGCACTGTATTCAGAAAAAAATACAACAATCGACGCTAAGGATTTGAAGATATAATCAAAAATATGCGCTGGCGTGCCGTTAAAAAAACAGAAGTGTATTTTGACTTGCATTACAAAACTGCATAAGACTGCAAATTGAGCAATACGTTTTGTATAAAACCTTTTTTAGTAAGCTTTGGACTTATATAGATTTATTTTCTAAGCTATCAAATTTCGAAATCTTTGCTCGTTTAAAGGTACATAAAGGCATTTCCAGCGAAAAGTCTACTTTTTGTATTGTAACGTCAGACTGCAAATAAGCTTGTATTTTATAACCATGTTTTTCAAATGTTATCCCTTTTGTTACTAAATGTAGTCTACTTGCCGTTTACATCAAAATATAAAAAAGGAAACTGGCAATTTAAATTACATTTTGCTGGAACTGAACATATTTGGATCCTTTAGATCATAGTTGGGGGTAGTGCACTAAATATTGATTTAAATCAGCAGTGCACTATCACTAAATAAAACTGCAAAGAAATTAGTTTGCACTCTTTTTTTACCAGCTTTAGTGATGATTGCAATTTTTTAACTACAACAAAAAAATTTTTAGTGATATTGCAAATTTTTTCACACCACTAAACGCAGATTGAATGCAAAAATCTGCACTCAATTCAAATAGTGCAAAATTTGGATTTGCAATCAAAAAAGGTGCATACAAATATTGTATCACTAAAATTTAAAAAATATAACTTTGTGTGTGCATGGTTTTTGTTTTTTTTTTTGGAGGATATGCATAAGCAAAGAACATTAAACAAAATGAAATTTTTTCAATAACGGTATAATTATTGGCTTTAATTATGAAAAACCATGTTTTTGATTTTAAATTTAGTGCAAAAATTTTAGTTGCACTCAAATGAGTGTGGAAAAAAAGTTGCAATAAACTGATAATTGCTTTTTTAAAAAAAAAAACTATTTTTTTTGAGTGCAAAATTTTTTAACATCACTATTACTCATGTTATCAGGGTGTCAGGGCACAGTGGATGCCTGGATAACCAAACTGCGGACGGTCTGGCTGTCTCTTGAACGACATGTTCGTCTATGGCCTGATTGGCATCTCAATGGCCCGCTGCAAGACTCTCATCAGACGAGAGTCGTACAGGAGGGAGATGGCAGGGCGGCATACCTGCTTAATGGCCAGGACGCTATGGCCTGGCTATAACGCGGTGAGAACGCGCGTGCTACTTGGTCTCGGTAGGGACCGGATGAGTACGGTGATATCGGTCATTACGGGTAACTGGGCGATAGGGACTCATGCTAGGAGGATGGGTCTTGATTACTATTACTACTGTAGAAGTTGTCACGATGAGGAGGAAGGGGAGACGGTGTTTCACTTTCTCTGCAATGCCCTAGTCTGGGGGACATTAGGTTAAGGCATTTTGGGAGACCGGAATTGCCATGTGTGGACGATGTGTCTAATGTGGGACTTAAATCGATCGTGGTTCGGGGTGGTTGGAGGCTGCAGTGACCTCTGGGGAATATTCTGATTGACACTGACTGACACTTGTCACTGACTAGGAGTATCACAAAGGGACCGCTATTGGGACCCAAGTGAGCCGTCGTCGTGGCGGCTGCCCATTGAACCTAACGTAACCTATCACTCATGTTTAGTGAGGCTGCAAATGTTCAATTCATCACTCAACATCATACAAATGATTGCAATATTTTTGCACTACATATCACTAAGAGTGAGTTGAAACTGCAAAATGAGTGCACTACCCCCATCTATGCTTTAGATTATGACTACGTTGGAAAGTATGTATTACAATCAGTGTGACCAGATTTTTTAAAAATATAAAGCTAAATCATGTTTGAAATAGAGCTAAAAAAAAGCTAAAGAGGGAAATTTAAAGCCAAAAAATAAAGCTAAAGTTTTGTATAGCTCATTGTAGAACTTTTAATTATTTCGATATTTTTTATAGATTAAATAGGGTTTATTTTATTAAAGCTGAGAATAATTATATAAATAAATGAAAAAAAATCAAAAAAAGCGCGACCAGCAAATTGATCAAACTTTAGCTTTATTTTTAACAATTTCTTTGGATTTGCTTAACTTTATTTGTAAGAAGATAATTGTATAATGTAATTAAGAAACTGTATAATGATGTTTGATCTAACCAAACGTTTTGCAAAAGCAAAAAATTTGTTATTAAAAAAAATGTTACGTCAAATATTTAAAAGGTATAAGCATTAGGGCATAACCAATTTGTTGGCATAGTACCATGAGGTCAACCATGTCCTAGTGACCACGAAAATTATAATCTTTTGTAATTTTTCTCAAAAAGTTCACGCCCAAATTGGGTTTTCTAAACCAATGCAATATCGAATATTCATAATATTATGCGGTGTTTTTTTTAATTCGTTTTTAATTTTTTTTCGTTATAAAAGGTTTAAGATACGTTTTGGTTTGCGGAAAAATCTCTTACCATCTGTAAATATTAGTGAAATTTCATACTTGTTTTAAATAAACATATTATTAATTTTTCTTACCCAAAAATGCAATTAAAAATTTGTAAAACTTCATCGCAGTTGGCTTGCGAACTTTTTTGACCTTAGCGAAAAAGTAAATATACGTTCCCTTATAGTTTTTCACGCTCTATCGGACTGTGCTATGCCAATTTTGATATTTTAAAAAGTAATTTCCCTTAACTAGTAAAATTTTTACTATCAGAAATTTTCAAAATAGTTGACGGAAGTCGTTTTCGTGATCGAAGTCGTAGGCGTTTCAAATTCGAAATCACGATAACGACAATGTAAAAGACATAAGTAAATAGTTCGCCGTACATATGTCGTTTGCGTCAATCATAATACCAATATTTAAAACGACTTTATTTCGACCACAATAACAACACTCATAAGAAGGCCAAACCAAATATGCTTTCCCTGGTACCTAGCCAAAAACTAATTTTGCTCATATTGCATGCTGATGACAAAAAAATAAACGATTTAATTCTTAGTTCTTTTAATAGTTTGACGCTTCGAAAATTAAAAAGAACGTAGAACGTTTTGCTAATGCACTAAAACGCCCATAATTCGATTTACTTTTGCCCTTGGTAGATAGAAATATAATAGATGGCAAATATGCTTACGTCTCTAAATGGACAATCACGTAAATCCTTTATATTAAATTTACATATACCGGCAGAAAAAACAGAGAAATTGGAATATATCGTTAAAGTGACTTAAAACTGTTGTGATTATAAACGAATAGTATTGTATGCTTAAACCTTAAACACGAAATTGAAATTAAATAAAAGGCTAGGAAAAGCTAAATGCATCGTTGAAAAAGCTGTAAAAAAAGCTTAAAGCTAAATGAAATATCTCAAGCTAAACAGGAAAAAATAAAGCTAAATTTAGCTCGAAAAAAGCTAATATGGTCACACTGATTACAATCATTGTATCTATGGTACGTTACAAAACGTATAAATAGTGTGGTAAACCATATGATGCTGTAGGGAATGTTCTATGATTTGTTGCCGTTTTAAATAAAAAGGGACTAGACATACACATTTATCAGCCATTCATTTAGTCAGTCAGTTCGTTAGTCACAGTTTGATATAATTTCTCTTTTTGCTACTTGAATTTAATAATTCTGTATGTTCAGCACTCACTCACTCATTCACTCACTCACTCAGATAGTCTATCAATATAACTAACAACAACAACAACAACATAATGTAGATTTTGCTTTTATTGTTGTTTGATTATGTGTATGTTTGCACATTTCTCACCGTTTCAGTCGTTACTTACACCGTTAATCGTTTGCATCGTCGTTTTCTTGAAAATAAAAAAAAATCGGTGAGCGCGCGCGAATTTTACGGCGCTGACAACAATAAAAAACAAAAAATCTAAATTAAATGTTATTGGATACTGTTGTTGTGTTCGAAATACATACATCAACTGCATATTGAACAAAAATTTGGTCGATACATACATACATATAATACACTTTAAATGAAACCAAAAGATCAACTTCTTTCTATCTTTTTCTAAAAAAAATATAATTAAAAACTAAAAATCTATTAATAATAAATAACAAAGCATTTACGTAGACGAAGAGACAGAATTATTCATTTAATAAAAAATAAAACATTTTGTTATTATGCATTATTAAATTATGGCATAACATTTACAATTTGATATAATTTTAAAAGTGTGTTGTTGCAAATACCTATTACATATTTCTAAAATTAAAATCACATGTTTTACTTTCTGGTATCGACGGATTTACTGGCGACAAAACATGTTATAAAGTGAATTCGTGTAATATGTTAAGTGATCAGATCGAGCATGAAAGCCACTTTGAGGAGGGTCGGACAGTTGATAAAAACTACAAACAATAAAAACTACTCGAATGAATAAAGTCATCTGTGTATATTATTTTTAGTGAATTCATTTGCGTAAACAACAACTAAAAATAATTCTTTCCGTTGGATTATCTCGAGACTTATTTTGCAAACATGTGTGCGTTTTATTTTTGTATTATTGTTTATATTTTTATTTTTAAAATACTATCATGTCAGAGGTTTTAAAGAATTTAGATTATCCAAATTTTTTTTATATTTTTTTAAGAACATTCTACCTTTATCAATAATTTTAATTTGTATTTAACATTTTTCAATGTCATTTTGGAAAGATGAATTCAACATTTAAAAATTTTTTAATTGAAATTTCTGAAATACCTACATACAGAATTTTCTACGATTGGGAAAAAATTTGAAATCGTCTTAAATGGTATGCAAAAACTATTGTACTTAATAGGTATAAATGGAAAATTGAGAAATAATAAAAAATGTTAAAGTGCATTTGAAACAGTCTGATGTGCTTAATTCACCTTTTATTAATTTTTTTTTTTAACTAATTACAAAAGTAATTCTAAATCGTATTAATCGACTTTAGTTCATATTCGGGCGTGTTCTAGAAATCGAAATGAAGTGGATTAAAAATCGAACAAATTTTAAAAACTACTCTGTAATGAAAGTTCATAAAAGTATTCCATTTTATCTACTTAATTCTTTAAGTATCTATTATTTTTGCAGAAACAACCCTTAAAATCACAAAAAACTACGGTCATTTTGTAAATAATTGAATTTAAATTATCATTCGATTTCAATTTTACCTAATTTCGATTTCTAGAACACACACGATTATTTATTAATAATTTATTAAATATGAAGTAGTATAGACTTAAAGTTTTTAATTTCAAATGTCTTGGATCGAAGTCCAGTATATAATTTTGAACTTGATTTTCGTAAAATGGAGCCTCAATTTTAATTTTGTGATTTTTTTTTTAATTACTGTGTATTTTTCAATAAATTTTATTATTTAAAACAAAAACTAAAATGTTTTTGTTTTCATGCAAATTTTTTTTTTTTTCATCTTTAAGGAATAAAAGTTAAGTGAGATTATTGAGCAATTTTTTAATTCATGCAATAATCCCGAATTTAACAAAAACCACAAATTGCAAAACCAAATTTGAGATAAAAGATTATTTGTTTATCAGGGCCTTTAGTGACATATGTACGTTGTTTTTTTTTTTAATTAAAATGTTTTTATGTTTTTTAATTAATTTATTTTTGTTTAAAGTTAACCTGATCCCTTGTGTTAGTAGAAAATGTTTTTGTTTTTCTTTTTTGCAAAATTAAAATTTTTTTATTGTTTTAAAAAAACAAAATGACCGTTTACTGCCTGTTCCGCGATTTCGAACGAAAATTTCGTTCGCTTAAATAACATTTAAAATAAAAACTAATTTTAAAACGAATTTTGTTTTAAATGTAAGTTATGCAGAGTTTTTACATTTGCATAGGCAAAAAAATTGCTATTTTGTTATTTTTGTATAAACAAATAAAAGTTATTAAATCACTGTATATTTCGTTAAAAATAAAGTAGAGTGCTATATTCGGCTAGGCCGAATATTAAATACCCTCCACCGATCGTTAAAATCAGGGAAAACGGAACTATGCTCTAAAAACACGTTTTATGCGCATTAAATATGCAGTAAAAACTTAAAAATATGCCCTGAAAATTGTTAAAAAAAGGCCCAAAAAAATTGCTACATAGTTTAAAAACAAAATATTCAACAATTTAATAATTTAAAAAACCGAGGCACTTGAATGCTTCTTTCGACACCTTGAATATATGCTCTGTCCATCGGACATCACATTGTATCTTAATGCCCAGAACATCAAATGATTCTGATTCCTCAATAATTATACCACCCATATATAAAGATGAGGCTCCTTAATTGTAGCGCGTTTATGCGTCAGCACGCAACATTGGGTTTTACGGGCATTAAAATCAACCCTTTTTGCACGACCCCATTTCGAGACTATGTTAAGGTATTGGCCAAGCGTATCGTTCATATTTTGCCTCATAGCACCGACATCGGATACGTTTGAATGTCATTTATAAAAATTAGAAATAGAGTAGGAATCTTGAGCTCGTTTGACGAAACCCCATCTATAACACGTCGTATAGTGCGATCTCCGAGAAAACTCGATATAAATCGAGGGAAATTATCACCGACACCAAATCTGTCGAACGACTTGGAAAGATCCAAAGCAATTACCTTACTTTCGCCAAAATGATGAATGGAATAGCACCATTTTTCCGATAACAGAGCTAGTAAGTCTCTAGTAGAGCGACCTCTACGAAAGCCATACTGGCGGTCGCTTAGTAGTAGGATATTTGACAAGACGGCAATTTACCATACTTTCCATATATTTGGAAAGTGCCGAACAAATTGCAATTAAGCGGTAATTTTCAGGGTTATTAGCCATTCCTTATTTAGGAATTGGAATACAGATAGATATGTATTAAAAATAGCAAAGCCAAAATATTGCAATATTGCAATTATTGCATATATCGATGGCTTAATATAAAAAAGGCGTAACTAATTTTTTTCTTAAATAACTTTTTCTGTTTATTGTGGTAGACAAATGCCAAACGCATCGTGCTTTAAAATTTCAGAAGGCTTTATTATAAAAATTGTTGCATCTTTTTATTAAAAATTGAACTAAAACTTTTTTGTATCTTAAATTTAACGATCCAATTAAGATTTGGTCTTCCCCTTTTTAAGAAACACAAAATCGAGTTACGCCTTTTTTATATTAAGCCATCGATATGTATGTTGCGAAAGCTCTTGTAGGCATCTACAAATATTTAACATGTATATAACATTCATAAAAAACTCTAAAATGCCTTCATTGGTCGCATAAGGAAAAACATGCAATTGCATCTTTTTGATTTCCCTGATTATAATATTTCAGGAGTGGACTCTATTTGAGAGCTAAAAATTGTTAATTAATCTTTATAAAAACGGACGTCAATATTAAAATTGGATCCGGTTAAATTATTGACCGACTTGAATAAAATATGAACAGTTTTTGCCGGACTAAAATGATTTTCAGAATACGAATTTATATTGGACCCATTGTAAATCATGGACCAATTATCACGAAATTCCATATAGTGATTTCTGGTATTAAAACTGTAAATTGGAAAACTATTGAAATTTGTTTTAGCTTTTTAGAAGGCTGCTTAACATGGGATCTAAGGTAAATATCGACCGATAATCAAGAAATTGCATGGTATTATTTCTGATAATATGAACCAAAATTGTACCAAATTTTCCCACAATAAATATATCTGCTACAGTTTTAGGCGTATTTTAATAATTTCCCAGAGTGAGTATTATATGGGGCATTATTATATGTTAAGTAATGGACCGAATTTTACGAAATTTAACAGTGTGGTTTGTAGTCCTATTAAACTGTCACGTACTAATTTAAATTATCAGCCCTGTCACAGAAATCAATTCCGATCGAAATTGATTTCGTTTTATGTGCAGGTACATTATGGACCGATCTTCACGAAATATAACAGTATGGATCGAGTCGTATAAAATGAAATTTTGCAAAAGCTTATATCATTTCGTGCATTATTCCACCATTTATGTTAGTTTTTGTAACAAAATTATCAATTTTTTAGGTGGTTCCACATTTTAATTAATAGTTCTGATCCTACCGAACCGATTTTGCTGGAATTCAATCCCAAACTGCTTAAGGCTAGTTTACACTATCACACAAGTCGTTCGTATTCCATAACACTGTGAGATAGAAATCTAGTAGTGCTTGTTGCGGTTGTCAAAAAATCGAACGTAACATTACAGTTTGTAGACACTATCGCACACACGACTCCGAGAGAGTCGAACAAATAATTGATTATCTTCTGATATTGGTTTAAAATGGCTTAGAACTCCTGTGAGCATGCATATTTGATTTCCTAAAAACTTTAAGGCTCCGTGAAATAAATTCTTATTTCTTTATCAATGACATTTTCATGCTCTTCTGAATCATGCGGCAAACCAGTAACCACCTAAGTCATGTTTTAAATCCTTTACCGAAGGTAAGAGGGTATATAAATATAAGTTTATCTTTCCGTTTGTATTTCTACAATATTGATTCTTAAAATGGGGTTTCCGAAGACCTCCGATATAATGGCGACTCGGTTGTTATTTATATATCATATATGGCCTGGAATTTTAAAACTCAGCCAGATCGTTCCATAAATGGCAGAGATAGGAGAAAAAACCATGACTGCCTTTGTCATAAATACACCTTGTCTAAGTTTTTTTTTTTTTTTATAATTTTTTTTTAATCTTTTTTACACATAACAAATACACTAATGTACAAAAAGTTAATTTAACGAGCCCGTCTGTTCTGAATATCTGGAGAACTGAAAGGCCAAAAGTTTTCAAACTAGGACAAGCATCGCGGTTATCAATACACAACGCCCGACGAAATGTACGCGGGGTTGGAGAAGTAGGCGTGGCAGAAAAAAGATTATTGATATCTAAAGAATGGTATTTATATAAATGTCTGCTCTAATCGTATCAATTTGAAGGGTTTATAAGATTCGGCATAAACGAATATAGGTAGCACTCTTACTTGGTGTTTTTTTTTACAAAGTTTGGTATTTAGCGAAAATTCGGCGAGCGCCGAAATTAGCTCCAACCGAACCGAATAAATTCAAATATATACAAATTTCTTTAAAAATAGCTTACATTTCTTCATAAAATTTTTATGAAAATGTGTGATATATGAAAATAATTTAAGTAAAATAGTCATTTTTAATTTATTCATTCAAATATTCATTTATTTCGAAACTTCCTTTATCTTATTTTATACTAGCTTATACCCGCTTCTTCGTTATTACCGTGGTCAGATATGCACCTTAATTGAGTTTTACGCAATAAATTACTTTATTGAGCTCAATTATCTATATAAAATTGCAATTTAGTTATTGCTCAATTAATACGAAATTGTTATAAATATTGAGTAAAATTAAAATGCGACCCTGTGACAAATGTGTTTAGTGAGCAAAACACAACTTACTAAACAAAGTGTTTTGACATTTGGCAACTGAAACTACAACAAAACAAAGGCCCATCCATTAGGTCTGCGCCAAAGCCAGATGTTTATTCCCTAAAGATGTCAAAAGTTGTTAACATTTTGCTTATATGTACATGTACATTTTTGTTTACGTTGAATGTTTTATGTAGTAATATAAATTGAGTTAACTAAATTGTGTACATGTGAACAGAAAGATAATTATGTCAATAAACTGAATATTGACTCAATAAAAAAGGTATATCTGAACACGGTATTAGCGTCTCCTTTTTCTTCATGGACATATTTTTATGCCAAAGTTAATTTTTCTAGGCTTAAACTTGCTTAAATTCTAGCATTTTACCCGCTTCTTTAGTAGAACCGAAAAGCTAAAGAAAAATATAAAATTTCCCGTATTTCCTTTTTTGGGTTTAAAGTTTCAAAAATTTCAGTATTGTAGTTGCAGCCCATAATTTAGTTCGAATATGTCAATGAATGGAGGAAAATGTTTTGTAAGAAAGTACCAAAAATAGTTACGATTTTCACCACTTAAATGTTTGAATTTCGAAATTCGTATACGTATTTTTTTGATAAGTTTCTAAAATTCAGATTTTACCCGTTTACTCCCTAATAGGGCCGAATTTCAAAAAAGTACCAGACACCTGTCCGCTTATTTTTCTAAAGAACAACGATAAGTACATATTACATTTATTTTGCATCGCTTTTAGTTTTGGGGATATAAGGCTACCGAATTTTCCCGTTTTTACCTTTTTTTAACCCCTGAACATTCGAATTTCGAAAAACCCTGTCTTCGTGGATTGATTTGGGGAGTGACCAATCGCGATGATGAATGAGTCAGAAATTAAAAATCTCTCGAAGAAATTAATTCTTTAAAACATCTTAATTCCCGCCTATCGTGAATAAAAAGTGAACAGTTTTTTCCTTCGATATTATCGAAATTTTATTCACGATAGGGTTTGATTGTTCCTTTAAAAGTTCTTTTTTTTATTTAATTACATCTATTTTATAAACTTTTTAAGAAAAGTGTATGTATTTCCCTTTTTCAACAAAAAAAAAGGGAACCACGAGTACAATGTACAATTTTATAAATGTTATTTATGTAAAAAATACATGTCTTGGATTTTTTTCGCTTGTCGTTAGTTGTTTTTGTTGTTGAAGTTGTCGTATAAATGAACGGAAGTGCTTTAAAATCTTCGCTTAGTTGTTACTACTGTTGTTGTTTTGCTTTGTTTTGTTTTAATTTCATTAAAATCATTAAAAAATCATTGTGTCTTTTAGTGTTTTATGATTGATTAATTTAATAATACGCACATGCTTACTGCATTTTAATCAGTTTTAATCAAATCCAGGGGTTTTTTGTTGTAGTTTTCGTTTGTAAGTAGTTTTTATTGTTGTTGTTTTTATCTATCAATTATAATTTCTTGATATTGATAGTAAAACACTTTATTTTTCCATTTTTGTATTATTTTTGTTATGCATTAAGGAATTTATGGAAATATGTATAATGAAGTATCTATTGATATGGATGATTATGCATAAAAAAAGACGCCTTGTGCATAAGTTAAATAAAACAACTAAAATCCAATCTACACTGGCGTTGAGAAAAATGAAATGAAATTCTTTGCCATGTTTTAAAAGTTGTTGCCAGAGAATTTTTTACTTGAAATAACATTTTCATGAAAAGCAGGTTATAAAAGACTTTTATTCGAATTGTAAAAGGATGTTGCATATAGTATGAATCTATATTGAAAAATAATATAATTATATATACAGTGGAATCTCTCATGAACGGACACCGAAGGTGCGATTAAAATGTGTCCGTATAATGGGGATGTCCTTTCAAAAGAACTAACTGCTGTCTTTATGGAAAAGGGGATATCCGCCTAAGAAAAATGTCCAGAAAATTGCTTTAAAACTTTAAAGATAGTTTGTGTGGCAACTCTGTAATATTTATTAATGGTCATCAGCTGAACAGGTTAGCATTCGATCTTATTATATGTAATTGGATCATTATCTATGTATATTTTTAGGTAGTTTTATTAAAAATTTCTTTGAATATATTCAGCCTGACTCTAGTTGAATGAACATTTAAAATAAAATTTAAATAATAAAAAAATAAACCTGACTATACCTACACATCGTTAGGTTGTCGAGTCGATGACAAAATTCTTTATTTTTGAAATGTCTCGAGTAATACAGTGCATTTTAATTTATGCGCCATAAACAAAAGCTTTTAAGACACACGCAAAATTTGTTTTTAAATATAATTGTTTAAGCGAACGGCAAATGCATTTTTAATATAAAAAATTAATAATATTTGAAAATTTTTTCAAGCTTTAACGCACTATCAAAAGCAACTGCAAGCAAGCAAGCACTTTATTTGATTTATTTCCTTTTGCTAATTAGAATAAAAGCAGTAATTGTGTGTGTTGTACTTAATAATTAAAATGATGTTTAGTGCTACAAGTCTTATGCTGAAAATTAATAACAATTTAAGTCGTATAAATGACACATTTTTGTCATGTAACAAGATAAGTTATAACTTCAACTTCAGTATGCATTGTTCTTGCCTCACACGTTGTTTAAGTGCCAAAGTTTAAGTTTTTTTCATTATTATTTAAAAATATATGTGTATTGGAACATTGTTTTTTTTTTATTTTTATTTCTTTGTGTGGTTTATTTAGGAAGAATTGAAATCTTAATATATTTGGTTTAATATTTTGCTTTTCCATATGACGCATTTTTAGTTGCACTTAAGCTTGATTAAAAGTTTTCAAAGATTATGAGGTTCAGACTTTTATAAATTAGTTAAATTTAATTGCCCCGATACTTCTGGTTAACCTTTTATTTCCCTACCAATTAAGAACACCTTCAGTATAAAGACTAAATAATTTTATTTTGCTTGCATTCTATAGATTATTCAACTTCCAGCAGTTATCCCGGTTTTCGGGTAAATAATACATTAAACAGAATGGATACCGATGATGTGGAGTCAACATCAAGCAGTGCAATGTCTAAAATAGGAGCTCTGTTTACTTTTACTTCACCGGCCGTAAAAAAATTGCTGGGTTGGAAACAGGGTGACGAGGAGGAAAAATGGGCTGAGAAGGCCGTAGATAGTTTAGTTAAAAAATTAAAAAAGCGCCAAGGGGCCATAGAAGAACTAGAAAGAGCATTATCATGCCCAGGACAGCCTTCAAAGTGTGTGACTATACCGAGATCTTTAGATGGAAGACTACAGGTAAATAAAAAAAAAAAATTAAATACGAATTGGGGTTTCTTTATTAAAAAAAACTTGTATTTTTAATAGGTTTCACATCGCAAGGGTCTGCCACATGTCATTTATTGCCGTGTTTGGCGTTGGCCCGATCTACAGTCACATCATGAACTCAAACCATTAGAGATATGTCAATATCCCTTTAGTGCAAAACAAAAAGAAGTGTGTATTAATCCCTACCATTACAAACGTGTTGAGAGTCCTGTTTTACCGCCCGTATTAGTACCACGTCACTCTGAGTTCGCTCCGGGACATTCTATGTTACAGTTCAACAATATCGGCGAATCTACTATGCCACACAATGTCAGCTATTCAACAGCCGGTTTCAACAATCATCTCAGTCCCAATAGCCCGCCAATGACATCGGTTGGCAGTCCTAGTTCGGCTAGTTCTAATCCAAATTCACCATACAGCAGCATGGCTGAAACGCCACCACCAGCCTACAGTCCCTCCGAGGATGGCAGTTCAAATAATCCTAATGATGGTTCGCAAATGTTAGACGCTCCAATGGGCGATGTGGCCCAGGTTAGTTACCAAGAGCCAGCATTTTGGGCTTCGATTGCCTACTATGAGTTGAATTGTCGTGTGGGTGAAGTGTTTCATTGCAATAACAGTTCAGTTATTGTTGATGGTTTTACAAATCCTTCGAACAATTCGGATCGTTGCTGTTTGGGTCAATTGAGCAACGTTAACCGTAACAGTACAATTGAAAACACTAGACGTCATATAGGTAAGGTTAATAGCAAAATAAAGAGAATTAAAACTAGTAATAGTTTTGTTGTAATATCTCAATTTGGAAAAATTAAATAATCATTTAACTGGAAACAATCTATTATAAACTTGCAGCCGTATTCATAACAAAAAGTAAGTCACAGTTTGTACACTACGTACAACGAGCTGCTAACTAGAATGACGATTAAGCTTAGCACAGAGTTAATTCATAACGATCCTTTCTCCATCTGCCAACTTTTAATAAATTAATTTTTATGATGCCACATTGTATTACATAAAAATGCAACACGTTTTGCATTTCTCATCGCTGAATTTTTTCCTTTTTTTTTTTTGTTTTTTCCTTTTTTTAAAAAGTTTTTTAAATTAAAATAAATTAAGTAAAAGACAGTAAATTAAAAAAAAAAAAAATTATCAAAAAGTAATTTAAATTTTTGGGAATATAAAATTTAAATTTCCAAAATGTAAGATGAGATAAACCCGCTGTTTATTGTTGATGTATTTTGTTTAAACTTTGATATTATTACAAGTAGAACTGTTGCTATAAGTCTTAAAAATTTAACAGTTTTATTTGATTTAATATCTTTAGTTTTTCTAAAATCTTTATGGATGAAGTTTCCTGATGATCTGGCCTAAGCAACCAGTGAAATGCGCATAGGAATAGCTTATCCCATCAACAATAAATTTCAAGTGTTTTTATCAATAATAAAAACTGGGAATTAAGCACGAATAACAAAATCTTTTGAAAAAAAAAAAAAAATTATTTAAAAAAAAACAACAAAACTGTTTGACATTCAACGGCTGTTTTTCACAAGTTGGCAAGCGTTTGGCAGCTCGTTAACAAGAGTTTAGCAAATCGTTAGCCAGAGTTTGGTTAGTGTATTATGAATAAACTTTTTGCTAACTTCATGCCAAATTTTCATTATGAATACGGCTACTTAAGTTTAAGAGTGAAACGATTTTAAAATAAAACGAGTAAATATTTTGAATTAAGTATTTTTTAAAATTAATTTTTAGTTTGTTCTCTTGGTTCATGTACCACTTTTACTTATTCCCTCTATTTACGTCTTTATATTTTCAGGAAAAGGTGTTCACCTTTATTATGTTACCGGCGAAGTTTATGCTGAGTGTCTTTCTGACTCAGCCATCTTTGTGCAATCACGCAATTGTAATTATCACCACGGCTTCCATCCTAGCACAGTTTGCAAAATACCACCTGGTTGTTCATTAAAAATTTTCAATAATCAAGAATTTGCTCAACTTCTATCACAATCCGTTAACAATGGATTTGAGGCAGTCTATGAACTTACAAAAATGTGTACAATACGCATGTCATTCGTCAAAGGATGGGGTGCTGAATACCATCGACAGGATGTGACCTCAACGCCGTGCTGGATAGAAATTCACTTGCATGGTCCACTACAATGGTTAGATAAAGTTCTAATACAAATGGGTTCACCACACAATGCTATTAGTTCGGTGTCGTAAAATGTCTATATACAAAATGCCGCAGGACAAATAACGACAAGGAAAATAATAAACATCATGAAAGTAGTAAGCATCTGTGAAGCCAACGGATGTTAGATTTTCATTTTATTTTAAGAGGAAAAAAAATATTAGAATGCTAAGTTAAAACAATTTAATTAATTATGATTTAGGATGAAGTTATGATGATAATGAGGACGAAGATTGAAAAGCAGTTTAAAAGACCATTATATCTTTTTTTTTATTATTCTTTTCATATAAATCTTCCTTCTGATTTCGTTTAAAGTTGGGTATTACTTTTTTTAATTTAGTTTTAAAACCAGCCTTATTTGTGATTTTTTTATTTTATGTGTATTTAAATTTCAGAATACATACACATAAAATAATATATTAAATATTTTTTATTTTTTGTTTTATGTGTTAAAAATGCCCGTTAATTTTCTTTCATACAAGTCTTTGACGTTTGGCAAAAAGGCAAAAAGTCAAAAAGGTGCATTTAGAGTTTTTGATTAGGTTTAACTTTATTTTCTTACTCTTTCGTTTGGCATCAATAACATAAATTTAGCACAAGTGCTTCTAATCGAAATCATTTGCTCTTAGGAAATAAATTATTTAAATAGTTTTCAATTTAACATAACGGAAAACTACAGTCTTAACTCCTTTTTGCCTAACTTCAAAGAATTGAGGATTTGATTTTAAGAAAATAAAATACAAATATGAAATCAAGAGTTTTTTAGTTCAACGAAGATTGCAAAGTCAATGTAATTTTTATTTAATGTGGCTTTAAATCTACGATTAATTTTATGCTCATGAATTTGAAAATTAAAGATACCACATATTCGAAATATATACGTTTGAATATACTTCGAAAATAATTGCTTTTGAATGAAAAAAGCACGCTTATGGGCATTGGTTACAAAACAAGTACGGCCTTATTTATAAAAAATAACAAAGGTTTATAAAAGCTTTATGAAACGTATTTTCTATGCAAAATTGTTAAATAAATCTTACGTATTTTCTATGAAAATTTGTTAAATAAACACTTTATAAATCTGTTTTATTTTTTTATAAATAAAGCGGTTAAATCTTAACATGAAATTTAAAAATTTTGCTGGTAATTTCGATAGTGATTTTGAAATTTTTATTTATAACATTTTGTATATCTTCTTTCGAGCCTTTTCTGAAAATCACGTGATTTCAAATCACGTGCGCGAGTGGATTTTGTGGTGTTCTGAAAGTCATATTGCTTTTGTGTTTCTCGGTGTGCTTTTGGCAATTGAAGATCACATAAAAACGGGACACTAAAATATCACACTTGTGATTTAAGTAGGCACATGTGATTTGAAATCACGTGATTTGAGTTATAAGGATTTTCAGAACAGGCCTGTATGTAAAGTATCGGTTATTTTCGGAAGTTAAATTCGAACGAAAGTAAAATTAAACGAATTTTATATTCTTTTAAAGTCAATAAGTTGATTTTTTGATTTCATTTAATTTTGATTTCTCATTTGAATTTCTTTTACATGAGTTTCTTTTTTACATATACACATCTTTTACTTATTAATAAAGTGTGCAACAATTATGATCTTCCTTTAGTTTTAAATAAAGTTTATCTTTTATTATTTGGTTTTAAATTGAAAAATATAATATAAATTGAATTATATATACATACATATTTTACTTTTACAATTTAAGTTTTAATGTAATAGATCTTTGAAAACAATTTTTGATTTTGTTTACTTTTTAAATAAAATATTATTTTCATTAAATTTTATTCATTATTAAAACAAATCGTGTTTCTTTTATTTTTTATTTTTTGCAAGAATCTTAATGTGTTGCCTTAAGAATAAGAATATAAAGAAGACAAGTAATTGCCAAAAATTTAATTTGGATTCAAATTTTTATATTCGTAGGAAAGTGTTATATCGGCAGCATATTAAATTTCGATAAATTACAAAACAATTATTTATGCAACAAATTTATCTCACAAAAAAGCCTTAATTATTAAATAATAATTTATACAATTAGTTAACTATTAAAAAAAATTGCCCATAATATGTATATTGAATACATTTTTTAATTGATTTTATGTAATAATTTAAATATTTATAAACGATTTAATTATAAATAAATCCTTCAAGAGATATCCTAATTATTTTTTCGTAATTTCGCAAGATCTTGGGATTTTAATTAAAATCCTTAAAGTATACTACAATTAATTATACAAACATAACTGAAAAAAATATACTGTGGAAACAGAAAAGTTATATTCTTGTATAATTTTAAAAAAATTGTTTCCATTCAATCATCTTAACATTTTATTTTAATTCACTTGTTTTTCTATCTGAATGTGAAAACAAAAAATTTATGATGTACAATCAATTATAAAATGTATTGTTAAAAATTAAATTTTGTTAAATTTTAAACACAAATGCTTTTTATGCTTCTTTTTTTTAATAATAAAAATAAACTTTACAAATTAAATATTTGTGGTTCAATCAATCAATAGTAATATTTGAAAAGTGTTTAATATTAATTTCTCGTTTTATTTAACAGATGTTTTTACTTTTATTTATTAAATTGTGAAAATTTAGACAAGATTAATTTGTTATAATTAGGACTTTTAAATAATTCTAAAAATACTAAAACATCAAAAATTCGAAAATTTAAATGATATAAAATTTAAAACTTTTAACAGAAAATGGTGCTAAGTTAAAAATTTTTTATTATTAGATGGATTATTTGGAAATGTAGATCTGCTGAAAGTATTAATGGATAAATAACTAATTACCGTTTTATTTAATTGAACACAAGTTAACTTACGCAGGTCAGCGGTTCAAATCTTTTTTAAATAATTTCATATAAAACATGTGGTACAAAGCAATCTAGCTTATTTTCGTGTATTTATTAAATGATTTTTAATTTTTATTCGATTCCGGTCCATTTAGTTATAAAACAATGAATGTTGTTATTGACCCCTTATAGCTCAAGAATGAAATTATTATTTTGAATTTTTTCCGCTAAATGTTATACAAAATAAATGCATCTGTCGTTTTCCGAAAGATTAACTTTTATTTTCGTTATACTAACAAAAATATGTTTCTTTGAGTTTCCCATTATAAATGAGTTCAAACTCAAAAAACTTTTAAAAATGAAATTTTTTTAGGTAACTAATTGCTTTGGTTTGAAAATAAAACAATTCCCTAAACAAAACATTTCAAAGAATTTAATCAGATATTTTACTTAACATATCCTGCGCAAAATTTTACAATACATGATGTTTGTTTCCGACATTTGAAAACAGCACATTTATAAAGTAACGACCGTTACTTTTTTAATGGTCAAAAAAAGTATTAAAATTAAATTTTGTATGAATTCTTTCGGTTGATGCCGTTGCTTGAACTTTCGTAAGTCCAAAATGTAGCAATCCTCGTGGCATATTTGGGTGGGTTGGGATTTTATTAAAAAAATCTCCGAAAATCGGCAACGACCGTTTCTTTGGAAACACCCTTTTAATTGTGGTAAAAAATATCTTCCGAAATAACAAAATTGGTGAAAAACGCTTAAATTTTCATTAAGTCTACACATTGCAACTGGTCGTACAGTTAATTGAGTTGAATATACGAGAAGTTGAATGAAAATCAAATTCGTTTGATTTTTTATTCAACAGAAAACCAACCACATCTCTAGCGTAACAATTGCTTGTACAACTTGATGAGTTTTTTTTTTAACAGATTTGCTCCACTATAAATTAGTTAATTTTTACCAGTTAGCCATTATTCCCATGATTTGGTGGCCATTCCAACAAGATATACATAATTCGGTTCAATCCAACCAGTATTTCACTCTGGGTGCCGCCGTTCTTTTTCTCTTACAAGTACATCGAAAAACACAATTTAAACGTTATATAGCAAATTTCCCGTTTCCCGTTACTTTTACAATAATAATCTTTAAAAAACTAATTTAGCAGGCCTGTGCCGTTTGTATAAAATCAATATTTATAGAAAACTCTCAACTCTGTGGTATTAATAGTAGTGCTGCCACGGTGTGGGTAATTACCCAAATTGGGTGTAATCCTCATAAACGTTTTTTTGATATCAGGTGTAATTTAATTTTAAATGGGTAATATTTCTTAATTTCCTGCGTCATTTTGAATTTTTCTGCTGGTAACAGTGAATTATATACAACTCTGTTTGTATTGGCCTTTTGTATAACCCAAGGCGAATTAACTACAGGTGGTGTCGAAACGCCTTCTGATTTTGACAGTTTGAGCCTATTTGTTTTGATTTGTTGGTGTGTTGCTAAGAATCAAGGCGAATTCAAACAGGTAAACTCAAGGCGAATTCAAATAGGTAAACTCATCTCGTCAGCCGTTCATCAGCTGTTTCCACGGCGAATTCAAAAATATGGTCAAACGTCAAAATATGATTTTGTTTTGAGAAGAAGTTGAATGAAAAGTGTTAAAAATAAAAAACTGCGAATGATTGAAGTGAATTTATTAATTTCTTTTATAAAAAGTGATAATTTTAATTTGCAATTAAAAATTTTTGACAACCAACCAGAAAATTGTATAAACAAAATACATGGGGCTTTTGTTAGTTGTAGAGATGTGTTTACCTGTTTGAATTCGCCTTGGGTAAACTCATCTCGTCAGCCGTTCATCAGTTGTTTCCACGGCGAATTAAAAAAATGGTGAAACGTCAAAATATGATTTTGTTTTGAGAAGAAGTTGATTTAAAAGTACTAAAAATATTATTTTTATAAAAAAAAATTCTAAAACTGCGAATGATTGAAGTGAATATAATAATTTCTTTTATAAAATGGTGATAATTTTAATTTGCAATAAAAAAATTTTGACAGCTAACCATAAAATTGCAAAAACAAAAAGTAGAGTTGCACTTACCTGTTATGAATTCGCCTTGCTAAGAATGCTTGACATTTCGAGCAATAAACACTAAAGGGCGAAATACACTTGTCAAATGCTTGTCAGCCGGCGAATTCAACGTGTACGTGTGCTGGACGTAATATTCGCCGTCATATCAAAATTTTTTGGTTTTTCATCAAGCGTTGTCGGTGTCACATATACAAACACATTTTCACTAATACTACCACAATGCTTGATGAGTACTTTGATCAGTGTATTTGGGCCTTAACAATGCAATGCAAAAACGCTATGTTGTTTCTTTGTTTTTAGATTGTTGTTGTTCCGACACCACCTGTAGTTGAATTCGCCTTGGTATAACCCTTGATCTACACTAAAAATAAATATCTTAGCAAGTTGGCATTAACGTCGGCAGAATAACAGGGCAATATTTCTTATTGCTCAGCTTATGTTAAAGGCATAGGAAAACGTATTTATGTTAACTCATAATTTGAAAAAAATCAAAGAAGGTGCAGTGTAAAAACTGGCGCTATCTTGCAAAAATTATTTTTATTAATATAAATTCTTTCTTATTCGCCTTTATTATTTAAATGTATATTTATTTGTTGAGGTCTTTTTTTTATGTAAAAATATTTACTCAACATTTTTTATTTTTCGAATTTATTCAATGAGCTAAATTTCAGTTATGTATTTTATAAAGCTTTTTTGTGATAGTCATATTCCTTCAATTTTTCAGAAATGACTTTAAAAAAAAAAAAAAAAAAAAAATGTTGAATATAATATAAAGTAACCTCCAGAAGGAAATAATTCCCAGTTTCTATTTGTAAAAATATTTATTAATTTTTTTTTAAACAAATTAATATAAATGTAAATAACAAATTTAATTTCTTTCGCAAATTATTTGCTTCTATTTTTTTTTCTTTTTTACTTCTTTTTTTCAGTTTACAACCAAATTTGATGTTTTATGTTAGCAACAACTGTCAACAAAAATGGATTAACAATTATTGCAACATAAATTGCCGGCAATAAATATGTACAAAAAAATTGCTGTCTACATTAAAGATAACATAATTTTGACATTTACTGCAATATATGCCGCAATATTTATCTCTGGTATAGACGGGTAGTAAACGCCATTATCATTAAATGGTAGAACAGTTAAAATTGACAAACAGATGTTTTTTGTGTTTTTTCCTTGCTCATTCCGTCAGTGTGTATGAAATTTTGTGCAAATCGAGGACCGAAATTCCTAACAAAATGTCATCTCCTGTTATTGACCCACTGGTATTGTTGACCAACAAAGGTGATCGGCAGCCAAGATTCTTGACAGCCATCTATAACCCAGCAGCATGTGCCGCCGCTGGTTTTGGCTTAGCCATGTTTTTAAATTGGGGCTTTCGTCGACCTTTAATGTCCGGTAAGTTTTAAGTGACGTAACATTAAAAAATTACTATATTTTTCCTAAAAAATTTCAATTATATTTGTTTAAAATCCAAAGGTATTCAAAAACACATTGCATTGACCGCTATTGGTGGTGTTGTGGGTTCATACATTGACCAGAAACGAGATGAAGCTTTAGCCACCCGCGATGCCGTGCTTAGGCATTACGTTCAATTACATCCTGAAGATTTTCCCGTTGTTGGTAAGTTTAAGAAAATTATTGTACCTATTGTATAAAATTTTATTCGAATGATGTTGTTGCAGAGCGTAAGAAATTTGGTGATGTCTTAGAAAAATGGGTGCCCATCCGTTAAAGTGTTGCCTGCCATTTGAAAATTTCAATTGGATTGGATGTAGAAGATAATTAATTGTTTTAACGATAAATTAAATTAATAAGAATTGTTATGAGGAAATATACTAAATCATAAACTAAAACCTCGAAAGTCTTTTGTAATAGTTAATAATTTTATGTATTCCTTTTATTTATTTTAACAGTACCCAATTAGCGCCCGTATTTATAAAAAGTTTTAAATTAAATATACATACATAGGTTCACAAAACAAATTTTGTATGAAAATTTGCTTTAATAAACATTTGTTAAATTTAATAATCGTTTATAAATACGGGGGCAAGTGTTTAAAATTAAATTGGAAAAAACTTGAGTTCAAACGTATGTATTTTAAAATGCTGTTCCAGTTTCAAAATATTTTTCTAATCACTTGATTTCAAATTCCCATTTTACAGAGTACAATTAAGACGTAAGCACTAAAATCGTACGAAGTAGCTTAAGTTCTAAAAGATTAGTAGCTAGGATAAAGAGCGGCAACCCACCTTTAAGCCAATATAAACGCTGAAAACGGCTAAAGTTTGCAAAAAGTTAAGACAAATTCAGTTTTAAAAGCTCAGTGCGAGTAACATGCTTAGATCGGACAAAAATTATGAGATAAGGGCCAGACGGACGGCAGTAAACATGGCTGGATACAAGTGTTAGCGTAAAAGAGCGGAATAATTCCTTATATTAAAATTTAGATGGGAACCAGCTTCGATAGCTCCGCTATTTCAGAAGAAAAATGTGTGTCAAATACTAAACAACCATCCTTGAACACCCGCGAATTCCAAGATTAGCCCTATTCGGCCAGGAACAACGACAGGATGATATCTTTATGCAGGACAACGATTCCAAGCATACTTCAGAAATAGCTAAACGTTTGTTTGAAGAAAATTAGAAATGCGTAAATAAATGGACCTCCTCAATCGCCAGAGTTGTACCCACTTGAGTACATTTGGTTCATTCCAAAACGCCAAATTTGTGATCAGAGGAACCCACCTTACACCGTATATAAGCTTTGGGAGCGTGCCGTTAAAGCTTTGTAAAAAATTAAACCGAAAATGCTAAAAACTTTGGTAAAAGTATGGAAAAAGGAGTAAGACAGCTTAAAAGAGCCAAGGGGCAACGCACCAAACGCTAGGATCCAAAAACAACAATAACACAGTACAACACATGATTTCGGGAATCAATTCTGATAATTGCTTATGAATGTATACCCAAAAAGAAGAACTTCTGCATCATTAGTTTGGTCATGGTACCAAAGATCAAAATGAGCATCATCTGAAAAGATGATTTTTTTTTGGCAAAATCGGTATCTTCTGTAAGTCGATCGCAGGCCCACTTAGCGGAGCGAAAACGCATAGGTATTTAATATTTGCGATTTATTATTAAAGAAAAAAACTGAGATAAAAAATTACTATAAAAAAAGTGACACCGCCAGAGTAGAGGTAGAGGGCGTACTAATGGCGGCTTCAGAGGACGTGGTTCTGGATTATCAGGAAACAACAGAGGTATGTGCGAAAAGGTCGTTTTGAAAGGAGTGCTCGTTCAACAGGTATCGGTCATTCGGGTGGTGGCTTTGGCCAGGATAATCGTTTAAGATTTGGTGCAGATAATTAAGCAACAATAAGAATTATTGAAAATCCTGATGGCTTTTCAAGTATGTATGTATTAAATTTTTTGCACACAAATTGGTAACAAAATAAAATGTATTTTTAAGATCTACGATTAATTGATTGGGCACACGTATGTTTACCTATATTTCCAGACCCATGCAAGAAGTGGAACGTTAAAGAGCAGCCTCAGAAATAATGGTACGTGGTATTTACTTTACTGAAATCTAATTTCCTGACTGTAATTAATGAACTTAGATTATATTTTTTTAATAAAAAATTTAATTAAAAATGAAAATTAAAAAAAAGTATTTTTTTATAAAGGTTAGTACTAACCAATTTTTACGTTATAAATAACTAGTTAGTGCTAAACTTTGGTAACTTCTAATTTTTTTATTGTTGAAATAATTTGCAATGTTTAAATAATTTTGATGTTTTTTTAAATACTTGTTTTTAATTTTCAAGAAAATATTTGAAAAACGTGATGTCGTAACGATATCGTTTTAAATAATAGTGCTTACATAATATTATCTGTGGCAATAAATAATATTGGCTTAAGTTGACATACATAAGTGCTTTTTCATTTTATTACATATTTTTATTCTCTTCTTCAAGATCTATCTCTCCCCTAAATTTCAATTATAAAATGCAGGGTTTCGAATAACTGCTAACTGCAGTCAAAATTTGCAAAAAAAAATGCTTAACCGTACGATGCATACCCAACTTTTTCTACGAGAACACACACCCGGGATATGTTTAAATGGTCCAATTTCATTATTATTTTTTTTAAAGCGTAAATTAATGTTTTAAAAATTTTTATGTTTTGTTTCATGCAAATAGTTTACATGGTTCAAAAGATCTAAGCAAAAGAGCGCAAACCAATTTAGAAAGTGTTCGAGATTTGTGGAATGTCAAAAGTTATCCTCTGTATCGCGCTACGGTGGGAGTCAGCCGTTTTTGCTCAATATTGCGATTTATAAGGTTTCACGACGCAAAAACTCGGGCTGCACGCGCACAAACTGATAAAGCAGCACCGATCAGTGAGTTGTGGCTCATTATGAATACCCATCTTCAAGCACACTACACTACACAGTATATACCATCAAAACATGCAAAATATGGTATAAAAGTTTGGTGGATTTGCGATGCCAAAAATGCATATCCACTGCACGGTTAGATTAGAAGGCGCACAAGCACAGGCCAATTTATTCATCATTATTCGGCTTTAGAAAAAATGTGACGATGTGCTCTTTTGTGCCACGAAAAAATAAATCAGTGACGCCGCTTTCATTAATGCACTATGATCGCGAGATAGCTGAGGGTGGGAAGCCTGAAATCATAGAATTTTATAATATGACCAAGGGTGGCGTTGATAAAATGGACCAATTGTTCAGTGAATATCCTACACAACGACAGACGAACAGTTGGCCGTTGTCAATTTTTTCAACATGTTGGACATAACGGCTCTTGCAGCGTATATTGTATATGACTTGAACAACCCCATGCTGCCTGCTAAATCAAACAAGCGTAAGCAGTTCCTTCGCAGCTTGGCGGAAGCATTGTGTATGCCAATTATTGAAGAACGTGCACTAAAACGGCAAGTCACGCGAAACTTCTCTACTAAAATAGCTATTGAGTCATATTTCACCCGTCCGCTGGAATCAATGTTGAACACGACACCATCGACATCTGCCGCAGCCTGCACGCCAAAACCTATTAGCGGTTCCTGCTACTTATGTTTGGTAAATGTAAGAAGCCAATGTGGCTTGATCATTCGATCACCAATACCGAATGCACAATATGTAACAATAGTTTATTGTTTTTATTTTTCAAATAAAATAATATTATTTAAACACACTATAAAATGGATTGTTGCCTTTTGTGTTGATATAAACTGGTGTGGTACATACGTATCCCGGGTGTGTGTTTACGTAGGTGTCGACTTTGGAAGCTCGTAGCTCCTGAACCACTGATGCGAATTGCATCAAATAACCTTTAAGCAATTAGAAATTACTTATGTTTCCTGGATCCGAAATCTCTATTCATTAAGTTAAGACGTTCCTCAGTTACAGATACATCTGTAGCCCGGTGTGTGTTCTAGGGTTAAAAAAAATTAACTGTATTTTATTTTCATCACACTCATACTCATGAATCAAAAAAACAAGATTGCGTACTCAGCCGTACAAAAAAAATTTCTACTGCGCATCTACGTTATAGAGTGTTTGCTGTAAAATATGTAAGACACACACAAATGAACACACACAAAGTCTATTGTTTCGTCACACACAAAAATAACGGACCTGCGCAATGCGCAATCTTGTTTATTTGATTCATGACTCATACTTAAATCAGTTGAACTGTGTACGCACAGTTACTGAAAAAACAGTACCAGAATTTACCTTTTTTTCAGCAGTCGAAAAAATCAGCAACCGACTCACTTTTCAAACACTTTCCAAGCACACACACTGCTGAACTTGCGATTTTATTAAAATGTGATTATTATTATTATTATCATTATTATTATTATTATTATTATTAGAAAAACTACACGCATTTATATTTTAACTTGCACAACAAAACACACAATTTTCTTCAGACAAAACCCTTAATATCTCAAAACACGGAATTTAAACTTAACCTATTATTATTACGTATTGCCACAGTTATAATCCCCGTAAAATATAATATAGTTTTCGCTATCATATCGTTCTATGGCTTGTTGGAATACATTTAATTTGCAAAATATTCGTTTCGAATTATTGGTTCTTTGGGAAAACGCTGAATTTGGATTTTGAAGCATTGAGAATACATACGTAACAAAAAAATATATAGGGAAAGCACTTAAATTATGGTTTTAAGAGTGTTTAGCCAAAGATGTAAAAAAAAAACAGTTGGCCGACCTTATCATGATGTTATAATTTGGGTATTTTCAGAACACTGCAAATTAAATCTTTTAATGTTATGCCAACGTTTCAAACACCTTAATATGTACACATGTCGTCAGGATATTATTGTTTTAGCCTGTAAGCCATCAAGTCGGTTTTGAGAAAAACGATAAAATAGGTTTACAATCAATTTTCTCCAAAAATACTAGATATAGTTGCTACGTACATATGTTTTTTACAAAACTATACATTTTCATGAATTTACATGCAATAAATCCAAAGTTTTAATGGTTTTTCTATAATAACATTTTGTCGTTTTGTGGTCCATATCAAATTTTATTTCGTATTATGATGTGTTCTTTGACGTGTAGCAAAGTAAGTCTATGGTAATAACAATGAAGTTGATAGTCAATAGAGATTTTTAAGGACAGGTTGGTAAGTTTTGGAATGTTGATAATTGCTAAACTTTCTCCTATAAGCCCCGCAAATCAATATTCAACAATTAGTGTCTAATAAATTTTAACTATTGTGACGGTTTGCCCTACGTTGTTCATTATTCGAATGGCGCAAAGCAATAGTAAAGTATAATTTTGTTATGTTTGTATGCAAAATTTACTCCACATGCAAAAAATTGTCATATGTAAGCCAAAATCGATGCTAAAAATATCTGGATTTTGGAATATGAAAGAGAACATTGATGTCTTTTATAATCCGTTCCTAACTTATTGTTTTTCAAATATGGCGTGTAGGCTAAAACAATAATCACCGGACGATGTGTTGAAAGTAATTAATGAGCCGTACTGCACAATACTTGTTTTGTTTTAAACGCACATCAGCGAATGTATTGAAAGAATTCAATGATTTGAAATGAATTTTTGAAGTGGTGGTGTTGCAGGCTTCTTTACATACATATGCATGTACCAAAACAATATGATCAATTCGCATAACATAAAATTTTGTGGTCCGTATTTTGGTTTTAAAAATATAGTCACCGTTGATAGGTATAAACATTATTCTAATTCAACGGTCGTATTGGGAAACAACATTTTGATAAAAAATTATACATATACGTACTTTGAATTAAAGTTTTTAGTTTTTAAAATTCAATCGGCGAAAATCCCTTTAAAGAAATGTCGACATTTATATGCCATTGCTAGTTTAACCCTTTTTTAACGCCGAGGTGTGCGTTTTATTTTCAATACATTTATGCGTGCCTTTACAATAACATATATAGGTACATACATACATACATACATACATACATACATACATATGCACATATTTGCGAATTTTATTTAAATTCATTGTACACTTTTCATATTTCTTGGAATTATCACACAACCCTAAATATTTTTTAATATTTTTAAGCCCCCTTCAAAAGTAAAGAATTTTTATGTTACAATATCAATCTACAGTTACATATTTCAATTAAAAAAATGTATCCTTTAAATCTAAAGTTTTTTAAAATCTTAACGATATTTCCTTGCAAGCGTTACCAACTCACGCAATGGATGACAATCATATTCAGACTTATCATAAGTAGTATTTTAAAGGCTTTACCATGTCTGTTTTACATTTAACTCCCTTTTATACGCATGTCACTAAAAAGTACCGTTATATATCTCTCTCACACTTGTTGTTGTTGGTAAATATTATGTTGTGATTTTTTTTCTCGTTTAGTTGAGTTACGTGAGTTCAACATTAAACACGGTAGAAGTTGCAGTAAAATTATACCTACGGTTTATTTAAAATTGTTAATAAAAAAAATTAAGTGGAACATTTTTTTGTATGTAAAGAAATTTATGAAGCCTACACACAACTAACTCTACAAAAATAGTGCAATGAAAAGAGAAAGAAGGCTTTATTAAAATCAAAGAAACCAACTAAAAAATGTGTAGAAAATAAAATATTATTGAATAACATAGAGTTCAGCGTTTGTGTCAATTGTTAAAGGCAGAGGAGGAGCATAAACTTTAATATACATATGTATTTTAAATACAAAATTTGTAAAAATTCAATATTGGTAAATTCAAAAAGAAAATTGGAATGATTTTAAATGCATAAAAATCGTTATATGAAGTAAAAAAATCAATAAAAAATACATTTCCTTTTTTCAATATTGAGGTCTTAGTTTATAAAAAAAAATTTGCTGCTCATTCTTCTCCTTCGTTTGTTCATTCGGACCCCAATAACAATGTTAATAATGTAAACGAATTGTATGTTTTCCATTCGTTGTTCATGTGTGTTTATGACGCGTTTATAAGTGTGTTAGTAGATGTGTGTCTGTGTGTACGTCTTATGAAGAAAAAAAGTAAATTAAAAAATAAAGCAAAGAAAAAAGGAGTAAAAAATAAATCATAGAAAAGCCATTCTGTATTAACCGTTATTTAATAAGAGCATTTAAAAATTAACAAAAAAAAAAAAAAAATAATGCTAAAAATCAAAACAAGTGCAAAAAACATTAAAAAAATCAAAGTGGACAAATAAACAATTTAAGTTTGTTTTAAAAGCACGTTAAAACTTGTTAAATCTTTTGGTCGATTCGAGCAAACGTTATTACCGGAAATGTACTTAAAGGCCATAATACAAAAATTATGTTGGTACTAAATCAAGTCATTTAAACAACGAACAATTATAAAATAATATATTCTCCCTGGCCTTGTTGTTGGTGTAATTTTCATGTAAATCTAATAAGTTATAAATACAGAGTGTGCCGTGTGCTCATGTTTTTATCTGTTGGTTACTTTTTTTTTTGGAAGAAATAAAATCGAACCGAAGTAGTAACCGAAGCAATGGCTAAGGTAAGCATATATACATATTCTGTCTGAACAGATAATAATTACAAATACAATGCACAGTACATAACGGATATATGAATATACCCTCCAAGCAATTGACTGAGTGTTTTTCGATTATCAACGAAATTTGAACTACTTCGTCACATTTGGTAGTTAAACAGTACATTTTGCGGAATTTAGCAACAACAAAATTCGTTAAAATCGAATAATGAGTTCTAAAATTATATTTTTCGTCACTTTAAAAAGTTGTTAAGATAATTGTAACAGTTATAAAATTACAACAACAGCAAAAATGAACATTCCCCATGTAGCATTGACTTCTTTGCAACGATTTGCGGTAAAAAAGTGAATACAAGGTGCAAAAAAAGTTTGCCTAAGTTATGGCAGTTTGTACTTAAATAGGAATGTGATCGGTGGTGCGTGAGTGTGAAATAGTATAAATCTGTAAAATAAAATAAAATTTTAAATATTTAATAATTACATAGTTATACAATTGTACTTAATGTTAGAACCCCGCTGGATCCAAAAGTTACCGAGCGTTCTAATACCCAAAAGTATTAAATGAGTGCACAACACAACCCAAACTCATTCTTCGGGTAAATTAGGCAAATTTTTAATAATTTCTCATACATTCTCCACATTTCGTTTTTAACTTTAAAACATGGCCAATTTCACCACTTTATTTAAATATCAATTTATATGAATTTATATTTTAATATACATAATTGGTGAAATTGGCCATAACAATTGTATTGACTAAATGTACTGTAGATTTTTGATTATTTCCCAACGATGCTACTACTTAAATAAGAATTAAATAGCAGAAGCGATAGATTTTTGCTAAATGGGGAAACTATTTAGATTATTTTTTCGATCCAAATTGTTTGTAGGGTATCTCCTATTAGAAAATACCGCTTGTAAAAAAGTATAGGAGAAACATGGCAATATTGTATTTTCTTACACAAAATATCCAAAAATTTAATCATTTTTACTATGAAAACAAAACAGGTAAACGTGCTATATTTGGTTGTACCGAATTTTTTATACCCTTCACCATAGTATTGAAGAGCCAATTGTTCCCTGGCACATACATAATATGTATAGTATAGACGCTATCGTGCCAAAATCAGCGTTGCCGTTGTGACACTAAAGTATCACTTTTGACCCTTTTTCTTGTCAAGGACACTTTTTGTGACCCTTTTTTTAATTTATCCCTTTGTATCATTTTAACAAAATTTATGACACTTTTTGAACCTTTTTGAACATAACTACATGCTTCCGTATTCCCTACGAAAGTTATCGTGAGTTTTGTGAACATACATATTAAAATTGGTAGCATGCCATAACGTCCAGTGTCTTAGTCTCCACGGACACTCGCGGTCGCGTAGGCCATATGCTAGAAATTATTTTTAAAAATTAAAAGTCATGAAATTTGTTATTAACTCACAGACAAAATTTTGATTATTCTATTAATTTGTTGTATTTTATTTAAAAAACATTCTACGCCTTTACAAAAACACCCCTGATTTTCGGAAATGATCGAACTAAGGCTTGGAGAAAATCAAACCTACTATGTTATGGTCTGGTGAGCGATGGCGGGGTCAGTTGATTTTTTGTAAAAAGTAAGTTAAACAGATATCAGTATAAAACCATATTGGAACAAAATCTTAAGTTATCTGTAGAAAGTTTGGGCCAGGGAAGTCAATGGATTTTCCGTAAAGACAACGATCCTAAGCATGCTGTTGTTCGAGACTGGCTTCTTTGTTATGCGCCAATAGAGCTGAAATCGCCTTCTCAGTCAGCAGACCTCAACCTCCTTATCAAGCACTTTTGGGATTTTTTGGAAAACCTGGTTCGAAAATATAATATCACAAGTCGTGAAACCCTAAAAAATGCCTTAACGCGAGTGGGGTCTAAAAAACTATGTCCCATATTACGGATTGAAGTCCAAGGCGAACCTACCAAATATTAGAAAAGTATTTTTTTCTATTTATGTATTTAATTTAAAATATTATTCAAATTTAAATACTGTATGTAGACTTTTTCCTTATACATTTTTTATTGTTTAGTTATTGATGTTGTTGTTACACTTTTAAACTAGCTGCATGTATGTGATATAAATAATTTTAGTACTTTAAACAATAATGCAAAAATTTTATTAATTTTCTTTATGAATACCATAAAAACACAAAATAAGGGTGTATGTTGATATTTTTTTCCTTAACTGTATGTATTTTAATATGCGCTAGGTGAAATATTAGGCCGATTTGCTTGAATCTTAAAACTTAACAAATTTCATGAATGTTATTTTTGTCAAGCTAATTGGGCCTAAATTGCTTCAATGTAAAAAAATTCAATTTTTAATTACACTATTTTGTTCCCGACGTTTCGTCGATTGTTTGTAGGAGCGATTTCACGAAATTAAGTAAAGTATTTTTTTTATACAATACATAATTCCTACCACTAGTGGTGGTGCGTTTAAAAATTTGTTTTTGCTAAAATAAGATTTTTATAGTTAACTAAATAAATTGGTTTTGCTAATTAATTTTAAATTCAAATTTCAATTACTCAATTACTAGTTTGCTGTATTCAATTGCAATTTAAATTCATTTTTTATTTAGTTTGAACCAACTGAGGTACATTGTTTGAAATCGTACGTATCATATTTTTCAATCAATATAAAATTATATTTAACTTTAAAATAATAAATTAATTATCAAATTTTTGTTTGTTAACCTCTTTTAAAAACTTTTGTCTTGGAATTTTCAAAAACCCGAAAAATACCGATATAACGAAAAATCCCGACATCTCGAAAAATTCTCTTAATCCCGGGATTTGCCGCCGATTGGCATATCTTGAAATAATATGTAACAAATACCTGAGCCAAATTTGGAGTTCCTAGCTTATATGGTTTGGGCGCTATTGTGCCAAAACCATTATTCTGGAAAGAAAAAGTAGTTATTTGTCTATAATTCGTTCATTCATAAACCGATTTTATTAATGTTTACTATGTATATAAGTTTGTCATTCCGTTTGTAATTTCTACAATATTGATCATTTTCCCTATAAAGTATATATATTCTGGGTCCTTATGAAAAGCGAAGTTGATTTAACGATGTCCGTCTGTCCGTTGAAATGGGGTTTCCGAAGACCCCATATATGATGAGGGCCAGGTTATTATACATTTATGTCACATATGGTCCGGAATTGTTTGCTATTGAAATTCAAAAATATCGCTCCACAAATGGCTGAGATATGAGCAAAAAACCCCGACTACTTCTAATTTTTGCAAAAATCCCTTGTGGTTGTGGTATTTCTATTACTTTTTGCTGTATATCTGGGGAACGGCAAGAGCCAAAGTTTCCAAATAAGGTTCATACATTTAGGTTGTCAATACACACCATCCTACAAAATGTGGGCGGGATTGGAGAAGTGGGCGTGGTACCTCCCGTACAAAAAAAATTAAAAATTGTATAAAAACTTACATTTTAGGGCTGCCATAAGTCCTATGGATATGACTTATATACCTAAATATCGTAAATTTTTAGTAGAGCATATTTTATAAAAAAACTGGAAAAAATCGGTTCAGATACGAAAAAGTTATGGCCAAAATAAATTTTTAAATACCCATTTTCGGGAACCAAAGATCTTTCCGAGTCCAAGTTTTATAACCCAAGTAAATGGTAAATTTCTTCTTAAACACGTCGGTATATAAATCTTTCAATTCGGTTAAAAAATGGCTCAGTTATAACCAAAATACTGAAATCCCAAAATTACTCTTTTTGTATTCTTCACCGAAGGTAAAAGGGTATCCAGTAGTTTTGACTTAACTGCCTTTTGTTTACGTGCACTTTTGACTTTACTGCACAAAATTGATAATTTTTGGAATTATTCTTTCTAATTCCATACAAATTCCTTTTTTAAGGGCATTTTCTATACCTGCACATTTCAGATAAATGCACACAATTTTTGGCATTTTAAAATTATTTTCATACAAAAAATCAAACTTTAACTTAACTGCCCAAAATAAATATTTTCTGGAATTATTCTTCAAAATCCTTGTTTACGTGCATTGTGTATACCTGCACATTTTTTATATTTTTGGGCAGCTTTAAAATATTTTCATACAAAACATCAAAGTTTGCTGCACACATAAAAATATATGGTGGCCACTTTTTCACATAAATATCCAATTTAAGCTGTTTATAAAAATATAAATCGCAATTATTTTGTTTTTTTATGTTCTTTGTGAATTCTCATTGTTTTTGTTAATGTTTCTTTTATATTAATCTCTGTAAGAGTCGTATAACAATTACTGAGCTACCTAAATAAGACAGTTTTTGACGTATGCAAATGCTATTGCCAATACAATTTTAATAAAACAAACCGGCTTTAGGATCTGCAAAAAAGGATTTTTCGACAGGATGGTGTTGATTTCGCGACCTTAAGGTTTGCTTTATAGAAATTGTATGTAAATTAGAAGTTTTGGCATGAAAAATACGCCTGATGCCCTTATTTAGGTAGCTTAGTCATACGGCTGAGTATTTCACGAGTTGTAAAATAATACCTACATACATGAGTCTCATACGACTCTTAGCATGCTTTTTGAAAGTCTCGTTAGATAATCTCAACATACTTCATAAAATCTCTCATACGAATCAGCATTGTAATGTGTAACAGTTTCTCCCGTGCTAGGAATCGTCTACAATTAAAAAATGAGCTCGTCGACGATCAAAAAGACTCTGTCTTTTTAACCCTCCTGGGTTAAAAAAAAATTTTAATAAAATATAAATTTATGTATTAAAAAAATAATTTTTTATTATACTTTTAAATCATACACTTTACTTTAGCTGCACTTTTGTGCAGGTAACCACAATTGTGTTCCTGCACATTAAGGCAGGTAAATGCATTTAAGAGAACTGCATTTTTGATTTACCTGCACAACAAATCGTGCAAAGCAGATTGTGCAGCTAAGTCAAAACTACTGTATTCATTCCTATCATGAATAACAAGTGGAATTTTTGTTCCCTTGAAATTTTCATTCCCCTCGAAGAGAAAAAAGTAATCGTGAATCTCATGTGAAAATTAAATCACGCTATCAGTTCCAGTGAATGTAAAAAAAAGAAGAAAGATGACAAAAAATTAATGAAATTTTTGTTCAAAAATATACACGTATATATTTAAAAAAAAAGTTAAAATATTAAAGCAAACTATTTGGTATTAGAGGGATTGATTACAACGTTAGATTTTTGCATTTTTTAAATTTTATGTAGTAAAATATTTTCCAAAATTTTGCCACCACGTCTTTCGTTACCTTCACAAAATCGACAGATAATCGATTTGTTGCTTTGCATTTTGTTGACCAATATATCGGTTTGTGCCTTATTAACGAATCTAGCCCTAAATATTCGGTTTATAGGAGGAACTACTTATATACACGTTTTGTTCCCTAGCAAAAATTAAGTGGAAAAATCTAAGGGAAATGTGAACAAATTACGAGGGAAAAAACTTTTCACGATAAGGGGAATTTTTTCCCGTGAACATTTTTTCATGTTATCATTCTCATTCGAATAACCTTTTTTTATGGGAGTTTTTCATGATCGCAAATATGTAAAAAAGGGAAAAATTACTAGGGAAAATTATTCACGATAGAGGTGAGTATTGCGGATAATCACGGGGTGCAAAAAACACCACAGCAAAACTTGTTGGTACTCGCTCTTCTCAAAAACATGACTAACAAGAGCGAGTAACGGCGAGTAAGGAGTTTCAAGAATATTTTCCCGACAACATGCACTCTTACATTTTGAAAAATTTTAGCTTTATAGTAATTTTGGGCCAGAATATTATTGGAAAAAGGTTTTAAAAAAAAATCCCTTGGGAGACAGGTTATTTCAGATACATAGTTGTTTTTGTTTTAGTCTTTTCAAATGCTTCTGCGGAGAGAATATTGAGCAATTTAAACAATTGTACGACAGATATAAATAGGAACACATAGAAATGGTGGATCAAACTTTGAACCTTTTCCAATCATTACAAACAAAAAGTGAAAGCTTCAAATATCTGGAAAAATCAAAAAAAAAAAAAATTATCACAATGTAAATGTTATGTAGTTTACTTTGTTTATTTTTCAGTTACATATAAGTTTCAATAAAAAATAGTATGCATTTTTTATTTTGAACCGTTATTTTTATGAAATAAAAACTAATGACTTAGTTATTTTTTTGAAAAAAAGAAAAAAAAACGCAATCGTTACTTTTTTTTGTAAACTAAATGAAAAGTTTATACATATTATGAAATTCAAAGTAAAACTCGTGAGTTTGCAAATAAAAGATAGCACTTGTAATTTGTATCATGTGTAATTTTGGCATGATCCATGTGTAATTTACTATTTTGTTAGATAACCCAAAACACTTTTTCAAATGCTTGAAAAATGACAAACAACATCAAGAAAACACAATTATACACAGTGGCGCAGAATGAGCCATATGATTTATATATATTTTGGCCCATACTCATAGTCAAAATAAAGTATACTTTAAACTTAAACCGGCTTTAAATGCATGTGAACACCATGTTTTAAAGTATGCTTTAAAAAGAGTTGACTTTATTTTTGACTATGATTACGGGCCTTTTTTTTTGAACAATTGTGATTTTTAGTTGAACTGTTAATTTAAATTTTGATATTCTATTTTAGTCAGGCTTGAGTTCATCAAATTAAATTTTCATTAAATTATTTTTACTGATGGAAGGAATTTTTACAACTTGGAATTTTATTAAAATTTAATGAAAATTTTCTTGGCTGAGCTGGGGCTTTCAAGAATCACCACATTCTTTCATCAGAATTCATTGACTTCTTACCTCTGCACCACTGCGGTGCCTGCCAGCCAACAGTCAAACATTAATATTTAACCAGTGGTACAGGTGGTTCGAAATTTGCTGTTATTACCATTTTCAATTTTATATTACATGTTATTTCCTTTCCTCTGTTTTTTCGTATTCTTTCTGTCAAGACTTTTTCTTGAAAACCTGAATATATTTGTTTATTATGTTTTTTGTCCATTTTCGTCTACATTTTATTTGTACAACTTGAAGTACAAATCTAAACATTAGAGCTTGTGCCATAACTATTTTTAAGAACAATTGTGATTTTTAGTTGAACTGTTAATTTTAATTTTGATATTCTTTTTTAGTCAGGCTTGAGTTCATCAAATTTAATTTTCATTAAATTATTTTTAATGAAGGAAGGAATTTTTACAACTTGGAATTTTATTAAAATTTATTGATAATTTTCTTGGCTGAGCTGGGGCTCGAACCTGGGTTGAATTTACATGTTTCAAGAATCACCACATTCTTTCATCAGAATTCTTTAAACTCTTACCTCTGCACCACTGCGGTGCCTGCCTTTTTTAATGTAATTATTATTACATAATTTTTTTTAAATACATTTATATTATTGGGGAAATTTTTTTCAATTAGCTTTGTAAAATGATTTCCCATATATGATGTCCATTTACATACTCTTTTTAATACATTTTCAATAACTTGCCAAAAATGTTCGGGTGAATTTCGATTGTATGTATAGTTTCATAAATTAGTCCCAAAGTCTGCTACTCAGAATGTTGAAAAACGAAGAAAAATAATAATTAAAAAGGTATAAAAGAAAAAATTCAAACCATGTAGCTACTGCTGCGCCACCTTGTAGTTACTTGAAAATGCGATTACTTATGTTCTAGCAAATTGTTTTTATTCGAATTACATTTTTTATATAAAAAAAATTTTCCACTTTTCTATTTACTTTCTACTTGAAAACCCCATACGAATCGACTGTATTCGTTTTTATAATTTCCAATTACATATTTTGAATACATGGTACTTACTTTTGTGTTTGTGGGAGGAGGGTTAGGTTTTTATTGGGTGCAATAGGTGGTACATCTACCACCCACAGAGTACTATTTATTTAAAGTATTGTTGTTCTTTATTCATGTTTTCCTGTTGTTTGCTTTTATGTTGTACAACAAAACTGTCGTGCACTTTAAAATTTTAAAAGTAATGAAGTTTTTGCGAAATCAAGTGATTTATTGCATATCATATCAAATAAGAAGTATATACATACATATGTGGACTTTATTAAATATAAAAAATGTAACTAAACTCCCAGATTAATAATTTTATTCATTTAATTTTGCATGGTTTTATGCGTTAACATACATAAATTTCATATTTTAACGAATCTGTTATTTGTCAATTTTCGCATTTTGGATAGAAATCAGTCTCGAGCCTTTTATTTGCGGGAACGTATAGAAACTAAACATTTTTTGGAAAGAACAATGTGAACAAATAAATATGTAAGATTTGCAAGATTTTTGAGATTAAATTCTAGAGTCTTACAAAAGTCGCTTAACTTTTCTATTGTTTTAAAATAGGCTGGGTTTTTGAGATCTCAGTTAAACTATGTTTAGTTAATTCATGCCGCCATTACCAATTAAGTATAGAAAGTTTTAAAGAAACAGCTTAGTTTTGCTTAAAATATTGGTCTCTAATGAAAAAATAAAAAAAAATTAATTTTGATGAAAACATCCGAATTGCAGACTACGTTAAAATAAGTTTGAACTTAGTCCACATCTCAAAAACCCGGTCTTAAACAGAGAGAGCTTACTTTTATAAAGTTTTTTGACTTTTCATTTAAACTTTGTTTAGTGCTTAAACAGAAAAAGTTTATCTTTATCAAGTTTATTTTTATTTATTTGCTAATTTCTGATTTCAATTTAATTATATATAAAAAATTCTTTAAATTATTTACAAATGTATTAAAAGGCCAAATTATCAACACCAAAAAATAATTCAAATTTTGTTTTGTCTGTACTTTAAAAGCGCCATTCGTGGTGATATTTAAGATATTCTGGTAGTGTAACAGTGTTGAAAAATTCAGTACCTTTTAGTACTTTTTTCAGTACTTTTTCTTATAAATAATACCGCAGTTCTCCTAGAGTTGTTTTTAGTACTTTTTTTTCCTTGGCACTTTTGAACTTTTAACTGTGATATGATCATTTCGATAGAAACCTTTGGTAATCATGTGTTTGTTCCAAAATGTATGTTGTTTTGTATAAAAAATAATTAACGACGCTAATATTGAAATACAAAGCGAGGACGCCAGGATTTATATGTTGTTATTCAGAATGAGATATTTGTTCTTACAAGTTGCAAGAAAATTTATAAAATTGATAAAATTTTAGTGAAAAATTTAAATAAAAACCATTTGCATTTGACGGCCAATTTCACCAAGTTCGGTTATAATTAACTATCAGTTATAGCTGTCAAAACGTATTGGTAACTGGAACTTTAATTAAAAGTTAGTTTTAACTGAACTTGGTGAAATTGGCCGTCAAAGGCAAATGGTTTTTATTTAAATTTTTCACTAAAATTTTATCAATTTTATAAATTTTCTTGCAACTTGTAAGAACAAATATCTCATTCTGAATAACAACATATAAATCCTGGTGTCCTCGCTTTGTAAAGGTAAATGGTTTTTATTTAAATTTTCCACTAACAATTTATCAAATGCATCCCTTTTTATAAATTTTCTTGTAACTTGTAATAACAAATATCTCATTCTTTTTTGTGGAACTCGATTTGACATATTTATAGAAACATGGAAATTGTTTATAAATTGAAAAACACTTCAGTTATTTTATTAGAGATTTTTCGAATCATTTAGAACTAAAATTTGTTTTAAAAATTAAACCTTAAAAATAATAAGCAGCTTCACACCAGAAAATATTATTTCCGGGAAAACAAATACATAGTACAATACCATTGTTTTAACCTTTAGTTACCGACCCAATTTTTCGGTACACAATTGCCGACGCACCAGTTGCAAAGATCAAAAATTTCAGGCGCTTCTCAAAAATATTAAATAAACCTATTTGAAAGGAAAATGTCCAACGATTTCAAATATGCTTCTCTTTTTACAATAAGATTTTATGTTCAGATATATAGATAGATATAGCCCTTCAAAGTTGACTGATTTTCAGTGTTAAGAAAAAGACAATTTTTCGATAATTTGGTCCGCTTGCAAATACCGTACCTCGGAACTAGGTAACGGATCGTCATTCTTGTTGATGCCGTTTGATTTGTGTTTGTCCAGTTAAATCGTTAACATTGATGGAAAATAAAAAAAAAATTCAATTTCTCAATATCATATTTTTTGTTCCTTTTATTTTCATAAATGATGGATTTTTTTTTGAACAAAAAGTACTATTTGGTGGCAAAAGTACTCTTTAAGTTGAAGTTCAGTACCATTTCAAAATTTAAATTTTGCAACACTGTAGTGTATTTCTAAGTATATCTAGTATTCCTATTTGACTAGGACTATATAGCAAGAAAGAAAAGCACATTCGAAAAAAAGTTTTAAATAATATATAATTTTTAAAAAATAAATAATAAGGACAATAAATTTTTATGATAGTAGCAGTAAAAAAAGGACTAATTTTCCATCCCTGATAAGTACATATACATATTGACCCCTTTGCGCAAAATTATCGTATGTTACAAAAACCAAATTTTACAGGACATCAATTTTTCTACTTTTCTCTGCTTTCGCTAAGCAATATCAAAATGAAACTATACATTCCATTTTTGGAGCAACGAAATGGAATTCTATTCCTCTATCCTCCTTCCCATAACCTATTTTCCTAGTTCCAACACAATGCAATGCATTAGTAGGGGGCATCCCCTGAGTGCTGGTCCTATAAAAAAAATTCTCCTACAATATTTTGTCAGGTGACGTCTCTTTGGCATCAAAAACTCAATTTCAAAAAAATTGGCACACACGATAATAATACTGCTGACGTTATGTTTAACGTTCAGTTTAAAATTATCGCTTCCCATGACGTATGATAAATATATTTTCCATTACATTACGTAAAAATAATGGATTTTTTAAACGCCCTAAGATATGCAGTGATTAACTTTTTTAACGGACCATAAAAATAGAGTATATAAATCAGGGGGCAAATTATGGCAGTCGTGATCGAATACTTTTTCGATTCGAAAGCTATTTTTTTTCTTCTTCTGTCTGTCCATACTGAACGGATCGAAATTATTTTTTTAGTGTTGTAAAGTATTTATTTGAGTTTTCACAACATTGAAAAAATAATTTCGATTCGTTCAGTATCGACTTAGATAAAATTGCTTTCGAATCGAAAAAGTATTCGATCACGACTGCCATAATTTGCCCCCAGAACGATGCAAAGCTGTGATATTGATACTGTTATTAAAGGCTTAAATAAAAGTATAAAATGAAATATAATTTTTCTGATTTTATGCAATATTTTTTCTTAGCAACCTTAGAAACAGGATCTACGATAAAATTTGTTCAATATTCGGGTCATTGTTTACATAGTGTTACATTAGAGGCGTTCAAATAATTGTAACAGCAAAAATCGAAGTTTAGTATCGTTTTTTCTACTAGACTTCTACATATTTATTGCTTAGGATTCTTAGCCCTCCAGCGTTTCTTTTACAACCATAAATAAATATTGTAAAGTGTTTCGCATATTTCTACATAATACTGGCATAAACACATTATTAGGCATACAAAAAATTCAATTTGCTGCTTTACTAAAATCCTTTGCTTTTTATTGACCTTGAAAAGGACAATAGGAAAACATTTTCAAACAATTGCAACAGCACGAAAAACAGCGTAAGTATTAACAAACAATATCAACAACAATATTGGCAAAACAAATATTAAATAAAGAAAAAATAAAATACTGAACAAAGTGAACGACCCAGCAAAACCCTTCAAATAAGCATGGGAACATTGATGATGATGATGATGTTGGTAAAATTCTAAAGGATTACAAAAAGTCATTCCATGATGTACGTACTAATGCTTTTACCAAATATTCAGGGCTGCCAGGTACTTTTTTCCTGGTCCCCAAAAAATTAAAAAAAAATGCCCAAAAATTCCGAAATTTAAAAAGAAAACCTTAAAAGGTAAATATTTTTTTTTCTGGCCAAATTTTAATTTTTTTTTTTTAAATATGTAGTAAGAAAAATTTTAATTAGAAATCCCCAAAAATCAAATTTTTAGTTAAAAATTTTTTTTTTGCGTTTTTAGTGAGGAATTAAAAGCAGAACAATATGCTGTTTTTGAAGACGAATGAGCCAATTTATAACAATTTGGAGCTTGTTCAATCGGTTTTAGCCATCCTTAAAATCAACATTAACCAACCAATAGCACAGCATTATTTTTTCCAAAATTTAATATATTGTCTTTGATATTTACTTATTTTTGGTGAAGACATATTTGCTTGATATTCACCTCTATCGTGAATAATTTTTCACTCGTAATTTTTCCCCTTTTCACATATTTGCGATCATGAAAATTAGCGATCAGAACATTAGTAGTTCTTTCTATAAGTCGAATATTAAGGGCTAGATGCGTAAAAAAGGCACAAACCGATATTTTGGTCAACAAAATGTAAAACAACAGGCCTGCGGATTTGTGAAGCTTTCGAAATACCTGGTGGCAGAATTTTGGAAATTATTTCACTACATAAAATTTAAAAAGTGCAAAAAACTAACGTTGTAATCAAACTATCCCCCCAATACTAAATATTTTGCTTTATTATTTTAACTTTTCTTTAAAATATATAAAACTTTTATTTTGAACAATAATTTCATTGATTTTTTTTTCATTCATGCTTTTTACATTCACTGGAATTGATAGCGTGAAAATTTTTTCACATCAGATTCACGATTACATTTTTCCCTTTGAGGGGAATCAAAATTTCATAGAAGCAAAAATTCCACTTGTTATTCACGATAAGGATGATTGTCTTTAAAATATCAAAAATTTTATGTGTTGACAACGGTTTTAGATTCTTTTTTTAAATTCTTCTTTTTAAAACACTCACTTAAGAAAAATAACAAGTATATTATGAACCTTTTACCCATTCACAAAAATGGTAAACTTATGTTGTTTGCTTTTCTAAAAAATAATAATGCATTATAATTGTGTAATATATTTATCAGGTTACACGCACCCTTATAAAGTGATACATTTTTCTAAATTACAATGGAACAAAATAATAGGTACGTTTTACACTCAAAACTAATGTGTGTTAAATATTGAATGCAAAGTTTGTGCTACTAAGCTATTCACCAGCGTTATAGCGATTTTTAACATTAAATTTACTTTGTATTCCAATAAGCGTTAACAACACTGATTAAAGTCAGCTGTTGTTCAAAATTTGGGCAAAAAAAAAATTTTTAAATAAATTAAAATAAATCTTATTATTTCTTCGACCTTTCTTTAATTAAAATAAAAAGTTTTTTCGAGCTCGAGGCCAATTATTTTAAAAAATAAATATATTATTTATTAAATTATTTGTTCCAATATTTCGATATCCTTCGGATATCATTATCAAGGAATGAGTTACAGGTATATTTGCAAGAGACTTATTACTGTCTACATTTAATATCGAACATCGAGTTAAATAAAAGTAAAACAAACAATTTTTATATCCATCACAATATAACCAAAAGTCACAAAACGACACAAATTCAACGCAAAAACGAGAAAAAGTTTATAAAATAATAGTTGCTTGCATAAAAAGTACCTAACTCAAATGAAAAAAAGGGTATTATCTCACATTAAATTATAACTGGGGATAAGAAATGGAACATATTTGCCATTTATTTTTGCAACATATTTAGAAAGGAAAAAGACAACTTCTCACATGTTTGCACATATTTTTGGAATAGAACAAAAACCTGCGCGAATTATAGTATACATGGGACATTATTGTCGAAAAGAAAACACCATTAATTATAATTATTGTTAATAAGAGTAACATAAAAGTTTTGCTGCTTTTGTTTCCTATTTTATATACGAAACAAAGCAAAATAAGCGTAATAAGATTAATAATAAAAGAAGGGAAAATATATTAAAAATGTGTAAAATCCATGAAATCCCCAACTTTGGGGATAAATACCCAAGTCTGGCAGCCCTGCAAATGTTTGTATTTGATTCAGCTTCGTTTGTTGGATTTGTCAGAAAAACAACAACTGAAATATGTACTATTTTGCACAATTAAAGATATTGTTTGCGTTTTAGTTTGAAAATTTACTGAGGTTTTCTAAATTATTTGATTTTTTTTGAACGAGAGCAAATAGATATTATGAAAATGTGCTACCTTCGGTTTATAAGAACATTCAATAGTTAAGAATAAAACTCATTCAGGTTTTAAAATCATCAAAAAAATCATAGTAAAAAATATAATATGTAGTTAAATAAATTCAAGCTAACATAATCAATCAGCCGTTTTTACTGTCTTTAATAGCTCTGTTTCTTTACTTTTTGGGTAAAGTTCGTGTAAATGAGAGTAAGCATAAATTTCTCTCATAAAAAGATAACATTACACAAAAGTACGGGAACAGAAAAAACCAAATTTTAAGCACAAAATAAAAATTCAGTGTTTTGACAGTCTTTACAACACCAAAAAAATTTGCGGCACTTTTGAAAAATTTTATATTGGCCCTAGAATTAAACTACTTTTACTAAAAATAAAACAAAACAAACACTTTTACAATAACTTACATTATGTTTCCCTTATATTTCAGTACAAAACTTTTTATTTAAGTACATTGTTTTATTCAACAAACCTTTTTCAGAATTTGGGTCATGAACTTTTTTTCCTTTTCCTTTTTTGTTTTGTTTATGTTTTACAGCTGTTTCACAATTTACACAACTTGCACGAAGAAAAAGTCTGGGCTGTTTCGTGCAAGAAGAAGAAGAATTTTATTCTCTCAAATCCGCTCTCATTTACACAAATTAATAGTACGGGAACGCTTTTCGTGCAAATTGGGATCCCGAGGGATCCCAAAGTAGAGTAAAGAAACAGAGCTAATAAATTGAAAAAAAAACTAAGTTTCCATGAAAACATTTTGTAAGTGAATATTAATTTTTATCTGCGAGGCTATAAAAACGAATTTTTATTTGAAAATTAGATTATTTAAAAAACGGTAAAAAAAACTTAAATACATAAAAAAAAAATTAAAAAAATAAGCAAAAATTAAAAACGGTGCTACGAACTAAGTCCCAAAAGAAAAAATGAGCTAATTTCCCAATATTTTCTTAAACAATTATTTCACGAAAGTTTTCTTGCGAGTTCAAGTTTATTGTTAAGAGAGGAAGAGCACAGGATATGGAAGGTTAAAAAAAGTCGGGGTTTAAGAAGCAAGTTCGACTGTGATAGAAGCTGTAAAATAGTAACAAAATTAAAATTACACATAGATTACGCATGAACTACACATGCAAGTAAAAATTACACACAATATGTGTAATTACACATGCATTTGCAACACCGATAAGTCTCCAAGTTTTGTAAATGAAAATAAATCCAATTAATATTTTCATTGACTTGTTTCTATAACATTCAAATTGAATTAAACCTTTCGAAAATTAATATAAATTTTAAAAAATTAATTAAGACTAGAATGTCATTGTGACATACAGTATAAAGCTATAAAGTCTTAATATGCAAAGCTGTGCTTAACCTACTGTCAAAAATAAACAAAACGTATCTCAATTGTATTAAAAACAAGTAAGAAAGTATAGTCAGTCAAGCCCGACCATATGATACCCTACCCCACAGTACTTAGAAACACATCATGCTTATGTGTCCATATAAATATGGATTTATCTGTGGTTATAAACTTCATTTAAGTCGGTTTGAAAGTTTGTGAGAGCCGGAAATTTCCTCCTACCTCCCCTTGTGGTCCTATTTTTTAAAAACTGCATAGCTTATCTGGCCATATAAACATGTTTCTATCTATGATTTAAATTTCATTAAAATCGGTTTAATAGTTTCTGAGAGGCAGAAATTTCCCCCTCGTGATCCTACGATTCGGCCCATTTTCAATAGGCTTTGTCCTTGTGCCAATAAAAACCTATGTCCCAAATGTTATCAAATTTTCTTCAAAACTGCGACCTGTACTTTGCGCACAAGGTTACATGGACAGCCAGCCAGCCGGAGGGACATCGTTAGTTCGACTCAGAAAGTGATTATGCGTCGATCAGTAAACTTTGAAGTTTTTCCACGCACGTTCCATTCCTATGTGAATAAGTTTTTTTTATTTTTTTTTGTAAAAAGTACAAACTGTCTAAAAAATCTGCCAAATAATTCGTGGAAGTAATTGATATTTTCAATATGCCAAATAAGTGTAAAAATTTAATTAATTAATTTATTTAATTGTCACATCATTAACTAAAATTGATAATATTTACGAAAATAAGGGTATGTAAAGATACATTTTCATGAAAACAATTCAATATAAACTTTGAAATATTAAATTGCGGAAATGTTTACTTCATTCATTTCATTTCTTTTTTTTTAATTCTTTTTTAATAACTTTTACTGCATATTTCGTAATCATAGTTTTTACTAATGGAACATTGGGATCCTTGTATTTGTGTTTTTAATATACCAAGGGGCAGCTGTGATTATTCGAAGAAGTTTATTTTGGCGCTTTGAAATTTTTTCGATATTAGAGGCCGAGGCAGTGCCCCATAACTGAATACCATAGCACCAGATTGGCTTTAAGATGGAGTTGTAAAGTAGAAGTTTGCAGTCGAGACTAAGGAGTTTCTTCCAATAAGCCAATGAATCTGGATGGCTTTTAGTTTCATTTGAGTTAATTTTGCCTCTATATGGCTTTTCCACGTTAAGCGGCGATCTAAATGTATGCAGAGATAGAAACAGGGAATTATTTACTTTCGAAGGTTACTTTATATTATATTCAACATTTTTTATTCTTCGAATTTATTCTATGAGCTAAATTTCAGTTATGTATTTTATAAAGCTTTTTTGTAATAGTCCTATTTTTCAGAAATGACTTTATACACTACCAGACTATTATATTGTATAAAGTCATTTCTGAAAAATTGAAGGAATATTACAAAAAAGCTTTATAAAATACATAACTGAAATTTAGCTCATGGAATAAATTCGAAGAATAAAAAATGTTGAATGTATACAGAGATATTTTACATGCAAATTTTCAGGTATTATTCGATTATTGATTTTAATAGGCGGGCATGGTTCCCGACGCCACCATCAAGTGACAATTTTAGTTAATCAGTTGCACCAATAATACAACCAGCAGATTTGCCAACAGCTTCCTCAACCAGAAGAAGAACTCATCAGGCACAAGGAAGTTTCGTTACTTTTTATAAGTTCTTACTTGGCACTGGAAAGTTCAAGAGGGTTGGAATCACCACGAATTTGTCTTCTTGTACATAGCACATCTATACAAGAGTTTTGCTTTTCGTCAATATACAATAAATCGACACTAAATCCTTATAAATACTTTTTATTTGACACAACAGTTAAAAACACTTGTAGTTTAAACAAATTATTTAATTTTATAAAATTTTCACTTGTCAAACGTGATATTTTAAATTGGCAACTTTATAGCAAACTCAACTAAAAAAAGTTGGGTATCATAATACCTTAAATGAGTTTAGTTGTGCCAAAGTTAAGTTTACTCTCACACGACTAAACTGAGTTGAGTGGAGAACCGCAAAAGGGGAATACTTTTTATTTTGATAGCATTATTTATTTAGGTGGTTTTAGGCGTACTAAACTGTTTTCCGGTAGTAGGGTTTATATGGGGCCTAAGGTAAATTATGGACCGGTCACCACGAAAATTCACAGTGTAATTTCTAGTACTATAAAACTGTGTCGTGCCAAATTTTGTTATGATAGCATTATTAATTACGGTCTTAGGCGTACTAAACTCTTTTCCGAGAGTAGGGTTTCTATGGGGCCTAGGGTAAATTATCGACGGATCTTCACAAAATTTTACAGCGTGATTTCCAGTCAAATAAAACGAATTTTTGTAAAATCTTATATCATTCCAAGTATTGTTCCACTATTTATTTAAGTTTTTGCAACAAAATTACCATTTTTGTAAGGTGGTGGTTCTACATTTTGATTCATAGCTCTGATCCTACTGAACCGATTTTGCTGGATTTCAATCCGAAATTGCTGAGGATAACTACAAGCAATTTGACACCAAGTTTGTTTATTTCTTTTGAGTTTTTCGAAATTGAGCGTGTTTTCCACAGACGAAGACAGACGGACATGCCTTAGAATTTCTCAAGGAGCCAAAATATATATACATTATGGGTCTGAGATGAATAATAAAAAAGTTTCACACGGAATGACAAACATGTATACCCTCTTCACAACTAATTGAGGTGTAGGGTATAAAAACAAACACTAGCTCAATTTTACATGGATCTTGGTTGATGTATCACATTCAATTTATTTTTGAGAATTTCAAATGAGGATGCATGTGTGTAAGATGGTGGATTGAAAGGATGGAAAAACATTTCACAAATAAATTTTTGAATCGAAATGTATTTTATGTAGCACTATAAATTAAAACTCATTTCTCTTGGGATACTTGTGCTTTTATTTATTGCTTTCGTTGAGCTAAATCATTTGTTTCAGTCAGTCAGTCAGACAAATCATGTTAAGTAAAGTCAAGCCAAATCTCTATGCGGTAAAAGATTCCAAAAAACTAAGGCGAAAAACCAACTAGACAAAATTACCTAAACAAAAACTACGAGTATCATGTTATGGTATGGTTTTACACATATAGAAACTGCATTCGTGTAATCTGTACATATAAAATATTTTCAAGTTAAGGACCTTGACTGATGACCAGGATTCAAAACACAAAATGCACATAATAATCTTTTTTTGTTGTTAGTCAACTACATTGTGTTCAGACTTCAAGAGACCTTTTATATTTTTTATTCCATGTTTCTCTGTACAGGTAACCCTCCTACAAGACGGCTTCCTACAAAACGATTTCGATCTTACACGTAAAAAAATTTGCGGAAATCTTCTAATCTACAACACGGTTTCACTCTAACACGATATAATGGAATTGCAACTTTATCATGATTGAGTTGTTAAAATTGTACCAAAATAGCACAAAAGTACTAATTTTTGCAAATATTTAATTAAAAAAAATTATATTTTACACTGTCTCCTAGCCTCATATTACACGTTTTCCTACAACACGGCGTTTTCTAGGAACCTATCTACCGTGTTGTAGGAGGGGTACCTGTATTGTACTTGCTGTTCTAACACAATTTGTTTTAAATTTTACTTACTCTTTTTAAAAACTTGACTTGAGTGTGTGGAAAGTATGCTAAACTAATGTGACAATAGAAAAGTATTGTGCTGATTATAAGGAAGCTGAACAAAAGGATCGATATTCAACTTACATTTTGGATAAATATGTAGATGATTCATTTACTTATTCAAACTCAAACAACCAAAAAAAAAAAACAAAATTAGAAATGTCAACAAGGTTACTGCTGAAGTGAAAGCATTATATTAAATTTGAAAGGTGAACAATTATTGTACATATTAAATAATAAAGGTGTAAACTTTTTCTAAAAGCTAAGTTTTCAGAGAAAATAACTGAAATTAGTTATAATATATAGATTTTACGTTTGTCACACTAGATTTCCTTTGGTAATAAACAATTTGTTTTTATCTTGCAGGAACCTTCATCATCCCGTTTACCCATGCCAGGATTATCACGCATTCCGTTGCCTGGTTCAATAAAACCTCCAACAGCTATATCTTTACCTAAAACATCACAACTGCGACCACCAGCAACTTTTGCAAAAATACGACCAACTTCTTATACTGGCTTACGACCGCCCATACATCAGTCGCTTACAATCAAGAAAAGTAATTCGGGTGATCGCATAAATACTTTAAATAGCACGGTGAATATGGTTAGTAAAAAGACAACAACAGTTTTCAAAAAAATCTTCGGAAAAACTGAACAAACACCGGAAAAAAAAGATGCCGGTGCCAGCAAGATTTTACAAAATGAAACCGCTGTAGTAAATACTCCTCGACCTGCGCTCACAAGATCGGAAACGTTTGTGCGAACTGACAGTCCGGAAGATTACATGGCCACACCAATGCAGGTCACTGGTGAACCAAAAGTAAGAGGAGGAGCTTTATGTGGAAGTACTCCACTCTTTAGTAAACATACTACACAGGGACTTAACATTAAGCAAAGCTTGGATTCAACTTTTATTCCTAGCACTAAAGTGGATATTACACCAATACAACGAACACATACTTTGGAAAATACTCGTATATCAAATATAGGATTTGGCAGTACTATAGACATTGAATCACCTAAAAATAATACTTTAATTCGCAATGCAGGCTTTGGTAATACAATAGATATAAGTTCACCTAAGAATATAACAAGAAACTTGGACAAGACAAGATGCAGAGACGAAATTGATAATCGTACACAAACACTGGGAAAGCTTGTTGAAAATGAAACTTTCAATAAAACTCATTCCATTAAAGAAGAGGTCATTCGTAATGTCGTCTTTGGTAAAACAATAGATATAAGTTCACCTAAGAATGCAAAATGCAGAGACGAAATTGATGATTGTACATTGACACTGGTAAAGTTTGTTGAAAATCAAACTTTTAATAAAACTCATTCGATTAGAGAAGATGTAAGACCAGATGCTAACCATTATCTTAATACCACAGAAGTTTTGGGACGAACACTTTGTGTAATATCTCCCCAGCCTTACAAAGTATGTGAAAATGCTAATAAAAGTTTAGATGGTACCCAACTTTTGGATAAGCTTACAAAAGTAAACTTAACTCAAACAATTGACGGTGTAGCCAACACCAAGCTAAATGAATACACTGATATCCTTTCACCGGCTACCAATGCTACATATTCTAATCCCGGCTCCAGTGAAAATCTTTTAATGATCGATGATGTTTCTATACCTTCCGGTTTCGAAGAAGATGTCGCCATGGACGTGCAAAAACAATTAGGTAACTTAAATCATCAACAATTTTTCGAAAAAAACATCGAAAATCTTGATGATACTTTAACGGCGCTGGCGCCCAATAAATCAAGTATGAAGCTACCATTAAATTCTACCATGAATACAGAACGTCTTTTGGATTTGTCCGAACAGATGAGCTCACCAGCTAAGCACATGCAATTGCTTAACTTAACTAAAGATTATATGGATCCTCCCAATATAAAGAATACCAGTCAACTGCTCTATATGACACAAATTTCCAGTTCTTGCACCACCACACCAGATCGAAATGCTTGCAAGAAATTTAATAATCCCATGTATCAATTAACTCCTTTACCAGCCCATTTGCAGTCACCAATGTTGCTGAAAGGAGCTCAAAGTGATTTGGTACTACCCATACGCACCCCTGAGGAAGATGGCCAACAAGAACCCATGGACATTGATACTACTCTAATATCATGTGGAGGTAGAACAGAAGCATTTTATCAACAAGCCCAAATTTCTCAAACCACTTCTTCTTTGCAAGACGTTAATAATCCTAACAAGAAGAGTCGATTTTCATTTGGTTTGGATTTAACCGAATCCACTTTGGATTGTTCTATAGAGCTGGTAGATGTTTCATTATCTTCGACAGTACTATCACAAGCTATTAACTCCAGCCACAATAATACGATAAACATGACTCATTCGGCTTCTACCCAACAAATGCAACAACAATTTTTAAAGAAACAAAATTCTTTTGATATGGATGAAAGTTTGGGAATTTTAACTCCTGATCAAATGAAAGAATTTCTTGATTCTACCAACACAAATAATACAAATAATCTTGATTTACCTTTATTGCTCAATAATTCTAATAACGTGAACAACCTGAATCACAAATTAGTACTACAACAAATGCGCATAGACCAAACTCCCTCCCCCGAAGAGTTGCCCTTAGATCCAGTTGAAGTTAAGACCGACATTAATGACATGGTGTCGCAGCATCAACTGTTGCAAATGCAACAGCAGCAGCAGAATTTACACAGTATGATAACATCTTCTAATGAAGATCAGCAGCAAAATCAATGTTTAGAATCATTGTCGCTTCATACTGATACTGAGCCCAGTAAAACAGAGACCATCAACAAGTCCATATCGTCCAGTGTTTCGAAAATTTCTACTAGTTTTATAACCAGTGTAACTAGTGTAACAAGCCTAGATACTGGTTATCAAGGTGATGGAGAAATGTCGAGGCCTGCTTCTAGGGGACCATGTGATCACTCACCATCGAATGGCCCCATACGCAAAGGAGTATCGCGTCAGCCCAGTTTCAATCAACAGCAAGGTAGTGGCGGTCATTTACCACCAGTAAGGCGACAAGATCCGATGACAGACTCTGATTTTTTTACAGAATCTGACGCAGATGATGTATTTCACCGTGGAGATCGTAGAGCCCAAGTAATTGATGGCCAATTATATGGTCCCATGCTGCAACCAGCAGCCTCTGTATTTATCTCAGAAGATCCCCAAATGGAAGATTCTTGCATGGAGTCTTCTGGAATTTTTACAGACGTGGAAAACCGTGGCGATGAAGATTTGGCCCAAATGCGCCGACAAGATACTCACGAAACATCTAATGATTTGTCGCCCGACAATGATTTCGACGGAGATGATTCGACAGAAACCGTTAGATCGAACCGTGAGAGCACAGCCAAACGTTTTCAAACACCCTCAATTTGCAGTGAGAAGTCAGCAGCAACCACTGGTAGTGGTGTTATGTCAGCGACACACAATTCCACTGCTATTCACGGTCAAGGCCATTTAAGTAACAGCCAAACATCATCCACAATACAAAGTAGTATGAGCACTGATCATCTCTCAGCCGATACACTTTCTAATCGTACCTCATATTGTAGTGTGGATGGTAGTAGCGTTAATATTAATGGTATTGGTGTGGATTTTAAGAGTTTCTGTTCTCTTGATGAAGCTTTTGATGGGGAGCATAATAATAACCACAACGATAATGGAGACGATGCCGCATACAGACCGGTTAAATTAACAAAAAGCTCTACGACTTCGACAACTTCATGGTGTGAGCAACCGATGCAGAAACATTTAATGGCAGTACAAAATCAAACTTCGCCGCGTAAACACTCATCGTTAACGTCGCTAACAACAGAAAACGACGTGCACAACAAAACACCAACAACTAAACAAAATAACATAACAACAGTGTCAGCACCGTTCGTAACACAAAATCAAATTATTAAATCTCGCAAACATTCCGATCAAGATTCGTTACTTTCTGAAACGGTTTCGGTATCCGGTACGGGTTCGAAATCCTCTCTCAATGAAAGTGTTAAATTATCCAAAACTCTCACTTCTATAAGCGGTAAGCATTCGCCCCGCTACAAATCGATAACACCAAAAAGTGCTAAATTACGTTCATCACCAAATCAAGCAAATCATTCGAATAAAAATAGTTCACCTCCTGTAGTTCGTAAATACCATCATTCACCCAATAAATGGGATGCCGTTATGAATCAAATTGCTAGTAATAAATCGGCGATAAGAAAAAATTATAATGATGTAAAATCAAAAGTGTCCACACGCATGATAACGACCACTGGTGCGGTTAGTGGTACTAGTACGGCTGGCGGAGGAGCTTCTGGCTCCTCCGCTAGTGTTTCACCCACACAACGTAGATCACCCATAAATAATTTAAGCATTAATCGTAATATAAGTTCTAGTGTTAAAAAAGAGTCCAAACCAAGTAAATCACCAGAAACAACAGTTTCGTCATTGTCACCTCTTACAAAAACTTTGGATAATTCATCGTCAAAACGTAATTTACAAAATGCCCAAAATAATCGGTGAGTTAAAATTAGGCAATAAAAGTTTTACTACTTTAAATAGTACAATAATAATCTAAGTTCGCACTTATTTTCTATAATTTTTAAATCTGTTGCTTTAAAAATTTTTTTCATATGCCTTCAATATTATATTAAAAATAGTTTTGCTTCTACTGAAAGATTTTTAATTACGAGTGAATACCCTCTTGTTGATCAAGTGCGATATGTTTCAAGAAAATGCATACAAATTGTCACCCTAATTTAAAAATGTTTAATTTATCAAAAAAGGTTTTTTTTTGCAATATAAGACATTGTATTTGTTTTTGCTTTTCCGCTTTAATGTTTTTTTAAATGATAACAAAGCTTTGGAGAAACTCAACTCAAATTCTATTAAAACTTTATTATTTACTTTTTCGAATGGTATTGATTTTTAATTTTTTTATCGCACTTTTGTTCTAACTAACACCTTTTGTTCCGTCATAATTAATATAAATTTTTTAGTTTTATTTTTTCTCTCTTATTTATTTTTGTTTTGGTTTTAACGTTTAAAAAAATAGGCGAGACAAGTGATCGATAAAAGCTTTTCACTCTTAAGATACTTGTAATCAAATACATAGTAGTTAAATTAGAATGAATGAAATTTATATGACCCGTTTTAATATTTCTATTGAAGTGGAACTTTATACAATTTATATTTATTTACTCAGAGTTATAAAATCAAATAACAAATTATATTCTAATTTATTTAATTTAGCACTAGTAACTTGAACCTTTGGTCCGATGTAGTAAAACAAATAAGGGTCTCTGGCGGAAATCAAACACGCAACTAGAGACTAGCCCACTACAAACTAGCCTACCAGGGAATTCAACTCAACTTATTATTAGCAATTAAAGCAACATTTTTATGGTATTAAAACTTTAAAGGCCCAACCATAATGCGCTAAAGTTGGCTTAAAAAATGTACGAATACATGTAAATCATTTGAGGCAAACCATATTGAACATAAGAAAACTTTTTGTTAAATTTTATGAAACTGTCACATTCGTACATTCCGTACGGAATAAAATGTTTGTTGATTTTATTTTTGTTTTTTTTTTAATATGTTCGAGAGACTTTTTGTTAATTTTTGACAGTATGTTATTTTGACGTGTCGTGATATTTGTACCACAAAATGTAAAAAATTAAATGGAGAAGTCAAATTTGTAAAAAGGGTTTTTATATATACAAAGTAATGAAGTAGCACTATATTCAGAAAAACATTACAGCTAAGGATTTGTAGATATAAGCAAAAATCTGCGCTGGCGTGACGTTAAAAAAACGGAAGTGGATTTTGACTTGCATTACAAAACTGAATAAGACTGCGAATTGAGCAAGATGTTTTGTATAAAACCTTTTTTAGTTAGCTTTGGACTCATACAGATTTATTTTTCAAGCTATAAAATTTATAAATCTTTGCTCGTTTAAGGTAAATATGGGCATTTTCAGCGAAAAGTCTACTTTTTTTTTTAATGTAACGTCAAACTGCAAAAAAGTTATTTTCGGACCATGTTGTTCAGTCATTATCCCTTTTGTTACTATTTGTAGATCTAGTTGCGCTTTACACCAATATAAAAACGTAAACTAAACATTTAAAATTTTTTGCGAAACAATTTAAAATACTTCTGGCGTTACGTTACAAAAAGTAGACTTTTCGCTGGAAATGCCCATATTATGGTTGGGCCTGAATAGTTCATTAAATATATGGTAAGGTTTTAAAACATTATTTTGGTTCTGGTCTAGACTAAATGACAATAGTCAAGTTAAAACGATAACAAAGAAGGTCTAAATTCTCAGGAATATAAAAAATCGAGTTATGCTTATTAATATTATTATTTATATAAAATACCGGTCGGCAAAAAAAATCGTTTTAAATAAAAATGTATGGAAAATAAAGATTTTTAAATTAAAATCCGTTTTCAGTTTTTTCTATCACATCTAGTTTTTTTTATTAGACTAGGTAATATTTAAACTGAAATTAGGCGGTTATGGTATACATTTTTACATGACTTAAAAACTATTTGTTGAAAGGAATTTTCTTCCAAATCATTTGTTGGTAATTTTATCCTAAACAAGACGTGATAGATTTGGATTAACGTTAAATAAAAAAATTATATTTTTAAACTATAGAAATTTATTTCTCATGGTGAGCAACATTTATTTTATAAATTCTCATATTATAAGAATGTGTATTCTAAGTGAAATTACAATTTTTAAAGCTTTTTTACTCTAATCCTTTGGCTAGCAATGAAGTAAATTGTACAGAAAATTAATACAACTATTAGATACCAGCAGAATGAAATGCATTTTTACAATACAATGTACAAAATTAAAAAAAAAAAAACAATAAAATTTCATATAATTTTGACGTATGCACTAATTTATCATATGATAATACATACAACAGTCTGTTCACAACAGTGCTATTAAGCCTAGAAAAGTACTTAAGTACTTCGGACTTTAACTCACTCTGTGAAGTGGCTAAATATAAATTTCCAAATGATATAGAAGAGTAGGAGAATTATGCAATGACGCTCCATGGACAAAAATGATGCTATATTACGAAACTACTTTAAATAAGAAGCAGCAGAGAAACCAAAACTACTGAAGTAAATTTCTAATTTTAGTAATAAAAATGATTCAATAACTACAGGTTGTAAGTGAATAATTGAAATCATTCCGCTTACATGGAAGCAGGTTGTATTGCAATGATTTTAAAATGTATTTACGATTATTCTTGAAATATAACAGTCATAGAAATAAATTTTTTATACGCAATGAGTATTAAGTTGTTTTGGCAGAGAAAAAAAGTATTGCTTTCAAGTGGGAAATCAATAAAATAAAAATCATGCCTTTTGTAACTACCGGTTCACACAAGTCAAGTTTAACATTTCAAGTCTTGAGTTTTTAGGGGAAAAGAAATGGCATTCTCGAAATTTGATGTACTTGTTTCTTTAAATTGGTAAATAATGACAAAACTCCCTTATGCACCTAACTGGTGCTTATTATACTATAGTCACCTCCAACAAAACCATTTTTAAAGAATATTTTAAACATAATCAGGGGAGTTCTGGAAATTGAAAACGCAAAACGCAAGAAAAAAAAAATGTAAAATCGTTTAACTTAAAATTGATATTTCAAGCTTGAAATATTAAAAGTGCTGCTGAATCAGCGGTTTAGGGACAAACTTAGCGATTAACCGCTTTTTGTTTGTTTTATTAAAATAAACAAAATCATAACAAAAGAAAAACTGAAAGAAGATATTTGTTTACATATTTTATAGTTTGCTCTTTCCAACATTTACGGTTACTTTCTATCAATGCAATGAATAAAAAATGTAATATCATGAGGGCTTTGTTAGTAATTTTTTTATTAATATTTAGCGTTACATGGGAGTTTTGTACAGTATTTTTTTCTACTTTAGACATTTGCTAAATAAAAGTAGTCGAGAATTTCATTATTTATTTATTGTTATTGTTAGAAATCATTTTATAATTTCCCTCATTACCAATTATTAGGGCGTGGAATTTCATGCAAATTCATGATTTTACTCGAAGGTTGAAATATTAAGTGAATAATTTTTTTATCTGAATTAGAACTTTTGCTGAAAATAAGTGCATATTTTTTGGTGTTATCAAAATCAAAAAAATGTTACTTACTCTTAAACAAAAGTTTAACAAATTCTATTAAAAATTTGGGACAAAAAATTACTTTATTATAATTTAGAACAACGGGTTTTTAATGCTTGAAACAACATTTCCGATGTGCAAAATTACATTTCGATGTCTATATGTGTCCTTCTCCGAGAAAAGGGACCTAGTGTGTAACAATGAAGTTTTGAGAAAAACGCATTTCATCTTATTCCACACCCTTTTAGGTACCAGAATCCACTCTTAAGTCAAAACCCGTTTTTTTGACACACTAGGTCCCTTTTCTCGGAGGAGGTCACATATACAGTGTTATTTTTAATGATTGTGCAATTTTTTTGTGTTTGAAAAAAATCTTTAAATTGTAGTCTCAATTTATGACGCGTCAAACACACAACCTACAAAGTGAAAGTACATGGCTTAAAATTCCTCAAGAATGGATTGAACTTTGTAGCTTTTTTTTAAAAAACAAAGTCTTAACAGAACTTTTTTTCGATTTAACTTTGCTGTTGTTAAAAACATCTTGTAAGAAAAATAATAATTCGCTGTATATATATATATATATATATATATACATATATATATATATATATGAAACTAAGTTGGAAGAAATGTTACCGCAATAAATATATCTGCTACGGTTTTAGTTTACCAGAGTGGGCTTTATATGGGGCCTAAGGTAAATACTTGACCGATCTTCACGAAATTTCACAGTGTCATTTCTAGTCCTTAAAACTGTGACGTAGCAATTTCTATTATGGTAGCATTATTTTTTACGGTTTTAGGCGTACTAAACTGTTTTCCGGTAGAAGGGTTTATATGGGGCCTAAGGTAAATTATGGACCGATCGTCATGAAATTTTACAGCGTGATTTCCAGTCGAATAAAACGAATTTTTGCAAAATCTTATCTCATTCCGTGCCTTGTTCCACCATTTATGTTATTTTTTGTAACAAAATTATAAATTTTTTAAGGTGGTGGATCCACATATTGATTCACAGCTCTGGTCCTACTAAACCGATTTTGCTGGATTTCAATCCCAAACTGCTTATAATAACTACAAGCAATTTGACACCAAGTTTGTTCATTTCTTTTGAGTTGTTCGAAAGTGAGCGTGTTTTCAATAGACGGACATGGCTAAATCGACTTAGAATTACTCAAGAAACCAGAATATATGTTCTTTATTCTGAGATGAATAATAAAAAAGTTTCACACGGAATGACAAACTTAGTATACCCTCTAAACAACTAATTGTGGTGGAGGGTATACAAATGAAGTAGGTATGTACACTGTCAGTTTTTCTTTAAATAATAAATACATACTTTACACATTTTTAAAACATATTTTGAATTTTTTCAGTTAGTTTTTTTTCGCATATTTTCCAATAATAAATGCATGCTATTTCACGCCCTATTATTGATATATTTTGACGCGTAGAAAAACAAATATTTCTAAGTTTTTTTACGTTCTTTTTTTTAGAAAAGCTTGAACTAAGCTTTTTTTTTAATATTCTAGACAATGTTACTAATCGTTCTCTCAACTGTCATATAAGCAATTGATATGAATTTGTGATGGAAAATATACTTTCAAGTTTTATCCTTTACTTGCAATTTGTGATTATAAACCCAATTTCAGATAAAACATTATTTTTTTTAAACTTAAAATTTCCAGAATTAATTATAAATCATTTTTTTATTGAAACATTAATTTCCATACCTGATATGGGCATTTCTTTTTAAAGGTCCACCGTGACCGAAAACTTAAAAGTTATTAAAAGCATATTCTTTTTTGACTTTTTTATAGAGAAATATTTAGATTTTAGTAATTTTATTTATTCCCCCATAAATTCGTTCACTTAGACGAACAAGCAGACTGCAAAGTTGCACAAACGTAATTTCTTATTTGTGAGAATGTTTTATTGAATGTTTTCTTTAATATTATCTTCTTTAAGAGAGGTGAAATATGATAACAATTATTCCAAAAAAATCCTCTTACATGGTCTATAATCTAAGGAAGAGTTCGAAGAGAAATGTGTTATTCGGTACATTAACGGTACATTTTTATTTTATTTTAATAATTTTTCAGTTAAATTATTATGGAAAAAATTTCACGTTCGAAATGTCACGTATCGAACCAGATTATGGCTTAAAAAAGAAAATACAGAAGATTTTGAAATCAAACCAAAGACGTATTAATGTAACATTGTTACTCAAAATTCTTAAAGTACTGAATTGCGCCTTTTTATACATGGCCACAAAAACTACTTCTATTTTTTTCACGTTCGAACCGCTACTTTTTTTGCCATTATCTTTGACCGAGAATCGCGTCCTCCTTCAACTTTAACATAGATAACAATGCTTTCTAAGTTCTAAAATTAAAGGGCTAAAAGAATGTTAAAATATTTATTGTTTAAAATTTTATTGCATTTTTGATGCGTACGACTGTCACGTTCAACACTTTGGAATTGCATACCCATACACATATGATTTCCATCTGATATAATAGAAGCTTAAATTAGGGCTGCCAGTTTAGGGGTTTTGACCCCAAATTAGGGGGTTTACCGTTGCTAAAAGGGACAGAAAATTTAATTTGGGGTTTGGGGTTTGCATTGGGGATATTAAAAAAATAACTTGGGATTTTTTGGGGAAATAAAAAATATGAGCTTAATTTTTCTATTAAAGACAACAAAGTTTAATGCACACATAGTATGTGTCACATACACATTACAGTGGATTTTTTGCAACATCACTTGATATCAATGAGCACCGAGCAAAAAAGTTTCGTTTTTATTAAAAAAAATATCTGATAAGTTTAAAGTTAATCTGTCAATAAGTCCAAAATTTGCATTTTCCTGAACAACTTCATGTGTATAAGAGGTGTTCAAAAAAATTAAAATGAACTCGAAAGCCAATGAATGGGCTTATTGGTTCCTTTGTATATAAAGACATTTAATATGAAGTTTGGTGACGAATGGGTAAAGAAAAGTCGATTGAAATTTCAAATAGTGTGTACAAGGCAAAACAATCACTTATTTAAGTTTTTGGAAAATTGTTTAAATGTCGTAAAAGTTTTTAGTCTAGAATTTTAGCAATTCGAAATGTTTTTAAAAAAGAAATAAAAAAAATCGGTTTAGAACTAGTAATAAATGATGCCCCAGACCACTAATGTGCCAATTATTGCTTGACCTAGAAATGCGAGCACACACCTTTAATAGTTTTAAAATTGATTTGTGCAAAAGACTAAAAATTGTCAAATAATAATAACGCATTACAGAAAATACAGTACGTTACGGTTACATTGCATTGCACAACATTTACGGTCGACTAAAGCAACCTTAATTCTTAAAATGTAGAATGCAAACAATTAAGCATGAAATGCAAGAGCCTTCAAACCTGTGTTTGTAGAGAAACAAATAAAGCAATTCTCAAATGGATAATGGGTGCGCGTGGGAATGTAATCCAAATTAGAACAGCCTCATTATTTTTTAATAAAAGTAAAAATAAAATTAATTTTGTATAATAAACTTCTAAAAAATTTAGTGTAGTCCCATGCAAATTCATTATAGGAAAGTTCGACTGTATATATATGGGGATTTCGTGTCAAGTGAACCAACTTTGAAATCGATGTCTTCCGATTTGGAAGAAAGTTAGTCCTATTGGATAGTACTTAAGACACAAATTTTCAACCAGATCGGTCAAAAAGTTCCTGAGTTAGAGGAGGTCAAAGTTTGACATTTTGGCCATACAGGTGTTCTTTCTCATCCATGTAACTTATTACCTATTGGTGTTAGCAAAATTTGTCCCAAGTAGCTTCGATAGCTAAAAGTTCGATTTAAAAGTTGGGTTACTTGACACGAAATCCCGCATATGTATATATGTATGTATATATTTAAAAAACAACTACATATTTCCTTTCGATAAAAATGATCTCTTGTAGAACATGGTACAAGTAAAACTCAAATAAATATTTAAATTATCGGTTAAAAATTATGTATTTTTTTACAGGGGTTTTTTTTTGGGGATTCTTGCTTTTATCGGGGGATATTTGGGGAAATTTATTTTTAAATTTGGGGAGAACGAAAAAAGTACCTGGCAGCCCTGGCTTAAATCACAAATCGATTCAACTTGCTACCTTCAGTTAACGTAAACAACTTGTTTAGTTTCTACGTTTTGTACTATTTTATTTATTGCAAAAAGAAGAGAAAACTTTAAAAAAATTCCCCTAGAAAATAATGATCATTAACGCTTTAACTAAAGAACTTCATGAGGGGGATAGATTTCTATGCAGAAAGAAAGAATCACTGTGATCAAAAGGTGACATCGTGATGATAGTTTTCTAGACATAAAATAGTCTTTTTATGTTATTGTAAATACCTCGTTAACATTTTAAGCTTATAAAGTTTATAATATAAACGATCATCACACAATTAAACATTTATTTTGTCGTGATTATTGGCAACTTCTCTATCGTGCTTTTTGATGTTGTTATTCACATGAAATCTCGTGTGAGTGTGAGAAAAACACCCAAACATGTTAATGTTTTGATCATGTTTTTACTTTTGTTGTTTGTAGGTAGATGTTATTATTATTGTGGCTTTTAATTAAAAAAAAAACAAGATTTTGCAATATTTAAATCGATTGTTGTTTTTGTTTTTGTTTAGTTCTAATGAAAACTAAACAAAATCAACAATAAATAAAGGTTTAAGGTTAATGATAATATTTCATACAAATTTATTAAAATATAGGTATGTAAGTATGTATGTACATACCTATATTCAAAAGAATGAATTCTTAAATATTTCCGAATTGCAATTCGATCTCTATAGAATAAATTATCTTTAGTATTGTGGCAATTTTGTTGAACTATTTACGGTTTTTAATCCAAATTTTCAATATTTTTAATCAGGCTTAAGTTCATCAAATTTAATTTTCATTAAATTATTTTTATGAAGAAAGGTATTTTACAACATGATAATAATTTAATGAAAATTAAATTTGATGAACTTAAGCCTGATTAAAAATATAAATTATTTTTTTTATTATTTTCTATAGATTAATTTATTATTATATATATATATATGTATGTATATTGATTCCTTTGGTTCCAAGTTGGAACAAAGGGCCGTAATTTATTATTAGATCAATTCATTTCTATAGAATTTCTAGAAGTTCCTTTAGAATATTTCACTTTATTTGAATTCAATATTTTACAAAATGAATTTTAATATTTTTTTATTTTTTTTTATGAAATACATATTAAATTTTTAGGAATGCTTAACTTATTTTTTTAAATTCAACTGTAGATAGGTATCACAAATTAAATTTAATGTAATTAATTCCACAAAATCTTAAAAGAATGGGTAATTTAGATACTTTAAGCTGAATTTAGTTTTACAACGAAATCTCGATTTACCGAGCTTTGTTGTAACAAAAATTTAATACAACATATTTTTTAAATAAAATCTTAATTGAAAAATTTATCGTACGTAAAATGTTCTTTTAAAAACTTTGATTCGATCCCTTTTGGAATCGGCATATCGTAGTTTCACTGAAGAATTCATTCCTTCAAAGGCTTTTATATGACATAAAAACGAACAATTTAATCTTGATAGTTATTACGAAACAAAGTTTAAAATAATCTTAGGTATGTATTTTAAACAATATTGCCAGAATTAGTTTTAATTGAATATATTTAAAATTTAATATAGAAAACTTATTCTTACACCTAATACTTAATACCGTTAAACAACAGTTATAGGTATCCTCGACAGATTTCTAGGGAGTCCGCGAAGCAGAATACAATAAATGTTTCAATTTTAATTCAATTTTAAATATTAAAAAAAAAACATATAGAAATCTTTCAAAAGTCAAATAAAGTCAAGAAATTTTTGGCTAAAGTACTGTGTCAGTTTATTTGGACAAATATTTCATTATTTATATTTCGGGATGAGCGGAAAATAATGTATTTCTTAAGATGTTTGCGAGCCTTTCTTGAAACCCTTGTTATAAATTTTTATTTTTACACAAAAAATTATTTCTAAATAATAAAAATAAATATTTAGTACGAACTGAACATGACTTTTTTCACAAAATTATATTGATGAGCGGTTTGATTATTTTTACATAAATATTGCTAAATCTATTATGACGCAATCGATCGATTTCATTAAAAAATCTACGGAAACAATGACGGCGTAAGTAGTAAACTGTACAAATAAAGCCACTATCTTGCACAATAACAAATTAGTATTTTATTTTTAAAAATTTTCTTTAACAATAATTTTGATTACAACTAAACAATACAAAATTTATGCAAAAAATTAATTATAAAAGAACATCAACTTGAGAATTCTTACTAAAACATAAAATAAATACAATTTGTGAAACCAGCAACAACAACAAAACCGACAACAAATATCTGATAAAACGTAAAACACATGGTTAAGTATGTAACACAACCAAAAACAACATAGGAAAATTACAAAAGAACTTTTAAGTTGGTTAGAAGAAAAAAATAACTTACACGTAAAGGCTTTTTTGTTAAAACTGTTTAAACATCAACAAACGATAAGGTAGAACAGGGTATGATGGGAGTGTGGTGTATTCTTACACAAATATTATAGTAGGTTTTATACACATACGCATATGTATACATATATATTAACAGATAAAATATTTTAAAACAGGCACAAATACAAATACGAAGGTAATCGGAGAAGTATTTTCAAAACATTGTATAAAAAGCTTAATATACATACGTAATCTGGTACAGATAGTATGACTGTTTACAAATTATTATACGATTTCTAAAAATCACGAAATTCTAAAAATCAATCAATATTTCAGTTAAAGCCAAAGTGCTGGTTGAGACACGTCAGGTTTAGCTGCACAGGTTTATGCAATCGTCAATTTTCTATAGAAACTAAGATCTATAGTTCTTTTTTTGCCTAAAACTTAAACTCTTCAGCATATTCCGAAAACAAATACAAAAGAAAAAAAAATGTCGACAAGTACGGCCAAGTGTGCACCCCTTTCCATTCTTGTTTTGCCCTCTCTTTTAAAATATTAAGACTTGACCAATCAAACTTGATGTGTGTGAACTAACACAAAAATTGGCTCAAGCACATAAACGGAAATTTGTATATGAGGCACTAACATTAGGACTATTTGTACAAAAACAGTAAAAAAAAATTTATTTCTTAAACTTAATACGTTTTAAGAATAACGAAAACTTTGATCGTCTTTTGCTGAAGAATGACAAAGAAAGTTTTGAAATTATCAAAAATTAATTCTAAAATTTAACTTATTGTACCAATTACTTATAAGTGTAACGTATTGCAATACTAATTGATTAAATGATAACACGACCCTTCTTAATATTATTATTTCAGCAACTTTTTTGTCTCCATAATCTATGATTGCAATAATCTAGACGAGTTTTAAAAGTTTAAACTAAGCGCCCAAAGATTGCAAAGAGCACCAATAATGCATGTCGTTGACCCTCATCAAGGGAATTGATCAAACTGCGTCAGTCCTAGGCTTAAGGCTTAAAATATATATTATGTTACTAACTATGATATAATGGAGGGCCTTAGTAATTGCAAATTCTCATCCCCATGTCCTTTCCACGACTAATGCAATAAATTGTTGACAGGTAGCAACCAAAAAGTACAATTCTACCAATCGTGACTTAAAGCAAAATACATAATTATTTTTTCCGAAAATTTTAAATACAGATTTTGTATGTATTATTAACCATATCATTTTTGAATTTGTCAGTTATGATTGCAATTGCCATATCTGAAATAAAATTTGATTTTCATTATGAAGAAATTCATTGAAAATTTGTTTGTTGTAAGTTCTTTACATAATGAAAAATTAAAAACCCTTTAAAAAGAATAAAAAGACTTTTCAGCCCCCCTTCCCCAACGTTTGCGCGTTAGTGTAATGTAAACATTTCAATAAGCGAAGAAATTGTGAGGAAAACTGACAGAGAGGCGGACAAAGATAAATAACAATAACATTTCACCAAGGTCATCCCTTTTTCAACCAAATGTCGATGATTACATATAAACACCAAAAGCTTCCACCTAAAACAATCCACCTGCTCTCCTTGCTCCCTCTCGCTTACTCCTATTCTTTTTGATAATACAAAACTATACAAGTACATATTATAATATAATATAAGCACTTGTTATTTTAAATAAGTTCGTTTATTGCGTTCATTTCTATTTGTTTTATACCCTTTACTACAGGTGGAAAAGGTATTTTTATGTTAGTTTGTCCTTCCATTTGTATTTTCTATAATTATCGAAGACTCTATGAAGTAAATATATTCGGATTCCTGATAGGAAGAGAAGTTGATTTAAAAACTAATGTGTATGCCAGTGGTTGTTGAAATCCGACACCAGATAATCTACAGGAGTACATATTTCTACTATTCAGAAAAATACCACGATTGCGCTAAAATTTTTACACATATAATTTATTGACTTTTTTTGTTAGTAGAATAATGGTAGTAAAATTTACCTATAACGGTTTTATAATCAGTCTTTCGGCCTAAAATAAAAATTTTTGTCATAACAGTGTAAGTTAGGAAGACAATATTTGGCCTAAATATTTTTTTGCATTAGATATTCATAATCCTGAAAATAAACCCGCATGATATTATAAAGAAAATACGACAATTTACACGAAATTTTACAGTTTTTATGAATAATCAATAATTATTTTTATTTAATATTAAAAACTAATTTGAAATATTATTAGAGTTTTTATATTAAAATTTATGATTTTTGAAAAAATACGACAGGCGGAAATTCTTATAAATGAGTGCCGTGAGGGATATGGTTATGGACAGGACTACAATAATCTATAAGCACACTTTAAAAAACATATATTTTTAGTATAAAAAAATTTTAACTTTAAAGCTCTAAGAAATATTATTTTTTTCTATGGTAAAGGGTAACTAAGATTCGGTAAATCCAAAAAGAGCAATCATACTTGTTGCTTGTAGTTTTGGTGTAGCTAATTTCCATTTTTTTTACCTGAATTTATGAATGAATATTTTTGTTGTATTTAAAGTGTTTGTAATAACATGTAATCGATAAAATAGAATTATTAATGTAATTAAATATTTTCGGTTACCAAAGGCAAATCAATATAACAACATACATATAAACAGACAGACACAGCGAATCCATCCATACACAGTAACATGGAAATTCATTCAATGTTTTGGTTTTCAACCACAGAATGAGGCTAAACAAATATTCCACTCGGACTCAATATTTAGTTAGTATGTATTATTTGTATGTTCTCATTGTTGTTAAAACGCACACTTTTGTGTGACGACTGTTCTGCTTGCTGCATTATATACATAGAACAACAAAAGCAAACCAGATACGTAAGTTGACAGGTGTTGTCATAATATATGTCAAAAAAAAGACAGTGTGACTGACAGACGGACATATTTATATGTCATATATTGTTTCTAACTTTAGCTAAAGCAAATATTCGTATCGAAAGTGAATGGATCATTAGAAATGTATACCTTTACGATTTAAATTTAACACTTATGACCAATCTTGCATACCTTTGCATATTCTAACTTACATACATACATTTTTATATGCCCTGCAAATAATAGGACCAGTCCAAACACGCGTGTAAAGAGTAGTCCACAAGGGACTAGGACTAGTCCAAAAGTAACCCAAACGTATGGAAAAAACATGGTCTATTTAACATTACGATGTCCTAGGGCAGGACCATATAACCCATCTTTGGACTACAACGGAGTAGTTTTAAAACTACTCCATTGTATACACAAGAGGGTTAGTTTTAACTTCGTTTAAAAACGAAAACATGTCGTTAAAAAACGAAGACATGTCGTCTCACTACAAACACGTTTTAACAATGACATGGTCCATGCTTGCATTACATCGGACTAGTCCATGGAGTAGTCCATTTTATCAAAATGGGTCAGGTGGTCCAATATTATTTGTAGGGTGTATATAATTTTCAAATTAATAATTGTATGCATTCCCAGCAAATAAAATTGGACCACCTGACCCATTTTGATAAAATGGCTATTAAAATAAAAAAAGCTTTTAAAATTGTAATTTGACTTAGAACACACATTCGAATAATATGAAAATTTATATAATAAATGTTACTCACCATGAGAAATAAATTCCCAGATTCTATTTTTGTTTTTATTTAATAGTTTATTTGCTTTTTGTTATAATGCAATTTTTATTCTTCACAGGGAAGTATTTTTTAGTGCTAACTATATTGAGGAAACAATAGTTTCCTTATTAAGTACAACTTGATTTTGAGTAGATTTTGTCAAAATCTATTCATGAAGTAGATTTAGTTTTGTATAGGAATTTAGTCAAAAACCACTAGTTTTGGCTCGAAATCTCATAAGTACTAGATTTCGTTGTAGTGCAAACGGGCTGTAAACAATAATAGTTTTCATTTGATCCTGGTTGCATTCTAGCAAAAGCACTTTAATTCGTAAAAGTGTGAATATAAACTGTAATATAAAATAAGTCTGGGTAGACACTATTAAAGTTTTCTTTCAGAAAGTCTTAGTTTATTGTTAAAAGGTGAATAGAACAAGTTATTCTTCACACCCCTCTCACCAATAAAATCAGACTTTCTGAAAAAAAACTTTCATTGCGTGAACCCAGACTTATGGCGTTTTATTTTCTGAGTAACATTCTGCATTTATACTGCCTTTTACATTTTTATATGTTCTTTTCTGAAAAACATCTATTATTTTATAAATGTAAAGCGTTCTTTTCTGATGATGTTCCCTTTAAAATTAAAAAAAATGCTACATGTTCAACACTCATTTTAATTAAAGGGGCACGAGTGCAGCACTAGATCAAGGCGAATTCAGTACAAGGTGGTGGCATATATTGAGTCGTTGAGAAATAGTTGACATTTCGAGCCCTAACACTAACAATGCAATACAAAAAACCTCTGTTGTTTCTGTTGGCTTTGGATTGTTGTAGTCTTGCCACGACCCGTAGTTGAATTCACCTTGCACTAGATGAACAGCTGGATTTCGCATTCTGAAAAATAAATTATTTTTGTAGTGTGTCTCTCGTGATAATTACATATATAGTTTTTGTATTTAATATGGAAGCAAAACGTGTTGTGATAGAATTTGTGTTCTTTTGTAAACGTTAAATATGCAGCACTTCTTAAAAATTAGGGTAGCATTTTAAAATGTTGCCAAGTCACATGTAACACTTATGCAACACTTTTGTTAGAAAAGCAAACGCCATTAGATTTTTTTTAACAATCACAATAAAACTTATTAGATTTCTATCTTACAAATATTATGGCATACGTAAGACTTGTAAGACGTGTGACAGTGTTCGATTAAAATAAGTTATATCTTAGGGAACAGTAATTCTAAAATATCAGAAAAGTAAAAATAAAATATGTTCTAAAAAGTCATTATCTTCTTTAAAATACAACAGAATAATGCACGAGCGATAGTGTGTTTAAGTAATTGTTTTTTATTCTTTAAACTTTTCAAAATTGCATTGAATAAATAAAAAAAATAATTATGTCTGTATTAATAATGATTTAATGCTATTTAAAGTAACAATAATTGAAATTCAAGGATTTGCCTCAAATTAAAAAAATAACAATAAACAGAATTTATTTTAAATTATACGAGTAAAACAAAAAGCTTTTTTTATCAAGTGTTGACCAAATTCTCCATTTTTTTTAGTTTTAAAAAACTGCAAGATTTACTTAAAATTCCATAACTAATGAATATTAATATGAAGAAAGAAATGATATTAATCTTGGCAAAACAAGAGAAAAACTTAAATTAAAGTTTAAAATTTATTTTCATTGTTTAAAATTTTTAAAAGAATAGACTATAAAATAACAAAAAAACTAAACTGAAACGAAACGAAGTGAAATGTTAATGAAAGTTTTCCTTCGAAAAATAAAAACATAATGGCGAATTATTAAGTAGACTTTAATTTTGCACCTAAATTTGTGAATTAGACCGTAAACAAATACGACTGAAGTGTGTATTATTCTGCTCGTAGAAGTTGGCGGAAAATAAATAAATGCGTTTAAAAATAATGGTTTCAATTAAAAGTTTAAACAAAGCCAAAACCAATGGATGGATGATGGTTGGATGGATGGATAGATGGTCGGTTGGTTGGTTGCTCTTAAGTGTTCCGGCTTTTCAAATTTATGACTAATTCTACTATGTATTTTAAAACGTTTTTATTTTCATAATTTAATTAAACTCCAATGAGTCAAATAAAGCTGCTATTAATTTAGTGATGATCTAACTAAAAGATTAGAAAACAAATGGAAAAATTTAACAAATTTTTTAAATATTTTATTTTAGCAGCTAAGAAAAGTCGTGAGAATATACTTAATTGAAAATTTATTGTATGGAAATTTTACTCTTGTATAAAACAAGTTATACTGTTTCCGTAATATCTAAGTTTTTATATATTACGGCAAAATTTTTGAATTTGAAATCTTAATTATTAGGCGCCAAATTGAAATTTTATTTCATCTTTAAAGTTAAACAAATATTTTTCGAATTTATTATGGCAGTTTAGCGCAGCAACTCTATCAAATGCTAAACAAGTTTATCGCCAAAGGTGTATTTTGTTTAATGACGTATTTCAGCGATTCTCTGCTACTGATTCGTATCAATTTATTTTTAAATGTTGCTAACAAAGGAATTTTAAAACGTGCATATAAAATTATAATATTTAGCTATTTCAACGTAGCAAATCAATGGATTCGAAATATATAAATTCTAAACAAAATCTATAATACGGGGAGCCGTTATACTGTTGTTGCTAGAACAAAACATTTCTTTTAATCTGGGGCTCTACATTGAGGTCCCAGTATAGAAATTCTGCTTCTTCAATGGACTGAGTAAAGTAGTATGGGATAATCAGCTAAATAGGGGGGAGGACCCTGACCACATGCCTAAGTTGTGCCAGATTTACTTTAGTTGTGCAAGATACCTTTTTCTAGCATCCTGCAATAGACAGTGAAAGACTTCAAGCAGTAACCTGGATATGATAAATGTCGTTTAATTTATTATATAACCTGTATCGGTTCATGTAACAGTGCCAAAAAATAATTTCAAAAACTGTTTACTGGTTTAACTCTATAATTGCTAATACCTAAAATAGGAAGGAAATAACAAAATTATTCAAGTCCTGGTCAATGTTCAGTTTAACTAGAACCTTGACGAAAAATAATTTTGAACTTCTTTATTAAAACTCTTAAAATAAGTAATTTTTTAACAGTTTAATATTTGTAAATGTTTTAACAACATTTTTATAAATATTAGGTTATTCATTCAATTAACCTTGAATCGGTTAACCGATTGATTACTACCCGATTAACTGATTGGTAACTTTAAAATTGGCTATTTTTGATTAAACCGGTTAAGTTCAGTCGATTAACTAATTAACCGATGTAACAAAATTTTTTATTTTTTTGTTGTATTTTATCATACCGATTTATGGTTTGTGTTTAGAGAATATTTTTTCATAAAATATGTTTCCTTCTAGCAATACATTCTTAAATACGGTACAAAACATTTACTAAGGAATTCGGAAATAAACTTTTTTGCAGAATGTTTGGGGCTGACCTTTGCTCTCGTTGAAAAAACTCACGATAGTAACACAAACAATCGTTTAACAGAATCAAATGAAACAATAAGAACTGTTAAAACTGGACTCTAATGGCATAATGAAACCTTTATATGGTTTGAGAAATCCAGGAAAGGGAGTGAGACATTTTTTTTCAATACAAGTTTTTTCAAAACTAAAGAAAAGAATCGTTTTAGTCCTTAACTTTTAAAGCAAATAATTTTTCTAAAAGATTATTTTATTAGATCTCCTTAATCTAAGTTTATTTTTTAATTAATACATAAAAGGGTTATTCACGGAAAAAGGGTTATCAGGTTATATGGGTATATAGTTATATTAACAGCAACAAAATAAATATGAAAAAAAATTAATAAATGTATTTTGTTCTTGTTTATATAACTAAATAACCATATAACCTGATAACCAGCCTTCCGTGAACAACCCAAATAGGCTTTCATTAAAAAATATTTATTACATATCTATGGATTATTTTTCTTTTGCTCGTTTTAGTTCAAGAATTGTTATGTTTGTTAAGTTATTGTTTTATGTTGATTTATTATTTACCGATTGAACAAAAACATAGGTTATTAAATCGAGCGATTAACCGATTAAAGCAAAAGGCCGATTTAATGAATAACCTAATAAATATATAGCTTTCCTGCAAATAATATTGGACTACCTGATCCATTTTGATCATGGTCCACCAGTCCAGTAGTCAGGGACTGGTGGACCATGTCATTGTGAAAAAGTGTTTGTAGTGAGACGACATGTTTTCGTTTTTAAACGACATGTTTCTGTTTTTAAACGACTTCAAAACTAATCCTCTTGTGTATACAATGGAGTAGTTTTAAAACTACTCCTTTGTAATCCAAAGCTCGGTTATATGGTCCTTCACTAGAACATCGTAATGTTAAATATACCATGTTTTTCCATACGTTTGGACTAGTCCTAGTCCCTTGTTGACTATATTTTACACGTGTGTTTGGACTAGTCCTATAATTTGCAGGGTTTGTGCACACTTAACAAATATTTGATGCCCTACACGTAACCATTATTTTTTTTATCAAATATTTGTTTACTTTCGCACAACATATTAAATCTATGATTTCATTTAGAAATAAAGTTGATTAAGTCAAAAAATATTTTGTTAAACATATTGTAAATGGTTGGCAAATTAAGTCTTCACTTTTATCGAATTTTTTCTCAAACATTTGTTAAGTGTGAACATACCTTAAGTATTAATTACTTTCAAATGTAGGTATTGCAATCACTCAAAATATAATCTATTTTTAACGCATTTCTTTGTTTTAGATCAAGTAGCATTTTGTGTAGGAGTTTTTGAGTTTTAAGTAGTAAATATATGTATATTACATAGAAAGAAGTATGACGCGGCCAGAACGCGCGTACTACTTGGTCTCGGTAGGGATAAGGATAAGGAGAGTGATGTCGGTCATTACGGGTCACTAGGTGATAGGGACTCATGCTAGGAGGATGGGTATTGCTTATAATGATTACTGTAGGAGTTGTCATGATGAGGAGGATGAGGAGACGGTGTTTCACTTTCTCTGCCAATGCCCCGGACTGGGGAGAATTAGGCTTAGGCATTTTGGGAGACCAGAATTGCCATGTCTGGACGATGTTCTGCAGGGAATCGGGATGGTTCGAGGCTGCAGTGACCTCCGGGGAATAGTCTGGTGGTCACTGGCTAGGGGTATCACAAAGGGACCGCTATAAGGACCCAAGTGAGTCGTATGTATTCCCTGTATTACAAGTTCAAGTATTAACAATGACAAAATAACTTTTTCTCATTCTCTAATTGGAAGCAGTATTGCTTATTTGAATATGCAAATATCCAATTCTTTTGAACTTGTGTAAGCCTTGTTTTAGAACCCCGCCAACCCTACATTCGTATTACTAAGTAACAACAATAAAAAGTGCATAAAAAACAGTAGATAAATATTTTTTGCCAATTTTACTTAAAAACAAACAAAAACTTAATTAGAACATAAAATAAACATTTTATAAACAAAAAAATTGCTACTACCGCAGTCGCAGTCGCACTCGTGTTCGAGTTAGGAAATACAAACAAAAAACCTATTAATTTCTACCAGCACGCCAAAACTACATAATAAACTTTTTGTTTCTACTTAAAAAGTAAATTTATTCGATTTTTAAACAAATTATAAAATTTAAAATCGTTGGGAACTTAATTCTATTAAAAAAAAATACGATTTTTTATTTGCTGTTAATGAATTAAAATTCCTCATAAAGGCGTTAAATTGTGTGTTACATATTTCGTTTTTTAGTTCACTTCAACCTTTTTTTCTACGTTGCTTTTATAATTTTGTATTTGGGCAAAAACTGTCGGTTTGTTTTTAAATTGCATGATTTGAATACTAAAAAAATGCTTAATAAGTGAAATTTGAACTGAGAGCACAAAAACAAAAATAAAAAAAAAAATTAAAGAACGTAATTGAGTACTTTGAGTTTGAATTAAATGGAATAGTTTTTAATTCATTAAATCAAAAATTTATTGAATTATACCCACACCCCCATTTGTGAAGAGGGTATTATGCGTTTGTACTAATGTATGTAAGAGTAAAACAATCATCACTTTTTAAATCGATTCAACGAGGTCTGTCCATCCGGCTGGCAGTTCATGTAAATTTTTAAAATCGAGCTTAGATTAGGAATTCTGGATCGTTGTTAATTTTTGTAATTTCCAAGGTACCACAATTTGGGAACATATGTTGGCCCACCTAGTATTTTATTCCAATTGGACAACCCGCTTACAAAAACCAGAATTATTTTCATATTTTTTCAAAATCTCCTATTGTTTGTTAGTGGCTGGCTGACAGGCGTGGATCCAGCTTGAGCCTTAGGGTCAAATTTTTGGTCCAACTTGCCAAAGAATACCTTTTTGCAACCTAAAAAAAATTTTTAAATAAGCTTAGCGAATATGAGGCAGAATCTATTAAAAATGCTAACTGAATAATGCAAAAATCGGACGTAAAAAGTACTTTCAATGCATCTGCTCAAGCCTCTTGAAGATACAAACGAAAGGGATTTCTATGAATGAAAGCTTTGGCCTAATTGACAGTGCTAAGGAAAATAATACAAGATGTCAGTAAAAAAGATTTTGTTGAAAAGTTTAAAAAACGTTTAAGAGCGCAATACGTGTGGTAAATTATTCAATACTCCAGAAAAATCTATGTGGCTTGGCATTTCAATTTTAAAAAAGTGTTTTAATCGATTTTCTCACAATTTTGTTGTAATGAAAGTGAGACGGATGAATTTATTGACAACCTTTCTCCATCTGAACTTTTAGTGTTCAAATATGCTCCAGTTACATCTAGCGATGTTGAAAGAGTGTTTTTCATTTCATTCTAGAAATCGAAGACGCAAAATGCAAGAATTTTATACGTCGTTTTTTAATAAGATTTCCCTGATAAAAAAAATTTTATGACAAATATTATAAAAATATTTCTTTATTAAACAGAATTATATAACAAAAATTAGATTAAAAGTGTATTAAAAACAACTTCCAAATTCTTGCGTTTTGCCCCTCAGTATTTTTTTTTATTTGTTTATTTTTGCAAATTTTCGTGCCATTTTTTATACTTTTTCGTGCCATTTTTCCAGCCATTTTTAACCATTTTTCGTGCCATTTTAAACTTGCCCTGCTGACGAGCATTGAAACAAAAATTTGAAATATTTTTCTTAGATTTCGGAAGATATCTTCATCACAGTTTATTAAAGCATCTACAACGTAACTGATAGATTTTCAGATATTTTCCATGTTTGTTGCAAATGAAACAGTTCACACTCAAGTTTAGATGTTAGTAGGTGTTTATCTATCACTTTTATCAAACATAATCAGCTTATCAGCTAGTTGTGACTTTAAAAGTTTTGTATCTGTATTTGTCTTGATTACACTTTGAGGTTAAAGTTTAGGTATGTTCAATACATTTAGGATATCTATTGGGAAACGTGTTTTGAGATCTTCTAAAATAAATTCAATAAATGGAATGTAACCTACAACTCGGTAGTAATCTTCAACATTTTGAATGTGATAAGAACCTCGATTTGAACGCAGATTTTGATGAAGTATCTCTACCTTTCCACTCAGATATTTTTTCCAAAGCTTCTACTATATGATGTACACTTGTTGCAAAGTGTAAAATTGAGTCGTGACGGTCCAACCATCTTGTCTCGCATAATGAAGAGAGTTTGGCTCCCAAATACTTTGCTAAAACTGCGTTCCGCTTGGGATGATTATATTTAAAAACATTTGTCGTTTCTTTAACAAATGATACAACTTATTGTATTAATGGCACTTTGTTGCTTTTAAAAATTGATTAAAAATTTGTTTTGCATTTGTCCAGAATTTTATAACAGCTCCATTCTCTGCTGATATCAGAGGACACCCATCTGTTCCATTTCCTAAACAATTTTTTAGGTCAAAACTAAAATTTGTCAAAGCTTTTAGAACTATTGATGATAGTGCCTTCGCATCAATTGACACATCAACGTCATTATCAAAATCCTTTGAAGCCTCTTCAAATGCGTTTACAACAAAGCCAACAAATGTTTTCCTAACAATTTTTTGTTGTATGTTGAAATATCTTTAAGATAAGGAAATCTGGGTTTCCCCGACAAATCTGTGTTTTCGTCAAAAATTATCGAATACAATTTTGATTCATATAACACATATATGTATACATAAATATTGCATATACCAAGGCTTATTAATAATTCAACCGCACGCATTTTCAAGTCAAACGTTTATTCTTTGGATATAAATAGATGGCACCTGCTGGGATTGAATGAAGAATAATAAGTTTTTGAATATAGTAAACTAGATGTTTCATTGGAAATATCTAACAATTATCTAATAGAATTAAGATTTGGATACTTATTAAGGGTCCTCATGATATCGTTTATAAGTCTCGTAATCTGTGCAAACTGTGCATTTTTACGCCCTCGTAAATGAACTGTCAAGAATTGTATGAGAATTCATTTACACAAACTTGGTAAATTTGCCCAACAATTTTGTCTCGTAAACTTGCGCTGTTCAATTGTGCATTTATACAAACAGATCTTTTAATGATTTTAACGTCGTTTTCAATGAAAAATCCAAGTGTCTATAAATCACAAACAATTAATTTTAGCAATAATTTCAGTAAATTGGTCTTTTGGCTTTCTTTGAGCATTTTTTAAAGCCAATTTCTCATACATATTAATCACAAATTTAAACACAAATTTTTATATTTTTGAATTTTAATTTTTAATTTATTTTTGTATTGACGTTTCTTACAAACTGACATTAATTGTTTAAAATTACACAAAAGTAAAAAAAGGGGCTTCATGAAACAAGACTCGTAAGTTTGCGCATTTGTACAAATGGCAATTTTAAGCGACATCATGAGGACCCTTATTGAAAATTTCGTTAGATTAAATAAAAAAAAACTAAAAAAAACCTTGCTGGGATATCCCAAAATTTTGTGCATATAAAAAAATATTGTGAATTCTTGCATTATCGAGATAATCCAAACATATTTTTATAATTTAGGGGGGAAATTTCCTTATTCCCCCCCCCCCCCTGAATCCGCGCCTGGTGGCTGAGGTGCAGCGTTTAAAAAACTGCAGTCAATTGGCATTTCTTCCACTTCCTCATTTGCCATTGATTAACAACAACAAAAAAAATATTGCTTTTACTTCTGCTTCATTTAATGTAAATAGTCGCTGTCAAACCAACTCAAATAGCGAAAAGTTGTACACAAATGCTCGTTTTTTGTTCAACATGTTTTGGTTTCGACTGCAGTTTTCTAAACCTTGGTAAGGTGTGTTACAAGAAAAGATTGGTGGTTGGGTGGGTTGCTAACTTTTTAAAATGCTCATGTTACCAACAGCCTTCTACACCAAGTTTTACACTTGAACATAATTTTTGGCGCAAATTCGGCTTTTGAACACACAGTGCAATGACATATGACAAATCGAATTGGACCTTAAATGGAGAATATGTAATACAAAGAAATCTTTAATACTAAAGCAGCTAGAAAAAAACCTATGATGCCATCGTAATCAAAAATTAACAATGGACTTAAGTCAAGAAACTTTTGGTGTGTTGCCTTCCCTGTGTTATTAATTATCATTTTTCCGATTATTTATTGTTTTTATTGATTTTTTTCTCTGACAAACCCTTTCCGACATGTAACTTAACAAGTGTCTCAGAGATGTTGACAGACCAATTTTCTGGTTTTCAAACGAATTTAATAAAACATCAAATAATTTATATATGAATACAAACATATATAGGGAAATTGGTTTTTCTCTATCTCGTCAGTATACTAAATATGATTTTATTCATTTAATACATAAAAAATCACTAGTTTATTGAAAAATCAATAAATTGTCAGAAGTGAATGGCGTTATTTGAACGTCGTTTGTATTTTGTTGATTCGGTTTCACGTATTAGAGGGCAGCAATAATCACCCAGCAAGCTTTTGTGCCAAAATCCTTGATCATTTTTTTTAAATTTTTATTAAATCTTGCTCCAAGGTTTTATGGAAAAATCTTAATGCGAATGAAGAAAATGCTAAACATAGTCGATGTCCATCCACTGTTTGGCCAAGTTTCTGAGTGCAAAACCAAAATAATGTAAATATGCATATTTGAATAACTCTAATATTGTATATCCTTTTTTTCAACCAAATAGTCACCACACACAAAGCAAAAATAGTTTGAATCAGTAACACACGATCTCCCTGAAATGCTTTAACGCTACTCTTATGAAGATTTAGAATGAATGTGGGCTTTTGTCAAATAAATAATTGCGAAATTGTAGTGTCAGTATCAGTGTTCGAACATAAACAGTAGATTATTTAGCGTTCGGCTAACACCCAATAACGATATCTATTTTTTAGTGATTGTGTAGATGAACACAATCCTTAATACTATTTTCAAGAAAGAACCGAACATTATATAATGTTCTGTTCTTCGTTAAAAAACAGAACATTATATAATGTTCTGTTCCTCGTAAAAAAACAGAACAATTGAAGTGATACTGTAGGCAAACATTATATTTAAATGTTCTATAATGTTTTTTACATTGATAAAGAAATGAACAAAGAAAAAATGTTAGCAACGACCGCACAACGAACAGCTTGTGTGTGTTTTGTTTATTTGCTTGCTGGCTTCTTGTTTTTTCGTATGTGTATTTTGTTTTTGTAAAAAATATTTGGTTTTTTTTTACCAGCCAAAAGAGACGAACATTAACGAGCCGAACCGAATACAATGAAGTTTGTGGATTTAAAAAAAAATACCGAACGAAATTAAATGTTCTCATCATTTGTTGAATTTGACAAAAACAGTATTATTTTTGTGTTCGAAAGATGACTACCAGGGAAACGTTATTTTTTTTAATGATTTTCTACACAAACACTATTAGCGAACACTTAGGAGCGATATTTAGTGTTTATTTTCGAACACTGGTCGGTATTGACTTTTTTACAGAATTGCCAGCAAGCGATTAAAAATGAATTCAGCGCACCCAGATAATCGTTTCTACAGTGATTTTTTCCATATTTGTAGGCCAGTGTTTTTAATAGGTGCTAAACTGGGTTTTTAGTTGTTAATTTCACAATTTTTGCTTATTTACATACATACATAAGTATGCTTGTGCAAATATAATTATATTTTTCCCCCAGATTAGGGACATTTTCATCATCGTTATGTTTAAAAATATAAAAATTTAATTATAATATAAAACTTGCTGCACTCAGCTACAAGGTATGTTGTAATGATAGATGAGACATAATATTATATAATATTTTTGCAACATAATAAATAGAACAATATTCAATTGCTTAAATGAAAATCTGTCATAAAGTCCACTTGATTTATGACTTACAAAAATTTGCCTGTTTTTGCTTCTTCCAAATGAAAATGTTAAAAGGTGTTGACCAACAAATTAATCTTTTATTTAAGGGACGAATGCTACATGATTTTGCTTGCAATACGTTATCATAATTCTTAAGTGACATTAATTGGATACCAAAAGTCTAAGATTAATATCACGAAAAATTGTTACTCATCAAAAAAAAGTTATACCTATGTAGTATTTCATTCACGGAACCAGGGATGATAAATTACATTTTTAAAATTGTACTCAATTAAGTAAAAAAATTTACTTTTTTGACCATAATTGTACTAAAGCCCAAAAAAAAAACTGACAGCAGAAAAGCAAAAATTCGAATTTTTATGCTGTTGCTTTGAAGCAAACTCTTGCTTTCGCTACAGCTGTGAAAAAAATATCAACTGTTTAAATGCCTTTTATAGTTGCTGCATTCGTATAGTTTTGGTTTAATGCAGTGATGCCAACTCTTTTCTACTAAAATTTCAAAATGTTAAGTAAAAATGTCTTAAAAATGGTTAAAATGTGGCTAATAATGGCTTAGCAAGATATTATTACAAAAAACGTATCTTTTTTTTATAATAAATTTACAACACTGAAATTGCACATAAGAAATTATTAAACAAAATATAAGAAGAATTTTTGAATAAGAAAAAGCTCAAATTTTCGATGTAAAAGTCATTTGTGGTAACTGGTTAAAGCCGGGAGTAAGAGTAACAGTTACCTTACTGTAAAAAAGTAAGACCAATCTATTACTTACAGATTGAGACGTAACATCTTACTGCTAACCATAATCGTTCTAATTGCTTTACATACAACAAAATGAATCAGCTGATTTGCAACGTTACTGTTACTCCCGGCTAACTGAGCCTTTAGAATAATTCAACGTTACAACACAACTAATGCTGCATTTAAAACATTTGTTTGGTCTAAAAATTTAAAAAAACTTCAAGAAAAATTGGCTAAATAAAATTGCTAATGGCTAGATTGATTTTTTAATAGCTAAACGAGATGCAAAATGGCTTAATCTGGCCACTAAATGGCAAAATTGGAAACATTGGTTTGCTTTGACGTTGGTCATTAGTGGTGAAATTTAATCATATAAGCAATTTTTTAAATTGTACTAAACATGTCATTGTAGTACTTCAGTACTTTTTTAATGTATGTAGCTACATAGTAGTGAAAAATGTACAATTGTACTAACTTTATCATCCCTGCACGGTACTATACGGCCTTAAACAAACAATATATTGGTATCAAAGAAAAAAGAATTGTCCTCTAGACAGATTTGGTGTGAAAGGGAGAGGGATTAGAAAAGACCTCGAATGATTTTCCAGAACATTGAAAATATCAAAAATGTAATATTTTGTTTAAAGTGTGTAGATATGTGTGAGTTTGTTTAACTCGTAGAAATTGTTTAGACTTTGATGGTGCCAACAAATCACTAAATTGTCATATTTATTTGTTGTTTTTGCTTTTTGTTGCTGCCTAAAAAATAGTCACTAAAGTTTTTCGTTTATTTTTTTTTGTCTGACCGTAGTACATATGTGTTGAGACTACTGTTTGTGCCAGGGATGGAAAATTGCCTTCCTGTGTATGTAGGAACACAATGCTTTTTCAACGTTTTCATTTGTTTTATTGTAGTATCTGAAAAGGTTGCAGTTTGAACTTTTGCTGTGTAAATGTGGAACAGATAAATTTCTGGTCTAATATTTTAAAACAAGTAAGAAAGTTTAGCTGGTCAAGCCCGGCCATATGGTACCCTATACCACAGTATTTAAAACCCAATTTTCAAGATTGTCCCCAATTTAAGACCAATGGTTAATTTTGGACCTCCTAGAAGAACATTTTTATATGGCAGACTAGCTATCGTAAAAGTTATTGTCGGCAATTTTTATGATAATACCAACATGTATAAGGAGTTAATGGCATTAAAAGCTATATTTAAATACGAACCGATTCCAATAAAATTTGGTTGGATGATTAAAATTACAATGAGATAAGTTTGGACGTAATTTAAATCAAGTATCAACATAACAAAATCGCTTATGGCTACAAATATGAGCTTGTATAGGGGATATGCGAAATTATGGACCAGTTCTTCCTATTTTCAATAGAATGTTCTTTGTGCCATTTTATTTATTTATAACCTATGTACCAAATTTCACTAAATTATCTCCAAATTTGCGACCTGTACTTTGCTAATAAGGTTTACAAGGATAGCCAGCAATCAATCGAGACGGATCGACATCGTTAGATTGACTAAGAAAGTGATTTTGAGTCGATCAGTATACTTTCAAGGACCAATATTTTAAACTAATAACCTCCTACTACCAGGAAATATTGGACTCCTAGTATATATTCAATTCCACATCACAGGGGAGTGCTCTATATACATAAATGCCTGTATTTAAAAGAAATATTTTAAATTTCTATGAAATTTTTAAATTATGAATAGTGGGGAAAGACTTTATTGCCTAAGCCTTGCAACCATCACTCTTTTCGATACCTACTTCGAAATTCACGTAAAGTTAACGTTCATTATAGAAAAAAAACACAATTTTAATGCTGATTTAGAAGATTTAATATATAAAAATTCTTTACATATAAAAATTACTCTTGATATAAAAATAATTCAAATTAAGCCCAAAAAGCTAAAGAATTTCATTTAATAAACGAATTGTTTTTAATACAAAGTGTATTAAAAATTCCATCCCTGGTTTATGCTCTTGCTGCATCAGGTTTTAACGCAAATTTGTACGCCGCTTGTGCTAATGTGCGTTGCTAATGATGCTCGCATTGTTGTATTCATTTTCTATAAAATTTATTGACTCATTTCTTTATATTTTGTTGTTGATTCCTAAAAACATGTTATACCTAGTACTGTTTTGTAAATCTTCTTGGAAAAGCAGAGTCTTAAACGAGTGAATTGCTATGCAGCCTTGGAAAAGCCCCTTTCGAAAAAATCATATTTTTCTATAATTTAGATTTAAAGTCGAATTTTTTGTATCTTAAAACTAGATGTAATTTAAGTTTTAATGTGTGGTTTCCACAATACAGGCGATTGATTGTGGAAACCGCACATGAAATTTGTTTTGTGATATTATCGCAGTTGTAATCGTAATAAGTTTAAAAATGTAGTTTAAATGAATTAATTTTCTTTGACAGAAAGAGACAACAAGAAAAGAAAATTGAACATTGATTGAGTTGTAGATTTTTAAATTTGTTGGAATTTACCCTTTTTATTATTGACGTAAATATTGCATTGAATGTTTTCATATGAAAAGAACAAATGGAATGAAGCAAATTGTTTTCACATTTTCACAGTAATGTGATTCTTGTTCTGTGTAACAGTGCAAAGAAGTGTCACAAACTTTTCATTTCTGTCAAATTTTTACACTTTCATTTTAACGGTAAAAAATAATTTTAATTAAATTATTAAGAGGAAATTATGTAGATTGCCAACGATAAATAATAATTTATATTTACAGATTTTTAACTTATTATATTCATATAAAATGCCAATTTTTGATAAAATACACAACATTACTGACGAAAAACGTTAATAATGTTTTCTTACCTTGTATCATTACGAATTTCTTGCGATAATTCAATTAAAACTAATAATCCTAACATTTTTTAGTAAATAATAATCCTTTTTCTTCGACCTTTTTTATTAAATATTATTCTATTATAAATTTTTTAAGCTTAAGGTCACTTTTTAAAATTCATTAAAATATTTTTATTTTCGATATTTCGATTTCCGTTGGAAATCTTCTTCAAGAAATTTATATAATAAAATAAAATTTCAAAATTTGACAATAAATTTTACACTTGATTAAATGACAAAGTAGATACATATGTAATTACCATCGGCAGTGAAGAATTTAGGTTTAGCGACCGACGGCTAATCTTTATTTGGCCTTTTATTTGTTAATGATTTCACCATTTTTTGGGCATATGGGCAAGTGCCGTCACACCAAATCCAATATGGTGGACTTCTGAAGATGGAAACTACATAATTGTTTTAAATGCATTCCTACAATATGGACATCAAATGAAAGGACTTACTGCGCTTAAACGAAAGAAACTTTTACTTAAAACTTTTACTAGCAACTAAGTAGTAGAGGCATTACCTAATTTATAAGTCATTGTCTAAAATTTAGACTCTAAATTTGGAATTTTTGTTGCAGAAATTCTTGATTTTATTGGTAAGACGAGTTCCGCTCCCAAATTTTCTCATCACTCTCACCAATAAACTGAAGAATTGCTGCAACAAAAATTGCAAGTCTGGACCGGCGCTATGATATGAAATCTTGTCAATTGTCATTACACAATTTACACGATGTAAAAACTTGTCGCGAAAATTACATGTGTAGGAAAACAAGTATATTAAATAACTTGATGTGATCGATTTTAACTATTAAAAAATAAATTAAAATTAAAAACCTTTTTTAAAAAACAAGCTTTTATTTAAATACCCTAAAAGGAAACTTTTACTTAAGACAATAACATTATTTTCGTAGATGTCACTATATATGTATGAACCCAATAAAATATTTTATCATTTTACGAAGCACTAATGGTACATTATAATACCACACAATAAGAAATACAGAAATGCAGTTAAGTAAGTAAAAGAACTCTCAACTACTTTTATAAAAAAAACGACATTTCAAGTGCTAAGGCATTCCCTTACTACGAAGCAGCTTTGTAAGGGAGAGTACTAAAAAAATGTATATACGCTGAATAATGCGGTTTATGTATAAAAAATGTATTGCTTCAAAGTGGGAACTCGCCATATAAAATTCATGACTTCCGTCAGCGCAATGGTAGCACAAGTTGAGTTTTTGGTGGAGTTCTATTTATAACTTAAATTTATTACTAGTGGAGTACTATTTATAGGTCAAATAAAATTTACGAAGGTCGCTTGTGCAGCCTTTGGACAACCCTTCTTGTGGGATACCCTTGGTTTTTGGCTTAGTGCCTTTGCCATGCTTTAAATTCGATTAAAAAAAGTTATTGCACCTTTTTATTCCTTTACAAACTGCATAAAAGAGTATATTTCATTCTGTATTTGTTCTTTCGCCAAGATGCAGAAATTTTCAGTGACTTTTTTTCTTATGTACATATATTTGATTCAGTATTTTTAGCATCTTGTGCTTTTTACTGTATTAAGCGGCAGCTTCACCATCAGCCGCAACCAAAGCATCATCATCAGCGGCAGCATTGTCAGCAAAATAAACAGTAAATATTAAAAAAAAACCGCCAGTTCGTATTTGGATTAGTGACGAAGTGTTTGTCCGGTTGTAAATTTTTTGTTCGATTGTGCGGTTAGTGTGATCTTTTAGTTCGTCATTTTGCATTAGAGTTCCGACAATTTCACGTGTTTCAATTGTGTTTTTAAACAAAAACAGAGTGACGCCCGGTTTTCGAAAAGCAATGAAATGACTTTCTAAGGCGATTTCATGTTGTGATTTTCTTTAAAGTGAAATGTGATTATTATATTTTTCAGTATTTTTTTTAATGTATTTCTAAATGTCATAATTAAAAGAAAAGTGGTTGTTTAATTGTATGTAATCGTAAAAAGATTTGAATATTAAATGACATTAAAAATGTTTAATAACCAGTAAGTGTATGTATAAATTAATGAATGGATTGTTGGTGAGGATTTTAATTAATTATAAATTAAAACTAAGATGGAAAGCAAAATGCATCCACCTATCCCATTTATGATGATCATGTCATTACGAAATACTTTCTTATTTTACCATTTAAACTGAAAATTAAACGACTTGAAGTCTATTTTAAAATATGATTAGTTGTTTTGTTTAATGCAAATTTGGAAAACAGTTTTTATTATTTTTTTTATAAAAACTTTTCATTTTTTTTGCTGGTGAGTCAACAGCAAACAGTTTGAAGTCATTGCCAAAGTATTCAAACAATTAAACCGGCTAAATTGCGAAAATTTTTCTTAATTGTGTCAGTGCTGGAGAGAATAAATTAAGGTTAAATAAATATTTTATTTGCAGCTTTAGATTTGTTATTTTAATGTGAGATAAATGTTATTGCCGTTTTAAAATTTTCAAATTCGCTAACATTATTTTCTTTCTTGTAATGCTTTATTTTAACAGAGACTATGTTTTTACTCTTATAAATATCTTCTTAATCGAATTCAAAGAAACATGTCTGTAACAAACGGTAGGTGACACCGTTCCCTTTGATTTTAGTTCAGATTTGTAAAAAAGTACAACTGCCTGTACGTACCTACGTACCTAACGAAGATTTTGTTCGCTTAATTTACATTAAAAAATAACAAAAATTTAAAATTTATTATTGTAGGTATTAAATGAAAATTGGAATTTTTTATAGTTTCTGTGTTTGTAACGAATTAAAATTGCCGATCCCTTTGATTTCTGAAATTAAGCCCCTGCAGCGCTTAGGATGCTCCTAGATGGGTCAAATGTATGACCAACCCCACTTTATTCTTTATCTCAATCATTTATTTCTAACATACATTCCGCCATTCCATAAAGGGGCTCCCATACAAAATGTTCAAAATAGACTAGAAATCCATAACTGCCCATGAGTCGCCCCTAGTGGGATATAATGTATGACCGACCTCAATTAGTTTTTTGTCTTTAACATTTTCTCGACACATACTTGCCCTTTATCCCAATTTCTTAGGGGGGCTCCCATACAAATATTGCGTTTTATGAAAATCTTCAATTAGTTAACACATTTCGCCTTTGTGAATAATAGAAACAAAAGTTAGTCCTTTATGGCTTGTTTTGTTTGCAACTTCGTTTTTTATGTCCGGAAAAAATTAGAGGAATACCTGCATTTTCTAATTTTTAATGAATTATAAACAAAATATAATTTCGAAATGTTGGGCAACCTTCTCAATTTTCGAAACAACGTTATGTCTCGAAAACAAGAGCTAATCTAAAAAAAAAACACTTAGCACCATTCGATTCAGCGTACCCGAGTTATGAACAATTGTGCATGCAAAGAAAAAACATGGTTGAATTATGGTGTAAAAAAACATATTATGGTCCCTGCAATGGCAACAAAAAAACTTTTGTTGTTTTTAACAAAACTTTTTCACGATTGATAATATTTTGTTTTTATTTAACAATAAAGTGCTTACCTCCCTTGAAACTTCAAATATGGTTGAATTAAACAATATAATGTTTCAATAAAAAAACCAAAACCATAAACTAAAACATATCATGGTTACCTTAACCATATTATTACCAAGGCAAACATATTATGTTTGAATTCATCCGTCCAAAAGCTATAACCATATTATAGTTGCCTCCAAACATGTTATGGTTTATGTTTATTACCAATAATATGTTCGAAATTATAATATTATAATACATTGTATGTTTAATTTAAAATTTAAATGAATATGATTAGGAAGCAACAACATTCTGGTCGTTTGAATTTTATTGGTTTGCTTAAAATTCTCATTCATTTCATTTTAATGATTGATTTAAATACGTAAATTTTCATAAAATAAACTAGTAGAACATATAAAATGGTAATAAAGGTCTTCACAGGCAAAGGTGTTTTTTTATAAAAGTTGTAATAATACCTATCAGAAATAACAAATTAAATACAATTATAATTTGACACTTAACAAGCAAATTGAAAAAATTTATGAAATTAATAACCATAATATGATTAACATTCACCATTTTATTGTTAATTCTTTTGTCAAAATTCGCGGAAATGTTCATCATATTATGGTTAATTTTAAATATAATATGATTAGTTTTGGCTATTATTATGATTAATATTGACAAAAATATGATTAATTTTGACCATATTATGGTTGATTTTGTAATTTTTGTTGATTTTAACCACACTATGGTCATGTTTAAACATAGTATGGTAACCTGCAAATATAAACATTGTTAAAGTCCAAACATAGTATTTTGCTCTTAGAATATGGTTACCTCCAACCATATTTTTTTCTACGTGTGGTTTTTAGTTTAACTGTCAATTTTTAATTTTTGATATTTTTAGTAGGGCTTGATGAGTTAATCGAATTTATTTTCATTAAATTATTTTTACTGAAGAAAGGAATTTAACAACATGAAATTTTTTAAAATTTATTGGCATTCTATCATCAGAATTCTTTGACGTTCTAACATTAAGTGTTAAAACGCCAGGTGCCCAGAGTAATTATTCAGAAGTTAACATCCAAATTTGATTTAATATACTATACCATAAGCTTTTTTTATCTAGTAGATGTTGTCAAAGGTATTCGTTTTAGAATCAAATCGTTTCAAAGAGTGGCTGACGGAGATAATTTTTAATAATATCAAGGGATTGTTTTCAACTGAAAAAAATTGATTAGGTAACATTTTTGAGTGAAATTTAGTTACTTAAGAAGAAGTGATTTACAATTAATTATTCATTGTTGTAAAAATAATTATAATCAATAGAAATAGGCAAACATTAAAGCAATTTAAATGATGTCTCTTCATGATAACAACTTAATCTTAATCAACATGCTGCTGCACTAGTTACATCTTCTATATAATCCATCCCTTCGTGTGTTAAGTTAAAAATACACATGTAGATGACACTTGTCTTTGTAATGATCAAAGGTCTCTCTTTCTCTATTTTAATTTAAGGCAAGTTCCCCAAAAACAAAAAAATTATTTTTTTTGTGTACTACAAACGTACTTCTGCACTGCAAGGAATGACAAGTACGTATTATTTTTGAATATGTGTACTTGTGTAGAAAATTTTCGTTCCACACTACATCCAACTAACCAACTTTCCATCCCATCTATGCAATCCAATACATATCCATACTTTGCAAATGCAAAAAAATTAACAGCAGAATAGACCAAAATTTAGTTCAAATTCTATATTTAAAAATACTGGGACGGCTAAAAAACGAAGTGTATCCAAACAAGTAAGAGTGCTGTATGCGGCTTTGTCGAATGTTATATTCCCTTCACCAAACACATTTAAAGTCAATATTTTGAGTTTTACGGCCAATTCTTAGGTTTGATATTATATGACGTTTATATTTAAAATCGTTTTAAGCACTCAAATGTAACTCAATTTACCAAGCTGGAACATTTGAATTTAACTTTAGTTTCCATTGTAGTAAGCTAGCAAGGTGGCCTCAATATCACAACAATATAACAACAACAGGCAAATCAATAACAGTCACCTGGACCACGCCCCCCGTGGTCCTACGATTCGGCCCATTTTCAATAGGCTTGGTCCTTGTGCCAATAGGGGTCTTGGACCTATATTTTAAGGTGTTACACACATCAGCACAAATGCATAATAATACCTTCTCCAATATTGAAAATTGGTGTTCTCAAATCCACATGTTTTTGTGTATTCCAAGTTTTTGTTCGAAAAAACTTAAGTTGAACTAAAGATCGCTAATTTGTTAACCGCAGCATGGTAGCTAAGTCTAACATTAATTAAAATTTGCAAACTTTTAAACAAGTACTAAAATTAATTTAAAATCGCTAAATGAGTTAAATAAACAAAATGTCGGAAAATGAAAATAAACAAAATTGCAAAAATAACGAAAGTTCGCAATCATTTTCAATATATCGAAAAAGCCACAAAATTGATTAAAAGTCTCCAAAACTTTAAGGAATGCCAAAAATAGCTAAATAAACAAAAATTTGCTAAAAGCAAATTCTATTATTTATTATAAACCGTTAAAGCTGTAAAGAATCAGGAAACTTACAAAAACAAATCGCTTTTATCGCGAACATGGGTAAAATTCGCGAAAATTTCAAAAAACCCATAAACTAATTTGAGATATCTTTATCGACCCTTCTGT